>OY970756.1:26662771-29062771 GCA_963853795.1 Xestia rhomboidea
TGCACAACTGTATAAGTTTATAAACATAAACTAGCATGAATATGTATAAATATTCAAAACACAGACTGAAAATTCCTTAATTTGTGATCATAGCATAATATTATTTTGAATAAATTTGTACATAACTTGAAAAGTACGACGCTTACTGAACACAACTTTTCATGCTCTGATCAGTCACGATATCTCCTCCACCCTATATTATTAAGGTATTTATTTTTGTTTCCAATAACTAGTATATATATTAATTGCATAATTAGCCTAATATGTTGCCACTGCTGGGACCCATGTCGCCTCCATTTGAGAAGGGATGGGCTGAAATCTACCGCGCTGTCGTTAAGTTTCAGCCGTTAAGTGCGAGTTGACAGATGTCATTTTTTTTGGGTTTGGGTCTTGGTTTCCTCACAATGTTTTCCCTCACCGTTTTGAAAGCCAGAAATAAATTACAAAAAATAATGCGCCTGTCTGGGTTCGAACCTACGAGTATTAACTCGTAAGTCGGGGCCGTTACCGCTAGGCCATCGCTGCTCCAAACTGCAATGTATCCCAGAATTTTGAACGGAAATTCACTAGGTGCCGCGGCTTAGCAGGATATAGCGCCTGTCTAGTAAACAGGAGATCGCGGGTTAGAATCCCGCCGGTGCCTAAATCCATTTTTTGTAGTTTTGTGCTTTAAAAATTCTTGGTTATTTAAAATGTCTAGTATCGACTTATCTACTCCTTTCGAAATCACAATCGACGAGAATTTTACGGAGCTAGCGACGCCTGAACCGTAATTTGGAGTTTTCCCGCCGCCAGACGATACATATTATCTGATTAACAAAATGTGTGGCATCAATTAGTGTTGGTACGTACTGTGAACATATGCATGCATACCTGCTTACTTGTGCCGACGGGGACGCAACTTTAGCACCTGATCAATAACAACTATTGATCAGGTGCTAAAGTTGCGTTAAATAATATAACTTTTCCTTAAAACCTGAGTGCTGATTTTTAAATACATTTCAGAGAATATTGGTAAAATTAATAATCAACACTGCCTCCCGCCACACCATCCGTGGACGGAAACTGCCAAGCGCTTAGAAGCGCGGAAGAAATAATGTGAAATATCACGACAAAGTCTATTTATTTAATATTTGGTGCTCGAAGAGTTTTTTTAATACTCATTTTAAGCAGTCAGAACAATTGTAGGGTCGAATTAATAATGTTTGAATTGGTTCAATAAACCAATGCGCTCTTAAAGCGACTTTATAATTGTGTCTGGGTGATATTTTTCCCCAGCTATGGTTGGTCCGGCCCAAAATAGGTACAGATATGATTTCCTGAGTATATATATAATTAATAAAAATCAAATCTCAGACTGTAGGTAAAGCCACATTATTTTTTCCGTGCTTTGAAGTGCCTGAAAAAAAATCTGTTGACCTGAAGCATCTGGCAGTATTAAGAATTGATTTTTAACATTCTAAGATTAAAAATATTAAAAATTTAGCACTCGGGCATTAAGATTTTTTTATCAAAAATATATAATATACTGTCAGAATAAGGTACTATTTTCCGACCGTTAGCAATCATGTGGTTAAACTCCCTACCAAGCTTACTACCTTTATAGTGTTTATGCCTTCAGTTTAAGCTTCAAAACAGATTTAACGACCCTTTCTGACCTATGTTTTCCTGGTACAGGTGCGGATTGTGGCCGCTGCGGATGTTCGTTGCGTCCAGTTTAATCCGACCAAACATATAGCTGGTTGTTGTTTTTAATTATTATTAAAGGGTGTGATTCCCGCACGCAACAAATATTTGTATGGCCAACACGTAGTCGATCCAGGTCTGGCTGTTTGTGTATGTGATACAGGAAAAAACAGTTAGGCAAATTTTTTTTTAGTACAGTTGCTCAAAAAGTGGTGTATTGCAGGGACGTATAGCGTTCGGGATGTGGGCTATTACATACTAGTGTTTTTTTTACCTTTCCCGAACTCGTGCGTTCTCTTTCCCAACTGTCAAAATAATGTCTGTTAAAAAGAAAAACCAACCATGTAGTTTTTACTAAAGAGTTTTTGTGATTCATACAAATACGTATATTTCTAAAAAGAAGCTACTAATTTATTTCAATATCAGATTTAATGATTTAATTGAATGAGTTAGGTTAGGTTTCATTTCATTTCATCTCAGTAAATTTCATTTTCATTTCATATCAATAAAAAAATCTACTGAAGACTAAGCTGTATGGATAGTTCCCTTTACCTACCAAAACGGGTGAAGAAAAAAAAAACTCTGCTTAAATTCTACGATTGGCGCCATTTTCCAGAAAATTTTCAATGTACATGACATGTGTACTATAACTTTTATAAGAAATAAATGATTAGTTAGTTGAGTTTATTGTGTTTTATTATTTTATTAAATTGCTTCATTTTTTCGCAACTGTATTAAAAATAGTCTTTCAGTACACCTGCGGAACCGTCATTGCAACTTGTTCCGACTGTCAACCCTAGCCTCGGCTCGGGTAGACATTTGTCGGAACTCTTTGCAATGACAGCCTTTCCGCACTTGTAATGAAATATACTATTAAACAGCTAGAAAAAGTTAAAGAAAGTACCTAAAATATGCGAGTGATTCATGGCCCTCGATATAAATTCGTACTTTATTCAGGAGTTGCATACTATACTTTATATCATGACTACGAGAAAAGACATAATTTAAGCGAAAATAGAAATTTAATCAAGAAATAAGAATTGTTACACTAATTGAAATGGACATTAAAATTAGAGCAATGACTGAAATTAAGCGTAATTTTATTATTATTATTATTAGGGTGGTCAACTTGTGAAACAATATTTATTTCTTGTCGATGGTCAGAACTTTCTGCTGGAGGAAACTCTGGGGCATCTTTGGACGTTGAAGGGCGTGGAGTCCATGGGTCTTCAGGTTTCTTTAGGTTTATGCTGCTTGCTATCTGAAGGCTGCGTTTCGATTTATTTTCGATACAATCTTCGATATAACCCTCAGCCACGGTAGTGGACTTCCATCCACCATGTCGCCTTAATTCCGTCATATCTGCACCAGTGTTTGCTAATAACGTGGCAGAGGTTCTTCGGAAAGAATGCCCTGTATACATCTCGGGATTTGGTAGCTTTAAAAATGTTGCAATGTCTTTTGGCATGGAACCAATTTTATTTATTCCAATTGGATTTTTTGTACATTTATTTTTAGAATAGAACAAAAAGAATCTATTTGTGTTCCAAATTCAAACACCAAAATAGTGAGTAAAAACAAAACAGTGAATAAAAGGCCTTTTTATTCACTGTTTTGCGTGAATAAAATAAGCTTTTTAGAGTAGGTATGGTATAAATACCCTTTTTAACATTTTCATTGAATTGAACGTAATCGGCGAACTTAGCTATTTTGAAGAGCTCCTTCAGGGTGTGCATTATATTAGTTATAGCACTCATTGTTACGTTTTTTACGGGCCGCCATAATTTCATGCATTTATTTATTATTGTCTTCGATGTCTTGTGACCACTTTGAAGAAGAGTAGGCCATGTCCTCATCGTTGAATTGAATTATGGTGTCGACCATTTCATACTGCAAGGGTTGAACTTTTTGCTTACATGATATCGTCTCTTTCCATGATGTCTTCGTAAAATACAACTTATATTTCCACCCGGTGCGTGCACGCGGTTTTACGTAATGGCCGCTGTCGTTGTACCGGTGCTTGTTTCTTCTTCAACTTTCTTCGTATGAAACACCTTTTTTATCTATTTATTTTCTATACACATTAATTTACATTTATTAATTTAAAAAAAAAACATACAAAAATACACATCATACTTGCCGAGTGCTCGACAAATTCCGCCAGGATTAGACCGGTTGGTCTATGAGTATGAGTTTAAAGCGCAACATGAAGAAAATAAAACTTGGAACCTTATTGAAAAACCCAAAGGAGTGCGATTAATTGATTGTAAATAAGTATTCAGTATAAAATACGACCCATCTGGCCCAATCTTTAAAATCAGACTTTGTGATAAAGGATGTGGACAAAAACAAGGCATTGGTAACACTGAAGTGACTCTCCTACGGTCAAATATGATTCATCAGAGTCTTACTTTCAGAAGCTGTCCAACAGGAGATAAAAATTATCCAATTTGATATTCTTTATGGAAGATATTTGCATAAAGCCACCAGATGGTTTGGAGGTCCAATCAAATTTGGTATGTAAACTTAATTGTCCACTCTATGGTTTATAGCAAGCACCAAGGTGCTGAAATCAGAAATTTGATAATGTACTAAAGAAATTTTGGTTTACTAATAGTCATGCAGATAAATGTGTTTATATCGGAAATGTAAACAATTATATAGTATACTTGTTGTAAGATGTTGACGATGGGCTTCTAATGTTTTAATCAGAAGACTCAACACTCAACCGCGCATGGCCGCTATTGCAGCCAGTAGCCGTTATGCCAAATGCGCATGGCCGCATTAACGGCCAGTAGCTTGTTGTTAACTTGTTACAAAATTTGTGGAATATGGAAGAATAAAATCTGTGTTTATCTGTGGATTGAATGGTTTAGGTCCGATCTCTACAATATTCCCGAACGACGTACCAAAGATCATAGCACTATTCCATCGATAAATGTCAAAATAAAAGTAAAAACTTTAGTGTAAACAAACTCCGCCATTACTTGGGCGGAAATATAAAATTGTTTGCGGTTATCCCAGACGCAGGGAGCTGGTTGATTGAATAGTGGACTGTATTATTGCGGGGTTTCAAAAAGTACGTAGGTAGGTCTGACCTTGCAAATGCGACACGAATTAGGACGACGAACTTGCGAATATGGACAAAGGAATTTGGCAGGAAACATGCAGCACCACGGACCTGTATAATCGCCGTCTTCAACGTCTATCCTCCGCGTCGGTCGGCAGAGGGTTCGAGTCCTTGCTGGATTCAGGGCAGCGCACGAGGGGGCGCACAGACGCCTTTCACCATATAAACACGCACTTTCCGTAGTGTTTTTGACAATAGTTCGTAAATGCACTCACGGCAGTTCGCAACCGTAAATTAGTAATAAATTAATTAGGGAGTATGTTCTTAGTAACGCTACTCTCGTTGAAGTGGTCGAGAGTCTTCACACAGTCGTCACCGTCGTCGGCGGTGACAAGGACAGCGATAGTCCAGGTGTGCATGTGGGAAAAGGATGGGATACGGTAGGATAGTGACGCAATTTGCAAGTCATTTCTACTTCTACCCTACAATGAGAATTATGAACAAATACGAAATCCAACATCCCCCCAGCCTTGAAGAAACCCTTCAAAAAAAAAAGGTTAGAAAAGCAAGAAAATCGCTATATTCAGCAACTTCAAGTAGCGGGTATTTGGTAAATAGAGCGGATAAATATAATGAAATTTCTAAACTAAACTTATCTAACATACCTAAGCTAACTAATGCTTATGAGCGAAAATATCTATAAATAAATATATTGACTATTGAGTCGGAAGCGGGCATAACCGCACTACTGGTCGTTTATAAGTACCGGTCTTAGTTTTTACTTCCGCTACGCGAACGACACCATCCTTTCCAGGGTATACATTGGTAACAATTCCTAATGGCCACTGCAAGGGTGGAGCGTTATCTACATTTAACAACACTACGGTACCGACTGTGATCGGGTTACACGGAGTATTCCATTTCTCGCGTTGTTGCAAATTATGTAAATATTCAGACTTAAATCGTTTCCAATATGATTGAACTATCGAATCCATTAAGGAGAAACGAGACAACAGATCTGTTCGTTCTTCGGATAAGTCGGCTGCGGGTAAACATTCTAGCGGAGAAGTAGATAGAAAATGCGCGGGAGTAAGTGCTAATGGCTCTGATGGGTCCGAGCTCAAAACATAAAGAGGACGGCTATTTAGCACTGCCTCAATTTGAATAAGAATGGTAGACATCTCCTCAAAGGTGAGAATTTGATTGCCGATTGTACGAAATAAAAGCGACTTAGTGCTCTTAACGTTCGCTTCCCATATCCCTCCGAAGTGACTTGCTGTAGGAGGGTTCATTCGCCACGTTATACGGTTCTTCGCGAGTTCATGACTAAAACTTTGATAATAATCAGCGGTTTGTAAAAACTCATGAAGTTCATTAAAATATTTTTTAGAAGCGACAAAATTAGTCCCGTTATCGCTATATAAGAAATTACAAGGACCTCTTCGCGATATGAATCGTTTAAATGCGTCGATAAACGAAGCAGAAGTTAAGTTAGATACTAATTCGATATGCGCCGCTTTTGTTACGAGACAAATAAAAATACAAATATAAGCTTTTACACTTCGTACGCCCCGTTTGCGGTAAGGAGTAATATAAAGCGGCCCTGCGTAATCGACGCCCGTATGTAAAAACGCTTTGCATTGCTCTAATCTACATTTAGGCAAATCGGCCATAGGCGGAAACGTAGGCTTAGGATTAACTCGAAAACAATCATTGCATTTATGTATGTACTGTCGAACAACACGTCTAGCGGAAATAATCCAATATTTGGATCTTAATATCGAAATTAGTAACTGCGGCCCGGCGTGACAATTGTCGCGGTGATAAAATTCAATTAATAATTTAATAATATGGCCTTGCCCGGGAAGTAAAATCGGATGCTTAGAAGAATATTCAAGTGTCGAATTCGATAAGCGACCTCCGACACGTAAAAGTCCGTTACATAAAAATGGAAACAATTTCCGTAACTTGGCCGAACACGGTTGACCTTTAGAAATATTCTTAATATCTTCGGAAAAGTATTTAGACTGGATCGCGCGAATTATATCCAATTCAGCTGAATTTAAATCTTCAGCGGTGATTGTATCGTTTTGCGGCAATTTTTTTATAAATCGAAGCGAAAAAATAGTAGCTTCCAGTAGCTTTTCCCAAGTGGAACACTCTGAAGCTAATTTTAAAAGCGGGTTTTCATTATCTGTGACTTTAGTCACGTGCGAAACGGTTTTTTCTTCCGGTAATGAAGACCGGTTGGGTAAAAATCGCTGTATAGGCCAGTCTTGTCTAGGCAAGGAAAGCCAGGATGGACCCTTAAACCATAGCTCATGTTGAATGAGCTGCGAAGGCGTGAGCCCACGAGATACACAGTCTGCGGGGTTGAGTAAGCCAGCGATATGATGTAAGTTTTCAGGTGAAATATTTTCCTGAATTTGAGAAATGCGGTTGGCAATATAAGTGTTAAATCTGTGTGGCGCAGCAACAGACCAACAGAGTGCTACTTCAGAGTCCGAGAAAGCATAAATATTTTCGATTCTATGTCGCTTAGATAAAGTGTCATAAACAGTTTTAAGAAGTCGCGACATTAAAAGTATTCCGTTTAATTCTAAGCGTGCGAGAGTGATTTTGGGTTTAGCGGATGCAACACGCGATTTGGAGCACACGAGTGAAATAATAGGCGATTGATCGCCAGTTACGACGTGCAAATAAATCACACAGCCGAATGCGGATTCGCTCGCTTCTGAGAATGCGACTAAGGAAACCATAGAGCCGGTTTCTATACCTAGATGGCGTGGAAATGATAAATTAGATATGTGCGGTAATTCTGTTAAGTATTGTTGCCATATTTTAACAATGCGAGAAGGGGGTATATCGTCCCAATCGAGATTTAAAAGCCAGAGTTCTTTAATAATTAATTTAGCGAAAAGAATTATAGGGCCGACGAGTCCTAAGACGTCGTACGACCGAGCGGTAGCGGATAAAATGGCGCGTTTAGTACAAATAGGTGGGGGACTTGATATTTCGAAAATAAAGGTATCCTGAGCGGGTAACCAACGCAAACCTAATATCTTAAATGTATTTCCATCGTCGAAGGAAATGCATTCAGGTTGACGGTGCGACTCGGGAATATGTTCGAGCAATTCCAGCGAGTTGGAGGTCCATTTAACTAAATCAAACCCGCCAGTTTTGAAGATCTGGATCAGATCGCTAGCTGTCTTGACTGCTTCCTCGAGAGAAGAAGCAGATGAAGCTACGTCATCCATATAAATGTCCCTCTCTAATACGGCTGCCACAGTTGGCCAGTTATGCCGTTCATCGCTAGCGAGTTGACGTAGCGTGCGGAGCGCCAAAAATGGTGAAGACCGAAGCCCAAATGTGACTCGAGTGAAATCAAAAACCTCGAGCGGGTCGGTTTCTGAAAATCTATATAAGATTCGTTGATATTTGCGGTGCGGAGCATTCGTGTAAATGCATAAATACATTTGTTTCACATCTGCACAAAAGGCAATGTAATAAACACGAACATTCAAAAGAATATGAAATATATCAGCCTGTAGATTGCAACCCGTATATAGGACATCATTTAGTGATAAGCCTGTATCGGTCTTGGCGCTGCCATCTAGCACAGGACGAACCTTGGTTGTCGCCTTGTCGTTGCGAACTACAGGGTGGTGCGGTAGATAAAAGCCTGGAGCGGCTAATGCCTCAGGTGCGGTGCGGGATAGTATACCCTTATTTAGGTAATCACGAATAACATCGTCATATTTTAATTTTAAACTGGGATCCTTGGAAAATTTCTTTTCCAAAAGAAGAAAGCGTTTTTTAGCCGTAGTATAAGAATTGCCTAGATTATTTGGGTCTTCTTTAAAAGGAAGGTCAACTGAATAACTGCCGTCGGAGTTACGAACAGTGGTTGAAGTATAAATATTTTCACACTGCTGATCGTCGGGACTTAAAAATGACTGCGAAGGTAATTCTTCGACTGCCCAAAATCTTTCGACAATCTGGTGTAGCGAGTCAGAAGTAAAAGCACATAACGTGCGGGTAGCGGGTTGCGGAGAAATAATAGGAGCGTCACCTAAAATTAGGTAACCTAATGTCGTTTCAAGGGCAGAGGGCATACCATCATGTGAGCTTTTAATTTGTCCAGAAAGTAAAATTTCACAATAAAGTTTAACACCTAAAAGTATATCTATAGTTCCCGGTTGCGAAAACTCGTCATCAGCGAGCGGTAAGTTACGAATAAATTCAATAGACGCGGTATCAACACAGGTGTCCGGCAACTGTGACGTAATCTGTCCTACTACCATCGGCCTTATAGAATATTCGCACTTATTATTAAAGCGCGACGTGAATTTAACTGAAGTAACACCGAGAATTTTTTGTGAAGCTCCTCCAATGCCTTGAACTTCCGAATAGCGGGTTTGAGTATAAATAGGAAGCGATAGTCGCTTACAACAAGATGCGGAAATATAATCACTTTGAGATCCAGGATCCACTAGACATCTCAAAAAGTGAGTGCGGTTTAAAGAATCAACAAACTTTACTTTTGCGGTCCCTAACAACGTAGTCGTTTGATAACGAGCTGCTCGATCGTACGAAACTGTACAGACCGATGCATTATTTACAATCGTTGTAGGGTCATTAGAAGCGGCGAGCGAATGAGTCATAGCAGACTCTGCGTGACTGCTGGCTGGGGTAGGGCGCGGCGTGTCATGGGCGGTAGCGGGAATAGGATTAGCGGTGTTGGACACCACGGAGCCAACGTTACAATTTGTTTTATCATTTTGAGTTGGATTGAAATGTAATAAGGTGTGGTGTCGCTTTGAACAATGAGAACATGTATGTTTCGAAGTACAAGAAAAAGTCTTGTGTTTTATACTTAAACAATTGTTACAGAAACTATTAAGTTTTATAAAATTATATCTTTCTCGCGGGGTTAATTTAATAAACGATGAACAAGAATATAAATGTTCATGTTGTTTGTCATTGCATAAAGCGCATTTATCGTTTACACTTGGACCACACCCTATGTCTGTATTCACAAAAGACTTTGACGGTTTAGGGGTGTGCTTAGTTTGACGCTGCTGTTTAGACTGAGAATGATTATTATCTATCGATTTACTAAGGTTCGTAGAACGAGACAAAACTTTACTTTGTTCCGTTATGAATTCAATTAAATTGTGGTAAGAAGGTATTTTATCTTTACGATAGGTAATTTCAAACAATTTAATTGTGTCTGCGTCTAACTTTTGCAGAGCCAAATGCAAGAAAATAAATTCGGTTAAATCATTAAGCTTTAATTGCTTAAGCGCTGCCACAGATGAATCAAAATTATTTATAAATGAATCTAGCCCATCAGAACTAGCCATGGATAGCGGTTTAAACTGTAACAATTGGTTTAAATAAGCGGATGCAAGTGAGCGAGGATCGTCATACTTTTGCACGAGTGCCTCCCAAATAATAATATAATTTTCTGCGGTTGGAGCCAACCCTGCGCAAACGCACGACGCCTGCCCAGTTAATTTACCTACTAAGTAAAATACTTTTTCACTATTAGTGAGCGATGCGTTATCGTGTATCATGCTTTTAAATTGTTGATAAAACAATGGCCATTTCTTGACATTACCGTCAAATGACATCAAATCAATGGGCGGAAGGCGAGAATTAGATTTTTGTAATGAAGGTTCAGGACACTCGGGTTTGTTATTGAGTAAAACCTGTTTTATAAAACAAAACATTTCTTCAAACGATAACCAGGAATCATATTCGACCTCGGAATCAGGGTTCAACTGTAAATTTAATATATTATAGGAATCTAAAGCTTGTTGATAATCATTACGCAATGTGTCAATATTTGAAGCACTAGAACAAAACGACTTAAAATATTGTCGATCATTATTTGTTTTTTGTGCAAGTTCGAAAATATTTTCTACGCGTTTGTAAATAACATCACGTTTGACTACGTATAATGATAACTGGTTTTTATTAGTACTCGTAGTGTCGAAGAACAGGTCCGCATCACTACTCTTCCTCTTAGACTTAACCATTGTGACTAACTGTTAAATAGTATAGCGGCGGTAAGTACGTAACACGAATATGTTAACAAAATAATAAGCGGTTATTATCGTAAAAACGATTAATTGTAGTAGCGAAACTAAAATAAAATTATTGCGGGTGAGTGAAAAATATCAAAAGAACTGGTATGCGAACGAGCGCTAACGAAGCGAGCCGAAGTTTACCGAACAATTACGAACAAGTTATCTAAAAGACGATCATATAGGAAACGATATAAAATGGCGGACCACAGAAATGGAATGAATTTGGAAAGAAATAACTTTTACGTTGTGTTGTACTATGCAATGCGGGTGCGGAAATAAAAGGAAATAGTTGTCGGTGCGGGAAAATACAAAGAATAAACGACAATCTATTTAATTACGTAGTACAGTGAATGTTTAGTTATAACTGACCATGCGGTTTGAATTTAGAGTGCGGCCAAAATGACCAAAAATAGTCCGGTTCGAAGTGACCAAAAATAATCCGGCTCGAAGGACCAAAAAATATGGTGGCGCCTTACACCAAATACTTGGGCGGAAATATAAAATTGTTTGCGGTTATCCCAGACGCAGGGAGCTGGTTGATTGAATAGTGGACTGTATTATTGCGGGGTTTCAAAAAGTACGTAGGTAGGTCTGACCTTGCAAATGCGACACGAATTAGGACGACGAACTTGCGAATATGGACAAAGGAATTTGGCAGGAAACATGCAGCACCACTGACCTGTATAATCGCCGTCTTCAACGTCTATCCTCCGCGTCGGTCGGCAGAGGGTTCGAGTCCTTGCTGGATTCAGGGCAGCGCACGAGGGGGCGCACAGACGCCTTTCACCATATAAACACGCACTTTCCGTAGTGTTTTTGACAATAGTTCGTAAATGCACTCACGGCAGTTCGCAACCGTAAATTAGTAATAAATTAATTAGGGAGTATGTTCTTAGTAACGCTACTCTCGTTGAAGTGGTCGAGAGTCTTCACACAGTCGTCACCGTCGTCGGCGGTGACAAGGACAGCGATAGTCCAGGTGTGCATGTGGGAAAAGGATGGGATACGGTAGGATAGTGACGCAATTTGCAAGTCATTTCTACTTCTACCCTACAATGAGAATTATGAACAAATACGAAATCCAACAAACAGTGAGTATCCAAATTCTAATTTAATTCTAATTAGACTATCGTAAATAAACTAATTAGATTATGGTCTTATTGGAAAGGGAATATCATCTAGTTTATTTTAAAATTATTTTAATTGAAATTTAATATTTAGAAAAATTCAAATTAATATTTTAATAGCGAAATATCCGTTTTCATCACTGGTTTTCAAGTTCTACATTTTTTTTGAGTTTCAAATTAACATTAGTTTTTTTTTTATTTATAGATTCCATAACTATTCAGCTATTCACTGTAAATTTTATTTAGCTATAACTCTTGGAGTTTGCGATTGTCAAGTGTTTTTATCTAAAGTGTCAAATTGCATGCGAATATTTAGCGAATATTCGCAATTTTTTGCGCGCTCGAGCGGTCTGGTGCAAAAAAGTTGCGCGCGCGGCTAGTGAGTGGTTAAGGACATCAAGAATGTAATACATTTCCGATCGCTATTTACGAAATTCCTTGGAAAAGTGCATATTTAAAAATATATCATAGATTTCCTAACTATCTAAGGAATTGTACACATTTAGGTACTAGGATTTTTTTTGAATGGCGCCGATTCATGCGTCATGTTCGTGAACGGGCGCTGTCGGTTGGGACTGGTCATCTCTTAGCTGCCACGGTTCATTTTAATTACTTTAATTTTATTGATTTAATATTTTACTCTGGACGCTCTTAATGTGCACGTCTTTCTACATCGTTCTCACATTTATGCATAATCTCAACATGAAAGATGTTACCAAGATTAGATAAGTGTCCATGGAGTTTCTTGCCCGTTCTTCTCCATAGAGATCTACGCTAGGGAATGGGCAACTACAGTACTTTCTCAAGTTATTATGCCTTGTGTCTGTGACTGTAGCTTTGTTTTTTTTTGTATCTTTGACATTCAAAAGTGCCGTAATGGTCTAATTGAAATAAATGTTTTGAGTTTTGTGTTTGAGTTTTATACATTGACGAATTACATGCATTTCCATTGACATACAATGTTAATGTTTTTCACTTCTATCGCTCGAATAACAAATAAAATGTATCTAGGGACTTGTTTTTCCACGTAATCATTGGACATTTAGTTAGACAACTTATCCGCGAAGCGAGTGGGGGCGCTGTTTTCATTGGTAAAAACCAAAGCTTAACATAAAACAGTCTTGTTGCACACACGTACAAAATTTTAGTTCCAATAACCGCCGCTTCGCAAACACGTCGTAACGATGAGAGGGACTTGTGCTTATGCATGTGTGAGCCTGCACAAATACCAGTAACAGATTGGAAAATCGATTTGTGACGTCAAGTTACGTCAAGCCCCAGCTAGTCGAACCATCGCTTCGTGCTTATGGGAACCTAGTAACACTGGAAGCAAAACGTTTTTTTCTCGTTGATAGGCCTAGTTATGACCTATAGATACGCCCCACGGTTTTGGTAGGTATGGTACGCGCTTCACAGGGAGATTTTCAGTCAAGCTATGAAATTAAATTTACACTTTTCGGGTTATTCAATTCAAAATGATTTTTTAAGTCAAATATTAGCCAATTGGCCTTTGATGGATAATTTCTTTATTTCATTCTTTCTAGAAGTGAGAGTATACTTTGCTGGTGGTAAATTATTATTATAACTAACTCATGCCTATTTTCGGCCGGAGTAAAAACGTTAAACGTATCACTTAGTTAGCAACTTCATGAATAAAGCCAAGGTCGGTGCCAGGACGTCATTAATTTGCAGAAAATCGGAAGGAAAGCTCATGCTTTCCTTCCGATTTTCTGCAAATTAATGACGTATTAGTGACGTAATACTGGGTTTTAAATAATAATTTTAGGTCGAATTTATTATTTAGTGGTTAAGATTTGTTGCCTTCAGTTCATACTGAAGGCAACAATCTTAACCACTAAATAATAAATTCGACCTAAAATTATTATTTAAAACCCAGTATAAGTCTTTATCTTACGCATTTTCAAGTTTTCATACAAACAGTTAAGATGACAAAAAATACTCGCAGGATTATATGAAATCTTGAATTCAAACTTATTATTTGGTCTGAGTAGAGTGGAGTGCTACTTACTGCGCTTGCGTGGAAAATACTACGTCAATTAAAATACGTTATTTGAAACTAGGATATCATACGGCATTAGACCTTGATTCGTTTCATTATGAAGGATCAAAGATAAGATTACATACGCACTTTTCATTGACTTTTCCCGTGCTTTTGACACGCTGGATCACAAGCAACTAATTAGTAGCTGGACCGAAGTGAAATTCGTGGCCCTCTGCTCAACAGGTGCGGGAATTACCTCCAAAACCGATAATTTGCTGTCAAAATTGGTAATTTACTCAGTGAAGCCGTCATTTTACAGAGGGCACGGCTCAAGGGTCAGTCTTGTCCTTGGTCCCTCCATTTTCTATCTTATGTAAATGACATGAGCAACTGCATCAACCACTGTACATGCTATCAGTTTGCAGACGATACATGTCTAGTAATAGCTGATAAGAACCCTCAAAAAGCTTGTGATCTTTTGCAATCTGACCTGAACTCTTTGTTAAAATGGTGCCATGATGTTGGGTTGGTGCTCAATTCTAATAAAACCAAATTACTAGTCAAAAAATCACCATACTTAATATGTAATCCTCCTAATAATCTAGTTGCACGTGTGTAGTGTAGCTGTCCTCGTATAGAAGAAGAAGATTCACAAAAGTATCTGGAATTAGACATTGTGTAGGAAATAGTGGATGTGGATTTGAAAACTTACCAGCCAACTCCCGTCCACTGCCTCGCGCACCTCATGGGCTAGGCGTCGTGTACAGTCGTCCTAAATCCAGCAAACTCACTTCACTTTGGTTTCCACAGGTGTTGGTTATTGTTATTGTGCGTGTCTTGTAGGGGTTGTAGTAGAAAATCACTGAAGGACCACTTCTATTAGAAGAAAAGTTTTTCTCGCGCGGAGCACGTTATTTTACGAGTTGAGACGATTGGTACCAGTAGAAAAGTCACACGCGAAAGTGCGGCGCCACTGTCGCCTTTCGTAGACCAATCAGATTGCTCAGCGAGTAGGCGTTAAGCAAGCCGACAAATTAATCAAATCACATCCTTTTTATTACACACAAAGGCTTGAGTACTAGTTGTGGGGTGACACAAAGCTATCCAAAATTTCTAAGAATAAATGCAGTAGGTAAACAGAACGGTACGTAACATGCCGCTCGCCTTAAAAGAATGGATTTCTTTTAACCTTAAATTACAGATATTTTAAACTTCACTCGAAAGAGGAATGAAAAATGCTACGAAAGCATGAAACAAAAAAAAATTACTCTTACTCTAGATTCCCTAACTAAGATTCGTAACAATATTAAGTAAAACTTATGAAATAATTATTCTAAGGGCAAAGGACATATTTTAACTACTGAGCGTTTCACAAAAGTTTTGCCCATTTGTAAAGTTACGACACGAGTAACATTGTCGGAACCCGGATGAAGAGCATGGACACGAGCCAGTCTCCACTGTAATGGTGGCAAATTATCATCACGTACAACGACAATAATACCTTCACGGAGTTGCGAGCCGCGATCTCGGAACCATTTATTACGCTGTTGAATTTCATGTAAATATTCACGACTCCAACGTTTCCAAAAGTGTTGCACACATTGTTGTACCCTACGCCATCTAGTGAGTCGATTTGGAATATTCTCGAATAATGAAATATCTGGTAGGGTCGTCAACGGACCTCCTATTAAAAAATGCGATGGTGTTAAGGGTAACGGATCTAAAGGGTCTGCACTTAATAAACAAAGTGGACGTGAATTGAGTACCGCTTCAATTTGACAAAGAAGGGTGTGCATCTCATCATACGTTTGAGTTTGCGTACCGAGGACTCGATGTAAATGATGTTTGAAACTTTTAACACCGGATTCGAAAAGGCCACCAAAATGTGAGGCATAAGGAGGTTGAAAATGCCAAGTGATGCCTTGTTCTAAAACCTTACCATTAAGAGTGGCTTGAACAGAATCATTACGTAAAAAAGTATATAATTCTTGTAGATAATTATTACACCCAACAAAGTTCCTTCCACAATCAGAGTAAATGTCAGTGCATAAACCTCTACGGGACGTGAAGCGTCGCAAGGCTGCCAAAAATGCTTCAGTTGACAACTCGGACACGACAACGTTCGAGATGTATGGCCTTGACAGACATACACACAAAGACAGCTACGTAACATTTAATAATTTTCGCATTTCGAACTTTATTTGCCCGAACGTAGAACGGACCCGCGAAATCAACAGATATTTTTAGAAATGGCCGCTCGGGGCGCACTCTGGCGGCCGGTAGCGGACCCATGCATGGTTGCGGATTCACGGGGCGAGCACGAAAACAACGAACGCAGCGATGTATGCGAGTACGTATAGCGTCACGACTAGACATTATCCAATAATTTTGAAGTAAAATGTATTCCACGGATTGTGGACCAGCATGTAGATGCGTGATATGTGCATGATCAATGATTAAATTTGTAAGATGATGTTTCTTAGGCAGAATCAATTGGTGTTTGGAAACAAACGGTAAAAGTGATTTGTGAATCCGCCCACCTACACGCAAATTATTTTTGTTATCCATAAAAGGGTTAAGTCGACGTAGTCTAATTGATGGATATTTTACATGTGAAATATTTTTAATGTCTTCGGAAAAACATGAATGTTGAACTAAATGGATAAGTCGATTTAAACAAAAATTTAATTCGGACACAGTTATGTATTTTGGATAGAAAATATGAATCTTCTTGCATTTACTATAGAATCGGAATAACAGTGCTGTTATTCGAACAAGTTTGCCTAGAGAAGAAAATCTTGTAATATACTCGACCACATCAGGTGGTGCTGAGGTGGAAGAGTTTGATACTATAGACAACGGTAGATTACGTTTGTCTTCAGTGACTTCTGGTATTTTCTTGGGGCTTGGCCAAAAACTAGAACCACGCGCGACCCACCAGGGCCCATGGAGCCACATCTCATTTTGTATAAAACTTGTTGGAAGCATTCCTCGAGAAGGTGCATCAGCTGGATTGTCAGCAGATGGAACATGTCTCCACCTATTGGCCGGAAGCCGGGATAAGATTTCACTAGTGCGATTCGAAACGAATGTTTTCCACTCGTGTGGTGGAGAACGAAGCCACGCTAACACGATGGATGAATCGGTCCACGCATACACATGTTCACAGTTTATGTGCTTATCATACACACTTTTAACTTTATCAATCAACTGTGATAACAAGACAGCCGCGCACAACTCAAGTCGCGGGATCGTAAGAACCGGTTTTATAGGTGCTACACGCGTTTTTGCGCGAAGAAGAAATGTTTTAATGTTATCACTATTATCGGATATACGGGCGTAAACACACGCGGCATAAGCCCGCTCGGAAGCATCGGAAAACCCGTGAATTTGAATGACATTCACGTTTGCAAAAACGAAACGTGGAATTTGAAAATTTGATAATAATGGTAACTCGTTAAGAAAATTAGACCAAGCATTTATAATATCTACAGGAGGTGACTCATCCCAGTCGACCCCTGACATCCATAACAACTGAATGAGATGTTTCGCGTAAATAGTTACAGGAGATAACCATCCCATAGGGTCATAAATTTTGGCTATTTGTGATAGTATAGACCGTTTTGTAATTTTATCAGTAGTTGTTTGTTTAACGCTGAAAGTGAAAGTATCAGATTTAGGATTCCACTGAAGTCCTAAAACTTTTATTTGTTTGTCATTCTCCATCAGAGCGAAAGAAACGTTATCAGGCCGCTCGCCCTGACAGACTGACGTTCGTAAAGCAGCGAGTAACGCTGGCGAATTGCTTTGCCACTTCCGTAGCTCAAAACCTGCTGACGAACAAATACCTACTAACTCACGCTGTAAAACCAGTGCCTCTTTTACGTCGCCAGCTCCGGTGACGATGTCATCAACGAAAACCTGGTCCTGGAGAACCTTAGAACCTAGCGAGAAGTTAGCGGCTTCGTCCTGAGCCAACTGTTGAATAGTACGAAGGGCTAAGTACGGTGATGAGCTGACACCAAAGGTGACCGTTCGCAATCGATAATCAAGCAACGGTTCAGTTGGTGATTTACGCCACACAATGCGTTGAAAATCCCAATCGGATTGTTGTAATTTTATGTTTCTGTACATCTGCTTAATGTCGGCAGTGACAGCAATAGCATGGATACGAAAACCTAATAAAACGTCTACTATATCCTGGTGCAATTTCGGACCAGTCAGTAGAACATCATTAAGTGATATTCCATTAGAAGTTTTACAACCCGCGTCAAAGACGACGCGAGTGCGAGTAGTCTCACTAGATTCCTTGACCACGCAGTGGTGCGGAATGTAATAGCTAGTAGTTAAGGAAGTAGGTATATTAACTGGCTCCATGTGACCGAGTTCCAAGTACTCCTGGAGGCACGCATGATACTCTATTTTAAGCTGAGGATTATGTTCTAAACGATACTCTAATTTTCTAAACCTGGAAACCGCCGTATCCCGTGATTCGCCGAGGGCGGGAGCATTAGGTTTGAAAGGAAGTGGGACCACATATCGCCCAGCTTCATCGCGAGTATGTGAATTTACGTAGATAGATTCACACAACGCTTCGTCGGGACTTAGGATTCTCTTTTCCGGAAGAGACTCCAATTCCCAGAATCGTCTCAGATTGATGCCGTCATCGTATGATGAGCTAAAACTACTGAGACACACTTGAAGTGAAGTAGGTGTATTTTGGTTGTAAGAAACATCACCCATTAATAAATAACCAAAGATACTGTTCATAGCCATCGGTGAACCGGGTGGACCCTTGATCACGTGACCTAATAGGACTTGGGATAGTATATCCGCACCTAGAAGCATTTCCACTGATTGTGGAAGGTAAAACTTAGGATCAGCTAAATTTAAATTCTGTATGTGTGACCATCCCGTATAAGGCAACGTCACACATGGCATACGTGAAATAAGATTAGACAAAATTAATGCCTCGACTGAAATTGAAGGTTGCTCCCCGTGTGTAGGAGTGATATGACACGATACTATACCCTTTGGTAAAACAGCTGAGACTTCGGACCCGCCAATACCGAACACTGGAACGTGCGCTTGCCTACGGTGTAAACCTAACCGCTGCACACAAGCCTCGGTAATAAACGTCGCTTGACTGCCTGTGTCAATGATACACCGAACTGTGTGTTTTTGTGGGCCAACATGAACATTGATGAGTGCCGTACATAAGAGCACCGTACTTGCACTAACCGACGGAGCAATGGTTCGCGAATCGTTCGTGCGACCGTGCCACGCATGGTTTACCGTAGTCAATGCGGCGGCTTGCGAAGTACTGGGAACCGCTGTCTCTGTCGTTTCGTTCACAGGAAATGAAATAGCATTATCACTAATGCCGACTTCATTAATAACTGATAAACTGTGAGATTTTTCGAAATGAATTAACGAATGATGTCGTTTATGACATGAACGACACACAAAATTGGATTTACATTGTTTTAAATCATGACCGACATGTAAACAATTGATACAAACGTTTTTGTTTTGAATAAAAGCATACCTATCACGGGGAGATAAATTAAGGAATTTGGAACATTTTGTCAACGTATGTTGAGCATCACAACATAAACAATTATATTTTAAATTATTTTGTTTGATAGACTGTAAGTCTGTTATATTCGAACTCGATGACGTGACGTTGGCTGCGAGCGCGCGACGTTGGCCTTCGTAACCGCGCGATGGTGTCGTCGCCGAAGTTCGAGAAGTACCTACCTTTTCAAGATTTAATTTTTATTTTGTGGGTAAGAGGAGAATTCGTTTGCGGCTAACTCGCGTTCCAAGAAATTTATCAATGTATTTATGTCAGGTATATCCGATGGTTTGGTTAATGATAATTCGAAACGTTTTCGAATACTAGACGGAATTTTACGTAATAAAATCGTCACTAATATGAAACTCCATTGATCTATCGGAAACTGCATCGCCTGCAATGCCTTGATGTTTTCTTGATAAACATTGAGTAAATTTCTTAGACTTTGAGTCATTCTCTCGGTACTAGGTTCAATTTCTAATATTTTTTCGAGATGTTTCGTGGCGATAGCCCGTTTGTTGTTATACCGAGAAACCAAAATATCCCATGCAACACTATAGTTTTCGTCTGTAATTGGTATCGATTTAATAAGGTTATAGGGTTCATTCTTTAATGACAGTAATAAATAACGAAACTTCTCTGTATCCGTGTAAGTATTTTTGCCGTGTACTAATGAACGAAATAAATCGTAAAATGGGGGCCAATCCGTGGTCTCCCCTGAGAAGGTAGGCATTGGAAGAATAGGTAATCTACTTGCACAATTATTATTAGAATTAAATGGAACATGTGTAACTGCTGAATTATTCATCGTCGTACTAGACGACATTCTTCGTTTACGCTCATTATCATTTTCTTTAAGTTTGTCTAAGTGAACACTAATTGCGTAATAATAGTCATTAAAATTGTTACGAATCTGTAGTTGTTCCTCCTTGTCGAAAGTATTGGACTTGATCAAGAGTTTTTCTATCTTTGCCTGAAGTTTGAAGAACTTTCTTTGTTGAGAAGTTAGCTCTTTTGAGCGTGACCTAAACTGTTGTTCGTCTGAATCTATGAAATGCAATGTACGCTGGAGATCATCAATAATGATCTCGCGTTCGAAAATTTCTTGTTGAATTAACTCCGCCATTTTGGACGCGTAACGACGCAAAATTAATTAGGAAGTTATGAACTAAGAACACTAGGAAAATTAACCCCACACCAAGCACTCAAATCCGGCTCGACGGGCCAAACAATTATGTGTAGGAAATAGTGGATGTGGATTTGAAAACTTACCAGCCAACTCCCGTCCACTGCCTCGCGCACCTCATGGGCTAGGCGTCGTGTACAGTCGTCCTAAATCCAGCAAACTCACTTCACTTTGGTTTCCACAGGTGTTGGTTATTGTTATTGTGCGTGTCTTGTAGGGGTTGTAGTAGAAAATCACTGAAGGACCACTTCTATTAGAAGAAAAGTTTTTCTCGCGCGGAGCACGTTATTTTACGAGTTGAGACGATTGGTACCAGTAGAAAAGTCACACGCGGAAGTGCGGCGCCACTGTCGCCTTTCGTAGACCAATCAGATTGCTCAGCGAGTAGGCGTTAAGCAAGCCGACAAATTAATCAAATCACATCCTTTTTATTACACACAAAGGCTTGAGTACTAGTTGTGGGGTGACACAAAGCTATCCAAAATTTCTAAGAATAAATGCAGTAGGTAAACAGAACGGTACGTAACAGACATCGATAACAAATTCAGCTGGAGGAAACATATAGAGCATGTTTGTAATAAGTTAAGACAATATTTAGCTAATATTATAATTCTGAAGAACCGCATTCTTTTCAAAGTAAAACTTATGTTAAACAACTATTTAGCAGCATCATACATTCAATATGGACTCAGTAGTTACGATCGAACATTCAAATCTTATCTCACTAAAATATATAAACTCCAACTAAATATAATAAAGAATATCGTATCTAAAAAAATTAAATACCAATTTCAAAACAATGAGCATGGACTATTTTATCACTGTAATATTACCTGTACATACACAATTTAAATATACATTGCGTAAAGGACAATACGGACATCTTCTTACTTAGTTATTCGGTTAATTAACAACCTACCTTCCGATTTGCGCAGTGACATTACGCCAAGAAATATTAAATTAAAACTTAAGTCCCACTACCTACAAGACATTGAATGCTCAATGTGAAATGCAGTTTACGTAGCCGTAACTAGTATATAACCTGAGATGAAGTTACCAAATTTCGAAATAAGGTACTGTATATATTAGTACCTATGTTGTATTTTATTGTCTACCTTGATTTTGTTTTTACTATGATGTATAATTACATGTAGCATTAAGTACAAACCTTATCGGTTTAAAAATGCTACTCTGCTAAAACAAATGTAATAATTTTTAAATGGTAAATAAATGAAAAAAAGTGTGCCACGATGGGTGGTCCACGTGGAGTGCTACTAACTGCGCTTGCGTGGAAAATACTACGTTAGTTAAAATACTATATCCAATACTAGGAGATCATAAAGCATCAGAGCTTTAAAACTATGCGAATCCTCGTGATGGGTCCACGTGGAGTGCTACTTACTGAGCTTGCGTGGAAAATACTACGCTAGTTAAAATACTACAATCAATACTACGAGATCATAAAGCATCGCATTCTTTCAAGAGCCTTAAAACTCTATCCAGAGTTGTTTGAACAAGTATCCAATGATTAAAAAAATAAAACAAAATCATCCCAAAAAAGATGGATGGCTTGTGTTAGTAATGTTATTATTATTTATTTGAATGATAAAAAACAGGAGCAAATGATACCATGACGGTTAACAAGGAATAATTGAATAATAAAACCACGCTGACCCCTTTAGACCATTTGGACAATCTTTTTAACAGTCTGCGTATTATGACTTGTTTACTGCAATCTTACCAAAGAAACAGCACACCATTACCATAACGGACATTTTAGGATTCTCATGTGATACTCTTCACCCACATTCGTGTTTTAATACCCCTTATTATACAACAGTTTCATAAACAACTATTATGTTGTTATTAATAAATTTCAGGACTGACCATTGAACCTGGCACACATTTAGACCGCACTTCTTTTGTCGTTGAAGTCAACAACCAAGGCGTATATCATAACATTGAATTTGGCTCTCATTTCACATTTATGTTTTTGATGGAATTCTTTTATCAGCCATTGCTGATCGTTAGAATTATTCTTAAATGTATTAACATAAATATTCACACAATAGTATTCACTATTGTGTGAATATATTGTAGTATTAAAGCGAAAGCAAAAAGACATGAAAACTCAGCATCAAAAGCTCTTTAAATGGAATTTAAAACAACAATCTTATACCTACGAGTACGTGAAGATTTGTGGTGTAAAGTGCTGTTTGAATCTTCACAAGAATGAACTGCCGCTACTGTCCTAACATATCTTATAATCTTATTCATAATTCAATCAATAAAATAATCGACTTTTCCAATACAACATCAGTAAAAAAAACCACGAAGCTTCACCATAGCACAGGAAGAGAGCTGTTCGTTTGCAGGCTTAATTGTCAGGGTCTGAGTCAAATCAGTAGTTTAGCAAACACACTATGACATTTTACATTTCTACTCTACACGAACGCCTTTGGCGGCGAATTCGTGCGCGATTGCCCGCCCCTATTCTAAAAGTATAAAAATCAATATTATTTCAGTTGAATGACGTCATTTTGCAACATGTTATGGATTATTCAATGGTACTAGGAACAGGCCATGTGGCAACGGATAACGCGTCTGACTACGGATCAGAAGATTCTAGGTTCAAATCCTGGCCGGTTCGTAAATATCCTTTTTCATGACTTTTACAATAAGTTTTTGTAAGCATTTCAAATAAATATTTTTGGAAACTATAAACCGACACTACCCAACGTCGACCATGTCTATTGAAAAAGGGCAGAATTTCGCCCACTATGACTGAACGCTCTGTTTATACGTACTAATCACAAAAAGTACTGATCGCATTTTAATCAAAATTTCACCATAATTAGTTAAAGTGTTATTCAGGGTAGGCTCCGGTCCGGGGCTGCGGGACTATTCGAAAGAGATACCGCGGCCCCGGAATACAAAGGGCGATGAAGGAATATGGATGGGTTTTAGTCAGTAAAAGTCTGACACTCCCTCCTGCTCCGCCCAGAGCGGGAGGAGTCATTTGATGATTTCCCTAAATTAAAAAAAAAAGTAGGCTTCGGTGTTATTTGCACACATATAGATTTTGTATTAGCTGGGGTAACGCAGCTTACGGGAAGTAGTAAAACTGTTATGAGTATGTTAATACACTCGCGGTTATGGGATTATTGTGTAATACAAAGTGACCTTCACGATGGTGCGCGTGATCGAGACGTATGGAAACCAATTTAGGCCTCAGGGTGCTCATCTTGCGGAACACCAGTTTGGTTTCCGCAAGGGGTGCTCTACGGTGGACGCCATCATGCGCGTGAGAGCCCTCACGACGGGGGATGCGGTGTTCCGGGGTGGGGTTGTCTTGGCGGTGTCTCTTGACATCGCCAACGCCTTCAACTCCATGCCCTGAAGCTGCATAAGGGAGGCACTCCGGTATCACCGGGTGCCGACCTACCTCCGTCGTGTGGTCGGGGACTACCTGACGGACAGAGCCGTCATCTACCCCGGTCGCAGCGGAGAATGGAACCGGCGAGAGATGTCGTGCGGTGTTCCGCAGGGATCGGTTCTAGGCCCGTCCTTGTGGAACATCGGTTACGACTGGGTGCTGCGCGCCGACCTCCCTAGCGGCGTCAGCGTTGTCTGCTATGCAGACGACACGCTGGTGCTGGCACAGGGGAGGTCGCACGAGGCGGCGGCCGAAGTAATGACACGCGGGGTTGCGATAGTCGTTGAGAGGATCCGGCAACTGGGTCTTGAGGTGGCATTGCACAAGTCCGAGGCCATGTGCTTTCATGGGGCTCGGAATGCGCCACCTCCGGGATCCTCAGTGATGGCAGGAGGGGTTTCCATCGGCGTCGAGTCGACGGGGATCCTCAGTGATGGCAGGAGGGGTTTCCATCGGCGTCGAGTCGACGCTGAAGTACCTGGGACTTGTCCTCGACAGCCGGTGGAACTTCGTGGAGCATTTCCGGCGTTTGGCCCCCAAACTGGAGCGGACAGGGGCTGCCTTCAGGTGGCTCCTGCCCAACCTGGGGCGGCCAAACGCCTCCTGCCGGAGGCTCTACGCGGGAGTCGTGCGGTCCATGGCCCTTTACGGGGCCCCGGTGTGGGCGCGTTCATTGAGGCAGCGAGCTGCCAACCATTTGAACGTGCCCCAAAAGGTGGTGGCCGTAAGGCTTATCCGGGGGTACCGCACGATTTCCCGCGAGGCGGCGAGCCTCCTTGCCTCGCAACCCCGTGCAGGGCACGCCACAATAGTGGCGATAAGTCCCCTCTTTGAAGAGTGGCTGGAGAGACGCCACGGCATCCTCACCTTCCGCCTGACGCAGGTTCTTACCGGACACGGATGTTTCGGTAAGTTCCTGCACTGAATCGGGCGGGAGGATACGCCCGGGTGCTACCACTGCGAGGGTCGACCGGAGGACACGGTGGAGGTGTGCCCCGCTTGGGTGGAGCACCGCCGTGTCCTTGAGGTGGCGATCGGCGGCGGCGAGCTCTCGCTTCCGGCCCTGGTTCGTGCCATGGTCCGGAGCGAGACGGAATGGGACGCCGTCACCTCCTTCTGCGAAGCAGTCATGCTAGCGAAGGAGGTGGCGGTACGTGAGAGGGAGATCTCCTCACGTCCCGGCCGCCGCGGGTGACGCCCCGGGCGTCGGGGGCCACGTGGTGGCTTCCGGCCACCGTAGGCGCGGGCCTGTGGACGGGGAGCTATGGGCTAGCTCGCCGTCCGTCCGTCTCATGACGACAGGCCGTGTTGACGGCGCGTTCGTGTTCCACGCGCGCCTCAAAGAGAGTCAGCAATAGGGAAGGGGTCCGCAAAGGCCGAAGCCTGCCGGGGCTGCGGGACTATTCGAAAGAGATACCGTGGCCTCGGAACACAAAGGGCGATGAAGGAACATGGATGGGTTTTTTAGTCAGTAAAAGTCAAGACACTCCCTCCCTCTGATGATTTCCCATCCTAAAAAAAAAAAAAAAGGGTGCTCATAGTCATCAAGACTAAGCAAATCACATGTAGGCTCAAAGGTGCTCAAAGTGATCGGGACTAAACGAAACTAATTTCGAAATAAAACAAATAAAATCAATTCCTGAATTTTTGTGTCATCACCATCATCATATCAGCCCGGAATCACTCACACACACATAATATTTGAACACTTGAAACAAATCCTAAAACTACCCAAGATCAATACAAAAATCTATTTATTAAAAATGTAAAACATATTCCAAAATGTCTTTTTAATTAATTAATACTATTTGTCAAGAAAATGCGCAGTGAAAAAATATATTTTGGAAAAAAAAAAAAAATTGTTCATTACTAAAAGGATAAATAATGCCTTACTAGGGTAGATTTATTCCATACCGTCCGTTCAGGGCAGGAAATAAACCTACCCTGACGGAACGACGCGCTGTTGTTGCCGTGTCGCCGGGAAGTACGTCACGCGCGGCGACGCGCGTGCGCCGTACTAGGGAAACACCGAGGTTCAACGAACCATCCTACTACATAACCATACATGATTTATTAATAAATATACAGGTTAACGATGGCGCCGACAATACGGCAATAAATGAAAACACTGCAAATACTAGTTCACAGGAATATTCTGAAATTGTCAAAAAATTATAACATATTAATTAAAAAATATATGTATTTGTCATTTAAAAATGTTAACGAATTACAACACCATTTACAAAATGTTGGTTTACTTTCTTTAGTATCAGTAACTATGATTTGAATAGCTCCTTGACTAAGTCTAACTTCGATAAGTCAGGCATCTTACTCGCCCTGCCGGGGCTGCGGGACTGTTCGAAAGAGATACCGTAGCCCCGGAACACAAAGGGCAATGAAGGAACATGGATGAGTTTTAGTCAGTTGAAGTCTAACACTCCTTCCTGCTCCGCCCAGAGCCGGAGGAGTAATTTGATGATTTCCGATCCGAAAAAAAAGGAGTCTTACTCGTTTTAGTACAAACACGAAAAGCACGCCCCAGTGTAGTAGGCAAAAGGCAAAAGGCATCCTAATGTTTATGTTTTTCTACTGATTATAAACTTTTGCATTCAACGGCTGTTATTAGATACAATTTTTCTGTCATTATCAACCATACATATCATTCTACTCCATAAACTACTTCTATCTCCTAACGTCTGCTTTGCATTGGAGTGCACAAATTAGTAGGTTAAATTGTGTATAGAAAAGCTTCTTTTATCAATATCAAAAACTGTAAGTTTTCGCAGTTTTCAGTCTAGTTGCTTCTACTTCCGCAGAAAAAGAAGTTTAATAATTGTTTACACTTTTGTGCTAATGTAGGTATAATGGAAGTATCTGTTTAATCCACAGTAACTAAATAAACTTTATGTAATTTAAATATCATTCATTAATCACTACTACTACTACTATTAATTACTTATATGTGTAATTATATATCTTAATAGGTTAAGTTAGTTGGTAAGGCACTATTGTCGTGTATAATCGTGTAATCATAACAACAGCGACACATAAATGACCTACGCTACTCTTCGTTGCGAATTACATATTGATTAATATAAATACATCAAACAAAAAAGTCAACACCATTGTCAATGGGAAATGTTTTAGAAATGTGGCAACATTGCAAAATATCTTTCAAAATTCAAATTGCGCGGGCATATTAGAGTTTTCCTTTCAAACTCCAGATGTCGCTAATGGCGTTTCCTGTACAAACGGTGCCAACTCGGCGATGTGTTACTAAGAGTGCAGAAACGCAAAGAGCTTACGAACGTCCAAATAACGTTGATCCCTGGGGGTGTGTCCAGTTTCTGTGGTGTTGCCAGGTGTGGTGTTTTCACAGTCCCATCTAATTGACATAAGATATTACATTTTTATTTACTTAGACATTTTACAAATACGAAAATTATGTACGTTACGCATCCGTCGATACAATACATGTAATTTTAAACTGCGTGTCAAATATGTATGAATTATTTTTTTTTTTAATTCATCAGCCGCTTTTGTTTTAAAAAGATCATTATTTACCGTGTTATTTTATGTGTTATTATAGGTAACAAGAAATTACTGAAATAGATATATTTAGATTATGACGTGAAATCCTATTTTGCATTATACAATGCCGCCGTGGGTCTAACGCATGATTGGCGCTGAAATACTGGATACCCAACCCCAAAACGATTTGCCACACCCAAAAGGGGGGAGCTAGCTACACTAATATCCACCCAAAACGACAACCCTCTGACCATTATGTTCGTCTCTTGCTCACTTAGGCTTCAATAATATAACTCTCTCTCTTTCCCTCAGTGTGAACTTGAAATAAGACTGCGGTATGTCTGACCACACGCCGGTTGCGACTGATGACATATAGCTTACGTCGCACTCATCCTTTAAGAAATGGTGGGTTTTAATTTTAAATGGAGAAAACCAAAGGAAAAGAAACTAGACAGAACTAAACAGACTACTAAAGTACTAAGCAATTAGATGTCGAACAAACAACATTCTAATAATATTCTACTCTGTGTATAAAATTCAGATAGAATTTTAATCCGCGACCGTGACGTCACGGCACGCCGTCGACAGCGTCTGACGTTTCAACGAGACCAACATAAGTGATGTTTCCGTAGTAGAATAATAAGTAGTAGTAATAATATCAATCTCTTACTACTATACACAATATCTCTGCCTCTATATGATGCACACATAGACGATTAAAAGGATGTTTGCATAAACTAAATCTTTGATTAATGCGCATGCGCTAGGAACGCAAAGGAACGCGTTTTTCGATACAAATTGTGTCGGCACATTGGCTCAGTGGCAGAGCACCTCACCCGTTAGAAAAAAAAAAATACGGAGTGAGGAGGTCGTTGGTTCGAATCCTTCATGTGCCCTTTTTGCTAGCCTTTATGTAATTTAATTCACTTTTGAAAGCTTCTTATAACTTTTTCAGAGCTTTTCCTGAAAGAAAAGTGATTGTTTTTGCAAACTTTTCTTATTATACGATTTTTCGTTTTTTATCCTTACCTTTTAAAACCCTAAATTTTGATACCTTATTCAAAGGGTTTGGAAGAAAAAAAAATTTTACTCCACAATATGGCGCCCAAAATACGCTTTTTTCTTTGTACTTGTATTTATATAGTTAGTGATACACGCGGAGTTACAAAAAAATTAACGATGCATAATTATTGATCCAATTCGGTTAATCCATTTCGTCGTTGAAGTTCTAACACCACGTAAGTCAAAAAAGAGTTACGTAGTCACAATGGAACGGACATACATACAAATATATGCGCAGAAAACATTACCAAATTAAAATAAATTTACAATAAACATACAAAATACGAGCAACGCCTTCATTTATTTAACATAAAGACGCTGCGAGACCGTCGCCGTTCGCGCGATCTTATTTTTCTATACAAGATTGTCAACGGAATCTTAAAATGCAGTGATTTTTTTGAGTAAATTTCGTATTCAGCCCCTTCAAAACCTCCTAGATATCCCATCACCAGACTGCTTCATATCCCTTTTTGCCAATCAAACCTTGGTCTCAATGCTCCTTTGCTCAGAATATGTAGAAACTATAACAGCTCACACACATCACTGAAAACCGATTTATTCGGTGTTTACCATAGCAAGTTTAGAAGATCAGTTTCTGAGGTACGGGTGAGCACTAATTTACCTTTTTTAACCGACTTCAAAATTCGTCGGAGGTTCTCAATTCGTCGGAACCTTTTTTTATTTTATTTATGTATGTTCCCCGATTACTCGAAGATGGCTGGACTGATTTGGATTTTTTTTGTTTTGTTTGAAAGGGTTTACTTCCCAGATGGTCCCATGATCATCAAATCAGGATATGATGATGGGGTCCTGGAGAAATCGAGACAACTCTTCAAATTTATAGGCACACTTGAAGCGACTTGGGTAGTTTTTGAAAGAGTACTTTCTGGGAGTGGTTCCATTTCAATTTGGTGAAGATCTGATGAAGGACTTCGGAGATAGGCAACGGAACTCCTTAATAAATGATAGCAAATGGACTGGGTTTGGTGAAATCTCATGTCTGTTTAGTGTTTACACCAGTTCATAACATAACATCACGCCGGTACGCTGTAAAGGGGTAAGCACATGTGAACCACTAAAAAGTGATATTGAGACTGTAGCGCCGTATTTAGCCTTAATATTTAGTTTGTGCGTGGATCAAGGGGTCTTCCCGGATCTAATGAAATTCAGTAAGGTAATACCGCTTTTTAAATCTGGGGATAGTAAAGACACCAATAACTATAGGCCCGTATCCGTGTTGCCGGTTTTCAGCAAGGTGTTTGAAAAGATAATGCTCAATCAAATGCTTAACCATTTTAACACCAATAAAATATTGCACGAGCAACAGTATGGTTTCACCAAAGGACGTTGTACAACTGACGCCGGTGTCACTTTATTAAAACACATATTTACTGCGTGGGAAGAGGCACAAGATGCCATAGGAATCTTCTGTGACCTTTCGAAGGCATTTGATTGCGTAAATCACGAAACCCTGATCTTGAAACTTGAGCATTACGGTTTAGGTAAACTTGCGCTTAGTTTAGTAAAATCGTATTTGAATGATAGACAGCAACAGGTACAAATAAATGGTGTCAATTCAATGGGTTTAAAAGTAAAAATGGGTGTACCACAGGGTTCGATATTGGGTCCCTTCCTCTTTTTAGTATATATTAATGACCTACCCCGTTTATTTAACAACCATCCGCATATGGTGTTGTTTGCTGACGATACTTATTTAATATTTAGGATAAACAGACGTGCCACTGATCTTGACGACGTAAATAACGCCCTACTGCAGGTCCATAATTGGTTTACCGCTAATAATTTTGTACTAAATGGGAAAAAAGCTAAGTGCATTAGATTTGCTCTACCAAATGTCAAAAGTAATGATTGTGACATAATATTGAATTAAGAGAAACTAGAATTTGTCGATAAAACGGTTTTCTTGGGAATCACGCTCGACTCAAGGTTACAATGGGGTCCTCATTTAACATCTCTTGCAGGACGGCTGAGTTCAGCTGCATATGCTGTTAGAAAAATCCGTCAATTTACTGATATTGATACCGCGAGGCTAGTCTATTTTAGTTATTTCATAGTATTATGTCATACGGCATTTTACTATGAGGACGGGCTGCAGACATCGAGTCTATATTTATTCTGCAGAAAAGAGCCATCAGAGCCATATATGAATTACGTAGACGCGATTCTCTAAGAGAACTGTTTAAGGAAATTAATATCATGACAGTACCTTGTCAATACATCTATGAAAATATCATGTACGTTGGGAAAAATCTGCATTTATTCAATAAAAGAGGTGACAGACACCATTATAACACTAGAAATAGGGACCAACTAGTTCAGCCAGGTTTCAGGCTTGCTAAAGTAGATTCATCTTTCATGGGGTACTGTTTGAAATGTTACAATAAAATACCTCCCCACATTCTTCAACTGAATGAGACGAAATTTAAATCTTGTATAAAACGCACACTATGTAGGCAAGCATATTATAAGTTGAGGGATTACATTGATGATAAAAATGCTTGGCTAAATGCTGGTCCTGCTCCACAACCATAGATGCGAACTAATTGATTGTACTGGTCGGGCATTATTTGAGTCTGTGGACACGCAAAGAAGAAGAAGAATTGATTCCCATGTTAATGTATTGTGGAAGCTGCAGAAGATTGTAAAAATATACCTACTTGCATTGTATAGATTCCAGTTTTTAGTATTATATAATTGCATAGCACATGTGTGAGTACTTTGTACTGTTCAGCCACCACTTACATTTAGTTATCTTTCATTGACTTGAAAATGCCTTGGTGGCTACGAGAGAATGTCATGCTCACTCAAATGTCTCGCTGATGGTGGCGGGTGTGTCGGGTCACTTAGTTCCCTTAAATATGGTCGAGTTGAATGGTGCCGATACATGCGTCATGTTCGTGAATGGGCGCTCTCAGTTGGGACTGGTCATCTCTTAGCTGCCACGGTTCGTTCCTTTTAATTACTTTTTTTTTTTAATTTTTGATTTATCATTTTACTCTGGACGCTCTTAATGTGCACGTCTTTCTACATCGTTCTCACATATATGTATAATCTCAACATGAATGATGTAACCAAGATTTTGTAACAATATTTTGATTTAAAAGAGTGTCCATGGAGTTTCTTGCCCGTTCTTCTCCATAGAGATCTACGTTAGGGAATGGGCAACTAAAGTACTTTCTAAAGTTATTATGCCTTGTGACTGTGACTGTAGCTTTGCTTTTTTTGTATTTTCGACATTCAAAAGTGCCGTAATGGTCTAATTGAAATAAATGATTTGAGTTGAGTTGAGGGTGAAAAATAAAAACTTTTTTGCAAAAAATAAAACCGACTTCCAAAAACACAAAAAGTGAATAATAACTTTAGCTTCAGAAGTCGGTGACCTTTGTTTGATTGATTTAGTTCTTTTGTCACCGACTTCTGAAGCTAAAGTTATTTTTCTATTTTTTGTGTTTTTGGAAGTCGGTTTTATTTTTTGCATAAAAAAATTTTTAATAACTAATTTCTGTCAACTCAATACATTTACAACTTCGCAACCATTAAACGAAAATGTAAATCTTTATATATCACACTCATTATGCCTATGTATATCATCATAATCCATATCATTTCATTTAGTATTAAGTCAATGTTATTTTACATTGTATTCGAATTTTATTATTAAGATTTATGGATTTTAATGGACTGCGTCAAAACACAGGAGCGACCAGCGTTCTGGATCAACGGCCTGCGATAGACAAAGCTTAGGGATATTGGTTTAGACTACCTCGTAGGTCTAGTGGTCGCAAGTGCGACTGCTGAGCAGGGGTCCTGGGTTCGATTCCAATGTCGTGCAAAGTGTTATTGGGTTTTTCTATCAATATTTTTTCAATAGCAGCCGCGGAGTCTGGATTTGTGCCTGGTGATGGCAATAGGCTCGCCCCCTGTTACATGGGACTTAAACATAACCGGCAAAATGAGGGTGTACTAGGTAAACTTCTGCCTAACCCTTTGGGGATTACAGGCGTGATGTTATGTTAATGTCGTTCTATTTTTCACGAATAGGAAAGCCTATTTCGCAGCTTTTATAACACTCTTTAGTATATAAAACTAATGCGAAACAATCCATTAGATACATAATGTTAATGCGAAACAGCTCAGAACTTATGTTATCCTGGTACCCTTAGTTCAGTTGCAGTGTGTTCAGACACAGTGTACGGCACAGAACGCCAAATTGGACATGCTTTGCATATTTGAGCCTCGGTACAAGGAAAGCAAGACCTGCCAGGAGGTGGATCGGTAGAGCTCGCTTTAACAGCGATGCGGCGATGGACAACGATACGTCACTCCCGTTGTGATAACAGTGACCTAGAAGCTAGACCTTGAAATATCCGCGAATACAGAGAAAACTTTTATGTTGTGGATACTATCTCCTTCTTGGTTAGAGTTATTAGATTCAATTAGAAGTCTAGGTTTCAGTGACGTAGGAAATTCGGATCACTTAGTAAATACCTATCTCAGGAAATTTGGATTACACAGACGCGTTAAAATATAACAATGCCATCCGAGTTTTACAAGATTACTCCGGATTATTAGCCAATCAGAAACAGATTAAATTATAGACCTCGAGCTTCGAGATTGTTATAGCATTCTAAAAGTTGGATCATATTATAGCTATAAAAATATAGTCATAGTCATGAAGTTTCCAATTGCCTTACCTAGAATCTACATTTTATATAAACTTTCCATAGTCCCTAAAAAATATAACCTAGCCCTAATGCCTACCCTACCTTACATAGCAACCCAGGGACCATATTCTATGTACATAGAGACAGAATGTCCGAAGACCGATTAATGGTAACTCTGCGAGGATAAGGTCAACTACGAGATAAGCCGGATTGTACTCAACAGCTAATCACGCAGCAGAACAAATCTGGGCCAGTGGTCATTTCAAGCATCCTTGCTACTCTTCCCGCAAAGCCCGTGCCTGCAAAGGCAACGGACCGGGCCGATGATGACGGTTTCGTGACGGTGCAAAGGAGGAAACGCCATCAGCGAAGCTGTAAGAACCGCTCCGGTAAGTCTCCTGCGGAGCCCAACATTAAACTTCGCGCCGCGAAGCCGAACACCCCGGTGCACATCTCTCGCCTACATTACACCACTGAGGCTGAGGACATCGAGGAGCACGTGCGCCAAAGATTGAAGTACACGCCAAGAGCATAGTTACTGGAGTCACGCTGCAACGTCAATTTCAAGGCGTTTGTGGTGCGCATCCCGACTTGTATGCTCCATTTGGTGTTGGACGAAAGTTTTTGGCCGCAGGATGTGGTGTTCCGTCGCTTCCGCGGACCAATTCCACTAGAACGCACAAAACATCGTGCAAGTGAAGTGCGACTAACATAGTTTTAAGTTGCTTATACATTTTTATCGTTTCGTGCATAGGACTAAACTAAAAGTTCTTATTCCAAGGCATAAAGGGTCAAACTGCAATAATACAATGCATTTAAACTGAAACAGAACTGTGAAAACGCCCCCTGTACAACGAAAGAGATAATAACGGCACCAACTGGTATTACAAACACTTCTGTCATCGTTGAAAGATAAAGTATATATTTTTATATAACAATATAATTGAGCCACGGACGTTGTCGCCTCCTGTAGCGTCCATTTGTTCTTGTAACGCTACAAGAACAAATGGACGCACGAACAGTATCAAGATTATTAAGGACCAGCCAGGTTTTCTTTATGACCTTTATCATGAGTTTATGAAGCCGTTGAAGTAGACATAACATACTGTAACTAACACATTTTAATAAAGTTATTTTTGACGCCATAATATCAAAATCAAAGTAATTATTTCATGTAGGCCAGTCACAGGCCCTTTTGAATTGACGAAACAAAGATGAAAATTAAATTTAGCTACAGTCCCAGTCACAAGACATAAAAACAGTGAAACTACTGTAGTTGCCCATTGATCGTAGATCTCTATGGAGAATAACGGGCAAGAAACTCCATGGACATTCTTTTAAATCAAAATATTTTTTACAAAATCTTGGTTACATCATGCATGTTACATACATCATGCATGGTACATTATGTGATAACGATGTAGCAAGAAGATAATTCTTTCAGAGTACAAGACAAAAATAAATTAATATCACAGCGTGCAAGTTAAACGATTTACTGGAGCGGCCTTTACGATCGCGTAGCTCTCGTAGCCGACGTTTTCTACGCCGAAGCATCACGTAGAACACTAAATAATTTACTGATCAAGTTTCTACCGCTACGAATATTTTGTAAAGAGAAAAAATGGGCATTTTATCTCATAGCTACTTATGGTAGCACATATTATTATCATTAATGATCGATTAGAATTATACATTTTATAATAATTATGTTTCTACACTTTCTACAAAAACGATATTTCTTAAAAAACACAAAACACACTTACAAATACAAGTTCATGTTCTAATCGTTTTACAGAGAGTAAAACAAAATGTTAGAAAATCCAGATGATACGATCTCCATACAGCGTGCCCCATAGATACGCAACGCGTGCATTTTACAAGCGCAACATGAATTATAAGGAGTTATCATGCACGTTCCACCACGTACAAAGTCTAGACTAACATAGTAATATTCTAACTCATCCCACCATTGATTGAATGAAACTGTGTAAGTAATGCAGTACCCCGTCTACTGCTATTGCATTTCCTCGTTGGATTTTTGTATACGCCCATCGCGCTAGTGCATACAGATGAACTTATCTGTCCCGTGTCCAGGTGTGCGTGCACGTCCAGAGATAGAACGGGACCCACATCTTTGTAATCATAGAAACCCGGTGCGACAAATCTATTTATTGATTTTAGTTTCATCAGGCCCATGCACGGCAGGCTATTACTTTCATAAATTTAAAATAATACTAACAACACAAATTTGTTTGTATGTAATTCACATATGAAATTTTAAAAAAAAAATCTACAAGCGCCCACGGCCTCTGTTAAGCTGAGAGTGACTCGAATGATAATAAAATAAATTAAAATATGTTTCATTTCTTAGTGCACTTGGAGGATAAGGTCATGATAGAAATCTTGTTTATCCATGAAAATAATATGAACGCGTCGACAAAGTTTTGTGTTCGCGCTAATTAACCATTGAAGAATTATTTTGTGAGGAGACGATCCTGGCTGCAGGATTGAGTATTGTTTGTCAAATACGTATTATCACCAGAACCACAGGTGTATGCAAAATTTCAGCTCAATCGGTTGGAGGCTTTGAAATTTAATTGCAAGATTTTACCAATACAAACTAACAAGGCTAGTTGTATAAAAGCTTAAAAAAATAAAAATGAAAAATACGAGTAGTTATGGTTCATTTCATAGTGCACTTAGCCACTTGGCCGCTTTTCAGTTTTATTCAGACAGCTAAGTGAGCTTGGCCGCTCTGGCCGAGCCCGCAGAGCCGTCTGCCGTCCCGACTGTGCTCCCATTCAGACGGTTGTACGTGCATACATCTTTACAGCTCTGCAACACAAGAGTAGCGGGGGAAGCAGCCTTTTTTACTATTTAATCTACTAGCACAACGCTTGCGAGTTCGTCTGCGAAAATTGTGATAGCTCGGCTAACATGCATGATGTAAATATAATTTGTGTAGTGATTGGCCGAACATTGCTTGCTTGCTTACACGTTCGTCGCTCCCGCTCCCTCTTGTCGATGCGCCGTTGTGGTCTTTTCTTTCGCCGGAAGTGCCGGAACTACTATTAACTACTACTATTTGTTGATTATGATTATTATTTATTAGTGTTTCTATTCTTATTGTGTATTTAATTTTATTGTATTGAATTAGTAAATGAAATTGTAATTGTTAATTGTTGTGTGTGTGTGTGTTGTTTGTTACAAATTGAAAATATTGTGTATGTAATGTGACTGTATGAATTTGTGTGATTTCTATTATGAGTCGGTGATAATCGAATTAAATGATTTTATTATTATTATTATTAATACTACGCCATGGCATATACCATCCTGGACACGCGAGTTCCTTTATTCGAAATCCTTATAACAATTTCTAAAATAGCTGTTCTATTCTGATGCATGTCATGACTGTTGTCAGCTGTCAAATAGTTGAAACTCTGTTTAATGAGGCATTTCTTTCCACCTGGCAAGACAAAAATGTTGATAGCTCGGCTAATATGCATGATATCAATACAATTTATAGACTATAGCACTCACGATTAATCTAGCTTTCTACCAGTGAAAGAATTGTTCACGAATTCCGGAGATTACCCCCTCTACATACAAACTTACAAACCCCTCTTTGTAATATTAGTATAGATTGCCAACTTAGCGCGTCATCCAGTTAAACTTGAGTCATACACCTGTGATTTGGAATTGATCTGAATCTGAATGTCGCGTAAGTTCAATATTCAGAAGAAATACTTAATTTCCGTCGCAAAGTTTTTTCAAGTTGGTTTATACAGGGTGTAAACAACCTCATCACGAAGCCATCAACCAAGCATTTTGTACATCAAACTAAGTAACTTTACGCAAAAATTATTGCTGGGAAACGACTTTTTTTTTTGGGGTGAAAAATCATGTTTTGTGGTAGAACTCAATGTAACGCACTCAAAACATTGTGCTGATGGATGGATTGAATAGTACGGAGGTCGTGGAGATGTTTAAAGTTAAAATCTTGTATTTTAAAAAAAAGTTACTAAGAAGTTGGAAAGTTGATCCCCAATGTCTCCGTAACTAGAAGGTTCCCAGGTATGGTGTAGAACAAAAAAATGATCGCAATTACGAGGAGAACAATTGCTTTTCGGCTTCATTAAGAGGTTTTTTACACCCTTTAGATAACACAGAGATCGTAAACAACACTTTCTAAATTAACGAAAATATTTCGTCTTTATTAAAGGTGCTATTGTATCTATGCATCTTTGCGCTTGATATTATGCTCCTAATTCTTCATGATAGTTCGTTTTGTACAAAAAAGCATCAACATTTCTGCTTAGCTGCGAGTGAATTAGGTGTAATGAAAATTCATGAGCTACAAATGAATTTTTACCTCACTTAAAGAAGAAGAAGGTTAAAATTCGTCTGTAATTAATACAGGAGGATTTTTTCAAGTGAACAGTTCAGCAATAAGACGCCTTTGAATCTTATGATATATGTAATCAAAAATAGTATTCACGCTCAGGTTACAGTTGCGGCAAAATACTGTTACTGTGTAACTACGCGAAGCACTTTAACCCTTGATCTGTCCACGAAGTAGACACAATAGTTAAACAATGGTGTCTCGAACAAATTGGTCATTTGACAGATCATGATATATTACTATCAGATAATTTTATATTCCATAGACTTATTAAAAATATCTAAGAACATACAAAAACTTTTTTGCAAAAAATAAAACTGACTTCAAAAAACACAAAAAAGTGAAAACTAACTTGAGCTTCAGAAGTCGGTGACAAAAAAACTAAACCAATCAAACAAGGTCACCGACTTCTGAAGCTAAAGTTATTTTTCACTTTTTAGTGGTTCAGATGTGCTTAACTGCTTTCCCCTTCACAGCGTACCGGCGTGATAATGTTATGAACTGGTGTAAACAATAGACAGACATGAGATTTCAGCAATCCCAGTTCTTTTGCTATCATGCATTGAGGAGTTCCGTTGCCTATCTCAGAAGTTCTTCATCAGATCTTCACCAAATTGAAATAGTACTACTCCGAGAAAGTCCTCTTTCAAAAACAACCCAAATCGCTTCAAGTGTGCCTATAAAAATTGATGAGTTCTTTTTATTTCTCCAGGATCCCATCATCAGATCCTGACTTGATGATCATGGGATCACCTGGGAAGTATACCCTTTCAAACAAAACAAAAAAAGTTCAAATTCGGTCAGCCATCTTCGAGTAATCGGGGAACATACATTAAAAAAAAAGGTTACGACGAATTGAGAACCTCCTCCTTTTTGAAGTCGAATAAAAATATAATGCATAGCCAAAATTGCTGGATCTAGAAACTTGCAATTTTGCTAAAGTGTTTCTAATAAATTGTGAAATTGATAGCTGATGTGAAGTTCGTTTAAAGATTTGTGTTATTTAATATATACACACATCAACACCGTCTAGGGATATTTTGTATAAAGTTCTTAAACTCAAAAAATACTGGCCAGTTTTAAATTCTTTTCAAGAAAGCTTATTTTAAAAACCTTTTTGAATGATTCTAAATTTGAATTTGAAAAAATAAATTAAAAACAAAAGAATTACGCGGCATAATGGTAGTGAAGTCCGAAAGTTTAATTTTTGTTTTTGGCTATTTTTTTGTGTCAAATTTAGGTTTTTTAACAAGTTATCGGTTAATTTCAAATTAATGTTATTGTGTGCATCATGCAGCGGCGCCATTTAACGAGAGCGGAAATTTTAAGGGCAGTAGGCATGCTCCAAGCTGGGACTACTCAACGGAGTATTGCTGAGGAGATTGGAACAAGAAAAAACGTGATATCAAGGTTATGGTCACGTTATCGTGCTACTGGTGAAGTGGCTGAAAGACACCCAGGCGGGAAGCGCATAACCACTCAGCGACAAGACCGATTTTTGCAAGTTCCCGCGAGAAGACAACCAAATGTTACGGCCATGCAGTTGGTTCAGAGGCTCCAGTCAGAGCACCAGTTGCTTGTGAGTGACCAAACTGTGCGGAGATGGCTGCATGAAGCTAATCGTCATGCTCGTAGACCGCTTCGTACTCCAGCACTACGCCGAGGAAATCGTGGACGACGACTAGAGTGGGCTCGTGAACATTTGCTCTGGGAAGATAACCAGTGGTCTGTAGTGCCGTTTACCGATGAGTCTCGGTTTGGTTTCCATCTCGACACACGTAGAGTACATGTTTGGCGAGTTCCTGGTCGTGAGAGCCGTCTGCAACATCCTCAGGAAGTCCAGTCATACCACGGCAGGACAATTGTGGTTTGGGCGGGAATTCGTGTTGGTGGAAGAACAGACCTCGTTTGGATCAAAAACACCATGACGGCTGAAAAATACCGTAACGAGGTTCTAGTACCAATTATCCCCATCGACAACAAATGGGCCAAGAATTCACGCTCATGCACGATAACGCCCGTCCGCACACAGCGAGAGTGGTGACGAGCTGGTTGCAGGAGCACGACGTATTGGTCTTAGACTGGCGCGCTCAATCGCCTGACCTAAACCCCATAGAACACGCGTGGGACATGCTCCAAAGAAGGGCTTTGAGGAATTTCCCTGCAAAAATTGCGACGGAAGAGTAACTTTTTTTGCATCTTAGCCGGACCTGGGACAATATACCGCAGCAAGACTTGGATAACTTTATCCAAAGCATAAAAAATCGTTGCAGGACGGTTACTAACGTCATGGGTGGTGTTACTGACTACTGATTTTTCACATAACTGTTAAAAACAGATTATTTTTTCCTTATTTTTCACTTTTTCTTGAGAAACACATTCATTGTTAGGTTTACCATTATTTCACATTTTTCTTTATTTAAATAAAAACTTGTTTACCCAAAAAAAAAATCGTTTTCTTTTATTCTGGAGTGTAGTCTGATAAATGGGCTTTATAAAAATATATACATGTTGTATGTTATTTTCAATAAATTTTGAGTAAATTGAGTAAATCCAAAATGGGATATTTTGGATTTACTCAAAATTTTATTTTTTAGACAATGTTGATGTGTGTATATAATATATATATAACTTTATACAACCACTACGTTAACCTCTTCATTAATTGGTCAAAAATATCATTTAGATTATATTCAAAAAGGAAAACATATTTTGAATTCTTCAGTGACATCGCGAGCAATCAGTCAGAATCGAAACTCGTTGACCGTAAACACCAGGGCAGCAGAGATGAGAAGATGCATTTGAGTTGCAAACCAACACTATAAAATGCAACCTGTTTATAGTCTTTCCACCATCTAGTAGTTTTCGTTCCAATACTATTTATAGAGGCAGTGACTAGGATAACACGAACACGAGTGTCTAGAAGACTTTCACTTTCAAATATCACTGTTCATAAATCAATGCAGTTAAGTAGTAAGCATTGAAAAGAATAGTCGGACTTCTGTTGTAAATATTAGCGATCAATATTATTTACTGTGATAGTAGATCATTATAATAATAAAATACCAGCCTATTACTGTCCCACTGCTGGGCAAAAGCCTCTTCTCATACAGAGAAGGCACGAGCATTGATCACCACGCTTGCTCAAGACCCGCGCAACTTCGTCTGCGTTACGTAAGAGAGAGAGAGGCTTAGAGAGAGTGTGAGTCAACCTAAAAAAAATGCAGATAATATGCTTTAGCGGACTTTTTAAGAGGAACAATCCCGTCATACATGTATGATTGTTGAGTTACTTTAACCGTTTACGCAGCGCACGGAACTGAAGCTCTCAAAAGCAATAGTTTTTCGCTGTATTTGCAACAATTTTCATTGATGCTCCGCTCCTATTGATTGTATCGTGATGTTATATAACGTATAGCCTTCCTCGATAAATGGGCTATCCAACACTAAAAGATGTTTTTCACTGGAATCAGTAGTTCCTAAAATTAGTGCGTTCAACCAAACAAACAAACAAACTTTTCTCCTTTATAATAAGAAGTATAGATTCAAGTAGGTAACAATTTAATTTCTCGGAATTATATGCAATCATCGTTAAAATATTGTACTATGTTTTTCCAATTTGGGGCTTCCCTCGACAGCCTTAGGTTTTCATCCTTAGACACTCGATGACAGTCATACTCCAGCTAGGTCGAAAGTTCTCATCAAGGTACATGAATTTTTTTTTCGGATGGGAAATCATCAAATGACTCCTCCCGGAGCAGGAGGAAGTGTCAGACTTTTACTGACTAAAACCCATCCATTTTCCTTCATCGCCCTTTGTGTTCCGGGGACACGGTATCTCTTTCGAATAGTCCCGCAGCCCCGGCAGGCATCGGCCGTGTCGACGGCGCGTTCGTGTTCTACGCGCGCCTCAAAGAGAGTCAGCAAAAAAGAAGGGGTCCGCTTTTTTGCTGACTCTCTTTGAGGCGCGCGTAGAACACGAACGCGCCGTCGACACGGCCTGTCGTCATGAGACGGACGGACGGCGAGCTAGCCCATAGCTCCCCGTCCACAGGCCCGCGTCTATGGTGGCCGGGGGCCACCACGTGGCTCCCGACGCCCGGGGCGTCTCTGCGGTGGCCGGGACGTAAGGATCTCTCCCTCTCACGTTCCACCACCTCCTTCGCTAACATGACTGCTTCGCAGAAGGAGGTGACGGCATCCCATTCCGTCTCGCTCCGGACCATGTATTGAACCAGGGCCGGGAGAGAGAGGTCTCCGCCGCCGATCGCCGCTTCGAGGACACGGCGGTGCTCCGCCCAAGTGGGGCACACCTCCACAGTGTGCTCCACCGTGTCCTCCGGTCGATCCTCACAATGGAAGAACCCGGGCGTCTCCTCTCGCCCGAAAATACGATATGAGGCCAATAACAATGTAGCTGTAAATATAATCTACGTAATATAAAAAAATCAATAATCCATACGCAGTTTGTATGGATTATTGATTATTGCGAATAGCATAGCACAGTTCTTGCACGGCAGGAACACGTGGATTTATCAGTCTTCTGATGTTCGCTATACTACTTTTTGGAGAAATCATACTCCTGCCCTTATCCCAATTTATTTGGGGTCGGCGCAGCATGATTGTATTCATTCTTCCATACTTCTCTATTACTTTTTGGAAAAATATTCACGAAAAAAAATAAGAAATATAGAAATGCACACAATTTAAATACAAAATGAAATATAGGAAATCGCACAGCATCAAAAAAAAAATTAAACAAATCACAAAAAGTGAAAATAATGTTGGAGGGTTTGAACCTGCAACCCCGTAGTTTACAGAGCGGTAGCGGAGGCTATTTACTTCATTGACATAAGCCACAAATAGCCGTTCTCATGTACTTACGTCATGACTGAAACGTCATACAATTGAAGTATACGGAAATAATGCAAAATTGCCTACCTTCTTAAGGAAGTAGCGTGATAATATGTAGTCTAAATATTAAAGAAGCCTATGTAGTAATTTTGACGTGATGCGCAAGCCTATGCAGTAATTTTGACGTGATGCGCGCACAAACATTTCGTACCAACTACTTAAACCGAGGAAAGCTGATTTTCTTGAGTTCTGCTATTTTATGCGTATTCACCTCAAAAATCAAATTTCAAGAAAATTGAGAAATTATATTTACCTGTATTAGATACGAAGTATATGTAGCAACTTTAAAAGGTTACACTTCATTGGATTTGATTGTATAGATGTTTGAACTTTATTAATTTTAAACACAAAACCCTCTTTTTTGCGTCTCTGGATGAGATTTAAAAAAAATGCTGAAACAGGTATTTCTTTATTTTTATTAATAAGTATTTATTCTAAGTTTCATGATTCTAGAACAATCTAATTTTTTTTTTCATACAAACTTTACCCCCCCCATTTCACCCCCTTTTTCCAAAAAAATCCAAAATTTCTATAGCCTATATGTTATTCTGAATGTATTTAAATAGATTTGTGAACATTTCAACAATATCGGTTCAGTAGTTCTTACGTGATGCGCGGTCAAACCAACAAACAAACAAAAAATTTTAAAATGGTTTTAATATCTTCAGTTACTTATTTTAAGTCACCCTGGCTGGTTTTTTTTTTTAAATCTTCAATGAACAGATTTTTTGGTCTCAACGATTTTATTATATGTATAGATAAGTCCAGGTTTCCTCACGATGTTTTTCTTCACCGATGTCTGTGATGTCCAAGATAAACTTCGAAAGTACGTATGAATTGAAAAACACATTGGTGCTTGCCCGGATTTGAACTCACAACCTCATACATGAGAGGCGAGGCCATAACCTCTGGGCCAACACGACACCTCACACCAGTAGATCATTAAATGATGTAAATACAACAATAACATCAATTTATTTCAGGCTACAATGGGCCATAAATATATACCTTATAAACTAACATAATATATGAAGTAAATACAAGACTTGTGCCATGACGTCTGACAGGGAAGGGAGGAAGAAAACGTGTTGCGCCGACCCCAAATAGAATGGGACAAAGGCAGGTAATTATTTCAATCGGCGCATGCGTAGTCTACCCGTCGTCCTACTGAGATATCAGCGAGAGGAGCCAGTGTGACGATAGCCGTGGTTCGGGATAGGCGACATGTTCATTTTTATGCTTCCTAATTATAGCTAGTGCAAACTGAGTGCGATCTGAACATTAAGATTTCAATGAAAGGCAGGTCTGACAATTGAGCTATAAATATCCCGAGCAAGAAGTCACAAGGATTTTATACAAAAATTATTCGAAATAGTCGTAAGCAATAGTGTAACTCTTATTAACAATATTAACGGCCACTATGAGTGATAAGTAGATTTATACGTGTATAGTATAAATATTTCTTTTTGTTATTATTTTTAAAAAGATTGATACTACTTATATATAAACTACAACTTTAAATCATAATAAAATTATGGCGTCAAAAATTATAATAAAATTCATGTTTTTTTATTTATTTTATTCAATAAGATTTATGAGTGTGAAATGAGAACCAACCAACCAGCCAGGTTGGCTCCCAGTTTCACACTGCCGTAATTTTTTTTTTTTTTTCGAAATGGCATCTCGCAGTTCAACCAGAGAGGTTGTCGTCTGCTTAACCGGACTTTCCTGTGGGTGCCTTAAGTGTAAGGCCTCCAGCCAGGGCAAAAAACTTACAAACTAAGCGACTACACGCTAAGGGCACCCCCTGCGGGGTACGGGCCTCGGCTTAGGGCGTCGCTGGGAGAGGACAGCAAGGGGACAGGCTGGATCGGAGTGGACTGCCGTAAATTGCTTGGCACGGTCCTTTTATAGACGCCTTAGACTTAGACGACGCAAGTTAAACAAAAGATGAAATTTATGACAGCCTGGTTTATTTCTTCTCGTCGTCCGTTCGTTTCTCTTGCAGAGCTTATTTCCGAATAAAAAAAAACTGAGTTACATCTTCGGAACTTCTACAGATCTGATTCCGAAAAGGCTCCATTTAAAACGTTTCCGTGAAATAAACGCCTTTCCGGCCATAACACGAGTCTTGTAAAACTTGCTTTTACCTCTTATAAACGCGGCCTCAATATCGTTTTTTTAACTTTCTTACTATTTTACTGGGATAAAAAAAATATCAGATCAACTACGAAACCCTTCACAGTGCGTTTTCCGAAAAACACTTGGCCGGTTTTATAGCTTTGTAAAGCCCAAAACTTTCTAAAAGTCTTTCCATAGTATTCACTCTTTTCATAAACAAGATTTTCATTCTAATTTGAATCAATAAAGTTATCGCCGCTGGGGCTAATCCCCACTGCTTTATCGTTATCCTCACGTCAAATTATGTAAGCACTAGTAATAAAGAAAACCACCAGGATAGGTTTCAAAAGCTCCTACTCTACGGACAAAATGAAACACGCAATTGTAAAAATGAGATTTTGATAGGTAATATTAAAAATATATAAATATATAAAATATGTAAATTCGGATTCTAATTTGAATTACTGACTTGGTTCCTGACTCACACGAAGTTTTACCCAAAAATAAAATATTTAGTTCATCTTATTTTAACCTTACAAAAAATGGTAATAAATAGGTACTTAAAAAGTAAACCCATGTAATAAATAATGTACATATTTTAATTATTGATGAGCGTTTCTGAAACTAAGTGATTTTCCAAATTCTTCAAACTTGTACTCCATCAGTGAATAGCTTTTAACTTAGATTAGTTTACGAGTATATCTAGGATACGTGACGGTTTCGAAGCTTTTGTCTCACACACTACATATTTGTATTGATGCAAACTATTGATACACAGGTTACAAGCGTAGCCGCAATTTGAATAATAGTACATTTTATTGCAAATTACGCAGTTTTGCGTCATACGTTGTATTTGCGACATATTTTCTTAGTGTCGTTTTCATTGCGTTTCGAAACCACGTTCCACGCGAGACCCAAACAGTTTTTTCCGATATTGCATCGTTTGAATACGAGGAGTACAGGAGGTGTAGAAGCTGGAAACATGTTTATCGTTTCGTGATCGGACGAATATGAAAGTTCTTATTGCAAGGCTTAAAGGGTTAAATTGCAATAAACAGTGCATTTAAACTGCAGCAAAACATTCATAAAGCCCGACCCTGTACAACGAACGAGATAAAAAGTAACACAAAATTTGCTCTTATAATATTAACACAGAAATTTTGATATTCTAGGATACTGCTGTCATAACTTCATCTGTGTTGGAATTAACCGGTTGACTTTGTAAAAACCTACTGACTGAACTAGCTTCGTGTCCAGAATTCGTAACCAATTATTGAACACTGGTTTATATAAGACAAGTGTTAAAGGGTATAAAAACCGAACTACGTGAGAACAACTCTCCCTAACTTTTTCCATACAGCGTGCGCCCAGCCAGAGCATGCGTTGCCATGGATACGCAACCCGCGTGTATATTACTAGCGCAACAGGGATCAGAAGGAGTTATCATGCACGATTAAGCACCTGTGAAAAATGTCTATCTAACTGTTACTAGTAACTAGCTCTTTCCGGTTGATTAATTAGATCGTTTTTAATCTCGCCATTATTATCGGTATTTTTGACATCACGAACATCATAAAATGCCTCACTGCATTCTTTCTTCCACGACTAAATTCTATCTCAACTGCAAGATAATAGCTGGAAAAAAATACCTCTTTATGAAAAATATACTTCCTAGGAACACTTAATGCAAAATTCAATTTATACTAACAACATGGGCAAAGTTTGCACTAACGGTGTTTAACTGGCTAATCAGTTGTAGTAAGTTATTAAATAAAGGGAAAGTGTGATGGGAGGACAAAAAGTTCGGGCTGTGGGACTGTTCGCAAGAGATACCGTGAGCCCGGAACACAAAGGGCGATGAAGGAACATGGATGGGTTTTAGTCAGTAAAAATCCGACACTTCCTCCTGCTCGGCCCAGAGCGGGAGGATTCATTTGATGATTTCCCATCCGAAAAAAAAGATATAAGTTCACGGAACGAGTAGGCAGGAATGGGGGTTGGAATTAAACATTAAATTATTTTTGCCTAGCGCCATTTAGTTTCCATTTAATACACTTTCTTCAAGTAGAGAAAGTAAACCGTTTCCCGTTTATTTGCAAGCTTAAAGCGTAAGTCTGATAACGATACTTGAGTGGTTGGGAAAGGCGGCGGAAAAATTGGCGAATCCTGCATACTGCAATTTTCACAATATTCACCCAACACCGGCTGGCACCGTGCCAAAAGTTGGTGCACTGAGACCACGTTTGCAGTGCAACGACCCGACCGGCTATCAGGGTAACATTAGTCAAAAGAGCTACATCGCGTGAAACAAGATATGCTTAGGGCTAAGGGCCGGGTTTTTCAAAAGTGCCTATATAATTATTCTTATGAGACACCATAGTAAAAAGTATTTTATTTTGTTTACTATGGTCCAGTAAACAAAATATAATACTTTTGGACTCAGGATTAAAAGTATTTTGCCATTAAGTGCAGCAGCAAGCAATTCAATCCAGCGTCGATCTTTCGACTACGCTTCCAGTTTTCCATTCAATTCCTGCGTGGACCATGCATGAAGATGCATGAAGCATCTAACGTTATAATTACTCTGCCCTGTTTTTAATTGCATTCTCCATAAAATTAAGAGAAAAACGAAAGGTACTTCATGAATACTCTTTGCTGCTGTAAGCAAATAAAACCAATAGAGCAGTGTGTCCGTTGCCATGGAAACAGTAGGACGCCTGCCAAGAGCACCAGCGCAACATGAGTCAGGAAGAGATACCTGCAAATACATAAGGCTAAGTATCTTTTTAAGACTTGGTGACCTTCACAATCTGGTTGATATTTGATCAATGAGGCAAAGGAGTCAAGAATGGAAGCATCTTAAAAAAAGACATCGCTTCATCATAAAGTAAAGTTGTAGACTAAGTATGAAATACACTGGCCTGCAAAAATAAATACCTACTACACTTTTAAAATTTCCATTTTTCCTAAACTATAGAAGTTAGAGATTAAAATATTCGTAGCTCCTGTAAGAAATACGGTTACGAAATCTGTGTCATCACGGCTACAATAGTTGCAGTAGAGCTGCGTAGACTTATCAACGCGGTAGTAAGACGACCGTATTGCTATGCGTTCTGACGCATAGCAAGACGGTCGTCTTACTACCGCTTTGAAAAGTCTTATTTATGGTTACTTTTGACATAACGAACATAATAAAATGCCGCACGGAATTCTTTCTTCCACCATAATACATACATGCAATGCAGTACTTTTTAAGTTATGTGAATATTTAAGTAGTTACAATTCAATATTGGAAATGTAGGCACGTTTTATGTGGGTACGTTTGCCGTTGATGGCGATGAGAATAGCTTTTTTGATGCCAAGGTTTTTTCCTTCATTTGTTTTCATATTATTGATTTTGTAGTAAAAATCCAATACATGCAAGTACAGTCATCACATTTCAGTCCCATTACCTGTAAATAAGCTCGAACGAATGCTATCTTTTGAGTATATTATGTTGAACTGAATAAGTATTGCAAATAAACCTCTTCGCCAAAATGGAAGCTTTGTACAATTTACGCAATCTAAACTTACCTTCTCACTGTCCCGGCCATTTTGCGCCACTTTACGCTTTTGTCGCGATTGTTTCAAACAACACCGAGCGTGATTATAATGACGATTTCTCAAAAGTTTTGCATGGGAGCTGTATTTATAACTGTTTATATTTTGTGAAGGAACACTCTAAATTCTTTATAGCATGTGATCTGCATTCGAAATACACTCGTCGAGATCCCACAAGATTGCGAATCCCTACACATCAAAGCACATTATGCCAAAAAAATAGTCTAATCACTGCAATAAAAATTTTTAACAACATAACAAAACAATTCAGGGAACTCCCTTTAAAATATTTCAAATCCAAATTACATAAATGACTTATTGACAATTGTTTTTATAGTTTAAAAGAATTCTTTGAAAAAAAAGTATCCGATAGATATAGCTACTAAGTAACAAAGTATTGTAAGTTGATATATTTTTTAGTTTTCTCTATAATAATTATAAGAGTCTATTAATTACTGAAAATTTAAAATAGACATGAATCCTGAATTGTGAGTGCTATTATTATTATCTAGACATTTTAATATTAATATTTACACCAATATTGATGTTGTGTAAAAATTTTACGTTTATGATGTTCTAATATTTGTATGCCATTTCTATGGCGAAACATGTAAGTTCATAACCCTATCCATAAGACCTTAATGTACCATGTTTTTATACAAATAAATTATTCTATTCTATTCTAAACAAATACATTAAATATTTACGAACGATAGACTGGACAAGACGAAGAAAATCGTAATCCAAATACTTGTTACTACTTAGTAACAAATCGTTATGTCTAATGTCATACGCCCGCTTGTCAGGTAGCAATCATGTGTCAAAATCGAAAATTTTCGGGATCAAAATATTTGTATGACATTATTCCCAATGCGCTCTATAACTAATTCTCTTAAATCTCTTTGGTCTGAAACAATTATTCTTTTTATTTTCGAACCTTTGTTACACCCAACAACTGTTTTAATCTTCAACTTTGAGTAAGAATCGTGCACAAACACGTCTCGGTATTCATATAATATTTTAAAACAGTTGTGGCGTTATCCGCAGAAGTCATATTCTCACGCCTTGACTCTTATATACCAGGAGGCAATAAGCTGAAGGAGATAAAGCGCGTTGATAGCCAGATAGAGATGAAAAGCTTTGCGTTCCTGCCGCAAATGCCCCATCCCCCAACGAATCGAGAGCTTAGTAAACCTGTTTGTGTGATGAGCATAGACATTTGTTTCCGAGTCATGGATGTTTATATGTATAATTAGTATGTATTTACAAACAAAAAGTATATATGTAGTATATCAACTATCTGGTGTCCACGATACAAGCCTCGTTGCTATTTATTTTTTTCAGCGATATTTATTTTTTTATTATTTATAATGGACTTATTCGCAACATACATCATTCTGCAATATTATTCCTACAATACAGAAATATTTCGCGATATTCCTGAAACATATTTTTAAATTTAAGATTGAAGAAAACGTATTAACAATCAATAGCAGGTATGTAGTTAACCGTGGAAGATTCCACGGTTAACTACCTATTATTTATTATTATTTAGCATTATAACAAGAAGATACAGCCTCGCATTCCTGATATTCTGGTATTGAATCTCAACGCTATCGATTTTGGCCTCATGCCTTAAATCTGAGCAACGTTTACGTTATAGATCAGGGGGGCGAGTCTGCTATTACAATAGTGTCACAATAGTCTATCATTGATCTCATAATTGTAGATTTTACAAGTTTGGTAATCTTCTATTAAAGTGGCGTCATTGTGACTTTCCAATGATCAACCACTGAAACTCCATTGAAAGAAATGGCATAGAATGGTAATCTAAGTAATTTTGGGCGCATGGAAGCAAACTTTGAACAGCTGGCCTAGCCAAGTTACAAACGATTCGTATCGATTCTCTTTCTACAATCGTAAACGTTAAGTCACGTGGTCAAAACAAACGAATATAAACTTTCGTAGACAAGTTTACATCGATCAAGATGATAGAATGAAATGTATTCGTTTCTACAATCGTGATCCCTACATCCCATATAAATCGTAGCCAACTTACAGTTTTGACTAAACTTTAAAATTTCCATTCATTTGTTTTGACCACGTGACTTAACGATGATAGATGTCATTCCCATACATTTGGTTAGTTTTCTATAGCGTTAACGATTGTAGATTGTCAACTTGGCTAAGCCTACAGATGTTGACTTTATAACATAACCATACTTTCATTATGTTGAAAATTTAGTCTTCTTAAAAACTTTCATGGTAACTTTTACCGTAGCAAAGGTCCTTGGTGATAATGAAAATTAACAATGATCCGGAGGGTTACCGAGGTCGAAAAATTGGATTTGACATAACTACTTCATCACATACAAAATATTAAAAAATCAGAACCACCTTATTTGATGGAAGGCCACCCGTCTTATGGTACGATTTCCATGGATTACTTCAAATCTGCACACAGAAATGTCAAAAAATATATCTTCTTCGTCGTCACACTCTTGGCAGAGTGGTCGTGGTCGTCACATCAGGGGTGGTGGCAAGCTTTACAATCCGTCGCCATTCCTCCCGCACTGCGGCTCTTCTTGTGCATTCATGGAGTGGACCGTTGAGTGAAGTTTTGACTTGGCGCATTTTTGACCTTGTTTTTTTTTTTTTTTATAGCATGGGAAATCATCAAATGACTTCTCCCGCTCTGGGCGGAGCAGGAGGGAGTGTCAGACTTTTACTGACTAAAACTCATCCATGTTCCTTCCTCGTCCTTTGTGTTCCGGGGCCACGGTATCTCTTTCGAATAGTCCCGCAGCCCCGGCAGGCTTCGGTCCTTGCGGACCCCTTCCTTATTGCTGACTCTCTTTGAGGCGCGCGTGGAACACGAACGCGCTGTCGACACAGCCTGTCGTCATGAGACGTACGGACGGCGAGCTAGCCCATAGCTCCCCGTCCACAAGCCCGCGCCTACGGTGGCCGGAAGCCACCACGTGGCCCCCGACGCCCGGGGCGTCTCCCGCGGCGGCCGGGACGTGAGGATCTCTCCCTGTCCTGTTCCGCCACCTCCTTCGCTAGCATGACTGCTTCGCAGAAGGAGGTGACGGCGTCCCATTCCGTCTCGCTCCGGACCATGGATTGAACCAAGGCCGGGAGCGAGAGGTCGCCGCCGCCAATCGCCGTTACGAGGACACGGCGGTGCTCCGCCCAAGCGGGGCACACCTCCACCGTGTGCTCCACCGTATCCTCCGGTCGATCCTCACAATGGTGACACCCGGGCGTCTCCTCCCGCCACGCATTGGTGACCTGCCGCGCGCTCTTGTGCCTTCAACCTTTCCCTGCACTACAAGTCGCTCCACAGATGTGTCTTTTTGACGAGTGATATGTCCAAAGAAAGCGAGGATACGACATTGGACGATGGAAGAGAGACGTTGTTTGATCCGAAGTTCCTGGAGGATTGAGACGTTGGTTCGGAACTGTGTCCAGGTTATGCCAAGCATTCTCCTCCAGCACCACATTTCAAGGGCGTCTATCTTCTTTTTCTCGCTTTCTCTTAAAGTCCATGTTTCAGCACCATAAAGAAATATGGGAAACACTAAAGCCCTGATAAGTCTCACTTTAGTGGCCTTTGTGATGTTTCTGCTTCTCCATATTTTTCCAAGCCGATCCATGGAGGACCTGGTAATAGCCATGCGTCGTTTGATCTCCTCCGCGCATCCACCGCTATTCGATATTAGTGCCCCAAGGTAGATGTATGACTGAATGACGTCACAATTCGCAATTTTAGTTATTTCGGGCGAGTTGTTGTTAGCTCGATCAACAATCATGATCTTCGTCTTGCTGCGGTTTATCTTCAGACCAAAATCAAGGCTAACTTTTTCCATTTTACTCAGCAGGGATTCCAGATTGTCAATACTAGTAGCAAATAGGGTGGTGTCGTCCGCATAACGCAAATTGGAAATTTTATGGCCTCTAATGGTGATTCCGTCCGACCAATTCTCGAGTGTTATTCTCATAATGAGTTCCGTATAGGTGTTAAACAGAAGTGGCGACAAGATGCAGCCCTGACAGACCCCGGCACTTGGATGAAAGTGATTCGACAGCACGTCGTCTGTTCTCACCGAAGCTGTTCCCTCTTCATAAAGTCTCCTAAGGAGGTGAACAAGATGTTTGGGTGTTCCCATAGTCAGAAGAGTCTCCCAAAGTACCGGCCATCGTACTGAGTCAAATGCCTTTGAGAAATCCACAAAGCAAATATAAGTTGGCTTATTGAACTCCCTGGCCTTCAATAATCTGGCGCACATTTAAAATCTGCTCACGAGTACCCTTCCCCTTCACGAAGCCAGCTTGTTCAGGAGCAATTTCCTTAGATAAGTAAGACTTTAACCTCTCGTTTAAAATATGCAGTAGAATTTTACTTGCATTTGAAATTAAGGCAATTAGTCGGTAGTTACTGCATATTTTAGTAGATCCCTTTTTATGTAGAGGGACAAAGACAGTATGAGTCCATTCTTGGGGCCAAGTTTTTGTTTCCCAAACTTAATTACACAGGGTATGAAAAATATCGATACCATACTCTCCTGATGCTTTGATGGTTTCAATCGATATGGCATCTCTTCCTGTAGCTTTTCCGCTTTTTAGTCGTCTGATAGCGGCTCGCACTTCGTCCTTCAATATATATGGCTCTTTTTCTTCGTCTTCTCTAAAAAATATATATTTTTTTTTAATAAGACAATAAATTATAGTGCATCGCTCAGGTTTAAAGATAAGACGATACAAACTTCTTCACGTCATCGCCAGTTGCTTTGTTGCCATGGGAACCGCAGTAGCGTGCCATGTGCTCGGAGATAGTATTGATCCATTCAAAACGTAAAATATTTGTAGTACTACGCTCTCATAAAGTACAGGATATCACTTTACGGAATGTATAAATAAATATAGTAGGTAAGTGCTGCCATAAATTCACAAATCTAAACTAGAGCATCTACTGGTAGCGCAAAAGGCTTACATAACATTAGTATTTGCTACAAGTGGAATCTACAACCTTAACCTTACAAGCAGGTTACGTAATATGTCAGATGACAAAAAAAATATCTAATTAGTCCGATAGAGATATCGATAAGAGATAGATTTCCAATAAATATTGGACACATATTTTTTATTTTTTCACGTAAACTAAAAATACAAATATCCCTGTTTGACGTCACATTTTGGTACATTTTTTACTCAAGTGTGATGTCACAAACCCCTACCTACTCATAATCTTTGACACGTTTTGTCTTCGTCAATTTTTATTAATTTGATAAAACAAAAAACACGTATCCAATACTTTTCGATAATCTAACTGACGGACTAAACAGAATCATATTTTTTAGTCAGTCATCATCCCTATTGTATTTATAGACGGTAATGAACATTGTACTTTTATCCTAATTTTCCTTGGTCCATCTGGAAGCCCCTGAACCGTTTCCTGAAACCAAGAGGGAAGACGTTAGTACAACTTTTTTAGTGAGGCTACTTCGACGGAACAACAGCATATAGGTGTGAACCTGTGTCGCAAACTAACTTCCACCTCTTGTCTTGCCCGGTGAGCCCCATAACGTGCAGCCACAGTGACTTCTGCGCTGCCACGGACGACGCAATACTTTTGTGGCAGCTACATAAAGGAGATGATGTATTGCAAGATAATAATCATTATATTAGATAATTATCATTGTTATTTTGATTCCTTTCTGGCTGTAAGAAGAAACGATACAATAGGAAGAAATTAACCATTCAAGCAACTATAAAAACTGTGTAGTGTTAGCAATCGTTGTCTTAGGTCTGTCCAAATTTAAGCAACTATATAATTATTATATTTTTCACTATTCGATTGTGTGTAGAGTTCTTTTTTATGTTATGTTTCCCTAGTAGAACAAGAAAGTTTGTAGACGCATTTATAAATGATTTTGACAATCCATGACAGGAAGTGGAAGATAATTATTAGTAACCAAGTCTTTTCAAAATGCTGCTTTCAAAAAACTTGTCGTGGGTTAGGTGTAATTAGTATTATTAACACAAACCTCCTAACCGAACCTATCACGACTAAGTGAAAGTAAGTGAAGTGCACTGGTGGATAGGAATAGAACGACATTTTAAGCATGTTTAGTGCGTTTAAATTAATAGTATTTAGAGATTTGTGGTGCAAAGTGTGCAGACGATTCAGTTACTCACTAAAAGTCCGCATCGTCAGACGTCGTACGATGTTGCTTCACGTGCTACACCACCGAAACAGCGCACAACCGTTACTAGGAGCCCATAAAGCATCAGTTGATTGATGTTAACAAACTGGCCATCCGCGGACGTCGTACGGTGTTGCTTTACGCGCTCCACCGCCGAAACAGCGCACAACAGTTACTAGGAGCCCATAAAGCACCAGTAGATTGATGTAAACAAACTGACCACCCGAAACACGTGGAGTGCTTACTAATGCGCCTGCGCGAAAATACGAAAACAACAAAACACTTAGTGTAGGAACATATAAAGCTAACGCACTATTATCAATTTGTATTTACATTATTCAAATCTGTTAAAATAAACGAAACTATCTAAATTAAACTAAAAACTTTAAAATGGTGTCAAAAAACTTCTCAAGGCTGTATTTGTATTTTGCACGGATTGACACCACGGACAGAGCAGGTTTTTTTGACCGAAAGTGTTCGAAGCTGAAGCCGAAGCTTCGGTCCAATACTAAGTGTCCGTCCTAAAATGAGTTGATTTCCCTAGTTTCAGCCAATACTTGTAAGTTTAATATTAATGCATCTTGGTGTGAAGCAACTGTTACATTTCTAGTTAGGTATATTGACTCCGTTTGTTCCAATGAAGGTTATGTGCTTGTGTACGAGTTATGTTGTGTTTTAGATTTGTCTGTTGCTGAATTTGGTTCTGTCTTGTTACTTCAGTGTTTTCTGTTACCTTCCCCGCGGCTTTACCTCTTATGCGGTTTGGTTTCTGCTTCTAAATAATGTATTTAATCTATTGTTATAGCTAAGCCTGAGACTGTGATTTAAAGAAACAATGCATCAACACTCTAACTTCATCTGGCTACCAATTTCTACGTCAATTTTATTAAGGTCGCATTTTTGCTAAAACGCGTTTATTTACTTTAATTATTATAGTAGCGTCCCGCTCTTGCTTCGCCCGGCGCCGCCTATCGGTTCTAAAACTATAGGTTTCCGATACCGGTTACCGAAATCGGTATATAAAGATTATTAAATTATAGATAGATTAGTATAGAAGTATAGATTACCCAACTACATTCCGAAAGCAAATTTTTACACCCATCATTAAACTTCACATTACAAACCGTTGCTTTAGTGAAGTAGAATATTATCGTCCTCGAACGCTCAAGTTCATTGTCAAAAGTTCAACAGCTTATTGATTTTTCGGTCGATGCCGTGTTAGTGACCTAGTATCAACCACGACCACCCCTGCCTGGACGAATGACGTCACGAGCTGCGATCTCTTTTTTTCTCCACACATGCCATCTCTTTCTATACGCGTCAAAATATTGTGAGTGCTCGAGATGTTTGTTTTGTTTTCTAAGTGACTTCGTCAAGGAGGCGCTATTGGTTAACATTTTATGAAACCGTTGAATCAAAATACAGGATAGTCGCGTCAGTTCCGATTTTGACCACGTACCACATGGTATATGAGTTTGTTGGCAACACACCTGTTCTGTAATCTGATTTCCTAGTTTTCAAAAAGCGATTAAGTTTAAAAACACACTGTTAACCAGCGACTGAGGAGAATAGTCTGTGAATTGCGGGGAAACTGGAGTTTGTTTTCCCTTTTTCAATATTTTTGTTTTATTATTATTGCTGTGTTTACATGTAATATTCAGTACTACTTGTATTTCTCACGCATTCCCGCTATCAAAACTTTTTGGCTAACCTCCAAATTGAAAAAATGATTTGTTATTTAGGCACCTATCAACTAGAATTGGTAAACTAGTCTAAGGAATTGGTACATTTTGCCTTGCACCAAATCAGGTAGTTCTGATTTTTTTAATTTGTTGTAGGTGATGAAGTAGTTATGTCAAATCCAATTTTTCGACCTTTAAAACCCTCCAAATCATTGTTAAATTTTTGAAAAACAATTCATTTTTCGTATTTTTTTTAGTTTTGACATTTTTTTCCACCAACGACCTTTGCTACGGTTAAGTTAGACCAAATAGCTTCTAAGGCACAGCTGTTGAAAAATTGCAAACTTTACAACAAAAAAAAAAAAATTTGACGTTTTTTAGGTTTTCGTCAATGTGGTCAAATGGACCCATTTTACAGCTTAAAAACTTATGGGTTATAGTATGACTTTCTAGTTAAAGTTAGTTTTAGTTAACTTTATGTAACTTTAAAATTATTATTTGTTAAAGTACACAAAGTTTGCAACAAACCAATACTAAATTGTTCTATGTAGACCTGATAATTCCTTAGATACAGCTGTTCAATTTTGCTGAGGTGAGTAAACAAAATATTACAAGGGTTTGTAAAATGAAATACGACAAAAATATGCATTATAATTTATAAAAAACATAATAATAATAATACCAGCCTATTACTGTCCGACTGCTGGGCAAAGGCCTCTTCTCATACAGAGAAGGCACGAATTAATATAAGTCTGAAATCACCAACCCGTCTTGAGCAACCGTGGTGATCAATAAAAAACATAGTAGTCATAAAATTTAAAGTGTTTGCAATTTTATTATATGTATTATCTCATTATAGACACATATGATTATGATGTTGTAATGCAGGCTGATCCTCTAAATCCACAACACACCTTTTGGGGGGAGCTTGCTTTGGTAGCCTTTCTTTATCGACAGGCTCAGGTATGCCGAATTCCACATCTGATGGTGGGTCATCGAAACAGTATGGTTCCTCAATAAAATCACACAGCAGGTCTGGCTTTTTGGAAATTTTGCAAACTTTGAACAGATGTCTCTTGGAAGCTGTTTGATGTAACATAACCAAATTGCTTTCATTGTGTTGCACTTTTAGTATTCTTAAAAACTTTAATAGTGACTTACCGTAGCAAACGTCCAGGTGGAACAAAAATCAAAAATTAAAAAATAAATGGTTTTTGAAAAAAAAAATACAATTTTCCGGAGGGTTTCTTAGGTCGAAAAATTGGATTTGACATAACAACTTCATTCAACATATAAAAAATTTGAACTACCTATTTGATGCAAGGTAACACCCCTTTTATGGTACGATTTCCATGGACTAAACACAATTATCATGGTATTGGTGATAGCCATAATAATTATGTTGTAATTATTTAATAATTTAACATTAATTACTGCATCTAATTTAAACAAAAACTTTTAAAATAATAAATGAAGTAGCTATTTGATTTGGTTTTCTAAAAGTTGCTATGAATTGTATTAAAAGTGCTGTCAGTTTTTCCACATAGTTTTTTTTGTTGCAGAGTCACATATTGAACAAGATTTAGTCCTCCTATTGTTGAATTTGCTTAAAATGTAGCCTATGTCACCTGGACCGTATTAAAGATTCACACCGACACCGTTTAGGCGCTACGGAGGAACATACGTAAATACAAACATACATACATGGACTGCTAAAATCATAACCCTTCCTTTTGGGTTCGCCGTAGGCGCTACGGTTCGCGCGGTCCAGTCGTTTCAGTTATTTACTCGTTTAAGTCAATAACAAACCAACATTACGTTAGAGTTTTAGATTTTAGCGGTATTAATAAAATAAAATAAAAAAGTCTTTTATTTCCTGTAAATTTACATTTATTATAATCTATGCATGTGTTAGTTTGGTTTATTCTATGTTATTAATTTATTTCTTGCATAATAAAAAAATATCTGTAACTAATCTATACCTGTTTATCTATAACTATTTTTGATAATAATACCATAGACATAACACATACACAACACATTTACCACACAAAGTTAATAAAGCCCAAAAGTTGCTAAAGCTCCTTGAAAACTACGTCTACTACGCAGCTACGGCGTAGCGTTGTCACGGCTAAGTTTACTACGAGCTCGTAGCAGATTTCGCCTACGCATCGGAGAGTAGTACTCGCTGTTGACTGAGTAGTATTATTTTTAGATCACGCTGGCTTCGCGCGGACGTGACCTGAATGTAATAAAGATCTAGTTATCAAAAAATATCAATTATACTTTCGATAAAAAATACTAAACTACCAAAGTCTGAAAAGATCAGTTTTATTTTTAGGAAGATTCCCTAGCTTAAGAGTCTTCGAGAATCAGTTTTCCTTAATACCATTCTGCTAAGTAAAATTTAGGGGATGGACTGGAAAGTATTTACATTTTGTATGTTCATCAGACTATCGCATTCGTTTTTCAGTCAGTCACCGTTTACTATAAATAGAACGTAGTTATCCGAATACTACGCACGCACCAATTATCTTGAAAACTATTTATTTAGCGACATCTCTTGTTTTTTATGCTACCCCTGCAACGACACGGATACAAATAGTGCGAATACCACTGCAAAACTATAATTCATATTATAAAGTTGCGTCAGCATTGCTCCTGAATAGTTATGACGTTCTAGTACTCCTAATCGAAGTAATTAAAATTAAGCTGTCTTCTAAAACCAGAGGTGCGTTCCACATTGTGACACTGTACACGGATATTTTTTTACCAATTTATATATAGAAGAGATTGAGAGCAGCGTTGGCCCAGTGGTGGTGGACCCGACTAACGAACAGTAAGTCGTAGGTTTGAACCCAGGCAGGCGCATTACTTTGTATAATTTATTTCATCACCACTGCTCTCAAAACGGTGAAGGAAAACATCGTGAGGAAACCGGCATGTCTAGAACCAAAATAATCGAAGACATGTGACATCTACCAATCCGCACTGGGCCCGCGTGGTAAATTATAGCCCATTCCCTCTCTTAGAGAGAAGGCCTGTGTCCCAGCAGTGGGAACATTAATAGGCTGATGATGATGATGATGATTTATAGAAGGAGGTTACGTAGGAAAGTGGTTTAGATGAACTAAAAATAAACCCTAAGTAAACAATCTATTTAGTATAATGACGTCACTTACCATCACGCGTGTTACTCCCGATGGGTTAGGCAGAGGTCTACTAATACTAAACTCACATTTTGACGATATAAGTTCCATTTATGACATTTATTTATCTGTGTGCTAAATTTCATCTGAATCCATCCAGCAACCAACAAACCAACAACCAACCATCCATCCTCACAAACTTTCGCATTTATAATATTATTAAGATTTGTTTAAGTAGAATCCTGTATTTACGCAATTAACAACTGTGTAAATTAAAAAAATATATATCATTACATATCTTTTTCTTTTACGAATATTATTATATTATTGTTTCCAAGTGAACAACACTTTCTGTGTGTTTTGTAATAGGCATAAATTTTGTACATTTTAAGTTCTACAACCTCACTTATAGAATAATGTCAATCAACAAACATAACCTAAATAAAATTTACGCTAGACCGCTGCAGCAGCGGTCAGCAGCTGAAGATACACTAAGACTCTTATTATTTTATCATCCCGAATTATCATCCCGAATTACCTATGGTCTGCAGTCTACAAAGTCTGGTGAAGCACCCTGCTACAAAAGCCTCCACCTATTTTTCAGAAAAATAACGTTTTATCGTCAGTCCTCGAACGCACAAATTCAATGTCAAAAGGTCAACACCTTATTGATTTCTCGGTCAATTGTAGTACCGGTCATGGTCACTGTGGCGCTAGTGTTTGAATGACGTCACATAAACAGCGACGTATTATTAAGGTAGGTCAGTCACTCCTTGGGGGATGGGGTGTTTGTGGCGGGAAAGCGAATACAAATATGCTTTTCATCCCATCTATTCGAAAAGGACGACTTGGTTCGCCTTTAAGTGCACCCAAAGGTGGTGTTTTCTATAAGAAATTTTTAGCGGGCAGTAATGAGTTTACAATCCTCTTTAAAAGTGTGCCGCAATAATCTTTTACGCGCACTTATTGAATTTGGAACATCTTATTGTTCAGCGCCAAAAAAATCGAACGCAAATATTGTTGGAATAAAGACTGGCTGGTGCGACGGCCAATAGTCGCGCCGCCGCCGCGCCGGCTGAATAAAAAAATAAAACAAATTAAAAACGTGCGAACTACAGCCCGCGTTTTCGTCAATTTTCGCGGAGGACCCGAATGGCGCAGCGGTAGTGAGGCTGCCTTATGTTCATAGGTTCCCGGGTTCGAATCCCGGTTGGAGCAAATGTTTGTGTGATGAGCATGGACATTTGTTTCCGAGTCATGGATGTTTATATGTATAAGTATGTATTTACAAACAAAAAATTTCTATGTTGTATATCAACTATCTGGTGTCCACGACACAAGCCTCGTTGCTTAGTGTGGCACTAGATGGTGCTGTGTGTTAATGTCCAGCGATATTTATTTATTTTTTATTGTTAGAAATTCATGGTTTTGTTTTGAAAAATTAGTTCTTCAAGTGAATAAAAAATGAGGCGCCATTTATTTTCTCATAGTGGGTGATGAAAAGTAGAGTATATCACACGGGCGCAAATATATTTTTGGCTCGGGCGACGTACTTTGAATCCCTCACTTCGCTCTGGATTCAAAAAAGCGCCCTCGTCGTAAAAATATAATTTTGCTCCCTTATGATACATTCTACTATTTCATTACTAATACTCTGAAAGTAGGTCTGAAGTTGCCTCTTGAGCGGGTTGAAAGTAATACTTTTCAGCCCTAGGGAGAATCGTTTTCAACTAACAACAACTGTCAAATTATAAAAAAACAAAAAAAAACTATTGAACCATGTTCCAACTAACTATACAGCCACGATCTAAAATTGAAATAACAAAGTTAAGTATTAATTAAAGAATATATATTTTTTAATAACTTTATTATAATTAAGTTTCAACAATTTGTTTAAAATAACATAGATTTGGGCAAAATATTTAATATTTTTTCGATGATGAAAATTAAAAATAGGTAATGTACTGTAGGCGGGAAAGCGGCAACACGATTTACCTTTTTATTATTGAGTTGAGTTTACCTCGGGTTCAAGACTTATTTAGTCCCTCGAACTATTAGCGCCCTCGCTGCGCTCGGGCACCAAACCCCGTCTCGGGACTAAATAAGTTAGTTACTTTCACCCCTAGGGTAACAATGTACTATTGATGAGCTTCATTGTCAAACTGATCAAATTCTGACGCATCGCGAGCTTCGCAACGTATTTTTAGTACCAGGATATCATACGATAGTAAGAGGTGCATTGTAAACCGCGGCGCGCCAGTCACGTGGTCTGCAATAGTGAAGCTGATACAAACTTGTAGTGACATCTATACGGTAACATGCTGCACTACGTAGTTAGCCAGCTGCGAATTGGTACTAAACTTAAATCTAAACAGAAAAAAGAGACTGATTCTAGCTATGTAAATTTCAGGTATCACGAAATTATAGAACCATAGTTCGTATGGGCAATAAAAAATTATGTTTTTCATTCTTTGTTATTGGTGGCTTGTTGTGGAGGGCGAGACAAACAGCCGCGAGTGTCGCGCCCTCCACGCGCGTATCCCACAATCTTATTTTGAAATAACTCCTCCTTAAAATACAGTTTAACATAATTGCATTAAGAAATAAGCGTTTTCAAACAGGATATAAAAAAGGACAATGGGCAAATGTTGTTTTTTTTGTATGAATTTAACATTCAAAGCATTATCGTGTCACGCATTAAGTTCATTATAATTTTGGCTAGAATAAAAACAACCTTTAATTACAAACTTTTCGCTTGACGAAGTACTGACTGTCTTTTTTTTGAGGGTCGCAATAGGTAACATGCACAGTCATAAATTATATCAGCTTTTATTTCCTGTCATGATTACTTAAATAATAATAAAAACCATCAAAGGTGTTAGGGGACACCCGGGTTTGAACCGGGGACCTCTCGATCTGCAGTCGAATGCTCTACCACTGAGCTATATCCCCGATGATAGCTAGGTTTAAATAGTCGTAGTACTCCTAAGTTACTGTAGCAATTTGTAGGAATATAAAAGTAAATATAAAAGTAAAAAATAATTAACTGAATTCATCAATTCTGTTGTGTTTGACCATAACAAGAATAAAATGAAAATGTATTTAAGTAGGTAACTTATTAATATAAAGGCAGATCACTATTTTTTATATTTTTTATTGTTTTATATGTTTTTTTCAAGAAATATTTAAAAATGTGTAAAATGTGTCTTTATAGTGAGAAAATAAACAAAATAGGTGATTCTACTCATATAGTCCAACCTAAACGAAAAAAAAAATACGGTGGACTTCGGATTCCTCTCAAGTTGAAGGGGAAAATATACAAGTCCGTGATTAGACTGTCGTAGATATGATCAGAATGCTGGGCTATAAAGAAGATGAATGAAAAACGATTGCAAGTAGTGGTTATGAATGTGGATGTAAATTATGTGGATAAATTCGTTTGTCTTGGTATGGACATGTAATGAGGGATAATCAATAAATTAAAATACACAAACAAATCCCAATTGAATATTGGGATTTGTTTAATTTTTAAAAAGGATACGTGCGACCCTGCCAGGATTCGAACCTAGAATCTTCTGATCCGTAATCAGACGCGTTATCCATTGCGCCACAGGGCCCGATGAATGTATTGTTGAAATAGTCCATGACTTGTTGTAAAATGACGTCATTCGAATAAGAACTTATCGATTTTTATAGTGTATGAATTTGGGAGATGTCAATTGTCATTGAGATGGATGTGTGGAGTGACAGGAATGATAAAAAACTAAAGTAAGGAATGAATATATTAGAGGAAGTTTAAAAGTGCCTGTTACGGAAAAATTTAAAGGAAGTCGTTTATCTTGGTATGGACAAGTAATGAGGAGGGATGTAATGCATGTGACTAACAGAGCGATATACATGCTGACAGATGGAGTAGGAGAGGAAGGCAAAAGAAAAAATGGATGGATTGTGTAAGGAATGATATGAAAGAGAAAGGAGTGAATGAGTCATTTATATTGAAAACGTATTACAGTATTAGTGTACTACTTTCTACACTACTCCATATTGATCAATGAAGAATTGGTCATGGAATAAACAAACTCCTTTTCAGCTATGCAGCCTTGGTACGTTAATATAATGGATCAATGAAAAATTGGTCATGGAATAAACCAACTCCTTTTCAGCTATGCAGCCTTGGTACGTTAATATAATGGTAATGATGTGGAAAGCCATAACGAGCATAATTAATTCAGTTCTTAGCTGTCGTCTGACCAAGTCATATCTCGCGTAAAATAATAATGCAAAAAAAACAAATTAATTAGGAACACTAACAGGTTGTGTTCCTAAAGTTTCAACTTAATTGCTTTTCGATCGATTAAACTCATTCTAATTGGTTTGAGTCATTATAGTACGCCACATGGTTAATTCTACAATTTTTTTGGTTAGGTTAGGTTTTAAGCTTTTATTCAACTTGCCGTGTCGGTTAGTGTGTTAGACAAACCTTGGAACTGAATTTCAGACCAGTTCTCCCCAACCGATTGAGCTGAAATTTTGCACACACCTTTCGTTCTAGTGAAAACACATTTTTATGACAGACAATACTTAATCCTGCAGCCAGGATCGTCTCCTCAAGAGGAAACTCCTCAACGGTATATAGCACGGATACGAAAATTTGTAGACGCGTTCATATTTAATGGATAATCGTGATTTATATTATGATCTTATGCTGCAGTCAGGACTGTCTTCTCACAAGGGAACTCCTCAACGCTAAATAGCACGAATACAAAAATTTGTAGACGCGTTCATATTTGATGGATAAACATGAATTCTATCAAAGGTTCATTGTAGGCTTTGTAAATTCCCAGATGCTTGTTAACTTTTGTTAAGTCTATTTTACGCTTTTTGTATTGTAAGCAACGACCTATTGTCGGGCTTACGCTGTCCCCCCATACTTATGTACTAATGCTGTAACAAAATAATATTGTAATACCAAATGATTTGAAAAGAGTAACCATGGAGTTTCTTGCCGGTTCTTCTCCATGGAAACGATCAACGCGAACCGTGCACCTTTTTCGACGTTTTATAAGTGCCCATCTAGGTAAATGTGAAATAAAATATTTTGATTTTGATGATGTTTTTGATTTTGGTTATTGGTGGACATTAAATGTTTTAAACAAGTTCAATGATTACGAGAAAATTAAAATTTTAATTTAAAACCTTTTTACAAATAAGCTTTCAGCTTCAGTGCATTTTTATACAAGCTTATTTTTAAAAAGGTTTTATGTTTTTTTTTTTTCATATCATTAGGGATTTGATTAGATTTTACATGCGAATTAAGCTTAATAGAGCACTGTACAACACTTAATAGACCTTTTTATGTCAGACACTGTCCGATATGTAGTTTTTAATAATTTTGTTAGAGACCGGTTTCGGGAGCTTTTTGGGACAATATAATTTTCTGCTAATGTATTGTAAACAACTTTGAGGTTTATACCAGATACTGAGGTCTATCTATAGTCTCTATTAGATGTATAAAAATCAAGGTCCTGAGTCAACACGATAAAAAGATTATATGGCAAAGTACCAAAATTTACCATAATTTTCAATTTTTTTTATTTTTCGGTATCTAGTTCACTAACAAAAAAAAAGCGATTTTACTATTACAAACTTATTTTTTGTAGTTGGTGCAATAACCGTTTCTAGAGATCGAACAGCAAAGTTAAGTGTGTTCTTTAAAAAGTTTGTACGGAACCCTCGGTGCGCGAGTCCGACTCACTCTTGGCCGGTTTTTCTATGAATAAAGTGACAGGTAGGATAGGACTAACTTTGTTTATTGAAACACCGATAGCTACGGGAGTAGGCATTTTAACTAACATATTTATGTCAGTAAGTTATAAAAAACGGTATATAAGACAATATAATGTTGTGGAAAATCACTGCAAACATACATAGGTGTATGTTTGCAGTGATTTTCCACAACATTCATCACATTCCAGACCCGCGCAGACCAGACAAATGCGGCACGTAATACTAGGAGCACATGACTCATCAAGACGTAGATATTTCAGAATTGGGTAAAGTTCAAAATACAACGACACTTGAACAAGAATAAGTTAGTACTTAGTTATTACATGTAAATTCATATTTTGTAGATATAACTTTATTTTGGTGTACTAGTGTGTGCTAGTTGATACGTGACAATAATTCAATTTAATAAATTTTACTTCTTCCCAGCTAAAACACGAGAAAATAACTGTTGGCTTTTGTTATAAAGTGCTGATTGTCAGCCTAATTTTACTTTTGTTTTGATTTACAAACTGCAAAACAAAATAACGCGGAATAGTTCTGTTAATATACCAAGTGCCAGTTTGTAGCTTACAAAATTATATAAAAAATCTGAAAAAAATGCTATAACAAATAAATTTTTTTGTAAAACTCATAAAAAGGATACTTACGACCCTGGCAGGACTCGAACCTACAATCTTCTGATCCGTAATCAGACGCGTTATCCATTGCGCCACAGGGCCTGATGAAATTACAACTGAAATAGTCCATAACTTGTTGCAAAATGACGTCATCAAAATAGGAAATTGTTGATTTTTTTTTATAAAATATGAATTTTAGAGATTAGAATGTTGGGATGGATTCAAAAAGATTTAAAAGACTTATGGAGCGGACATTGGGAATATTTTCATTTTAAAATTTTCATTCAAAAAATTTTATTTTATTTTATCTTCCATGTTTATAGCAACAGATCTTTGCGACATATATTAAGTATTCCTTCCAAATATTGATTTTACTCATCTAAACCAATGTAAAAAAATCATACGTGTTATTAACTCGAGCTTAACACTGGACCACGTACTATGTTGGATTGTGGTTTGATGGGTGGGGTAGACTAATGCACGCTATCGAGTACTAGCACGTCATAAATGAATAGAAGCACATTTTATCAGAAACTATTGCTGTTGGTAGCTTTGTGATGCGGTTCGCACAATTTTTATCCATGTCAGTACAGGGATGACAGCAACTTGAAGTAGTGCTTTGAAATTTTCAATATAACAGAGTCGATGGGTCATGCGTGTGTCTTCTGTATACTTCTGTGTGTGGCAAGCTTGACTGGATTAATTAGCTGCTGAGCTTGTGCTTGGCAGCACGGTGCAGCAGAGAGAGATGTGTATAATTAAGTATAAATAAAAAATACAGATAAATAGTAGGTAAACACTTTCTCACGTATAAACATAAAAATATGTACGTGCTTCCACCCGTGACAATGTCTGGGGCCATGCCATTTATCGAGATGAAAAGTATCCTATGTAATAATCCAAGTTATAAACTATATGTGTGTCATAAAATAACGGTTCAAAAGTATAGCACTAATGCAAACGGACGAAAGGATAACAGATCCTTAATAGGATCCCGTTGGTACCCTTTAGCCCTTTAGGTACGGAGCTCCAAAAATAGACTTAAAATAATAAAAACGGTCTTGGGCCATAACCTAAAATAAAACAACGCGTGTAATTACAGAAGAAGTACTAAAAATATTTGAATATAACACAGATAAGTAGCACTTAACACATTTTGATAAAGCACATTAATACAGCAAAATATACATTAAAATAAAACAGGCGTTTAGAAGTCAGGGTCAAATGATAAAGATAGAAGGTGGCCATATTATGGTCTCCGTAATAAAACGACATAACCACATCGAGTTTGGGCTCGTTTGATTCATCTTGATGAGTACTTTGGTCCTAGATAATATCTATGTGCAACCCCATCAGATTTAAAAAACTAAGTTCATTCCATTTGTTAAGAATGTGAATTCTATTGTTAAACTAAAATATTTAAGATCCAGGGAAAAAAAAACCACCATTATCCGCAACCATCCCCCTCCTCCACTCTTCGTAGTAACAATGTGTTTTTAGGAACATAGAATACAAATAATATAGTAAGTGTCGCAAACGAACATTTTAACAAATCTTATTGATGCATAAGTAGGTATAGACAATGCATGTGGCGTGAGGTCAAAATTGGAACTAACGCCGCCATCCTGTATTTTCATTCAAGATTTTCACAAAATATTAATCAATAGCGCCTTCCTGACGAAGTCACTCGAGTGCCAAAACATCTTTGCAGTACTGTAAAATGGCGTTGGCAGATTGTAGTAACATTTTGATTGAATTTGGACTAACGTTTTATATTTTTTTAGCCAGAATGTACTGGTTTTAATCCAAAACATCAACTAAAACATTGTTAAACTACGAAAAAAAAAAACAAATATCAGCAGCAATCGTAATATTTTGACGCGTGTAGAAAGAGATAGCATGCTGAGAAAGCTCCACCCCTTAATTTTCCTCTTCATTACGTCATTCGAATACGTATGTAGGTGCTATAAGCGACCGGGAAATCAATAGGTTGTTGAACTTTTGACACTGAACTTCAGCAATCGAAGACGATACTTGTTCCGAAAAGCGCGGCTCGTAATGTGAACTTTACAGATGGGAGTGCTATAAAAATCTTAATTTATCGTTTGGAAGATTATATAACGTGTACGACACTAATTTTAGAAATGAGCCAACCAATTTTAGTTAAATTTTGTAAATGTGCATGGTCGGTTCCAGCTGAATGATAGGATAGATTTGGACCCAATATTATATTATATTAAAAACTCGTTTTTTTACCGCAACAGTTTGTTAAGCCTTGGCTCATTGTTGAGTAAGTTAGTATCCAAGTAACTGTTACACAACAGTAAAGATAGTCGAAATAAAAATGAATTAAATAGACCTTAAAAATTGGAGATCAACGCAGTTTTAGATCTTATACGATGATTTTTGTGTTGGAGAATAAAATGGGGGTTTTGAGATGGGATAACAAAACTCAATGGGAAAAGGTATTGAATTATGAGTTTATTGACAGTATAAAAGAACAAGCCTTACATTCAAATCCTTAGGCGGAAAATACATAAAAGCGACGAAGGCTTCGGTTACGATGCGGATATGGATCGAATTTGTTGTCACTTCAGATTTTGTTCATACAAAGATGCGTCGTAAATTACACAGAAAGGATGCGTAAAGTATCCGCGCCACATCTGCATCGTAACCAAAGCCTTCGTCGCTTTTATACGCCCAACAATCCTGTGATCTAATACCTACAGTGTAAATATTCGTAAGTAAGACTTCTGTATAGGTGTGATCTATAAATAGATTTGTTGCACCAGGTTAGCATGATTACCAGGATGTGGGTCCTATTCAGATTCACAACGAGTAGTAACTCGTAGTGTCCGCACACTGGGACACGGGACCCTAACGTTCATCTGTATGCACTTGTGCGACATGCATATACAAAAATTGAAAGAGGAAATGCAATAGAAATAGGACTGCAACTTTTATATTCATTCAGTGGTAGTAGTGGTTTCATTCAACCTCTGCGCTTCGCATCGTAATTTTCAACGGACCTAGTTATGACAAGCTAGTTGGCGAGAATAATATCTAAAACGTTAAAAGAGCAATTCTTGTGTCTATATACATATAATCTGTATCTCGAAAACGGCTTCAAACGATTTTCATGAAATGTATGTATGCAGGGGGTTCGGGGGCGATAAATCGATCTATCTAAGTTTCATTTTTAGAAGAAGAAAAAAACCGGTCATCCAGATATTATTTTATATTTTATTAATCCATGGACAATGGTGTGGGTTATATGTTTACCAATTTATGTAACTACTCATAATTTTAAACCTGACATTTAACTTTTGTTTTTTTTGTCCCTAATAAATATTATATAATTGGAGAGAAGAAAACGTAATAATTATATGAGAAATAAAAAAGAGGAAGAGGATCATTTAGTGTTCTAGATATTTCAAAAAATTGTGATAATAATATGGTAAATCTAGTATGAGAATCCTCCTCACTGCGCACCGAGTCCAAGAAAGTTCCTGCTGAGTCAGCACCGCTCATATGCTTACAAACTTACGTTCCAGTTCCAAAATAGGTTTTAATTTTTAAATGAATTCCAGGTCCAGTCCATTGCTTTCTAATATCGGATTTTTAAATCTTCTCTTCTACATCTAATTTTAAAACAACGGAATACCTTTATTAAGAAAGCAATTGCAATTACTATAATGGGTTAAACAATTTACGAGTAGGTGTTAATTCCTTCCCATATGATTTTGTTCAGTTATTAGTTAAACGTGTTATCAACCTTCTTGGTACACACAAGTACATTTATGGCTATGTTTCATACGTGGTGAATCTTGCATGATAACTCTTTCTGATTCCTGTTGCGCTAGTAATTTGCACCCGTTGCGTATCCATGGCAACGAATCTGTCTCTCTTCCTGGCTGGACGCACGCTATATAGAGAAAGTAGAGTAAATTGATACTAATAATAATTATCTTAGAATAGCGAATACGTTTTTACAAAATCATCATCATCATCTAACCTAGCCTTATTCCAACTATGTTGGGGTCGGCTTCCAGTCTACGTACATTTTTACTAAAACGAATTTATAATTAAATAAATATGAATAAATAAATATCGCTGAACATTACACAGTGCCATATAGTGCCACACTAAGCATCGAGGCTTGTGTCGTGGATACCAGATAGTTGATACTTTGATACTTTTTGTTTGTAAACACATACTTATTATACATATAAACGTCCATGACTCGGAAACAAATGTCCATGCTCATCACACAAACATTTGCTCCTACCGAGATTCGAACTCAGGACCCTAAGAACGTTAGGCAGCCTCACTACCGCTTCGCCATTCGGGTCGTTGTAATTAAATAAGTATTACAGTTTTTACATCGGTAAACATCATTAAACTCAATACCGATGTGGTTAAGAGTTATTTTTGCATCAAATCTTTTGTGATAGAATTATATGAATAAGTTACGTTTTTTTTCATTTGTTGAAATGTCACATAACACATTGCTATAGAAAAAGATTCTGCCTACAATTTTATAGATATATCAGTGAATAACATGGTAAGATGTTTTCTGTTTTTTGTATGGTCTCTTTTTTCATAAAAGGAATCCATAATATTTCTAAAACCTTTGAATTATTATTCATTTCTCTTAGTTTCTTGTATGTTCGTTTGACAATAGACTATAATAATATCAGCAGCTACGACGGCGTAACAGCGATGTCAGAAACGTCGTAGCAACTTTTTCTGGCTCCTGTTGTAGTGTTGGCTACTGTTTAATTGTCAGTTACTCTATAAAAAGGATTTGTTTTTCCTTGTGCGGGAGCGGGCGTAACTGATATGTCTATTGAAGTTTGAATCCATGTTTAAATAGCAATTTTGTTCGTAGAAGTTTTGTAATGAGGACTTCTATGAGCACCATAACGTGTAACCTAAAATATGTATCCAGCTTCCATACGTTCTGTGCCCCTAGTGTTAACGAGATGCGTATGTGTAATTTGTCAGGGTTGACCTGACAAATTACATTCAGCACGCAACGGAAATAATAAAACATACATCATCATGTGCCTAGCCTAGTGCAATGATGCTTCAGCTACCAGTAAGATTACATGGAGCCCATCCCTTCACCGTAACTTAGTTATTGGATACTACGATACCCCTTTATAAAGCTGATTTTTAGATAGGAAAATCCAAAGTGAAGAAAATAATGAAATGATACAATCAAATAATACCGTATTGAGGTATATTGTTTACTTTGTGTGTTCTATTTTAGCGCCTGTATAAATAAAAACCCTGGCAAATTTTGCTCTGCCGGTATTTACTTTAGCCATATTGCATATCGACTGAGGAAGACTCTTTTGGCATTTAGTCTTTTTTCCCATTAAACAGTAACAAAAATCAGCATGACAAAGTTTTTCGTGAGTTCTCGTATGGCTAGGTGCGTTCATATTTTCACGCATGCACGCGCATTGGTGAGAACTTCATGTGTGCGAGATTGTAATAGTACATTACGATATTAGTGTGTAAAGATGTTATAACCAATACGCACGTATATCGTACGACGTTTTTTAACACATTTGCGAGGAAACAGAAAAAAAAAAAATTCATACGTGGTTATGTATCTGTCCTTGGATATTGACGGCAGCAAGCTGTCGCATGCGGTTCGCGCTTCTGTTAGTATATCCGGTGGAGTTGAAGTAATATATTGCTCATCTTCATTATTGAAAGTTGTCATTGTTAGACATTCACAATACAAGTACAAAGAAAAGAAAATTTGAGAAAAATGGAGCGAGGATTATTTTCTGCCGTGGCTGCGTGAAAATGTTGGCAAAGACGCTAGAGCATGCAGCCAAGTTTTTAAATTACCGAATAAACTGTTTTTTATTTTATTTTAAATAAACTCAATCTGTGAATGCACACTGTTGCTTTCCCGCCATTTTAACAGCGCGCTAGCGCTGCCTACTGACTGGCGCCGCGCGGCGATTAGTTCGAAATTTGAATAGCAACAGCGCGCTGCTCACTAGCTGGAGTCGTGCGGCGGCGATCAGTTCCATATTTGAAATGGCAAATAATACTGTTATGGAACTAACTGTTTTGTATGGACTATAACTTAATTTGCTTTGATAACACACGCATTTTTTATGACCCGCTTTACATATTTAAAACCGGTGGAATTACATCAGCTTTACGAGCAAGGGTGTTAAAAATATTTCAATCTGTTATCGCTCCATGGGCTCCTAGTAATGCGAAATCGTTTTGCGCTGAGTTTGTGTTCCGGCTGAACTCCGGGTTGCAATTTGCAGAAATGCGTAACATTTCAATTTGGCGGGCTTCCTTAGCTCATGCCTCTGTCCATTTTCAACTAGCAACACTGTAAAGATATCCTGATAATTATAAATTAAGCGCTACGCACGCTACGCTACGCTTACGCATTACGCTTGTTAAGCGTGGTTACGCTTACCAAGGTCGTTCTGTGGATGGGTGACCACTAATTCATTACACACCGAGTTTCCTCCGTGCGTCGGAAAGTGCGTAAGCCCTTGGTCAATCTCTCAAAGCAATTTTCGGCATTCAGTGTCCCTGTCGGCACGTCTTATTGATCCAAATTCAAAATGTCTTAATTCACTCAGTGGTTAAAAGAGCGTTTTATTCATTTTTATCGACAGTGAGTAAAAGAGAGTTTTATTCACTGTTATCGATGAATAAAATGCCCTTTTTAGAGTGGCGAGGGTAAAAATAGTACATTTTGATACAAGTGGAGAAAGTTTTGTTATTGCATTAAGAAATGTCCACGTGTATCAAACGACGTTTTTCAATACACTTTTGAAGAAACAAAATAAAATAAAGAAAAAAACAATCACCGCCGAATATAGGCATTGCACCAATTTGTATTATGTATAGGTATAGTTTTATCTGTGGCAATTTTGAACACCCGCGTGCTGTGCCGCGTGCAGGAATGGCTCCTTTCCGCATGCGGCACAACACACGGTGTTGGAAAATGAAAAAGATCCACGTGTCTGAAATACACTGCATGTTGAACCTAATCGTAGTGCGATAAGAACCCGTTTTCGAAGAAGTGTATTGAAAATGAATTTTTAACACCCTTGCTCGTAAAGCTGATGTAATTCCACCGGTTTTTTATAAAGCGGGTCATAAAAAACGCGTGTGTTATCAAAGCAAATAGTTAAGTTATAGTCCATACAAATTCCATAACAGTATTATTTGCCATTTCAAATATGGAACTGATCGCCGCCGCACGACTCCAGCTAGTGAGCAGCGCGCTGTTGCTATTCAAATTTCGAACTAATCGCCGCACGGTGCCAGTCAGTAGGCAGCGCTAGCGCGCTGTTAAAATGGCGGGAAAGCAACAGTGTGCATTCACAGATTGAGTTTATTTAAAATAAAATAAAAAACAGTTTATTCGGTAATTTTAAAACTTGGCTGCATGCTCTAGCGTCTTTGCCAACATTTTCACGCAGCCACGGCAGAAAATAATCCTAGCGCCATTTTTCTCCAATTTTCTTTTCTTTGTACTTGTATTGTGAATATCTAAAAATGACAACTTTCAATAATGAAGATGAGCAACATATTACTTCAACTCCACCGAACCGCATGCGACAGCTTGCTGCCATCACTATCCAAGGACAGATACATAACCACGTATGAAAAATGTCTTTTTTTTCTGTTTCCTCGCAAATGTGTTAAAAAACGTCGTACGTATACGTGCGTATTGGTTATAACCATCTTAACGCACTAATATCGTAATGTACTATAACAACACTTTCAATATGACAATTACCGAGTAGCGTCATCTTTGAACCCATTACAGAGACTCTAAACCTGCTTAGTGACGGTGCGGTGTGAACAAGAGTTGAAAGCTGAAGCTGGAACGATTGTCTAAATTGAAACGTACGAAATGTATCATAGCGTAGGCAGATGGCACTTTTTAAAATTATTGAATTCAGATAGACCTCTTCAGAAGTTATGTTTTCCTGGTACCCTTAGTTCAGTTACAGTGTTTTTACCGACACCGTGTACGGCACAGAACGCCAAATTGAACATTTGCTTAATATTTTGAGTATTGCTACCAAGTTAACAGACTCTGCCTGGAGGTGGACTGGACGAAGCTATGTTACTCCCGTTGCGATACAATATATCGCACAAGGTGCTTTCATAACGCGAAGCTAGATGTCACTATACCATAGTGACATCTAGCTTCACGTTTTGAAAACCACTTTACAGAGATTTCTGTGATTGTGTGCATGTCGGTGTCTGATGTTTAAGTTGCTAGTTAGTTATGTGGTCCTAGTATGTATCTGTCTGTTGTTCCGTTAGGCCTACCTAACATCCCACATGACATGCGCAGTAATGACTACTCAACTCATGGGTCATTGACTTACATTGACCTTGACAGTTTCTCACAAAATGCGAAAGTTCAACTAAAATAAATAGGTTAAGGTCAGCGTTCTGGACGGTATTCCTATTTCCGTTTATAGCAATGCGCCTGAAGTTTGTGACGTCTGTAATGCTTTTTTCCTTCATTAAAATGTACTACAAGTTTTTGTTAAAATTTTAAGTTAATTTATGGTTTTGTAAATTATGTCTAATGGAGGTTTCGAATCAACTTTTGATTACAGTTATTTATAATATTAATTTTGATACGCCTTAAAGCCTTGAAAGTAGAGAGTTTTCAAATTGAGTATTTTATGTATGTAATTAATCTCAGAAGATGGTAAAGCAGTAAGCGGGCGGGGTTTGTCGTAATGGTATTTTTACAATTTCATACTTTTCTTTAGCCCTTATAACACGGGTCCTGTTTAGTTTTCTCAGGAGTTTAATCGACAAATTATCGTTCTGTACACTAACCCCGACCCTAAGATAGGCGAGTAAACATTGCTATTTACTTGTTCCCCAGTGAAATTTTTTCAGAAGTTCATCTTGACTCCATAACAGCACCGTTTTGCCTCGTATCATTATTCTTCTGCCCGTATCCCAATTTATTTTGGGTCGGCACAGCATGTCTTCTACTTTCATACTTCTTTATGACTCGTCATCTCAGCAGTTACTTCCTAGTCTCATAAGTAGCTGGAAAATACGAGATTTAATTTTCACATATTTGTTTTAACAAGAATGAAATGCATGTATTTTTACATTTAGAGGGCACTTACTTAATTGGTCTGGAAGAATTCAAGGACATCAAGTAGACCATTTTAGTGGTGTGTAGTAAAACTCCGTCGAAGCATAAATTCCTGGAACTAGACGAAGTATACGTTGTGTTGCCACTAGACTATAGGACAATGTAAATAATTTAAACCGGTTTATTTGAAAGAACTAAACAATACATTCAGCAAACGCAAATAAAATGACAAGTGCATGAAGTGAAGTGGAGCTAATAATTAGTAGTTAAGCGTCCGTTTATAATAATACTAGCTGGTGCCCGCGGCTTTGCCCACGGTTTTGCCCGCTTAACAAATTATATACTAAAACCTTTCTCTTGAATCACTCTTTCTATTAAAAACCCGCATCAAAATCCGTTGCGCAATTTTCATTTTAAAGATCTAAGCATACATAGGGACAAACTGACGCGGCGGGGGACCTTTTTAATAATATGTAGTGATATTCATCACCATCTTCTTGCACTTTTTTTTCTGGTGGAAATCATCAAATGACTCCTCCCGCTCTGGGGCGGAGCGGGAGGGAGTGTCAGACTTTTACTTACTAAAAGCCATCCATGTTCCTTCGTCACCCTTTGTGTTCCGGGGCCACAGTATCTCTTTCGAACAGTCCCGCAGCCCTGGCAGGCATCGGCCCTTGCGGACCCCTTCCTTTCTGCTGACATCTCTTAGAGCCGTCGACACGGCCTGTTGTCATAAGACGGACCAACGGAGAGCTAGCCAATGGCTTACCGTCCACAGGCCCGCGCCTACGGTGATCGGGGGCCACCACGTGTTTCAATGTTTGCATGCAGTTAGGCTCTTGACAAGGATTTGTGTGACATACAAGAACTAAAATGGGTAAAATAAAAACTTTTTTGTGGAAGGTGGTTACATAATTTTGGTTTCAAGTTGTGGTGTATAAACACCATAACTTAAACCAGCCCTTGCGGAAGTCGTCCAGATCAGGTCGAACCTCTTTATGGAGCATGACATCATTACAATTTAGATTTAATAATTTAATCTGGGGGTTATCTAAGTACGTTTTCTTTTAGATCTTTATCATGAGCTTATGAAGATGTAAAAGTAGACGTAACATTAACCGTAACACCTTTATATTAAAGTGATTATGTTAATAGAAACATGAAGTCATAGTACAAATTATATAATTGACGCCACATTATGCAGGTTAAACGATTTGTTGTAGCTACCTTCATTGCTACGATCGCGTAGCTCCCGTAGCCGTGACGTTTGCTACGACGTAGCATCACGTAGTAGCCAAATGATTTACTTACCAACTTCAACAAGAAAGATATGGCCAATATTTCTCATATACCTACGGTAGCACGCATTAACAAACAGTAATTTGATAATGCAATCATCAGAATAATATTTTGCAATTTGTTTCTGCAAAAAGACATATTACATAGAAAACACAAAACTCACTCATGAAATACTCACACATAAGTTTTGGACTTCTAGAATCCTATTGGAAAGAAGTTAGGTGCCTAGAACTTAGTAAAAATAATTTGTAATCACATCTGCATTGGTTAAGGCTGTTAACTTTGTAATAAATGACTGACTGAACTGACCTCGTGCCTAGAGTCCATCTCCTAACGAAGGAACTCTTTAACAGGTTATAGCATGGACATGTGTATAGACGCGTTCAACTTTTAATAGATAACTGCATTGTTCAAAACTAATCAGCAAGAGACTTTAATAAATTTTACTTTGTAATAAATGACTGACTGAACTGACCTCATGCCTGGAGTCCATCTCCTCACGAAGGAACTCTTTAACAGGGTATAGCATGGAAATGTGTATAGACGCGTTCAACTTTTAATAGATAACTGCATTGTTCAAAACTAACCAGCAAGAGACCTTGGAAATATGTGACACGTCGTTGTTACCAACTTAGAAAACTATGAAGGAATATATAAATAAAATTAAAATAATTAATTACCAACGCGGTATTATTACAAAACTGGAAAGCACAGGAGCCGCGTTCAGTTTGGTTTCCATGTCAGAGTGGTTGTATTATTTTCGCTATCCAAGTCTTGTCTCGGTATTTTTTTTTGCGTTAGTCTCCTGTATATTCCAGGAGCTTCGGTGAGCATCGCAAGCTTATTAAGAAGGTATAAGAATTCTCCCATTCTTCATCATTGTGGTGATGAAACCTTTTTGATTGTAAAAATGTATATAGTCAGTTTTAAACCTTCCATAAAATGCTACAAACAGAAACAAAAAACCAAGTTTAAAATTCGCAATCAAACTTTTATAGTAGGCATCGTTCTGATGTAGCCCGAGAGCTACCTTTGAAACGATTCGCACGCCTTTTAACTTTCTCACGCTACTAGGGACACATAAAGTAAAGGTGACTCGAATTCAGACTGAAATGAGAACTATCAATTTAACAACGCTATCAACGGGTAGGAAATCACTGTCCTTAATTGTTTGCAAACAAGCTATAATATCATAACAATAATATTATTTATAAACTTTTACACAGTTGTTAATTCTATAAATACAGAAATCTACTTATTTCACAAATATGCTAATAGATCACATCGTAAGCAGGGCAGGTTCGTGACCATGAATCTCGAAATTAACTAAGGTGTGGCCTGGGCCTTGCCAGCCCGCACGATTTTTATGCTGACGTCCGCGAGGTGCAAGCTCGCTGTCCGCGCGCCGGCCGCGAGGTGTGAGCATGCTGTCACCGCGAACACAATTGTTTTATGGCATTTTTGATCGACGTTGTTTCGCTGGCGACTCGGTGTCGGCGCGCTGTAAGCACGGTGTCGGCGCGCTGTAAGCATCCGGTCCGCTCGCTTGCAGCGCGCGTGCTGCGAGTCGAGTTGTTGTGCTGACTGCTCACTGTGGGCTTTTTCATATTGACATTATGAAATATATTATAAAACACACGATTTAATGCTCTAATTTGAATGGCAACTTAATTGCTGGGTTGGAATGAACGGACGACGACGGCACGAAATTTTCCATCACGTAACGCGCTGAACTAAACGCCGCCGGCGCCACTGTTGCGTTTCCGACAGTTCGGCGCATTTGGTGTATCATGCCAACCGAATACTACGACCGATAATTTAGTCACTGAAGTGTCGGCGCCGTACGTTCTGCAGATGTGTCGCAACCAGAAGTCAGAAAGAGTTAGTTACCTGCAAATAAATAACTAATGAATTTCTACTGAAAATTTTGACCAATAGTCCTGAAATGCCATTTAAGAGCCAAAAGAATAATGCTACATTCGCTAACTCTAACGTCTGATTTAAGTATTTTAAGCCAAATTCCCAAGTTTCAAAAACATATTTAAAAACATATTATTACCGATGATTTCAGTGGTGACAATTCATCGATTTGGAAACAACTCCAGGAACTGAAGCGCTTCAGTTTCTACTTCATGCAAGACGCTGGCGCTGACGAAAGCTGCCAGTTGCTGTGGTAAGTGTTGTTTTATATTATGTACTCGTAGAATTAAATAAGTTAGCATTTTGGGTGCCTTCAGATCTGCACACAGAAATGTCAAAAAGTAAAATACATCAAAACTTGAACTTCGCAACCCATTTTTATTAAAAAATATAATTTTCTAGTGCATCGCTCAATTATAAGTTATGACAATACAAACTTCTTCACGTCATCGCCAGTTGCTTTGTTGCCATGGGAACCGCAGAAGCGTGCCATGTGATCGGAGATAGTATTGATCTATTCGAGGCGTAAAATTTTTGCAGCACTAGGCTCTCATAAAATACAGAATGTCACTTTAGGTTAGTGCCATGAATTCTTGAAAATAAAACCAGGGTATCTACTGACTGGTAACGCAAAATTCCTACATGACCTAAGCATTTAACAACAAAAGGTACAAAAGCGGGGTAAAGGTGTGAACCAGTGTCGCAAACTAAGTTCCACCTCCTATTTTGCCCTGTGAGCCCCATAACAAGCAGCCATATTGACCTCTGCGCTGCCCGTATGACGCAGTGCCAAATACTGTTGTGCCAGCGATCTAAAGATGATGAAGTATTGCCCTTATCTTCATTTGCCACAATTTTTAATGATATCTATTGAAAACAGCACATTGTATTTGTTGTACTTTTACGAGATAATTATACTTCGGGTTATCACAATCAAATACTCAGGACTTCAGAAATTGAAGTCCTAAGCAAAACGTACCTTACCATCAACTCTATCGCTTTTCTTTACTCCATGTAGGGTCAACATCAACGCCTCTAGTGGACGTAGTGAGAAGTTTGTCTGCATAATGAAGTATTATATTATCTGTGGCATAATCCTGTAACGTAGATGCCATTGACGCATTGCCTTGTGACGCTGAAATATAGAATGTGGCGGGAGCGCGTGCAGACTGCCAGCTCCACACCACCAATATATTGGGTGGATCGCTTACTCGTAATTAAAATTCGTTTTCCACTTCACACACTTTATTGGAGATATCACTGCCAAAATTATTGTACATGATTACTGACAATAACTGTTAATTTAATAAATATTCTTATAATTTGTGACCGCCGCGTACAAGGAACAATTTTGCCATTTTAGCTAACACAATGGTATTTTAATGTTTCATATTAATTTTTATAATAAAAATATTTTATGTTGTTTCCAACAGCCTGTATTGTGTTTATCCAAAATGTTCGTTGGTCTGGTAGTCGCAAGCGCGACTGTTCAGAATGAGGTTCCCCCTCTCTATCTCAGGTCGGCCATGGTTATTTTGTATTTTTTCGTCCGGGATTTCTCAGTAGCAATCAACCCAATATGAGTTGGTCGCAGGTTCAAATCCTTCACGAATTCCGTCAGCAGTGTTCACTTATCAACGTAAAATTGTGAACCAGATCTACAATAATAATTATATAATTAGTGTGTTTACAGTTTTAAATTGTAATCGAAGCACAAATAAAGAATAATATCAAAGCGTTTTAAGCTTCTTACATGGCCTGTTTGTTGTATGATCTGTGGTTAACGGTAGGGTTGTCTAGGAGAATGAAACATGTACTGTTGCGGATCAATTTAATAACACTCCTTCCCTTATTTTATTAACCGGGGAAGCAGTAATACAACATTATTTCTACTTCACAAATCTTCGGATTAACCAGTTCTTAAGGTTTTTGAGGATTAGTGAGTGTAACGTCGGATGCTAGAATAAAATAATTATGTTAAAGGAAAACGTAGGTCCTATCTATAGCAACCATTGAATGCAATAGTTTAAATATAGCGGGAAAGAATAAGAGCTAGGATGTTTATTACTACAACACTGAAACGTTTGGGGGGCGTGTTTTCATATCTGCATTAGTGAGCTTGTACTAGTGTACATTCAGTGTGGTATGGGAACGCCTGAACTATCGTAGTCAGGGAGCTGTTCAAATTGTAGTCGCTAATAGTAGTCTCCGTACCAGGAGTTTATAAGCCCGTAGGATGTCGATTTTCTCTACTAGGCAACGTCACTTGGCGGGAGGAATAAGCCTGAGACCAGCTTTTCACTTCGCTGGCGGTGGACAGTTTTAAAACCCAGATTTGAGTTTAAGAACTACTGAACAGTGTTTTAGTATAATTAAGTAGAATATTATGAGCTATAGTCATAAAAAAATTTAATGTGTATAAAATTGAATAAGACTGACTAAATACACGTCCTCAGAGTCAAACACCGCACGCCCTTTTTTTTTTAATAAGCCCGTGTTGTTCCACTCCTGAGGAAAGGCCTCCCCCATTCCTTCCACTTCTCAAGATGGTGTGCTTCTTCTCGCCAATTTGCGAGGAAACCATCCAAGACGTCTTGTTATCTTCTCCTCGGCCTACCGCAACCCCGTCTAGCTGTTTCAGGGCTCCAGTCTTGCGATACTCGGGCCCACAGCTGTGGCGCTCAGGCCGCTGGGTCTAGAAGCATGAATTTTGCAAGTCTGTTTAACCTTCGTACAACAAATTTACTCAAATGAAACAAACTACGATTTTTATGACCATAAAACATACCTACTACGAGACAGTACAACGACATAGTACCAGTACATAATTTATATTGAAAACGTGCACAGCCAGTAATGACATCATCAAACTTTAGATTTAATAATCTGATTTGACTATCAATTCATACAACCTATCTGTCTATAGATAAGGGATAACCTTTTTTTTTTTTTTTTTTAGGATGGGAAATCATCAAATGACTTCTCCCGCTCTGGGCGGAGCAGGAGGGAGTGTCAGACTTTTACTGACTAAAACCCATCCATGTTCCTTCATCGCCCTTTGTGTTCCGGGGCCACAGTATCTCTTTCGAATAGTCCCGCAGTAAGGAAGCAGAAGTAGCACACACTTACATTGTCAGCGTGGATCAAAAACAATTGTCCATGAGTCCTAGACTAAAATTGCGTACGTTGTACTAGGCTTTCATATCGAGCAAAGAGGATCTTTTCAGCAAAAGTTATCTAAATTAAAACCCAAGAGATGACGTTTGCTGCAGCTTACGTTATTGTTTTGGGACTGACTCCCTATGGTAATGATTTTACCTACTTTGCCTTTTACAATAACAACCATACTATGAACAACTCACAAAAGAACCTCTGCCTAACCTTTCGGGAATTACAGGCGTGATGTTGTTTATTTTTTTGATGAAATAATCTGTACATCAAAAAGTTTCTTCATATAACCTGCAACTATGTACATACGAGTACATTTTTGTATGTTTGTTACTATTTATTCCATGAAACTCATACGAAATTCATCGTAGTAAACTCGAGTATTTTACGAGGTTAATTACAAAAAATAAGACTCAGACCTTAAGTAAAATCACGTAATGTTTCCTGAGCAAGACGCTGTTTTGCCAGACGCGACATTTACGCCGACAGAAAGTGTGTTGCAGTGTTGATTATTCATTTTTAGTAATATTGTATAGAACATGCACAATAATCAGCCTTGAGACATTTTCATTTTTACAAAACTTAAGCACCTCATCATCTGCCTAGCCTTTTCCTGATACTTGAATTATTGCCGCCGTCGGCCCAAGGTAGCAGATATGAATACGCTTGTAGTCTTGTAGTACAAACTAACACTACTTAATCCCAAACATCTTGTTAATCGAAATATAAGTATGGCCATTCGTTTCATTTCCATTGCATGCTAAATTTATTGCATTGACCTCGTACCGAGGCAGCATTGTGTATTGCGATACTCGTATTGCTTCTCGTTAATACTAGGGACACCATGACGTATGGAAGTTGGTAACATTTGAGGTTCCACGTTATGGCGTTCATAGAAGTCCTTACTACAAAGCTCGTAGGATCAAAATTGCACTTTAAACATGAATGTTAACACCTGCCCTCTTACAACAAATTCACAGAAACCATACAAACTGCGATTTCATACAATCTTGAAACGAGATCGTGTGTATGATATTCTTTTTAAACTTCAAGAACCAGTTTATTTTCTGCTTTCGTGAAACAGGAGAATGTAATTCAAGATTTAGCCGTAATAATATAAAGTATATAGTAAACAGTAACATAATAAGGAAATAAAACCGTTTAAGAGGGTAACTGACAATTAAACATTTCTCAACACTGTAAGATCAACGCAACGAAGTAGCTACGACGTTGTGACGTCACTGATACGGCTGCTACGCGGTCGTAGCATGCTGCTGTCTTACATGCTGACAAATGATGCAGGCTGGCGATTTAGTTACCTGTATCCTTCGAGGGGGTTATAGAAGTTATTTATGAACGAAGTAGAGATAAAAATTGAAACAAAAATTCCATGAGAGATTCAGTGATATTATCATAATATGATCTCACAAATGATAAAGGATTATTTGTAATTGTTTTGTTTCGTACATTTAAGTTCCTGGTGGGTCTCACGGGATATAAAACTAAATAAATACATGGGTCCTACCAGTCAGCAGCTCTTGGGAGACACATCAGTATTCGGAGACCCACTGGTGGATCTGCTTGGTGGGTCCTTGAAGACGAAGCTAAACTTAACAGGTATATAATAACAAAAATCTCTTATGTGATTCAAACACAAAAGATTTTTTAATCTAACGTCCTGTTACTATTGGATAACCACTTCAGTATCGGGTTTAGAGCTGTTTATTTATGTAAATACTGACTGAGGCCAACTCAGAATGAGATGGCCTTGTGTCTAGAGCCCTTAACCTAGTTGTTATAATTTTCGAAAAACCGCTTCGGGTATTATCCGGAACAAACACACAGACAATCAGACAAAAATAATAAAATATGTTGATTTGTTATAACTATACTACCTTATACACTTTCATAATTATGCATTCAGTAAAAAGCTACTTTAAAATAAAAAAAACAGACACATATCCACATAAAATAATCTAGACTGAAATCATTATATCCAATATGGGTCCCGACTGTTGCAGTCAATGTCCTGTTTCCTGAACTTGTTTTTTTCTTTTCAGTTTTTATTTAAAGTTATTAGTTATTTTTTTAAGCAGTCGGGTTTTTTATTTTTTTTTAATTTAATTTTTTTTATTCAAGTTGGTTTTATTTTTTGCATTTTTTTCCATTTTTTTTGTTGTAGGTAATATCCTATACAAATATTAGCTTTTTTTATTGTTTATTTACATCTGCGTACCGCTTCAGAGCATACAGGCGTGACGTTACGTTATGATATTGTGTAAACAATAAACATTCAAGCGATTGCAGCAATCACAACTGATTTGCCGTCTTTTATTAGAGAGGTCCATTGTATATTTCCGAATATCAGCATCAAATCTTCACAAAATTTAAACGGGACCGCCTCAGGAGTATACTCTTTTTCACAAATGGGGGAGAAATCGGTGAAAATACATAAAAAAATAAAAACATACAGTCGAACATAGTAAACTCCTCCTTTTTTGAATTCGGTTAAAAACTTAAATGCCCGGCAAAACATTAAACATTGTAGGTTGTATTTCCTTACATTAGACCTAACCTAACTAAGCTTTTGCTTTCTCCAGCGTGAGCATTACTAGACACGGAGAGTAATAATAACGAGCAAAATGAGTAACGGTTTAATCCATACAGTTATTACGTAAACCCAAGGATCCATCCCATCTATTGACTGTTTGGGAGTATTTCTACGAGTAAACTTCCAAATAGGTACAATATTACCAAGACTTACATCGTCCAGCACTTAAACCCTATTTAATTTATTAAGCATATTTTTTACACCAATCTACTCTGAACTTCACATGACAAGCCGAGATTTTAGAAGAGTACAGCTACAAGTATCGTCCCCGACCGCTGAAGTTCAGTGTCAAAAGTTCAACAGCCTGTCCGGTCGACAGCCGCACCTCCATGCACACTGCCGCCCTAGTATCCAATACGTAAATAGTGACGTCAGACAAATTCACCCAACACCCCTCGTGTTCCATTTGCCATCTCTTTCTATACGCTTCGAAGTATGCTGGCATTCACCTCTCTGACTCCCTTTGAAAGAGTGTGATAGATATCAAAGTACTAAAGTGTAAGAGGAGTCTCTTGCGCATGCGCTAGGGATGCAAGGGAACGCTTATTTCGACTCGAATAGTATCGGCAAATTAGCTCAGTGGCAGAGCACCTTACCCGAGGTGGAGCGGGGAGGAGGTCGTTGGTTCGAATCCTTCATGTGCCATTTTTTGTAATTGAAGTGTATCGTTGACTTTTTAAAATTTCTAGAACTATTGCATTGTTTTCCTTGAACAAAAATCTAAAAATTGGCATATCTACAAAAAGACACACCCTAAGTTTTGCATTTTTGAGCTTTCGTGCATGAGATACAGTCTAAACTTACATGCTAATGTCATGATATCACGCACATCATCAAAAGTCAGGAATATAATTCCTAAACCTACACAACTTAATAATTATAAATTTTTACTAGTTAAGTTCAGTTGGAAGTTATTGTACCTATTATTCACTGCTGTAATTTGTTGGACATTGGTTAAACTAATGCTGCAATGCAGGCAGCCTTTGCGATCACGCTACGATAAGTTTCCCGTAGATGGTGATGTGGTGCATAGTGCTAGCATGAACGCTCCTATTTCCAGGTTCAAAATATTTGTGATAAAAAACTGCATTATTAACAGCACAGTTAGAGAGAGCAATTGCATTTCTATTTTGATAGGTGCAACAATTAGTATTTTTTTAAAGTTTAACCACTCAACCGCCCCTGGCTGCTTTAGCAGCCAGTTGCCGATTTGCCAAATGTCCCTGGCTGCTAAAGCAGCCAGTAGCGCCTTCGTCCAACAAATGCAATAAAAATTTATTAAACTGCTATTTCTAGAGCTTATTCCTCTTGTAGCATTCTCTATACTATATTCCTCAACGTTCGGACCAACAATAGCAACACTATTCCATCGACAAATCTCAAAATAAAAGTAAAAACTGTAGTGTAAACAAACTCCGCCATTTCTGACGTGTGGCGTCGTATTTCAATTGTTCTGTTATGTATATTGTTGTTTTCGGATAGTGTTATATATCAAATTAATCGTGAAAATCTGTGCTACTATATTATCATAAAGGAAATCTAGTTTTCGAATCTCAAAGTTGAGTATTTCGCCTCCGAAAGGTGGTAGGTTTAAATACCTATAGTGATTGTGTTTATACAAGAAATAAGTGTTTTTGTGATTAAAACGTGTGTGTTAACGGAAAAACAGTGCATAATTAGTATTGTGAACATATTATTAAATTGTATATACAAAAACAAGTGGCTTCGTAAAGTTATAGGTACGTAAATAACCGTGTTCAAAAACAGTCGTTGGCGCAGGCCGCGTCAAAATAAACAGTGAGTATTCAAATTCTAATTTAATTCTAACTAGACTATCGTAAATAAACTAATAAGATTATGGTCTTATTGGAAAGGAAATATAATCTAGTTTATTTTAAAATTATTTTAATTGAAATTTAATATTTAGAAAAATTCAAATTAATATTTTAATAGCGAAATATCCGTTTTCATCACTGTTTTTCAAGTTCTACATTTTTTTTGAGTTTCAAATTAATATCAGTTTTTTTTTTTTTTTAATATATAGATTCCATAACCATTCAGCTATTCACCGTAAATTTTATTTAGCTATAACTCTTGTAGTTTGCGATTGTTTATCTAAAGTGTCAAATTACATGCGAATATTTCGCAATTTTTTGCACCCTGGACGGTTTGGTGCAAAAAAGTCGCGCGCGGGGCGGGTGAGTGGTTAAAGGAAAATTTTATTTTTTTCTTTTTAGCGCATTGAATAAAAGCTTGTTTTTACATTTTTTTTTACTATTTTTTTTTTTTACTTTTTAGTATTTATGATTTGGGATTTACTACGGCGTAGTTCGTAGCGCGTTGCGGCGTTTTTCCGTAGTTCGTAGTACGCACACAATGTGATGTTTTGAGCACACATTATATAAAGAAAGGAGAAAGAAAGAAAAGAGAAAGAAAAAAAAAAGGAAGAAAAAATCCCAGGTGGATTTGCTTTGTTCCATCCAAGTGCGCATAGGTCCAAATTATCAGAAACTTAGTCATAAATAAACACTGCGGACAGAAACGGAACTAACAAACTCAAAAACCCTTTTGCAGTTTTGTAAATCTAGTATGGCTGGTATTTAATAATCCATATAATAATAATAATAATCCATTTAATTCAGGTCACAAAGACCAATACATAAATACCTTAACCTAAAAATACACACTAATGACAATTTTTGTTAGTTCAATTATAAGTACAGAATTAAGAAAAAAAAACTGCTAGCTAAAAACGACTGGGCCTTTACTTAAGCACTTTCTGACGCCACCTAACCGAAACAATAAAATAAGTAGTTTTATACCTATTAATTTTTATTTTGAGAGCAAATCTGAATCTGTAAATTAATAAACTCATAGATGAATTTCTTAAGGTACCAAAAACAATATAGATGTAGCTTATTTAAAGCTTTCTTTGAAACTGAGCTTTACGTCATGCCCGCACACTAGCAACTTTAATGTGTGAAGTTTTAAGAGTACGGACTAACGAATTTATCATGTGTCCTGCTCACTGATGCGTGTACGGTAATGTTTAAAAAGAGACAAGCACAGTTCAACGATACCATTTCAACAATTTAAAAAGGTTGTTTTACTCACCACTCTGTAGTGGTGAGTATAGCATTCGGTTCTGCCGGACTGTTCATTTTCTGTGTTTTATGGTATCCTAGTACAACGAAATCTGTTGAGAAAGTCGTACACCTTCTGCGATGCCGATACATTGTACGAGCATATAATTCACGTTCTTTGAATGATGGACAATTTAATGTACCAGAGATGCGATGTAATTTATTTTTTAAGAGAAATAAAACAAATAATTAATCACCGAGCTTAACAAATTGTCTTCTTTTGGACAGATAGCTTTTAAGTCAATCGAGCAAATCCTATAGCTTGTACAGCCTGGTATTAGTTTTGGGAGGTCGAAAACCCAAAAAAAGTGAACAATGAAGTAACATCAGTCAGCACCGACATCTTTAAATGGTATTCAAGTTTTTAGAGGTTTTTTGAAAGTCATATATTTATACACTCACAAAAGAAACAAAATTGACAAGGAACTTCCAGTTGACCTAGAATCATAATAATTATTTGGTACGCAGATGTAATAATTTGAGAAACAATGTCTAACAGCACATGTAAAGGGAAAAAATCTGAAAACCGAAAATGTATGTAGTTTCATAACAAAATACCTACAAGTTTATAACCTTGAGGTCATTGGTCCGCAGGGGGCGCAGATTTGATTCTAGTAAAAAATCACATTTGATACTAGGATTTCAGGTGCGACAACATTTGAAGTAATAATAATAAATCAATTTATTGACACACACAAGTTACAAATTATACAAACAAGAAAACAAAAACAGTGAGCATAGTTAAAAGAGTACAAAACTAGAAGAAGCCGTGGACCCCCATACTAGGCACAGCCTGTATCTTGGTGGCCCAATATAGTCAGTAAAGGCAGATTGAATAACTGACTATTCAGCGTGATACAGCACTACAAGACACAAGAAACAGTTAATTTTGAAAATTATAAAAAAACAATTTAAAAAATAATAATAATATCCGCATGTGACTTCAACTTCAACTTACTTAGGGAGGCTACTGTGTTTAACAATAACTGTGTAGTGTAAATAAATGAGATCAATCCAAAGACCCTAACTACTCGAACTGCTAAACTTTCGTACGCGTTCCTACATCGACTATAATCAGAATTGGCGCAGACATTTCTGCAAAACCCCATTTGATTTTGTACTTCTGATTGCATAGAACACCAATAAATAATATGTAAAAACATATATAAATGAAATCTGGCATGATTAGATGTTCAAATTTAATTTTGGTTTTTCTAAAATTATTTCTATTAAGGTTTTTTAATAATGGCAATACAACAATGTCAATATAACACAATTCTATTACGAGACTATTGACCGACCAATGATCGACCATTACGAATTTTTAGCAAAATTACCATTGTCATCGATCAACAATTATGAAATCAATGATAGACCGTGTGACACTATTGTAATAGCAGACTCGGCCCCCTGATCGAAGCTTATCTAAAAGCATCAGCAACACGACGACAAAAAAAAATGTTTCAAATGAGATAACAGGTACTGCTGTTATTCCAGATTTTATTTCAGATACTGACCAATTTTGAGTCTAAAACCTATCGTCCATAAATTTTCCGTGGTCTGGGAGATCCATAAGGGGCTGGCTCAGTTAGGGTCGTGCGGGTGCTTCGAAGTGTTCAACTGCATAGAGTTGCCGGTACGGTCGGTCGGTCGCGGTACAGCAAGTGGCCGTAGTGCTCGTTGGCAAGAAAAAGAAAAGCTTCATCTTCACTGACGGTGTCACCTCGGCAATGTGTCCTGAGTTTGGAATATTTATTACTATGGTACCTTCATGTTTTTAGGGTTCCGTACCTCTTAAGGTAAAATAGGTACCCTTATAAGATCACTTTTTTGTCCGTCTGTCTGTCTGTCCGTCTGTACGTCCGTCTGTCACCACCGATTTTCTCAGGCACGGGTGAACCTAGCAAGTTGAAATTTATACAAAATACTGAAGATTATAATCCCTATTAGGTTTATAAGAATCAAGGTCCCGAATCAACACGATAAAAAGATATGGGCAAATTTAGATTTTCGCGAAAACTTGTGAGTACCAACATTTACCTTAATTTTCACCTTTTTTAGTTTCGAAATTTTTCCTTTACCTATGCTGTAAGACCTTGCTTTAAAAAAAAAATGTCAATTTTAGGTCAACCGGAAGTACCCTATAGGTTTTGGGTCGAAAACCTATTTGTTAGTTCCCTTTGACATAGAATCACGAAATTTGGCGAGAAGCAATGTCTTACAGCACATGTAAAGGGAAAAATCCAAAGACCGTAACTATTTAGTTAAATAACAATAAAAATCCGATTTTACTATTACAAACTTATTATTTGCGGTTGGTGCAATAGCCGTTTCATGAGATCGAACAGCAATGTTAAGTTTGCCCTTTAAAAACTTTGTACGAAACCCTTGATGTGTGAGTCCGACTCGCTCTTGGCCGATTTTTTACTTAATTCATCATCATCATCAACCCGGAATCACCCATTGTTGGGTATAGGCCTCCCCTTTCTTCCGCCAAACTTCCCGGTTCTGTGTTCTTTTTATTTACGTACTTGATAAGTATTCATATTGTTACGTAACGGCAAGATTCACGGCATCAACAAGTAAGGGGTCATGGAAGGACACTAGCGAGATTTAAGCCGTAGTATAGTATTTATTCCTCAGTCAACTCATCACAATTTCAATTAAACGTAGCACACGATTTCAATTAAATGCAGCACTTGGCCAAAAGCTTGTCCTAGAACCAAAAATTCGAACACATGTGACATCTACCAATCCTCACTGGGCCTGCGAGGTGGATTATAGCCCATTCCCTCTCATCGAGAGGAGGCCGTGTCCCAGCAGTGGGAACATTGTAGGCTGATGATGATGATGATATAGCACTTGGCTTTGCTATAAGTTAAGGCGACAAAGGGGATCAAATAATTTGGCATTGCTATCTCAGACATTTAATCTTATATTCAAAATAGCAGCCACGTATAAAACCCTTATAAAATAAACAGCTACACATGTTTAATTTGAGCTTCTTAAATGTCAATTATAATTATTTATTTAATTATTAAGTGCAGTCAAATCTTGTAAATTGCTACGGAGTGCGACGGACGCCGCGCCGTCGTAGCACTGCTACGACTATGGGAGCTACGCGACTAGTAGCAAATCGCGCCTACTTACTTGCTTTACGACACAAATTCTTGCTGTCCGTCACTTCTTCGATACCAGTTAAGTTGATGCCTTCTTAATGTAACAAGAATTTGTGTGAATTTGTGTGTCTACCACTAATAAACCCAACTACTGAAAAATCACGCTCATATAAATTTGGGGTTTACAATGTAAAATCGATTCCTCCTATTGTAGAAGTCGGTTCAAAGCCTATGTTACCCGGGTCTCAGCAACAAATCGATTTATACCTTATTCATCAAAATCGGATTAATAGTTTAGGCGCTACGGAGGAACATACGTAAATACAAACATACATACATAGACTGCTAAAATCATAACCCTTTTTTTGGCTTCACCGTAGTCGGGTTGCATGTACCATTTCATTATTGTTGAAACAAATGTTTGACAATAAATTCTCGTATTTTCCAGCTACATACGAGACTAAGCGGTGCTGTTATGGAGTCAAGATGCTGTGTACTGGAACTTCTAAAAAATGTTCACTAGGAAACAATATAAGTAAGTACCGACTTGTTAAGTACGTTAACACGATTGTCTTAGGGTCAATGCGGACTTAACGACAATTTTTCGATTAAACTGCAAAGAAAACTAAACAGAACGCGTGTTATAAGGGCTGAGGAAAAGTATGAAATTGTAAAAATACACTGGTTTATATATATAAGTATGCATGTTCTAAATCGACAGACTCCGCCAATACTACTTTACCATCACTTGATATTAATTACATACATAAAATACTCAATTTGAAAACTCAAACTTTTTCAAGACTAATATTATAAATCACTGAAATGAAAAATTGATTCGAAACCTCATAACTTATACTCCTCAAGCATAGTTAACATAATTTATAAACCACTAGCGAGTCGTCCCAGCTTCGCACGGGTGCAATGTAGCATACACATATAATTAACCTTCCTCATAGATCACTCAATCTGTTGCTGAAAACTGCAAAAAAATCCATTGCGTAGTTTTAAAGATCTAAGCGTACAGACAGCGGGAGCGCATTCGTTTCATGCTATGTAAAGATAAATAAACTTGTAATATTGATAAACATATGAAGCATATTTGATGAAGAAAACAAGCATTAAAAGTCGTCACAAACTTCGGGCGCATCGCTATTAACAGAAATACCGTCTTAAACGCTGACCTTAACCCATTTATTTTAGTTGAACTTTCGCATTTTGTGAGAAACTGTATACAAGTCAATTGTAAGTCAATGACCCCTGAGTTCAGTAGTCATTACTGCGCATGTCTTGTGCAATGGTAGGTAGGCCTAACGGAGCAGCAGACAGATACATACCAGAGCCACATAACTAACAATAGCAACTTAACATCCAACATCAACATGTACACCATCACAGAAATCTCTGTAAAGTGGTTGTGAAAACGCGAAGGTAGATGTCACTATGGTATAGTGACATCTAGGTTTTCGTTATGAAAACACTTTATGTGATATATTACATCGCAACGGGAGAAACATAGCTTTGTCCAATCAACCTCCAGGCAGACTTTGCTAACCTGGTAGTAATACTCAAAATACAAGGCAAATGTTCGATTTGGCGTTCTTTGCCGTACACGGTGTCGGTAAAATAACTGCAACTGAACTAAGAGTGCCAGGAACACATAAGTTCTGTGGAGGTCAATCTGAAATCAATAATTTTAAAAAGTGCCATCTACCTACACTGTGATACAATTCGAACGTTTTAATGTAGGCTATCGTTCCAGTTTCAGCCTTCAACTTGTTCAAACTCTCTCAGCAGGAATACACCTCTTTAAGCTGGTTCAGAGTCTCTGTAAAGCGTTAAAAGATGTCGTTACTCGGTAATTATTATCAGGACATTGAAAGTTTTGTTAATTTTTCTTGACACCAAAATTTTCACAATTTACGAATTTTATCTTGTAGGACAGAACAATAAATTTATGATATAAAAATCTGAACTGTAAGAAAATAGGCTAATATTAAAATTAAATTTAGAATTTGTGGAGTATACTACAACTAAAAAACCCGACTACTGAAAATCAAGCCCTTACTAAATTCGGGGTTTACAAGTTAAAATCCACTTCTTTACAACACTCCATTCTGTTTCAAACAATGTTTGAAAACTAGTTCATATTTTCCAGTTACGTGTGAGACTGGTGCTATGTCAAAATGATGTGTACTGGAACTTCCGAAAAGTCTTCACAAGAAAACAAAAGAAGTGAGTACAGATGTTTACCCGATTGTCTTAAGGTCAGTGCAGACTGATTGACAACTTGCCGATTAAACTGCCGCGATAACTCAGCGAGACCCGTGTTATAGGTTTATAATAAGTCAATAAATACTCAAAACTAAAGTAACAATAAAATATCAAACAAAATATAGCCTTACAATAAACATAGTTAATATCTTATAGGTTAAAATCGTTTAGCGAACAAGAAAACAAATTCAAAAATAGTTAATTTTGACTCCGATAGAAAAAAGCAAACGATTGTGTTACTGTATAGTCCAGTTATTATCATCGCTATTTCGAAAATAAAATAGAATGGCGGGAGGCAAGCCAAAGAATTCAAATCCCAAGACCCACTTCTGCTGTTCAATTTTTTTGGAAAGAAATTGAATTGAGAAAAGCGAAATAATTACAGAATTAATTAGCTTTTCTCAATAATAACAATATCTTATTTACGCTGATCGTAGTAGCGACACATGTACGCCCGAGCTAGGGATTTCAAAATATACCCTACAGCAACATTTTTCTGGGGTATACTTTCATGTATGACTCTCTATTTTGCTATACTGTAATGAATAGCCGTTTCACTGTCTCTCTACTTTTAATTGGGTAGTATTTAAACAAGTTATTGAGTTTTAAGTGAGATAAATATAGGGTTCGTGAACCAGCGCTCGCTCCGCTCGCATACTAAATAACCCTCTTTGACTTCTGGCCCCAAATTGCCGGGTCTCCGCCGGCCTCCTTCGTCGGCCTGGTGCCCATGCCGCATGCCACATGCCGCCCATTAGGTAAAATCCCCAATAGGAAAAATCGTCTTTATCTTAATATTGAAGTGGCCCTCTCTGTATTTCTAATCGCTCACTTAGTCATTTAGTCGCACGGCTAAAATTTTAATATCTGAAATGGAAAGGAAAGAACGATTAAAATGAAATAGTAACTTGACGAAAGTATAGGTACCGAACGATTGCTTCGTTGCGGTTGGGTATGTTATAAAATACCTACGCGCGAAATCCTATATCTGAAATTATACCCGATGTCAACCCGGCCAATGACGTCACAAATGTTATGTAAAGGTACGTTTTAATTTAAAAATTCTCGATTCCTGGATTTGAAAACATACCCGGCGGCAACACGGTCTCTGACGTCATGAGCGTTGTGTGAAGGTATAGATTCCAAATACGCCAGGGCGCGCAGCGCATGCGTATATAACTAAATTAATATCAATAAAAAATGCATAAATAAACTCAGTTTCAAGAAAATTATCATTTTACATGGTCGACAAGTCAACAGTCGGGTACTGACCCGATTGTTAACAGACCTACAGTTTTACAAGTTCCTGTATATTAGCCGCGTTATTCAGCTAAAACAAAATCTATGTATGTGCAAATAACACCAAAGTCTTCCCCTAATAACACCCTATCTAATCGTGAAAATTTGATTAAAATCCGATCAGTACTTTTTGTGATTAGTACTTACAAACAGAGTGAGTGGTCATAGTCGGTGAAACGGTGACATTCAGAACTCTTTCTATAGACATTTTTCGTACCTAGTTGGATAAACACATTGTATCCGAGGTAAATGACCATACTAACTTCGATTAGGAGTTTTCGGGAAGCTGCGGTCGATAATTAAAACAATAATTTTGGTCTCTATCAAAACTTCAGTTAATTTCTTATCGTTTTCTCATTATAATCACTGAAATATTTTTGTTGGTTATTTTCTTTAACACCTTATTTAACTTTCTTTGTTACTTTTATTTTTCATCATTGGTTTTTCTACTGTCCTCCAGATATTAAAAAATAAATAAAAATTAACATTTCCCGGGTAATTGGAACATTTTAAGTTACGTTTTCGATATTACATATCATGCTAATTAAGCTACTACTTATTTCAGGAGGCCTAACGCTTTATGGGCTTGAGTAGTTTTCTAAATAAAATAATACCACCTCAGCTAAGTTTCTACTTAGGTACTTATGAGAACCTGGTACTATGTATAACCTTGTAGACGTGTTTACACAAAATCTTCATAATAATATGGGTTTTGCCCGTATCTGCGCTCGCCATAAGGTCGGAAACTATCTCAAGGGAACGTCGTAAATATAGCCTGACACTGATTTTGTCTTTTCTTTTCTCAAAATAGGTACGTCCTTTAGTCAAAGGTGATATTTCTTCTTTATCGTGTGGTTAGTGCCTAACCTGGTGTCCGATTTTTTATGCCACCCACGAGCCACTGACCTGGCTTGTTAAAAAGTGAAGCTATCATTTTACGAATTCGTTCTGAGATTCTTACAAATCTATCTGAACATTTAATTTCAGACTTAAATAAAAGGCAGGTCTGACAATTTAGATAAAAGTATCACGTGCTAAACAAGAAGTCAAAAAGATTTTTATACCAAAATGGTACGAAATGGCTGTCATCATGCTCTTATTAATTACTAATCATCTTAAAATGTACATAATAATATACACTAATATTATTACATACTATTATAATAAGATTTATCAGTGGTAGCTAGGGACCAACCAAACAGCCAGGTTGGCTCCCAGTCTACCACTGCCGTAAACTGCATAGTACTGGTCCTTTTATAGACGCTTGCAAGTGAAACGAGAAATGATACATCTGTTATCTATGTCACCCTGGTATATTTCTGAACATTGTGACAAAGATACAGGATTATTATATTTAATTGAGAACAAAGCTCTCTAGTGAAATTTTCTTAATACTACAAACCCAGTGTGGACACCAAAGAACTATTTTGATTTGATGTACTTCGGACACAATCCTTTTTAACAATCAAACGAATTATTGAAAAAGATGTTTTATTAAAAAAAAGAAACACCCGACACAAATAACTCTTAATATATAAAGGGACACCAAGATTTCAAGCTTGATTTTAGGGTATTACAAAGTTATTAGGTCTACACAAGAATCTCTTAAAGACTTTTTGGCAGAATGTTATACAACGTGTTAATGTATTCTTTACAAAGGCGCCAACCATGTATTCTGTACATCAAACTAAGCAAGTCCAAGCAAAAAATTATTTCTAGGATATGACTCTTTTTCTTGGGGTCAAAATCAAGGTTTACGGTAGGATTCAATATAACGCTCTCGAACATTGTGCTGATGGATGCATTGAATAGTAGGTCCAAGGTTCGTGAAGGTGTTTAAAGTAAACAAACATATTCCATTCAAGTTTTGTATTGAAAATTGTGAAAATTTTTGAACTGTAGACCTCAAACTTAACCTCTTTTAGACCTGCAATATCTCTGTAACTAGAAAGTATGGTTCTGAATAAAAAAAACCTCAATGGCCGGGAAAACAAGTGTTTTTCAGTTTCATTTTTTTTACACGACTGCCAAGGAAGTGTTATATGTATTTCGCGCGTATCTTGTGTGTTTCTTTGTAAATTTCTCTAGAACCTCGTATCTTCCGAATGACTGGATCGATTCGATTTGATGTTTATTTTGGCGCTAAATTGTAAATTGTTATTTTTTTTCAACCATACCTAGAGAACCATAGAGTATCAAAATGAAGAAAATTAAAAGGAGATTTCAAAAATTTTAATACAAATTGCATTCGAGTTTTTTGATTCTTTTAATTAAATGTTACTTGTTCCAAATTGTAGAACTGGTTAAGTAGTAACTTGAGTTAATTTGAATTGAAGTTGTATTCAAACGAATATACAACAATATAATTACTGAGAATTCGGGCAAATCTGTCATTGAATAAATTAGCTACATCAACAGATTATGATTTTGCGTTTTCTGTTTTTTATATTAAACTCATTAGCAGAATGTCAATAACACTCGTCTCTTAGCTGGTAAAAAAGACTACCTGAATCCCTTGAGATTATTTTCTTTACTATCAAGAATAAATGGCTGCGGATCAAAAAATAAATGGCTGCGGACAGGCACGGAAAGAACGCACTCAAAAACCCTTTACAAGTTTTTAAAAACTAGTGTGCCTGTTTTCAAGGATCTAAAAGCCATTAATTTGTTTAAATGACTCGGTACTTTTTATAGTTATGTCGGAATGAATGCAAAAGCATTTGCTTTTTTTCCAAGCAGAAAGTGGTGTGTGCTTAACAAAGAGCTAGTTCAATAGAATAAGATGAAATCAAAAAATCTGTTTTTTTCTTTAATTCCGATGAATTGAGAACCTGTCCTCCTTTTTGAAGTCGGTTTTATGTTTTACAAAAAAGTTTTTAACTAATAGGATTGAAGGACGATGATTGTCTTGACCTCAAATAAAATTATTAATTAAAAACCTTTTTAAAAATAAGCGATTATTAAAATGCACTGAAAAAAAAGAAAATAAACCTAAAAGAAAACGAAAACAAAAAACGTTCATATACTCAACTTTGAGATTCGAAAACTAGATTTCCTTTATGATAATATAGTAGCACAGATTTTCACGATTAATTTGATATATAACACTATCCGAAAATAACAATATACATAACAGAACAATTGAAATACGACGCCACACGTCAGAAATGGCGGAGTTTGTTTACACTAAAGTTTTTACTTTTATTTTGACATTTGTCGATGGAATAGTGTTGCTATTGTTGGTCCGAACGTTGAGGAATATAGTATAGAGTTTGCTACAAGAGGAATAAGCTCTAGAAATAGCAGTTTAGTAGAATTTTTATTGCATTCATGGACGAAGGCGCTACTGGCTGCTTTAGCAGCCAGGGACATTTCGCAAAACAGCCACTAGCTGCTAAAGCAGCCAGGGGCGGTTGAGAGGATAAGCTTGTCGTGCGAATGGTAAAGGCATTTTTTTTTTAAGTTTAATTCTTTTCAGTGCATTTTTATATAAGCCTATTTTGTAAGGTTTTGGTAATTAATGATATTATTTTTAAATTTTTTAGTTTTGTCGTAATCATTGAACGCGTCTACAAATTTTAGTATTCGTGATTTTTACTGTTGAGGAGTTCCCTCGTGAGAAGACAATCCTAACTGTAAATACAAACTACATAATTACATAGACTGCTAAAATCATAACCATTCCTTTTGGCTTCGCCGGAGTCGGGTAAAAAGGGGTGTACAAAGGATGAAACAAAAAAAATATTCAAATAGAAATCCAAAACTTCCATTATTCCCACAAAAAAAATAGCCTCCCTGGCGGGGGATCGAACCCCGGTCTCCCGTATGACAGGCGGGGATACTAACCACTATACTACCAAGGATTGTAATGGCAAAGCTGAAATAGGGCTTTCACTTATTAAAAAAATCACAAAATGACGATTTTCTCTGCTCTAGCAACCTTTTATTAACAATTTTATGTTTCATAGGCACTGTGGGAGCATTACACATTTTAATAAATACAATTCTTGATTTACTTTGCTGTATTTTGGGTGAAATTCCAGTTTTTCAGTTATTTTGCAACTTCAGAGCCACCTGCGGGACCTTGGCACATCACAAAGAGCATAGTATTCAGTAACCCTTAAAAGTTTCCCTGTTGACACGCTAGATGGTGTAGTAGCACCCCATTTACTCAGACCTGTACGTTGTTGCTAGGAGTCAGGTTTAAAAATTGAATGACAAACCCTGTATTACTTGGTTTGAAAGTCAAACATAGATGTCAGGGTGTCTAGTTTTAAGGCCAAGATTATTGTATATGATATTATGATATTCATCATCATCATCATCATCGGCCTATTAATGTTCCCACTGCTGGGACATAGGCCTCCTCTCTATGAGAGGGAATAATCCACCACGCGGGCCCAGTGCGGATAGGTAGATAGATGTCACATGTCTTCGAATTTTTGGTTCTAGGACATGCCGGTTTCTTCACGATGTTTTCCTTCGCCGTTTTGAGAGCAGTGGTGATGAAATAAATTACACAAAGTAATGCGCCTGTCTGGGTTCGAACCCACGACATATTGTTCGTAAGTCGGGGCCATCACCACTTGGCCACCGCTGCTCTCATATATAATATTGTTAGTTGACAATAGACAAATATAATCTTTAATATCATTTGTACTACTAACTGAAAGCATTGCTGTCATATTCCATTACTTATTTGGTTGTTATTCTAATACATTTAAGCAAATTATTTTACGGTTCATTTTTGACATCAGCAACAAAAAAAAAACAATGTTTCCTTATAAGGCTAGCTACGTTGCTACGCCGTAGCAGACGGCTACAGGCCTACGTAGACCGGGACGGCATGGCAATGGCATGACATTCAAACGTATTATTGATATAGAAATATCGTGGCGCGTCTTTTAATGCCGTGCAATGAAATCCCTTTCGATGCCACGGCATGCCACAACATCATTTTTAAGCATAGCAATTTATGTCAATTTGTTTTTTGTTTTTTTTTCGTAGCAATATGAAATTTAAACTCAACTCAACTCAAATCCAAAAATTAAACTTATATCTATACATATAATAAAATCGTTGAGACCAAAAAATCTGTACATTGAAGAGTTAAAAAAAAACCAGCCAGAGTGACTTAAAATAAGTAACTGAACATATTAAAACCATTTTTTTTTAATTGTTTGTTTGTTTGTTTGACCGCGCATCACGTAAAAATTACTGAACCGATATTGTTGAAATCTTCACAAATCTATTTAAATGAATTCAGAATAACATTTAGGCTATAGAAATTTTGTTTTTTTTTTTGGAAAAAGGGATTGAAAAGGGGGTGTAAAGTAAAAGTAAAAAAAATTTAGATTGTTCTAGAATCATGAAACTCAGAGTAAATACTTATTAATAAAAATAAAGAAATACCTGTCTTAGCATTTTTTTTAAATCTCATCCAGAGGCGCAAAAAAGAGGGTTTTGTGGTTAAAATTAATAAACTTCAAACACCTATACAATCAAAACCAATGAAGTGTAACCTTTTAAAGTTGCTACATATACTTCATATCTAATACAGGTAAATATCATTTCTCAGTTTTCTTTAAATTTGATTTTTGAGGTGAATACGCACAAAATAGCGGAACTCAAGAAAATCAGCTTTCTTCCGTGTTAAGTAGTTGGTACGAAATGTTTGTGCGCGCATCACGTCAAAACTACTGCATAGATTTCTTTAAAGGCTTCTTCAATATTTAGGCTATATATTCTCACGCTACTTCCTTAAGGGGGTAGGCAATTTAACATTATGTCCGTAAACTTCAATTGTTTGACGTTTCAGTCATGACGTAAGTACATCAGAACGGCTATTTGTAGCTTATGTCAACGAAGTAAATAGCCTATCGGTTTCATGACCGCTCTGCAAACTACAGGGTTGCAGGTTCAAATCCCCCCGCAACACTATTTTCACTTTTTGTGATTTGTTTTTTTTTTTTTTTTTATATGCTGTTACATTGCCTATATTTCCTTATGTATTTAAATTGTTTGCATTTCTATATTTCTTATTTTTTTTCGTGAAATATTTTTCCAAAAAGAAATAGAGAAGTATGGAAGAAGAATACAATCATGCTGCGCCGACCCCAAATAAATTGCGATAAGGGCAGGAGTATGATGATGATTTCTCCAAAATGTAGTATAGCGTACGGAAGCCTGATAAATTCACGTGTTCTTGCCGTGCAAGAACTGTGCTGTGCTATTCGCAATAATCAATAATCCATACGCAGTTTACGTAGATTATATTTACAGCTATATTGTTATTGGCCTCATTCCATGCATCTTGGTGAGAATTAAAGACCTGCCCGGACTGTCATCGAAGGTCTGACGGTGTAGACAAAAGTCAGTTGCAAGAGGTTCGCAAGTTTGCAGCAGCTATATCGTGTGTGGGCTCATTTCATGGACCTTGATGAAAACTTTAAACTTAGCTAGAGTTTGACTTTCATCGAAGGTCAACGATGGAGACGGAAGGCAGTTGCAAGAGGTCATCACGAGTTTACAGCATCTATATCGTGTTTGGGCTCATTTTATGCACCTCGATGAGAACTTTCGACGTACATGGAGTGTGACTGTCATCAAGTGTCTAAGGATGATAACGTAAGGCTGAGGAGGCTGGCGAGGGAAGCGATTAATGCAAATATTTCAGAGAAATTAAATTGTTACCTACTTGATTCTATACTATGCCTAATATTATAAAGCTGAAGTGTTTGTTTGGTTGGTTGAACACGCTAATTTCAGGAACTACTGGTTCGAGTTGAAAGTATCTATTAGTGTTAGATAGCCCATTTATCGGGGAAGGCAACAACGAACAACAACGTTGCAACGTTTATATAACATCACGCTACAATCAATAGGAGCAGAGCATCAACGAAAAATGTTGCGAAAAAAATATTCCTTATTCATATATTGAGTTCTTTCGTTGCGTGCGCTGCGTAAACGGTTAAAGTTTCGCAACAATTTCGCAAAAATGACGGAAGTTCCTCTTAAAAAGTACTAAAAAAAGTCCGCGATAGCATTATTATGTCTATCTTTTAATGGGTGTCTCACACTCTCTCTAACCATCTCTCTGTCTCTCATAAATGACGCAGACGAAGTTGCGCGGGTCAGCTAGTACTTATATAATTCTATAGTGTAGATTCCTTTTAATGATGACATGAAACTAAAAAAGCTTACCTCTTTTCTCAAATTACGCTGTTTTTCATTGTGCGCTGAATTTGCGACAGCTCATGTTCCAAGTTTTGTTTTCATTGCGTTCTGATTATTTTACTATCGAAACCACGCACTACGATGGTTGATTCCCTTATCGCGTCGTTTGAGTATTAAGATCAAAATCAAAATCAAAGCATTTATTTCAAGTAGGCCAGTTACAGGCACTTTTGAATTGTCGAAACCAAGATGAAAATTAAATGTAGCTACAGTCCCAGTCACAAGGCATAAAAACTGTGAAAGTACTGTAGTTGCCCATTCCCTAGCGTAGATCTCTATGGAGAAGAACGGGCAAGAAACTCCATGGACACTCTTTTAAATCAGAATATTGTTACAAAATCTTGGTTACATCATTCATGTTGAGATGGTATATTATGTGAGAACAATGTAGCAAGATGTGCACGTTAAAAGTGTCCACAGTAAAACAAAACAGAAAAAAAACAATTCAAAAACTAAAATAATTCATTAAAATAAGCCATGGCAACTGAGAGATGACCAGTCACAACTGACAGCGCCCGTTCACGGACATGACGCATAGATCAGCACCATTCAACTCAACCATTTTGATGGGAACTAAATGATCCGACACATGCGCCACCATCAGCGAGACTTTTGAGTGAGCATGACATATTCTCAACCGCCAGGGCACATTCAAGTCAAGAAAAGACGTAGGTTTCCAGCGACTGATAGCATTCTAGTACATAGCACTCACACAATATGGGCAATGCGATTATATAATACTAAAGAGATTGAATCTATACAATGCAAAGATAGTTGTACAATCTTCAGCAGCTCCAACAATACAATTAGTGCTATCCATTTATGCGCCCCTGTCCTTGTGGAGCAGGACCGGCATTGAGCCAAGCATTTTTATCAGCGATATAATCGTCCAATTTGTAATATGCTTGCTTACTCAATGTGCGTTTAATGCATGTTTTAAATTTTGTTTCATTCAGTTCAAGAATGCTTTGTGGAATTTTATTATAGCATTTCAAACAGTACCCCATGAAAGAAGAGTCTACTTTAGCGAGTCTGAAGCCTGGCTGAACTAATTGGTCCCTATTTCTAGTACTGTAATTGTGTCTGTCACCTCTTTTACCAAAATGATGTAGATTTTTCCTCACGTACATTATGTTTTCGTAGATGTATTGACAATGTACCGTCATGATGTTAATTTCCTTAAACAGTTCCCTCAGAGAATCGCGCCTACGAAGATTGTATATGGCTCTGATGGCTCTTTTTTGCAGAATAAATATAGATTCAATGTCTGCAGCCCGTCCCCATAATAAAATGCCATAAGACATTATACTATGAAAGTAACTAAAGTAGACCAATCTAGCAGTATCTACATCAGTAAATTGACGGATTTTTCTAATAGCATATGCTGCTGAACTTAGCCGCCCCGCCAGAGATGTTAAATGAGAACCCCATTGAAGCCTTGAATCAAGCGTAATCCCCAGGAAAACCGTTTTATCTACGAATTCAAGTTTCTCTTTATTCAATACTATATCACAATCGCTACTTTTGACATTCGTTAAAGCAAATCTTATGCATTTCGTTTTTTTTTCATTGAGTACCAAATTGTTTGCTGTGAACCAATTATGGACTTGAAGTAGGGCATTATTCACGTCGTCTAGATTTTGGGCTCGTCTATTTATCTTAAAAATTAGGGAAGTGTCATCGGCAAATAACACCATATTTTGAGGTTGGTTTTTCAGTAAATACGGTAGATCATATAAATATACTAAGAAGAGGAAAGGACCCAATATTGAGCCTTGCGGAACCCCCATTTTGACTTTTAAACCCTGTGAATTAACACCATTTAAGATCACAGGAGGTGTGGAAGCTGGATACATATTTTTGGTTTCTTATTAAAACAAATATGACAGTCCTTTTTCCAAGGCTTGATTTGTCAAATTGAAATAATACAATGCATTTAAACTGTAACAGAATAACGCGCACCCCTATACAATGAAAGAAATCAAAACGGCAGCAACTACTAATAATGAAAGTAACAATATTGTGCATGTCCGCGCACAATTTTTGGTGCAATCGCACCAGAATACGACGAAGCCCTGCGCGTAAATTAGGTTTCAGGAAAAAACTCTAGTTGTCCGTCTACTAACAGAATAAACAATCGTGAACAAAATTATTTTATGCCAGTTGTGCCCGAGGCTGCGCTCACGAAACTTTTTATACTATTATTGGCATTATGTTACTGAGGAAATGAAGTCATAGGTAGGCTGCGCTCACGAAACTATTTATACTATAATTAAGAATCAAACGAACTTACCTTGTGAAGTTTGATTCCAATTATACGAGGGTCTCAACCGAAGACGATTACAAATTTACTTGCAGCAGTACATGAGAAGGTGCTGTCTTTGCCACAATTTTAGATACTCATAGCTTAAAAAAAAAAAAAAACAAAACCGTGACGTAGTGTCCTGTCTCGCTCCCACCACTGGCACGAGGCGCTATCGTTCTCGCTCTTTATTCATTAATTTTAGAGAAAAACAGCTTCTAGCTGTTTGTATATTATTAACTTTTCTTTTTTGTCTTTAGGGGTTCTGATAGGGATGGGTGGGATTGTAATCGTCTTCGGTTGAGACCCTCGTATAATTGGAATCAAACTTCACAAGGTAAGTTCGTTTGATTCTTAATTATACTTCGTGTCTCAACCGAAGACGATTACAAATTTACTTGCAGATGTTTAGAGTAATTATCATGACAAAAAAGGGAAAGCAAACATTGTAATATTATGAATCCTTTTACTAATCAACAAAACCCTAAAAAACAGAACATTTAAATAATCTTAACCCCATAATGATAACTTATTCTCTTAATTCTTAATCTCTTTCATAATCATAAACTTATCTTTTCATTAATAACAAAAATTAAATAAGTATTTAAATAATCTACATACTAATCAGACTTTTACAGTTTGTTACATCCAGTTACATCTATCCTAATCTTAACAAAAATAGTCAATTCGATAGGTGTACATGATTATACCTAACACTGATTCTGGAGTCTGGATGTATAATGTCCAGTTGAATGGTAATGTGTGATAATGGGCTTGCACCCTATTGCATGAGACTTAAACGTAACCAATAATGATGTTAAAATAATATTTTGTGTCTCAATATAATTAAAAATCAGTAAATATAGCACTAGCGAAATCGCTGTTAACAGGGTTAATGATATCTCTGTTATAGTACTTTAAGAAAACATTAGAAGTATTACTCCAACCTGCGGCCTTCCGTACCACTTCCAGGTTTACACCCAGTCTATGAGCTGCTGACGTTGAGGCGTGGCGAGTACTGTGGGCTCCGAATATCGATATGTCAATGCCGCTATCCTCTAAAACTTTTTTGACCCAGTGAGCTAGTGTTTGCGAAGATACCTTTTTATGGAGTTTTCGAAAACTAATGAACAGATGGTCGTCTAACTGATTGTGGCGTAAGGATGAAGTTTTCTCAATATAAGCTTGAACCACAGTAGCTGGACATATGGATAAATTTTCACGAATAAAGGGTAACCTGATTAGTGGTTGGAAGGTCCCAGGTCTTGAGGTTTTAATTAATTCAGATATTTTAATTACAATCATATCATCTTCTGTACTGATATTTTTTAATTTAATTAAACTTAGTGTCTGCATTCTTTGCGCAGAAGCTATTGCTAACAAAGCAATTGTTTTTCTTGACAAAAAATCAAGTGTTATATTCGTGTAGGGATACCAACTGGACACATAGCACAACACTTTATTAGGGTCCCATGTTGCTGTGTATTTAGAATTGGGAGGTCGTAACCTGTATACACCCTTTATGAACCTATTAACACAACTATTTAATGTGATTTCTGTACCTAGAATAATTGACATGGCAGATCTGTGTGTATTTATCGTATTATAACTAGCTCCTTCGTTAAATTTCACTGTTAAAAAGGAAATAACTTGAATACTAGTGGATTTAAAAAAGTCATAATTATTGTCGTGACAGTAAGTTACCCAAGATTTAAGGGTACAGCTATATTGATTTAAGGTTTTTGGTGCAAATGAAGCCATTACGATACCCAAAGATGTCTCCGGAATGCCTCTAGCTATCATTGATTGCTTGATAATCTCGCTGCCACTAGGATAAGGTCTGCGTGTAGTGGATGGTGTGTTCTGAAAGGAGAATATAACAAATCTTGGTCAGGTCCAAAAAATATTTTTTCTGATATTATTAATTTGGTCCATAGTGGATACCAAGGTTGTGAACGCCAATAGGGTACAATTAGTATACCTTCTGCCTTATCTCTAATTATTTTTTGCAAGACTTTGGTTATAATGCTGAACGGCGGAAAACCATAGAAAGAAAGGTCTTTCCAGTTGAAGGTGAAAGCATCTACTATTTCAGAATGGGGATCGAGCTTCCATGAGGCGTATCTTGGACATTTGTAGTTTTGTGAGCTAGCAAAGAGATCAAAGTTGGGTACACCCAATTTATGTGTTATTTCCGAGAATGCATATTCAGCTAGTTCCCATTCCGTGTCCACATTAATTTTACGTGATTCCCGATCAGCAATAATGTTATCCGAAGATTTAACGTACGAAGCAAATATATAAATGTTCCTATGTTCACACCACTGCCAAATATTCCGGGCTATTTCATTTAAATGGGTATGCTGTATACCCCCCATTCGATTTATATAGCTGATTGCTGTTGTGTTATCGATTCTCAACAGTATACAACAATCTCGAAGTTTAGGAGCGAATATTCTTAAACCATAAAACGCGGCTTTCAGTTCTAAAATATTAATGTGCATATTAAGTTCTAATTCTGTCCAATTCCCGTGTGAACTTTCATTACCGCAAGCAATGCCCCAACCAGTGGTTGATGCATCGCTGTATATTTCGAGACAATAATCATTATTACGAATAGGACATATTGAGTTTTTAATATTATTTCTCCACCAATGGAGGTCCTGTTTCAATGAATTTGACAGTGTTATTGTCTTGTTATAATTGTAAGAGTTATCCAGAGCTAAAAAATTTTCCCTTTCAAATAATTTTGTGTAAATCCATCCGTAACTGACGGCAGGGCATGCAGAAGTCAGTAGGCCTATGAATTCAGCAAAGTACCTGATTGAACATTTACTTAAATTTAAAAATTCTGTAGTTTTGTTTAAGACGCGATTTTTCTTCTCTTCGGGAAGATAAATAGTCATAGCTACAGTATTGAAAACAAATACTAAAAATTTACATTCTGTACTCGGTGTTACTCGACTTTTATTAAAGTTTATTACGAAACCTAAGTTTTGTAAAAGATTCTGTGTCTTGTTAATATTGTAGACGCATTCATCATATGATTGTCCAATACAAAGAAAATCATCTAAGTAATTAACTGAAATCAAACCTCGAGCTCGCAGATACTGTTGGACAGGTTTTAACAGTTTGGTAAACACGAACGGGGCAGTACATAGACCGAAGGGGAGAACGTTAAATTGGTATAGTTGTGATTTCCATTCAAAACGTAATTTCTTCCTATCATGATTATTTATAGGGATAAAAAAGTAGGCGTCCTTTAAATCTAAAGTTGCCATGAAATTATTTTTATCTAACAATCTTAATGCTGTTCTGTAGTCTTCCATTTTAAAGTGTTCGAGTTGAATAAATTTATTGAGATTTTTAAGGTTCAAAATAAAGCGATGTTCGCCGTTAGCTTTTGGTAATGTAAATATGGGTGATATAAATTGTCCCTCGCAGGGCTCACAGGTTGTAATAAACTTTGATTTTAATAATTCTGTGATACAACTATCAATAATCTTGCATTCCGATATCGATTTACAGGAATTTCGGGGAGGAACAGTTTGTACAGGTTCTTGTTCAAACGGTATACTATAGCCTCGTACCCAAGATAATACTATATGATCACTGGTTATACGACACCAGTTATGGTAAAAGTACTGCAATCTGCCCGCGAGTGTTACCTGGGCTAGTGAGGTCAGCGTCTCCTGGGCCTCTGACGCGCCGAGCTGGTCCTGTTCTGGTGGTACGAGTCTGGGCGGCGATCTCGCGGCGCTGCTGCTGGTCTGCGTGGAGCGGGGTTCCGACGCGACTGGCCGGCTGCTGCTCGCGGAACCCCCCTCGCGTTTAAAGCCCCCCTTGGGTATTGTGTTGTCGGAGGCTTATAAGGAGCGCGCTGAGTAGTCTTCATCTCCAGACCAGATTTAGATATTGCTTTTGCTGATTTGAGATGTTCAGAAAGGTTGGTACCGAATAAGTATTGATCTATCTTTGTGTTTTTCACGATTTCTCGAGTCTCTTTATTCAAATTGTTAATGACGGCATATCGCCTCGACTGTGACTCTCTGTAATGATTGTCACACAGGAGTCGTCCAGCGTCACTTAATGGTTTTATAATTTCCTGTGCTTGTGGTAACGTGTCTTTAGAAGCGGACAAGGCCCAATTAAGGACTTCACCAATAGCTGATAAGCAGCTAGATATCTGATTCTGCTTGTATTGGCTAAACAAATCTTTTTTAATATTAAGGGCTGTTAAAGCCGCCTCAATTTCTAGGTTAAGTTTCGGTGGATTCATACAACTACAGTTTTCTGCTGGTAAGTATTGTTTCATTAATTCCAATTTGCTTTCTTTAGGTAACCCATTACTTAAAACATGTGTCCATCTAGCGGCAATATCTTTATGTAAATCGTCTCCATGTTCCTTCTGGGTAGACGGATCTTCACCTAGCATCATTAAAATTTCAGGGTCAAGTACCTCTTCAGTTTTCTCTGCTTCCGTGGGCACCAAAGTTATCGCTTCCTCAGCAGCAGACGGTACGATCGGTTCCGAGAGTGCCGGTGCGTCCTGTACATCGGATTCCTTTAAATTGGTTTCCATGTTCGGAATTTCTTGACCTGTAAAGAGTATAGTCATAGGACTTTTATGTCTACTAAATTCAACGCGATTTACGCGGAATAGGACAATTAGGATCTCAACATGATTCACATGGAGGTTAAATAAATTTGTGTTACCTCAACACGATATACGTGGAGAAATAGATAAAAGTTATTACACTATGGTCCTCACTAACCAAGTTTGAAAACCAAAACAAGTAGGTACTTGAAATCTTCGACACGATTTAGGTGGAGAATTGTATTGTCCTCTACACGATTTACGTGGAGAAAGTATTCAAATTGTTTCGCAACTTCAAAACGATTAACGTTTTAAACAACTTATCTTCAACACGATATACGTGAAGATGATTTTATATTAATTACGTTATAATAATTCATCTTATTTTTTCTCATAAAATATATTCATATATTTTAGGTAGAAAGTAGAATGGGTCACCGTCTAAGTAATAGGACTAATAAGGTAACCTGTAGGTACATACCTTGCTCGTCCAGACATTCAACATCAATATTTGCGTCTTCGTAATCCGATAAACTTTCAAAATAAGAACGTTCCGAAGATGACGCACTACTTCGTCGATATCTTTGCAGTTTACGCTCGAGTTTTTTCACCTTTTTCCGAATACTATGATAATAATTATCACTATCCTTAGATCGCGAACGCTTTCGTTTTCCCATTTTAAACTTTGATGATCCTATAATAAACTAAAAACTCTCGAAGGAAAATAATATTATGAGTAGTGTGACACGAAAACACGTAATGAATAAAGAGCGAGAACGATAGCGCCTCGTGCCAGTGGTGGGAGCGAGACAGGACACTACGTCACGGTTTTGTTTTTTTTTTTTTTTTTTAAGCTATGAGTATCTAAAAGTGTGGCAAAGACAGCACCTTCTCATGTACTGCTGCAAGTAAATTTGTAATCGTCTTCGGTTGAGACACGAAGTATAATTGGCATTATGTTACTGAGGAAATGAAGTCATAGGTAGGCTGCGCTCACGAAACTTTTTATACTATGATAATTGGTATTATGTTACTGAGGAAATGAAGTCATAGGTAGGCTGCGCTCACGAAACTTTTTGTACTATAATTGGCATTATGTTACTGATAGCTTCTGTAATATTACTTGATTTTTAAACGTTTGAGGTTACCTTACTACAACCAAAACGGAATTTAAAAGTGTATAAACAAGACATCGACTTCTTTTAAAACTTGCGCCTTGACGTGTTCAACGTAAGTACTTAAAATACATACATACTAAAATACAACATACTAAACATTATAATTATAGTAATAATAACTTGTGAATCCTTACACGAAAACCGAATAATTTATTTTTAGTTGCCGTTTGAGTTGTATTCGGATTTCATAGTTTATTTTTGTTACAGCTATTTGTTTCTATGATTATTATTGTTTATACAGGGTTTCACTGAGGTGAGCTCGTGGCTAAACAATAACAGCCGCTGGAGTCGATCTTTAGGTTAAGTCGTGCTTGCCTAGGTTGGTCCGTGAATGGGATCACCCATTACATGCCGAGCTTCCTACGTGCTTTCCATTTGTAGATCTTTGAAAGTCGTTACTGGTAGTCAGTGGCCCAAAAGTCTGACACTAGTGTTACCGAAGAATATTATATTATCCAATACTAGCTGGGTTGTGGAAGTCATAGGTGCCTGCAGTCGCTTCATATAAAATACCGGTATTCAACTACAGTCGGTTAGACTGGAAGCCGACCCCAAAATATTTGGGAAAAGGCTAGGCTACTGATGATAACAGGTCTTTACCAACACAACAACGCAAACGCAAACACATAAAAAGTAATCAGTATCAGTACCTATTGTTGAATACTTATTTATTATGAAGTGCCGTTTCTTCCGTGCCTCTCAAGTTGTTGCAACTGTTTTTGCACAGACGGCTCTTAAAAATATTGGTTATATTTATTTATTTCTTAATTAAATATAAACTTGCTTAATTTGTTATTTTATATAAGCCATTTCGTAATTACTAAAACACAAAATAACATCTCAAATTATTATTACTACCGCACAAGAGTGGCTAAATCGCACTAAGGGATTCTGCCAAAAACCCGGTCCTACCAGGGTTGCATAACGTGCTGGTGCTTGATGCCACCTCTATAGTACTAGCTGTATCTATGTCTCTGTTCTGTTTCATTCAAGTACGATACGAGGCTGTAGGGTGGCAAGTTTACAATATTGGTGGCTTCACTCATATCTCTGTCTTTGTCTAGACTGGTACTGAAAGCATTGGTGTAAGCAGGAACATAATATTAAAAGTGCAGCTTTGTTAATGGAGTGTGCTCTTTCTATTTACATAACATGACGTCATGAAAATAAACGTGCTCGATGTTCAAGTACAAATAGATATAATCGTCACATTGCTGGTGACAAGCTCAAACCAATGCCATCTCTAGGATGTGAGTTGAATTGCGTATGTATTTAGAGTTATCCTCTTCGCTCATATGGAGGGCTAGTACAATTTACGCATTGCTAGGCTAGGAGTCTCGGTTTTTCGATCGCGACGGCAATCTACGTGACTGCTACTTGTGCATCCTTTTTCTTATTGAGATGGGGTTGCTTTTTTGGTTTAACATTTTGTATTCAAACAATTTAAATGATAAAATCTTAAATCAAATTCTATAAACAACGGAATTAAATAAATATAACAAGAAAATAAGTAAATATCTCAGGTGGCCGTTTTTAGAGCAGGCGGTGAGGACCGGCTGTCCTATAATCAAAAATTCGAAGACTTGTGATATCTACCAACACGCACTGAGCTTGCGTGGTGGATTATAATCCATTTCCTCTCATAAAGTTGAGGTCTATGTCCAGTTATGGGAACATTACAGGCCGATTATGCTATAGTAATGTAACATTGCAGTTTATATAATCGGTGAAATATACAGAAAATGTAGTCTAGCTTAAGGAAATGAAAAATCAGCCTGGGTAGCTGCGTTGCTCATCATTATCATCACTGCCTTCTAGGCAGCTTTGCTCCTCATATTTTGACATCTTGGCTTGAGCTAGAAAATATATTAGCATTATCCTCTCAAAAAGTTCAGGCAGAATGGGTCCAGCACCGTGGCACTTTTAAACCTACACTAAAATGAAGACCTAATCAATCTTACCATTCTATTCTATGGCAGCATGGCGCTAATTAATCAATTTAAAAAGTTAGAGCAGTTCAAACAATCGAATTAATATTTCAGTAATGAATTCATTTAATATCGCCTGAATTTTGCCATTTGGTGTGTTTACTTTTGTTTTATGCATAAACACTCCAGAAGCCGGTGACAAAAAAAACTAAATCAATCAAACAAAGGTCACCGACTTCTGAAGCTAAAGTTATTTTTCACTTTTTTGTGTTTTTTGATTCCTTTTGAACTTTGCTATAGATATCAAAACAATTCCTACAGACGCACAAATGGCCTCTGTTTAGCCGAGAGTGACTCGAATAATAAAATGAAAGTGAAAAATATGTTTTATTTTCATAGAGCTTTTGCCCGCATGGCCGGTTTCCAGTTTAATCAAACCACTCTGTGAGCTTGGCCGCTCTCGCCGAGCCCCCAGAGCAGTCTGCCGTACCGACTGTGCTCCCATTCGAACGTAGGTACATACATCCGTACAGATCGGCAAAATGAGTGTAGTGGGGGTAGCAGCCTTCTTTACAATTTAATCTATTTTTATCCCTACCATGCCTCTGTGATAGATTGTTTCCATTTATGAAAAACACATTATTTAAAAACGGTGGTGTACTACCCACTTTGTATGGTAGCTACGTGCCTAATCTTTGTATCGGAATACGAGTGTTTCAGTATTTTCACGAACGGGTTTCACAGAACGGTTATTATAGATACCTGTGCACTGATTCCCTGTGTGCCAAGTCACTTCCAGTCACTATAAGGGATTTATTCGAAGTATTTTATATTTGATACAAAATTATTCAATACCCAAGTTTAACGACTATTATTGGTAAACTAATAAAGTTATCTTAACCGCTGTATTTTTCTTTAAATATCATGAAATGCACTATCATCAAAAATGTTTCCAGAGTTTTCAAGCCAGCTGTTTAGCTTTTAGAGGGGAGGGTGGCGCCCTACTGGAACAAATATTTGCACATAACAGCTTTCTAGTACTCACGGTCACTTAGCAAAACCTCGGACAGACGGACAGACAGACGGACATGACGAAACTATAGGGGTTCCTTTTCAGGAAAGAATGAAGTATCAATTCGTCTGTTTTTAGGGTTCCGTAGCCCTAAAAACAAACGAATTGATACTCCATTCTTTTGGAAGTCGGTTAAAACATAAAACTCACTAAATAGTAGGTAAAGAAAATAAAAGGACACAGAATTGCCTTTAAAGTAATGTATGTATGGTCCGGGGGTACCGCACGATCTCCCGCGAGGCGGCGAACCTCCTTGCCGGATTGCCGCCATGGGATCTGGAGGCAATAGTACTCGCGCGCCTACACGAGTGGCGCGCGGAGGCGCTACGCCGGGGAGAAACTCCGCTGCCGCGGCAAATCGTCGCTCAGCGGACGGACTTCCGGCGGGATCTCATGGCGACATGGAGAGAGCGACTATCGCAACCCCGTGCAGGGCACGCCACAATAGTGGTGATAAGTCCCCTCTTTGAGGAGTGGCTGGAGAGACGCCACGGCGTCCTCACCTTCCGCCTGACGCAGGTTCTTACCGGACACGGTTGTTTCGGTAAGTTCCTGCACCGAATTGGGCGGGAGGAAACGCCCGGGTGCTACCACTGCGAGGATCGACCGGAGGACACGGTGGAGCACACTGTGGAGGTGTGCCCCGCTTGGGTGGAGCACCGCCGTGTCCTCGAGATGGCGATCGGCGGCGGCGACCTCTCGCTTCCGGCCCTGGTTCGTGCCATGGTCCGGAGCGAGACGGAATGGGACGCCGTCACCTCCTTCTGCGAAGTAGTCATGCTAGCGAAGGAGGTGGCGGAAAGTGAGAGGGAGAGATCCTCACGTCCCGGCCGCCGCGGGAGACGCCCCGGGCGTCGGGGGCCACGTGGTGGCTTCCAGCCACCGTAGGCGCGGGCCTGTGGACGGGGAGCTATGGGCTAGCTCGCCGTCCGTCCGTGTCATGACGACAGGCTGTGTCGACGGCGCGTCCGTGTTCAACGCGCGCCTCAAAGAGAGTCAGCAACATTGAAAGGGTCCGCAAGGGCCGAAGCCTGCCGGGGCTGCGGGACTATTCGAAAGAGATACCGTGGCCCCGGAACACAAAGGGCGAGGAAGGAACATGGATGGGTTTAAGTCAGTAAAAGTCTGACACTCCCTCCTGCTCCGCCCAGAGCGGGAGAAATCATTTGATGATTTCCGATACTAAAAATAAAAAAAAGTAATGTATGTATGTCTAATGTGTATACAATTTTTTGTCAGCGTTGGGATGGATATAAAAATCACGTGAGAGTGACAATCATTTAGATAATTTTCAGTGTTGGACAATTCTTTTCGCCACTACCTGTAACTTTTATATGAATTTCTTCTAAATCTATTCTTATAAAATATCCATTACGCTTTTTTTTTTACCGAAAGTGAAACCGCAGCAGTTGATGTCATGCATCTTAATATTTTATGCTCGCCTGGTAACCGATTATATTAACAGCAGTCACGTGACATCAAAATGAATGTACTCATAGCAGAGTATGTTGTGCACGTTATAGGGCAAACATCTCTCTCATCTCTCTATTCCCGCTGCTTTGGTGTTTGAACTCAAAAGTATTGATCCTGTCCTGTTGCATTTAGACTGCGTCAAAACTGTGGTATTTAAGACTAATAGACTTCGTGCGTTCGTAATTCTTGTTTACCCGACTACGGTGAAGCCAAAAGGAAGGGTTATGATTTTAGTAATATATGTAAGTATGTAGGTATGTAGGTATGTATGTACGTATGTTCCTCCGTAGCACCTAAACTTTTCATCCGATTTTGATGAATAAGGTGTCAATGGATTCGTTTATCCGTATTATTATCCATATTCATTTTAACCGACTTCAACAATAGGAGGAGTCGAGTTTACCTTGTAAACCCCGACTTTAGTTAGAGCGTGATCTTTCCTTAATCGGGTTTTTTAGTGGTAGTATACCACACAAATTCTTGTTATGATATACTTTGACTGGGTTTAACATTTAACTTCCGAAAAGGTTAAAACAGGTGTTCGTTGGTTTTCCTAGGAACTCCATTATTATATTTTTTTCTAGAAAATAACGGTATTGCAACTCCCAATTATTTACAAGAAGAGTCATTTTTTAACCGACTTCAACAAAGGAGGAGAGGTTCTCAATTCGTCAGAATCTTGTTTTTAAATGTATGTTCACAGATTACGCGAAGACGCCGATTTGGAAAATTCTTTTTAGAGTTTACTTCCAAGTTGGTCCTATAGAAGTATCATCATGGTTTGACCATGGACTTCGGAAATAATTATGGAACGGAACTCTTCAATATTTGACAGCAAATTGCTGCATCCGCTTAGATGTTTATTGTTTTCATAACATCATATAACATAATATCACGTCTGCATGTTTTTAGGGGGTACGCAGATGTGTACACCCATATTTCGACAGTTCGGCATGTTAAGTTCATTGGGGATAAGCCTATTACCATGAAAATATGTATTATTAACAATATATAATAATTGCATAGCAAATATTTTGTTTGGGATATTAGAACTAAAAAATTGCTAAAATTAAACCGACTTTACAAACAAAAAAGTTTAAAATTACTTTAGCTTCAGAAGTCGGTGACAAAAAACTAAATCAAACGAACAAAAGTCACTGACTATTTTTATTGGTACTTGTCCTTGAACTTAGGTAATACTTAGTCACACAATATTTCCTACTTAAGTACTGACCATTTAGAATCCGTGTTATTTACTGGTAACAAAAATACCAAGATAATAAACAATTTTCCTGGAACATTAACATTAAACCATGTGCCACAAACATTATAATCTTTGAGAAGGATTAGCTTATGCATTTTCACGATTGTAATACGAATAAAGTTAGAACATCAAATAAGGGCACATGTCGGACTCGAACCCACGACCTTCCCGTTCTGAGAACGCGATGCTCTATACCATCCAGCTGAGCTAATGTGCCGCTACAAAGTGCCTCCAAATTCGGTTCCTGTATTGTCCTTCAAACGGTTGCAACTGCGGCGAGATACGGAACTACCTACGTACGCATAAACCCTTTTGAAGGTCAGGGATATATTGCTTTTCAGATAGATGGCATTGATAGCTTTAACTTTTGAATTTTTTTTAGTAATTTTAAGACTTTTAATCTCCTTTAACCTTCGGAAAGGCGAACATTAGCCATCATAATAGATGTATCTCATCAGTTTATGACTGCTGTGATGAAAAAGTTAGGCAGCGAAGTACAATCCTTTACTTTGGCTTACACATTCTCAAATAAAATTATTCAAATTATCGTGTTATTATAAGTTTACATTATTTGTTCTTTCTTTAATTTTCTTGGGCATATTATGTGGCCACGTAAATAGCGGCGTCTATTAACGTGGCCACATAATAGTATGGCGTTCTTTAGATCTAAAAAAGTGCACGTGTAGGGCTATTTCAGTAAATGGGCCATTGTCTGGTCGAGAGCACCACATTCACGCTGTGAGTCAGATGGATCTTTAATACCCCATTTTGGCAAACTGTGTTTACCCGCAATCGCAATCGGTTAAGTGCTTCCCATACAGGCCACTTCAGATCAGGTCCGGGAGGCAAATATTCCTGGGGTTTAATGAAATCGCTGGTGGTGTCTGCTTCTCTTCCCAAAGTTTGCTTCTCAACTTAGGCGGTTTGTCTTGGATGACATGTGTAGAGCGTAAGAGATTCTTACGCTCTACGCATGTCATCCAACTTTTAAGCCCACCCGGGTTCGTTGTTGTGTAATCGTAGACGGAATGTCGCTGTCGAGTACTGTTACATTGCAGACTAATTAATGGTCATTTCGTATACTGAGAAGGTTTCATTCATGATCACACCTCACGCTTGGTTTAGATTGGCAATTTGAGATCAATCCTAACCGTCCAGAGTCACATTGAACATTGAAACTGAACCGAACATTGAAACATTAACATTGACACCGCATCGTCCGGCTTGAGAAGCTTGCGCCTTAACTTTTGATCCATCACGACACAATACATGTATTTATCAAAACGCAGTCAATAAGTCAACGAATGGCACTAATGAAAGTTTTTATCGCAAAGCATCGGCATGGAACCACAAAAATTAAAATGCGTATATCTAAAAACTACTATTTTCTATGTTATGATAGCTTTTTGAGAACATGCGATATATTATTATAACACAACAGCCGCGACCTTTAAAAACAACATTGCCAAAGCCCCTTAGTGTTCATGAAAACCTAGTTCTGCAAATATTGTTAGGTCTAGATGAATCCATACTGTGTCCCGAGCGCATGGCACGCCACAGCGGTTTCCATGACAACGATGGAGCCAGTCTGAAGATCGTCTAAAATGTGGTTAGCTCTTTCTGTTTGAGAACGTTTGCATTTTATTCATTAAGTTATTGTTACTTTAGTTTGCATTATATATATATTTACTTTACATTACAGGCTAATTTATTTTTATTATTTCTTTTCTGAGGTAATTAATAAGATTAGGTACTTTTAAAACGTATGCGTTTTGAATTGAAAGTCCTGAAATGTTAATAATTAACATAGCTTGAGTGAAAATCTCTCCGTGTAAGTGTGAAACGTGCCGGAAATAAGCTCTGCAAGAAAAACGAACGGACAAGGAGAATAAATAAACCAGGCTGTCATAAATTTTCATCTTTTGTTTCACTTGCGTCATCTAAGGCGTCTATAAAAGGACCGTACCAAGGAATTTACGGCAGTGTGAAACTGGGTGCCAACCTGACTGTTTGGTTGGTAGCCATTTAACACTCATAAATCTTATTGAATATAGTATTATATTTTTTGACGCCCTGTGACCGTTTTGTTATCCTACTAATATTATAAATGTGAAAGTTTGTGAGAATGGATGTGTGGATGTTTGTTACTCTTTCACGCATAAACGGCTGGACCGATTTGGATGAATTTTGGCACAGAGATAGTTTATAACCTGGATTAACACATAGGATACTTTTTATCCCGGTAGTAAGATCCCATGGGACGATTATTAAACTTCACGCGGGCGAAGCCGCTGGCAGAAGCTAGTTTGTACATACTTTTATTATTATTTAGAGTTGTAGTTTGTATTTAAGTAGTATAAATCTTTAAAAAAAATAACAAAAAGAAATATTTATACTATACACGTATAAATCTACTTATCTCTCCTATTGGCCGTAAATATTGTTAATAAGAGTTACACTATTGCTTACGACCATTTCGAATAATTTTTGTATTAAATCCTTGTGACTTCTTGCCCGGGATATTTATAGCTCAATTTTCAGTCCTGCCTTTCATTGAAATCTTAAGTTCAGATCGATTTATTAAATCTCAGTGCTAATTTAAACAAGTATAATATTACCAACTTTTTAAAACATTTATATTATATTGTATTGTTTATGGGGCTGATGTCCGCAACTCCACGTTCAAAGCTCGTATTTTGCGTGCAGGTGGGAAATTTATTCGATCCACCCGTTTATATTTTACGGCTATGTACCTACCACCACAGAACGCTCCATTTCATATTTTTAGGGCACGGATTACGGGTGCACTCAGTTTGCACTAGCTTTAATTAGGAAGCATGAAAAAGAACATGTCGTGTATCCCGATAACCTTATATTAAGGCCCAACCATGATAAAAAAATCTTGCATGAGAATGCTGATTTTGACATCCTTTTTTTGTATTGTAAATCGCGTACTAAATTTTATTCGTCGTGAACTGTTTGACTTGACGATCCTAATAAAAGTTAGGATTGTAAGAGTGAACATTTTCATGAACTTATTATATTGAGGAGTAATTGCCCTTGACTGATTACTGAAGTGGGTACATATTATATAGGGTGTAAACCACCTCATCACGAAGCCGTCAACCAAGCATTCTGTACATTAAACTAAGTAACTTTACGCAAAAATGATTTCTGGGAACGACTTTTTTTTTTGGGGTGAAAAATTATGTTTTGTGGTAGAACTCAATGTAACATACTCAAAACATTGTGCTGATGGATGGATTGAACAGTACGGGGGTCGTGGAGGTGTTTAAAGTAATAATCTTACATTAAAAACTTGTATTTAAAAAAAACACCTGTCAGAAAGTTGGAACTTTGAGCCCCAATATCTCCGTAACTAGAAGGTTCCCAGCTATGGTGTAGACCAAAACAATGATCGCAATGATGAAGAGAAGAAGTGCCTTTCGGCTTCGTTAAGAGGTGTTTTACACCCTTTATATTATGGGATGAGAACGAGTTATATGGTATTACATTTGGCTTCATTATGATCATCACATCAACCCGGAATCACACAGTGCTGGGTATAAGCCTCCCCTTTTTTCTGCTTGCTTCATATAAAGTTCGATCAAGAACAGCAACCCCCATGGAGTCAATGAGCTGTGCGCCAAAATAGCTACTTTTTGGAGCCCTCACACAGTCAGAGGCGTCGTGGCAGACGTTGTAGAAGATGGCGGGACGACCTTTACAAAACCAACGACCTGTGGTCCACATTAGATAAAACTGGAAGGCATGGGGAGAGGCCTTTGTCCAGCAGTGGGAAGACGCAGGCTAACAGTATCAGTATCAGTATGAATTGTTTGTATGGCCATGGCCTCATCTAAGCCACCATTCCTAAACTTCCATTTCTTTTTAAATCTGCTTAATTCTCATAAAAAAACGTTTATTCTGGTTAACACTACCTAATTCAAATATAGTAACAACATAAGTACTACATCCGTAGAAAATAAATAATATAATTTCAATATTATTGATTACTTTAACGTGTCCGAATTGACGGTTTTCATGAGAACCCAGACACAGGAAGTACAAGGTACAGTCCGCCTCAAAAACTACGTCATCAAGTTACAAGACTTATGTAGTAAACAATTTATTTTACCGAAACGAAGAATAAAATTCCAACCGAACCCTCCTCACAGGCCAGATACATATTAACATAAGCACCCTATTATGTCCAAAACAAAGTAATTTATATAATTCTCACAAATATGTATACAAAGTAGTTCAAAAACGAGGTATACAAATCTAAATCAGATTCGATGCGAGAGCCTTACATCTCTAAATGACAACGAAAACTGGAAACCCGTACAGTATAAGCGGTTACTATATATTTTATTGTTTCTTGGTCAGTGCATCGAGCGCAGTATTGTGATGCAATGGTCAAATGTGAATGACTAGAATTGTTTATTACACGCGAATGCTCCTGGTTGGTGACGTTTAAAAGCCTAAGCATCTTTCGTTAGATTTATTTCTACATTCACTAAAAACAAATAAGACGTCACTGACAATGCATGAAACAACAAGTAACATTTAATTAAATGTATCTAAATCCGACTACAATATGGCCTTTCTTGGCAGTCGGGTAATGAAAAGGACATAAATTAAAGTTTTTATTCTATAATCATACGAAGTTCGAGACATGTCATTCGTTGTAAACATATGACTTACAACGTTGTCGGTCTGTGTACCGTGTTTTGGTTGTAGCACGTATAGATAAGCATGTATTCGGCCTTTGTAGTAGGTTTTGGGGGAATGTTAACTTAGAAGTGGTAAACAAATTTTAACAATGTTTTGTAGCGTATACATGTCGTAAACAATTTTAAGGCACAAAGGTTGTTTCCAATAAAATAGGTATTTGTCCCTGTACATATCTGTTTGGGGCTGACTGTACTAACCCCATTCCCAAACTATTTCACCGGTCGGCGCATGCGTAGTCTACTCGCCGCGCCACTACTCTAGCTGTGATCTGAGCGAGTGGAGCCATGAAAATAAACATATTGTCTTTTCCGAGCACAGATAGTTCAAACTGGGTGCACTCATACTGTTTGCGCTCAAAATAGGTACGTCCTTTAGTCAAAGGCGATCTTTCTTCTTTATTGTGTGGTTAGTGCCTAACCTGGTGTCAGATTTTTTATGCCACCCATGAGCCTCTGACTTGGCTTGTTAAAAGTGTACGAATTAGTTCTGAGATTTTTACAAATCTATCTGAACATTTAATTTCAGACTTAAATGAAAGGCAGGTCTGACAATTTAGATAAAAGTATCCCGTGCTACACAAGAAATCAAAATGATTTTTATACTAAAATGATTCGAAATAGCCGTAAGCATGCTTTTATTAATTACTAATTAAAACTACAATTTTAAAAAGTACATAATATACACTAATATTATTACATACTATTATAATAAGATTTATCGGTGGTAGCTAGGGACCAACCAAACAGCCAGGTTGGCTCCCAGTCTACCACTGCCGTAAACTGCACAGTACTGGTCCTTTTATAGGCGCTTGCAAGTGAAACGAGAAATGATACATCTGTAATCTATGTCACCCTGGTATATTTCTTAATATTGTGACAAAGATACAGGATATTATATTTGATTGAGAAGAAAGCTCTTGAAATTGATTGAAATTTTCTTTATACTACATTGAAAGAGACGCCTCCACAACACATGGAACCCAGTGTGGACACACACTGTGTGTGTCCACACTGGGTTCCCTGTGTTGTGGAGGCAGGTCTCAGACCTATTTTGATTTGATGTACTTCGGACACAACACTTTTTTAATCAATCGAACGAATTATTGAAAAAAGATCTTTTAAAAAATAAAATAAACTGCCGAGTCAAATAACTCTTAATATATAAAGGGACACCAAGATTTATAGCTTGATTTAGGTCTACAGAAGAATCTCTTAGAGACTTTTTGACAGAATTTTATACATCGTGTAAATGGATTCTTCACAAAGCCGTCACATTCTGTACATCAAACTAAGCAAGTCTACGCGAAAAAAATATGTCTAGATTACGACTTCTTTTCTTTGGTTCATAATCACGGTTTACGGTAGGATTCAATATAACGCACTCAAACATTGTGCTGATGGATGCATTAAATAGTAGGTCCAGGGGTCGTGCGGAGTGCTTTTCGGTTTCGTTAAGGGTTTTTTTTTTACACGACTGCCAAGGAAGTTTCGCGTATCTTGTGTGTTTCTTTGTAAATTTCTCTAGAACCTCGTATCTTCCAAATGACTGTATGGATTTCGATGTTTACTTTGGCGCTAAATTATAATTGTAAGTCGTTTATTTTTTTTTTCAACCAAACCTAGTAAACCATAGAGTAAAGTATCAAAGTGAATAAAATTAAAAGGAGATTACAAAAATATAAATACAATAATTTATGTCGGTTTTTTTTTATTCTTTTAATTATATGTTACTTGTTCCAAATTGTAGAACCGGGTATGTAGTTAATATTATTTTTAACACGCTTGCTCGTAAAGCTGATGTAATTCCACCGGTTTTAAATATGTAAAGCGGGTCATAAAAAACGCGTGTGTTATCAAATCAAATAGTTAAGTTATAGTCCATACAAATCCCATAACAGTATTATTTGCCATTTCAAATATGGAACTGATCGCCCCCGCACGACTCCAGCTAGTGAGTAGCGCGCTGTTGCTATTCAAATTTCGAACTAATCGCCGCGCGGCGCCAGTCAGTAGGCAGCGCTAGCGCGTTGTTAAAATGGCGGGAAGGCAACAGTGTGCATTCACAGATTGAGTTTTTTTTTTAATAAAAAATAAACAGTTTATTCGGTAATTTAAAAACTTGGCTGCATGCTCTAGCGTCTTTGCCAACATTTTCACGCAGCCACGGCAGAAAATAATCCTCGCGCCAGTTTTCTCAAATTTTCTTTTCTTTGTACTGGTATTGTGAATATCTAAAAATGACAACTTTCAATAATGAAGATGAGCAATATATTACTTCAACTCCACCGGATATACTAACAGAAGCGCGAACCGCATGCGACAGCTTGCTGCCGTCAATATCCAAGGACAGATACATAACTGACATTGACAAAGTTGACCATGAAATACTGCTAAATAAAATAGCGTTCAACGGTATTCGTGGTAATCTTCTGAGGTGGTTTACCTCTTATATTACCAACCGTAGTCAGAGGGTTGTATTCAATGGTCATCAATCAAACATCGCACAAGTGACCTCTGGTGTGCCTCAAGGCTCTATACTTGGTCCCCTTTTGTTTATTTTATATATAAACGACATCTGCCAATGCGTTCGCAATACCAAATTTTTATTATATGCCGACGACCTCAAATTATATAGAGCCATAAGACAACCAAATGATTGCCTTCTGCTGCAGCAAGATTTGGACAGACTATCCTGTTATTGTCAGGAAAATAAGTTGCAACTAAGTTTACCTAAATGCAACTTCTTAAAACTACACAAAAAATAAAACCAAAATTAACTATACATATACGTTGTGCAATGCCCCCCTACAGAGAGTGGATTCTATTCGAGATCTCGGTGTTACTCTTGATTCTAAGCTTTGCTTAGACCTACACATAGGAAAAATAGTTAATAAAGCATATCAACTATACGGATTTGTAATGCGTTCAACTGTCGACTTTAAAAAGCCTTTTTCCTATTTATGCTTATATAAGTCTCTTGTACGCTCTCAACTAGAGTATGCCGTGTCCGTCTGGAGTCCTTACTACAAAAAGTACGTTGAAATGATTGAGTGTGTTCAATACAAGTTCTTGCGTATAGAACGCATTACAGATGCTACGGATATTATTTGCCATACCAAGATTTACTTGCTAAGTATAAGGTCGCAACACTCGAAAACAGACGTAGGTACTTAGAAGCCATGAATTTATATAATATTGCTCGAAATAAATTTGACTGTATTGAACTATCCAATATGCTGTGTTATGCGGTTCCTAGGACCGTCCACAAGCGAAGGGTGCGTGCTGGTAGATTATTTTCCGTGGGTATTTGCAAGTCTAACTCTGGCCAGCGTTCGCCTGTTCGCAGAATGGTCGATTCCTACAACAGTACTTTCGAGCAAATTGACATTTTTGCATGTTCCCCCTATAAGTTTAAACGTCTTATACTTAAGGAACTTTCTTAATTATTTATACACCTTTTTACATTGTTTTTTTTTTACAACATTTTATATCTCGGATTTGTAACCCTAGCGTTTTTTTTAACTGTTATGTATCTTAGAGTTAATCTGTGAACAGCGTTGTGGGCTGCAATATTGTCTATAAGTTTTGTATATGTTTCTTATTTCTATGTTTTATATTGCAGTTGTTTGTTGTTCCTTTTGAATAAAAAAAAAAAATAATAATAAATAACCACGTATGAAAAATGTTTTTATTTTCTGTTTCCTCGCAAATGTGTTCAAAAACGTCGTACGATATACGTGCGTATTGGTTATAACATGCTCGGCTCAATTACGCCCTCGCCTTCGGCTTAGGCTGAAATTCCGCCTCGCATGTTATAACCATCTTAACGCACTAATATCGTAATGTACTATAAATGAACTAATTTGAATTGAAGTTGTATTCAAACGAAAATACAACAATATAATTACTAAGAATGGTTGGGCAAATCTGTCATTGAAAAAGTTGCGACAGTTACATCAACGGATTATGGTTTACAAAGTGTTTCGTAAGCCTTATTTTTTCCCATCTGAAAAAAAAGGCTTACGATATACAAGATGTATAATAATGTTAGGTTTTATTTCTGTACAGATTTTTTTTCAAAATCAAATTGTATTACGAAATACCTAGCTAGTCCGGAGGAAGGTGATGGCATTCGTGATACTAAAGGGTAATACCCACTCAACCGCCCCTGGTCACCATGGTGGCCAGTAGCTATTTTGCTAAAAGTCCTGGCCACCATGGTGGCCAGTAGCGCCTTCGTCCAACGAATGCAATAAAAAATCTACTAAACTGCTATTTCTAGAGCTTATTCCTCTTGTAGCAAACTCTATACTATATTCCTCAACGTTCGGACCAACAATAGCAACACTATTCCATCGACAAATGTCAAAATAAAAGTAAAAACTTTAGTGTAAACAAACTCCGCCATTTCTGACGTGTGGCGTGGTATTTCAATTGTTCTGTTATGTATATTGTTGTTTTCGGATAGTGTTATATATCAAATTAATCGTGAAAATCTGTGCTACTATATTATCACAAAGGAAATCTAGTTTTCGAATCTCAAAGTTGAGTATTTCGCCTCCGAAAAAGTGGTAGGTTTAAATACCTATAGTGATTGTGTTTATACAAGAAATAAGTGATTTTGTGATTAAAACGTGTGTGTTAACGGAAAAACAGTGCATAATTAGTATTGTGAGCATATTATTAAATTGTATATACAAAAACAAGTGGCTTCGTAAAGTTATAGGTACGTAAATAACAGTGTTCAAAAACAGTCGTTGGCGCAGGCCGCGTCAAAATAAACAGTGAGTATCCAAATTCTAATTTAATTCTAATTAGACTATCGTAAATAAACTAATAAGATTATGGTCTTGTTGGAAAGGAAATATAATCTAGTTTATTTTAAAGTTATTTAAATTGAAATTTAATATTTAGAAAAATTCAAATAAATATTTTAATAGCTAAATATCCGTTTTCATCCCTGTTTTTCAAGTTCTACATTTTTTTTGAGTTTCAAATTAATATTAGTTTTTTTTTTTAATATATAGATTCCATAACTATTCAGCTATTCACTGTAAATTTTATTTAGCTATAACTCTTGTACTTTGCGATTGTCTATCTAAAGATCTAAAGTGTCAAATTACATGCGAATATTTCGCAATTTTTTGCACGCGTGGCGATTTGGTGCTAAAAATTCGCGCGCGGGGCTAGTGAGTGGATACTAGTAGTACGAGTGCCAAAGCACTTCTTTGACATTAAGGGCGACCGCACACTATAGACAAGACGGTCTTTATATTAGACAGACATTTACCCTACTAGTGCGAGCGAGAGAGACTATGTATTTTCGCTCGCACTAGTAGGGTAATTGTCTGTCAAATGACAGTCTTGTCTATAGGGAGCGTGCAGGAACTATAGGTGGCAGCACTAAGTTGACAAAAGAGACACTATGGGGACAGTAAAGGAAACTTATCAGCTGTCATCGTGCTTTCATGTAAACAAAATAATCTCTTCAATAATATAATTTTTGAATATGATAAAAGGTATAAAATATGGGTGCCAGTCTTAATTTCAACACATGTTTTAATGGAAGGGAATCGGCGAGAACAGTATCTCCAGGCTCTAACAAATCAATTAGAAGCAATCACTAGAACGATCCTATCCTTTAGATACAAAACTTATGAAACCACAAGGAGTGCAGCCAACTTAAAACTTTATTGTATAACCATGTTTATATTCTGAGTATATATTGTGGACTCTTTGTTGTAACTGTTGACACTTTTTTCGACGCCTGGCCGCCGCTGAGTGCACACGTGCGCTCCGCTCGGTCGCTGCCTTGCTCCCGCGCACCCCGCGCCCCCCGACTCGGTTTCGCCGCTCCGCTACGTCAGTAGCATCCGCCGCCTCGCCGAGCTCCGACGGCCCCCGGCCCGCCAAGTCGTAGTGTGACTACAGTCTTTGCCTTGTGCTCGGACTTAGTTGCGCTGCGCCGTGTTGAATTAACTACTTGTAGTTAATTCGATACGTTAAAAACTATCTTTTTCAAGACATATTTCCTTAACGACAATCGACAAAACCACGTCCGCGTTTTTTTGCCCTTCAGGTGAAATCCACGATTTTGTGGTTCTTGACGGAAACCTCACGGTGTTAACGAAGTCAAGAGGGTGACCCGACACACCCGCCGATCCCCTTCAGGGTGAGGCAACCCGTTGGAAGGGCTCTGACTGCGGCCTTGGGGGATCTCTTAGTCGCAGTCTGGTAGCATCTAATCCCCGTTTGTCCACAGCTGCACCCGGGACGTCTGGGTGTCTCTACCCCAGCGGCCCGGATCGGTCGCAAGACCCATAGGGCCCTGCCGCACAATAAGATCGGCGGCAGGTTTACAAGCTTAGGGCACACCTTAGCACTCACCTCCCTGTGATCCCAACAGGGAGAGAACACATCCCTGGGTTATCCCACCCGGGGAGTTACGTTTTATAGTGTTTTCCGGCCCTTCTGGCCATTCAGACAGCAGTGTAGCTGGTGAGTTTGTTTGTGTTTTTCTTCTCGCCAGTGGAGCACTAGGAAAAACACAAGGGGCAGCCTAGTTTTAAGGGAACTGTCTGCCCGGGGGGATTACGTTTCCACGTACCTCCTCGGGATAGGTTTGGTTAGGACTAGGCATAGGTTATGTTTTAGCTCCCTCCCTGTAGATACTCTGCCATAATGGCAACGCCCCGAAAAGAGGCTTTATCGGCTTCTTTAGGAGCTCTCCTGCAGCGTCTGTTATCAGACGATAGCCCCTATATTAGAGAGGTTTACGATGGGCTCCTCGAGCCCTTTAAGAAGGAGAATTGGAAAGCTGAGCAATCAGCTTCCACCAGATCCCGATCTCCCTCTCCTATTCCCCGACCCAACTCCGCCGATATGGACGTTGTAGTCAGCCCCGAAGCCCCCGATAGCTCACCCGAGTTGGTCTCCTCCTCTGAGTCCTCACGCGAAATATCCTAGGATCGCGGAAGCCCTTCGTAACCTCAACCAAACTCAGTAATGGATAACACACCCGTAGCATCGTGCACCCAACCCCGGTCCCTAAAGTTAGGATTTTTTAATGCTAATGGCATGGGAGGGCAACGCGACAAGATCGCGTCCTTCCTACGCGATTATCAAGTAGATATTTTCCTCATCCAAGAGACTTTTCTAAAACCCAGCAATCGTGATCCTAAAATTGCCAACTATCGTTTAGTTCGCAATGATAGGACACGTTGTCACAAGGGCGGTACGCTCATCTACTACCGCAAGGAACTGCACTGCATCCCAATCGACCCCCCTCCCCTAGAATCCCTACTGGAGGTTTCAATCTGCCGGCTAGCCATGACAGGTCACCAACCGCTTCATATAATGTCTGCCTATATGCCCCCCTCAAACACGTCTGAGAATCATAACCTCCTGGTTAATGATCTCACCAAACTCTTCGGCATGAGTGGTTCCGTTATCATAGCGGGCGACTTCAACGCCAAACACCCCGCCTGGAATAGTAGTATGACTAACCCGAGTGGGAGAGTCGTCTGCGATCTAGGCCAGAGCATCAACTTCCATCCCATTGCTCCTATGGAGAACACGCACTATCCCGACACCACTAGTCATCGTCCCGATGTGCTCGATATAGCGCTGCTCAAGAATGTTAGCCTTTTTGTTTTTTTTTTTTCGGATGGGAAATCATCAAATGACTTCTCCCGCTCTGGGCGGAGCAGGAGGGAGTGTCAGACTTTTACTGACTAAAACCCATCCATGTTCCTTCATCGCCCTTTATGTTCCGGGGCCACGGTATCTCTTTCGAATAGTCCCGCAGCCCCGGCAGGCTTCGGCCCTTGCGGACCCCTTCACTGATGCTGACTCTCTTTGAGGCGCGCGTGGAACACGAACGCGCCGTCGACACGGCCTGTCGTCATGAGACGTACGGACGGCGAGCTAGCCCATAGCTCCCCGTCCACAGGCCCGCGAAGAATGTTAGCCTTAGGTTACATTTAATTGAGACGCTACACGAGCTTAACTCTGACCACCGCCCAGTGCTCATGCACCTAATTTCTCGCTCGGGTATCTCTGACCCTAGCCAACCCACTCCTACCACCCTAATAACCGACTGGAAGAAAGTAAGCAATATGCTGAAATCCGACACGTCACCGCACCTAGACGGTATCCCCGACCACATTTTCTCAGTCGCAGACACCGAGGCCACGTGCAATCCATTTTAAAGGATTGCTCTCGGGAAGTCCCAGTGTTGAGTGATCAACGCTGGAAACTACCCGACGACATCCGTGAACTGATAAACGAGAAGAACGCGGCCATACGTGCCTATAGCGTCTGGCCCTGCGATGAGAACAAAGCTCACATGCGTTATTTGCAGCGTGCTGTAAAGAAGCGCACTAGTGAGTTCCGTTTGAACCAATGGGACAAGATACTCAGCGAACTGGAGCCAACCCACCAAGCCTTCTGGCAACTTCAGAGGAAGCTGAGATCCTCCGAGGAGGCCTCCTCTCCACCTCTCATCCGGTTAAGCAGTAGCCAGTCTCTTCTAGACTGAACTGCGAGATGCCATTCCCAAAAAAAAAAAAAAAAATGTAACTGTTGAGGGATATTCGGTGTGAACTTCAGTGCAGTCGCAGTTCGCTTATTGAAGTTTAAATTGTTCTGGCATGTTTGCTTGGACGGTTGATTTTGAGGGCCATTGAAGTTTTTCAACGCAGAGTGTAACAAAAACAAGTTGTTTTCAAATATTTTTCTTTACTGCGTTTATCCATTATTTGCGTTTTTCACATAAACATGGTATGAGAGTACACTATTCTTTGGAACGTAATAGAATCTTACGCTATTTATTTATTTTCATTTTTGTGGTATTGGTACATCCAGAAATGCAACAATGCATTATGATTAGTTAGAATAATAATTTTTACTCATAAAATTAATTCTGTTTACTTGCTATAGATGTCAATGTCGAGTATTAATAGAGTAAAAGATTCGGATTGGCGACGCCAGTCGGCAGCACCGTCGTTGTGCACGTTTCCTACGGTCTAGACCGTACCGTTATCTATTCTGTGACCCTGCTCCCGACACCGGCAGACCACTTGTTTAATTTTTAATAGGTTACTAAGAAATAATTCCTAATTTATGTGGACGCGTGGAGTCTGGTATCAAGTTGAAATTAAAACCATATACTCAACTCAAGTCTACAGACCCTTGGAGCTGTGAAAAAATCAAACTTTTATGTTAACATAAAAAAAGGTACGGCCGTCAATGCCGCTACAATAACTTACTTTAAAGAAGGTCTACCTATTCAAACACGATTTTTTTTTAGAAAATCATCTAACGGCTATACCGAGCCCGTAGCAACAAAAAAAAATCACACGATTTTATACCAGGACACAATAAGCTGTAGGAGTTAAAGCGCGCTGATGGCCAGAGAGGGATAGAAGGCATATTTGTATTCACTCTGCCGCCACAAACACCCCATCCCCCAGCGAATGACACGCTATCTTGTGGATAGATAGTTGAAGCGACTGTACTAACGTCGCAGTGATTTTGACCGGTACGACATCGACTGGAAAATCAATAAGGTGTTGAACTTTTGTCATTGAATTTTATTTCGTAGGTGCTATAGAACTTAAAAGTTACAAAAAATAATGCCTTTCAACATTTGGCATATCGTAAATCCAGCTGTGCATTGAAAGTAGGTAAATAAAAAGCATAAGTAATTAATAATAAATTAATATCAAATAACGTGTTGTAATAAAGTTATTTCTAATAGCATCAGTGACTTTCAAATACATTTAATTTATTTATTTTCTGTCTTTTTGATTTTTTATTCTACTCGGGGTTATTTTTATGGTCATAGTGAAGACAGACATTTACATACTTCTCTATAACTTCTTTCTATAAAAGCATACGGTGGTTTAAAGTGGGTGTTTGTGTCTCGGCATGGTTGTTAAATTCACTAAATATACATACACACATGTGTGTGTACATATATGTATGTACATATACTTGTATTAGAGTCGACAAATGATTTATGAATACGATTTTTTACAATAACAATTTCTTCATTTCTCTTTTTGGCGACAATATCCACCCACTGGATGCACATGATGTTCATTTGTTGGAAAACTAGAAATAATTAATTAATTTAATTCTTACACCTAAAGAAATACATTCTTCTTTACGACACTCTAAAATGTATATATTTTTTTCATTTTTTTATTTCTATTCTTTTTATCTATCTCTTTGTAGTAATTTATTATTTAATTTATCCACACTCATCATATTGATTAACTATTGTGTCTACTTCGTGGACAGATCAAGGGATAACAAAAATGAAAACCTACATTAAAGTATAAATAATGTGCCACCATTTGTACATTGTGTCATGCAACTGACTCGACTGTTTCTTCAAATTTTTTTCTACGTTACTTTTTTATACTTTTACTTTTAATGCATTCGGTACGTGAAGTGCGTCCGTTGACGCCGTCAACGGACGCATTTTAGGTTAGCTCCCCTACATGTGAAGTGGGAATGATTTTTAAATTCGTCATCTACCCCATCGCGTGCGTTATCTTTGAATAGGTCTTTTAAAATGATTTAGGGCATGCTAAGACTACTTTTCGATTTAATGCTCAATTTACAAAATATTAAACTTTAAAGTGCAAATTTCTGTTCCAGTAAGGCGTCCCCCCCCCCCCTCTAAAAGCTAAACTGCGGGCTTGAATAATCTGGAAAAAATCATTATGATAGTGCATTTCAAGAACATTAAAGGAAAACTATAGCGGTTCAGATAACTTTATTAGTGTAGCAGTAATAGTCGTTGAAGTAGGATGTTGGATAATTTTGTACCAAATACAATAAGGTGAAGTACAGAGATGCTTGTTTATAACGGGTGCAGACTTGCATTGAAAAACAAAATCTAAAATATAACGGGCTACTACGGAACCCTACACTGCGCGAGGCCCGACACGCACTTGGCCGGTTTTTTTACTTATAATATCATTGTTGCTAATAAATAAATGGTACCACGCTTGGAACTTGGACAATACTCTTCAAAAGAAATCATTTTTTTTATTAGTCACTTAAACATCTTATCATAGGACAATATTATAGTAATTTTATTTACTTATGACTTTTTTCTCGATTAAGTCAACCAGATTTGCAGGAAACTAGAAAATATACAAATTTAAATAACTATTTCAATAACAATACATTCTTAACCGACTTATTAATACTTACTCCCTGCCACGTTGCCGGGCCGGAGAGCGTAACGTAACCATGGCAACGCGATGCGTTCGTTTTACCAGGGGGACAGGACTTGTTCAGAGTTCATTTTCAATTTAATTCAAGAAGTTGTTGTCAGAGTAATAATAGCGTGAAGCATGGATGTAAAGTGAATATTCTAATAGATAATGAAACTGTATGTACGAGTTTATTAATAATGACTGTGTATTGAATATACTGCTACATTTCGTAAATAAAAATGCTTCCTAAACTAAAGTCAGTTTTAGCGTCTTGCTAGGACGATTACATCAAATTTAGAGGAACACAAAAAAGTGAATGATTTTTTGAGATTTAATGTACTTATTTTTATTTTATGAAAGAAAATAACAAAATGTTGGGTTGTTTAATTTATTTATAGAGAAATGATAAAAATGGTCGGAACTGAAAAATACTGAAGTGCTAAATTTACTCACTGTTCGTTCACTAACATGTTCGTTACGCAATTCTTCCATAACACTTCGGGTCTGAACAGCCATTTGATGACGATTTCTTAAAGTTTGCGCCCTTATAAAACGTTGTTTACGGCACTGTTTGCACGATTTCTGCCTTGCCCTCGCCTGCGCACGTAAAATCCTGTCTGTCTGTATCGTCGCACATTACGTTGGTTCACAGCTACTGATATACCTAACGTTTGACTGACTGTACCCTTAAAAAAGTCACTTTTATTGTGTTCCCCTAATTTGGCCGGTGTGTGTATTAAAAAAGCGGCAAATCAAGTGCGAATCGGACTCGCCCATGAAGGGTTCCGTAGCAGCAAATAACATAATATAAAAGTTCTTGTAGTTCGTTGTAACTTTGATCGATGTTATAATAATAGTGTTTTTTCTTTTTTAAATTAAGTTATTGATAAGTAAAATGAAAGGTAAATTGCGGTTTACGATTTAAGACGTATTAAAAAAAACTACTTGCTAGATCTCGTTCAAACCACTTTTCGGTGGAAGTTTATATGGTAATGTACATCACATTTTTTTTTTTAAGTTTTAGCATTCCCTTATTTTAGAAGTTACAGGGGGGAAGGAACACACATTTTACCATTTTGGAAGTGTCTCTCGCGGAAACTATTTAGTTAAGAAAAAAATGATAAATGAAACCTCTATATCATTTTTAAAGACCTATCCATAGATACCCCACACGTATGGGTTTGATGAAAAAAAATGTTGAGTTTCTGTTCTAAGTATGGGGAACCCCCAAAATTTATGGTTTTTGTTCTATTTTTGTGTAAAAATCTAAATGTGGTTCACAGAATACATTAACTTACCAAGTTTCAACAACATAGTTCTTATAGTTTCGGAAAAAAGTGACAGACAGACATGATGAATCCATAAGGGCTCCGTTTTTTGCCATTTGGCTACGGAACCCTAAAAAGATAAATTACAGTTAATGAGCGTTTTTATTATTTTATTAAGGTAGGTAACTGTTTTAATAGAATTGATTTTAAATACCTACGTGATTACTAAAGGACTGACATAGTATCAATTACCTGCTACAAACACCTAATAAGGAATAAAAAAATACTTTTGAAATAAATAAATAATTTTGGAAAACATGTTGTGTTTCATAGCACTTTGGCTAGTCTAACCTACATAAACGAGCCAAAGTAATGTAGCATGAACGCGTGTATTTATTCTTTTTTCACTGTTACGGGCGTAGCCGTAGCGTAGCAAGATCTGCTACGCACGAAGTCTTCGTAGCTGTGACGTCACTAACGCCGTAGCAACTTTGTACACTTATTCCATAAGCTTAACTTTGACAGGGCGAGAAAGAGCACAAAATTAAATGAAAGAAGATGTTAAACTATTCAAAGTTAAAAATCACGAGTTTGAAAATTAATTTGTTTTCTATTCAGCTTTTTGAAACTTTATACAGCGTACAAGTTTTTCTAAACAAAAATTTGTACGCTGTATAAAAAGTTTAGCTAGGTCTTTCATTTTATGCCAGATGGTTTTCATTTTATGCCAGACCTGTAGTATGGCGCGAAAACTGCGGAAAAACTGGTTACAACTGACTGCCAACGTAGGTGTAGTACCTACCACTACTGTATGTTATATCGGTTTATAGAACACTCTAGCCATAATAGGATTACACTAATTTTAAAGAACAAGAACGGTGTATTTTAAACACAAATGCCTGGAATTGTTTTTTTGTTGATTTTGCCACCGGCTTGGATTGGATAGTGTTGAAACTATTGATCACTATATGAATTGCGGGATTGCAACTAATCACTGCAATACCCCAGGCCAACGACCCTTGAACCTGAAACAATTCTGTCAGTGATTCGGAAGTGGCTTGCACTTAACTCTGAAAGTAAATATAACCTAGCTGGGCTAGGGACCAAGATCATATTGTTCCATCTGCACAATTTCTAGACTAATAAATAGAAGCTATATTGAAACTATATTAATAAATAGAAGATGAATAAACCATGTACCCATTAAAATGTGTTTTTTATTTATTCTGGACGCTTTTAGATAAACCCATTTCTGTTATTTATTTATGACTTCAAGTCATTGATTCATCATATGACTTTTCAAACATTCTCCACTAAATCTAAATATATAAAAGAAGAAACTGACTGCACAGCCCAAACCGCTGGGTCTACAGCTTCCAAATTTGGCAAGTAGGTTCCTTATGTGGTCTAGGGGTGCACTAACAAAGGATTTTTCAAAACTCAGCCCCTAAAGGGGTTAAACAGGGCTCCAAAGTTTGTATGGGGAAACAAGATTAGTTAGACTATTTTAATTGAAACTTCACAGAAGTGTTCCTATTGGTAAATAAGTTTAAAAAGGGGTTCAGGTTTTTTCAGAATTTAACCACTAAGAGGGGGAAATGGGGTGACAAAGTCTGAAAATCAACATTGGTGTAGTTTGTATGGTGTATTACATAAACAACGATTTTAAGATTGAAAATGGTGGACCTGAAATACCATCATCCCCTATTGAGGTGCAATGGGGTTGAAATGTCTAAAAATCAATATGGGTGTCGATACCGAGATTATCAAGGGTGCTGATTACGACTATGGCATTTATTTTGAGATCCATAAGATGGTGGATTTGATTGTGACAGTGATTGTGACAGTGATTGTGACAGTGATTGTGACAGTGATTGTGACAGTGATTGTGACAGCTATTGTGACAGTGATTGTGACAGTGATGATTGATTAACATGTAGGATACTATTTATCCCTTTATTTTGATCCAGTGGGACAGCAACTGAACTTTACGCGGGCGAAGCCGCGGGCAACAGCTAGTATGACATACGAAAAGTAAGTAAAAGTTAAAAATTCCTTAAGCACTCAGGAGTTTTCAACTTGTTACATCCAGACCCAAGAATGTATGTAATCGTTTCCGTCCCCTTTGTGACAATAGTCTCGGAGTAAAATGGCTGTGTTATACAGACGGACAGACAGACAGGACGAATCTATAAGGTTCCGCTTTTGCCATTTGGCAACGGAACCCTAAACACAGTATCAACTGAGTTAAGCATCACTATCAACCTACTATAGACTCCATACCGACGTGAATTCACAAAGAGAAATTCACAAACCGGTCTAAAATTTCGCGCTCTCCCGTAAGCCCTCGATAGCTCAGTTGGTAGAGCGGTGGACTGTAGAGTATCTAGAGTTGTTATCCAAAGGTCGCTGGTTCAAATCCGGCTCGGGGGAATCCTTTTGTACCTACCTTAGTTTTCTTTTTATTTTATTATATTTTTTGCTTTAAAATTTTAGGATTTTTTTTGTGTGCGCAATTTTGAACACAAGGAGTTGAGTTTATGCTTTTAAAATATAGCAGTCTAAAAAACAAGAAATTGACTCTAATTGATTTGACTACAAACATAAATACAAATAGGTAATTTAAAGTTAATTATCTAACGTTGAATGAATTGAAATGTTTCCTATCTTTTGTCTGTTTGCCGTTCATTGACAAGTTAGGAAGTTATTTATTTGCTTGAAATGTGGTAGGACTTTGAAAAACTGTTATTTTTTGTGCAGACTACATTCCGTCATAACCATAGATCATAAGTACGTAGAATGATTTTTGGTACTCGCGTCATGCAAATTAGACAAAACATTAATTTATTTTTATAAGAAAAGCTCTGGTGTAGTCCTTGGCACAGATAATATAATAATTCGTATCCTGGGTTAACTTTGAAACTTGCACGTATTTCTACAGGACTTTCTATGATATTTAAGGTTAGTTTCGGTTTGTATATTCTAAGATTACGGTAGATTTATAAAGTAACTTCCTACGGTTATACTTACGTGACGTATTCATGAGTACCGGCGTCTTTAAATTGTAGATAAGACGTTAACATCACAAAACTTTAATCACTAAAATGCTAAAGGCATGGTTTATGTGCAGACAATATATCTTGTGAGAGAGATAGACTATAGAGATAGAATTATTAAGTGCAGTCAAATCTCGTAAATTAAATTAAATGTTACAGCCCGCCGCGCCGGTGGCGGCGTAGCACTGCTACGACTAACGCGTTTTTTTTTATTTTTGTGTAACCTTATTGTACAAAAAAATATATCTCTATTTAAGATGACTGCTGGGGAAATATGAGTGCTCTTGAAAACCAAAAAGTGTTCTATTCCCACCCGGGATTGAACGGGGACCTTCAGCGTCTTAGGTCGACGTGATAACCACTACACTACGGAAACTACGAGATTCAGGATTCATATACATATCCAGTATCGTATTACTGAAGCCGTGTTTAGATTGAGCATAAGCTATGGATTGTTTCGCACTTACATGATGTATCTACATCCATTGTATAAACTAACGTGGCGGGGTGAGGACATATCGCAATCTTGCAGCCTTGTCTATCGCAGGACAATGATAGAGAACGCTGGTCACTCGCACCTGTGTGTCCACGCGGTTACAATGGGAACGGAAATCCAAGAGATGGCGTACGCTCGAGCCCATTTTATTGTAATGGAAAAGCAATGTGTTGATATTTCTTATATATTTTTTATACTTCTTCTTTTGATTTTCACAACAATGTGAACACGAACCTTACAAAAAAGAACAAAGCTAAGGATCAAACATTTCCTTCACTTCGCATCGTATTGAATTAACCAATATCTAACAGATTTAGATTTAGAGAGACAGCATTTAGTAGTACGACAAACTAAACTAAACTGGAAATGATTAAAGTTATTTAGATATAAGAATTGTGATAATGACTTTTGATGATGAGTATAGCAGCATATAAATTAAAACTGTACCTCATGTTTGACAACTAAAAATTGCAAAAATCTGGGGTGTTTTTTGTAGATTCAATTGTAAATCAATATATAACTCAGTTTTAAGAAAATCATCATTTTATTTGGTCTCGAGCTGTCAAGAGTTGCGTACTGACCCGAATGTTATGAGACTTATAACAGATTTACGGCTTCCTGTATACTATTAGCCGCGTTATTCAGCTAATCCTCAATCTATATGTTTACAAATAACTCCGACACCTTACTTGAAAAACACCCTATCTAATGGTGAAAATTGGATGTAAATCCGATAAGCACTCTTTGCGATTAGTACTAACAAACAGAGCATGCAGTCATGGTCGGTGAAATTCAGGGGTCATTCTATAGACAAGGTCGAAATTGGGCACATTTAAACAGAATAATTATATTTATTTGTGATAACTACCACTTTTAATATAACTCCATGTCCTCTGGACTAATCAATGCACCCATCTGCTCTTTGAGTTCATTAAATTGAGTGATGGGTTTTTGTAAAATAATAAAGACAATCATTTAGAATTAGTCAATTGAAGAAAATTATGATCTTCCTGTATATTAGCCGCGTTACCTCAGCTAGTACACAATCTATACAAGGTGTCGCTTTACATCCTGGTCAAATTCAAGGAGGTATCTATGCTAATGATTTTATAAATGTGAAATAACCCTGGACAGTGTTGATGTGTCTATGTTTGAAAACTAACAGAAATACTCATATTTTCCAGGGGCAAGTCTATGCGGTGCTGTCATCGAGTTAGAAGCTGTACACTGGAAATTCTGAAAAATCAACAAAGAAACAAAAGAAGCAAGAACAATGGATATTGGTAAGTACCTAAGTTCTCTCGAATTTTATTTTTATTTTTAGTGATTGATAATCTGCATAACAATTAAAAACAAGTAGATTTATGCTGCCAAAAATGAAACAGATTTAGGTATTTTTTTCATATCTGTTCTCGCTCTTATCACCGCCTAAGGTTTACTATTGGAAATTCAAACAATTCTGGCAGCGTCACTTTGTGACTTTAGTTTCTTGTTAATCTTAAGCAAGGTAATCAGGCAGCTACTACTGCTTTGTTACCTAGGCATACTCTCTGTCTAAAATATTCAAATAACCAGGCTTCAGTAGGGCAGTTATTATGTACCTACACGTGATATTATCATGGTCATAGACCTAAAATAAATCACTACAAAATGAATTATGTGAATATGAATCTTTTATAATTATAATAAAAAAACCTAGCCAGGACTATTAACGGGATACGTATCGCGGCCGATAAGACAGTCATTCCTGCATTAAAATGTATCCGCATCAATTTCCAATAAATGTCAATACTTAATAGTACCATTACCTTATAGTAAAATTAAATTCATTGATGATGATTGTATTGCATTGTATAACGGGCTGGGGTCCGAAACTCCATGACCAAAGTGCGTATTTTGAATGTGTATATATATTACAGAGTCAAACAGTTTAAGTACCTTGGTCACAGGGTTACAGAGGATGGCACTGATAACTGAGATACTGAGAGGGAGCGGAGGGCATTGGCCGTAAGATGCAACATGCTGGCCCGCAGATTTGCAAAGTACGACAGTAATGTCAAGATTACTTTGTTTAGGGCTTATTGCTAGACCTTTTATACTTACAGTCTGTGGACCAGATACACGCAGAAAACGTTTAATGCCCTGCGTGTGCAATACAACACTGCTTCTCGGATACTGCTGTCGCTGAATCGTTTCTGTAGCGCGTCAGGTATGTTCGCAGCAGCGCGTATAGACGACTTCTTTGCGATCATTCGTAAAAGATCCGCTTTACTACTGTGTCGGATGTGGGGCGGCGACAACAGTCTTCTGAGCGTTGTTGCTAGTAAGACTGAGGGCCACCTTATGGGGCACCTGTGCGCAGTGCATGTACTGTTGCCAGGTGTCTCCGTGAGGTGGCGTAATTAGGTATTATTAGTTATTGTGTGTTTTACTCTATTATTTTAAAAGTTTAAGGAATACTAACAAATTTATGGGTTCCACCTGAATTAAAGATAAATAAATAAATATATTAGCTTCTGCCAGCAGCTTCGCCCGCGTGTAGATAACGAAGATGCTATAACAGTAAGCCAATAAAATGATTTTAAAGGTTTCTAGTTATATTATTCTAGATATATCTATTCTAGTTATATTATTTAACGAAAGATTCCCTTTTTTTACCCCACTCAATAGGTTGGAAAAAAAAATCGAACCTCACAATACGGCCTAAAACACGCGATTCGATTTTTTTAGTTTTAATGTAACCATGATACTTGCGTAATCTAATGACGTACTATTCATCCAAATAGGTATAAGAAGTAAGCAGAAACAAAGAAACGGATAATTATACATTATTATACACCACAAATTTTAATTAGTACAAAAAATTGGGGCTCATTCCGTTCCTTTTACTTATCATATTTATGTAGTTAAAAGCCAAAAAACCGAAATCCCAAAATTGTCTACGAAAATTGTTCTTAATTGGCAAACTCAAAACTGAATCAATCTTAACAATTGCTACTAGAAAATGACCACGCGAACGCGAGAGCCAGAGAAAACGATTTATGAATACGATTATGCCTATACAATATTTCAATACATTGAGTGACTCGTGCTCAATTTTGATTCCCTCGCTAACGCTCAGGATTCTAATTTTTGAATCCCTCGCTGCGCTCGTGACTCAATTTTAGAATCCTTCGCTTGCTCGGTTATCAAAATTGAGCACGCGGTTAAAAAGCAACTTTGCACTCTTGTATAACAAATAACTATTTTTAACATTTTCATTGAATTGAACGTAATCGGCGAACTTAGCTCTTTTGCATTATATTAGTTATAGCACGCATTGTTACGTTTTTTACGGGCCGCCATAATTTCATGCATTTATTTATAATTGTCTTCGATGTCTTGTGACCACTTTGAAGAAGAGTAGGTCATGTCCTCATCGTTGAATTGAATTATGGTGTCGACCATTTCATACTGCAAGGGTTGAACTTTTTGCTTACATGATATCGTCTCTTTCCATGATGTCTTCGTAAAATACAACTTATATTTCCACCCGGTGCGTGCACGCGGTTTTACGTAATGGCCGCTGTCGTTGTACCGGCGCTTGTTTCTTCTTCAACTTTCTTCGTATGAAACACCTTTTTTATCTATTTATTTTCTATACACATTAATTTACATTTATTAATTTTAAAAAAAACATACAAAAATACACATCATACTTGCCGAGTGCTCGACAAATTCCGCCAGGATTAGACCGGTTGGTCTATGAGTATGAGTTTAAAGCGCAACATGAAGAAAATAAAACTTGGAACCTTATTGAAAAACCCAAAGGAGTGCGATTAATTGATTGTAAATAAGTATTCAGTATAAAAGACGACCCATCTGGCCCAATCTTTAAAATCAGACTTTGTGCTAAAGGATGTGGACAAAAACAAGGCATTGGTAACACTGAAGTGACTCTCCTACGGTCAAATATGATTCATCAGAGTCTTACTTTCAGAAGCTGTCCAACAGGAGATAAAAATTATCCAATTTGATATTCTTTATGGAAGATATTTGCATAAAGCCACCAGATGGTTTGGAGGTCCAATCAAATTTGGTATGTAAACTTAATTGTCCACTCTATGGTTTGTACGAGCACCAAGGTGATGAAATCAGAAATTTGATAATGTACTAAAGAAATTTGGGTTTACTAATAGTCATGCAGATAAATGTGTTTATATCGGAAATGTGAACAATAATATAGTATACTTGTTGTAAGATGTTGACGATGGGCTTCTAATGTTTTAATCAGAAGACTCAACACTCAACCGCGCATGGCCGCTATTGCAGCCAGTAGCCGTTATGCCAAATGCGCATGGCCGCATTAACGGCCAGTAGCTTGTTGTTAACTTGTTACAAAATTTGTGGAATATGGAAGAATAAAATCTGTGTTTATCTGTGGATTGAATGGTTTAGGTCCGATCTCTACAATATTCCCGAACGACGTACCAAAGATCATAGCACTATTCCATCGATAAATGTCAAAATAAAAGTAAAAACTTTAGTGTAAACAAACTCCGCCATTTCTGACGTGTGGCGTCGTATTTCAATTGTTTTGTTATGTATATTGTTATTTTCGGATAGTGTTATATATCAAATTAATCGTGAAAATCTGTGCTACTATATTATCACAAAGGAAATCTAGTTTTCGAATCTCAAAGTTGAGTATTTCGCCTCCGAAAAAGTGGTAGGTTTAAATACCTATAGTGATTGTGTTTAGACAAGAAATAAGTGTATTTGTGATTAAAACGTGTGTTAACGGAAAAACAGTGCATAATTAGTATTGTGAGCATATTATTAAATTGTATATACAAAAACAAGTGGCTTCGTAAAGTTGGTGCAGGTGCGTAAATAACCGTGTTAAAAAACAGTCGTTGGCGCAGGCCGCGTCAAAATAAACAGTGAGTATCCAAATTCTAATTTAATTCTAATTAGACTATCGTAAATAAACTAATTAGATTATGGTCTTATTGGAAAGGAAATATCATCTAGTTTATTTTAAAATTATTTTAATTGAAATTTAATATTTAGAAAAATTCAAATTAATATTTTAATAGCGAAATATCCGTTTTCATCACTGTTTTTCAAGTTCTAAATTTTTTTTGAGTTTCAAATTAACATTAGTTTTTTTTTTATTTATAGATTCCATAACTATTCAGCTATTCACTGTAAATTTTATTTAGCTATAACTTTTGTAGTTTGCGATTGTCAAGTGTTTTTATCTAAAGTGTCAAATTACATGCGAATATTTCGCAATATATATATAATATTCGCAATTTTTTGCGCGCTCGAGCGGTCGGGTGCAAAAAAGTCGCGCGCGCGGCTAGTGAGTGGATAAACAAAGTGATAAGTGACTTAAAAATAATTTTGAAATGATAAAGTGTGATCCAAAGTACTTTGTAGGATAACAAATAGAAAGATTTGAAAATATATTGAACTGGAACAATGTTCCAGTTGATCCTCACACTACTCTGGAGAAAGCAACTGAAACCCCAGATAAAATTATTCACTACAGAGAGGTTGTGAACTGGCTGTAGTATACCGTCCAGATATTATGTATGGAGTCAGTTTGGTGAGTAGATATTTATATTTGTAACTGTTATGATCAGACCCATTGGAATGTCGTTAGTAAAAATATTAAGACATTTGAAAGGAACAAAAGACTATGGTTTATGTTACACACATTCAAAGCCTTACCTAGAAGGTTATAGTGATGGAGACTATGCCAAAGACACAAGCACACGCAGGTTTTTAACTGCCTATGGATTCATGAAAAATGGAGCTGGAGTAACTTGGGCAACACAACGCCAACAAACCGAAGCCTTATCTTCCACTGAAGCAGAGCTCATGGCTGCATGTTCTGCATTTAAAGAAGCTATATGGTTAAAAGGATTGTAATGGACATAAACGAATTTAATCAAAACTTTGTCTGTTTAAATATTGATAACCAAAGTGCAGTTTGTCTAATTGAGAATGTAGACTATCACAAGCGATTCAGAGAAACAAATTGATCTTAAATATGTAAAAACAAAAGAGCAATCTGCTGATATATTTACTAAATATCAAAATGTTGTAATAAGGCGTAATCGACGTAGCCTCCTGTTTCTGTCTGCAGAGTTTAAAGTAACCTAACACAAAGGGGATAGCGGGGTCTTAGTAGTTTGCTCGCTTCTCAACCCCCCTCCGAACCTAACCTGTCCAGAGTCGGGGTGCACTATGTCTCGAGCTCGGTTTGCTCGCTCTTGCATCCTAAGTTTTCCTTGCCACAATGCCCTGTATAGGTTGGTGTGGTGTGTAGTGTATTAGGGTAACATAAAAAATAGAATTCAACAGATGCTCTCGATTGTGTGTAGTCGCCCCTCGCACCGCTTTACCCGCTGTACTTAAGGACATCAAGAATGTAATACATTTCCGATCGCTATTTACGAAATTCCTTGGAAAAGTGCATATTTAAAAATATATCATAGATTTCCTAACTATCTAAGGAATTGTACACATTTAGGTACTAGGATTTTTTTTGAATGGCGCCGATGCATGCGTCATGTTCGTGAACGGGCGCTGTCGGTTGGGACTGGTCATCTCTTAGCTGCCACGGTTCATTTTAATTACTTTAATTTTATTGATTTAATATTTTACTCTGGACGCTCTTAATGTGCACGTCTTTCTACATCGTTCTCACATTTATGCATAATCTCAACATGAAAGATGTTACCAAGATTAGATAAGTGTCCATGGATTTTCTTGCCCGTTCTTCTCCATAGAGATCTACGCTAGGGAATGGGCAACTACAGTACTTTCTCAAGTTATTATGCCTTGTGTCTGTGACTGTAGCTTTGCTTTTTTTGTATCTTTGACATTCAAAAGTGCCGTAATGATCTAATTGAAATAAATGTTTTGAGTTTTGTGTTTGAGTTTTATACATTGACGAATTACATACATTTCCATTGACATACAATGTTAATGTTTTTCACTTCTATCGCTCGAATAACAAATAAAATGTATCTAGGGACTTGTTTTTCCCCGTAATCATTGGACATTTAGTTAGACAACTTATCCGCGAAGCGAGTGGGGGCGCTGTTTTCATTGGTAAAAACCAAAGCTTAACATAAAACAGTCTTGTTGCACACACGTACAAAATTTTTGTTCCAATAACCGCCGCTTCGCAAACACGTCGTAACGATGAGAGGGACTTGTGCTTATGCATGTGTGAGCCTGCACAAATACCAGTAACAGATTGGAAAATCGATTTGTGACGTCACGTTACGTCAAGCCCCAGCTAGTCGAACCATCGCTTCGTGCTTATGGGAACCCAGTAACACTGGAAGCAAAACGTTTTTTTCTCGTTGATAGGCCTAGTTATGACCTATAGATACGCCCCACGGTTTTGGTAGGTATGGTGCGTGCTTCACAGGGAGATTTTCAGTCAAGCTATGAAATTAAATTTACACTTTTCGGGTTATTCAATTCAAAATGATTTTTTAAGTCAAAAATTAGCCAATTGGCCTTTGATGGATAATTTCTTTATTTCATTCTTTTTAGAAGTGAGAGTATACTTTGCTGGTGGTAAATTATTATTATAACTAACTCATGCCTATTTTCGGCCGGAGTAAAATAGTTAAACGTATCAGTTAGTTAGCAACTTCATGAATAAAGCCAAGGTCGGTGCCAGGACGTCATTAATTTGCAGAAAATCGGAAGGAAAGCATGAACTGAAGGCAACAATCTTAACCACTAAATAATAAATTCGACCTAAAATTATTATTTAAAACCCAGTATAAGTCTTTATCTTACGCATTTTCAAGTTTTCATACAAACAGTTAAGATGACAAAAAATACTCGCAGGATTATATGAAATCTTGAATTCAAACTTATTATTTGGTCTGAGTAGAGTGGAGTGCTACTTACTGCGCTTGCGTGGAAAATACTACGTCAATTAAAATACGTTATTTGATACTAGCATATCATACAGCATTAGACCTTGATTCGTTTCATTATGAAGGATCAAAGATTAGATTACATACGCACTTTTCATTGACTTTTCCCGTGCTTTTGACACGCTGGATCACAAGCAACTAATTAGTAGCTGGACAAAAGTGGAATTCGTGGCCCTCTGCTTAACTGGTGCGGGAATTACCTCCAAAACCGATAATTTGCTGTCAAAATTGGTAATTTACTCAGTCAAGCCGTCCATGTTACAGAGGGTCCTTGGTCCCTCCATTTTCTATCTTATGTAAATGACATGAGCAGCTGCATCAACCACTGTACATGCTATCAGTTTGCAGACGATACATGTCTGGTAATAGCTGATAAGAACCCTCAAAAAGCTTGTGGATTTTTGCAATCTGACCTGAACTCTTTGTTAAAATGGTGCCATGATGTTGGGTTAGTGCTCAATTCTAATAAAACCAAATTACTAGCCAAAAAATCACCATACTTAATATGTAATCCTCCTAATAATCTAGTTGCACGTGTGTAGTGTAGCTGTCCACGTATAGAAGAAGAAGTTTCACAAAAGTATCTGGAATTAGACATCGATAACAAATTCAGCTGGAGGAAACATATAGAGCATGTTTGTAATAAGTTAAGACAATATTTAGCTAATATTATAATTCTGAAGAACCGCATTCTTTTCAAAGTAAAACTTATGTTATACAACTATTTAGCAGCATCATACATTCAATATGGACTCAGTAGTTACGATCGAACATTCAAATCTTATCTCACTAAAATATATAAACTCCAACTAAATATACGAAAGAATATCGTATCTAAAAAAATTAAATACCAATTTCAAAACAATGAGCATGGACTATTTTATCACTGTAATATTACCTGTACATACACAATTTAAATATACATTGCGTAAAGGACAATACGGACATCTTCTTACTTAGTTATTCGGTTAATTAACAACCTACCTTCCGATTTGCGCAGTGACATTACGCCAAGAAATATTAAATTAAAACTTAAGTCTCACTACCTACAAGACATTGAATGCTCAATGTGAAATGCAGTTTACGTAGCCGTAACTAGTATATAACCTGAGATGAAGTTACCAAATTTCGAAATAAGGTACTGTATATATTAGTACCTATGTTGTATTTTATTGTCTACCTTGATTTTGTTTTTACTATGATGTATAATTACATGTAGCATTAAGTACAAACCTTATTGGTTTAAAAATGCTACTCTGCTAAAACAAATGTAATAATTTTTAAATGGTAAATAAATGAAAAAAAAGTGTGACACGATGGGTGGTCCACGTGGAGTGCTACTAACTGCGCTTGCGTGGAAAATACTACGTTAGTTAAAATACTATATCCAATACTAGGAGATCGTAAAGCATCAGAGCTTTAAAACTATGCGAATCCTCGTGATGGGTCCACGTGGAGTGCTACTTACTGAGCTTGCGTGGAAAATACTACGCTAGTTAAAATACTACAATCAATACTAGGAGATCATAAAGCATCGCATTCTTTCAAGAGCCTTAAAACTCTATCCAGAATTGTTTGAACAAGTATCCAGTGATTAAAAAAATAAAACAAAATCATCCCAAAAAAGATGGATGGCTTGTGTTAGTAATGTTATTATTATTTATTTGAATGATAAAAAACAGGAGCAAATGATACCATGACGGTTAACAAGGAATAATTGAATAATAAAACCACGCTGACCCCTTTAGACCATTTGGACAATCTTTTTAACAGTCTGCGTATTATGACTTCTTTACTGCAATCTTACCAAAGAAACAGCACACCATTACCATAACGGACATTTTAGGATTCTCATGTGATACTCTTCACCCAAATTCGTGTTTTAATACCCCTTATTATACAACAGTTTCATAAACAACTATTATGTTGTTATTAATAAATTTCAGGACTGACCATTGAACCTGGCACACATTTAGACCGCTCTTCTTTTGTCGTTGAAGTCAACAACCAAGGCGTATATCATAACATTGAATTTGGCTCTCATTTCACATTTATGTTTTTGATGGAATTCTTTTATCAGCCATTGCTGATCGTTAGAATTATTCTTAAATGTATTAACATAAATATTCACACAATAGTATTCACTATTGTGTGAATATATTATATTGTAGTATTAAAGCGAAAGCAAAAAGACATGAAAACTCAGCATCAAAAGCTCTTTAAATGGAATTTAAAATAACAATCTTATACCTACGAGTACGTCAAGATTTGTGGTGTAAAGTGCTGTTTGAATCTTCACAAGAATGAACTGCCGCTACTGTCCTAACATATCTTATAATCTTATTCATAATTCAATCACTAAAATAATCGACTTTTCCAATACAACATCAGTAAAAAAAAACCACGAAGCTTCACCATAGCACAGGAAGAGAGCTGTTCGTTTGCAGGCTTAATTGTCAGGGTCTGAGTCAAATCAGTAGTTTAGCAAACACACTATGACATTTTACATTTCTACTCTACACGAACGCCTCTGGCGGCGAATTCGTGCGCGATTGCCCACCCCTATTCTAAAAGTATAAAAATCAATATTATTTCAGTTGAATGACGTCATTTTGCAACGTGTTATGGATTATTCAATGGTACTAGGAACAGGCCATGTGGCAACGGATAACGATAACGACTACGGATCAGAAGATTCTAGGTTCAAATCCTGGCCGGTTCGTAAATATCCTTTTTCATGACTTTTACAATAAGTTTTTGTAAGCATTTCAAATAAATATTTTTGGAAACTATAAACCGACACTACCCAACTTCGACAATGTCTATTGAAAAAGGGCAGAATTTCGCCCACTATGACTGAACGCTCTGTTTATACGTACTAATCACAAAAAGTACTGATCGCATTTTAATCAAAATTTCACCATAATTAGTTAAAGTGTTATTCAGGGTAGGCTCCGGATGTTTGGAGAGAGGCCAGTTCCCGCTTCGTTGGAAGACGGGGAAGCTGGTCCTCATTCGGAAGCCGGGGCGCCCGGCGGACTCTCCGTCCGCCTACCGGCCCGTGGTGCTGCTCGACGAGGTGGGCAAGCTCTTTGAAAGAGTAATTGCAAACCGCCTCGCCGAGCACCTTGCGGGTACGGGGCCGGACCTTGCGGAACACCAATTTGGTTTCCGCAAGGGGCGCTCTACGGTGGACGCCATCATGCGCGTGAGAGCCCTCACGACGGGGGATGCGGTGTCTCGGGGTGGGGTTGTCTTGGCGGTGTCTCTCGACATCGCCAATGCCTTCAACTCCATGCCCTGGAGCTGCATAAGGGAGGCACTCCGGTATCACCGGGTGCCGACCTACCTCCGTCGAGTGGTCGGGGACTACCTGGCGGACAGGTATGTCATCTACCCCGGTCGCAGTGGAGACTGGAACCGGCGAGAGATGTCGTGCGGTGTTCCGCAGGGATCGGTTCTAGGCCCATCCTTGTGGAACATCGGTTACGACTGGGTGCTGCGCGCCGACCTCCCTAGCGGCGTCAGCGTTGTCTGCTATGCAGACGACACGCTGGTGCTGGCACAGGGGAGGTCGCACGAGGCGGCGGCCGAAATAATGACACGCGGGGTTGCGATAGTCGTTGAGAGGATCCGGCAACTGGGTCTCGAGGTGGCATTGCACAAGTCCGAGGCCATGTGCTTTCATGGGCCTCGGAATGCGCCACCTCCGGGATCAGCAGTGACGGCGGGAGGGGTATCCATCGGCGTCGAGTCGACGTTAAAGTACTTAGGTCTCGTCCTCGACAGCCGGTGGAACTTCGCGGAGCACTTCCGACGTTTGGCCCCTAAACTGGAGCGGACAGGGGCTGCCTTCAGGCGGCTCCTGCCCAACCTGGGGGGGCCAAACGCCTCCTGCCGGAGGCTCTACGCGGGAGTCGTGCGGTCCATGGCCCTCTACGGGGCCCCGGTGTGGGCGCGTTCATTGAGGCAGCGAGCTGCCAACCATTTGAACGCGCCCCAAAAGGTGGTGGCCGTAAGGCTGATCCGGGGGTACCGCACGATATCCCGCGAGGCGGCGAGCCTCCTTGCCGGATTGCCGCCATGGGATCTGGAGGCGATAGTCCTCGCGCGCCTACACGAGTGGCGCGCGGAGGCGCTACGCCGGGGGGAAACTCCGCTGCCGCGGCAAATTGTCGCTCAGCGGACGGACTTCCGGCGGGATCTCATGGCGGCATGGAGAGAGCGACTGTCGCAACCCCGTGCAGGGCACGCCACGATAGTGGCGGTAAGTCCCCTCTTTGAGGAGTGGCTGGAGAGACGCCACGGCGTCCTCACCTTCCGCCTGACGCAGGTTCTTACCGGACACGGATGTTTCGGTAAGTTCCTGCACCGAATCGGGCGGGAGGAGACGCCCGGGTGTTTCCATTGTGAGGATCGACCGGAGGACACGGTGGAGCACACGGTGGAGGTGTGCCCTGCTTGGGTGGAGCACCGCCGTGTCCTCGAGGTGTAGATCGGCGGCGGCGACCTCTCGCTTCCGGCCCTGGTTCGTGCCATGGTCCGGAGCGAGACGGAATGGGACGCCGTCACCTCCTTCTGCGAAGCAGTCATGCTAGCGAAGGAGGTGGCGGAACGTGAGAGGGAGATATCCTCACGTCCCGGCCGCCGCGGGAGACGCCCCGGGCGTCGGGGGCCACGTGGTGGCTTCCGGCCACCGTAGGCGCGGGCCTGTGGACGGAGAGCTATGGGCTAGCTCGCCGTCCGTCCGTCTCATGACGACAGGCCGTGTCGACGGCGCGTTCGTGTTCCACGCGCGCCTCAAAGAGAGTCAGCAACCGTGAAGGGGTCCGCAAGGGCCGAAGCCTGCCGAGGCTGCGGGACTATTCGAAAGAGATACCGTGGTCCCGGAACACAAAGGGCGATGAAGGAACATGGATGGGTTTTAGTCAGTAAAAGTCTGACACTCCCTCCCGCTCCGCCCAGAGCGGGAGAAGTCATTTGATGATTTCCCATCCGAAAAAAAAAAAAAAAAAAAAAAAAAAAAAAAAGGGTAGGCTCCGGTCCGGGGCTGCGGGACTATTCGAAAGAGATACCGCGGCCCCGGAATACAAAGGGCGATGAAGGAACATGGATGGGTTTTAGTCAGTAAAAGTCTGACACTCCCTCCTGCTCCGCCCAGAGCGGGAGGAGTCATTTGATGATTTCCCTAAATTAAAAAAAAAAAGTAGGCTTCGGTGTTATTTGCACACATATAGATTTTGTATTAGCTGGGGTAACGCAGCTTACGGGAAGTAGTAAAACTGTTATGAGTATGTTAATACACTCGCGGTTATGGGATTATTGTGTAATACAAAGTGACCTTCACGATGCTGCGCGTGATCGAGACGTAAGGAAACCAATTTAGGCCTCAGGGTGCTCATCTTGCGGAACACCAGTTTGGTTTCCGCAAGGGGCTCTCTACGGTGGACGCCATCATGCGCGTGAGAGCACTCACGACGGGGGATGCGGTGTTCCGGGGTGGGGTTGTCTTGGCGGTGTCTCTCGACATCGCCAACGCCTTCAACTCCATGCCCTGGAGCTGCATAAGGGAGGCACTCCGGTATCACTGGGTGCCGACCTACCTCCGTCGTGTGGTCGGGGACTACCTGACGGACAGAGCCGTCAGACGCCCCGGGCGTCGGGGGCCACGTGGTGGCTTCCGGCCACCGTAGGCGCGGGCCTGTGGACGGGGAGCTATGGGCTAGCTCGCCGTCCGTCCGTCTCATGACGACAGGCCGTGTCGACGGCGCGTTCGTGTTCCACGCGCGCCTCAAAGAGAGTCAGCAACCGTGAAGGGGTCCGCAAGGGCCGAAGCCTGCCGAGGCTGCGGGACTATTCGAAAGAGATACCGTGGTCCCGGAACACAAAGGGCGATGAAGGAACATGGATGGGTTTTAGTCAGTAAAAGTCTGACACTCCCTCCTGCTCCGCCCAGAGCGGGAGGAGTCATTTGATGATTTCCCTAAATTAAAAAAAAAAAGTAGGCTTCGGTGTTATTTGCACACATATAGATTTTGTATTAGCTGGGGTAACGCAGCTTACGGGAAGTAGTAAAACTGTTATGAGTATGTTAATACACTCGCGGTTATGGGATTATTGTGTAATACAAAGTGACCTTCACGATGCTGCGCGTGATCGAGACGTAAGGAAACCAATTTAGGCCTCAGGGTGCTCATCTTGCGGAACACCAGTTTGGTTTCCGCAAGGGGCTCTCTACGGTGGACGCCATCATGCGCGTGAGAGCACTCACGACGGGGGATGCGGTGTTCCGGGGTGGGGTTGTCTTGGCGGTGTCTCTCGACATCGCCAACGCCTTCAACTCCATGCCCTGGAGCTGCATAAGGGAGGCACTCCGGTATCACCGGGTGCCGACCTACCTCCGTCGAGTGGTCGGGGACTACCTGGCGGACAGGTATGTCATCTACCCCGGTCGCAGTGGAGACTGGAACCGGCGAGAGATGTCGTGCGGTGTTCCGCAGGGATCGGTTCTAGGCCCATCCTTGTGGAACATCGGTTACGACTGGGTGCTGCGCGCCGACCTCCCTAGCGGCGTCAGCGTTGTCTGCTATGCAGACGACACGCTGGTGCTGGCACAGGGGAGGTCGCACGAGGCGGCGGCCGAAGTAATGACACGCGGGGTTGCGATAGTCGTTGAGAGGATCCGGCAACTGGGTCTTGAGGTGGCGTTGCACAAGTCTGAGGCCATGTGCTTTCATGGGGCTCGGAATGCGCCACCTCCGGGATCCTCAGTGATGGCAGGAGGGGTTTCCATCGGCGTCGAGTCGACGGGGATCCTCAGTGATGGCAGGAGGGGTTTACATCGGCGTCGAGTCGACGCTGAAGTACCTGGGACTTGTCCTCGACAGCCGGTGGAACTTCGTGGAGCATTTCCGGCGTTTGGCCCCCAAACTGGAGCGGACAGGGGCTGCCTTCAGGTGGCTCCTGCCCAACCTGGGGCGGCCAAACGCCTCCTGCCGGAGGCTCTACGCGGGAGTCGTGCGGTCCATGGCCCTTTACGGGGCCCCGGTGTGGGCGCGTTCATTGAGGCAGCGAGCTGCCAACCATTTGAACGTGCCCCAAAAGGTGGTGGCCGTAAGGCTGATCCGGGGGTACCGCACGATCTCCCGCGAGGCGGCGAGCCTCCTTGCCTCGCAACCCCGTGCAGGGCACGCCACAATATTGGCGATAAGTCCCCTCTTTGAAGAGTGGCTGGAGAGACGCCACGGCGTCCTCACCTTCCGCCTGACGCAGGTTCTTACCGGACACGGATGTTTCGGTAAGTTCCTGCACTGAATCGGGCGGGAGGAAACGCCCGGGTGCTACCACTGCGAGGGTCGACCGGAGACACGGTGGAGCACACTGTGGAGGTGTGCCCCGCTTGGGTGGAGCACCGCCGTGTCCTTGAGGTGGCGATCGGCGGCGGCGACCTCTCGCTTCCGGCCCTGGTTCGTGCCATGGTCCGGAGCGAGAGGGAATGGGACGCCGTCACCTCCTTCTGCGAAGCAGTCATGCTAGCGAAGGAGGTGGCGGTACGTGAGAGGGAGATCTCCTCACGTCCCGGCCGCCGCGGGTGACGCCCCGGGCGTCGGTCGCCACGTGGTGGCTTCCGGCCACCGTAGGCGCGGGTCTGTGGACGGGGAGCTATGGGCTAGCTCGCCGTCCGTCCGTCTCATGACGACAGGCCGTGTCGACGGCGCGTTCGTGTTCCACGCGCGCCTCAAAGAGAGTCAGCAATAGGGGAATAGTCCCGAAGCCTGCCGGGGCTGCGGGACTATTCGAAAGAGATACCGTGGCCTCGGAACACAAAGGGCGATGAAGGAACATGGATGGGTTTTTTAGTCAGTAAAAGTCTGACACTCCCTCCCACTGATGATTTCCCATACTAAAAAAAAAAAAAAAAAAAAGGGTGCTCATAGTCATCAAGACTAAGCAAATCAAATGTAGGCTCAAAGGTGCTCAAAGTGATCGGGACTAAACGAAACTAATTTCGAAATAAAACAAATAAAATCAATTCCTGAATTTTTTCAGCCCGGAATCACTCACACACACACAATATTTGAACACTTGAAACAAATCCTAAAACTGCCCAAGATCAATACAAAAATCTATTTATTAAAAATGTAAAACATATTCCAAAATGTCTTTTTAATTAATTAATACTATTTGTCAAGAAAATGCGCAGTGAAAAAATATATTTTGGAAAAAAAAAAAAAATTGTTCATTACTAAAAGGATAAATAAGGCCTTACTAGGGTAGATTTATTCCATACCGTCCGTTCAGGGCAGGAAATAAACCTACCCTGACGGAACGACGCGCTGTTGTTGCCGTGTCGCCGGGAAGTACGTCACGCGCGGCGACGCGCGTGCGCCGTACTAGGGAAACACCGAGGTTCAACGAACCATCCTACTACATAACCATACATGATTTATTAATAAATATACAGGTTAACGATGGCGCCGACAATACGGCAATAAATGAAAACACTGCAAATACTAGTTCACAGGAGTATTCTGAAATTGTCAAAAAATTATAACATCTTAATTAAAAAATATATGTATTTGTCATTTAAAAATGTTAACGAATTACAACACCATTTACAAAATGTTGGTTTACTTTCTTTAGTATCAGTAACTATGATTTGAATAGCTCCTTGACTAAGTCTAACTTCGATAAGTCAGGCATCTTACTCGCCCTGCCGGGGCTGCGGGACTGTTCGAAAGAGATACCGTAGCCCCGGAACACAAAGGGCGATGAAGGAACATGGATGGGTTTTAGTCAGTTGAAGTCTAACACTCCTTCCTGCTCCGCCCAGAGCCGGAGGAGTAATTTGATGATTTCCGATCCGAAAAAAAAGGAGTCTTACTCGTTTTAGTACAAACACGAAAAACACGCCCCAGTGTAGTAGGCAAAAGGCAAAAGGCATCCTAATGTTTATGTTTTTCTACTGATTATAAAGTTTTGCATTCAACGGCTGTTATTAGATACAATTTTTCTGTCATTATCAACCATACATATCATTCTACTCCATAAACTACTTCTATCTCTTAACGTCTGCTTTGCATTGGAGTGCACAAATTAGTAGGTTAAATTGTGTATAGAAAAGCTTCTTTTATCAATATCAAAAACTGTAAGTTTTCGCAGTTTTCAGTCTAGTTGCTTCTACTTCCGAAGAAAAAGAAGTTTAATAATTGTTTACACTTTTGTGCTAATGTAGGTATAATGGAAGTATCTGTATAATCCACAGTAACTAAATAAACTTTATGTAATTTAAATATCATTCATTAATCACTACTACTACTACTATTAATTACATATATGTGTATTTATATATCTTAATAGGTTAAGTTAGTTGGTAAGGCACTATTGTCGTGTATAATCGTGTAATCATAACAACAGCGACACATAAATGACCTACGCTACTCTTCGTTGCGAATTACATATTGATTAATATAAATACATCAAACAAAAAAGTCAACACCATTGTCAATGGGAAATGTTTTAGAAATGTGGCAACATTGCAAAATATCTTTCAAAATTCAAATTGCGCGGGCAATTTCGAGTTTTCCTTTCAAACTCCAGATGTCGCTAATGGCGTTTCCTGTACAAACGGTGCCAACTCGGCGATGTGTTACTAAGAGTGCAGAAACGCAAAGAGCTTACGAACGTCCAAATAACGTTGATCCCTGGGGGTGTGTCCAGTTTCTGTGGTGTTGCCAGGTGTGGTGTTTTCACAGTCCCATCTAATTGACATAAGATATTACATTTTTATTTACTTAGACATTTTACAAATACGAAAATTATGTACGTTACGCATCCGTCGATACAATACATGTAATTTAAACTGCGTGTCAAATATGTATGAATTAATTTTATTTTTTTTTAATTCATCAGCCGCTTTTGTTTTAAAAAGATCATTATTTACCGTGTTATTTTATGTGTTATTATAGGTAACAAGAAATTACTGAAATAGATATATTTAGATTATGACGTGAAATCCTATTTTGCATTATACAATGCCGCCCGTGGGTCTAACGCATGATTGGCGCTGAAATACTGGATACCCAACCCCAAAACGATTTGCCACACCCAAAAGGGGGGAGCTAGCTACACTAATATCTACCCAAAACGACAACCCTCTGACCATTATGTTCGTCTCTTGCTCACTTAGGCTTCAATAATATAACTCTCTCTCTTTCCCTCAGTGTGAACTTGAAATAAGACTGCGGTATGTCTGACCACACGCCGGTTGCGACTGATGACGTATAGCTTACGTCGCACTCATCCTTTAAGAAATGGTGGGTTTTAATTTTAAATGGAGAAAACCAAAGGAAAAGAAACTAGACAGAACTAAACAGACTACTAAAGTACTAAGCAATTAGATGTCGAACAAACAACATTCTAATAATATTCTACTCTGTGTATAAAATTCAGATAGAATTTTAATCCGCGACCGTGACGTCACGGCACGCCGTCGACAGCGTCTGACGTTTCAACGAGACCAGCATAAGCGATGTTTCCGGGTGTGATGTTGATTCAGAAGTAGTAATAATATCAATCTCTTACTACTATACACAATATCTCTGCCTCTATATGATGCACACATAGACGATTAAAACGATGTTTGCATAAACTAAATCTTTGATTAATGCGCATGCGCTAGGAACGCAAAGGAACGCGTTTTTCGATACAAATTGTATCGGCACATTGGCTCAGTGGCAGAGCACCTCACCCGTTAGAAAAAAAAATACGGAGTGAGGAGGTCGTTGGTTCGAATCCTTCATGTGCCCTTTTTGCTAGCCTTTATGTAATTTAATTCACTTTTGAAAGCTTCTTATAACTTTTTCAGAGCTTTTCCTGAAAGAAAAATGATTGTTTTTGCTAACTTATCTTATTATACGATTTTTCGTTTTTTATTCTTATCTTTTAAAACCCTAAATTTTGATACCTTATTCAAAGGGTTTGGAAGAAAAAAAAATTTTACTCCACAATATGGCGCCCAAAATACGCTTTTTTCTTTGTACTTGTATTTATATAGTTAGTGATACACGCGGAGTTACAAAAAAAATAACGATGCATAATTATTGATCCAATTCGGTTAATCCATTTCGTCGTTGAAGTTCTAACACCACGTATGTCAAAAAAGAGTTACGTAGTCACAATGGAACGGACATACATACAAATATATGCGCAGAAAACATTACCAAATTAAAATAAACTTACAATAAACATACAAAATACGAGCAACGCCTTCATTTATTTAACATAAAGACGCTGCGAGACCATCGCCGTTCGCGCGATCTTATTTTTCTATACAAAATTGTCAACGGAATCATAAAATGCAGTGATTTTTTTGATTAAATTTCGTATTCAGTCCCTTCAAAACCTCCTAGACATCCCATCACCAGACTGCTTCATATCCCTTTTCGCAAATCAAACCTTGCTCTCAATGCTCCTTTGCTCAGAATATGTAGAAACTATAACAGCTCCCACACATCACTGGAAACCGATTTATTCGGTGTTTCCCATAGCAAGTTTAGAAGATCAATTTCTGAGGTACGGGTGAGCACTAATTTACCTTTTTTAACCGACTTCAGAATTCGTCGGAGGTTCTCAATTAATCGGAACCTTTTTTATTTATTTATGTATGTTCCCCGATTACTTGAAGATGGCTGGACTGATTTGGATTTTTTTTGTTTTGTTTGAAAGGGTATACTTCCCAGATGGTCCCATGATCATCAAATCAGGATATGATGATGGGGTCCTGGAGAAATCGAGACAACTCTTCAAATTTATAGGCACACTTGAAGCGACTTGGGTAGTTTTTGAAAGAGTACTTTCTGGGAGTGGTTCCATTTCAATTTGGTGAAGATCTGATGAAGGACTTCGGAGATAGGCAACGGAACTCCTTAATAAATGATAGCAAATGGACTGGGTTTGATGAAATCTCATGTCTGTATAGTGTTTACACCAGTTCATAACATAACATCACGCCGGTACGCTGTAAAGGGGTAAGCACATGTGAACCACTAAAAAGTGATATTGAGACTGTAGCGCCGTATTTAGCCTTAATATTTAGTTTGTGCGTGGATCAAAGGGTCTTTCCGGATCTAATGAAATTCAGTAAGGTAATACCGCTTTTTAAATCTGGGGATAGTAAAGACACCAATAACTATAGGCCCGTATCCGTGTTGCCGGTTTTCAGCAAGGTGTTTGAAAAGATAATGCTCAATCAAATGCTTAACCATTTTAACACCAATAAAATATTGCACGAGCAACAACAGTATGGTTTCACCAAAGGACGTTGTACAACTGACGCCGGTGTGACTTTATTAAAACACATATTTACTGCGTGGGAAGAGGCACAAGATGCCATAGGAATCTTCTGTGACCTTTCGAAGGCATTTGATTGCGTAAATCACGAAACCCTGATCTTGAAACTTGAGCATTACGGTTTAGGTAAACTTGCGCTTAGTTTAGTAAAATCGTATTTGAATGATAGACAGCAACAGGTACAAATAAATGGTGTCAATTCAATGGGTTTAAAAGTAAAAATGGGTGTACCACAGGGTTCGATATTGGGTCCCTTCCTCTTTTTAGTATATATTAATGACCTACCCCGTTTATTTAACAACCATCCGCATATGGTGTTGTTTGCTGACGATACTTATTTAATATTTAGGATAAACAGACGTGCCACTGATCTTGACGACGTAAATAACGCCCTACTGCAGGTCCATAATTGGTTTACCGCTAATAATTTAGTACTAAATGGGAAAAAAGCTAAGTGCATTAGATTTGCTCTACCAAATGTCAAAAGTAATGATTGTGACATAATATTGAATCAAGAGAAACTAGAATTTGTCGATAAAACGGTTTTCTTGGGAATCACGCTCGACTCAAGGTTACAATGGGGTCCTCATTTAACATCTCTTGCAGGACGGCTGAGTTCAGCTGCATATGCTGTTAGAAAAATCCGTCAATTTACTGATATTGATACCGCGAGGCTAGTCTATTTTAGTTATTTTCATAGTATTATGTCATACGGCATTTTACTATGGGGACGGGCTACAGACATCGAGTCTATATTTATTCTGCAGAAAAGAGCCATCAGAGCCATATATGAATTACGTAGACGCGATTCTCTAAGAGAACTGTTTAAGGAAATTAATATCATGACAGTACCTTGTCAATACATCTATGAAAATATCATGTACGTTAGGAAAAATCTGCATTTATTCAGTAAAAGAGGTGACAGACACCACTATAACACTAGAAATAGGGACCAACTAGTTCAGCCAGGTTTCAGGCTTGCTAAAGTAGATTCATCTTTCATGGGGTACTGTTTGAAATGTTACAATAAAATACCTCCCCACATTCTTCAACTGAATGAGACGAAATTTAAATCATGTATAAAACGCACACTATGTAGGCAAGCATATTATAAGTTGGGGGATTACATTGATGATAAAAATGCTTGGCTAAATGCTGGTCCTGCTCCACAACCATAGGGGCAAACTAATTGAATGTACTGGTCGGGCATTATTTGAGTCTATCGACACGCAAAGAAGAAGAATTGATTCCCATGTTAATGTATTGTGGAAGCTGCAGAAGATTGTAAAAATATACCTACTTGCATTGTATAGATTCCGGTTTTTAGTATTATATAATTGCATAGCACATGTGTGAGTACTTTGTACTGTTCAGCCACCACTTACATTTAGTTATCTTTCATTGACTTGAAAATGCCTTGGTGGCTACGAGAGAATGTCATGCTCACTCAAATGTTTTGCTGATGGTGGCGGGTGTGTCGGGTCACTTAGTTCCCTTAAATATGGTCGAGTTGAATGGTGCCGATACATGCGTCATGATCGTGAACGGGCGCTCTCAGTTGGGACTGGTCATCTCTTAGCTGCCACGGTTCGTTCCTTTTAATTACTTTTTTTTTTTTTTAATTTTTGATTTATCAATTTACTCTGGACGCTCTTAATGTGCACGTCTTTCTACATCGTTCTCACATATATGTATAATCTCAACATGAATGATGTAACCAAGATTTTGTAACAATATTTTGATTTAAAAGAGTGTCCATGGAGTTTCTTGCCCGTTCTTCTCCATAGAGATCTACGTTAGGGAATGAGCAACTTAAGTACTTTCTAAAGTTATTATGCCTTGTGACTGTGACTGTAGCTTTGCTTTTTTTGTATTTTCGACATTCAAAAGTGCCGTAATGGTCTAATTGAAATAAATGATTTGAGTTGAGTTGAGGGTGAAAAATAAAAACTTTTTTGCAAAAAATAAAACCGACTTCCAAAAACACAAAAAAGTGAATAATAACTTTAGCTTCAGAAGTCGGTGACCTTTGTTTGATTGATTTAGTTCTTTTGTCACCGACTTCTGAAGCTAAAGTTATTTTTCACTTTTTTGTGTTTTTGGAAGTCGGTTTTATTTTTTGCATAAAAGTTTTTTTAATAACTAATTTCTGTCAACTCAATACATTTACAACTTCGCAACCATTAAACAAAAATGTAAATCTTTATATATCACACTCATTATGCCTATGTATATCATCATAATCCATATCATTTCATTTAGTATTAAGTCAATGTTATTTTACATTGTATTCGAATTTTATTATTAAGATTTATAAAAATATATGTTATTGAAAATGGACTGCCTCAACACACAGGAGCGACCAGCGTTCTGGATCAACGGCCTGCGATAGACAAAGCTTAGGGATATTGGTTTAGACTACCTCGTAGGTCTAGTGGTCGCAAGTGCGACTGCTGAGCAGGGGTCCTGGGTTCGATTCCCATGTCGTGCAAAGTGTTATTGGGTTTTTCTATCAATATTTTTTCAATAGCAGCCGCGGAGTCTGGATTTGTGCCTGGTGATGGCAATAGGCTCGCCCCCTGTTACATGGGACTTAAACATAACCGGCAAAATGAGGGTGTACTAGGTAAACTTCTGCCTAACCCTTTGAGGATTACAGGCGTGATGTTATGTTAATGTCGTTCTATTTTTCACGAATAGGAAAGCCTATTTCGCAGCTTTTATAACACTCTTTAGTATATAAAACTAATGCGAAACAATCCATTAGATACATAATGTTAATGCGAAACAGCTCAGAACTTATGTTATCCTGGTACCCTTAGTTCAGTTGCAGTGTGTTCAGACACAGTGTACGGCACAGAACGCCAAATTGGACATGCTTTGCATATTTGAGCCTCGGTACAAGGAAAGCAAGACCAGCCAGGAGGTGGATCGGTAGAGCTCGCTTTAACAGCGATGCGGCGATGGACAACGATACGTCACTCCCGTTGTGATAACCGTGACCTAGAAGCTAGACCTTGAAATATCCGCGAATACAGAGAAAACTTTTATGTTGTGGATACTATCTCCTTCTTGGTTAGAGTTATTAGATTCAATTAGAAGTCTAGGTTTCAGTGACGTAGGAAATTCGGATCACTTAGTAAATACACAGACGCGTTAAAATATAACAATGCCATCCGAGTTTTAAAAGATTACTCCGGATTATTAGCCAATCAGAAACAGATTAAATTATAGACCTCGAGCTTCGAGATTGTTATAGAATTCTAAAAGTTGGATCATATCATAGCTATAAAAATACAGTCATAGTCATGAAGTTTCCAATTGCCTTACCTAGAATCTACATTTTATATAAACTTTCCATAGTCCCTAAAAAATATAACCTAGCCCTAATGCCTACCCTACCTTACATAGCAACCCAGGGACCATATTCTATGTACATAGAGACAGAATGTCCGAAGACCGATTAATGGTAACTCTGCGAGGATAAGGTCAACTACGAGATAAGCCGGATTGTACTCAACAGCTAATCACGCAGCAGAACAAATCTGGGCCAGTGGTCATTTCAAGCATCCTTGGTACTCTTCCCGCAAAGCCCGTGCCTGCAAAGGCAACGGACCGGGCCGATGATGACGGTTTCGTGACGGTGCAAAGGAGGAAACGCCATCAGCGAAGCTGTAAGAACCGCTCCGGTAAGTCTCCTGCGGAGCCCAACATTAAACTTCGCGCCGCGAAGCCGAACACCCCGGTGCACATCTCTCGCCTACATTACACCACTGAGGCTGAGGACATCGAGGAGCACGTGCGCCAAAGATTGAAGTACACGCCAAGAGCATAGTTACTGGAGTCACGCTGCAACGTCAATTTCAAGGCGTTTGTGGTGCGCATCCCGACTTGTATGCTCCATTTGGTGTTGGACGAAAGTTTTTGGCCGCAGGATGTGGTGTTCCATCGCTTCCGCAGACCAATTCCACTAGAACGCACAAAACATCGTGCAAGTGAAGTGCGACTAACATAGTTTTAAGTTGCTTATACATTTTTATCGTTTCGTGCATAGGACTAAACTAAAAGTTCTTATTCCAAGGCATAAAGGGTCAAACTGCAATAATACAATGCATTTAAACTGAAACAGAACTGTGAAAACGCCCCCTGTACAACGAAAGAGATAATAACGGCACCAACTGGTATTACAAACACTTCTGTCATCGTTGAAAGATAAAGTATATATTTTTATATAACAATATAATTGAGCCACGGACGTTGTCGCCTCCTGTAGCGTCCATTTGTTCTTGTAACGCTACAAGAACAAATGGACGCACGAACAGTATCAAGATTATTAAGGACCAGCCAGGTTTTCTTTATGACCTTTATCATGAGTTTATGAAGCCGTTGAAGTAGACATAACATACTGTAACTAACACATTTTAATAAAGTTATTTTTGACGCCATAATATCAAAATCAAAGTAATTATTTCATGTAGGCCAGTCACAGGCCCTTTTGAATTGACGAAACAAGATGAAAATTAAATTTAGCTACAGTCCTAGTCACAAGACATAAAAACAGTGAAAGTACTGTAGTTGCCCATTCCCTAGCGTAGATCTCTATGGAGAATAACGGGCAAGAAACTCCATGGACACTCTTTTAAATCAAAATATTTTTTACAAAATCTTGGTTACATCATGCATGTTACATACATCATGCATGGTACATTATGTGATAACGATGTAGCAAGAAGATAATTCTTTCAGAGTACAAGACAAAAATAAATTAATATCACAGCGTGCAAGTTAAACGATTTACTGGAGCGGCCTTTACGATCGCGTAGCTCTCGTAGCCGACGTTTTCTACGCCGAAGCATCACGTAGAACACTAAATAATTTACTGATCAAGTTTCTACCGCTACGAATATTTTGTAAAGAGAAAAAATGAGCATTTTATCTCATTGCTACTTATGGTATCACATATTATTATAATTAATGATCGATTAGAATTATACATTTTATAATAATTATGTTTCTACACTTTCTGCAAAAACGATATTTCTTAAAAAACACAAAACACACTTACAAATACAAGTTCATGTTCTAATCGTTTTACAGAGAGTAAAAAAAAATGTTAAAAAAACCAGATGATACGATCTCCATACAGCGTGCCCCATAGATACGCAACGCGTGCATATTACAAGCGCAACATGAATTATAAGGAGTTATCATGCACGTTCCACCACGTACAAAGTCTAGACTAACATAGTAATATTCTAACTCATCCCACCATTGATTGAATGAAACTGTGTAAGTAATGCAGTACCCCGTCTACTGCTATTGCATTTCCTCGTTGGATTTTTGTATACGCCCATCGCGCTAGTGCATACAGATGAACTTATCTGTCCCGTGTCCAGGTGTGCGTGCACGTCCAGAGATAGAACGGGACCCACATCTTTGTAATCATAGAAACCCGGTGCGACAAATCTATTTATTGATTTTAGTTTCATCAGGCCCATGCACGGCAGGCTATTACTTTCATAAATTTAAAATAATACTAACAACACAAATTTATTTGTATGTAATTCCCATATGAAATTTAAAAAAAAATCCTACAAGCGCCCACGGCCTCTGTTAAGCTGAGAGTGACTCGAATGATAATAAAATAAATTAAATATGTTTCATTACTTAGTGCACTTGGAGGATAAGGTCATGAGAGAAATCTTGTTTATCCATGAAAATAATATGAACGCGTCTACAAAGTTTTGTGTTCGCGCTAATTAACGATTGAAGAATTATTTTGTGAGGAGACGATCCTGGCTGCAGGATTGAGTATTGTTTGTCAAATATTATCACCAGAACCACAGGTGTATGCAAAATTTCAGCTCAATCGGTTGGAGGCTTTGAAATTTAATTACAAGATTTTACCAATACAAATTAACAAGGCTAGTTGAATAAAAGCTTAAAAAAATAAAAATGAAAAATACGAGTAGTTATGGTTCATTTCATAGTACACTTAGCCACTTGGCCGCTTTTCAGTTTTATTCAGACAGCTAAGTGAGCTTGGCCGCTCTGGCCGAGCCCGCAGAGCCGTCTGCCGTCCCGACTGTGCTCCCATTCAGACGGTTGTACGTGCATACATCTGTACAGCTCTGCAACACGAGAGTAGTGGGGGAAGCAGCTTTTTTTTTACTATTTAATCTAATAGCACAACGCTCGCGATTTCATCCGCGAAAGTTGTGATAGCTCGGCTAATATGCATGATGTAAATATAATTTTTGTAGTGATTGGCCGAACATTGCTTGCTTACTCACACGTTCGTCGCTCCCGCTCCCTCTTGTCGATACGCCGTTGTGGTCTTTTCTTTCGCCGGAAGTGCCGGAACTACTCCATGGCATATACCATCCTGGACACGCGAGTTCATTTATTCGAGATCCTTATAACAAGGTCTAAAATAGCTGTTCTATTCTGATGCATGTCATGGCAGTTGTCAGCTGTCAAACAGTTGAAAGTCTGTTTAATGAGGCATTTCTTTCCACCTGGCTAGACAAAAATGGTGATAGCTCGGCTAACATGATATCAATACAATTTATAGCTTATAGCACTCACGATTAATGTAGGTTTCTACGAGAGAAATAATTTTTCACGAATTCCGGAGATTACTCCCTACATATAAACTTACAAACAAACTTTACCTCTTTATATTATTAGTATAGATTGCCAACTTAGCGCGTCATCCAGTTAAACATGAGTCATACACCTGTGATTTGGAATTGATTCTGAATGTCGCGTAAGATCAATATTCAGAAGGAATACTTAATTTCCGTCGCAAAGTTTTTTAAAGTTGGTTTATAGATAGCACAGAGATCGTAAACAAAACTTTCTAAATTAACGAAAATGTTTCGTCTTTCGTTTTCGTTTTGTATAAAAAAGCATTAACATTTTTGCTTAGCTGCGAGTGAATTAGGTTTAATGAAAATTCATGAGCTACAAATGTATTTTTACCTCACAAAAAAGAAAGAAAGTTAAAATTCGTCTATAATTAATACAGGAGGATTTTTTTAAGTGGACAGTTCAGCAATGAGACGCCTTGGAATCTTATGATATATTAAATGTTATCAAAATAGTATACACGCTCAGATTACAGTTGTGTCAAAATACTGTAACTGTGTAACTACGCGAAGCACTTCATTATTATCAGATAATTTTATATTCCATTGACTTACTAAAAATATCTAAGAACTTACAAAAACTTTTTGCAAAAAAAAACCGACTTCAAAGAACACAAAAAAGTCAAAAATAACTTTAGCTTCAGAATTCGGTGACAAAAAAACTAAACCAATCAAACAAAGGTCACCGACTTCTGAAGCTAAAGTTATTTTTCACTTTTTATTGGTTCACATGTGCTTAACTGCTTACCCCTTCACAGCGTACCGGCGTGATGTTATGTTATGAACTGGTGGAAACAATAGACAGACATGAAATTTCAGCAATCCTAGTCCATTTGCTATCATTTATTGAGGAGTTCCGTTGCATATCTCCGAAGTTCTTCATCAGATTTTCACCAAATTGAAATGGGACTACTCCGAGAAAGTACTCTTTCAAAACCTACCCAAATCGCTTCAAGTGTGCCTATAAAATTTGAAGAGTTCTCTTTATTTCTCCAGGATCCCATCATCAGATCCTGACTTGATGATTATGGGATCACCTGGGAAGTATACCCTTTCAAACAAAACAAAAAAAGTCCAAATTGGTTCAGCCATCTTCGAGTAATCGGGGAACATACATAAAAACAAAAAACAGGGTTCCGACGAGTTGAGAACCTCCTATTTAAAGTCGGTTAAAAACACAATGCATAGCTTAAATTGCTGGATCTAGAAACTTGCAATTTCGCTAAAGTGTTTCTAATAAATTGTGACGAAATTGATAGCTGATGTGAAGTTCGTTTTAAGATTTATGTTATACTAGCTGTTGCCCGCGGCTTCGCCCGCGTGGAGTTGGATAATTGGATGAAAAGTATTCTACTCAAATTAAATTTACCCTCTTAGGGGTTGAATTTTGAAAAATGCTGAAATACGTAGCTCATTATTTTTGCACACTATAAAATGCAACCTATTTATAGTCTTTTCTACCATCTAGTAGTTTTCGTTCCAATACTATTTACAGAGGCAGTGACTAGGATAACACGAACACGAGTGTTTAGAAGACTTTCACTTTCAAATCTCACTGTTCATAAATCAATGCAGTTAGGTAGTAAGCATTGAAAAGAATAGTCGGACTTCTGTTGTAAATATTAGCGATCAATATTATTTACTGTGATAGTAGATCATCTATACATATAATAAATACATTTAATAAAATCGTTGAGACGAAAAAATCTGTACATTGAAGCTTTAAAAAAAAAAACCAGCCAGGGTGACTTAAAATAAATAACTGAACATATTAAAACCATTTTAAAAATTTTGTTTGTTTGTCTGTTTGTTTGTTTGTTTGTTTGACCGCGCATCACGTAAAAACTACTGAACCGATATTGTTGAAATCTTCACAAATCTATTTAAATACATTCAGAATAACATTTAGGCTATAGAAATTTTGGATTTTTTTGGAAAAAGGGGGTGAAAAGGGGGCTAAAGTTTGTATGAAAAAAAAAATTTAGATTGTTTTAGAATCATGAAACTCAGAATGAATACTTATTAATAAAAATAAAGACATACCTGTTTTAGCATTTTTTAAAAATCTCATCCAGAGACGCAAAAAACAGGGTGTTGTGTTTAAAATTAATAAACTTCAAACACCTATAAAATCAAAACCAATAAAGTGTAACCTTTTAAAGTTGCTAAATATACTTCATATCTAATACAGGTAAATATAAATTCTTAGTTTTCTTGAAATTTGATTTTTGACATGAATACGCACAAAATAGCGGAACTCAAGAAAATCAGCTTCCTTCGGTATAAGTAGTTGGAACGAAATGTTTGTGCGCTCATCACGTCAAAAATACTGCATAGGCTTCTTCAATATTTAGGTTTTATTATCACGCTACTTCCTTAATGGGGTAGGCAATTTCGCATTATGTCCGTATACTTCAATTGTTTGACGTTTCAGTCAAAACGTAAGTACATGAGAAGGGCCATTTGTAGCTTATGTCAACGAAGTAAATAGCCTAGCGGTTTCATGAACTCTCTGCAAACTACAGGGTTGCAGGTTCAAATCCCCCCGCAACATAATTTTCACTTTTTGTGATTTGTTTTTTTTTTGATGCTGTGAGATTTCCTACATTTCTTTTTGTATTTAAATTGTATATATTTCTTATTTTTGTTGTTGTGAAATATTTTTCCAAAAAGTAATAGATAAGTATGGACGAAGAATACAATTATGCTGCGCCGACCTCAAATAAATTGGGATAAGAGCAGGAGTATGATGATGATTTCTCCAAAAAGTAGTACAGCGAACGGAAGCCTGATAAATTCACGTGTTCTTTCCGTGCAAGAACTGTGCTGTGCTATTCGCAATAATCCATACGCAGTTTACGTAGATTATATTTACAGCTATATTGTTATTGCCTTCATTTCATGCACCTTGGTGAGAATTTAAGACCTGCCTGGACTGCCATCGAAGGTCTGACGATGGAGACAAAAGTCAGTTGCAAGAGGTCCGCAACAGTTTGCAGCAGCTATATCGTGTTTGGGCTCATTTCATGGACCTTGATGAGAACTTTAAACTTAGCTAGAGTATGACTTTCATCGAAGGTCTGACGATGGAGACGGAAGGCAGTTGCAAGAGGTCATCAAGAGTTTACAACATCTATATCGTGTTTGGGCTCATTTTATGCACCTTGATGAGAACTTTCGACCTAGCTGGAGTATGACTGTCATCAAGTGTCTAAGGATGATATCGTAAGGCTGAGGAGGCTGGCGAGGGAAGCGATTAATGCAAATATTTCAGAGAAATTAAATGAAGTGTTTGTTTGGTTGGTTGAACACGCTAATTTCAGGAACTACTGGTTTGAATTGAAAGTATCTATTAGTGTTGGATAGCCCATTTATCGGAGAAGGCAACAACGAACAACAACGTTACAACGTTTATATAACATCACGCTACAATCAATAGGAGCAGAGCATCAATGAAAAAGGTTGCAAAAAAAGGAAAAAAATATTCCTTTTGAGATCTTTCGTTGCGTGCGCTGCGTAAACGGTTAAAGTTACGCAACAATCGTGTATAACGGAATTGTTCCTCTTATAAAGTTCTATAAAAAGTCTGCGATAGCATTAATATGTCTATCTTTTAAGGGTGTCTCACACTCTCTCTAACCATCTCTCTGTCTCTCTTATATGACGCAGACGAAGTTGCGCGGGTCAGCTAGTTATAATAATAAAATACCAGCCTATTACTGTCCCACTGCTGGGCAAAGGCCTCTTCTCATACAGAGAAGGCACAAGCATTGATCACCACGCTTGCTCAAGACGGGTTGGCAATTTCGAACTTATATTAGTTATAAGTCCAGGTTTCCTCACGATGTTTTTTTCACCGATGTCTGTGATGTCCAAGATAAACTTCGAAAGTACGTATGAATTGAAAAAGTCACATTGGTACTTGCCCGGATTTGAACTCACAACCTCATACATGAGAGGCGAGGCCATAACCTCTGGGCCACCATGACACCTCACACTAGTAGATCATTAAATGAATTAAATGCAACAACAACATCAATTTATTTCAGGCTACAATGGGCCACAAATATATACCTTATAAACTAACATATATAAAGTAATTAAACGACTTGTGCCATGACGTCTGACAGGAAAGGGGGAAAGAAAACGTGTTGCGCCGACCCCAAATAGAATGGGACAAAGGCAGGTAATTATTTCGTCGGTCGGCGCATGCGTAGTCTACCCGTTGTCCTACTCTCGCTGAGATCTGAGCGAAAGGAGCCAGTGTGACGATAACCGTGGTTCGGGATAGACGACATGTTCATTTTCATGCTTCCTAATTATAGCTAGTGTAAACTGAGTGCACCCGTACTGCGTGCCCTCAAAACATGAAATGGAACGTACTGTGGTGGTACATAGCCGTAAAACATAAACGGGTGGATCGAATAAATTTCCCACCCGCACGCAAAATACGAGCTTTGAACGTGGAGTTGCGGACATCAGCCCGATAAACAATACAATATAATATAAATGTTTTAAGAAGTTGGTAATATTATAATTGTTTAAATTAGCACTGAGATTTAATAAATCGATCTGAATATTGATTAAAGGGCTTTGTTGCTTAGCGACCACATCGCCCATTGCAGGAAAGCAAATTACTTACGATCTATTTAACACTAACTTACGATCTACTTATTACTAGCTCATACAATTATTTTGCTTTCTCGGACACTGGAAAAGCAAGGATAGTATTACAAATGCCAATATTATACGATTTAAAAACATTTATTCTACTATTTTCATTCCGGACACACTCCATCAGGATATGAAAAACATCATCAATTACTCCACAGTCATCACAATTTGGAGACAAAACTTTCTTCATTAAATTATAAACTTATTCGAAGGGATGTGGCCGGATCGAAGTCTTAAGGCTATAGTAATTAATTTTCTGTTCAGATCACAATCAATCCACGAAGATCGAGAAATCTCTGGCTGGATAGTTCGGTACCATATCCCCTTTTCTTTTGATCTTTCATCAAAATACTCTTGCCAAAGATCTAGACACTTTTTTTTTGCCTTTCCGAAATAGTCAGAATATAGCGGGGTAATATATTAACAATATTAACGGCCACTATGAGAGATAAGTAGATTTATACGTGTATAGTATAAATATATATATTTTTTAAAAGATCGATACTACTTAATTACAAACTACAACCCTAAATAATAATATAATTATAGGTAATATATAGGTTACAGGGCGTCAAAAATTATAATATTATATTCAATAAGTTTTATGAATGTGGAATGAGAACCAACCAACCAGCCAGGTTGGCTCCCAGTTTCACACTGCCGTAAATTGCTTGGTACGGTCCTTTTATAGACGCCTTAGACGACGCAAGTGAAACAAAAGATGAAATTTATGACAGCCTGGTTTATTTCTTCTCCTTGTCCGTTCGTTTCTCTTGCAGAGATTATTTCCAAATAAACCAAATCTAAGTTACATCTTCGGAACTACAGATCTGATTCCGAAAAGGCTCCATTTAAAACGTTTCCGTGAAATAAACGCCTTTCCGGCCATAACGTGAGTCTCGTAAAACTAGCTTTTACCTCTTATAAACGCGGCCTCAATATCGTTTTTTAACTTTCTTACTATTTTACTGGGATAAAAAAATATCAGATCAACTACGAAACCCTTCACTGTACGTTTTCCGAAAAACACTTGGCCGGTTTTATAGCTTTGAAAAGCCTAAAACTTTCTAAAAGTCTTTCCATAGTATTCACCCTTTTCATAAACACGATTTTCATTCTAATTTGAATCAATAAAGTAATCGCCGCTGGGGCTAATCCCCACTGCTTTATCGTTATCCTCACGTCAAATAATATAAGCACTAGTAATAAAGGAAACCACCAGGATAGACTAGGACTAGAGAAATAAATAAATTCTGATTCTAATTTGAATTACTGACTTGGTTCCTGACTCACAAGAAGTTTTACCCAAAAAATAAAATATTGATTTCATCTTATTTTAACCTTACAAAAAATGGTAATAAATAGGTACTGAAAAAGTAAACCCATGTAATAAATAATGTACATATTTTAATTATTGATGAGTGTTTCTGAAACTAAGTGATTTTCCAAATTCTTCAAACTTGTACTAAGACACTGAGTGCCCCATCAGTGACTAGCTTTTAACTTAGATTAGTTTACGAGTATATCTAGGATACGTGACGCTTTCGAAGCTTTTGTCTCACACACTACATATTTGTATTGATGCAAACTATTGATACACAGGTTACAATAATATTACATTTTATTGCAAATTACGCAGTTTTGCGTCATACGTTGTATTTGCGACATATTTTCTTTGTGTCGTTTTCATTGCGTTTCGAAACCAAGTTCCACGCGAGACCCAAACGGTTTGTTCCGATATTGCATCGTTTGAATACTAGTGAGTACGGGAGGTGTGGAAGCTGGAAACATGTTTATCGTTTCGTGATCGGACGAATATAAAAGTTCTTATTGCAAGGCTTAAAGGGTTAAATTGCAATAAACAGTGCATTTAAACTGCAGCAAAACATTCATAAAGCCCGACCCTGTACATCGAACGAGATAAAAAGTAACACAAAATTTGCTCTTATAATACTAACACAGAAGTTTTGATATTCTAGGATACTGTTGTCATAACTTCATCTATATTGGAATTAACCGGTTAACTTTGTAAAAACCTACTGACTGAACTAGCTTCGTGTCCAGAATTCGTAACCAATTAATAAACACTGGTTTATATTAGACAAGTGTTAAAGGGTATAAAAACCGGACTACGTGAGACCAGCCAGAGCATGCGTTGCCATGGATACGCAACGCGTGTATATTACCAGCGCAACAGGGATCAGAAGGAGTTATCATGCACGATTAAGCACCTGTGAAAAATGTCTATCTAACTGTTACTAGTAACTTGCTCTTTCCGGTTGATTAATTAGATCGTTGTTTAATCTCGCCATTATGTATGGTTATTTTTGACATCACGAACATAATAAAATGCCTCACTGCATTCTTTCTTCCACGACAAACTTCTATCTCAACTGCAAGATAATAGCTGGAAAAAACTACAACTAGCTCGTCAGGAAAAATATACTTCCTATGAACACAGTAATGCAAAATTCAATTTTTACTAACAACATGTACAAAGCTTGCACTAACGGTGTTTAAAACTGACTAATCAGTTGTAGGAAGTTATTAAATAGAGGGAAAGTGTGATGGGAGGACAAAAAGTTCGCGAAACAAATAGGAAGAATGGGGGTAGGAATTAAACATTAAATTATTTTTCCCTAGCGACATTTATTTAATACACTTTCGTCAAGTAGAGAAAGTAATCCGTGTCCCGTTTATTCGCAAGCTTAAAGCGTAAGTTGGATAACGATACTTGAGTTGTTGGGAAAGGCGGCGGAAAAATTGGCGAATCCTGCATGGCCCATGATCTGTCCACGAAATAGACACAATAGTTCAACAATGGCGTCTCGACCAAATTGGTCAATTGACTGATCATGATATACTGCAATTTTCACAATATTCACCCGAAACCGGCCGGCACCGTACCAAAAGTTGGAGCACTGTGACCACGTTTGCAGTGCAACGATCTGACCGGCTACCAGGGTAACATTAGTCAAAAAGGCCACATCGCGTGAAACAAGATATGCTTAGGGCTAGGGGCCGGGTTTTTCAAAAGTGCCTATGTAATTATTCTTATCTAATGTATGAGACACCATAATAAACAAAATAAAATACTTTTGGACTCAGGATTAAAAGTATTTTGCCATTAAGTGCAGCAGCAAGCATTTCAATACAGCGTCGATCTCTTGGCTACCTACTCTTTTTTCCATCTCAGTTTTCCATTCAATTCCTGCGTGGACTATGCATACATCTAACGTTATTATTATTTAGTTAGTTAGTAGTTATTATTAGAACGCATCAAAACTCGGGAGTGGGGGCTTGTGACGTCATAACTAGCTAAAAATTATACCTAGGCGTGACGTATTGAGAATTTTAAAAGCGTCATATCTTTGTCAACGTTGGTTTACGTATCAAAAGAAAAAACACGGGTCAAATATTTTTTGACAATCTAACTGACGGACTAATTACATTTTTTTTTGTCGTCTCGCCTATTACTCTGCCCTATATTTAATTGCATTCTTCATAAAATTAAGAGAAAAAACGAAAAGTACTTTATGAATACTCTTTGCTGCTGTAAGCAAACAAAACCAATAGGGCAGCGCGTCTGTTGCTATGGAAAAAGTAGGACGCCTGCCAAGAGCACCAGCGCAACATGAATCAGAAAGAGATATCTGCAAATACATAAGGCTAAGTATCTTTTTAAGACTTGGTGACCTTCACAATCTGGTTGATATTTCATCAATAAGGCAAAGGAGTCAAGAATGGTAACATCTTAAAAAAAAGACATCGCGTCATCATAAAGTTGTAGACTAAGTATGAAATAGTTTAATAAAAAGTGTTACAACAAATTAGTTTTCTCTTGATCTTTAAATATCCGTAGCTCCTGTAAGCAATACGGTTACGAAATCTGTGTCATCACGGCTACGGTAGTTGCTGTAGAGCTGCGTAGACTTATCAACGCGGTAGTATGACCGTCTTGCTATGCGTCAGACACCATAATACATACATGCGCAAAGTAAAGTAATACATACATGCATGTATGTATTACTTTACTTTTTAAGATAAGTGAATATTTAAATACATACAATTCAATGTTGGAAATGTAGAAAGTCTTTGCGGCCACGGAACGAGATGTGAAGAAATTTTGTGATGCCAAGTTTTCTTGCTTATTTATTTGTATTCATATTATTGATTTTGTAGTAAAAATCTAATACATACTTGTATTAGATTAACGGTTTAACTTACTACATTTCAGTCCCATTACCTGTAATTAAGCTAGAACGAATGCCATCTCTTGAGTATATGTTGAACTGAATAAGTATTGCAAATAAACCTCTTCGCTCATATGGAAGCCTTGTACAATTTACGCAATCTAAACTTACCTTCTCACTGTCCCGGCCCCTTATTCACAACGCTTTGATTAGATTTTGGATTCGGAAAGTCGTATGTCTGTCTTTTTTTGACATTATGAAATCGAGTGAGATAGACATACTACTTTCCGAATTGAAAATCGAACGAAGCGTTGTGAATAGCCATTTTGCGTGACTTTACGCTATTGTCGCGATTGCTCCGAACAACACCGAGCGTGATTATAATGACGATTTCTCAAAAGTTTTTGTATGGGAGCTGTATATCTAGTTGTATATACTCGTTAAACTTATATTGTTGAAATTCTTACAAAATAAAGTACTTCACAAATAAAATATAAATAAATAAATACATATCGCTGGACATTAACACACAGCGCCATCTAGTGCCGCACTAAGCAACGAGGCTTGTGTCGTGGACACCAGATAGTTGATATACTACATATATACTTTTTGTTTGTAAATACATACTAATTATACATATAAACATCCATGACTCGGAAAACAAATGTCCATGCTCATCACAAAAACATTTGCTCCAACCGGGATTCGAACCCGGGACCCTAAGAACGTAAGGCAGCTTCACTACCGCTGCGCCATTCGGGTCGTCAGATAAATGAGTACGGTTTGCCTTGTAATTAAATGTTAACTCTAATTTGAAATAAGCGAACTTTTCCCAGTTAATTGTACAAAGGTCGTGATAATCATAAACAGAAGCGTTTATTTTGCGAAGTAAATCAATGTGAGTGCTACTATTGCTTCTTTTTTCTAATTGAGAACAGTAAAGTTTTTTTGGTTTAAGCTTTCGTATAGCATTAAAAAACAAAATCTTATAACAAATTTATAAACAACAGGAGTAGAAGCGAGGTTTTAAAAATGTCTTAAGCAGAATTTTCTATTTCACCGATACTAAAACACAGTTCAGTGGTTCCAACCCGGGTTTAAATTTTGTAACCCTCAGTAACGCAATTCGGCCTCCCACTGTAGTAGGTACAGTTCAACATTTCTGCGATCGAATTAATAAAATTGTCTGAAACAAAGACATTAAATATTTACGAACGATAGACGAGACAAGATGAAGAAAATCGTAACCCAAATACTTGTTACTACTTAGTAATAAATCGTTATGTCTAATGTCATACGCCCGCTTGTCAGGTAGCAAACATTCATTCATGTGTAAAAATCGAAAATGTTCGGGATCAAAATATTTGTATGACATTATCCCCAATGTCGGCTCTTTATCTAATTCTCCTAAATCTCTTTGGTCTGAAACAATTATTCTTTTTTTTTTCGAACCATTGTTACACCCAACAACTGTTTTATTCTTCAACTTTGAGTAAGAATCGTCAAACACGTCTCGGTATTCATATCATATTTTAAAACAGTTGTGGCGTTATCCGTAGAAGTCATATTCTCACGCCTTGACTCTTATATACCAGGAGGCAATAAGCTGAAGGAGATAAAGCGCGTTGATAGCCATAGAGAGATGAAAAGCACATGATTTTGCGTTCCCGCCGCAAATGCCCCATCCCCCAACGAATGGAGGGCTTAGTAGATATTGGACTTATTCGCAACATGCATCATTCTGCAATATTATTCTTACAATACAGAAATATTTCGCGATATTCCTGAAACATATTTTTAAATGTAAGATTGAAGAAAACATATTACCATTCAATAGCTGGTAGTTAACCGTAAACAATGCATTATTACAAGAAGATACGGCCCGCATTCCTGATATTCTGGTATTGAAACTCAATGCTATCGATATTGGCCTCATGCTTTAAATTCAGATTTAAGGTATGAGGCCAAAATCAATTTCAGAAATGTTAACCAACAATGCCCTACCAACGATTTAAGTAAATTATGCCAAATTCGCCAATTTAAAGAAGATATCTATTATCATATTCTGATGTTTTCAGTGGTGAAAAATCATCGATTAGGAAAAAACTCCAGGAACTGAAGCGCTTCAGTTTCTAGTTCATGCAAGACGGTGACTAAATCGGCCAATTGCAGCTGTGGTAAGTTTTGTTTTATATGTAGAATGGTACGATAGCATAAGATAAGCTAGCATTTTGGGCGCCTGCAAGCAAACTTTGAACAGATGTATCTTAGAAGCTATTTGGTCTAACTTCTAACTTAACCATACTTTCATTTTGTTGAAAAAATTCAGTCCTCTTAAAAACTTTTACCGTAGCAAAGGTCCTTGGTGATAATGAAAATGAACAATGATCCGGAGGTCGAAAAATTGGATGTAAAGTCCAATTTTTCGACTGGTAGCGCAAAATGCTTACATAACATTCGTTTTTGCTATAAGTGGAATCTACAACCTTAACCTTACAAGCAGGTTGCGCAATAGGTCAGATGACAAAAAAAAAACCGAATTTTAATTAGTCCGATAGAGATAGATTGCCAATAAATATTGGACACAATATTTTTTATTTTTTCACGTAAACAAAAAATGAAGACGACACAGTGCGTCGAAAACTAGTTTGACGTCCCATTTTAGTAAATTTTTTACTCAAATGTGACGTCACAAGCCCCCACTCATGATCTTTGACACGTCTTGTCTTCGTCAATTTTATTAATTTGATAAAACAAACAACACGTACTTATCCAATATTTTTCGATAATAAAACTGACGGACTAAACAGAATCATATTTTTTTAGTCAGTCATCATCCCTATTGTACTTATAGACGGTAATGAACATTGTACTTATTTCCTTATTTTCCTTGGTCCATCTTGAAGCCCCTGAACCGTCTCCTGAAACCAAGAGGGAAGACGTTAGTTAGTACAACTTTTTTAGTGAGGCTACTTCGACGGAACAACAGCATATAGGTGTGAACCTGTGTCGCAAACTAACTTCCACCTCTTGTCTTGCCCGGTGAGCCCCATAACGTGCAGCCACAGTTACTTCTGCGCTGCCACGGACGACGCAATACTGTTGTGGCAGGGACATAAAGAAAATGATGTATTGCAAGATAATAATTATTATAGTAGATAATTATCATTGTTATTTTGTTGTTCTTAATGTTTCTTCTCATTTAAGCCTAATAAACCTTACACGCGGGGCGGAACCAAGGATGTAAGATGAAATTAGTTAGAGAAAGTGGATGATAATGTAGAAGAAGAAGATCAGGGGGTTCCTATGCTTGATAGAGGAGTCGAAAAAACGCTTTGCAAGACGTTTCATGAATTGCTGAATAGTGGGGATTCTAAGATCTAAGTGAAGACTATCGTTACGGACGTACGGGGGGGCTCCGGTGATCTTACGGAGAAAGCGGTTCTGCAAGGTCTGCATCCTGTGGATGTGGCGGGGATGGGCATGAGCGAATACGACACAAGCGTATGTCATGATAGGTCGGATAACTGCTGTGTAAAGACGCAACTTGCACTTGAGTGACAACTTGCTCTTTTTGACTAGCATGAAGTGAAGTCTGCTCATGGCAAGGGCTGCTCGGTTACGAGCTGCTTTATATGAGCCGCGAAGGTCAGGTGTTCGTCGAGGATGACACCGAGGTACTTGGCTTGTTTCTCCCAAGGGATAGGCTTGCCGAACATAGTTATGGGGGCAGGAGACGGTCGCTGATGGCGTAACGTCTGATAGAGTACAGCCTGGCTCTTCTCAGGGTTTACTTCAATCCTCCACTTACGAAACCAAGCGCCGAGTGAATCGGCGGCTTGTTGAAGTGCACGATGGATGCAAACCTGAGATCGGCCGGTGTAACAAATAGCAGTGTCGTCGGCAAATAGGGCTACCTGAACATTCTTGTTCGTTGGGATGTCGCTGGTGAACAGCGTGAAAACTAGAGCAGAGAGGACGGAACCCTGAGGGACTCCGGCTCGGATGGGGTGGGGAGAAGATAGAGACTTTCCCACGCGGTAGCGGAAGGTGCGATCCGACAGAAAGTCTCGTAAGATGAGAACGAGTCCGGCACGCCGAGTTTGTACAGCTTGTATAATAAGCCGTTGTGCCAGACCTTGTCGAAGGCTTTCGCTATATCGAAATACAGCACCCCCATCATCGCTCCACGCTGGAAACCAGCGCTCAAGTGTTCGACGATGCGGTGGACTTGGTGTATACAAGAATGTTCGGTTCTGAAACCGAACTGTTGATCGGGAATGAGGCCTTTTGTCTCGGCATAATCTCTGAGTCGCTTATAAATAAGTCTCTCATAGATTTTGCCGAGCGCGCTCAGGAGACTGATCGGCCTGTAGCTCGAAGGCTGAGCTTTCGGTTTCCCTGGTTTGGGAATACCGATGACGGTGGCCTCTTTCCACACTTGGGGAAACAAGTTGTTGCTCAAGGCGCCATTGAAGATGGCTGCCAAAAGGACTATGAGCTGAGCGGGGAGGGTTTTAAAAATCCTATTGGTGAAGCCGTCGGCGCCAGGGGCTTTCCGAGGCTTGAGCTTGTCAATGATATCCTTGACCTCGTCTGGAGTGACCGGAGGGAGGGGATCGTCGGGTCTTCTACGGGAGGGAGTGCAGCTCTTCGTTCGACTTCTGCATCCACCTCATCGAGGTGCTGCTTGTCTACTGGAAGGGTGCTAGGGGAGCACTGTGATTCCAAACTGTCGGCCAGGCATTCTACCTTCTCAGAGTCGTCAAAAGCGACGCTCTTGTCAGGACGGATGAGAGGTGGAGAAGAGGCCTCCTCGGAGGATCTTAGCTTCCTCTGAAGTTGCCAGAAGCCTTGATGGGTTGGCTCCAGTTCGCTGAGCATCTTGTCCCATTGATTCGAACGAAACTCACTAGTGCGCTTCTTTACAGCACGCTGCATATAACGCATGTGAGCTCTGTTCTCATCGCAGGGCCAGACGCTATAGGCACGTATGGCCGCGTTCTTCTCGTTTATCAGTTCACGGATGTCGTCGGGTAGTTTTCAGCGATGATCACTCATCACTGGGACTTCTTGAGAGCAATCCTTTAAAATGGATTGCTTGTGAACTGTAAACGAGTCGATAGCGGCTTCGGTGTCTGCGACTGAGACAAAGTGGTCGGGGATACCGTCTAGGAGCGGTGACGTGTCTGATTTCAGCATATCGCTTACTTTCTTCCAGTCGGTTATTAGGGTGGTAGGAGTGGGCGACACAAAGGGCGATGAAGGAACATGGATGGGTTTTAGTCAGTAAAAGTCTGACACTCCCTCCTGCTCAGCCCAGAGCGGGAGAAGTCATTTGATGATTTCCCATCCGAAAAAAAAAAAAAAAAAAAAAAAAGGCTAACATTCTTGAGCAGCGCTATATCGAGCACATCAGGACGATAACCAGTGGTATCGGGATAGTGAGTGTTCTCCATAGGAGCAATGGGATCGAAGTTGATTTTCTGGCCTAGATCGCAGACGACTCTCCCTCTCGGGTTAGTCATACTACTATTCCAGGCGGGATGTTTGGCGTTGAAGTCACCCGCTATGATAGCGGAGTTACTCATGCCGAAGAGTTTGGTGAGATCATTAACCAGGAGGTTATGATTCTCAGACGTGTTTGAGGGGGGCATATAGGCAGACATTATATGAAGCGGTTGATGACCTGTCATGGCTAGCCGAGAGATTGAAACCTCCAGTAGGGATTCTAGGGGAGGGGGGTCGATTGGGATGCAGTGCAGTTCCTTGCGGTAGTAGATGAGCGTACCGCCCTTGTGACAACGTGTCCTATCATTGCGAACTATACGATAGTTGGCAATTTTAGGATCACGATTACTGGGTTTTAGAAAAGTCTCTTGGATGAGGAAAATATCTACTTGATAATCGCGAAGGAAGGATGCGATCTCGTCGCGTTGCCCTCCCATGCCATTAGCATTGAAAAAGCCTAACTTTAGGGACCGGGGTTGGGTGCACGATGCTACGGGTGTGATATCCATTACGGAGTTTGGTTGAGGTTACGAAGGGCTTCCGCGATCTTAGGATATTTCGCGTATACATTCCATATCTGTTTCAGGTCCTTAGCTGACCTGAGCTCGGCTGCTAGGCAGTCGGCCTCAGGTGAGATAAATACCTGGAACCTCATAAGGGTGTCAATGGTACTCTCCTCTTCCTGGTTGGATGGCAGGGGGCTTAAGGAGGGAAGAGGGACCTGGGACCGAGCCACTGGAGTGGGCACTGGGACTGGGTTGTCCATGAGGCCAGGCATTGGCATCGGGTTGGGCTGGGATTTCACCAGGGCAGGGAAGGCTCGCTGGTGGTTGAGCTGGTTCCACGGAGAGGGCCTCTGTGGGCTGAGACGCTCAGGGAGGTCTTTAGATGGGGCTTTTGTCAGGGGGCTTTCCCTCTGCTGACGGGCTTGAGCGCGATTCGCCAGTCTGTTGGCGAATTGTTTAGGGGCTTTGGGACAGCCCCTGTAGTTTGCCGGGTGGCCAGATTGACCGCATAGAACGCAACTAGGCGGCTCTGTGCACAGACTCCTGTCCTTGGGACGAGGGCAATCTGCCGTGGCGTGTTCGCCTAGGCATTTTACGCACCTGTGCGGTGCGTAACAATGCTTTTGGCTGTGACCGTATAGTTGGCAGCGATGACACTGCCCGACTATATTCTGCTTTTTAGGCCTCTCGATTGAGATGCCCGATAAGGAGCAGACTGATTTAATTTTGAAAATGGGGTGGTGACCCTCTACTGGGTCACAGATGACGAGCACCATGTCGTACTCGTCACCCCCTTGGGACCTATTTTTGTGGAGGCGGTGAACCGCCGAGACGGGGATGCCCTGGGAGGTGGGAGGTGGTGGAGTCGCGTTTGTGTATTGGATCTTGCGATCCGCACACATCTTGGACACTTCAGTCCACTTCCCCTTTTTTGTCTGATGTATAAAGCAGGGGGTGTGAGCTTCTTGGTTGAAGCGGATTGGGATGGAACCGGTTCCATGGGGCTATCCGGGCGGCTGACGGGAGCCGAGCCTTTGGACTGGGTAGCCATAGGGCTGGGAGAGCGGCTGATGGGGGCCGCGGCTGAGGGTGATGCTGCACCGGCGGCAGAGGGGATGTGGGTTAGGGAAGCGGAGAGGGGTGCGTTGGATGCCGTAACAGCCTTCTTGGCCTTTCCGGCATTCACTTTCCTCGCCTTCTTCCTTTTCCCGTTCTGGACGAGTTGGAATTCCTCTGGCTCGGATGATGAGGACTCAGAGGAGGAGACCAACTCGGGGGAACTATCGGGGGCTTCGGGCCTGACTACTACGTCCATATCGGCGGAGTTGGGTCGGGGAATAGGAGAGGGAGATCTTGGTCTGGAGTCGTCTGGCTTGCCCCAGTTCTCCTTCTTGAATGGCTCAAGGAGCCCATCATATACTTCCCTAATATAGGGGTTGTCGTCCGCTAACAGACGCTTGAGAAGTACTCCTAGCGAGGAATTTAATTCCTCGGTTCGGGGCGTTGCCATTATGGCAGAATTAAAAAGGGGGAGCTAGCACATAACCTAACCTATGCCTAGTCCTAACCAAACCTATCCCGAGGAGGTACGTGGAAACGTAATCCCCCCGGGCAGACAGTTCCCTTAGAAACGAGGCTACCCCTTGTGTTTTTCCTAGTGCTCCACTGGCGAGAAGAAAAACACAAACAAACTCGCCAGCTACACTGCTGTCTGAATGCCAGAAGGGCCGGAAAACACTGTAAATCTAACTCCCCGGGTGGGATAACCCAGGGATGTGTTCTTTCCCTGTTGGGGTCACAGGGAGGTGAGCGCTATGGTGTGCCCTAAGCTTGTAAACCTGCCGCCGATCTTATTGTGCGGCAGGGTCTTGCGACCGATCCGGGCCGCTGGGGTAGAGACACCCAGACGTCCCGGGTGCAGCTGTGGACAAACGGGGATTAGATGCTACCAGACTGCGACTAGGAGGTCCCCCAAGGCCGCAGTCAGAGCCCTTCCAACGGTTTGCCTCACCCTGAAGGGGATCGGCGGGTGTGTCGGGTCACCACCCTCTTGACTTCGTTAACACCGTGAGGTTTCCGTCAAGAAGCACAAAATTGTGGATTTTACCTGAAGGGCAAAATACGCGGACGTGGTTTTTCGTTTGCCGTTAAGGAAATATGTCTTGAAAAAGACAGTTTTTACGTATCGAATTAACTACAAGTAGTTAATCCAACACGGCGCAGCGCGACTAAGTCCGAGCACAAGGCAAAGACTGTAGTAGCACTACGACTTGGCGGGCCGGGGGCCGTCGGAGCTCGGCGAGGCGGCGGATGCTACTGACGTAGCGCAGCGGCGAAACCGAGTCGGGGGGCGCGGGGTGCGCGGGAGCAAGGCAGCGACAGAGCGGAGCGCACGTGTGCGCTAAAAAGCGTTTGTTTAGTTTAATTACTATAGTAGCGTCCCGCTCTTGCTTCGCCCGGCACCGCCTATTGGTTCTAAAACTATAGGTTTCCGATACCGATTACCGAAATCGGTTTATTAAGATTATTATATTATACATAGATTAGTATAGAAGTATAGATTACCTAACTTCATTCCGAAAGCAAATTCTTACACCCATCTGTAAACTTCACATTACAAACCGTTACTTTAGTGAAGTAGAATCTTATCGTCCTCGAACGCTCAAGTTCATTGTCAAAAATTCAACTGCTTATTGATTTTTCGGTCGATGCCGTGTTAGTGACCTAGTATCAACCACGACCACCCCTGTACAAATGACGTCACAAGCTGCGATATCTCTTCTCCACAAATGCTATCTCTTTCTATACGCGTCAAAATATTATGAGTGCTTGAGATGTTTGTTTTGTTTTCTGAGTGACTTCGTCAAGGAGGCGCTATTGGTTAACATTTTATGAAACTGTTGAATGAAAATACAGGATAGTCGCGTCAGTTCCGATTTTGACCACGTACCACATGGTATATGAGTTTGTTAGCAACACACCTGACAGTAACCTGATTTCCTAGTTTTCAAAAAGCGATTTAGTTTAAAAACACACTGTTAACCAGCGGCTGAGGAGTATAGTCTGTTAATTGCGGGAAAACTGGAGTTTTTTTTTCACACGTTTCAATATTTTTGTTTTATTATTATTGCTGTGTTTACATGTAATATTCAGTACTACTTGTATTTCTCACGTATTACCGCTATCAAAACTTTTTGGTTAAGCTCCAAATTGAAAAAATGTTTTGTTAATTAGGTACCTACCAACTAGAATTGGTAAACTTGTCCATGGAATTGGTACATTTTGCCTTGCATCAAATCAGGTAGTTCTGATTTTTTATATGTTGTAGGTGATGAAGTAGTTATGTCAAATCGAATTTTTCGACCTCCAAAACCCTCCAAATCATTGTTAAATTTTTGAAAAACAATTCATAATCGTATTTTTTTGTCATTTTTTTCCACCAACGACCTTTGCTACGGTTAAGTTAGACCAAATAGCTTCTAAGGCACAGTTGTTGAAAAACTTACAAAAAAAAAAAAAAAAGACGTTTTTAGGTTTTCGTCAATGTGGTCATATGGGCACATTTTACAGCTTAAAAACGTATGGGTTATTAAAGTACACAAAGCTTGCAACAAATCAATACTAAATTGGTCTAGGTACACCTGATAATTCCTTAGATACCGCTGTTCAGATTTGCTGAGGTGAGTATACAAAATATTACAAGGGTTTGTAAAATGAAATTCGACAAAATTATGCATTATAATTTATAAAAAACATAGTAGTAATAAAAAATTAAAGTGTATGCAATATTATGAAGCATCTCATTGTATACACATATTATGATGATGATGATGGTATGCAGGCTGATACTTTAAATCCACAACACGCCTTTTGGGGGAAGCTTGCTTTGCCGAATTCGTCATCTGATGGTGGGTAACCGAAACAGTATGGTTCCTCAATATCATTACACAGCAAGTCTAACTTTTTAGAAATTTTGCAAACTTTGAACAGCTCTATCTTGGAAGCCGTTTGATCTAACATAACCAAATTGTTTTTATTGTGTTGCACTTTTAGTATTCTTAAGAACTTTATTAGTAACTTTTACCGTAGCAAACGTCCAGGTTCAACAAAATTCAAAAATGTAAAAATATGGTTTTTCAAAAATTTTACAATTTTCCGGAGGGTTTCGTAGGTCGAAAAATTTGATTTAAAAATTAGAACTACCTTATTTGATGCAAGGTAACACCCCTTTTATGGTACGATTTCCATGGGCTAAACACAACCGCCATCAAACTGTAAAGTTTGGCGAGTAAAACCTGTAAAAAATTAAAAAAAAAAAAATACTGCATCGAATTTACACAAAAACTTTTTAAATAATAAATGATGTAACTATTTGATTTGGTTTGTTTTTCTGAAAAATGCTGTGAATTTTATTAAAAGTGCTGCCAGTTTTTCCACATATTTTTTTTTATTGCGTAGTCACATATTGAACAAGATTTAGTCCTCCTATTGTTGAATTTGCTTAAAATGTAGCCTATGTCACCTGGACCGTATTAACGATTCGATTGACACCGTTTAGGCGCTACGGAGGAACATACGTAAATACAAACATACATACATAGACTGCTAAAACCATAACCCTTCCTTTTGGGTTCGCCGTAGTCGCTACGGTTCGCGCGGTCCAGTCGTTTCAGTTATTTACTCGTTTATGTAAATAACAAACCAACATTACGTTAGAATTTTAGATTTTAACGGTATTAATAAAATAAAATAAAAAACGTCTTTTATTTCCTGTAAATTTACATTTATTATAATCTATGCGTTAGTTTGGTTTATTCTATGTTATTTATTTATTTCTTGAATTATAAAAATATATCTGTAACTAGTTCTAGATAAACAGATATAGATATATTTGTTTATCTATAACTATTTTTGATAATAATACCATAGACATAACACATACACAGCACATTTACCACACAAAGTTAAGAAAGCACAAAAGTTGCTAAAGCTCCTTGAAAACTACGTCTACTACGCAGCTACGGCGTAGCGTTGTCACGGCTACGTTGACTACGAGCTCGTAGCAGATTTCGCCTACGCATCTGAGAGTAGTACTCGCTGTTGACTGAGTAGTATTATTTTTAGATCGTAGTACTGGCTAGTAACTGAGTAGTATTATTTTTAGATAACGCTTGCTTCGCGCGGACGTGACCTGAATGTAATAAAGATCTAGTTATCAAAAAATATCAATTATTTTCGAGAAAAAATACTAAACTACTAAAGTCTAAAAAGAACAGTTTTATTTTTGGTAAGATTCTCCAGCTTAAGAACCTTTAAGAATCAGTTTTCCTTGACACCATTCTGTTAAATAAAATTTAGGGGATGGACTGGAAATTATTTACATTTTGTACTTAATGTTCATCAGACTATCTCATTCGGTTTTCAGTCAGTCAGCGTTTACTATAAATAGAACATAGTTATCCGAATACTACGCACGCACCAATTATCTCGAAAACTATTTATTTAGTGACATCTCTTGTTTTTTATGCTACCCCTGCAACGACACGGATACAAATAGTGCGAATACCACTGCAAAACTATAATTCATATTATAAAGTTGAGTCAGCATTGCTCCTGAATAGTTATGACGTTCTAGTACTCCTGATCGAAGTAATAAAAATAATGCCGCCTTCTGAAACCAGAGGTGCGTTCCACATTGTGACACTGTACACGGATATTTTTTTTACCAATATATGTATAGAAGAGATTGAGAGCAGCGGTGGCCCAGTGGTGGCGGCCCCGACTAACGAACAGTAAGTCGTGGGTTCGAACCCAGGCAGGCGCATTACTTTGTATAATTTATTTCATCACCACTGCTCTCAAAACGGTGAAGGAAAACATCGTGAGGAAACCGGCATGTCCTAGAACCAAAAAATTCGAAGACATGTGACATCTACCAATCCGCACTGGGCCCACGTGGTAGATTATAGCCCATTCCCTCTCTTAGAGAGAAGGCCTGTGTCCAGCAGTGGGTACATTAATAAGCTGATGATGATGATGTGATTTATAGAAGGAGGTTACGTAGGAAAGTGAAAAATAAACCCTAAGTAAACAATCCATTTAGTATAATGACGTCACTTACCATCACGCCTGTAATTCCCGATGGGTTAGGCAGAAGTGTACTAATACTAAACTCACATTTCGCCGATATGAGTTCCATTTATGACATTTATTTATCTGTGTGCTAAATTTCATCCGAATCGCAATTGTCAACTGTGTAAATTTAAAAAAAAATATATATACACATATACACACATATCTTTTCTTTTACGAATATTATTATATTATTGTTTCCAAGTGAACAAGTGAGTTACTCGTGTTTGTTGCACTTTGAGTGTGTTTTGTAATAGGCATAAGTTTTGTACATTTTAAGTTCTACAAACTCACTTATATGTAGAATAATGTCAATCAGCAAACAAAACCTAAATAAAACTTACGCTCGACCGCTACTGAAGAAACACTAAGACTCTTCTTATTTTATCATCCCGAATTATCATCCTGAATTACCTATGGTCTGCAGTCTACAAAGTCTGACGCAAAGTCTGAGTCTGGTGTAGCGCCCATTTTTCAGAAAACGAACGTTTTATCGTCAGTCCTCGAGCGCACAAATTCAATGTCAAAAGGTCAACACCTTATTGATTTCTCGGTCGATTGTAGTACCGGTCATGGTCACTGCGGCGCACATAAACAGTGACGTATTATTAAGGTAGATCAGTCACACGTTGGGGTGGGTGGGGTGGGGTGTTTGTGTCGGGAAAGCGAATTAAAATATGCTTTCCGTCTCTATCTGGCCATCAGTGTGTTTTATCTCCTACAGCTTATTTTGTCCTGGTATACAAGCGAATGCGAATGCTGAGCGAAAGATGAGTTGACGAGTAAAAGAGAAGTATGGAAGAAGAAGACAATATGCTGCACCGACCCAAAATAAAATGGTGTAAAGGCGGGAGAGTGCTAATGGACTAAAGAGGTGTGCGTGAGTCCGTAGCAACGATACGAACCAATGAATTAATGAAAATGAATGGTACCAATGATATGAATCGGGAAATACTTTAGATGCACAATTAAATACGATTGCAAATATTGTACAGCAATAGTTTTAATTTTACAAAAAAAAAAACGCTTAATTAAATATAAGTCAATAAATAAGAAAATGATCGTTTTAAATATCCTAAAATATCCATGTATCGTAAGGCCATCACAGTCTGAATACAATGTCATGCGGAGTAAAAGTTTCGAACACATTTGCTCGTAAAGGGTCTCTTATTTCACCAATTTCAATATCGTAATGTATCTCATTACGTTCTTGTGCGTAATTGTAAAGTAAAACGCACGGTTTATCAAGATGCTCTGTCTAAACCGAACGGTACTTTTTTAAATCTTAGCAAAGAGTTTTTATGTCATTGTCATTCTCATTGTTTTTATGATATTTTATGAATAAAATTAACTTTGGGAGATGAAATATAATAAATAAACATTTAATTCTTTAATTTAATTAATTTTGACAATAAATTACAACCATTTGTCTGTAACAAAAACACAAAAATATTAATTTACTTTACTAGTAATACTGGTTTTTTTTTGTGTCTTTGCCTTAAAAAGAAGCGTTTTTCTATTTTGATCGTTCTACGTTCATTTCTAATTTGTGAACAAGTAAAAATTATTCCGTGCGCTTTTTCTTTTGTCTGTGTTGATTTTATTTGTTTTATTTACATCCTCGTAAATATGTTATAAAACGTCGTATGACATACGTGCGCTTTGATAATTACATCCTCTGCTTTGTTATAGCCCTCCCCTACGGCTTGGGCTAGCAATATCGCCTCGGCTGTAATTTTCAACTTACCGCACTTATATCATACTATAATAGAGACATGTACTATTACATTTTTGGAATAAGTAAATGTGTCCCTAACATTTACTTATTCCAAAAATGGAAATGGATTTTCAGCGGCATAAAACCTCTTTATACTACACCTGCTTGGAAAGTACCTTGATACTTTATCAAATTTACGGTAGAAAGTACGTCATTGCATATCGAACAAATATGCGGGGAGAAAACGCATCTGAGCGGGAGAGAAAAGTGTATGAAAATCCATTACTTACGTGGTTTTTATTTTTTAATTTTGGGTAAGACTATGCGCCGGTAACCTAAATATCAAAAGCCAAACAGTTTTTACAGTGAGTTTTTATCTCCAAGTTCGCAAAATGACACTGGCCACTAGCTGTGTGTTGGATGGTGTCGGGCTGGCAGTGCGACCCTGCGGCGGCAGGATAAACAATTTGAAAAAAGAACATGTGAAAATTGCAGACGCCATTGGCGCCACTTTCAATTTGTGTGTTTTTTTGTGTGTTGTTGGAGGATTCAGTTTTCGTAGAAAGTAAAATAAAACTATCAACATGATAAGTAGTGATAGTGATGATGAAGATTTTTTAACTCCGCCGCAGTTGAAGGAAACAGCAAAAATACTGATTGACAGCCTTCTACGAGCGCAGTGCCAACAGCACAGCCAGTTATTCCTCCTACATTGTCGCAAACATCTCAAACAAACATTAATGGAAAAAAATAAAAAAAAAATAAAAAACGTTTATTTCAATTACAATAGGCATTTCGATACATATTATTGGAGATCACCTTTTAAGCAAGGAATTGCTTGTATTAGGAGACTCCGCACTTCCACTTGTTATTTTTATGCAATTGAAATTTAGACAGTGTAAACATGAAAGACTAAACAAAAATTAAAATAAAATAAATGATAAATGGGTAACTTAAAAATTATACTAACAGCTCTGCAGTTTGATGAGCGTTGTGTAGAAAAAGGCCAGATCGCGCGTGTACGTGTGGTATGTGTATCATGAGTGAGTGTGTGAGTGAGTGTTATGAGTGAGTGTGGGTGTGAGTGTGAAAGTGAGATTGTGTGGTGTGTGAGATAACGAGCAATGCTTAGTTCACTCGTCCTATTTAATGTCCTGTCTGTTTGTTTATTAGTCCTGCTTTCACACATAGATGAAGCGTAAGTCCAAATTATTGTAGGTTGTTGTTTGTCGGTTAGCCCTGTGACAATGTCTTGGGATCGAAAGAATCTCCACAAGTCTTCATTCACTAACCCAGCGCACAACAATCCAAATGTAACTTGGTTATTAAGAAGTAGAAATAATAGACTCAACATCGTCGTAGGTTTTAGTTTTAAGCCACTCGGTTACAACTTTTTTACAGTCTCGGAGCTTCATGGAATACATTCGTAATTCTTTATTCAGCAAGTTGTATAGATAAGATGATTGCCTTGAGTATTGTCTTTTAGCGAAAACAGATCTAACCCTGACCGTTGGAGCGACTAAGTAGCTCCTTCTGCTTTTTGGCTTAGAGGGGTCATACGGAAGGGATGTGTGTTTTTTTAGTGAAAGTTGAAGCAAATAAAGCTTTCTTACAGACAAAAGGTCAGATAATAAGTAGAGGCTGTGGGTGGGGTACCTATAGGGTTTAAAGAACATGACCTTAAGTAAAGTTCTCTGCGCCCTCTCAAGTTCTAAAAATTTTTGTTTTGTAGTCCCTCCCCAGCAAGCCAGACAGTACATGAGGATAGATTGAGCCAGTGAAATGTATACTTGCTTCAGAAGTTGCTTTGAAGTCACATGTCGCAGTGTTTTAAACGTCCAAATGAGTTTCCTAACTCTTTTCATAACAAGTTCGGTGTGCATGTGCCAGGACAGTCGCTGGTCAATCATAACACCTAAATATTTGGTATGCTGTAGCCTGTCAATTTTTAAGCAAGAGCAGCTGGGGTTTGGGGGGTTGGGACAGTTATGAATTTTTATTTGGAAATCTTGAGACGGTTGTGAGTTATTATACTTAGTAAAGCAGATGTAGTTGGATTTGAGGGCATTTAGCGTGAGGAGACTATGGTTTAGCCAGGCTGCTATCTTAGCAAGGCCACGCTCGGCCAACCTACGAACATTATCCCAAGTCTTAGCTGTGAAGACAATGGCAGTATCGTCGGCGTATGAGAAAAGGAGTCCGCCATCAATCTTCATGTTGCAGAGATTATTTATATAAATGAGGAATAAGGTCGGCCCAAGAACACTACCCTGGGGGACTCCGAAAGAGACGGTTGACTCGGAACTGGTGTACATCGCAATTTTAACTGTTTGTTTGCGATTGTTGAGGTAGGATTTAAAAAGATCAAGAGCTGGTCCCCTTATGCCGATGCGTTCAAGCCTCTGTAAAAGTAAGGGGACAGACACTGTGTCAAACGCCTTTTTGAGGTCAAGAAAAACAGCTAGACACTTGGCTCCACGATCTACACCGTCTACCAGAGCAGAAGTTAGTGACAGAACTGCATCCTCAGTAGACTTTCCTTGTCTAAACCCAAACTGAGAAGGCGACAGAATTTTATATTTAGACAGGAATTTAATCAGGCGTGAGTTAATAAGTCTCTCAAGGATTTTTGAAATGGACGGTAGGACCGAAATTGGTCTATAGTTCGACGGGTCAGACTTAGCACCAGACTTGTACACAGGTGTTATAAGGGCTACTTTCAAAGCGTCCGGGAAAAGACCCTGCTTGAAGCATGTGTTAATTAAGTGGGTTATGACAGGTACAATTTGTTCGTGTGCTGATTTTAGAAAATTGACTTGTATTTTGTCCCAGCCGGGGGCGCTATCCGATTTCAAGCTCATTAGAGTGGCTCGAACTTCGTCAGGGTCTGTGTCGAGAAGAACAAAAGATGTGGCCAAAGGACTGTCTGCTGAATGGAAAAAGTGTTACATTAAGCTTCACTAACTGCAACAATTTCAATATAAATTTCAATTAGTAAAAATTTAGTTTTTTATTTTCCTCGTAGGTGTAGTATAAAGCACTATGTATCACTCGAGAGAAAGTGCGATTCCCGATCTCGGGTGTTTTAAAGCCCTCGCCTACGGCTCGGGCTTCAAACGACACCCTCGACGGTAATCGGTCACTTTCTCCTCTCGGTGAACAATGTACTATTATTGTTACGACAAAAAAAAAACGTTTGCTTTATTGTTACAAAAAAAAAAAAAGAAAATGTTTGAAAATGTTTACTCGCATTCATTTTCAGTTAGGTACTAACTTAACTTAGTAGGGATAATTCTATTATGCACGTGTGTGTTATAGTTCGGTTTATGGCCCTAATAACGATATAATAGGGCTCACTTTACGATCAAGTGTGTTGAAAATAGTAATATAGGCGTTAAATTATCCAAGTAAATGAAAATGTATCATTGTAGCAATATTATCGAGATACTTATGAATCAGTTTCATCTATACATTATAGCATACACACCAACAATACAAATTTGTATGCTGAAACGAAACACTCCTACAACCTACAAATACATAAATAACATTAAGTACAGCGGATGGTGATATAGAAAGCGTCTCCTTGCATTTATGCTCTGCTAGTACTTCGGGCTCGGAAAAAAATTACCCGGCGTTTTTGTCTTCCATTCTCCTCTGTTAACCTTCACGCTATCATTTACTCCTTTATCTTTCATATCATTCCTCACACAATCCATCCATCGTGTCTTTGGTCTTCTTCTCTCCCTCCATCCATCAACATTTATATTCATCACTCTTTTAGTCACAAGCGATTCATCCCTCCTCATCGCATGTCCATACCACGACAGTCGATTCCCTTTCAACTTTTCTGTAACTGGCGCAACTTAAAGCTTCCTATAATATACTCGTTCCTAACCTTATACATTCTTGTCACGCCACACATCCACCTCAACATTTTCATCTCATCGCTACATGCAATCGGTTTTCATCAATCTTCTTTACTGCCCAGCATTCCAATCCACACAGTACGACACCAACACACACAGCTCACAGGTCTAATCACGGACTTGTATATTTTCTCCTTTACCATGAGGGGCATCCGTAGGTCGCAAAACTCTGTTAGTAATGTTACATGTAGAATATAGTTGGACAATTGCTCCATACATTGGAAATTACATGGAAATTGGCTTTCATGCATGGCAGTAATTCGGCACCGCAAAAGTTCTGCGACTTTCTCAATAGACCTCGATGTACTAGGATTGCAGAAAACAAAGGAAATGCCCAGCACTTTGAACTTAAACCAACCTTTTTCTTCAAACACCCTAATAGATGAATCTCGAAACTGTACCGTTAAACTATGTTTGTCTCTCTCTAACTACCACCGTACAGACTTCAGTGAGCAGGACATAATCGGCCAAAACCTTCACATAAGAATGTTTCTAGTGTGCTGGCATCACGTAATACTCTCAGTTTCAAAACGAGCTTTTCACTAGCGACAATCATTTTAATTTGGTTTTTCGGTCGTGGGTACACATAGTTTCGAGTCAATTTAGTTGATCAGATGAGGCTTAGAGTCACTGAAATATCCCAATGCTGATCTTCGGAGGGTCGTTACAAGAAAACTGCTGGGTTTAGGTGCCTTGAATCTATGATACTCTGTTATCAAGCGGCTGTGGAATACCCCAATAAGCTTCCTTTGTCGAGGACACGTGGCACATCGTTAGTGCGTTCCTCCGGAAAACTCTGGGAAGTCGTTGGTTTACTGTCACCTTAAAGTCAATTGTCAAGTGTACAGATAATATGGTCACATCACGTCGGATTTAGTAGTGATAACACATTTTTATAGGCCGTTTGTATTTATTCTTATAGTCAGTAGTGTCAGTATCCCATCTTTGGAGGCCCCAACATGTAGTCTGCAAGCATAGCTGGTTCCCAAATACCCTTATAACGCTTCTCATATGGCAATTTCCTGATGAAAACTTTAACCGTGTTCATCACTTATGTGCCTACACCCATGTGACCTGGAAAGAAAATGAACGAAGCATTATTAATTTTATTTTTTCATGTCAATCCACTCATTTCTAATAGCTGAGGTTTTTTATGATATCTACAACAGATAGAATAATATTAACACATTTTATGAGTTACCTACTTACCTCAATCTAAAGGTGACCTTTGTATGTAACGATTATATTTTAAAAAGGCGTGTTGCGGTAAATAAAGTAAGTGAGATTTCCGGTATCTATCTTTTGGGACGTGGTATCTAAATACAAATTAGTTTTTTAATTTTATTATTTCATATGTGTATAACTGGGTAGAAGACTACATGCTGCGCCGACCCCTAACAAATTCGGATAAGGGCAAGAGAATGATGACTAGGTATACAACTAAAGCATCCAGTATAGTGGTGAATTTTTTGGTGTTGCTTAAGCTGTTTTGTTTACTTTAAGTAAGCTGTTGTTACTAAATTAGTAAATTGAATTATACCAAAATATTAATATTTAGCTATATCTTATACCAAAATCAACGCCCACAATTATACGGAGCATTACAATAACATGGTAAATTACGTTTGAAAATCCTAAAATCAAGCTTTAAATCTTCGTCCCTATATAAATGTATTAAGATTTAATTTTTGACGCTGCTGTTTATTATTCTTTTTTGATTATTTTAAAAGTTATAACTAAAACAGGAAATCTATTCACAATAAGAAAAAAAACCGGCCAAGAGCGAGTCGGACTCGCAAACCGAGGGTTCCGTACAAACTTTTTAAAGGACAAACTTAACTTTGCTGTTCGATCCCTAGAAACGGCTATTGCTCTATATGCTAAATAATAAGTTTATAATAGTAAAATCGCTTTTTTTTGTTATTAAACTACATGTTTACGGTTTTTAGACTTTGCCCTTTACATGTGCTGTAAGATCTTGCTTTTTGCCAAATTTCGTGATTCTAGGTTAACGGGTACATATAGGTTTTCGACAGGGTACTTCCGGTTGACCTAGAATTGTCAATTTTGGTTAAAAGCAAGGTGTTACAGCACAAGTAAAGGGAAAAGTCCGGAAAATAAAAAAAATGTTTAAAATTCAGGTAAATTTTGGTACTTACAAGTTTTCGCGAAAATCTAAATTTGCCCATATCTTTTATCGGGTTGACTCAGGACCTTGATTTTTATACACCCAATAGGGACTAGACATCAGTAGATGGTATACATTTCAACTTGCTAGGTCCACCCGTTCCTGACAAAATTGGTGGTGACAGACAGACAGACAGACGGACAAGAAAGTGATCTTATAAGGGTTCCGTTTTTTCCTTTTAAGGTACGGAACCCTAAAAAGGAAGCAGAAAATAACAATTACGTTAATTGCCGTCGCGGATCAAAAACAGTTGTCCGTGACAAAAGTCTAAAAATGCCGCAAGTTGTACTAGGCTTCCATACGAACGAAGAGTTTCATTTTTGAAGTACAAACAAACCCAATTCAACTTACCCTAGGGATAGCGTTAACTGATTGTTAATTGTATTTTAATAGGATTGCAATGGGACGGCTATTTAATGTTTACATAACACAACATCACGCTTGCACTCCCCGACGGGTAAGGCAGACTTAATAACACTTTGCCTGACCTGGGAATCGAACCGCATGCTGATCAGTAGCGACTACTAGACCAGCGAGACTTTTGTTTATTCATTGAAGTCCTTTTCATAAGTGGTGCCATCATTCTGTGATCAGTATGATATACTTGCTTTATTTGCTCCTGCTGCACGGTACGTACTCAAGAGACTCGGAGAGGGTTCGTATATATTTAAAGGCGTGTCTCTCTTAGCACCAAAGTTAAATAGCTAATCACGGACGTCCAAAAGAATATTAACGAAATACACATAAATAAAAAAACAGCTAACTGCTTTTGCTGCCTTACGTAATTCTTAGGGTCGGGCACGGGTTCGAATCCCGGTAGGAGCAAATGTTTGTGTGATGAGCATGGACATTTGTTTCCGAGTCATGGATGTTTATTTATGTGTAATAAGTATGTATTTACAAACAATAAAAAGTATCTATGTAATATATCAACTATCTGGTGTCCACGACACAAGCCTCGCTGCTTAGTGTGGCACTAGATGGCGCTGTGTTTAATGTCCAGCGATTTTTATTTATTTCTTTTATTTATTGCAAGCGTTCTGATCTAATAAAAACATTGTCGAGATGCTTACTTAGGAAATTTAAATAGCAACTGGTTAAGCTCCTGATACATGAGCTAAAATAGATGCTATTCACATTAATTTCCTATCCCTATATCAGCAGGAATTGCCACCAAACCAACTCAAACTTTCTAAATTAAGTCATTACTTTCTTTCTTCAGATGGATGGATGCTTATATTTCATACCCAGATCTCAAAATTGTTTTTTTTTATAAATTAACAACTCGCTTATACGAGTCACGGGAGAACAGTCGTTGAACTCTGCTCTAATTCAATGCTAAAAGTTCAAAAACCTATTGATTTTCTGATCAATGTCCTTGACATTGTTTGTATACACGACAAAAGTAGTGACTTAACACCACCGCCCACCCCCCGGGTTGCATGACGTCAAACAAGAAAGGGATGGAACTTGCTACAGCATGTCATCGCTTTCTATACTGCTTGAAACATAGTTAGAGTGACTGTGATGTATTCTGTTCTTTAGTCCAGCTTTAAATATCCACAAGATCCGCTACTTTCGTTGGGGTCGGGGTTTTTATTGTGGAAAGGGAAAGTGCGCACATTTGATTACTATCCCTTTCTGGCCCGTCGTGGTGACCGTTTTTCCGACGCTACAATCTCTTGCTACTTCTTGCACCCTGGTACACAAACGTTCAGTTAAAAGCGGATGCCGCGGTTGGGTCCTTATAGCCTTATGTGAATGACTTCCTGTTCAGGTTTAAAGTAAACGGAAACCAAGGAAACAGGAAGTCTAGGGCCATTTTTCTAGAAGCTCTCGTCGTATGACCAACATAATAGAAGTTCAATATCAACATCTTCCTGCCCTTGTCCTAAGTTACTTGGTGTCGGTGCAACAGGTTTTTTGCTTCCGTTCTCTTCTGGGTTGACAGGAGAGAATTCACGCTATCATAATTAAACCTTTTAGGGTTGAAACGGGACCCTATTACTAAGACTCCACTGTCACACGTCTGTCTGTCCGTCACCAGTTTGTATCTTATGAACCGTGATAGCTAGACAGTCAAATTTTCACAGATGTTGTATTTCGGATGCCGCTATAACAACGAATACTCCCATACAACAAACGGCAACCTTGATATTTTTTGCAACAGTACGAATGTGAGAACTTATTGTATGCCATAATTTGAGATATATTCCAATTTTGTATGTAGTAAAGTATGTCCACATACGGAATTTTGACAAAATCCTTTTTATAGATGTGATTAGTGGAACGTCTACTTCTTAGTTATATTGACTTCTTTGATAGACATTAGTCTAGTTACGTCTCTGATGTTACCAAAACGGCATTAACATTGTAACTAGAAGCTGTTAAGGAAAATATACATAATTAAAGAGAGATTTTTCATTTTTTTGCAAAGAGCTCATAATATTTGAAAAGGGAAAGCTCCAAAACTACCTGAAACCATTATGGAGGAATGAGGTTTTTTTTTAGTACATTCTGCACTGGAATGTACTAGCAGAGCATAACCGTAGAGTTATGGTTTTTTTTTTGCAATACAAAACGAAGTGGAAGTTCGTTCGAGATAGGTACGATTGAACTTTAACAATCTTAAAACCTGACTGTCCAAAAATCAAAAAGGGTAAGTTGTTGATTAATTTTTGTTTAACAGTCCTGAACTGAAATAATAATTAGGTAGTTTCTTATTAAAAGTAAAAAAAGAGATATTCAGATTGATAGAAATTACTCGATAGAACAACAAACTGAATACACAGCAGAATTACGCTGTATATTTGTTGCATAAATTGAATTAATTTAAATTGAAAGATTTTGAAGGCTAACACGTTGTGATTTATTAAAAACAAATAAGCAGGATCTTTGTTTTGGTTTTGGCTTTTCGTTTTATCCTGCCCTCAAATCTGGTGTTACGATAATATTTTGTGAATTAGATATTTTATTAAATATTACCATGTACAAAGAATTTTTTTTTTGGCTTTTCAGTTCAAGTTCACGACACAAACAATTACACTGGCCTGCAAAAATAAGTACTACACTTTTAAAATTTAAATTTTTCTTAAACCATAGAAGTTAGAGATTAAAAATAAAAAACGTTTTACAGCAATTTGTATCAGCTTTTATTGAAACTATAGACAAAATTAAACTATTTTTCGAGTCCTTTTTGTTTCAAAAGCATATCTTGTGTACTTAAAAAGTTATTGCAATTTTAAAAGTGTGATACTTATTTTAACAGGTCAGTGTAAATAACAAATTACATATTAAACCTGGGTTCTTATATAATTTATATATTATTACATTGTATACATAACATTATTGTACAACATATATCAATAAAAACTGTAAGTCTTCAAAGAGTCTAGAAAACAACATTCTCTCCTTTTTGCTCGTAGCCAAAATTTCGGATATGGATAGAAATCGGACGGCAGTAAGGCTCTGGCTCGATGAAAAGACGAAGTGATAGAATTACCATTTATTTCAATATTTATGGCTAATAATAATTGTGTTGGTTGGCAACTGAATTGAATTGACTACCAAATTCAGTTCCATAAAATAAGTCGATCATCCGCGCGACTAAACTTTAAGCCTGACAACTATTTGGGAATGTGGATGGCGCTACTTGCCTAGGGAAAAATGACAAATCCAGTACGTTTTAAGCAATGGTTTTAATTAAGTCCTCCAGTTTCCCACATGCGTAATGTTAGGGTGTCAATATGCATAAAGCTTCAGTAGGTACCTTTATGACGTGCTAGTACTTTGAGATAACCAGCCTGCAGTTGCTCCGCCCTCTCAAAAAACAAACCGATAACTTTGGGGTACGCCCCCTATATGCTGAACATAAATACTTGTGTGAATGTTTTATTTAGTAGTACGTAATATTGCCCTAATATGTCAACACCTATTAGGGCAATATTACGTGCTACTAAATAAAACACAACAAACAAACTCCAAGCTTGTGGCAACTCACAAGCTCGGAGTTTGTATCAACTAGAATATTGCAGACCACGTGACTGGCGTGCTGTGTACAATGCACCTCTTACTATCGTTTGATATCCTGGTCTTGAGGTGAACGTTTTGACCGTTGTGAACCCCGCGTTAGCTTGGAACGCCCTTAAAACAGTTGATAGAATAAATTGTTCTGTCAGCCAGGTCACATGCATCGCGGGGACGTAACGTTCAAAACGTTAATTCAGTACCAAACCACAATAACCCAAGTGTAGTAGTGTCCACAGTAGTGTCTAGGTACTTACGTTTAGTTTTATTTTTGTAATTATATAGAGTTCTAGTTGTAGTATGTATATAATGTAAATCTGGTTTATTATTAACTAGCTGACGCCCGCGGCTTCGCCCGCCGGCAAATTATAATTATACTAAAACCTTCCTCTTGAATCACTATATCTATTAAAAAAATCTTCAAGGGTGAGCCACGCTTACGAAGGTCGGTCTGCGGATGGGTGGCCACTAATTCATTACATACTGAGTTTCTTCTGTGCGTCGGAAAGTACGTCAAGCCCTGGGTCTGGACTGTCATCTGTAGTTCTTTGACAGTCGTTACAGAAAGCCAGTGGCCCGATAGTCCCGATAGTCAACCATGAGTCTTACCAAGGGGTACCGTTATATTACGCACCCAGTATTAGCTGGGTTGTGAAGGTCAGATAGGCAATCGCTCCATGTAAAACACTTATTGAAATTAGAACAATATTCGAAATTCAGTGTTATATTCTTGTCGGCACGTTCCATTTATTTTTTTTAGTCCTTGTTCCAATTTCAAAATGTTTTTATTCATTCAGTGAGTAAAAGTGAGTTTTATTCATTGTTATTGATGAATAAAATGCCCTTTTTCGAGTGGCGATGGTAAAAAAATATAAACCCGATGTATTGTAAACTTTATGGTGTTTCTAAAAAGTCAATTCGGAGTGAATTGACATTTTAGAAACACCACAAAGTTACATCGGGTTTATAATTTTTTACGCCATCCATATTTTTTATAAATTTAATTTTAATTTTTGTTCTAATTAAAAACGGTTTTTAATTAATGTTTTATTTTCCTTTTCTTTCATTTCACGGATGCAGTATAGATAGTACACTAGTACAATCTATACCGTATCCGTGAAATGAAAGACAAAATCTTTAGTACAAATAACTATACTTGTACTATTTATTCTGTGGTAGGTAGCTGAAAAAAATACTTGGGCAAGGTTTATACTCGTTTTTTCAGTGCATTTTGATAAAAACTTATTTAAAAAAAGGTATTTAACTAATATTTTATTTTCAAATTTTTAGTTTTGTTGTAATTATTGAACTCGTATAAAAAAATCGCGTCCGCGCCATTAACCGTTAAGGAGTTTCCTCGTTAGAAGACAATCCTGGCTGAAGGATCAAGTCATGATAAAAATCATGTTTATCTATCAAAAATTAACGCGTCTACAAATTATCGTATCCGAGCTATTTACCGTTAAAGAGTTCCCTCGTGAAAAGACAATTTCTGGCTATAGGATCAGGTCATGATATAAAATCATGTTTATTCATCAAATATGAACGCGTGTATAAATTTTCGTATTCGTGCTATTTACCGTTGAGGAGTTCCCTCGTTAGAAGACAATCCTGGCTGTAGGATCAGGTTATGATAAAAATCATGTTTATCTATCAAATATAAAGGCGTCTACAAATTTTCGTATCCGTGCTATTTACCGTTGAGGAGTTCCCTCTTGAGGAGACGATCCTGGCTGCAGGATTAAGTATTGTTTGTCATAAATAAATTGTCACCAGAACCAAAGGTGTGTGCAAAATTTCAGCTCAATCGGTTGGAGGCAACTGGTCTGAAATTCAGCCCCAGAATTGTCTAACTAACTTAACTGACACGGCAAGATAAATAAAAAGCTTTTAGTGAGCTTCATTGTCAAACTGATCAAAATCTGACTCATCGCGAGCTTCGCAACGTATTTTCAGTACCAGGATATCATACGATTGTAAGAGGTGCAATGTAAACCGCGGCGCGCCAGTCACGTGGTCTGCAATAGTGAAGCTGATACAAACTTGTAGCCGCATCTATACGGTAACATGCTGCACTACGTAGTTAGCCAGCTGCAAATTGGAACTAAACTTAAATCTAAACAGGAAAAAGAGACTGATACTAGCTTTGTAACTTTCAGGCATTACGAAATTATAGAACCATAATTCTATAAGTTCGTATGGGCCCTAAATGATATTAACCCGGTGTTCACCTCCAACTATGATTATCAATAAAATATAAATGTTGACATAAATAATAAATGACAATAAAAAATATGTTTTGTCATTCTTTGTTAGTGGTGGCTTCTTGGGAGAGCGCGAGACTCGCGGCTGTTTGTTTCGCCCCGCGCGTCTCCCACAATGTTAGCGCGCGAACTATACTATACCTCAAAAACATAGTTTTAATATTTTGAAATAACTCCTCCATAAAATACAGTTTAACATAATTGCATTAAGAAATGAGCGTTTTCAAACAGGCGAGAAAAAAGAACAATGGACAAATGTTGTTTGGTTTTTGTATGAATTTAACATTCAAAGCATAATCGTGTCACGCATTATGCTCATTATAATTTTGGCTAGAAAAAAAACAACTTTTAATTACAAACTTTTCGGCGACGAAATACTGACTGTCTTTGTTTTGAGTGTCGCAATAGGTAACATGCACAGTCATAAATTATATCAGATTTTATTTCTTGAGGGAGGCCCCCTACTCACCCTTCCGTCCTCGCACCTGGGGTGAATTCGTGAAGGCCAGAAATAGAGATGGCAGCCCTATGGAACACCTGCCTAGTAATTGGAATTAAATGTTTGCATGTTTTATTTGATATGTATCTATTTATTGATGCTAGTAATAATTAGGGTTACGTAAGAAAACTAGACCTCTTTTGCAAAAAGTAAAACCGACTTCTTAGAAACACCACAAATTTAAAATAAGTTTACTACCTAGTGCGAAACAAAAACCAAGTCGTAATACGTGTATTATGTTTGCTATTTAGGAACGTTTTCTTTATAATCACAAAACTGTTTCCCCACCGTTCACTTTCCTCAGTACACAGGAATACAAAAGAGCGGCAAAGTGTTTCGTACGTTCTCATATACGTCTATCAATCCGCCTGTTTTCGTATATAAACGCATGCGTATTGGTAAGGAGTCCACGTGTATCAGATTGCCAATGTTCAAAGCTGCTATGCTTCATGGGCTCCTAGTAACACCTAGCTGTTTTGCGATGATTTCGTCGCATTGTAACCAATGAGTCTGGCAACGGCAAGGTACCCGGCAAAGTTTATGAATAAACATCCTAAATTGGATATCCTACTACAGCTACCTTCACATTCCGCGCAAGCGTACTTTGGAGTAGTCCACGTGGTGGACCCACGTGGCATACGTCACAATCTTGCAAAATGTTTTGGGAATTTTCCTGTGGAGAGGGCTGTTTTCCAAGTATCGTTATAACCTGTTCCTGGTGTTGCAAAGCATATTGCAAGCTATCTTCACACATTATTTTCACGCAAGCACATTTTAGTGTAGTCCACGTGGAGTAAATTCGACATGAAACTCTTTTAAATAGTTTCGCATATTTTCCGATGCAGGCGTGCGCTTATGATAACACGTTGTATAATAAATAAACTCGAACAAGTGAAGTTTCAGTTTATTTTGGCCGACGGCCGGATACGAGCCTTTGGCCGAAACAAGCTTCTGAAAAACTGAAACAGGATTGCAGCGATTGATTGCTTTAATTTGAACTAAAATAATTGAGTGTTGTGTGCTAATACTTTTAAGTCAATAGTGTGCGGAATTGATTCATTGTTACATCTGATTTTTCATTTTCATTGATTCACCTGTTTCCCTGCAATGACAAATGTTAAAAATATCGAGTCGAGTGAGTTTAGCCGTATTGTCAGCTTACCTCACGCAGATGCATTGTTGCCATAGAAACTGTATTTGCGTGTCATGCGCTTGGGAGACAGTTTTGATCCAGTCGGACCGTAAAATATTTCAAGACTAGGTTCTCATGAAAGAAAGGGAGGTTTCCATGAAGGTTGTTTCCGAGGTCGTAGGCACCACGAAGTTGCACACGACTGCTTGGTGTCCTACTATATCACTACATATTATAAAACAAAGTCGCCAGCGTTTGTCTGTCACTATGTGCATACATAAATCTTTAAAACTACGCAACGGATTTTGATGCGGGTTTTTTTAATAGATAGAGTGTTTCAAGAAGAAGGTATATAATTTGCGGGCGGGCAAAGCCGTTGGCATCAGCTATTAATATTATAAATGCGAAAGTTTGTGGGTATGGTTGTATGTATGGATGTTTGTTACTCTTTCACGCAAAAACTACTGATCGGATTTGGATGAAATTTGGCACACAGATGGTTTATAACCTGGATTTACACATAGGATACTTTTTATTTCGGTAGTAAGATATCATGGGACATATAATTAAACTTCACGCGGGCGAAGCCGCTGGTAGAAGCTAGTGTAGCTATGTTTAAGCTTGACTTGGTTGTGTGAGATATTGTTATGAAGTTTTTGACTTGAATAAAATACAAAAAATATATCGTACTTCTATAGAATAATTTATCACAGATCTTCTATTGCATATATTTCTAAGAACCAAACATTAGAATTCATTGATGGTGTAGCGGGTAAATCTGCATCTGATGAATAGGGTATTTGCATGTTTTTTTTTATAACTCTAAACAAAGCGTATTAACGTCAGAAATTGCAAATATTTTTATTTTAAGTATTTATACAAAATACTAAGTTATGGGCATTTGAAAGTGCTGATTAGACAGAGAGATCCGATACATGACGTCATTTGACATATCGACGTACAAAATTCATACTAAATTCCGTTTATCGAGAAAGAGATTGAAACGAAAGTTTTATTGGTTATAACTTTTCGGTTGTTTGGCAGATTTTGGTCTTGTTTTCACTTTTCATCAATATTTTTATAGTATTTTTACATTCCGTGTTGAAATAAAAATAAATAAAAAATATGCAAATTCCCTATTACAAGCAGAAGAGAAAAAAAAAATGCCCCTCTGCTGCTTCACATGGCTCCTAAATTTCGTAAAATTATTCATACGTGACCGTGGCACGCAATGTATTAATATTATATACCGCAAGAGCGATCCTCGCTGTACTCTTTAGTATGATGCCTGTACAGAACCACGATAAATGTACCTATAGTACCTTCGATGCGGTCATAGCATTTAAGGCTCCTTAAAACTTTTGCAGTCCTGGTATCCCAATAACATCCGCGCTGGGCGTTGGGAGGACTTTCGGCATCATTGAGCTAGGGTTACTGTAATTTGGGCGGTTTCCTGCTTTTGATTGATCATCGTTCTCATCTAGTTTTAGGTTAATTTTTTTAAGAAAGTTAAGCCTCTTTTTGAATCAAATGAAGTTTTTTAACCGACTTCTAAAAAGAGGAGGTTATCAGTTCTTCTGATTTTTTATTGTGTGTATGTTGAGCGAAATCTTGGCCAATTGTGAATGATTCTTGTTGTTTGGAAGATTATTATTGCGTGGTGGTCCCGTTAAATTTGGCGAATAATTAATACTGATCTTCGGAGATATACAATGGAACTCATCAATAATAGACAGCAAGTCTGTCGTAATTGCTGTTATCGCTTGGGCATAATTATATTGTTTACACAATTCAATAACATAGCAATACACCTGTATGCTTTGAAGGGGCAAAATACCTCCGAATTTCGCCAGTTATGCTTAAGTTCCATTTAATTGGGGATAAGCTTATTATACTATGACATGTATTGATAAAAATGTAAAATTAATGCACAGAAAAAACGTATAGAATATTTATTACATTTGGAGAAATGAAAAACTTTTTTTATAAAAAATAAAATCGACTTCAATAAAAACACTAAAAAATGAAAAATATCTCCTCTAGCTGCAGCAGTCGGTGGCAAAAAAAAACTGAATCAAACAAACAAAAGTCACCGACAGCTGATGCTAGAGAGCAGATTGTCTTATCTAGTTCAGGACCTGTCCAGATTACTGTTGAGGTCATCTTCCAGCTGCGGATGCGTCTTGAACAGCGTGAAGTGCGAAGCCAAGGCCCTGATCTATAACTGCTGCCACGTAGAGCGCAGGTTATGTCTTTTTTGATCACTGGTAACTCGTAACGGATTTTGATGTTGAATAAGGCCTGCAGGTGTTTGTTACTTCATCAGAATGATAAGCCAAGTCAGAGGCCCATGGCCGGCATTAAAATCTCTGACACCAGGTTAGGCACTATTCCACACTAAAAAGAAACTACCTGAATGGTTGAAATACCTCAACAAACGATGAATTTCAGCATCTCAAAACATACATTTTCTAAACACCGTGGGTGATTGGGAGGCGAACGTTTCACTGCTCCCCGTGCGTCTTGCCCCGCGAGCATGTCTCTAACGTTAGCACGCGAACTGTTGAGTACTTTCAAACACAAAATAGTGGTCGCCTATTATAAGTTGCATCTATCATCTGAAGATCATCATCTGGTTAGACTTTAGGCCAACCCCAACATGGGAGGAGAGTTTGGGAATGGTTAGGCAGATGAAGATGGGTGTGAGCTTTAATTTAATATGTAGAATAAAAAAGATCATTCCTGCCGTAGTACTTTTGTAGCTCCGCTACATAGTCAACGACGATAATACAACCAGATTGTCTGTTCCAAGTATTGGGACACAGGAGCTGCCTGGGTCCAATCCCACGACCTCTAATGCGTAAGTCGGCGACGTTACATCACTACTTTTTAGGAATAGCCGATGGAAAATGTATGTAGGAAGGATGTTATTTATATTGAAAACGTATTATTGGTTAGTGCACTACTTTCTACACAACTCCATAATGTTCAATGAAAAATTGGTCATAGAATAAACCAACTCCTTTTCAGCTATGCAGCCTTGGTACGTTAATATAATGGATCAACGAAAAATTGGTCATGGAATAAACCAACTCCTTTTCAGCTATGCAGCCTTGGTACGTTAATATAACGGTAATGATGTGGAAAGCCGTAACGAACGAGCATAATTAATTCAGTTCTTAGCTGTCGTCTGACCAAGTCATATCTCGCGTAAAATAATAAAGCAAAAAAATAAAATAAAAATAAATTAGGAACACTAACAGGTTGTGTTCTCTAAGGTTCAACTTAATTGCTTTTCGATCAATTAAACTAATTCTAATTGGTTTGAGTCATTATAGTACGCCACAAGGTTAACAAAAGTTTTCGTGCTCACGCTATCCTAGTGCAGCGAAAGGAAACCTTTTTTAATTACCCTATGCGCTTATTTCTATTCCAAATAGAGATGAATACTCGCTTTTTGTTATCAATGCTTAGGACCAATTCGACCTTACCATTATTTATTATCCACCGGAAGTATTTATCCTACGTATTTTCAACGGTTTCCATACAAACTGTTACAGATGAAAAAAAAATACTCAGGTTAAGTAACATTTTGGTCACTTTCGCCTTGGCGAAGTTCTAACAGTAGAGCACAATGATGATGGTGGTTTTTTTAATACACTTCCGAATTTAAACTAAAACGCATGATGTCCTTTCCTTAACCTTTGAATTCAGAATAAATATGAAATCATGAATTCGAACTTATTATTCTGTCTGATATTTTTATACTCACCGTGTGATGATACCACGTGGAGTTCTACTTACTGCGCTTGCGTGGAAAATACTACGTTAGTTCAAATACTACTTTCAATACCAGGAGATCATACAGCATTAGAACTTAGTTTGTTTGATCATGAATGGTCAAAAAGGGAAAACATTGCAGTGACACTAAACAAGGTTCGCTAATTGGTGGTTAACACCACTAAACTAAAATCACTGTAGACAAAACCTAACTTCTTCCCAACTTCCAACAGAACAACAGACAGAAGATATGTACCAGGAATATAAATGACCTATAAGCAAGTCAACATCTGACGCACTGATTTACATTCACCTATTTTAAAATAGGTAAATGTTTAAAGTGTGAAGAATGTATAAGAGTGAATATTTTTTAACATTGAAAATTGAAAAGATACGTGTGACCAGACCATACTTATTATCGTGCAATCAGAACGTTTTTTTTGGTTAGGTCAGGTTTTAAGCTTTTATTCAACTTGCCGTGTCGGTTAGTGTGTTAGACAAACCTTGGAACTGAATTTCAGACAAGTTCTCCCCAACCGATTGACCTGAAATTTTGCACACACCTTTGGTTCTAGTGAAAACACATTTTTTTGACAGACAATACTTAATCCAGCAGCCAAGATCGTCTCCTCAAGAGGGAACTCCTCAACGGTATATAGCAAGGATACGAAAATTTGTAGACGCGTTTATATTTAATGGATATTCGTGATTTATATCATGATGTTATGCTGCAGTCAGGACTGTCTTCTCACAAGGGAACTCCTCAACGCTAAGTAGCACGAATACAAAAAATTGTAGACGCGTTCACATTTGATGGATAAACATGAATCCTATCATAAACTGATCCTACAGCCAGGATTGTCTTCTCAAGAGGGAACTACTCAACGGTTCATTGTAGGCTTTGTAAATTCCCAGATGCTTGTAAACTTTTATTAAGTCTGTTTTACGCTTTTTGAATTGTAAGCAACGACCTATTGTCGGGCCTACGCTATCCCCCCATACTTATGTACTAATGCTGTAACAAAATAATATTGTAATACCAAATGATTTGTAAAGAGTAACCTTGGAGTTTCTTGCCAGTTCTTCTCCATGGAAACGACCAACGCGAACCGTGCACCTTTTTCGACGTTTTATAAGTGCCCATCTAGGCCTATGTGAAATAACATATTTTGAGTTTGATGATTATTTTGATTTTCGTTATTGGTGGACAATAAATGTTTTAAACGAGTTCAATGATTACGACAAAATCAAAATTTTAGTTAAAAACCTTTTTACATGGGACAACATAATTTTCTGCTAATGTATTGTAAACAACTTTGAGGTTTATACCAGATACTGAGGTCTATCTATAGTCCCTATTAGATGTATAAAAATCAAGGTCCTGAGTCAACACGATGAAAAGATAATATGGCAAATACAGATTTTCACGAAAACTTATAAGTACCAAAATTTACTACAAACTACTTATTACAAACTTATTTTTTGCGGTTGGTGCAATAACCGTTTCTAGGGATCGAACAGCAAAGTTAAGTATGTCCTTTAAAAAGTTTGTACGGAACCCTCGGTGCGCGAGTCCGACTCACTCTTGGCCGGTTTTTCTATTAATAAAGTGACAGGTATGATAGCACTAACTTTGTTTATGGAAACACCGATAGCTACGAGAGTAGGCATTTTAACTAACAGATTTATGTCAGTAAGTTATAAAAAACGGTATATAAGACATTACAATGTTGTGGAAAATCACTGCAAACATACACCTATGTATGTTTGCAGTGATTTTCCACAACATTATCATCACATTCCAGACCCGCGCAGACCAGACGAATGCGGCACGTAATACTAGGAGCACATGACTCATCAAGACGTAGATATTTCAGAATTGGGTCAAGTTCAAAATACAACGACACTTGAACAAGAATAAGTTAGTACTTAGTTATTACATGTAAATTCATATTTTGTAGATGTAACTTTATTTTGGTGTACTAGTGTGTGTGCTAGTTGATACGTGACAATAATTTAATTTAATTTGTTATAAATTTTACTTCTTCCCAGCTAAAACACAAGAAAAGAACTGTTAACTTTTGTCAAAAAGTGCTGATTGTCAGCCTAATTTTACTTTTGTTTTGATTTACAAACTGCAAAACAAAATAACGCGGAATAGTTCTGTTAATATACCAAGTGCCAGTTTGTAGCTAACAAAAATATATAAAATATCTGAAAAAAATGCTATAACAAATAAAACTTTTTGTAAAACTCATAAAAAGGATATTTGCGACCCTGGCAGGACTCGAACCTACAATCTTCTGATCCGTAATCAGACGCGTTATCCATTGCGCCACAGGGCCTGATGAAATTACAATTGAAATAGTCCATAACTTGTTGCAAAATGACGTCATCAAAATAGGAAATTGTCGATTTTTTTGATAATATATGAATTTTAGAGATGAGAATGTTGGGATGGATTCAAAGAGATTTAAAAGACTTATGGAGCAGACATTGGGAATATTTTCATTCTAAAATTTTGATCCCGAACATTTTTGATTTTGACACACGAAAGCTACCTGACAACCGGGCGTGTGACCCAAACACGGACTTGCAACGAAAATCAATTAATTATGAATTCATTAAGACTGAGGGGCGATATCAGCCACGATATCTAGCGTAAAGATTATGATACAATAACGAAATATTTTTATAAATTTTAGAAAGATAGTTGATTTCTATCTCTTCCATCTTTACAGCAACAGATCTTTGCGACATAAATTAAGTATTCCTTCTAAATATTGATTTTACACATATAAACCAATGTAAAAAAATCATACGTGTTATTAACTCAAGCTTAACACTGGACAACGAACCATGTTGGATTGTAGTTTGATGGGTGGGGTAAACTAATGCACGCTATCGAGTACTAGCATGTCATAAATGAACAGAAGCACATTTTATCAGAAACTATTGCGGTTGGTAGCTTTGTGTTGCGGTTCGCACAATTTTTATCCATGTCAGTACAGGGATGACAGCAACTTGAAGTAGTGCTTTGAAATTTTCAATATAATAGAGTCGATGGGTCATGCGTGTGTCTTCTGTATACTTCTGTGTGTGGCAAGCTTGACCGGATTGATTAGCTGCTGAGCTTGTGCTTGGCAGCACGGTGCAGCAGAGAGAGATGTGTATAATTAAGTATAAATAAAAATACAAATAAATAGTAGGTAAACAATTTCTCACGTATATTTGAACATAATAATATGTACGTGCTTCCACCCGTGACAATGTCTGGGGCCATGCCATTTATCGAGATGAAAAGTATCCTATGTAATAATCCAAGTTATAAACTATATGTGTGTCATAAAATAACGGTTCAAAAGTATAGCACTAATGCAAACGGACGAAAGGATAACAGATCCTTAATAGGATCCCGTTGGTACCCTTTAGCCCTTTAGGTACGGAGCTCCAAAAATAGACTTAAAATAATAAAAACGGTCTTGGGCCATAACCTAAAATAAAACAACGCGTGTAATTACAGAAGAAGTACTAAAAATATTTGAATATAACACAGATAAGTAGCACATAACACATTTTGTTAAAGCACATTAATACAGCAAAATATACATTAAAATAAAAGAGGCGTTTAGAAGTCAGGGTCAAATGATAAAGATGGAAGGTGGCCATATTATGATCTCCGTAATAAAACGACATAACCACATCGAGTTTGGGCTCGTTTGATTCATCTTGATGAGTACTTTGGTCCTAGATAATATCTATGTGCAACCCCATCAGATTTAAAAAACTAAGTTCATTCCATTTGTTAAGAATGTGAATTCTATTGTTAAACTAAAATATTTAAGATCCAGGGAAAAAAAAACCCACCATTATCCGCAACCATCCCCCTCCTCCACTCTTCGTAGTAACAATGTTTTTTTAGGAACATAGAATACAAATAATATAGTAAGTGTCGCAAACGAACATTTTAACAAATCTTATTGATGCATAAGTAGGTATAGACAATGCATGTGGCGTGAGGTCAAAATTGGAACTAACGCCGCCATCCTGTATTTTCATTCAAGATTTTCACAAAATATTAATCAATAGCGCCTTCCTGACGAAGTCACTCGAGTGCCAAAACATCTTTGCAGTACTGTAAAATGGCGTTGGCAGATTGTAGTAACATTTTGATTGAATTTGGACTAACGTTTTATATTTTTTTAGCCAGAATGTACTGGTTTTAATCCAAAACATCAACTAAAACATTGTTAAACTACGAAAAAAAAAACAAATATCAGCAGCAATCGTAATATTTTGACGCGTGTAGAAAGAGATAGCATGCTGAGAAAGCTCCACCCTTTAATTTTCCTCTTCATTACGTCATTCGAATACGTATGTAGGTGCTATAAGCGACCGGGAAATCAATAGGTTGTTGAACTTTTGACACTGAACTTCAGCAATCGAAGACGATACTTGTTCCGAAAAGCGCGGCTCGTAATGTGAACTTTACAGATGGGAGTGCTATAAAAATCTTAATTTATCGTTTGGAAGATTATATAACGTGTACGACACTAATTTTAGAAATGAGCCAACCAATTTTAGTTAAATTTTGTAAATGTGCATGGTCGGTTCCAGCTGAATGATAGGATAGATTTGGACCCAATATTATATTATATTAAAAACTCGTTTTTTTACCGCAACAGTTTGTTAAGCCTTGGCTCATTGTTGAGTAAGTTAGTATCCAAGTAACTGTTACACAACAGTAAAGATAGTCGAAATAAAAATGAATTAAATAGACCTTAAAAATTGGAGATCAACGCAGTTTTAGATCTTATACGATGATTTTTATGTTGGAGAATAAAATGGGGGTTTTGAGATGGGATAACAAAACTCAATGGGAAAAGGTATTAAATTATGAGTTTATTGACAGTATAAAAGAACAAGCAAATTCAAATCCTTAGGCGGAAAATACATAAAAGCGACGAAGGCTTCGGTTACGATGCGGATATGGATCGAATTTGTTGTCACTTCAGATTTTGTTCATACAAAGATGCGTCGTAAATTACACAGAAAGGATGCGTAAAGTATCCGCGCCACATCTGCATCGTAACCAAAGCCTTCGTCGCTTTTATACGCCCAACAATCCTGTGATCTAATACCTACAGTGTAAATATTCGTAAGTAAGACTTCTGTATAGGTGTGATCTATAAATAGATTTGTTGCACCAGGTTAGCATGATTACCAGGATGTGGGTCCTATTCAGTTTCACAACGAGTAGTAACTCGTAGTGTCCGCACACTGGGATTTTATTTTAAATAAACTCAATCTGTGAATGCACACTGTTGCTTTCCCGCCATTTTAACAGCGCGCTAGCGCTGCCTACTGACTGGCGCCGCGCGGCGATTAGTTCGAAATTTGAATAGCAACAGCGCGCTGCTCACTAGCTGGAGTCGTGCGGCGGCGATCAGTTCCATATTTGAAATGGCAAATAATACTGTTATGGAACTAACTGTTTTGTATGGACTATAACTTAATTTGCTTTGATAACACACGCATTTTTTATGACCCGCTTTACATATTTAAAACCGGTGGAATTACATCAGCTTTACGAGCAAGGGTGTTAAAAATATTTCAATCTGTTATCGCTCCATGGGCTCCTAGTAATGCGAAATCGTTTTGCGCTGAGTTTGTGTTCCGGCTGAACTCCGGGTTGCAATTTGCAGAAATGCGTAACATTTCAATTTGGCGGGCTTCCTTAGCTCATGCCTCTGTCCATTTTCAACTAGCAACACTGTAAAGATATCCTGATAATTATAAATTAAGCACTACGCACGCTACGCTACGCTTACGCATTACGCTTGTTAAGCGTGGTTACGCTTACCAAGGTCGTTCTGTGGATGGGTGACCACTAATTCATTACACACCGAGTTTCCTCCGTGCGTCGGAAAGTGCGTAAGCCCTTGGTCAATCTCTCAAAGCAATTTTCGGCATTCAGTGTCCCTGTCGGCACGTCTTATTGATCCAAATTCAAAATGTCTTAATTCACTCAGTGATTAAAAGAGCGTTTTATTCATTTTTATCGACAGTGAGTAAAAGAGAGTTTTATTCACTGTTATCGATGAATAAAATGCCCTTTTTAGAGTGGCGAGGGTAAAAATAGTACATTTTGATACAAGTGGAGAAAGTTTTGTTATTGCATTAAGAAATGTCCACGTGTATCAAACGACGTTTTTCAATACACTTTTGAAGAAACAAAATAAAATAAAGAAAAAAACAATCACCGCCGAATATAGGCATTGCACCAATTTGTATTATGTATAGGTATAGTTTTATCTGTGGCAATTTTGAACACCCGCGTGCTGTGCCGCGTGCAGGAATGGCTCCTTTCCGCATGCGGCACAACACACGGTGTTGGAAAATGAAAAAGATCCACGTGTCTGAAATACACTGCATGTTGAACCTAATCGTAGTGCGATAAGAACCCGTTTTCGAAGAAGTGTATTGAAAAAGAATTTTTAACACCCTTGCTCGTAAAGCTGATGTAATTCCACCGGTTTTTTATAAAGCGGGTCATAAAAAACGCGTGTGTTATCAAAGCAAATAGTTAAGTTATAGTCCATACAAATTCCATAACAGTATTATTTGCCATTTCAAATATGGAACTGATCGCCGCCGCACGACTCCAGCTAGTGAGCAGCGCGCTGTTGCTATTCAAATTTCGAACTAATCGCCGCACGGTGCCAGTCAGTAGGCAGCGCTAGCGCGCTGTTAAAATGGCGGGAAAGCAACAGTGTGCATTCACAGATTGAGTTTATTTAAAATAAAATAAAAAACAGTTTATTCGGTAATTTTAAAACTTGGCTGCATGCTCTAGCGTCTTTGCCAACATTTTCACGCAGCCACGGCAGAAAATAATCCTAGCGCCATTTTTCTCCAATTTTCTTTTCTTTGTACTTGTATTGTGAATATCTAAAAATGACAACTTTCAATAATGAAGATGAGCAACATATTACTTCAACTCCACCGAACCGCATGCGACAGCTTGCTGCCATCACTATCCAAGGACAGATACTTAACCACGTATGAAAAATGTCTTTTTTTTCTGTTTCCTCGCAAATGTGTTAAAAAACGTCGTACGTATACGTGCGTATTGGTTATAACCATCTTAACGCACTAATATCGTAATGTACTATAACAACACTTTCAATATGACAATTACCGAGTAGCGTCATCTTTGAACCCATTACAGAGACTCTAAACCTGCTTAGTGACGGTGCGGTGTGAACAAGAGTTGAAAGCTGAAGCTGGAACGATTGTCTAAATTGAAACGTACGAAATGTATCATAGCGTAGGCAGATGGCACTTTTTAAAATTATTGAATTCAGATAGACCTCTTCAGAACTTATGTTTTCCTGGTACCCTTAGTTCAGTTACAGTGTTTTTACCGACACCGTGTACGGCACAGAACGCCAAATTGAACATTTGCTTAATATTTTGAGTATTGCTACCAAGTTAACAGACTCTGCCTGGAGGTGGATTGGACGAAGCTATGTTACTCCCGTTGCGATACAATATATCGCACAAGGTGCTTTCATAACGCGAAGCTAGATGTCACTATACCATAGTGACATCTAGCTTCACGTTTTGAAAACCACTTTACAGAGATTTCTGTGATTGTGTGCATGTCGGTGTCTGATGTTTAAGTTGCTAGTTAGTTATGTGGTCCTAGTATGTATCTGTCTGTTGTTCCGTTAGGCCTACCTAACATCCCACATGACATGCGCAGTAATGACTACTCAACTCATGGGTCATTGACTTACATTGACCTTGACAGTTTCTCACAAAATGCGAAAGTTCAACTAAAATAAATAGGTTAAGGTCAGCGTTCTGGATGGTATTCCTATTTCCGTTTATAGCAATGCGCCCGAAGTTTGTGACGTCTGTAATGCTTTTTTCCTTCATTAAAATGTACTACAAGTTTTTGTTAAAATTTTAAGTTAATTTATGGTTTTGTAAATTATGTCTAATGGAGGTTTCGAATCAACTTTTGATTTCAGTTATTTATAATATTAATTTTGATACGCCTTAAAGCCTTGAAAGTAGAGAGTTTTCAAATTGAGTATTTTATGTATGTAATTAATCTCAGAAGATGGTAAAGCAGTAAGCGGGCGGGGTTTGTCGTAATGGTATTTTTACAATTTCATACTTTTCTTTAGCCCTTATAACACGGGTCCTGTTTAGTTTTCTCAGGAGTTTAATCGACAAATTATCGTTCTGTCTACACTAACCCCGACCCTAAGATAGGCGAGTAAACATTGCTATTTACTTGTTCCCCAGTGAAATTTTTTCAGAAGTTCATCTTGACTCCATAACAGCACCGTTTTGCCTCGTATCATTATTCTTCTGCCCGTATCCCAATTTATTTTGGGTCGGCACAGCATGTCTTCTACTTTCATACTTCTTTATGACTCGTCATCTCAGCAGTTACTTCCTAGTCTCATAAGTAGCTGGAAAATACGAGATTTAATTTTCACATATTTGTTTTAACAAGAATGAAATGCATGTATTTTTACATTTAGAGGGCACTTACTTAATTGGTCTGGAAGAATTCAAGGACATCAAGTAGACCATTTTAGTGGTGTGTAGTAAAACTCCGTCGAAGCATAAATTCCTGGAACTAGACGAAGTATACGTTGTGTTGCCACTAGACTATAGGACAATGTAAATAATTTAAACCGGTTTTATTTGAAAGAACTAAACAATACATTCAGCAAACGCAAATAAAATGACAAGTGCATGAAGTGAAGTGGAGCTAATAATTAGTAGTTAAGCGTCCGTTTATAATAATACTAGCTGGTGCCCGCGGCTTTGCCCACGGTTTTGCCCGCTTAACAAATTATATACTAAAACCTTTCTCTTGAATCACTCTATCTATTAAAAACCCGCATCAAAATCCGTTGCGCAATTTTCATTTTAAAGATCTAAGCATACATAGGGACAGACTGACGCGGCGGGGGACCTTTTTAATAATATGTAGTGATATTCATCACCATCTTCTTGCACTTTTTTTTTCTGGTGGAAATCATCAAATGACTCCTCCCGCTCTGGGGCGGAGCGGGAGGGAGTGTCAGACTTTTACTTACTAAAAGCCATCCATGTTCCTTCGTCACCCTTTGTGTTCCGGGGCCACAGTATCTCTTTCGAACAGTCCCGCAGCCCTGGCAGGCATCGGCCCTTGCGGACCCCTTCCTTTCTGCTGACATCTCTTAGAGCCGTCGACACGGCCTGTTGTCATAAGACGGACCAACGGCGAGTTAGCCCATGGCTTACCGTCCACAGGCCCGCGCCTACGGTGATCGGGGGCCACCACGTGTTTCAATGTTTGCATGCAGTTAGGCTCTTGACAAGGATTTGTGTGACATACAAGAACTAAAATGGGTAAAATAAAAACTTTTTTGTGGAAGGTGGTTACATAATTTTGGTTTCAAGTTGTGGTGTATAAACACCATAACTTAAACCAGCCCTTGCGGAAGTCGTCCAGATCAGGTCGAACCTCTTTATGGAGCATGACATCATTAAAATTTAGATTTAATAATTTAATTGACGCCACATTATGCAGGTTAAACGATTTGTTGTAGCTACCTTCATTGCTACGATCGCGTAGCTCCCGTAGCCGTGACGTTTGCTACGACGTAGCATCACGTAGTAGCCAAATGATTTACTTACCAACTTCAACAAGAAAGATATGGCCAATATTTCTCATATACCTACGGTAGCACGCATTAACAAACAGTAATTTGATAATGCAATCATCAGAATAATATTTTGCAATTTGTTTCTGCAAAAAGACATATTACATAGAAAACACAAAACTCACTCATGAAATACTCACACATAAGTTTTGGACTTCTAGAATCCTATTGGAAAGAAGTTAGGTGCCTAGAACTTAGTAAAAATAATTCGTAATCACATCTGCATTGGTTAAGGCTGTTAACTTTGTAATAAATGACTGACTGAACTGACCTCGTGCCTGGAGTCCATCTCCTAACGAAGGAACTCTTTAACAGGTTATAGCATGGACATGTGTATAGACGCGTTCAACTTTTAATAGATAACTGCATTGTTCAAAACTAATCAGCAAGAGACTTTAATAAAGTTTACTTTGTAATAAATGACTGACTGAACTGACCTCGTGCCTGGAGTCCATCTCCTCACGAAGGAACTCTTTAACAGGGTATAGCATGGAAATGTGTATAGACGCGTTCAACTTTTAATAGATAACTGCATTGTTCAAAACTAACCAGCAAGAGACCTTGGAAATATGTGACACGTCGTTGTTACCAACTTAGAAAACTATGAAGGAATATATAAATAAAATTAAAATAATTAATTACCTACGCGGTATTATTACAAAACTGGAAAGCACAGGAGCCGCGTTCAGTTTGGTTTCCATGTCAGAGTGGTTCTATTATTTTCGCTATCCAAGTCTTGTCTCGGTATTTTTTTTTTGCGTTAGTCTCCTGTATATTCCAGGAGCTTCGGTGAGCATCGCAAGCTTATTAAGAAGGTATAAGAATTCTCCCATTCTTCATCATTGTGGTGATGAAACCTTTTTGATTGTAAAAATGTATATAGTCAGTTTTAAACCTTCCATAAAATGCTACAAACAGAAACAAAAAACCAAGTTTAAAATTCGCAATCAAACTTTTATAGTAGGCATCGTTCTGATGTAGCCCGAGAGCTACCTTTGAAACGATTCGCACGCCTTTTAACTTTCTCACGCTACTAGGGACACATAAAGTAAAGGTGACTCGAATTCAGACTGAAATGAGAACTATCAATTTAACAACGCTATCAACGGGTAGGAAATCACTGTCCTAAATTGTTTGCAAACAAGCTATAATATCATAACAATAATATTATTTATAAACTTTTACACAGTTGTTAATTCTATAAATACAGAAATCTACTTATTTCACAAATATGCTAATAGATCACATCGTAAGCAGGGCAGGTTCGTGACCATGAATCTCGAAATTAACTAAGGTGTGGCCTGGGCCTTGCCAGCCCGCACGATTTTTATGCTGACGTCCGCGAGGTGCAAGCTCGCTGTCCGCGCGCCGGCCGCGAGGTGTGAGCATGCTGTCACCGCGAACACAATTGTTTTATGGCATTTTTGATCGACGTTGTTTCGCTGGCGACTCGGTGTCGGCGCGCTGTAGGCACGGTGTCGGCGCGCTGTAAGCATCCGGTCCGCTCGCTTGCTGCGCGCGTGCTGCGAGTCGAGTTGTTGTGCTGACTGCTCACTGTGGGCTTTTTCATATTGACATTATGAAATATATTATAAAACACACGATTTAATGCTCTAATTTGAATGGCAACTTAATTGCTGGGTTGGAATGAACGGACGACGACGGCACGAAATTTTCCATCACGTAACGCGCTGAACTAAACGCCGCCGGCGCCACTGTTGCGTTTCCGACAGTTCGGCGCATTTGGTGTATCATGCCAACCGAATACTACGACCGATAATTTAGTCACTGAAGTGTCGGCGCCGTACGTTCTGCAGATGTGTCGCGACCAGAAGTCAGAAAGAGTTAGTTACCTGCAAATAAATAACTAATGAATTTCTACTGAAAATTTTGACCAATAGTCCTGAAATGCCATTTAAGAGCCAAAAGAATAATGCTACATTCGCTAACTCTAACGTCTGATTTAAGTATTTTAAGCCAAATTCCCAAGTTTCAAAAACATATTTAAAAACATATTATTACCGATGATTTCAGTGGTGACAATTCATCGATTTGGAAACAACTCCAGGAACTGAAGCGCTTCAGTTTCTACTTCATGCAAGACGCTGGCGCTGACGAAAGCTGCCAGTTGCTGTGGTAAGTGTTGTTTTATATTATGTACTCGTAGAATTAAATAAGTTAGCATTTTGGGTGCCTTCAGATCTGCACACAGAAATGTCAAAAAGTAAAATACATCAAAACTTGAACTTCGCAACCCATTTTTATTAAAAAATATAATTTTCTAGTGCATCGCTCAATTATAAGTTATGACAATACAAACTTCTTCACGTCATCGCCAGTTGCTTTGTTGCCATGGGAACCGCAGAAGCGTGCCATGTGATCGGAGATAGTATTGATCTATTCGAGGCGTAAAATTTTTGCAGCACTAGGCTCTCATAAAATACAGAATGTCACTTTAGGTTAGTGCCATGAATTCTTGAAAATAAAACCAGGGTATCTACTGACTGGTAACGCAAAATTCCTACATGACCTAAGCATTTAACAACAAAAGGTACAAAAGCGGGGTAAAGGTGTGAACCAGTGTCGCAAACTAAGTTCCACCTCCTATTTTGCCCTGTGAGCCCCATAACAAGCAGCCATATTGACCTCTGCGCTGCCCGTATGACGCAGTGCCAAATACTGTTGTGCCAGCGATCTAAAGATGATGAAGTATTGCCCTTATCTTCATTTGCCACAATTTTTAATGATATCTATTGAAAACAGCACATTGTATTTGTTGTACTTTTACGAGATAATTATACTTCGGGTTATCACAATCAAATACTCAGGACTTCAGAAATTGAAGTCCTAAGCAAAACGTACCTTACCATCAACTCTATCGCTTTTCTTTACTCCATGTAGGGTCAACATCAACGCCTCTAGTGGACGTAGTGAGAAGTTTGTCTGCATAATGAAGTATTATATTATCTGTGGCATAATCCTGTAACGTAGATGCCATTGACGCATTGCCTTGTGACGCTGAAATATAGAATGTGGCGGGAGCGCGTGCAGACTGCCAGCTCCACACCACCAATATATTGGGTGGATCGCTTACTCGTAATTAAAATTCGTTTTCCACTTCACACACTTTATTGGAGATATCACTGCCAAAATTATTGTACATGATTACTGACAATAACTGTTAATTTAATAAATATTCTTATAATTTGTGACCGCCGCGTACAAGGAACAATTTTGCCATTTTAGCTAACACAATGGTATTTTAATGTTTCATATTAATTTTTATAATAAAAATATTTTATGTTGTTTCCAACAGCCTGTATTGTGTTTATCCAAAATGTTCGTTGGTCTGGTAGTCGCAAGCGCGACTGTTCAGAATGAGGTTCCCCCTCTCTCCCTCAGGTCAGCCATGGTTATTTTGTATTTTTTCGTCCGGGATTTCTCAGTAGCAATCAACCCAATATGAGTTGGTCGCAGGTTCAAATCCTTCACGAATTCCGTCAGCAGTGTTCACTTATCAACGTAAAATTGTGAACCAGATCTACAATAATAATTATATAATTAGTGTGTTTACAGTTTTAAATTGTAATCGAAGCACAAATAAAGAATAATATCAAAGCGTTTTAAGCTTCTTACATGGCCTGTTTGTTGTATGATCTGTGGTTAACGGTAGGGTTGTCTAGGAGAATGAAACATGTACTGTTGCGGATCAATTTAATAACACTCCTTCCCTTATTTTATTAACCGGGGAAGCAGTAATACAACATTATTTCTACTTCACAAATCTTCGGATTAACCAGTTCTTAAGGTTTTTGAGGATTAGTGAGTGTAACGTCGGATGCTAGAATAAAATAATTTTGTTAAAGGAAAACGTAGGTCCTATCTATAGCAACCATTGAATGCAATAGTTTAAATATAGCGGGAAAGAATAAGAGCTAGGATGTTTATTACTACAACACTGAAACGTTTGGGGGGCGTGTTTTCATATCTGCATTAGTGAGCTTGTACTAGTGTACATTCAGTGTGGTATGGGAACGCCTGAACTATCGTAGTCAGGGAGCTGTTCAAATTGTAGTCGCTAATAGTAGTCTCCGTACCAGGAGTTTATAAGCCCGTAGGATGTCGATTTTCTCTACTAGGCAACGTCACTTGGCGGGAGGAATAAGCCTGAGACCAGCTTTTCACTTCGCTGGCGGTGGACAGTTTTAAAACCCAGATTTGAGTTTAAGAACTACTGAACAGTGTTTTAGTATAATTAAGTAGAATATTATGAGCTATAGTCATAAAAAAATTTAATGTGTATAAAATTGAATAAGACTGACTAAATACACGTCTTCAGAGTCAAACACCGCACGCCCTTTTTTTTTTAATAAGCCCGTGTTGTTCCACTCCTGAGGAAAGGCCTCCCCCATTCCTTCCACTTCTCAAGATGGTGTGCTTCTTCTCGCCAATTTGCGAGGAAACCATCCAAGACGTCTTGTTATCTTCTCCTCGGCCTACCGCAACCCCGTCTAGCTGTTTCAGGGCTCCAGTCTTGCGATACTCGGGCCCACAGCTGTGGCGCTCAGGCCGCTGGGTCTAGAAGCATGAATTTTGCAAGTCTGTTTAACCTTCGTACAACAAATTTACTCAAATGAAACAAACTACGATTTTTATGACCATAAAACATACCTACTACGAGACAGTACAACGACATAGTACCAGTACATAATTTATATTGAAAACGTGCACAGCCAGTAATGACATCATCAAACTTTAGATTTAATAATCTGATTTGACTATCAATTCATACAACCTATCTGTCTATAGATAAGGGATAACCTTTTTTTTTTTTTTTAGGATGGGAAATCATCAAATGACTTCTCCCGCTCTGGGCGGAGCAGGAGGGAGTGTCAGACTTTTACTGACTAAAACCCATCCATGTTCCTTCATCGCCCTTTGTGTTCCGGGGCCACAGTATCTCTTTCGAATAGTCCCGCAGCAAGGAAGCAGAAGTAGCACACACTTACATTGTCAGCGTGGATCAAAAACAATTGTCCATGACTCCTAGACTAAAATTGCGTACGTTGTACTAGGCTTTCATATCGAGCAAAGAGGATCTTTTCAGCAAAAGTTATCTAAATTAAAACCCAAGAGATGACGTTTGCTGCAGCTTACGTTATTGTTTTGGGACTGACTCCCTATGGTAATGATTTTACCTACTTTGCCTTTTACAATAACAACCATACTATGAACAACTCACAAAAGAACCTCTGCCTAACCTTTCGGGAATTACAGGCGTGATGTTGTTTATTTTTTTGATGAAATAATCTGTACATCAAAAAGTTTCTTCATATAACCTGCAACTATGTACATACGAGTACATTTTTGTATGTTTGTTACTATTTATTCCATGAAACTCATACGAAATTCATCGTAGTAAACTCGAGTATTTTACGAGGTTAATTACAAAAAATAAGACTCAGACCTTAAGTAAAATCACGTAATGTTTCCTGAGCAAGACGCTGTTTTGCCAGACGCGACATTTACGCCGACAGAAAGTGTGTTGCAGTGTTGATTATTCATTTTTAGTAATATTGTATAGAACATGCACAATAATCAGCCTTGAGACATTTTCATTTTTACAAAACTTAAGCACCTCATCATCTGCCTAGCCTTTTCCTGATACTTGAATTATTGCCGCCGTCGGCCCAAGGTAGCAGATATGAATACGCTTGTAGTCTTGTAGTACAAACTAACACTACTTAATCCCAAACATCTTGTTAATCGAAATATAAGTATGGCCATTCGTTTCATTTCCATTGCATGCTAAATTTATTGCATTGACCTCGTACCGAGGCAGCATTGTGTATTGCGATACTCGTATTGCTTCTCGTTAATACTAGGGACACCATGACGTATGGAAGTTGGTAACATTTGAGGTTCCACGTTATGGCGTTCATAGAAGTCCTTACTACAAAGCTCGTAGGATCAAAATTGCACTTTAAACATGAATGTTAACACCTGCCCTCTTACAACAAATTCACAGAAACCATACAAACTGCGATTTCATACAATCTTGAAACGAGATCGTGTGTATGATATTCTTTTTAAACTTCAAGAACCAGTTTATTTTCTGCTTTCGTTAAACAGGAGAATGTAATTCAAGATTTAGCCATAAAAATATAAAGTATATAGTAAACAGTAACATAATAAGGAAATAAAACCGTTTAAGAGGGTAACTGACAATTAAACATTTCTCAACACTGTAAGATCAACGCAACGAAGTAGCTACGACGTTGTGACGTCACTGATACGGCTGCTACGCGGTCGTAGCATGCTGCTGTCTTACATGCTGACAAATGATGCAGGCTGGCGATTTAGTTACCTGTATCCTTCGAGGGGGTTATAGAAATTATTTATGAACGAAGTAGAGATAAAAATTGAAACAAAAATTCCATGAGAGATTCAGTGATATTATCATAATATGATCTCACAAATGATAAAGGATTATTTGTAATTGTTTTGTTTCGTACATTTAAGTTCCTGGTGGGTCTCACGGGATATAAAACTAAATAAATACATGGGTCCTACCAGTCAGCAGCTCTTGGGAGACACATCAGTATTCGGAGACCCACTGGTGGATCTGCTTGGTGGGTCCTTGAAGACGAAGCTAAACTTAACAGGTATATAATAACAAAAATCTCTTATGTGATTCAAACACAAAAGATTTTTTAATCTAACGTCCTGTTACTATTGGATAACCACTTCAGTATCGGGTTTAGAGCTGTTTATTTATGTAAATACTGACTGAGGCCAACTCAGAATGAGATGGCCTTGTGTCTAGAGCCCTTAACCTAGTTGTTATAATTTTCGAAAAACCGCTTCGGGTATTATCCGGAACAAACACACAGACAATCAGACAAAAATAATAAAATATGTTGATTTGTTATAACTATACTACCTTATACACTTTCATAATTATGCATTCAGTAAAAAGCTACTTTAAAATAAAAAAAACAGACACATATCCACATAAAATAATCTAGACTGAAATCATTATATCCAATATGGGTCCCGACTGTTGCAGTCAATGTCCTGTTTCCTGAACTTGTTTTTTTCTTTTCAGTTTTTATTTAAAGTTATTAGTTATTTTTTTAAGCAGTCGGGTTTTTTATTTTTTTTTAATTTAATTTTTTTTATTCAAGTTGGTTTTATTTTTTGCATTTTTTTCCATATTTTTTTGTTGTAGGTAATATCCTATACAAATATTAGCTTTTTTTATTGTTTATTTACATCTGCGTACCGCTTCAGAGCATACAGGCGTGACGTTACGTTATGATATTGTGTAAACAATAAACATTCAAGCGATTGCAGCAATCACAACTGATTTGCCGTCTTTTATTAGAGAGGTCCATTGTATATTTCCGAAGATCAGCATCAAATCTTCACAAAATTTAAACGGGATCGCCTCAGGAGTATACTCTTTTTCACAAATGGGGGAGAAATCGGTGAAAATACATAAAAAAATAAAAACATACAGTCGAACATAGTAAACTCCTCCTTTTTTGAATTCGGTTAAAAACTTAAATGCCCGGCAAAACATTAAACATTGTAGGTTGTATTTCCTTACATTAGACCTAACCTAACTAAGCTTTTGCTTTCTCCAGCGTGAGCATTACTAGACACGGAGAGTAATAATAACGAGCAAAATGAGTAACGGTTTAATCCATACAGTTATTACGTAAACCCAAGGATCCATCCCATCTATTGACTGTTTGGGAGTATTTCTACGAGTAAACTTCCAAATAGGTACAATATTACCAAGACTTACATCGTCCAGCACTTAAACCCTATTTAATTTATTAAGCATATTTTTTACACCAATCTACTCTGAACTTCACATGACAAGCCGAGATTTTAGAAGAGTACAGCTACAAGTATCGTCCCCGACCGCTGAAGTTCAGTGTCAAAAGTTCAACAGCCTGTCCGGTCGACAGCCGCACCTCCATGCACACTGCCGCCCTAGTATCCAATACGTAAATAGTGACGTCAGACAAATTCACCCAACACCCCTCGTGTTCCATTTGCCATCTCTTTCTACACGCTTCGAAGTATGCTGGCATTCACCTCTCTGACTCCCTTTGAAAGAGTGTGATAGATATCAAAGTACTAAAGTGTAAGAGGAGTCTCTTGCGCATGCGCTAGCGATGCAAGGGAACGCTTATTTCGACTCGAATAGTATCGGCAAATTAGCTCAGTGGCAGAGCACCTTACCCGAGGTGGAGCGGGGAGGAGGTCGTTGGTTCGAATCCTTCATGTGCCATTTTTTGTAATTGAAGTGTATCGTTGACTTTTTAAAATTTCTAGAACTTTTGCATTCTTTTCCTTGAACAAAAATCTAAAAATTGGCATATCTACAAAAAGACACACCCTAAGTTTTGCATTTTTGAGCTTTCGTGCATGAGATACAGTCTAAACTTACATGCTAATGTCATGATATCACGCACATCATCAAAAGTCAGGAATATAATTCCTAAACCTACACAACTTAATAATTATAAATTTTTACTAGTTAAGTTCAGTTGGAAGTTATTGTACCTATTATTCACTGCTGTAATTTGTTGGACATTGGTTAAACTAATGCTGCAATGCAGGCAGCCTTTGCGATCACGCTACGATAAGTTTCCCGTAGATGGTGATGTGGTGCATAGTGCTAGCATGAACGCTCCTATGTCCAGGTTCAAAATATTTGTGATAAAAACTGCATTATTAACAGCACAGTTAGAGAGAGCAATTGCATTTCTATTTTGATAGGTGCAACAATTAGTATTTTTTTAAAGTTTAAAGGAAAATTTGATTTTTTTCTTTTTAGCGCATTGAATAAAAGCTTGTTTTTACATTTTTTTTTACTATTTTTTTTTTTACTTTTTAGTATTTATGATTTGGGATTTACTACGGCGTAGTTCGTAGCGCGTTGCGGCGTTTTTCCGTAGTTCGTAGTACGCACACAATGTGATGTTTTGAGCACACATTATCTAAAGAAAGGAGAAAGAAAGAAAAGAGAAAGAAGAAAAAAAAGGAAGAAAAAATCCCAGGTGGATTTGCTTTGTTCCATCCAAGTGCGCATAGGTACAAATTATCAGAAACTTAGTCATAAATAAACACTGCGGACAGAAACGGAACTAACAAACTCAAAAACCCTTTTGCAGTTTTGTAAATCTAGTATGGCTGGTATTTAATAATCCATATAATAATAATAATAATCCATTTAATTCAGGTCACAAAGACCAATACATAAATACCTTAACCTAAAAATACACACTAATGACAATTTTTGTTAGTTCAATTATAAGTACAGAATTAAGAAAAAAAACTGCTAGCTAAAAACGACTGGGCCTTTACTTAAGCACTTTCTGACGCCACCTAACCGAAACAATAAAATAAGTAGTTTTATACCTATTAATTTTTATTTTGAGAGCAAATCTGAATCTGTAAATTAATAAACTCATAGATGAATTTCTTAAGGTACCAAAAACAATATAGATGTAGCTTATTTAAAGCTTTCTTTGAAACTGAGCTTTACGTCATGCCCGCACACTAGCAACTTTAATGTGTGAAGTTTTAAGAGTACGGACTAACGAATTTATCATGTGTCCTGCTCACTGATGCGTGTACGGTAATGTTTAAAAAGAGACAAGCACAGTTCAACGATACCATTTCAACAATTTAAAAAGGTTGTTTTACTCACCACTACAGTATAGTAGATCAGCATAGTAGAGTATAGCATTCGGTTCTGCCGGACTGTTCATTTTCTGTGTTTTATGGTATCCTAGTACAACGATATCTGTTGAGAAAGTCGTACACCTTCTGCGATGCCGATACAATGTACGAGCATAAGATTCACGTTCTTTGAATGATGGACAATTTAATGTACCAGAGATGCGATGTAATTTATTTTTTAAGAGAAATAAAACAAATAGTTAATCACCGAGCTTAACAAATTGTCTTCTTTTGGACAGATAGCTTTTAAGTCAATCGAGCAAATCCTATAGCTTGTACAGCCTGGTATTAGTTTTGGGAGGTCGAAAACCCAAAAAAAGTGAACAATGAAGTAACATCAGTCAGCACCGACATCTTTAAATGGTATTCAAGTTTTTAGAGGTTTTTTGAAAGTCATATATTTATACACTCACAAAAGAAACAAAATTGACAAGGAACTTCCAGTTGACCTAGAATCATAATAATTATTTGGTACGCAGATATAATAATTTGAGAAACAATGTCTAAGAGCACATGTAAAGGGAAAAAATCTAAAAACCGAAAATGTATGTAGTTTCATAACAAAATACCTACAAGTTTATAACCTTGAGGTCATTGGTCCGCAGGGGGCGCAGATTTGATTCTAGTAAAAAAACACATTTGAAACTAGGATTTCAGGTGCGACAACATTTGAAGTAATAATAATAAATCAATTTATTGACACACACAAGTTACAAATTATACAAACAAGAAAACAAAAACAGTGAGCATAGTTAAAAGAGTACAAAACTAGAAAAAGCCGTGGACCCCCATACTAGGCACAGCCTGTATCTTGGTGGCCCAATATAGTCAGTAAAGGCAGATTGAATAACTGACTATTCAGCTACTACTAACTGCTAAACTTTCGTACGCGTTCCTACATCGACTATAATCAGAATTGGCGCAAACATTTCTGCAAAACCCTATTTGATTTTGTACTTCAGATTGCATAAAACACCAATAAATAATATGTAAAAACATATATAAATGAAATCTGGCATGATTAGATGTTCAAATTTAATTTTAGTTTTTCTAAAATTATTTCTATTAAGGTTTTTTAATAATGGCAATACAACAATGTCATTATAACACAATTCTATTACGAGACTATTGACCGACCAATGATCGACCATTACGAATTTTTAGCAAAATTACCATTGTCATCGATCAACAATTATGAAATCAATGATAGACCGTGTGACACTATTGTAATAGCAGACTCGGCCCCCTGATCGAAGCTTATCTAAAAGCATCAGCAACACGACGACAAAAAAAATGTTTCAAATGAGATAACAGGTACTGCTGTTATTCCAGATTTTATTTCAGATACTGACCAATTTTGAGTCTAAAACCTATCCTCAATCAATTTTCCGAGGTCTGGGAGATCCATAAGGGGCTGGCTCAGTTAGGGTCGTGCGGGTGCTTCGAAGTGTTCAACTGCATAGAGTTGCCGGTACGGTCGGTCGGTCGCGGTACAGCAAGTGGCCGTAGTGCTCGTTGGCAAGAAAAAGAAAAGCTTCATCTTCACTGACGGTGTCACCTCGGCAATGTGTCCTGAGTTTGGAATATTTATTACTATGGTACCTTCATGTTTTTAGGGTTCCGTACCTCTTAAGGTAAAATAGGTACCCTTATAAGATCACTTTTTTGTCCGTCTGTCTGTCTGTACGTCCGTCTGTCACCACCGATTTTCTCAGGCACGGGTGAACCTAGCAAGTTGAAATTTATACAAAATACTGAAGATTATAATCCCTATTAGGTTTATAAGAATCAAGGTCCCGAATCAACACGATAAAAAGATATGGGCAAATTTAGATTTTCGCGAAAACTTGTGAGTACCAACATTTACCTTAATTTTCACCTTTTTTAGTTTCGAAATTTTTCCTTTACTTATGCTGTAAGACCTTGCTTTAAAAAAAAATGATAATTTTAGGTCAACCGGAAGTACCCTATAGGTTTTGGGTCGAAAACCTATTTGTTAGTTCCCGTTGACATAGAATCCCGAAATTTGGCGAGAAGCAATGTCTTACAGCACATGTAAAGGAAAAATCCGAAGACCGTAACTATGTAGTTTAATAACAATAAAAATCCGATTTTACTATTACAAACTTATTATTTGCGGTTGGTGCAATAGCCGTTTCATGAGATCGAACAGCAAAGTTAAGTTTGTCCTTTAAAAACTTTGTACGAGACCCTCGGTGCGCGAGCCCGACTCGCTCTTGGCCGGTTTTTTTTACTTATTTCATCATCATCATCAACCCGGAATCACCCATTGTTGGGTATAGGCCTCCCCTTTCTTCCGCCAAACTTCCCGGTTCTGTGTTCTTTTTATTTACGTACTTGATAAGTATTCATATTGTTACGTAACGGCAAGATTCACGGCATCAACAAGTAAGGGGTCATGGAAGGACACTAGCGAGATTTAAGCCGTAGTATAGTATTTATTCCTCAGTCAACTCATCACAATTTCAATGAAACGTAGCACACGATTTCAATTAAATGCAGCACTTGGCCAAAAGCTTGTCCTAGAACCAAAAATTCGAACACATGTGACATCTACCAATCCTCACTGGGCCCGCGAGGTGGATTATAGCCCATTCCCTCTCATCGAGAGGAGGCCGTGTCCCAGCAGTGGGAACATTGTAGGCTGATGATGATGATGATATAGCACTTGGCTTTGCTATAAGTTAAGACGACAAAGGGGTTCAAATAATTTGGCATTGCTATCTCAGACATTTAATCTTATATTCAAAATAGCAGCCACGTATAAAACCCTTATAAAAATAAACAGCTACACATGTTTAATTTGAGCTTCTTAAATGTCAGTTATAATTATTTATTTAATTATTAAGTGCAGTCAAATCTTGTAAATTGCTACGGCGTGCGACGGACGCCGCGCCGTCGTAGCACTGCTACGACTATGGGAGCTACGCGACTAGTAGCAAATCGCGCCTACTTACTTGCTTTACGACACAAATTCTTGCTGTCCGTCACTTCTTCGATACCAGTTAAGTTGATGCCTTCTTAATGTAACAAGAATTTGTGTGAATTTGTATGTCTACCACTAATAAACCCAAATACTGAAAAATCACGCTCATATAAATTTGGGGTTTACAATGTAAAATCGATTCCTCCTATTGTAGAAGTCGGTTCAAAGCCTATGTTACCCGGGTCTCAGCAACAAATCGATTTATACCTTATTCATCAAAATCGGATTAATAGTTTAGGCGCTACGGAGGAACATACGTAAATACAAACATACATACATAGACTGCTAAAATCATAACCCTTTTTTTGGCTTCACCGTAGTCGGGTTGCATGTACCATTTCATTATTGTTGAAACAAATGTTTGAAAATAAATTCTCGTATTTTCCAGCTACATACGAGACTAAGCGGTGCTGTTATGGAGTCAAGATGCTGTGTACTGGAACTTCTAAAAAATGTTCACTAGGAAACAATATAAGTGAGTACCGACTTGTTAAGTACGTTAACACGATTGTCTTAGGGTCAATGCGGACTTAACGACAATTTTTCGATTAAACTGCAAAGAAAACTAAACAGAACGCGTGTTATAAGGGCTGAGGAAAATTGTAAAAATGAAATTGTAAAAATACACTGGTTTATATATATAAGTATGCATGTTCTAAATCGACAGACTCCGCCAATACTACTTTACCATCACTTGATATTAATTACATACATAAAATACTCAATTTGAAAACTCAAACTTTTTCAAGACTAATATTATAAATCACTGAAATGAAAAATTGATTCGAAACCTCATAACTTATACTCTTAAAGCATAGTTAACATAATTTATAAACCACTAGCGAGTCGTCCCAGCTTCGTACGGGTGCAATGTAGCATACACATATAATTAACCTTCCTCATAGATCACTCAATCTGTTGCTGAAAACTGCAAAAAAATCCATTGCGTAGTTTTAAAGATCTAAGCGTACAGACAGCGGAAGCGCATTCGTTTCATGCTATGTAAAGATAAATAAACTTGTAATATTGATAAACATATGAAGCATATTTGATGAAGAAAACAAGCATTAAATGTCGTCACAAACTTCGGGCGCATCGCTATTAACAGAAATACCGTCTTAAACGCTGACCTTAACCTATTTATTTTAGTTGAACTTTCGCATTTTGTGAGAAACTGTATACAAGTCAATTGTAAGTCAATGACCCCTGAGTTCAGTAGTCATTACTGCGCATGTCTTGTGCAATGGAAGGTAGGCCTAACGGAGCAGCAGACAGATACATACCAGAGCCACATAACTAACAATAGCAACTTAACATCCAACATCAACATGTACACCATCACAGAAATCTCTGTAAAGTGGTTGTGAAAACGCGAAGGTAGATGTCACTATGGTATAGTGACATCTAGGTTTTCGTTATGAAAACACTTTATGTGATATATTACATCGCAACGGGAGAAACATAGCTTTGTCCAATCAACCTCCAGGCAGACTCTGCTAACCTGGTAGTAATACTCAAAATACAAGGCAAATGTTCGATTTGGCGTTCTTTGCCGTACACGATGTCGGTAAAATAACTGCAACTGAACTAAGAGTGCCAGGAACACATAAGTTCTGTGGAGGTCAATCTGAAATCAATAATTTTAAAAAGTGCCATCTACCTACACTGTGATACAATTCGAACGTTTTAATGTAGGCTATCGTTCCAGTTTCAGCCTTCAACTTGTTCAAACTCTCTCAGCAGGAATACACCTCTTTAAGCTGGTTCAGAGTCTCTGTAAAGCGTTAAAAGATGTCGTTACTCGGTAATTATTATCAGGACATTAAAAGCTTTGTTAATTTTTCTTGACACCAAAATTTTCACAATTTACGATTTTTATCTTGCAGGACAGAACAATAAATTTATGATATAAAAATCTGAACTGTAAGAAAATAGGCTTATATTAAAATTAAATTTAGAATTTGTGGAGTATACTACAACTAAAAAACCCGACTACTGAAAAATCAAGCCCTTACTAAATTCGGGGTTTACAAGTTAAAATCCACTTCTTTACAACACTCCATTCTGTTTCAAACAATGTTTGAAAACTAGTTCATATTTTCCAGTTACGTGTGAGACTGGTGCTATGTCAAAATGATGTGTACTGGAACTTCCGAAAAGTCTTCACAAGAAAACAAAAGAAGTGAGTACAGATGTTTACCCGATTGTCTTAAGGTCAGTGCAGACTGATTGACAACTTGCCGATTAAACTGCCGCGATAACTCAGCGAGACCCGTGTTATAGGTTTATAGTAAGTCAATAAATACTCAAAACTAAAGTAACAATAAAATATCAAACAAAATATAGCCTTACAATAAACATAGCTAATATCTTATAGGTTGCCAAAATAAAATCGTTTAGCGAAGAAGAAAACAAATTCAAAAATAGTTCATTTTGACTCCGATAGAAAAAAGCAAACGATTGTGTTACTGTATAGTCCAGTTATTATCATCGCTATTTCGAAAATAAAATAGAATGGCGGGAGGCATGCCAAAGAATTCAAATCCCAAGACCCACTTCTGCTGTTCAATTTTTTTTGGAAAGAAATTGAATTGAGAAAAGCGAAATAATTACAGAATTAATTATCTTTTCTCAATAATAACAATATCTTATTTACGCTGATCGTAGTGGCGAGAACCGTTCTGTTCTCCACCGCGATTAGCGGTGACACATGGTCGCGGTGAGCTTCAGCGACACATGTACGCCCGTGCTAGGGATTTCAAAATATACCCTACAGCAACATTTTTCTGGGGTATACTTTCATGTATGACTCTCTATTTTGCTATACTGTAATGAATAGCCGTTTCACTGTCTCTCTACTTTTAATTGGGTAGTATTTAAACGAGTTACTGTAAATTAAAGTTATAAGTGAGATAAATATAGGGTTCGTGAACCCGCGCTCGCTCCGCTCGCATACTAAATAACACTTTTTGACTTCTGTCCCCAAATTGCCGGGTCTCCGCCGGCCTCCTTCGTCGGCCTGGTGCCCATGCCGCATGCCACATGCCGCCCATAAGGTAAAAACCCCAATTGGAAAAATCGTCTTTATCTTAATATTGAAGTGGCCCTCTCTGTATTTCTAATCGCTCACTTAGTCATTTAGTCGCACGGCTAAAATTTTAATATCTGAAATGGAAAGGAAAGAACGATTAAAATGAAATAGTAACTTGACGAAAGTATAGGTACCGAACGATTGCTTCGTTGCGGTTGGGTATGTTATAAAATACCTACGCGCGAAATCCTATATCTGAAATTATACCCGATGTCAACCCGGCCAATGACGTCACAAATGTTATGTAAAGGTACGTTTTAATTTAATAATTCTCGATTCCTGGATTTGAAAACATACCCGGCGGCAACACGGTCTCTGACGTCATGAGCGTTGTGTGAAGGTATAGATTCCAAATACGCCACGGCGCGCAGCGCATGCGTATATAACTAAATTAATATCACGAAAAATAACCCGTTTTATTAAGAAAAACACGGATCAAACTACCGGTTCAGAAATTAATTGATAGGTTTTTAAAGACTAAAGAAAATGCATAAATAAACTCAGTTTCAAGAAAATTATCATTTTACATGGTCGACAAGTCAACAGTCGGGTACTGACCCGATTGTTAACAGACCTACAGTTTTACAAGTTCCTGTATATTAGCCGCGTTATTCAGCTAAAACAAAATCTATGTATGTGCAAATAACACCAAAGTCTTCCCCTAATAACACCCTATCTAATCGTGAAAATTTGATTAAAATCCGATCAGTACTTTTTGTGATTAGTACTTACAAACAGAGCGCGTGGTCATAGTCGGTGAAACGGTGACATTCAGAACTCTTTCTATAGACATTTTTCGTACCTAGTTGGATAAATACATTGTATCCGAAGTAAATGACCATACTAACTTCGATTAGGAGTTTTCGGGAAGCTGCGGTCGATAATTAAAACAATAATTTTGGTCTCTATCAAAACTTCAGTTAATTTCTTATTGTTTTCTCATTATAATCACTGAAATATTTTTTGTTGGTTATTTTCTTTAACACCTTATTTAACTTTCTTTGTTACTTTTATTTTTCATCATTGGTTTTTCTACTGTCCTCCAGATATTAAAAAATAAATTAAAATTAACATTTCCCGGGTAATTGGAACATTTTAAGTTACGTTTTCGATATTACATATCATGCTAATTAAGCTACTACTTATTTCAGGAGGCCTAACGCTTTATGGGCTTGAGTAGTTTTCTAAATAAAATAATACCACCCCAGCTAAGTTTCTACTTAGGTACTTATGAGAACCTGGTACTATGTATAACCTTGTAGACGTGTTTACACAAAATCTTCATAATAATATGGGTTTTGCCCGTATCTGCGCTCGCCATAAGGTCGGAAACTATCTCAAGGGAACGTCGTAAATATAGCCTGACACTGATTTTGTCTTTTCTTTTCTCAAAATAGGTACGTCCTTTAGTCAAAGGTGATATTTCTTCTTTATCGTGTGGTTAGTGCCTAACCTGGTGTCCGATTTTTTATGCCACCCACGAGCCTCTGACCTGGCTTGTTAAAAAGTGATGCTATCATTTTACGAATTCGTTCTGAGATTTTTACAAATCTATCTGAACATTTAATTTCAGACTTAAATAAAAGGCTGGTCTGACAATTTAGATAAAAGTATCACGTGCTAAACAAGAAGTCAAAAAGATTTTTATACCAAAATGGTTCGAAATGGCTGTCATCATGCTCTTATTAAGTACTAATCATCTTGAAAAGTACATAATAATATACACTAATATTATTACATACTATTATAATAAGATTTATCAGTGGTAGCTAGGGACCAACCAAACAGCCAGGTTGGCTCCCAGTCTACCACTGCCGTAAACTGCATAGTACTGGTCCTTTTATAGACGCTTGCAAGTGAAACGAGAAATGATACATCTGTAATCTATGTCACCCTGGTATATTTCTTAACATTGTGACAAAGATACAGGATATTATATTTGATTGAGAACAAAGCTCTCTAGTGAAATTTTCTTAATACTACAAACCCAGTGTGGACACCAAAGAACTATTTTGATTTGATGTACTTCGGACACAATACTTTTTAACAATCAAACGAATTATTGAAAAAAGATCTTTTATTAAAAAAATAAACACCCGACACAAATAGCTCTTAATATATAAAGGGACACCAAGATTTCAAGCTTGATTTTAGGGTATTACAAAGTTATTATGTCTACAGAAGAATCTCTTAAAGACTTTTTGGCAGAATGTTATACAACGTGTTAATGGATTCTTTACAAAGGCGCCAACCATGTATTCTGTACATCAAACTAAGCAAGTCCAAGCAAAAATTTTTTTCTAGAATATGACTCTTTTTCTTGGGGTCAAAATCAAGGTTTACGGTAGGATTCAATATAACGCTCTCAAACATTGTGCTGATGGATGCATTGGATAGTAGGTCCAAGGTTCGTGAAGGTGTTTAAAGTAAACAAACATATTCCATTCAAATTTTGTATTAAAAATTGTGAAAATTTTTGAACTGTAGACCTCAAACTTAACCTCTTTTGGACCTGCAATATCTCTGTAACTAGAAAGTATGGTTCTGAATAAAAAAACCTCAATGGCCAGGAAAACAAGTGTTTTTCAGTTTCGTTAAGGGTTTTTTTTTACACGACTGCCAAGGAAGTGCTATATGTATTTCGCGCGTATCTTGTGTGTTTCTTTGTAAATTTCTCTAGAACCTCTTATCTTTCAAATGACTGGATCGATTCGATTCGATGTTTATTTTTGGCGCTAAATTGTAAATCGTTATTTTTTTTTCAACCATACCTAGAGAACCATAGAGTATCAAAATGAAGAAAATTAAAAGGAGATTTCAAAAATATTAAAACAATTCGCATTCGGGTTTTTTGATTCTTTTAATTAAATGTTACTTGTTCCAAATTGTAGAACTGGTTAAGTAGTAACTTGAGTTAATTTGAATTGAAGTTGTATTCAAACGAATATACAACAATATAATTACTGAGAATTCGGGCATATCTGTCATTGAATAAATTAGCTACATCAACAGATTATGATTTTGCGTTTTCTGTTTTTTATATTAAACATATTAGCAGAATGTCAATAACGCTCGTCTCTTAGCTGGTAAAAAAGACTACCTGAATCCCTTGAGAATATTTTCTTTACTATCAAGAATAAATGGCTGCGGATCAAAAAATAAATGGCTGCGGACAGGCACGGAAAGAACGCACTCAAAAACCCTTTACAAGTTTTTAAAAACTAGTGTGCCTGTTTTCAAGGATCTAAAAGCCTTTAATTTGTTTAAATGACTCGGTACTTTTTATAGTTATGTCGGAATGAATGCAAAAGCATTTGCTTTTTTTTCCAAGCAGAAAGTGGTGTGTACTTAACAAAGAGCTAGTTCAATAGAATAAGATGAAATAAAAAAAACTGTTTTTTTCTTTAATTCCGATGAATTGAGAACCTGTCCTCCTTTTTGAAGTCGGTTTTATGTTTTACAAAAAAGTTTTTAACTAATAGGATTGAAGGACGATGATTGTCTTGACCTCAAATAAAATTATTAATTAAAAACCTTTTAAAAAATAAGCGATTATTAAAATGCACTGAAAAAAAGAAAATAAACCTAAAAGAAAACGAAAACAAAAAACGTTCATATACTCAACTTTGAGATTCGAAAACTAGATTTCCTATATGATAATATAGTAGCACAGATTTTGACGATTAATTTGATATATAACACTATCCGAAAATAACAATATACATAACAGAACAATTGAAATACGACGCCACACGTCAGAAATGTGTTTGTTTACACTAAAGTTTTTACTTTTATTTTGACATTTGTCGATGGAATAGTGTTGCTATTGTTGGTCCGAACGTTGAGGAATATAGTATAGAGTTTGCTACAAGAGGAATAAGCTCTAGAAATAGCAGTTTAGTAGATTTTTTATTGCATTCATGGACGAAGGCGCTACTGGCTGCTTTAGCAGCCAGGGACATTTCGCAAAACAGCTACTGGCTGCTAGCAGCCAGGGGCGGTTGAGAGGATAAGCTTGTCGCGCGAATGGTAAAGGCAATTTTTTTTTAAGTTTAATTCTTTTCAGTGCATTTTTATATAAGCCTATTTTGTAAGGTTTTGGTAATTAATGATATTATTTTTATTTTTTTTGGTTTTGTCGTAATCATTGAACGCGTCTTCAAGTTTTAGTATTCGTGATTTTTGCTGTTGAGGAGTTCCCTCGTGAGAAAACATTCCTAACTGTAAATACAAACTACATAATTACATAGACTGCTAAAATCATAACCATTCCTTTTGGCTTCGCCGTAGTCGGGTAAAAAGGGGTCTACAAAGGATGAAACAAATAAATTATTCAAATAGAAATCCAAAACTTCCATTATTCCCAAAAAAAAAATAGCCTCCCTGGCGGGGGATCGAACCCCGGTCTCCCGTGTGACAGGCGGGGATACTAACCACTATACTACCAAGGATTGTAATGGCAAAACAGAAATAGGGCTTTCACTTATTAAAAAAATCACAAAATGACGATTTTCTCTGCTCTAGCAACCTTTTATTAACAATTTTATGTTTCATAGGCACTGTGGGAGAATTACACATTTTAATAAATACAATTCTTGATTTACTTTGCTGTATTTTGGGTGAAATTCCAGTTTTTCAGTGATTTTGCAACTGCAGAGCCACCTGCGGGACCTTGGCACATCACAAAGAGCATAGTCTTCAGTAACCCTTAAAAGTTTCCCTGTTGACACGCTAGATGGTGTAGTAGCACCCCATTTACTCAAACCTGTACGTTGTTGCTAGGAGTCAGGTTTAAAAATGGAATGACAAGCCCTGTATTACTTGGTTTGAAAGTCAAACATGATGAGTCAAAAGATGTCAGGGTGTCTAGTTTTAAGGCCAAGATTATTGTATATGATATTATGATATTCATCATCATCATCATCATCGGCCTATTAATGTTTCCACTGCTGGGACATAGGCCTCCTCTCTATGAGAGGGAATAATCCACCACGCGGGCCCAGTGCGGATAGGTAGATAGATGTCACATGTCTTCGAATTTTTGGTTCTAGGACATGCCGGTTTCTTCACGATGTTTTCCTTCACCGTTTTGAGAGCAGTGGTGATGAAATAAATTACACAAAGTAATGCGCCTGTCTGGGTTCGAACCCACGACATATTGTTCGTAAGTCGGGGCCACCACCACTTGGCCACCGCTGCTCTCATATATAATATTGTTAGTTGACAAAAGACAAATATAATCTTTAATATCATTTGTCACTACTAACTGAAAGCATTGCTGTCATATTCCATTACTTATTTGGTTGTTATTCTAATACATTTAACAAATTATTTTACGGTTCATTTTTGATTTCAGCAACAAAAAAAAAACAATGTTTCCTTATAAGGCTAGCTACGTTGCTACGCCGTAGCAGACGGCTACAGGCCTACGTAGACCGGGACGGCATGGCAATGGCATGACATTCAAACGTATTATTGATATAGAAATATCGTGGCGCGTCTTTTAATGCCGTGCAATGAAATCCCTTTCGATGCCACGGCTTGCCACAACATCATTTTTAAGCATAGCAATTTATGTCAATTTGTTTTATGTTTTTTTTTTCGTAGCAAAATGAAATTTAAACTCAACTCAACTCAAATCCAAAAATTAAACTTATATCTATACATTTAATAAAATCGTTGAGACCAAAAAATCTGTACATTGAAGATTTAAAAAAAAAACCAGCCAGGGTGACTTAAAATAAGTAACTGTTGTGTAAAATGTGTGTTTGTTTGTTTGTTTGTTTGACCGCGCATCACGTAAAAACTACTGAACCGATATTGTTGAAATCTTCACAAATCTATTTAAATGAATTCAGAATAACATTTAGGCTATAGAAATTTTGTTTTTTTTTGGAAAAAGGGGTTGAAAAGGGGGTGTGAAGTAAAAGTAAAAAAAAATAGATTGTTCTAGAATCATGAAACTCAGAATAAATACTTATTAATAAAAATAAAGAAATACCTGTCTTAGCATTTTTTTAAATCTCATCCAGAGGCGTAAAAAAGAGGGTTTTGTGTTTAAAATTAATAAACTTCAAACACCTATACAATCAAAACCAATGAAGTGTAACCTTTTAAAGTTGCTACATATACTTCATATCTAATACAGGTAAATATAATTTCTCAGTTTTCTTTAAATTTGATTTTTGAGGTGAATACGCACAAAATAGCGGAATTCAAGAAAATCAGCTTTCTTCGGTTTAAGTAGTTGGTACGAAATGTTTGTGCGCGCATCACGTCAAAACTACTGCATAGATTTCTTTAAAGGCTTCTTCAATATTTAGGCTATATATTCTCACGCTACTTCCTTAAGGGGGTAGGCAATTTAACATTATGTCCGTATACTTCAATTGTTTGACGTTTCAGTCATGACGTAAGTACATCAGAACGGCTATGTGTAGCTTATGTCAACGAAGTAAATAGCCTATCGGTTTCATGACCGCTCTGCAAACTACAGGGTTGCAGGTTCAAATCCCCCCGCAACCTTATTTTCACTTTTTGTGATTTGTTTTTTTTATGCTGTTACATTGCCTTCTTGTATCCTTCTATTTCCTTTTGTATTTAAATTGTTTGCATTTCTTTATTTCTTATTTTTTTTCGTGAAATATTTTTCCAAAAAGAAATAGAGAAGTATGGAAGAAGAATACAATCATGCTGCGCCGACCCCAAATAAATTGGGATAAGGGCAGGAGTATGATGATGATTTCTCCAAAATGTAGTATAGCGTACGGAAGCCTGGTAAATTCACGTGTTCTTGCCGTGCAAGAACTGTGCTGTGCTATTCGCAATAATCAATAATCCATACGCAGTTTACGTAGATTATATTTACAGCTATATTGTTATTGGCCTCATTCCATGCATCTTGGTGAGAATTAAAGACCTGCCTGGACTGTCATCGAAGGTCTGATGGTGTAGACAAAAGTCAGTTGCAAGAGGTTCGCAAGTTTGCAGCAGCTATATCGTGTGTGGGCTCATTTCATGGACCTTGATGAAAACTTTAAACTTAGCTAGAGTTTGACTTTCATCGAAGGTCAACGATGGAGACGGAAGGCAGTTGCAAGAGGTCATCACGAGTTTACAGCATCTATATCGTGTTTGGGCTCATTTTATGCACCTCGATGAGAACTTTAGACGTACATGGAGTATGACTGTCATCAAGTGTCTAAGGATGATAACGTAAGGCTGAGGAGGCTGGCGAGGGAAGCCCTTAATGCAAATATTTCAGAGAAATTAAATTGTTACCTACTTGATTCTATACTATGCCTAATATTATAAAGCTGAAGTGTTTGTTTGGTTGGTTGAACACGCTAATTTCAGAAACTACTGGTTCGAGTTGAAAGTATCTATTAGTGTTAGATAGCCCATTTATCGGGGAAGGCAACAACGAACAACAACGTTGCAACGTTTATATAACATCACGCTACAATCAATAGGAGCAGAGCATCAATGAAAAAGTTGCAAAAAAAAGGAAAAATATATTATTGAGTTCTTTCGTTGCGTGCGCTGCGTAAACGGTTAAAGTTTCGCAACAATTTCGCAAAAATGACGGAAGTTCCTCTTAAAAAGTTCTAAAAAAAGTCCGCGATTGCATTATTATGTCTATCTTTTAATGGGTGTCTCACACTCTCTCTAACCATCTCTCTGTCTCTCATAAATGGCGCAGACGAAGTTGCGCGGGTCAGCTAGTACTTATATAATTCTATAATGTAGATTCCTTTTAATGATGACATGAAATTAAAAAAGCTTACCTTTTTTCGCAAATTACGCTGTTTCTCATGTTCCACGTTTTGTTTTCATTGCGTTCTGATTATTTTACTATCGAAACCACGCACTACGATAGTTGATTCCGTTATCGCGTCGTTTGAGTATTAGGATCACAGGAGGTGTGGAAGCTGGATACATATTTTTGGTTTCTTATTAAAACAAATATGACAGTCCTTTTTCCAAGGCTTGATTTGTCAAATTGAAATAATACAATACATTTAAACTGTAACAGAATAACGCGCACCCCTATACAATGAAAGAAATCAAAACGGCAGCAACTACTAATAATGAAAGTAACAATATTGTGCATGTTCGGGCACAATTTTTGGTGCAATCGCACCAGATTACGACGAAGCCCTGCGCGTAAATTAGGTTTCAGGAAAAAACTCTAGTTGTCCGTCTACTAACAGAATAAACAATCGTGAACAAAATTATTTTATGCCAGTTGTGCCCGAGGCTGCGCTCACGAAACTTTTTATACTATAATTGGCATTATGTTACTGAGGAAATGAAGTCATAGGTAGGCTGCGCTCACGAAACTTTTTATACTATAATTGGCATTATGTTACTGATAGCTTCTGTAATATTACTTGATTTTTAAACGTTTGAGGTTACCTTACTACAACCAAAATGGAATTTAAAAGTGTATAAACAAGACATCGACTTCTTTTAAAACTTGCGCCTTAACGTGTTCAACGTAAGTACTTAAAATACATACATACTAAAATACAACATATAAACATTATAATTATAGTAATAATAACTTGTGAATCCTTACACGAAAACCGAAAAAAATACTTTTAGTTGCCGTTTGAGTGGTATTCGGATTTCATAGTTTTTTTTTGTTACAGCTATTTGTTTCTATGAGTATTATTGTTTATAGTTTTATTAGCCACGAGCTCACCTCAGTGAAACCCTGTTCACTGAGGTGAGCTCGTGGCTAAACAATAACAGCCGCTGGAGTCGATCTTTAGGTTAAGTCGTGCTTGCCTAGGTTGGTCCGTGAATGGGATCACCCATTACATGCCGAGCTTCCTACGTGCTTTCCATTTGTAGATCTTTGAAAGTCGTTACTGGTAGTCAGTGGCCCAAAAGTCTGACACTAGTGTTACCGAAGAATATTATATTATCCAATACTAGCTGGGTTGTGGAAGTCATAGGTGCCTGCAGTCGCTTCATATAAAATACCGGTATTCAACTACAGTCGGTTAGACTGGAAGCCGACCCCAAAATATTTGGGAAAAGGCTAGGCTACTGATTATAACAGGTCTTTACCAACACAACAACGCAAACGCAAACACATAAAAAGTAATCAGTATCAGTACCTATTGTTGAATACTTATTTATTATGAAGTGCCGTTTCTTCCGTGCCTCTCAAGTTGTTGCAACTGTTTTTGCACAGACGGCTCTTAAAAATATTGGTTATATTTATTTATTTCTTAATTAAATATAAACTTGCTTAATTTGTTATTTTATATAAGCCATTTCGTAATTACTAAAACACAAAATAACATCTCAAATTATTATTACTACCGCACAAGAGTGGCTAAATCGCACTAAGGGATTCTGCCAAAAACCCGGTCCTACCAGGGTTGCATAACGTGCTGGTGCTTGATGCCACCTCTATAGTACTAGCTGTATCTATGTCTCTGTTCTGTTTCATTCAAGTACGATACGAGGCTGTAGGGTGGCAAGTTTACAATATTGGTGGCTTCACTCATATCTCTGTCTTTGTCTAGACTGGTACTGAAAGCATTGGTGTAAGCAGGAACATAATATTAAAAGTGCAGCTTTGTTAATGGAGTGTGCTCTTTCTATTTACATAACATGACGTCATGAAAATAAACGTGCTCGATGTTCAAGTACAAATAGATATAATCGTCACATTGCTGGTGACAAGCTCAAACCAATGCCATCTCTAGGATGTGAGTTGAATTGCGTATGTATTTAGAGTTATCCTCTTCGCTCATATGGAGGGCTAGTACAATTTACGCATTGCTAGGCTAGGAGTCTCGGTTTTTCGATCGCGACGGCAATCTACGTGACTGCTACTTGTGCATCCTTTTTCTTATTGAGATGGGGTTGCTTTTTTGGTTTAACATTTCGTATTCAAACAATTTAAATGATAAAATCTTAAATCAAATTCTATAAACAACGGAATTAAATAAATATAACAAGAAAATAAGTAAATATCTCAGGTGGCCGTTTTTAGAGCAGGCGGTGAGGACCGGCTGTCCTATAATCAAAAATTCGAAGACTTGTGATATCTACCAACACGCACTGAGCTTGCGTGGTGGATTATAATCCATTTCCTCTCATAAAGTTGAGGTCTATGTCCAGTTATGGGAACATTACAGGCCGATTATGCTATAGTAATGTAACATTGCAGTTTATATAATCGGTGAAATATACAGAAAATGTAGTCTAGCTTAAGGAAATGAAAAATCAGCCTGGGTAGCTGCGTTGCTCATCATTATCATCACTGCCTTCTAGGCAGCTTTGCTCCTCATATTTTGACATCTTGGCTTGAGCTAGAAAATATATTGGCATTATCCTCTCAAAAAGTTCAGGCAGAATGGGTCCAGCACCGTGGCACTTTTTAACCTACACTAAAATGAAGACCTAATCAATCTTACCATTCTATTCTATGGCAGCATGGCGCTAATTAATCAATTTAAAAAGTTAGAGCAGTTCAAACAATCGAATTAATATTTCAGTAATGAATTCATTTAATATCGCCTGAATTTTGCCATTTGGTGTGTTTACTTTTGTTTTATGCATAAACACTCCAGAAGCCGGTGACAAAAAAAACTAAATCAATCAAACAAAGGTCACCGACTTCTGAAGCTAAAGTTATTTTTCACTTTTTTGTGTTTTTTGATTCCTTTTGAACTTTGCTATAGATATCAAAACAATTCCTACAGACGCACAAATGGCCTCTGTTTAGCCGAGAGTGACTCGAATAATAAAATGAAAGTGAAAAATATGTTTTATTTTCATAGAGCTTTTGCCCGCATGGCCGGTTTCCAGTTTAATCAAACCACTCTGTGAGCTTGGCCGCTCTCGCCGAGCCCCCAGAGCAGTCTGCCGTACCGACTGTGCTGCCATTCGAACGTAGGTACATACATCCGTACAGATCGGCAAAATGAGTGTAGTGGGGGTAGCAGCCTTCTTTACAATTTAATCTATTTTTATCCCAACCATGCCTCTGTGATAGATTGTTTCCATTTATGAAAAATACATTATTTAAAAACGGTGGTGTACTACCCACTTTGTATGGTAGCTACGTGCCTAATCTTTGTATCGGAATACGAGTGTTTCAGTATTTTCACGAACGGGTTTCACAGAACCGTTATTATAGATACCTGTGCACTGATTCCATGTGTGCCAAGTCACTTCCAGTCACTATAAGGGATTTATTCGAAGTATTTTATATTTGATACAAAATTATTCAATACCCAAGTTCAACGACTATTATTGGTAAACTAATAAAGTTATCTTAACCGCTGTATTTTTCTTTAAATATCATGAAATGCACTATCATCAAACATGTTTCCAGAGTTTTCAAGCCAGCTGTTTAGCTTTTAGAGGGGAGGGGGACGCCCTACTTGAACAAATATTTGCACACTACAGCTTTCTAGTACTCACGGTCACTTAGCAAAACCTCGGACAGACGGACAGACAGACGGACATGACGAAACTTTAGGGGTTCCTTTTCAGGAAAGAATGAAATATCAATTCGTCTGTTTTTAGGGTTCCGTAGCCCTAACAACAGACGAATTGATACTCCATTCTTTTGGAAGTCGGTTAAAACATAAAACTCACTAAATAGTAGGTAAAGAAAATAAAAGGACACAGAATTGCCTTTAAAGTAATGTATGTATGGTCCGGGGGTACCGCACGATCTCCCGCGAGGCGGCGAACCTCCTTGCCGGATTGCCGCCATGGGATCTGTAGGCAATAGTACTCGCGCGCCTACACGAGTGGCGCGCGGAGGCGCTACGCCGGGGTAAACTCCGCTGCCGCGGCAAATCGTCGCTCAGCGGACGGACTTCCGGCGGGATCTCATGGCGACATGGAGAGAGCGACTATCGCAACCCCGTGCAGGGCACGCCACAATAGTGGTGATAAGTCCCCTCTTTGAGGAGTGGCTGGAGAGACGCCACGGCGTCCTCACCTTCCGCCTGACGCAGGTTCTTACCGGACACGGTTGTTTCGGTAAGTTCCTGCACCGAATTGGGCGGGAGGAAACGCTGCCACTACCACCACCACCACCACTGCGAGGATCGACCGGAGGACACGGTGGAGCACACTGTGGAGGTGTGCCCCGCTTGGGTGGAGCACCGCCGTGTCCTCGAGATGGCGATCGGCGGCGGCGACCTCTCGCTTCCGGCCCTGGTTCGTGCCATGGTCCGGAGCGAGACGGAATGGGACGCCGTCACCTCCTTCTGCGAAGTAGTCATGCTAGCGAAGGAGGTGGCGGAAAGTGAGAGGGAGAGATCCTCACGTCCCGGCCGCCGCGGGAGACGCCCCGGGCGTCGGGGGCCACGTGGTGGCTTCCAGCCACCGTAGGCGCGGGCCTGTGGACGGGGAGCTATGGGCTAGCTCGCCGTCCGTCCGTGTCATGACGACAGGCCGTGTCGACGGCGCGTTCGTGTTCAACGCGCGCCTCAAAGAGAGTCAGCAACATTGAAGGGGTCCGCAAGGGCCGAAGCCTGCCGGGGCTGCGGGACTATTCGAAAGAGATACCGTGGCCCCGGAACACAAAGGGCGAGGAAGGAACATGGATGGGTTTAAGTCAGTAAAAGTCTGACACTCCCTCCTGCTCCGCCCAGAGCGGGAGAAATCATTTGATGATTTCCGATACTAAAAATAAAAAAAAGTAATGTATGTATGTCTAGTGTGTATACAATTTTTTGTCAGCGTTGGGATGGATATAAAAATCACGTGAGAGTGACAATCATTTAGATAATTTTCAGTGTTGGACAATTCTTTTCGCCACTACCTGTAACTTTTATATGAATTTCTTCTAAATCTATTCTTATAAAATATCCATTACGCTTTTTTTTTTACCGAAAGTGAAACCGCAGCAGTTGATGTCATGCATCTTAATATTTTATGCTCGCCTGGTAACCGATTATATTAACAGCAGTCACGTGACATCAAAATGAATGTACTCATAGCAGAGTATGTTGTGCACGTTATAGGGCAAACATCTCTCTCATCGCTCTATTCCTGCTGCTTTGGTGTTTGAACTCAAAAGTATTGATCCTGTCCTGTTGCATTTAGACTGCGTCAAAACTGTGGTATTTAAGACTAATAGACTTCGTGCGTTCGTAATTCTTGTTTACCCGACTACGGTGAAGCCAAAAGGAAGGGTTATGATTTTAGTAATATATGTAAGTATGTAGGTATGTAGGTATGTATGTACGTATGTTCCTCCGTAGCACCTAAACTTTTCATCCGATTTTGATGAATAAGGTGTCAATGGATTCGTTTATCCGTATTATTATCCATATTCATTTTAACCGACTTCAACAATAGGAGGAGTCGAGTTTACCTTGTAAACCCCGACTTTAGTTAGAGCGTGATCTTTCCTTAATCGGGTTTTTTAGTGGTAGTATACCACACAAATTCTTGTTATGATATACTTTGACTGGGTTTAACATTTAACTTCCGAAAAGGTTAAAACAGGTGTTCGTTGGTTTTCCTAGGAACTCCGTTATTATATTTTTTTCTAGAAAATAACGGTATTGCAACTCCCAATTATTTACAAGAAGAGTCATTTTTTAACCGACTTCAACTATTTCCTACTTAAGTACTGACCATTTAGAATCCGTGTTATTTACTGGTAACAAAAATACCAAGATAATAAACAATTTTCCTGGAACATTAACATTAAACCATGTGCCACAAACATTATAATCTTTGAGAAGGATTAGCTTATGCATTTTCACGATTGTAATACGAATAAAGTTAGAACATCAAATAAGGGCACATGTCGGACTCGAACCCACGACCTTCCCGTTCTGAGAACGCGATGCTCTATACCATCCAGCTGAGCTAATGTGCCGCTACAAAGTGCCTCCAAATTCGGTTCGTTTTCCGTCCGTCGACTACGGAGCAAAAATTGCTCTCTCCAGTATTTCGAGTACTTTCCCTCCAGGTGGCATTGAAAAATTCCACCCTGTATATATTTACTTTACATTACAGGCTAATTTATTTTTATTATTTCTTTTCTGAGGTAATTAATAAGATTACTTTTAAAACGTAAGCGTTTTGAATTGAAAGTCCTGAAATGTTAATAATTAACATAGCTTGAGTGAAAATCTCTCCGTGTAAGTGTGAAACGTGCACATACCCACACACACATACCCACCGCCAAGAAGAAATAAAAAAGTGTAAAAAGAACATTAGAAAGATTTGGACTAAAATTAATTCATGGATAGGAAATGAAAAAAGAAGTGTAGATTCTGTTATTCTAAAGTACTTGGGAAAATTAGAGTGTTCGGTTGATAGTATATGTAATAAGTTTTCAACAACATTTACCAAAGAAATCTTAGATATAAAACACGTTTGTACTCATAAGTTCTTGGAAAGGTCAAGCTATCTTGATACCGGAAAGGTATCACTGCGGTTTCAGAAAGCTTATCCAATAGATATAGATAAAATAATTAGTTTGCTAAGTTCTGATAAGTCTGATGGATTAGATAAAATTAGAGTTAAAGAAATAAAATTATTAAAATCTAAGCTGAGCCCTATAATAGCTTTATTTATTAATTTATGTATTGAAAAGGGGTTATACCCCGAGAAATTAAAATCAGCATTAATAAGACCTATTTTTAAACAAGGGGCACATAGTGATTACGCAAACTATAGGCCAATAGCCATATTGTCAGTTATAAATAAAATAGTAGAAAAGTTTATTGTGAATCAGGTAAGTGTTTTCTTGGAAAAACACAATATTCTGACAGATGCACAAAATGGTTTCCGACGTGGACGGAGCACCGCGACGGCCTTGGCGCGGTTCGCGGACGACGTCAATGAGTGTTTGGATCAGCGGAAGCAGGTGGTGGTGGTCTACATTGATTTCAAAAAAGCGTTTGACACCTTAGAACACCACCAGCTGCTTCAAGCTATGGAGGAGTGCGGGGTCGCGGGACCACTGAGCAGGTGGTTCCATGCCTACCTCACAGATCGGACGCTGCGAACGGTTATTGACGGCGTCGTCGGGGAGCCCAGACACGTCACGTGTGGTGTGCCAACTGGATCGGTGTTCGGTCCCGTCGGATACATCATGCATGTCAACAGTATGAGCAATGTGGTTCGTAAGTGTCGCATCTACATATATGTATGCTGATGATACTTGTCTAGTTTATGCGGATAAAGATTTAAATATAATTGAAAGTAACATTCAGGAGGATTTTACTAATATTATAAAATGGGCTCACGACAATGGCATCATAATCAACATAAATAAAACCAAATGTATGCATATACGATCTCCTTATCTTAAAACAAAAATCGAACGTCTGCCGCGCATAGTGGGACATAGCTATGAGTGTCTGCACAGTGACGGACTGGTGTTGTGTGAGTGTGCAAACATTGAGGTGGTGGAGGCATACAGGTACTTGGGTTTAGTCATAGACAACAGCTTCTCATGGAAAACTCACATTATACAACTATGTGACAAACTCAGGTCAGTACTTGTGAAATTTTACCACCTTAGTTTTGTGCTGGATAGGGCAACATTGTACATTGTTTACTATACATTGGTGGACTCACTGCTTGCTTATGGGCTGGCGTGCTATGGCAATACATTCAAAACATATTTAGATAAAATAAAAAAATTGCAAATCAGATTCATGAAAATATTAGTAGATAAAAAGACAAGAAACAGGTGTAAAAGTAGTGATTATGAAGAGTTATTTTTGGAATGTAAAATGCTGCCGGTCCATGAGAGGGTAGTGTTGTCAGTAGCTTTAGAACAATATTGTAGCAATGAGTTTAAAACCAAAGTGATACACACAAGATCACAAAGGAACAATAACATGAGAAGATTTGTAGTGCCCACTTGTAATAATTATTATGGTAGAAGATGTAGAAAGTCCCAACTATCTTTAATGACCTTCCAGTCGATATATATAACGCTTGTATCTCTAAAACCTCCTTTAAAAACAAATTAAATAAGTACCTATATAATATTTTCTGTCAAGGCCTCGCTGTAGTAGAGATAGTTAAATAATGTTAACACACCTGCTTTTTTTTTTTTTTTTTGTTTTCTTGTTATTTTAAGGAATGCAAGAATATTTTTATTTTTATATATTAGGTTTTTTTTGTTTTTTTGTTTTACTTCGTTTTACTGTTTTTGTGGAAAAGTGTCAATATGAAAATCTTAATAAATGTAAAGGAAAAAGGAGCTACGCCTGCCAACAAACTGCTTTGCAGTTTGGCGGGGGTAATTATGTACCATGCAAACAATATTATTGTGAATAAACACTTTTTCATTATTTTTTCATTTTTTTTTTTTTCACCTAAATCGTGGGCCGCGTTTATAGGTCACTAGTTTATAGGTCTTATGTAGGCCTATCTAGCACAAAAAAAAATTGCTTCCCGTGTTACTTGGATCCCATAAACACGAAGCGATGGTTCGACTCCTAGGGCTTGACGTAACGTGACGTCACAGATCAATATTTCAATCAGTTACTAGTATTGGTGCAGGTGCACACATACAAAGCTTACCGAGGTGACGTCAAATATACAACCACACACACACGAGCAATAAGCATTACTCACACATACATAACCCCAGTTTCCTCTACTCGATGCGACGTGTCTACAAAGTGGCAGAATTTGGAAGTAACATTTTTTATGTATGTGTGGGATTTTAATGGGAATTCCGCAAACATTACCTATTTAAATTACAACTGTAAGATTTTAAATAAATAAATTTCAACTTGCTAGGTCCACCCGTTCCTGAAAAAATCGGTGGTGACAGACGGACAAGAAAGTGATTTTATAAGGGTTTTTTTTACCTTTTGAGGTACGGAACCTTAAAAATAGTTTTTTTTTTTGTATTTAACAGACTATCTAAATGTTACGCATTTGTAGCAAGAATATGCTCTTTAATTTGATTTTGAGAGCGTTCATATTTATTATATAAAGACTTTAGTGACTTATTAAGAGCCTGTATTTCTGATTGTAGGCGCTGAGTGTCAATTTCATAAATATTTATACTATCTTCCAATTAAATCTGATAGTTATTTAATTTATTAACAAGAGAAACACGTTCTTTCCTTAATTGTATGTTTTTGGAATGGTGCTTTTGTTGTTTCTTGTATTTATTACATTTTTTAATGATTCTATTTAATCGTGCATAATTATTTCTTAATTTTATTTTGATTAATTTTATGGCTGTAGTTATGCTTTAGTAAGGAGTCCTCTGGAAGGTCTATTGTTATAATGGAATGAGGGTGGAAATTTGTATTAACTAATTCATTATACAAATGTTCAGTTTCCATAGCCTGAGTATGATCCTTTTCCTTTTACAAATTTAAAAGTTTAACGTTTGCATGGATTAATTCATCCCCTAGGTCCCTAATTTTACATAAAGCCTCCTCATACAAGTTGCTACAAGAATTGAACCCATCCGTGACCGCCCTTAGTTGATCCCGTTCATTGACAACATTCAAGAATTCCTGATAAAGATCTACTAGTTCCCGTTTTAAGCTCGAGTTTTTGCAATTCACGTTAATGACCTCCTCCTCAGTGTCATCTCTGTCCTGCAACAGCTGTTGGCATTGGAGTTTAGAGTCCTTAAGTTCTTGGAGGGCCGTTCTCAATCTTAGCTCCATATCCTGAGCAGTAGCCTTACGGGTCATCACAGGCATCGTTTCCGGATTGGTTACTGAAAATTGGAAATAAGGAAATGGTGATAACTAATATGATAGACCAATGAAGAAAATTTAGAGTTTAAAAAGGGGAAAAACAGGGAAAATGTTTGTGATACTCAAATAAATGAGGTAGGCTGCTATATTAGCTTAACAAGAATGATAATAACTGATTTTTACTTTTCCAAGTGGGCAGATTGCCTTGATTTTGATTTTGATTAATTCCTTCGAGCTTTTGTAAATAATCCAATGGCGATTTAATTTGATTTAATTTAATTTAATTTAAACTAGATTTTGATTTTAATTTTTGATTTTAATTTCGATATAATTTTAATCTTGATTTTAATTTTAATTTAATTTTAATTTTGATTTTAATTCCGATTTTTTTTTTTTTTTTAGTTTTGAGTTAATTTTATTTTAATCTTATTTTGAACCTGTTTTTAATTTCTTGGTTTATTCTGTGTTTGTTTTTTATTCTTTTAATTTTATTTTATTTTCTTATCAATCCATGGTCGTTATATTTTTTCATAATCCAATCAATTAATCACAATTTAATCAATTATAATTTTTAATCAGTAATTTTACATCCCAATATCTTTTTCTTTATAGTTTGTATACAACAGTTATTAATTAATGATTTGATAGTTTCTTTATTAATATTTTAATTATTCTTTGTTTGTATAAGTTTCTAATTGTCTATAATTTATAAATATGTTATGTTAAACCGTTTTTTTTGTGCATGTGGTGTTAACCTGTAATTAATTGTTGCACTTGTAAATGTTACTCTAGTCATTAAGTCAGAAATGTACATAGTGTAAACAATTGTTGGTTAACCTAAATAAATAAATAAATAAATAAATAAATAAATAAATTAAAAACTTATGATTATTACAATATTACTTCAAGACGTTAATAAAATAACTATCACGAACTTTATATTTAACTAATATTAAAAAGATTGATGTATTAAGCAAGTTTAGATCGTTAAAGTTTCACTTTTTACGAAATGACATTTGACAACAAAGCAATTTAAAACCATTCAAGGGTAAGTACTAAATTAGCAAAAAAGTAAAAAAAAACTATACTTGAATTGGCGTGAACATGTTATATACTTTACGATTAAGGGACGATTGTGTGCTATTCTAATATAAAAGTAAGCAAATAATCCCCGTATGAATCCGTAGTCCGAACGTTTTTTTTAGGTACCGGTAACATCCTTACGTCGCCGTACAACCGAATCCTTTATTAATTAGTAGGAACATAATTTTCCTGGGTATTTACACATTTAAAATACGATATTATATATAATTACACCTTAATTTAACTTAATTATTAATTTAATTTAATTTTAAAATACGGAACAAAATTTTGACCTGTCACTCGGGCAGTGTTGCCACTGTTTTTTTTAATATAGATTATGCATTAGACAAGGTAATGCACTATAATATAATAAAGTAAGGCTTAAACTGTTCTGCCGGCCTAGCCAAGTTACAAACGATTCGTATCGATTCTCTTTTTACAATCGTAAACGTTAAGTCACGTGGTCAAAACAAACGAATAGAAACTTCGTAGACAAGTTTACATCAATCAAGATGATAAAATGAAATGTATTCGTTTCTAAAATTGTGATCGCTACATCCCATATAAATCGTAGCCAACTTACAGTTTTGACTGAACTTTAATGTTTCTATTCGTTTGTTTTGACCACGTGCCTTAACGTTGAAATGATGTCATTCCCATACATTTGGTTAGTTTTCTATGCGTTAACGATTGTAGATTGTCAACTTGGCTAAGCCTACAGAGCCTGCTAGCAAAAAGCTAACACACGGATAGCCTCTTTTTTTCTGGATCGTAATTAAAAACAAATTGTCATTATTGTTAAAGATTACCCTTCACCCATCATTGTGTTAACCGGCTGAAAAATAGTATTAAGAAATCTTAATACATAAACAAACATTGCGAATGAGTTGTTTGATATATTTTATTTACTCACATACCAAGAAACTAGTAAAATTATTATTTATTATTATGTATTCCTATCAAATGTCTTCGTTCTTTGTATCTAAAGGAATATACGACCTTTGAAATCACTTTCCTGGAAACCTCTTAGTGTTACATAAAAGCCTAGTCTGCTAGTGGTTCTGCTTAGATGGATCAATACTTCCTCTTGAGCACGTGGTACACGGTTACTATGACAACGATGCAGCGAGCGCAAAATTCCCGTAAACAAACGGTTTTTCCATTTTAGACTTTCATTCTGAAAATATATTAGAGTTGTGGGACTTGTGCTTTATTTTTTTACTTAAAATCTCAGCTTACTTATGTTATAAGTAACGAGAAATCAGCTGTTTAAAACACCATTTCCTTATCTAAATTGTTACTTTAAGGAAGTTCTGGTCTCAAATGCAAGACGATGCCGGTGCAATTTTATACCGGTAGCTATTTCTGTTGAGGAAAGTATGGAGAGGAGAGCTGCACAAACATTTAAAGGCACTTGTTACGTAAACGTGTTATATATATATAACTTCATACAACCACTACGTTAACGTCTTTATAAATTGGTCAGACATCATTTAGATTATATTCAAAAAGGAAAACATATTTTGAATTCTTCAGTGACATCGCAAGCAATCAGTCAAAATCGAAACTCGTTGACCGTAAACACCAGGGCAGCAGAGATGAGAAGATGCATTTCAGTTGCAAACCAACACTATGAAATGCAACCTATTTATAGTCTTTCCTACCATCTAGTAGTTTTCGTTCCAATACTATTTATAGAGGCAGTGACTGTCTAGAAGACTTTCACTTTCAAATCTCACTGTTCATAAATCAATGCAGTTAGGTAGTAAGCATTGAAAAGAATAGTCGGACTTCTGTTGTAAATATTAGCGATCAATATTATTTACTGTGATAGTAGATCATTATAATAATGAAAAACCAGCCTATTACTGTCCCACTGTTGGGCAAAGGCCTCTTCTCATACAGAGAAGGCACGAGCATTGATCACCACGCTTGCTCAAGACGGGTTGGCGGTTTCGAACTTATATTAGTTATAAGTCCAGGTTTCCTCACGATGTTTTTCTTCACCGATGTCTGTGATGTCCAAGATAAACTTCGAAAGTACGTATGAATTGAAAAAGTCACATTGGTACTTGCCCGGATTTGAACTCACAACCTCATACATGAGAGGCGAGGCCATAACCTCTGGGCCACCAGGACACCTCACACCAGTAGATCATTATTTAGATGATACAATACAACAACATCAATTTATTTCAGGCTACATTGGCCCATAAATATAAACCTTATAAACTTACATATATAAAGCAAATACACGACTTGTTTCATGACGTCTGACAGGGAAGGGAGAAAGAAAACGTGTTGCGCCGACCCCAAATAGAATGGGACAAAGGCAGGTAATTATTTCGTCGGTCGGCGCATGCGTAGTCTACCCGTCGTTCTACTCTCGCTGAGATCTGAGCGAGAGGAGCTAGTGTGACGATAGCCGTGGCTGATACACGACATGTTCTTTTTCATGCTTCCTAATTATAGCTAGTGCAAACTGAGTGCACCCGTACTGCGTGCCCTCAAAATATGAAATGGAGCGTTCTGTAGTGGTAGGTACATAGCCGTAAAATATAAATGGGTGGATCGACTACATTTCCCACCTGCACGCAAAATACGAGCTTTAAACGTGGAGTTGCGGACATCAGCCCGATAAACAATACAATATAATACAAATGTTTTAAAAAGTTGGTAATATTATAATTGTTTAAATTAGCACTGAGATTTAATAAATCGATCTGAACATTAAGATTTCAATGAAAGGCAGGTCTGACAATTGAGCTAAAAATATCCCGGGCAAATAAGTCACAAGGATTTGATACAAAAATTATTCCAAATGGTCGTAAGCAATAGTGTAACTCTCATTAACAATATTAACGGCCACTTTGAGAGATAAGTAGATTTATACGTGTATAGTCTAAATATTTCTTTTTGTTATTTCTTTTAAAAGATTGATACTACTTATATACAAACTACAACCCTAAATAATAATATAATTATAGGTAATATGTAGGTTACAGGGCGTCAAAAATTATAATATTATATTCAATAAGTTTTATGAGTGTGGAATGAGAACCAACCAACCAGCCAGGTTGGCTCCCAGTTTCACACTGCCGTAAATTGCTTGGTACGGCCATTTATAGACGCCTTAGACGACGCAAGTGAAACAAAAGATGAAATTTATGACAGCCTGGTTAATTTCTTCTCCTTGTCCGTTCGTTTCTCTTGCAGAGCTTATTACCGAATAAAAAAAACTGAGTTACATCTTCGGAACTACAGATTTGATTCCGAAAAGGCTCCATTTAAAACGTTTCCGTGAAACAAACGCCTTTCCGGCCATAACGCGAGTCTCGTAAAACTAGCTTTTACCTCTTATAAACGCGGCCTCAATATCGTTTTTTAACTTTCTTACTATTTTACTGGGATAAAAAAATATCAGTTCAACTACGAAACCCTTCACTGTGCGTTTTCCGAAAAACACTTGACCGGTTTTATAGCTTTGTAAAGCCTTTAATGCTGTCTAAAAGTCTTTCCATAGTATTCACCCTCTTCATAAACATGATTTTCATTCTAATTTGAACCAATAACGTAATAGCCGCTGGGGCTAATCCACTAATCCATCCACTGCTTTATCGTTATCCTCACGTCAAATTACATAAGCACTAGTAATAGAGGAAACCACTAGGATAGGTTTCTAATTTGAATTACTGACTCGTTTCCTGACTCACACAAAGTTTTACCCAAAAAATAAAATATTTATTTCATCTTATTTTTAACCTTACAAAAAATGGTAATACATAGGTACTTAACAAGTAAACCCATCCAATAAATAATGTACATATTTTAATTATTGATGAGCGTTTCTGAAACTAAGTTATTTTCCAAATTCTTCAAACTTGTACTGAGTGCGCCATCAGTGAATAGCTTTTAAATTAGATTAGTTAACGAGTATTTCTGGGATACTTGACGCTTTCGAAGATTTTGTCTCACACACTACATATTTGTATTGATGCAAACTATTGATACACAGGTTACAAGCGTGGCCGCAATTTGAATAATATTACATTTTATTGCAAATTACGCAGTTTTGCGTCATACGTTGTATTTGCGACATATTTTCTTTGTGTCGTTTTCTTTGCGTTACGAAACCACGTTCCACGCGAGACCCAAACGGTTTGTTAATACTAGGAGCACAGGTGTGGAAGCTGGAAACATGTTTATCGTTTCGTGATCGAACGAATATAAAAGTTCTTATTGCAAGGCTTAAAGGGTTAAATTGCAATAAACAGTGCATTTAAACTGCAGAAAAACATTCATAAAGCCCGCCCCTGTACAACGAACGGGATAAAAACTAACACAAAATTTGCTCTTATAATACTAACACGGAAGTTTTGATATTCTAGGATACTGTTGTCATAACTTCATCTGTATTGGAATTAACCGGTTAACTTTGTAAAAACCCTCTGACTGAACTAGCTTCGTGTCCAGAATTCGTAACCGATTAATGAACACTGTTTTATATAAGACAAGTGTTAAAGGGTATAAAAACCGGACTACGTGAGACCAACTCTCCCAAACTTTTTCCATACAGCGTGCGTTGTTGCTGTTACTAGTAACTTGCTCTTTCCGGTTGATTAATTAGATCGTTGTTTAATCTCGCCATTATTTATGGTTACTTTTGACATCACAAACATAATAAAATGCCTCACTGCATTCTTTCTTCCACGACAAACTTCTATCTCAACTGCAAGAAGAGCTGCAAGGAAAAAACACGAAGTAGACACAATAATTAAACAAAGGTGTCTCGACCGAATTGGTCCTCTGACAGATCATGATATTATAAAACAAATTTGCATTGGATTTTAATGTAGTTTTCAGCAATAGTGATTCAAGACGAAGGTTTATATCTACATTGCATCCGTGCGAAGCCGGGGCGGGTCACTAGTAGATTATAATAGTTAAAAGGCTGCCCAGACCCCCACTACTCTCGTGTTACCTAGCTGTACAGATGTTTGTACCTACGTCCCAATGGGAGCACAGTCGGGGCGGCAGACGGCTCTGCGGGCTCGGCGAGAGCGGCCAAGCTCACTTAGCTGTCTGATAAAACTGAAAAGCGGCCAAGCACTATGGAATGAAACATACTCGTATTTTTCATTTTGATTTTTTTTTAAGCTTTTATTCAACTAGCATGCACGTAATTATGTCTTCAGTTAAATCAACAAAATACAGTACTGTCAACCCAAGAAAAGTGTTAAAAGTTATGTTCAACTACCGCTTGACGCACAAAAATAATATTAAACTCCTGCAATTTTCTACGACAGTTCAAACGTCCGTAGCTGTCGCGGCCATGATTTGACGTCATTATCCACAATCTGCCTTGTTTACATAATTTTTTTTTGGCCTCAATAAAATAATTTTACAAATTGTATGTGCTTTATACAAGTAAAAATTGCAATAACAGTATTATGATAAAATTTTACTGAAATGTTTTAGCACTTTTCAAATAAAAGTTTTCTTTTGACACAATGAACTTTGTCGTCAATACCGGCGTTATCGAGGACGGTGTGTTTTGACAGTGCGTTCCGTTTCACCAAAAATATGCTACATAAAACAGTAAATTGTAAAATAAGTGATGTATTACTAAAACTTTTCACACCTTTAATGTTAAAAAGACCGCCGATCTAGGGGGTAATTCTGTGGATGTTACTAAGTCCATTATAAACATTGTAGCTCCTTCTTTAGCTGTAATATTTAACGATTGTATTGACCGTGGTGAGTTTCCTGATCTAATGAAAAATTGTAAAATAATACCATTGTTTAAGTCAGGTAGTACATCAGACCCCACTAATTATAGACCCATTTCAGTACTCCCCACATTTAGTAAAATTTTAGAAAAACTAATTTTAGTACAAATGCAAAGCTATTTAATTGAACATAAGTTATTGCATAATAAACAGTTCGGATTTACAAGGGGTCGTTCAACTACCGATGCCGGTTTTGAACTTTTAGGATATATTTATAATGCCTGGGAGGACAAATGCGATGCTTTGGGCATCTTTTGCGATTTGTCTAAGGCTTTTGATTGCGTTCTTCATGAAACATTCATTAGGAAACTATACCACTAGGGAATTCGTAACGCCTCTCTTACTTCATATTTAAGTGATAGGATTCAGACAGTTGATGTCAATGGGAAAAGATCTCCCGGTTCCGTTGTAAGAATGGGAGTACCCCAGGGCTCAATTCTCGGTCCATTTTTGTTTCTTATTTATATAAATGACTTGCCTTACCTCATAGAGGATAATCATAACATAGTATTGTTTGCAGATGACACTTCTCTTTTATTTAAACTCAAACGTCAGAAGATAGTTACGGACGAGTTTAATAGCGCCCTGGCAAAAATCGTTAATTGGTTTAATGTTAATAATCTACTCCTAAATGAGAAAAAAACTAAATGTATTAAGTTTACGATACCCCATGTAAGACAAGTGGAAACTACTGTACAAATCAAGGATGAAGAGTTGAAACCGGAAGATAGCACTGTGTTCTTAGGCATAACTTTGGATGCCAAGCTCTAGTGGGGCCCGCATATAAACAAATTATCAAAAAAATTTAGCTCTGCAGCATTCGCCGTTAGAAAAATTCGTGATTTAACTGATTTATACACTGCCCGTTTAGTTTACTTTAGTTATTTCCACAGCGTTATGTCGTACGGTATACTCTTGTGGTAATGCCGCCTATATTCAAACAATATTTATTTTGCAAAAAAGGGCAATTCGTTCAATTTATAAATTAAGTCCCAGATACTCCCTCAGAAAAAAAAATGAAAGAGATTAATATTCTTACTGTGCTCTCTCAGTTTATTTATGAAAACCATTTGTACGCACATAAAAATATTAAAATGTTTAAAAAATACAGTGATATCCACAACATAAATACCAGGAACAAGCACAAATTTGTTGTTCCTGCAACGAGGCTCAAGAAAATAGGGGGTACGTTCAGATGTCAATGTATACGTTTTTACAATATACTTCCGAGCCATATTCTAGCACTAAGCCTAAATAAATTCAAATCGTTTATAAAACGGAAGTTATGCCTGAAAGCTTACTATCATGTTAATCACTATTTCGAAGATAAAAAGGCTTGGGATTAAGCTGCTCCAATGAAATTTACTCTGTGAATGTCGAAATTTCGGACTTCACTTGATTATTATTAATTCCTTTATTTTATACACTTTGACATTGAATGATTTGACATGAATACTTATTTCAGTATTTTATTATTTTTTACTTTAATTTTTATTATTTTATGTGACATTTACCGATTCGACAGGAATTCTTATTTTGTTAAGTATTTTACTTTTTTATTCGTTTAGTCATTTAAATACATAGTTTTGACATTTTTAAATATTTCTTAATAAAACTACAAATATAAAAAAAAAAACATTTAAAAATATAAAAAAACAGTAGCCCACCAGCGCTGGGAACAGGGTCTGAGCTACCGGTGGTCAGGGCTCTTGAGAGAGGAACCTCCTAACAATACGTGCCGTGTCCAGAAGTACTGCTTTCTGAATCAAGCTTTTGATCCAGCTGTCAAGCGAAAGCCTCCTAAGATGTTGGTCAAGGCTCTTGGCTATTAAGCCATTGGCCGACACGACTATCGGCACAATGACTGCTGTACCCACGTCCCACATGTCGACAACCTTGCGAGCCAGATCTAGATATTTGAATCTTTCTCTGCTTTCACGAGGTTCTCGTCATGCGGGACCGTTATATCAACAATCATTGTGCGACGCTCCAATCGATCTATCACCACAATGTCAGGCCTATTGGCAACAACAGTCCTGTCAGTGGTGATATGTCGATCCCAATACAACGTGATAGTACTACTATCGAGAACTGGGTCGGGCGCATACTATACTATAGTAAGGCACTTCTGATTCCACAAGGTTGTACTTCAAAGCAAGTTGCTTTTGGATAATCCTGGCAACAAGGTTGTGTCTATGCAAGTACTCTCCGTTAGCCAGACTAGAACACCCAGAAAGTGTAGGATCGATTCTCCCGGACGGTGGCATGCCCAACATAATGTCAACCGTGCCATTCTTCACAATGTATTTTCGGTAGTTTTTTGTCATCATAAGTTCGTCCATTATTGCACAGACAAAACCTTCGGTTTCCCCGAAGAGATCACCAAAGCGCAGCCAGGATACGGACGCTAAGAAGTCTACATCGGGGCCATGTAGGGCCCGGTAAAAGCGTCCGTGAAGCTCCTTGCCCTGCCATTCCTCCTTGCAGTCACTAGAGTCTAATACTTTAGGTTTGCGCCAGTTCTCGTTAGCCAGGAAGAGCGGGGTGAGGCCCTAGTCCACTGAGACCACATCTCGGTGCATCTCCCCTTCGGCTTCTAGGATTACTTTTTTTATTATTACTGTGACATTTATTGATGTTTTTTTATTGACATTTATTTTGTGAATTATTATTAATTTTATTTCATTATTTTGAATGTGAGGACAGTGTGGGTCACATATTTTATTTTTTTATTTCTATCCCCACGACTATCTGGCAGTTTGAGTACTACAAGCGACCTACCCAAATGTTATAAGTCGAACTACACGATAACTGAAATGCTTGCACTGACTGGACAGGTCCACTCAAATCTGTGTGGTTCTTTCTTCAAAAGACAATCTCAGACACTAATCTGCATAGTCCTCATGTGAATTGAGCAAGATTATGTCTGGACTTCAAAAGAGACTATGACCTCTGAGTTTGTTTCGGCTGTTTCTTCTCAGAGTAGTCGGGTACGAAACACCGGCCCCATCTAGTTTTTAAAAAATGACGTGTAAAAGTGTTTGTAAAAACCTACTTGCAAAAATAAACATTATTTCATTTCATCATATTAGAAACTTAAACTAGTGTACGACAATGTTTTTATGCGCCAATACAAGGTATTTTTCATAAATAAAAAGAATTTTGTATTTCATGCATATTCCCTATTAAATTTTAAAGCAGTTCCCTCCAACTAATTGAGCTGTGAATTTTGCACACACCTGTGGTTCTGGTGATGATACATTTGATAAACAATACTCAATCCTGCAACCAGGATCGTCTCCTCACGAAAGAATTCTTCAATGGTTAATAGCGCAACCACATAACTTCGTAGGCGCGTTCATATATTTTGATGGATAAACCAGATTTCTATCATGACCACTACATTTGATAAACAATACTCAATCCTGCAACCAGGATCTCACGAGGGAACTCCTAAACATGTAGAAACAGCTTACTTGCATGCGAAAATGCGGACAGTCATTACAGTTAACGCCATCTCTTGGGTAAATTGAATTAGAATAAGAATAAGAATAATTTATTTTAAAAAAGTAGGTATTACAAAACTGTACATTTGGGTGCAGTAGTGGATATTTAAACGATTGTATAATTAGTGCTTATAAGTAAACTATAACTAAAATATTTATAACAGTTGCAAGTAACGATAATGTCGAATTCAAATGTTAGGTAGCGACCTGCCTGATCTAGGTTTATTTAAACCTGTGTTTCAGGCCATCACTTTACATTGCATAATTTAGTTAGGAAAATAAAAGTTTAAAATTTTAAAGTTTGGAATTGGGTTTGTGTTGCAAATAAACTTCTTCGCTCGTATGAAAGCCTAGTAGGACTTGCGCAATGCGCATTGCTAGTCCTGAAGTTACGATAGTTTTCAGACAGGGCACGGTTCTATTTATTTCGGAATCATGCTTTTAGTTTAAAACGTCACGACTGACGTCACAAGCCCGCTGTGGTGCGCCATGTGCTCAGGACGCAGTATTGATCTGTCTAGACTGAACACTATTTGAAGCACTAGGCTTTCATGCGACACTAAGAGGTTTTCAGGAACGTGACTTTAAATGTCCGTAGTGTTCGCGCCATAAATATTTAGTATGATGAAAGTAAACATTCCATACAATGTTTAAGTTTCTTATTAAAATAGAACTCCCCAACTATGTTTTGTATTTGTATGTTTTGTGGTATAGAATAACAATATTATGTTAAGAAGCTTATTTTGATGGGACAATAATGTTTACTCTTAGGAATGGGTGAATAATCGATTGCAATACATCACTTCTTATAATTGATTATAGTAAAGTAAGAAGTATTATGTTTTGCATTATGTTTCGGTAATCGAGTGGTGTATTTTCAATGTAACTTATCAAATACATAAAGTGTGATCTTCTGTCCTGTATACTATGTCAACAAGGAATGTGATAATTTAAAATGCATAAAATTAGAAACTACGCAATAACATTTAAAGAGAGCTTTTCATTATGTTTTTCCTCGTGTCTGAGTTACATTAGGAAAGATGTTAATTAAGGTGATTAAGGTGGTAAGAATCTATTCCTTAACGCTTTCAGGTTATTCAATTGGCAATAAAAATACTACATTGACAAAAAAATTATTCTAGAGAAAAACAGTCTTAAATTCAAAATGCGAATGTTACTAAAATCAATGACATCTGTCTCGTATGGTTTGTATCCCTGTCCTTCGAAGGACTTATGCATTCGTCAGTAGTTCCACGTCTGTCCGCAGCTGCAACTATTCATTTTAAAGGGCGTTTAGCGCTACTGTCGCTGAATGCACTCAGAGGGCGATACCGGACGCAAATTCGGATACAATTTGTGACGGCACATTAGCTCAGCTGGGTGGAATAGAGCGTCGCGTATCCGAAACGCGAAGGTCGCGGGTTCGAGTCCCGCATGTGCCAAAACCCTTTTTGCATTTAAACATCATAATTAAATGTTATTATTTAATGTATTGTCGTTGGAGCAACATTGCTACGTGGTAGGTAACGTCTCGCGTCTTTGACCGCTACGCCAGAGAGTAGTCGGCTACGATGAATATTGTTTTATGAGATTTTGAAAAAACATTTCAAACAATATTAAAACATATGTTATCAAACAACAACAATCATCGAAACATCAGTTAATTTTTATTTCGCGCTCACTGACACAAAAATAATCTTAATTTAATAGCGTGTTAGCGTATTTTTTTTTGTATGTACAAAGAGGAATAAGAACCCTTTATAAATTCATCCTCTAACAGGGTTAAATAGCCAACCCTGTTAGAGGATGAATTTTCAAAATCCTTTCATTACTACTTATTTTTGTTCTAAAATAATTTCTTGTGCGAAATATCATACTCCTGACCCAGCAGTTTAGTCTCTGCGTTGTGCGTTGAATGCAGGAATGAATTTAAGATTGCTATTAATAAAGTCTTTACAAGCATTTCGGATTACTTGATAGCTGATATGAAGTCTTAACAAGTCCTATTCTCTTGTTGGTAAGAGCGCGTCTCGTTCTCTCTGGAAGCAGCGTTTTATCAGTGCATATACGTAGAGTAATTTAAATTCGTGCTCTTGCTCAGCCGCAGACTTATCAGAACTAGATAGACAAAGACAGCGCTCTCCCAGCAACCCAGTAACCATCAAACTTGGCGATAACATTGTTTTGAAATAAATTGCGGAAGACACACCGCGTACCGGTACTTGGATGGCACATATTTATCACATAAGAAGGGTCAAAATGACCTTATGTCACGTATAAAGGAACTCGTACCTTTTAAGTTAACCTTACTGATTCTGTGGCATCAGGCAGGAAAATTAAAAACTTTAAAATCCTGAGCCTCTAGGGCAACATAATTTTATGGAGGGCAGTTTAGTATTTTTGTAAAAGAAATGCTAAGTGATCTCTAAGGGTCCTTGGTACTTGTTCTCCTTTTAATATAAAACAAGCTTCGCCGGACTAGATTGCGATGATGCTGTCTACATCTGCATTCGCGGGTAGGTGAGATGTGGGGCGTATAGGTAAATATGGCGCGGGAATAACTAATTTAGGGACATTTTTAAACCAAGTTCGCGCAGTAGGTATTTATTTATTTCTTATAAAGTTTTAAATAGCTCGCGGGCCGGATAGAAGACCGATGCGGGCCGGTAGGTGGCCCGCGGGGGCCGTATGTTGGACGGGCCTGCTCTAGGGGGTACCATTACTACAGATAGAGTTTAAGAGTAAATTGAGTTAGGTCCTCGACTTGACGGTAGAGGACGTTCTTGTTTTTCAAAACAAACTTCATGACAAATATGGCTGTACTATGGACCAAGTGGCGCGTGGTCAAAATTGGAACTTAATTTTAAAACTTTCATTCATAGTTTAACAAAATGGTAAATAAAATCCTTGCAGTGTAAGTGTGTAAGTTCAGAAGACATTTATACTAACATTTTAAATTATTTTAGTGAGAATGAACAAGTTTTAATCATTAAAACTTAGTTAAACTACGAAAGAAAAACAAACATCTCCAACACTCACAATATTTTAACGCTTGTAGAAAGAGATGGCCTGCTGAGAAAGTTTCGCCCATGCTCATGACGTCATTCGTACCAGGGGTAGTTAATGGTTGAATTGGCAGACGTCACTATTTTCGAAGTGGATACTAGGCTCGCAGTGTTCATCGGAGGTACGGCAATCGACCGGAAAATCTACAAGCTGTTGAACTTTTGACATTGAACTTGAGCGTTGCGAGGACGATTCTATTGGACCGTACTAAAGCAAAAGTTCGTCATGTAAAGTTTAATTAGATGGGTGTAAAATTAAGCTTCCGGGATTAATTTGGGTAATTTATACTTCAATACTCATTTATCTTTAATGTAATAACCTAAATATTAAAAAAAAAAACCTGTGCAAATTACGAGAACACTCTAATCTCCGCATTTTCCAAACGCAAAAAAAGAAGCAAGAATACGAGGGAGCATTCACATAGTCTAGATATTATTAAATGGAGGGAGGAACAATGAAATAGCTCCTAATCACTATTTATAGAGCTGGTTACTAGGGAACCCAGCTTAGAGCTACCTGAAAGGGGTATCATAATCATCATCATCAGCCTCCTGTCAATGAGAGGGAATGGGCTATAATCCACCACGCGGGCCCAGTGCGGTTTGGTAGATGACACATGTCTTCGAATTTTTAGTTCTATGACATGCCGGTTTCCTCACGATATTTTCCTTCCCGTTTTGAGAGCAGTGGTGATGAAATAAATTACACAAAGTAATGCACCTGTCTGGGTTCGAACCCACGACTTACTGTACGTAAGTGGATGAGAATGGAAAATAAACATTTTTGCAAAAAAAAGAACACCAAAAAGTGAAAAAAAAACTGTAGCTTCAGAAGTCAGTTTGAAAAACTGAATCAAACAAAAGTCACCGGACTTCTGAAGCTAGAGTCTTTTTAAGTAAGTACATATTAATGATACTAATTAATGTTTCTGTAATTGTGGGTCTACAAAATAATTTGCGCATTAACCTTTTATTTATATCCAACCTCAGCTCAAAAATGTTTTCTGTTTACATCACAGAAATGCTTGTAAACTGGTTTTTAAGACGCAAAACTAGATGTCACGATTATCGCAACGGACGCGATAGCATTGTCCATCGCAGTGTTACGGCGGCGTTCAACCTCCAGGAAAACTCTGCTAACCTAGTACCAATACACAAAAATACAAAGTTGTTCAATTTGGCGTTCCTAAGGTGAACACGGTGTCGTCGGTAACACTGCAACTGAACGAAGAGTACCAGGATAACATGAGTTCTGAAGAGGTCGATCCGAGATAAAAAAAAGGTTGCCGCTACGCAATGGTAACATTCGAACGTTTCAATGTAGAATATGCGTATGTATAACAGGTTAAGCCTTATTCTAGTTTAAACCCTTTTTACGCTAATTTAAAAAATCTCTGGAGTTAAAGCTTGACTTTACTTGGTACCTGTTAGGATTTTAAGTTTTAATTATTATTCATGATAGTAACACGTCAAACAATACTGTGGAGCGTGCGCCTCTGCTGACCATGAGAGAATGGGAGTTGGGCTTTTAGCTTCAGGCACTTCCATCATTCACCATTGGGGCTATGATTGATGACGCATCGTTCCGCATCGCTACGACTCTACACTTAAGCGGGCACGTTGTGTTGCTCCACATTGGTGTCATTGCGGTGAAGCTGTCAACAGCCTTGGGCACCATGGCTTGTCTTGTTACAAGGACGCAGGTCGCATTGCACGGCACGCCAGCATTAAAGATATTTTTATTTTATTTTATTTATTGGGTAAAACAAACAGTGACACATTACAATAATATACAAAACAATAAAAAAAAGTACGTGTAAATGTGTTACCAACAACATTTTCCACTTTATACATTGAAAAAAAACACAAACTTTACAGACCATACAAGTTTAGACCTACAAACTAAAATAATTTATAAAATATTGGTGTTTATTTTTTTATAAGTATGATGTATTGATATTATTTGTAGAGCCTTTGCCAGCGGGATGGTAAGTAATAACACGCTTGAAATCCCTGCAAAAATAGGCAGAGGTACACCCTAATGTAGTCCACCCACATTTCGCTATTTTTAAGTCCCATGTAACAAGGGGCGCGTCTATTGCCATCACAACTTGGCACAAGTCCAGACATTTGGGCTACTACTAACATGGAACACATGGATATTGAATAGCAAGGTATTAATAATCAGATTAAAGCTAGTGGTAAAATAATATTAAGATGCTTACTTATTACAAAGCTAAATCAGTAGCTATTCACATTTTCTTTCCTACAATCTGCATGCTAACCTAATTTATACGGGCTGACCCATTAACAACGATCTTTAACGATTTTTAAAAGTCTCTCTTCAAATAAGTACTGACATTACTAGTTTACCCACACGAAATATTTTATTCAATTCAACTCGGTTCAGATTGTCTGATTCCAACAAAATACAACTTATGAGGTGGCAAAAAGGTCAAAGGTCGTCAAATGAGGTGGCAGTCAGATTTACCATTAGTCTAAGTAAGTAAAAAAAATTACTCATCATCTTGCTCGATTCAGGAATGACCAACGCATTAATATTGAGTGGTGGATTAAATACATTCATAAAGAACTCACATTCTGGTTCATCTACACAGTTTTCATGATCTCCTCGTAGTTGTGTATGAAGGAGCGGGAAGAGTACTTCCTCATCATGTCGGCTGACGCAGGCAAAGCCCGGAGTACGAGATGGGCGGTAATTTACTTAATAAGACTGATGGACAAAAAAATCTCGTAGCAATTCGGTATGCAAAGTTAAAATTATCAAATGACAATTCCAAAAGCATTTCGTTTCTAAACTTAGAAAACCAAGGCGTATAAAATTACATAAAAACGTATCTAAAAATAGATTACAATAGCCCAACTGATAGATTATCAGAGGATTTAGAGGTTATGAAACACAAGTCGTATCAATATACACTAACATTGAATTTTAATTAAAATTTATTTAATTAAAAAGAGGAAAAATTTGTCTGTCTGTAACGAATAAACCCAAAAACTACAGCACCGATTTCAAAAAAAAATTCCACATTAGAAAGTAACCTATGCTATATAAATCATGCAATTTAGCCGAGCTATCACAATTTCTGCAGACGAAGTCGTGGGCGAAGTGTTAGTAAATTATATGGGTGAATATCAGCAAAGTGCATTTTTTGTCAATTTTGGTGGCGAAATTTATTCTTCAGTTTTCGTGAAAAATAAGGACCTGGTATAACAAAAGGAAGTTCAAGCTTAAAGAATCTTCAAGAGGCTCAAGAATATCTCAATAACTTCTTGAGATATTTTGGTTTAAAGTATAGTGTGGCCACCAAAATTGAAAATCGCCCCTCCAACATTGAAAGTGCCCACCAAAATTAAAAATCAGTGGCACCAAAATTGAATATGCATCGCATGTACTGTTTATCTCGACCTGATCCCGAAAATGAGTATTCCAGAACCACCTTAACCCGTCATTTCACAGAAGACCTGTCAAGATTCAGCCATGATGAAATCGAGGCGGCTCTTAGACAGCTTTAAATGGAAAAACCCCTGATTAGGATAACATAACAACAGAGCTCCTGAAAGCGGGAGGAAGGCCTGCATTAAGAGAGCTTCAGGAGCTTTTCAACTCGGTCCTGTTATCTGGGAGAGCTCTAGAAGCGTGGAGAAGGGGCGTGGTCGTTCTTTACTTTAAAAAGGGGAACAAGACCCTGTTAAAGAATTACAGACCAATTTCGCTCCTTAGCCACGTATATAAGCTGTTTTCAAGAGTCGTCCCGAATCGTCTAGCGCAAAGACTCGACGACTTCCAGCCACCGGAACAGACCGAGTTTTGAGGAGGATGCAGCACCATAGACCACATCCACACTATGCAGCAGAACATACAGAAGTCCGAAGAGTATAATTGGCCGCTCTGTCTTGCATTTGTGGACTATGAGAAGGCTTTTCATTCGGTCCAGACCTGGTCAATTCTGAAGTCTTCCCAGAACTGTTGTTGTCAATGGTGGTCCTCTCGACGTTGTACGAGAATATGTTTATCTTGGGCAAACTGTGAAAATTGGTAAGAACAGCTTGGAGACTCACAGAAGAATTCAGCTGGGCTGACTGCGAGAAGACTGGACGAAGTTTCCTAAATGCTTTTGGGAAACTTTGTCCGGTCTTCTCGTCGCGTTTCCACAGTGCCTTAAGACGAAAGGTCTTCAACCAGCTCGTCCTGCCTGTTATGACTTACGGGGCCGAAGCGTGGACCCTCACGGTACGGCTGGTCCATAAATTTAAGGTCGCTCAGCGAGCTATGGAACGGGCTGTGCTTCGAGTCTCTCTGAGTTGGGGTGGGTCTCCAGAACGAGGTGATCCGACAGAAAACTAAAGTGAGAGAGACAGCTAAAGTGGCAATGTGCCGGTCATTTAGCCGTAGAACCGATGACCGTTGAGCTAGACGTGTCCTTGAGTAGAGACCGCGAATCGGCAAACGTAAGGTGGGATGCCCTCAGACTCGAGTGACTGGAGTGACGATCTTCGCAGGGTGGCTGGTAGCAACTGGATGAGAGTTGCTGAGAATTGAGTTGAGTGGCGTGCCATTGAGGAGGCATATGTCCAGCAGTGGTCTGCTGTAGGCTGATGATGAAACATTATTCTTGCTTTTCTTCTTATTTAATCCATTCCCTATTTAAGCAGCCTCTTTTCATTGGTCTGTTTTGGCATTCTAAAAAGACACAAATTAAAAATAAGAAACTTCATCTTTAGCATGCTACCCTTATAATAATAGGTCTTACTTACTGCCAAATACATAACATTTATTTGTTTGCTAATGAAACTGTCTTGCAACGTAAAAACTGGCTATATATGTACAAACAGTACATAAAAACGCCACCAAAGCCACCGAAATTGAGCCACCAAAATTGGAACCAGGCATAAAAAAAAATCTTTAAAAATAGGGGTTTTAAGTCCCAATAAAATGAATATCACTGATTTATGCGTTACCCAAATGACTGGCTATAACGTGTAGCTTACTATTAAAACACGTTATAATCAACTGCAAAACGATCCACCAAAATTGAACAATTCTTGTCCCCCGTGCCACCTAAGATGAATACTTACGTTTTTATCGGGTAATCGCAGCACTAATCATACACCTGTTACGGGCAAGTACAGCGCACGACCGAGAGGTGCGAAATAAAAAAAACGCGATTGGTCGCACACGCACGAAACTTTATGTTATAGTAAGTTGAAAAAGTGCCTCCAAAATTTTGTATGTTGCTTGGACAAAGTTTGATCGAGTGTCCTGTGCTTTTAAATTAGTTTTTCTAATATGGTTCAATTGTTTTTTAATAATGTATCTATTTATTTATTTATTTATTTGGTACACCAACAGCAATACATACAAATAATTATTGTGAAACAATGAAAATAACATAAAGTGCTGGTATGTATGCCTAATATAGGTATACGCAGCATTCACCATTAGACAACAACATATATTTTTTTAAATCTTAATTATAAAATTCGAAACAATATAAAATAAAATTGACTTAATACTAAATTAAATGATATGGATTATGATGATATAGGTATATGCATTATGAGTGTGATATCTGAAGATTTACAATTTTATTAAATGGTTGCGCAGTTGTAAATGTATTGAGTTGACAGAAACTATTTGTTAAAAGGTAAATTAGTGCTCTCCCGTACCTCAGAAAGTGATCTTCAAAACTTGTTTAGGGAAACACCGAATAAATCGGTTTCCAGTGATGTGTGGGAGCTGTGCGTGCGTGCTGTGTGTGTGAGAATATGTAGAAACTATAAAGTTTCTACATATTCTGAGCAAAGGAGCATTGAGACCAAGGTTTGATTTGCGAAAAGGGATATGAAACAGTCTGGTGATGGGATATCTAGGAGGTTTTGAAGGGACTGAATACGAAATTTGCTCAACTAAATCACAGCATTTTATGATTCCGTTGACAATTTTGTATAGAAAAATAAGATCGCGCGAACGGCGACGGTCTCGCAGCGTCTTTATGTTGAAAAAATTAAGGCGTTGCTCGTACGGACAGCGATGGCTTATTTTTCTGGATAAAAAGGCAAGATGCTTTGTGAAGGCTCGTTGAATTCTTCCAATTCTTTGCGAATAAACAGCATAGAACGGATTCAATGCAACGCTAGCATATTCTAACCGACTACGCACAAAAGTGTTGAACAAAACTATTCTGGTCTTTGGAAATTGAAAGCCCCGAGTATTGCGTTTAACGAAATCCAGCATCTGTGCTGACTTCTTGACAACATCGCTGATGTGAGGTTTAAAACTCAGCTCATCGTCGACTAGAATCCCGAGGTCACGTATTTGAAATACTTTTGACAGCGGAGAATTGTACAGTGTGTAAGAGGTGGGAAATTTTTTTCTAGAAAAACGAACGAAGAAGCCTTTTTTTGTGTTTAGGGCCATGTTGTTTGCTATGCACCAGTTTTCAATACTTTTTAGGTCACTTTGTACAAGCCTACTGTCGGCAGGTCCCGTGATCTTTCTATAAATTTTTAAATCATCGGCAAACAGCAAGGCTTTGCAATGTTTTATTTGGCTTGTGATGTCGTCTACAAATAACAAAAACAGAACTGGGCCAAGATGGGAGCCTTGTGGGACTCCAGATCGTGTGAGAAACTCATAAGAGACATAACCATTGACGGTAACGAACTGAGAGCGATTTATAAGATAGGATGCGAACCACCTTAACAAAGATCCGTGGATACCACAGAGCTCGAGTTTCGCTATCATGAGTGAATGGCTCACCTTATCGAAAGCGCTGCTAAAGTCCGTATATATTGCGTCAACTTCGTGTCTGCTATCAAGCGCTTCAGAAATATCAGAAAAATATTTTACTAGATTGGTCTCGGTTGATCGCCCAACTCAAAAACCGTGTTGACTATCGGAAAGCTAAGTATCTAAATAGTTGGTCAGAATGGGACAAACGAAACATTCAAAAAGTTTAGAGAAACATGATAGTATGCAAATCGGCCTGTAGTTTTTTATGTCGCTCGAGTCATCTTTTTTGAGCACAGGTACAACACGAGCTATTTTCCATTTGTCGGGGAATACCAAAGATCTGTTAAATAAAAGGCTCAACGGCTTTGACAGTGCTTTACCACATGACTTTACAAAAACAGGTGGAATTAAGTCGGGACCCGGCCTTTAGTGCTATCTATTTTTTTAATTTTTGCTAGAATTTCTTCTGATGTAAATTTAATACTACTTAACACTTCGTCGGATTCTTTGATATCTGTTGTTACATGACCATTAGGGTCGGTATAAATTGAAGAAAAATGAGAAGCAAAAAGATTTACAATGTCAGTTCCGTTACTAGCTACTTCGTCGTGCAAGTACATTCTGGCCGGAATCGTTGATTTACTATTACGTTTGTTTTTAATGTAGCGCCACAATGATTTTGGATGTTTTGATATTTCTGTCTCAATATGGAAGTAGGAGCGCTGACACATCGTTTTGTATTCATGATACGTGCAGCGCCCGGCGGCGACAGTTCGCCCGTAACCACTGTAAACTATAGACGCGCTCTTAACCAGATTAACTACTCCCTTGTAATATTTCGTAATACATAAAGTAATTACCAAGTTCTGCAGCATTTCATTTCTCTCCGTACACACAACCCAAAGATCTTATATACACGCACACAAAATTGGTGACCCCGACGTAGGTCTGACATGATTTTTGCATAATCACACTTGTAGAAATTTGGGCGGATGTTATTCTTTGAGCGTAAGTATTTTGTATGTCCCTGTGATATTATTATAAGCAGGGCAGGATGTCTCGGATCAAGTTTAGTAAGAAGGTCAGAGGTATGAGAAGCAGTAAGTTTATTCATATTGCATACAACTAGGTCTAATGTTCTATCATCAATATTACGAACGTTGTTATATTGGAAAAGATGTTGATTGCTAAAAAGTCAACAAACGTTTCCCCTAGAGTATTGTTATAGTTTTCAGGAATTGAATGAGTATATTCATCTAAAGCTGACCATTTGATAAATCCAAGATTAAAATCTCCGAGGATAAGAACATCTTCTACGTTGTTTGTGACATTATTTCAAAAGTTTGACAAAGATTCTGTTTTTACTGGAGGTGGTAAATACGAGACACAAATTGCTACATTTTCAACAATATTATTAATATTGAGCTTAACTATCACCCAAAGGTCTTCGCTGTTGCTCTCCCAGCTATAGACTCTGGCTGATGGAACATCCTGTGAAACAGCTAGCAGAACTCCACCGCCATCCTTTTTAGCATTATTGTGACATATTCTATCACGACGGTAAACAGTGTACCTTGAATCGAACAACTCACTATTCAGGATGTTTGAATTCAGCCAAGTCTCAGCAAAGCTATAATTTTATAATTATTCAGTAAAACATTTTGATACAGATCGTTAGATTTTGTTCATAGACCTCTTACATTTTGGTAATATATATTGAACATTGCAAATGCGTAAATTATAACCGAATACATAAATTTAATTAGTGGGAGAATAATTAATTGTTGAATTAGGCACTGTTTTTAAGTTGTGATAAGTTTTCCAGGCTGCGAATAAGAATTGCGGGGTGAGGTACATCTTTGCGAACAAACACTCGTCCATTTCGAACCCACACAAACTTGTAGCCTAACTCCTTGGCTAACTTCCTTGTCGCAGCGTGTAGTTGCTTATTGGCCGGACACAAATGCTCCGAAACGTACACCGGTGAGCGTTCTCCTCCTATACCCAGGTGTGAGGAGTTGAGCTTGTCTTGAGGTTGTTTTATTAAATTAAAATTGACTACTGCCGCTATCAAGCTATCGCGGAGACGAGGTGTACGTAGTTTGACTACCATTGGGCGGGGTCTGTTATTCTCTAGGTTTAATTTGGCTACTCGTGTAGCGTGAACGATGTCACCATCTTCAAGTGGTTCTCCTACAGTTTCTGCTAGTTGTATTACAGTGGTGATCACGTTTTCCGTCTTGTGTTCCGGGATCCCATTGATTTCGTCGTTGTTCACGCGAATACTCTGCTCTACTAATGACAACCTCATAGCGTGGTCTGTGGATGTGGATAACAGACGTTTATTCTCAGTTAGTAACTTTTTTTATGACAGCTTCTTTCTCCGCTAGGCTGGATTTGAGAGTTTCGAATTGTGCGTTGTAAAAATTCATTGAGTCTTTGATGTCTGATATTTGTTCTGACATTTGTTTAAGCTGGTCTGTTACTAATATTTTAATTTTGGTTTCAAGGAAGCAGTTTAATTCCTGTTTGATGATGGTCAGTAATTTTTCCTCTAGATCAAGACTTTGCATCAAGCTGTCCGAGGATACGTTGCAGATGTTGGACTTTTGCCTCAGTGTTATATTGGAGTCGCCGTCATCAAATGAACCTTCGAGTATGCTGCTGTTAATGCATTCGGCAGATGAGCTGGTCTTACTGAGCAAGGGAGTTGAGGTATTAACCTTAGCTAGTTTGCCGCGACAGTCGTTGCAAGTCCAAGAAGATTTGCTGGTAGGCGTCATTGCTTGGAAACATTTTTCAGTTACTTTTGCACATTGCAGATGATATTTGGATTTACATTTGAAGCATTTGAGGAAGCCCTTACTTGGTAAGATTTTGGGGCAGCATGAGCAGTTATGATCATTCGGCGCCATGTAAGTAATAATGCGCTAAGCAATTCGTTCCCAATAATTCTGTTCACCGCAGTCCCGAAAGCAAGCGTGATGTTTATATTTATGCATAGGTAGGTAGCGTTTTAAAACATGCATTTAATAATTCATTAATATTTACAATAATTCGGAGAAATTCGGAAAACCGCAAGCGCGGAACCGAAAACGCACGTGCCGGACGCAGGTGCAGGCACAGGCCTGCACCTGCGTCCCGCACGTGCGTTTGTTACGTCTGTGTGCGTAGCAGCGAGCCGGCCACGGGTTGTCGTAGGTCAGGGATTAATGTACTTGAGCACTAATTTTAGGAACTTATTTGTTAATTACTTACGAACTCCGTCGAATTTTAAGCTGCTGTAATCAATGATAGATAGTCCTTTTTCACAGCTTCAAGATAGTATAACTCACTTGTATAAACACTGACATTGTCCTATTAAAATAACAAAAATAAACGGAGCAAATAAAATTACGTGTTGTCGCTACAAAGTTTTTGTAAAAGGTCTAATGCATCTAATGCATAAACCAAGGAAATGGTTTATTTTTTATTATACCAATTGTTACTTTGCTGAATGCAACTATATAAAAAAATTGAACTGGGACAAGCCACCAAACTTGAATTTTAAGGACATTGTTTTTTTCCTGATTATTTATGAACACGAACAACAACAACAAATGTGGCCCTAGTTGCACCAAGTAACGTAGTATACCATAAAAAAAAGAAACATCCTATCATTTTACACCTTGATTCTCAACATGGACACGTAAAATTTGCTGCTTTGATATTTACCCATATTCTATTCAATGCAATTTATAAAATAACGTAACATATCACCTTATGGAAGACGTAAGTACTGTTTTTAATAGCTACTAAATATTTACTTTAACTTGATCTTATGCTCAAGAAAAATAAGTCATTAGCTTGTTTGGCTTGTCAGCCGGTCACACGGACCATACGGCACCATGTGGCGGCGGCCATGCGGTGGTATTGTGGTTCTCAGTATATATACAATAAATGGTCAGCCGGCCCGCGGCAAGGCTCAGTAACCCTACAGATTTGCGTATGAACTAAAACATAAATTTGTTTACAGAAAGAAAATATTATTAATATTCTTCTGAAATCGCAGTTTTGTCAGGTTTTGTGAAGTGAATTCCAAATACATTAACATTTTCCAATCCCAAAAGCGACCCGCCCCAACTTCGCATGGGTGTAATGTAGATACTAATGTGGAGCAGTGTAGAGAGTTTAACATAAACATATAAACCTTCCCCTTAAATCTGCTGTTCTATTGCTGAAAACTGCATTAAAATCCGTTGCATAGTATAAGAGAAGATTTAAGCGTACAGACAGCGGAAGCGACTTTGTTTTATACTATGTAAAGATGAAACGAGCTTATACGAGTCACGAACTCTGCTCAAGTTCAATGCTAAAAGTTCAACAGCCTATCGATTTTCACCTACGACGTGACGTAACTCAACCCCACCTCCCGTATTCAAAAGAAAAAGTGAATGAAGTAAGGGATGTGAATTGCCACAGAGTGCCATCTCTCTCTATCCTGTTTAAAACATAGAAAGTGTGAGTATAATGTATTGTTTGTTTACTTTTATAGTACTACGATGTTTTCAGTCATAATATCCAATCACTTCCGAATCGACCCCGAGTTTGATTGTGACACCCACACCTGTTGTGAAATTTATGTCCCTGGTACATGAATATGAATAAGTTTAAAAACATTATTTACCAGCGAATGGAGTAGTTGCCGTTACCGTTGGATCCTCTCGCTGCCTCTTAAACATTTTGTTTATCGTAGCCAGTGTTTCCTATCAGAGCAATCACCTGGTCTTCAAAAGTTTGTAATCTTTATCAAAGTCGCTGTTTCTCAAAGACATTCAAATATTTACGAGCAATTCTTTTAAATCTCTTGGCTGTTTCTGAAATTCAACCGGTCATTAGTCATGTCGATGCATTAGTCATGTCGATGCATTAGTCATGTCGATGAAAAACCTGGCAAATCTGCTTTATAAAACACACAATTGTCATGACGTCATGACATATATGTTGAATTGTCCGACAAGTCTGACAGGAGCGTTGCCCTCTGTCGCGAAATCATTTTTGAATGTTGAAGGTGTTAGTTAAGAGCGGCCAACCCGCCATACTTTTCGCGAGAATTTTGACAAACGCTCGTGAGTGATTATGACGTTTTTAGACATACCTATATCTTTGAATTTTTTGAACTAATCGGTGTCTTGTGCACTATATTATCTAGGCTTCTATCTAAGCGTAAAAAATTGTAGAAACAAATTCAATATAAGCTTCCAAGAATTGCTGTTTTGCACAAATTTGACCTCAATTTTGGCCGTTCATAATGTACCCATAAATTGTAAAAGTAAAGAAAGCATCCATTGATAGAAGCCTTGCAAATATAGTGGAGATTCTAAATAACAAATATTTATTTCACAAACTTTGAAGACTTATTCAAAAACACGTATTTCTTGGAACAAGTTTTATAAATTTTCGCACACTAATTCTCGTTCAATGTCTTCGCGTTAGGCGGTATGAGGTGCGCGGGAGACGAGTAGAGCGGGGTCGGGGCTAAATAAGACAGGGGAGTTAATAGAAAACAGCCGCTGTGGCTCTGGATGAAACAACAAGCTTTTCGGCCATGCTCGCGTTGACGATAGGCGGGCCGGGAAGGGCACCCTTAAGTTTTTTTAAAAGGATTATTACAATAAAATGGTACTTACATCGAGCAGTGAGAGTAGTGATAACGAATATTTGGAACAAATACAAATGAAAAGGCAACGACGCGACGATCGTATACAATTTGAATAAATTTTTCCTTCATAATTACAGATTTTTGCTTTAAAGAAAAATTTCGGTTTATGTAAAACTACCGTAGAATATTTAATTAATAAAATTGGTCAGTATATCATATAGTTGGTTCACAGTACCAAGTTACTGGTGATGCACATGGGAAAAGTAAGTCAACCGTACATCTTTGCATAAGAAGGGTATGTGGAGCCGTGACTACTGAGTTACTCGGAGAAGAGGTTCGCTGGCCTGATAATTGTAACCGAATACCATACCTTTTCATGAGGCAATATGGGATACTTACCTAGAATATCTCGTATTGTGGATGGATCGTTAATTCCTCTAGATACGCATCATCAAAATGAATCTGCGTTTGTAGACAGAACCAGAAACCATTCAATTAATACTATGGTGGTATGCGGGCCAAACTTGATTGATTCATTCTTTTACTTTTTTATATTTTTTTTATATTTTACCCTCATTTATCTTCATAAACAAAAATTTTTGCAAATATATGTCAAAAGTTGATATAATTGTCATGACAATCCGACATATGTCACCGACAATTGTCAAGAATAATTCACCTGTCGCTTTTTGACATATATGTCACGTTCATAAAACAGCCTAAGCGCGACAATTCTAAAATTTTATCATTTTTTGACATTATGTCATGTCGGATTGTCAGCTTCATAAAACAGGGCCCAGGAACTCATAGATCAAACGATAAAATACGATACACATAACGATAAAAGCGTCTATATCGGAAAATTTATGCAAAACCATTTGAAGAGTTTCATTAAGCTAAAATGCGCTGGTGTGAAAAATGAACTGTGAATGTAGCTGCAATACGTTGGCGTTGCAAGTACCGGAACCAGGCTATAACCATACATTGAAAATATCCCTTATGGGTTTCCCATAAGGGATATTTTCGACGTGTAAATTCAAAACCTTAAGAATAAGAAGGTTGATGGGGAGATTTTGAAAGTAAGAACATTAAGGAAGAGCTTCTTTGTGGTATTCAGTGTTACACAGGGTTATTATACATTATATTATGTCAGGATTTTATGGTGGTGGTTTAATAGTGGTGCTAGTTGAAAATAGAAAGAGCGAATCAATGCCAGTCGTTCTTGTGCGTTTGTTACAATGCGACGAAATCAGGCAAAAGTCTCGGCGTTACTAGGAGCCCATGAACCGTTAGCAGATTGAAATATTTACGGGTCACGTAGACTTTTTACCAATGCGCATGCGTACAAATACGAAAACAGATACATAGTAGACAGATAATAACATGTGAGAACGCACGAAACACTTCGCCACTTTTTTGTGTTCCTATCTGCTAGGGAATAGTTATTTATCCAACATGTGAGGAAAGTTCGTTTTTCCTATGAGTTTTGATTTTGAGTCTTGAGCGAGCGAAGGATTGAAAAATAGAATCACGAGCGCAGCGAGTGATTATAAATTTCAATCCTGAGTAAGCGAAAGACTCAACAAAACGAATAGCAAATGAACTTGCTCACATGTTGCATACAAAACTTTTCACCACTCCCAGCAAGAAAGTATTCAGTCATCATAGGTAAATAAATTTGTAATAAGTATAGCAAAATAATTAAATCAGCGCCATCTGTGATTTTTTGCCAGAACTAGCAAAAGCCAAGCAAGTTATTTTAACCAGGGTGAAAAATTGTAGGAAATACAAAATATTAAACTTAAACTTACTTTTAATCCGAGAAAAGTATCATCTGTTTAAAAATTTCTCAACTTGATTTGCCGTAAAAACTTTTGATTTCTTGCTTTTGAACCCAGAAGACTGTGTTTTAAGAAATGAAATCAGCTTATGATATTCTTTTATATTTATGTTATGTTTCGTTACCAATACTAATTTTTTCATAGAATAAATACTCCACAATGTACTGGGTTGCTTCGTGTTTGAAATTTCCATGAAATAAGACAGCAAAACCGTTTCGGAGAAAGTTGTCGCATTTTTTTAAAGTCTCCATTGATTGAAGGTATCGAACGTTATTAGATATCTTTCCTTCGATATTTTGGACAAAAAACTTAGTTCGGCATTTGAAACAAGGTTTTTTAACTCTTTTGGAGTTAAACTTAAATCTTCCTCACTAGAATCACTCATTTTTTTTAGTAATCAAAATCGCACGTACTCAAATCTTAGAATTTTCGAGCTTTTAATGTACTTCTTTCACAGGCTTCTTTCTTTGAGTGCGTTCAAAAATTATAATCCTAAATTTGACGATGTAATTTTTTTTATATTTTATTAAACTTTTTTAATGTTTCTGAACTTATACACTTACAATAATTTGATATTTTTTATAAAAAACATTAATCTTAACTTATAAATATTTCTATTCTAAGCATAAAATTATTTATTTTTTAAAATATCTTTAGAACTTAACATAAAAAAATCAGGCAAGGTTTGTTTCTGAACGGGATCATTACTTTCCTCACTGTTCAAACAGTGAGGAAAAACCAACTTTCCTCACTGTTTTCGTAGAGGAAAGACACTTCAATCGTGCGGGAGTGGTGAAAAATATTTTTTTTAACGTACTCGAATAGTAAGACGTAATACACGGATTAAAACTGTTTCTACGTAGCACTGGGTAGTTGTGACCCCGCAAAGTTTGTCTTGCATTATTCTGGAATGGCCTGTTTCAGACGATATTCATTCGAGACTAAAATAATACATAGTTTTGGCAACCCCTAAGTCATTTTAAAACACCTATAGTCAACGATACTCCACACGATAGGGTGGTAGACGACGAAAGAAAAAAAATCTGTCAGACGTCCCGACATCAATTTTACTCCGTTCTTTGTCATTTCATTTCTTTGTTTCTGTTAAATTTAGATACGTAAAAAAACGATAAATTAAATATGGCTTTTATTGTTCGCCGCTATATTAAAAAATTTAACCAACTAAAAAAAAAACACTGCCAAGGAATGGTTATGTTTTTCGCTCGTACTCGTACCTACAAGATAAGTTAATTTGTATTTCATCAAATAGCGACCCATAATGGACCCATAATGGCTGTAGAGTAAACCTCAAAACGGAAATACGAGTAGGTACACACTGTACTACGCATTTATATTTGAATGCCACAGCTGTCATACCCATACCGTGCGTTTTAAGTACACTCTTTCTTTGCTTAAAAAGGTGGGAGCGGAAGGTAGCCTACGAAATTCATATTTTCTTACGTTTTTTTTTGCAATTTGCAGGTCAGTCAGATCAGTTCTTTGTTAGTGACTAAACATAGGGTAGGTGTAACGTTATTTTTCTTGCTTTTCTATGAATCCTACTTACTACTAATATTATAGATGCGAAAGTTTGTGAGGATAGACAGATGTTTGTTACTCTTTCACGCAAAAACTACTTACCGGGATGGATGAAATTTGACACACAGGTAGTTTATAACCTGAATATGACATACTATACTTTTCATCCCGGTAGTACGATCCCGTGGGACAATTACGGAATTCAACGCGGTCAAAGCCGCAGGCATAAGGTAGTACACTAATACCACGAAGATTGAGGAGATTGAGGAATATGTCCGAGCGAAGCTGCTGGACATTGAGGGTCGAGAAGTTGGAGTCGCGCCACAACACGTATTTAAGTCGTTCGTGCTGAGAGTTCCTACTCATCATAATTGAGACCTTCCTCAAGGAAGGGTTTTGGCCGAAGGGTGTCATGTATCGGCGTTTCCGCGGAAGGCTACGCGACACCACGCAGCGCAACATGACGCCGTGTCTTCATGTTCAATAGATTAATGCGATTTTTTGGGTTTTTATAAATTTATTTGTTAGTCTGTAAGGTATAAATGATATGGGTCTTTTTTTACCTGAGTTAAATGACATATTATTATTATTATAATTATAATAGTAATACATACTTGAGCCTTTATAAGGACATGGGTTACCATCCCGTATAACGAGAACTTCGAGGCTCTCCTTAGGCGATTGGATCTAAGGGCCTGATTCAGAAGGCAGTGAGGTGATGACCAGGCATGACAATAACATTACAGCAGACTCTCGGTCAGTGGACTCCAACAACAATTCTTCCCATCCCCACCCCGATGACGTCATATTTTGTGTACAACGTTAGGGTTTTTGGTGTGAGATAGGGTTTCTTAACAATACATTTCTTACATTATAATGAGATATAGTCTAGTATATTTTAATCTCTCTCTGTTCTTGACGATTATGTCGTTCAAGGCGTTCGTTGCCATGGTAAAGTAAAATTCAAAAGAGTTTCATCGTTCAAATCTTTTTAAAATGGTTTAGTTTCATAATACAATAGCAAAACATTAATTAGGTAGAAAGTCAGTCACTAGGTATATTATATTTTTTACACGACATGGCATAATTATTCAATACGGGGAAGGTAAATCTTTAGCACGGGTAGGTTTTACCTTGAAATGTAGTAGGAGCAACTAAACTTAGATTTAACGATTGGAGATCATGATTTTAACTTGATGCGTTTAAAACATGTTTACCTTTGAAAAGCCTATTTAACTGAAAGGATTATTACTTAACAAATTGTATTGTCAGAAAAATAATCTGCACAGCAACCTTATGCATAATATCCAAATAGAACTTTATTAAAAGTATACAATAATATTCTAATTGCTCTAACCTATCTATTTAGTTCCGCACGCCACCGCGCAGGCGCGCGCCTCAACACTCGCCGCGCCGCGTGTTTCTCGGTGACACGAGGCATCGTATCCGTCAGGGGAAGCTCAGCGCTAGCCCCGAGAGGACGGCTTTGCTGAACTTTTTCTGCACAATAGACTTGAGACTTAGTATCAACCACGACCACCCCTGTACAGGCCCGGACTGGGACCCGAAATCAGCCCGGGCATTTTAGAGACGGTAAAGCTACACTATCAAGAGAAAGGAAAACTACTAAATTTTGAATCGACCGAAGAAACCATCTAGAATAGAATAATAGGTTGAAATTTAATCTGAATCTGGTTGAATGTTGAGCTGCGACTTTGATAAAGAAGAGACTCGAAACTAAAAGAACAGCGACGCTATCTAACAAGGGCGTCGCCAGCTTGTGAGCCTGGAGGAGCCGGTTTTGGCGCAGAAAGGTGCGAGTAATATTGTACAGGTTAAGTTAATCATGAATTAAATCAATTCAGATATTATAAATATGTAATTTGAGGTGATGTCCACATGCTCCATTTTTTGCATCTTTGTGTATGTGCCAAAATTGCCTATTAAGGCCTCTGGGCAATACTATGTTTTTTACTTATATTTGCCTTGAAAAATAAATAATAAGTATGAATCCATTATAAAAAAACAGCTAACAAGATTTTGCATAAAACACAACATACTAAACTAATAACTAATATTACCAAGAAACAAAAAACCCACACATGGTAAACGGGATTCAAACTTGTATCTCTTTGATCGTGAACCCACTGCTTAGCTATCAACAGCTATCAACACTTGGTATATGAAGGTGAATTTTAGCTATCCAATGGTAAGAACAGGTCAACACACAATTAAGATCATGCGTTTGCTGCGTGTATAACAAAAGAAACGGAAATATATTTTTATGTTTCGTGGAGTGTGACTCGACGACATGCGATTGGGCGAACTCTGTGGCTGTGGTGTGCGTACTGTATTGAGACTACTTACACATACGGAAGCACGGACGCTCGACAGTGCGTACACAGCAATACGATACTTAGCGTGCCTATGCACTTATGAACGCTTTATCGACTAACTGTACATCGTTCATCGTTTGTACAAACGATGAACGATGTACCGGTAGTTGATTTGGCACCGCTGGAGAGAGAGACTCAGTACAGCCCAGTTCTCGATCAAATCGAAACTTTCTCGTAGTCCAAAAACGCTAAGTAGAGAGGCAGGTTATACTCTTCGGTATTCGGTATGCCTGCCGCAGCGTATGTATGTGGTCTACGGTGCTAATGCCTTTTCGGAAACCAGCTTGTTCGGGAGGCTGAAAATCGTGAAACCTGCGCGTGAGACGATTCGTAATGATTCTTGAAAACAACTTGTAGACATGGCTTACAAGTGAAATGAAATGATGATGAAATGAAATGAAATGATGTTTATTTTTGCAAATAGGTTTTTACAAACACAATTACGTCATTTTTTAAAAACTATATGGGGCCGGTGTTTCGTACCTGACTACTCCGAGAGGAAACAGCCGAAACAAACTCAGAGGTCACAGTCGCTTTTGAAGTCCAGACATAATATTGCTCAATTCACATGAGGACTATGCAGATTAGTGTCAGAGATGGTCTTTACAAGAAAGAACCACACAGATTTGAGTGGACTTGTCCAGTCAGTGCAAGCATTTGTCAGTTATCGTGTAGCTCGACTTATAACTCAAGGAGCTCAACGAAACGACGAACAATACCAAAGAAAGGACATTTGGGTAGGTCGCTTATAGTACTCAAACTGCCAGACAGTCGTGGGGTTAAAATAAAAAAATAAAATATGTGACCCACATTGTCCTCACATTCACAATAATTTAGTAAAATTAATAATAATTTACAAAATGAATGTCAATAAAAAACATCAATAAATGTCAAAATAATAATAAAAAAAGTAAAACACTTAACAAAATAAGTATTCCTGTCAAATCATTCAATGTCAAAGTGTATAAAAGAAAGGAATCAATAATAAATAAGCGAAGTCCGAAATTTCAACATTCACAGAGTAAATTTCCTTGGAGCAGCTTAATCCCAAGCCTTTTAATTTTCGAGATAGCGATTAACATGATATTAGGCTTTCAGGCATAACTTCCGTTTTATAAACGATTTGAATTTATTTAGGCTTAGTGCTTGAATATGGCTCGGAAGTATATTGTAAAAACGTATACATTGGCATCTAAACGTACCCCCTATTTTCTTGAGCCTCGTTGCAGGAACAACAAATTTGTGCTTGTTCCTCGTATTAATGTTGTGTATATCACTGTATTTTTTAAACAGTCTGGTAGCATCTAATCCCCGTTTGTCCACAGCTGCACCCGGGACGTCTGGGTGTCTCTACCGCAGCGGCCCGGATAGGTCGCAAGACCCATAGGGCCCTGCCGCACAATAAGATCGGCGGCAGGTTTACAAGCTTAGGGCACACCATAGCACTCACCTCCCTGTGATCTCAACAGGGAGAGAACACATCCCTGGGTTATCCCACCCGGGGAGTTAGGTTTTACAGTGTTTTCCGGCCCTTCTGGCCATTCAGACAGCAGTGTAGCTGGCGAGTTTGTTTGTGTTTTTCTTCTCGCCAGTGGAGCACTAGGAAAAACACAAGGGGTAGCCTCGTTTTAAGGGAACTGTCTGCCCGGGGGGATTACGTTTCCACTTACCTCCTCGGGATAGGTTTGGTTAGGACTAGGCATAGGTTATGTTTTAGCTCCCTCCCTATAGATACTCTGCCATAATGGCAACGCCCCGAAAAGAGGCTTTATCGGCTTCTTTAGGAGCTCTCCTGCAGCGTCTGTTATCAGACGATAGCCCCTATATTAGGGAAAAATACGATGGGTTCCTCGAGCCCTTTAAGAAGGAAAACTGGAAAGCTGAACAATCAGCTTCCACCAGATCCCGATCTCCCTCTCTTATTCCCCGACCCAACTCCGCCGATATGGACGTTGTATTCAGCCCCGAAGCCCCCGATAGCTCTCCCGAGTTGGTCTCCTCCTCTGAGTCCTCACCATCCGAGCCAGAGGAATTCCAACTCGTCCAAAACGGGAAAAGAGAGAAGGCGAGGAAATCAAATGCCGGAAAGGCCAAGAAGGCTGTCACGGAATCTAACGCCCCCCTCTCCGCTTCCCTTTCCCACATCCCCTCTACCGCCGGTGTAGCAGCTCCCTCAGCCGCGACCCCCATCAACCGCTCTCCCAGCCGTACGGCTACTGGCTCGGCTCCTGCCAGCCGCCCGGATAGTCCCATGGAACCGGTTCCATCCCAATCCGCTTCGACCAAGAAGCTCACACCCCCTGCTCTATACATCAGAGAAAAGGGGAAGTGGACTGAAGTGTCCAAGATGTGTGCGGATCGCAAGATCCAATACACAAGCGCGACTTCTACCCAACAGGGTATAAAAGTCAAAGTCCCCACCTCCACCGACTACAGACAGTTGGTGCACGCCCTTCGTGGAAGGAATATCGCCTTCCATACCTTCTCCCTCCCAGAGGAAAAGCCGACCCAAGTGGTCATCAGGCGGATCCCGAAGGAGATCCCTGCCCAGGACATCCTGGAGAATTTAACCTCCCAGGGCATCCCCGTCTCGGCGGTTCACCGCCTCCACAAAAATAGGTCCCAAGGGGGTGACGAGTACGACATGGTGCTCGTCATCTGTGACCCAGTCGAGGGTCACCACCCAATATTTAAGATCAAGTCAGTCTGCTCCTTATCGGGCATCTCAATCGAGAGGCCCAAGAAGCAGAATATAGTTGGGCAGTGTCATCGCTGCCAACTATACGGCCATAGCCAAAAGCATTGTTACGCACCGCACAGGTGCGTAAAATGCCTAGGCGAACACGCCACGGCAGATTGCCCTCGTCCCAAGGACAGGAGTCTGTGTACAGAGCCGCCTAGCTGCGTTCTATGCGGTCAATCTGGCCACCCGGAAAACTACAGGGGCTGTCCCAAAGCCCCCAAATAATTCGCCAACAGACTGGCGAATCGCGCTCAAGCCCGTCAGCAGAGGGAAAGCCCCCTGACGAAAGCCCCTTCTAAAGACCTCCCTGAGCGTCTCAGCCCACAGAGGCCCTCTCCGTGGAACCAGCTCAACCACCAGCGAGCCTTCCCTGCCCTGGTGAAATCCCAGCCTAACCCGATGCCAATGCCTGGCCTCATGGACAACCCAGTCCCAGTGCCCACTCCAGTGGCTCGGTCTCAGGTCCCTCTTCCCTCCCCTAGCCTCCTGCCTTCCAACCAGGAAGAGGAGAGTACCATCGACACCCTCATGAGGTTCCAGGTATTTATCTCACCTGAGGCCGACTGCTTAGCAGCCGAGCTCAGGTCAGCTAAGGACCTGAAACAGATATGGGATGTATACGCGAAATATCCTAGGATCGCGGAAGCCCTTCGTAACCTCAACCAAACTCAGTAATGGATATCACACCCGTAGCATCGTGCACCCAACCCCGGTCCCTAAAGTTAGGCTTTTTTAATGCTAATGGCATGGGAGGGCAACGCGACGAGATCGCGTCCTTCCTTCGCCTTCATCTTCTTCATCCAAGAGACTTTTCTAAAACCCAGTAAACGTGATCCTAAAATTGCCAACTATCGTTTAGTTCGCAATGATAGGACACGTTGTCACAAAGGCGGTACGCTCATCTACTACCGCAAGGAACTGCACTGCATCCCAATCGACCCCCCTCCCCTAGAATCCCTACTGGAGGTTTCAATCTGTCGGCTAGCCATGACAGGTCATCAAGCGATTCATATAACGTCTGCCTATATGCCCCCCTCAAACACTTCAGAGAATCATAACCTCCTGGTTAATGATCTCACCAAACTCACAACACTTAAAGTACTTACGGGATGATATCCGTGATACTGATACTGATACTGATACTGATACGTGATACTGTGAGTGCGTTTTGTCGTGAGTTACAATCAAGTTCCAGTAGTGCGCGTAATAAAAGACTAAGAAAGAGGGTAGACAGATTTGTCTGCTCATAATAAATAATTTTCATCCCACCCGCATACCTCTTCAGTATTCCCGCGATCATGATGCTTGCAACAGCGTCGAAATATCGGGAGCTCATCGACCAAATACAAAATCACGGATATCATCCCGTAAGTACTTTAAGTGTAGTGAAAAACCGTGAAAGTCTAAAACAGCTCACCAAACTCTTCGGCATGAGTAACTCCGCTATCATAGCGGGTGACTTCAACGCCAAACATCCCGCCTGGAATAGTAGTATGACTAACCCGAGAGGGAGAGTCGTCTGCGATCTAGGCCAAAGTATCAACTTCAATCCCATTGCTCCTATGGAGAACACGCACTATCCCGACACCACTAGTCATCGTCCCGATGTGCTCGATATAGCGCTGCTCAAGAATGTTAGCCTTAGGTTACATTTAATTGAGACGCTACACGAGCTTAACTCTGACCACCGCCCAGTGCTCATGCACCTAGTTTCTCGCTCGGGTATCTCTGACCCTAGCCAACCCACTCCTACCACCCTAATAACCGACTGGAAGAAAGTAAGCGATATGCTGAAATTCGACAAGTCACCGCACCTAGACGGTATCCCCGACCACATTGTCTCAGTCGCAGACACCGAGGCCGCTATCGACTCGTTTACAGTCCATGTGCAATCCATTTTAAAGGATTGCTCTCGGGAAGTCCCAGTGTTGAGTGATCAACGCTGGAAACTACCCGACGACATCCGTGAACTGATAAACGAGAAGAACGCGGCCATACGTGCCTATAGCGTCTGGCCCTGCGATGAGAACAAAGCTCACATGCGTTTTTTGCAGCGTGCTGTAAAGAAGCGCACTAGTGAGTTTCGTTCGAATCAATGGGACAAGATGCTCAGCGAACTGGAGCCAACCCACCAAGCCTTCTGGCAACTTCAGAGGAAGCTGAGGTCCTCCGAGGAGGCCTCTTCTCCACCTCTCATCCGTCCTGACAAGAGCGTCGCTTTTGAGGACTCTGAGAAGGCAGAATGCCTGGCCGACAGTTTGGAATCACAGTGCTCCCCTAGCACCCTTGCAGTAGACAAGCAGCACCTCGATGAGGTGGATGCAGAAGTCGAACGAAGAGCTGCACTCCCTCTTGTAGAAGACCCCGACGATCCCCTCCCTCCGGTCACTCCAGACGAGGTCAAGGATATAATTGACAAGCTCAAGCCTCGGAAAGCCCCTGGCGCCGACGGCTTCACCAATAGGATTTTTAAAACCCTCCCCGCTCAGTTCATAGTCCTCTTGGCAGCCATCTTCAATGGCGCCTTGAGCAACAACTTGTTTCCCCAAGTGTGGAAAGAGGCCACCGTCATCGGTATTCCCAAACCTGGGAAACCGAAAGCTCAGCCTTAGAGCTACAGGCCGATCAGTCTCCTGAGTGCGCTCGGCAAAATCTATGAGAGACTTATTTATAAGCGACTCAGAGATTATGCCGAGACAAAAGGCCTCATTCCCGACCAACAGTTCGGTTTCAGAACCGAACATTCTTGTATACACCAAGTCCACCGCATCGTCGAACACTTGAGCGCTGGCTTCCAGCGTGGAGCAATGACGGGGGTGTTGTACTTCGATATAGCGAAAGCCTTCGACAAGGTCTGGCACAAAGGCTTATTATATAAGCTGTACAAACTCGGCGTGCCGGACCGTCTCGTTCTCATCTTACGAGACTTTCTGTCGGATCGCACCTTCCGCTACCGCGTGGGAAAGTCTCTATCTTCTCCCCACCCCATCCGAGCCGGAGTCCCTCAGGGTTCCGTCCTCTCTCCTCTAGTTTTCACGCTGTTCACCAGCGACATCCCAACGAACAAGAAAGTTCAGGTAGCCCTATTTGCCGACGACACGGCTATTTATTGCACCGGCCGATCTCAGGTTTGCATCCATCGTGCACTTCAACAAGCCGCCGATTCACTCGGCGCTTGGTTTCGTAAGTGGAGGATCGAAGTAAACCCCGAGAAGAGCCAGGCTGTTCTCTATCAGAAGTTACACCATCAGCGACCGTCTCCTGCCCCCATCACTATGTTCGGCAAGCCTATCCCTTGGGAGAAGCAAGCCAAGTACCTCGGTGTCATCCTTGACGAACACCTGACCTTCGCGGCTCATATCAAAGCAGCTCGTAACCGAGCAGCCTTTGCCATGAGCAGACTCCACTTCATGCTTGTCAAAAAGAGCAAGTTGTCACTCAAGTGCAAGTTGCGTCTTTACACAGCAGTTATCCGACCTATAATGACATATGCTTGTGTCGTATTCGCTCATGGCCATCCCTGCCACATCCACAGGATGCAGACCTTGCAGAACCACTTTCTCCGAAAGATCACCGGAGCCCCCCCGTACGTCCGTAACGATAGTCTTCACCTAGATCTTAGAATCCCCACTATTCAGCAAGTCATGAAACGTCTTGCAAAGCGTTTTTTCGACTCCTCTATTAAGCATAGGAACCCCCTGATCACATCGGCCGCCCGATACGACCCATCGCGTATCAGCTCAGTCCGCCGTCCTCGGCACACTCTAGTCACCCCCGACGACGCTATTACCCTCATACAGGAGAGTAGCAAAGACACCAGCACCGTACGTAGAAAATACAAATACAAACCGAAGACATACCGACCTCGCCGCTGAGGTCCGGCGCGTAATCCCCGATCAATTCCCCCCCGACCCTTGCTAGAGCCAGCCCGCGATGCTGAGCCAGTAATGTCAAACGAGCCCCTAAATAATGACACTCAGATCCAGCCTGTCCCTTTGCTGCCCCCAGCGACGCCCTAAGCCGAGGTTCGTACCCCACAGGGGGTGCCCTTAGGCGTGGTCGCTTAGTTTTTAGTTAACATGCCCCTGGCTGGAGGCCTTAGCTTCAAGGCATCCACAGGTCTAGTCCGGTTAAGCAGTAGCCAGTCTCTTCTAGACTGAACTGCGAGATGCAATTACCAAAAAAAAAAAAAAAAATATTTTTTAAACAAATTAATATTTTTATGTGCGTACAAAAGCTTTTCATAAATAAACTGAGAGGGCACAGTAAGAATATTAATCTATTAAATTTTTTCTCTGAGGGAGTATCTGGGACTTAATTTATAAATTGAACGAATTGCCCTTTTTTGCAAAATAAATATTGTCTGAATATTGGCGGCATTACCCCACAAGAGCATACCGTACGACATAACGCTGTGGAAATAACTAAACTAAACTAAACGGGCAGTCTCTAAATCAGTTAAATCACGAACTTTTCTAACGGCGAATGCTGCAGAGCTAAGTTTTTTTGATAATTTGTCTATATGCGGGCCCCACTGCAGCTTGGCATCCAAAGTTATGCCTAAGAACGCAGTGCTATCTTCCTGTTTCAACTCTTCATCCTTGATTTGTACAGTAGTTTCCACTTGTCTTACGTGGGGTATCGTAAACTTAATGCATTTAGTTTTTTTCTCATTTAGGAGTAGATTATTGACATCAAACCAATTAACGATTTTTGCCAGGGCGCTATTAACCTCGTCTGTAACTATCTGCTGACGTTTGAGTTTAAATAAAAGAGAAGTGTCATCTGCAAACAATACTATGTCATGATTATCCTTTATGGGGTAAGGCAAGTCATTTATATAAATAAGAAACAAAAATGGACCAAGAATTGAGCCCTGGGGTACCCCCATTCTTACAACGGAACCGGGAGATCTTTTCCCATTAACATCAACTGTCTGAATCCTATCACTCAAATATGAAGTAAGAGAGGCGTTACGGATTCCGTAGTGGTGTAGTTTCCTGATTAATGTTTCATGAAGAACGCAATCGAAAGCCTTAGACAAATCGCAAAAGATGCCCAAAGCATCACATTTGTCCTCCCAGGCATTATAAATGTGTCCTAAAAGTTCAACATCAGTAGTTGAACGACCCCTTGTAAATCCGAACTGTTTATTATGCAATAACTTATGTTTATTAAAAAATCTTTGCATTTGTACTAAAATTAGTTTTTCAAAAATTTTACTAAATGTGGGTAGTACTGAAATGGGTCTATAGTTAGTGGGGTCTGATGTACTACCCGATTTAAACAACGGTATTATTTTACTATTTTTCATTAGATCAGGAAACTCACCACGGTCAATACAATCGCTAAATATTACAGCTAAAGAAGGAGCTACAATATTTATAATGGACTTAGCAACGTCCACAGAATGACCCCATAGATCGGCGGTCTTTTTAACATTTAAGGTGTGAAAAGTTTTAATTATATCTTTACAAGTGACATATTGAAAATTAAATTCTGAATCACAGACTGAAACGTTTTCCCTTAGTAAAGACTCGGCAGCAGCAGGTGACGAGTTTAGCGATTTAGTAGTCGATACGGGAATATCCGCAAATAAATTTTCAAATGCTGTGGCAACTTGAGAGTCTGAATTTAAAATTGTATCGCCAATAGCAAGGCTGTTGTCACTTTCTCGGTTGCAAGACCTTCCCGTTTCGCTATTAATAATGTTCCATTTCATTTTAATTACATTACTACTGTTTTTAATTTTTGAACTCAAGTAACGAGACTTTGCTATAAAACAAACTTTTAAAATATTTTAGAATAATTCTTAACATATAACTTAAATTCTACAGTGTTTATATAGGTCCGCTCTGCATACAGCTCATAAAGTCGTTTTCGACTCTTATGAATACCAATAGTGGCCCAGTCGTTGAAAGAAGCGTTACTATTAACCGAGATTGTCTTAGGAATAAACGTGGTATTAAATTGCGTGCAATACATACTGAAAAAATCGTTATAATGTTGATTGGGATCATCATTAGTTGACAATAGTGGTAATTACAAAAGTTTAGTTTTAAAGGTTTCCAGGCGAGTTTTAGTTTTTGGATTAACAATGATATCCTTAATAATGATTTTCTTGCTTACATTAGGAATTGTGATCAATTGCCCACAATGATCTGAATCCAATAAGTTAATAATTTCTTTGTGGGTAGGTAAAACATCTGTGTAAACATTATCTAGGCAAGTGGCACTAGTTGGGATTATTCTAGTGGGCTCCAGAAGAGAAGTGAGATGGGCCTATAATTCTTCAGCCGGGCATTGTCGCACTTCTTGAAGAAGAGTATCACCACACCCCTGCACCATACCTGTGGCGTTTTCTCCTCGAATATGACGGAATTAAACAGCTCCTGAAGGGCCTTTAATACCGGTTTTTCACCCGCCTTCAGGAGTTCGGCCGCAATTCCGTCATCACCTGGTGCCTTGTTGTTTTTAAGCCGTTACAGAGCCATCCTAATCTCGTACAGGCTGACGTCCGGGATGTATTCGGTATAGTGTCGGGTCAGTCTAGCTCTTGGGTTGTTTGCTAGATTTACATCGGTTTTATTGGTTGACGTGTACAACTGCCCATAGAAGCTCTCGATCTCCCATAAAAGCTCCGGTTTGGCGGATAAGATCCTGCCATCGTTGGTCTTCAGTTTTGTGAGCTGGCTCTGCCCAATAGCCAGATCTCCTGTTATTACCTTGGAGCCTTTGTTCCGCTCGATTGTGTCTTTAATACGCTCGGTATTAAAGCGGCGGAAGTCGCTCTTCAAGGATTTAGAGATCCGTCTATTGAGCTGCCGGTATTTCAACGCCTCGTCTGAAGACTGCAGGATCATCTCACGCCGTTATTTCATTTCGTTGACAGTTCGCTAATTCCTTCCCTTTATTTCCCTTCCCTTTATTTCGTTGACAGTTTGGTATTTCTAATATACTTTTGCAGCGACTAGATGCATCCCGATACCTTCTCATTGTTATACTTAATTACAAAACAACAATTTGACTATAATAACAATTATAATCGAATGTCCTAAACAAAATTCCGTAATAGCGCGCATAGAATCACAACAAGACTGACCTTCCAAGCTAGTCACCTAATTTCACTCGCATCTTACCCCCGTAGGTACCCCTTTCTAACGTTACGTACGATTGCAATAGAATGTATCGCATAAACATTTGTTTATTTACCATTACTAGCTATAAACTTAAACTAATATGCAAAGAATATTAATGTTTGAATCTTTAACACAATTTGTTAGAAAAAAATAATTACAGTAAGAGACAATGCAATACCTTAATTTTACTAACCTATCTAAATTCAAACTTCCATTTTGTGGAATAAAATATTGGTAATAAAATTTGCATACATTTCCACACGAATAAACGTGTAAAAGAAGACATTACCCAAATTCAAAAACCGCATCGCAAATCTTCTCAAACGTCTGTAGGTTTTAACATGTTTTTTCTTGTGTACTTGGCACCTCAAAAATCATGTTATAGAAGCATAAACTATTATTCCTATATTTTTTAAATTAATTATTTTCCTAGATTATAGAAGTTTACTAGTATAATAGGCGTGTTTTGAGTCTAAAATTCATTAAAAAAAAAATAAGTAGGTGCAGGATAGGCAAAAGAAACGATTTTTTTTCGTTTAAGCCGTTTAAGGTAGGTTGAGTCTGAGGATTTCAGTAGTGTCGCAGCGAGTTCATTTGCTTATGAGTCTTGTATGACTTTTCTACAACTTCCTTGATTTTTGGTATTTGTAGGTACTCGTGTACTTCAGTGTTCCTTGTGAACCATGGTGCGCTGCTCAAGGTTTTCAGTGCTTTATTTTGGAAGAGTTGTAGTATTTCCAGATTCGAATGGCTTGCCGATCCCCACAGCTCTATACCATAGGTCCATATAGGTGTTAGGATGCATTTTTGTAGATCATCAGTTTGTTTTCCAAGCTAAGTGACGAGTAGATTTCTCCCAGTTTCTTGCTTGCTTGGCCCCTTTTGGTCTTAATATGTTCACGCCAGGTAAGTCTTCTATCGATGTGCATACCTAGGTATTTGGCAGTACTTTTCTGAGGGAGAACTTCTCCGTCAAGTGTTACTGGTGGGCAGTCCCCGCTTCTTAGGGCGAAGGTAATGTGGACAGACTTAGCAGAACTAGTTTTAATTCTCCACTTTTTCAGCCATGATCAATCAATCATGCGATAAAGACGAGATTCAAGCTTCCAAAAAACTCCAAGAACACCTGGATAAACAATTTTATCCAGGTGTTCTTGGAGTTTTTTGGAAGCTTGAATCTCGTCTTTATCGCAAGATAAGACTGCAGTGTCATCGGCATAGGTTGCAGTAACGATTTGCTTTGAGGTGGGTAGGTCTGCAGTGTATGAAACGAAAAATGAAAAAAAAAATCGTGTAACAACTCTTGCACGTTTATTCGGTGGGGCCATCGATATTATGAGTGCTGGAGAGGTTTGTTTTGTTTTCTAAGTGACGTCGTCAAGAAGGCGCTATTGGTTAACATTTTGTGAAACTGTTAAATAAAAATACAGGATAGTCACGTCAGTTCCGATTTTGACCACGCACCACATGGTATATGAGTTTGTTGGCAACACACCTGTTCTTTTCAAAAAATTTACAATGATTTAGTGGGTTTCGTAGGTTGAAAAATTGGATTTGACATAACAACTTCATACAACATATAAAAAATTAGAACTACCTTTTTTGATGCAAGGTTGGTTTGGTGCACCTCTTTTATGGTACGATTTCCATGGACTGAACAATTTTTTTTTTTAAATAAATATTGCTGTACATTATACACATTGCCATCTAGTGTCACACTAAGCAACGTGGCTTGTGTTGGACACCAAATAGTTGATATACTACATAGATACTTTTTGTTTGTAAATACATACTCATTATACATATAAACATTTGCTCGTACCGGGATTCGAACCCGGGACCCTAAGAACGTAAGGCAGCCTCACTACCGCTGCGCCATTCGGGTCGTCATATATAATTATAATGGTATTGGTGATAGCCCTATTTTAAACATTATTAAATACTGCATCGAAAAAGGTTAAACAAAAACTTATAAAATATTAAATGATGTAGCTATTTAATTTTGTTTGTTTTTCTGAAAGTTGCTATGAATTGTATTAAAAGTTCTGCCAGTTTTTCCACATAAAAAATGTTTATTGCGTAGTCACATAATAAACAAGATTTTGTCCAGCCTGGTGACGGACAGACAGACAGACAGACAGACGAACAGACGGACAGGCGGACAGGCGGACTGTTGCACTGACGGAGAGTGGATTCTTAGTAATAGGGTCGCGTTTTTACACTTTGGATACGGAACCCTAAAAACCGGCCAAGTACGAGTCGGAGTTGCACATGAAGGGTTCCGTACTGTCGTTGTACGAGAGCCCCTTTTAATTATTTATTTATTTTTATTATTTGCAGTTTATAGCGGCAACAGAAATACATAAGCAGTGAAAATTTCAACTGTCTAGCTATCACGGTTCATGAGATACAGCCTGGTGACAGACAGACGTGTGACAGTGGAGTCTTAGTAATAGGGTCCCGTTTTTACCCTTTGGGTACGGAATCTTAAAAAGGTGTAGCGTGAAGGGTTGACAGGGGAGAATGGAAGCAAAAAACGTGTGGCACCGACGCCAAGTAACTTAGGACAAGGGCAGGAAGATGATGATATTTAACTTTTATTATGTTGTCTTACGACGAGAGCTCCTAGAAAAATGCCCCTAGACCTCCTGTTTCCTTGATTTCCGTTTACTTTAAACCTGAACAGGAGATCATTAACATAAGACCAGACCAGAAAGGAATAAAAATCAAATGTATGAAAAATCACTTTCCCTTCCCGCCATAAACACCCCGACCCCAACGAAGGTAGCGCCATCTTGCGGATATTTGAAGTTGGACTAAAGAACAGAATACATCATGGTCACTCTAACTATGTTTCAAGCAGTATAGAAAGCGATGACACGCTGTGGCAAGCTCCATCCCTTTCTTGTTTGACGTCATGCAACCCAGGGGGTGGGCGGTGGAGTTACGTCACTACTTTCGTCGTGTATGCAAACAAGGTCAAGGACTTTGATCAGAAAATCAATAGGCTATTGAACTTTTAGCATTGAATTAGAGCAGAGTTCAACGACTGTTATCTCATGAACCGTGATAGCTAGACAGTTAAATTTTCACAGATGATGTATTACGAAGACCGCTATAACAACAAATACTAAAAACAGAATGAAATAAATATTTAACTTATTGTATGCCATAATTTGAGATATATTCCAATTTTGTTAAACATACGCCCTTTCCTTTTCATAGATGTGATAATTGGAACGTCTACTTCTTAGTTATATTGACTTCTTTGATAGACATTAGTCTAGTTACGTAAAACCGCATTAACATTGTAACTAGAAGTTATTAAGGAAAACATACATAAAGAGAGATTTCAATTTTTCTTGCAAAGTGCTTATAATATTTAAAAAGGGAAAGCTCCAAAACTACCTGAAACAGGAGGCAAGGGGTTTTTTTAATACATTCCGCACTGCAATGTACTAGCAGAGCATAACCGTAGAGTTATGGTATTTTTATTGCAATACAAAACGAAGTGCAAAGAACTGTAAAGGGCGTGAACTCGAACGAACTTGTCGTTCGAGTTCACGCCCTTTACAGTGCTTTAGAAAAGGGGCCTAAGCGGCTTAAAAAATAGAGCGAAAAAATACGTAGAACTTGGAAAACTGAATTCCGCCATCAAAATTGTACAATTCGAGGTTCCGTTCAGGAGCAATAACGAAATAAAACTTTCGTCCAAGTTCGTCCGAAGGGTTCTGTACACTTGAGTGATTCGTCAACGTTACAAAGTGGAACCCGAGTTTGACAGAGGGGGGAATTTTCCGACAAATTTTTCACTTTAATCACAATGGAGTCGGTTTTAGCGCAGCTTTTAATTTACTTTTTTATTCCATCTTGACTCGAGTAATCAAATTCTGGACCTTGTTCCTTTTGAGATTCAGATGATTGGATGGAAATAAGTTTGATCGTGTTTGTTTAAATTCGTATTTCATTAGTATTCGTTAACTGGGTAGATTTTACACTAAAGGGAATCAAAGGATTCGCTATCATTTTTACTATGTGTTTACTCAATTTTCACTCTTAAGTCTAGCACTTTTAAGGGTAATTTGAGTCCACCTTCCTTCAACTTTTCACCAACAATGTTAGTTTAATTGAATTGAAGATAGCCAAGAAGCAAGAAATCTATAAATGAATCCGTAACCTCGTAACTACAACACTTTGATATTTATTACTCCCTAATAATTGGTTTAACTTTTCTTTAGCGTTTGCCACTCCGAGTGAAAGGTTCCCCATAAAGCAATTTTCTTTGGGAACCGAAATATCACGAAATATTTTCTTAAGACAATAAATAGCTCTGTTACTTGAAGCCCGGTTTATTGATGCTACCCTTAGAAATAATTCTTATTAGATATTGTATTTTTGTATACGGCACTTAAGTCATACAATACGGGGTGAAATTCATACCAATGAAAACGTATAAGTAGCGGGGCTAACAGGATATGATTTTTTTTCTCATATTCTAAATGATTGTTGGGTTTTAGTTTCCTTATTTGTCGTGGGTTATAGCACTGAAGTTATTACGTGATCTCGCTTTCGCAAATCTTGAGTGTGAAATACCTGAAAGCAAAACATCTACTACACACTTATTAGATCCTTAGTGGATCTTAGTGTGTAATAATAACAATATTATAATAAAATTTTAGTGAAACTTTTAGCACTTTTCAAATAAAAGTGTTTTTTGACACAGTGAACTTTGACGTCAATACCGGCGTTATCGAGGACGGTGTGTTTTGACAGTGCGTTCCGTTTCACCAAAAACATGCTAAATAAAACAGTAAATTGTAACATAAGTGATGTATTAGAAACTTAATAAACAAGTGTACCACAATGTTTTAATGCGCCAATATAAGGCATTTTTCATAAATAAAAAGAGTTTTGTATTTCGTGCATATTCCCTATTGGTCCACCTCAGTTTGATCAAGATTCAAGCGATTACTGGATGCTGTCCATAAACAAGCATTTACTTGATGTCAATCTCGTTACACGTATCACGTTCACTCAATGAGATGATGTTGTAGGAACATTTCGATTTTAGGGCCTGTTTCACCACCTGCGATTAAGTTTCCGTTAATTTACTTGGCAGATAATTTCATCCAAATTCTGTTCCAGTTTTTAATTTATTCGGTAAGTAGGTATACTTAGTGGCTATTCGGACATCGTGAAATAAGCCCTAAGTAAGACAGCAAAAAACATGTTTATTATAATATAAGTAATAATAAACTTTATTTCCGTTAAACTTAGCCTATGTATTTGGCACACGCCATTAGTGCACACAAAATAAAATCTTAAATCTAAACAAAAAAGATAATAATTATTAAGTGTCTCGAAGCAAATATAGTAAAATTCTAATAATATTCATGTTAATTTACCATATCAATGATAATGTCATCTAATATTATTCTAACTTTAATATGGTCAATGGAAGCAATTGATTGATGTTAATTCTAGACAAGCTACTGTTTAAGGATTATAATCGAGTTTGGTATCAGCACTTTTAAATTATTCATTACAAAAGAACACATTAAAGTAAGCGGCGTTCAAGAGTTCTCAGTGATGTCTTTGCTATGGAATATTGATGTGCTGATCTCGGTTCAGATTCATTGATGATCCGGTCTATGCATACATTTACACACTGTGTTTATTGACAGAGGTCTTAATCCAAAAAGGTTGGTATTCACGACGAAGGATGCGTAAACATTGTTCGTGGCCCAGAACAATGTTCCTTGTGAACTATTAGGAGAATTAACCACAGAGAAACCAATGTCGGTTATGCGTTTTACGTAAACGAGCGTTTTTACCGAGCTGAATGTTGGACAGTTTCCATGCTGATATGGGTTTGGAAAATAAAATGGAGTGCCCGTTTGTTTTAGGGGTGAAGGATCGCAAAAATGTATGCGAAGTTGTTGAGTTTTTGAATTTATGGGTTGTAAAAATGAAGGTTGTTTTTTGCTCCGTCGGTTTTCTGAACATAATGTTTTGCAGTAGATTACTGTTTTGGTAAGGAGGTTTTACTGTTTTGGTGTTTTGTTTTTCTGTTTTGGTGGCTTCTTCGAGTAAACGATCCTTCAGTTTACAAAATTATAAAGAAAGCTTTATTCCTAACCATTTCGTTTTTTAAATCATCGTCATCGTCATGTGCTTAGCCTTTTGTCGACTACATAATAACGAGTATGTTACGGTTGGCTCCCGCAGTCCAAATGGATGGATTAATACTTAATCTTTTACTCTGGATGCTCTTAATGTGCACATCTTTCTACATCGTATTCATCTCAACATGAATGATGTAACCATAGATCTTGACACACTATTTTGATTTAAAAGAGTATCCATGGAGTTTCTTGCCTTTTCTTCTCCTTATAGATCTACGCTTTGGAATGTGCCACTACAGTACTTTCTCAAGTTATTATGCCTTGTGACTGTGACAGTAGCTTCGCTATTTTTGTGTTTTTGACATCAAAAGTGCCCTAATGGCCTAACTGAAATAAATGCTTTATAGTTTCAGTTTGAGTTTGAGTATCAGTAAATACATGGAGCGCACTCTAGTACTAGAACTAGAGAAATAGCTGACCTAATGGTATTTATTGAGTGAGCCATATTATGATAGTCCCTCATTAAAATTTTAGTCAGAAAAGATATCACGGTGGAAACCGAGTCTAGGAGAGAGTCAATATTTTGGTTCTGACAATAGGAAATCCCCTGATTCAGAGCAGACTCATATCGCTTTTATGACGGGGTTCCATTATTATTCTTTCAGAAATAATTATGGGCTCAAATAAGGGAAACCATGCTTGTGAGGGCCACCAAGCTCCTACCACAATGCCTGTTGCCCCTTCCCTTTTTATTTTCTGTAATATCTTACTAATAAGTGCAAATGGTGAGAATGTTTAAAAGAAATCACCATACAAAAAATACAACCATGCCTTAGTAACAAATTGATTTATACCTTATTCATCAAAATCGGATGAATTGTTTAGGCGCTACGGAGGAACATACGTAATTACAAACATACATACATAGACTGCTAAAATCATAACCCTTCTTTTTGCCTTCGCTGTAGTCGGGTTGCATGTGGCATTTCGTTATTGTTGTAACAAATTTTTGAAAATAAATTCTCGTATTTTCCAGCTTCATATGAGACTAAGCGGTGCTGTTATGCAGTCAAGATGCTGTGTACTGGAACTTCTGAAAAATGTTCACTAGGAAACAATATAAGTAAGTACCGATTGTTTACACGATTGTCTTAGAGTAAGTGCAGACTATACGACATCATATCGATTAAACCGCTGAGAAAACTCAACAGAACCCGTGTTATAAGGGCTGAGGAAAAGTATGAAATTGTAAAAATACACTAGTTTATAAATACGCATGTTTCAAATCGACAGACCCCGCCAATACTGCTTTACCATCTCCTGATATTAATTACTTACATAAAACACTCAATTTGAAAACTCTCAAGACTAATATTATAAATCACTGAAATTAAAAAATGATTAGAAACCTCACTACTTAAAAAGCATAGTTAACATAATTTATAAACCATTAGCGACCCGTCCCGGCTTCGCACGGGTGCAATGTAGCATACACATTTAAATAACCTTCCTCATAGATCACTCAATCTGTTGCTGAATACTGCTAAAAATCCGTTGCGTAGTTTTAAAGATCTAAGCGTACAGACAGCGGGAGCGCATTCGTTTCATGCTATGTAAAGATAAATAAACTTGTAATATTGATAAAAATATGTAGCACATTTTAATAAAGGAAAAAAGCATTAAAAGGCGTCACAAACTCCAAGCGGATCGCTATTAACGGAAATACCGTCTTAAATGCTGACCTTAACCTATTTATTTTAGTTAATGACCCCTGAGTTCAGTTGTCATTACTGCGCATGTCATGTGCAATGGTAGGTAGGCCTAACGGAGCAGCACACAGATACATACCAGAGCCACATAACTAACTAGCAACTGTACATCTAACATCAACATGCACACCATCACAGCAATCTCTGTAAAGTGGTTGTCAAAACGCGAAGGTAGATGTCACTGTGGTATAGTGACATCTAGCACCGCGTTATGAAAACACTTTATGCGATATATTACATCGCAACGGAAGAAACATAGCTTTGTCCAATCAACCTCCAGGCAGACTCTGCTAACCTGATAGTAATAGGCGAAATACAAGGCAAATGTTTGATTTGGCGTTCTTTGCCGTACACGGTGTCGGTAAAATAACTGCAACTGAACTAAGAGTACCAGGAACACAAGTTCTGTGGAGGTCAATCTGAAATCAATAACTTTAAAAAGTGCCATCTACCTACGCTATGATACAATTCGAACGTTTTAATGTAGACTATCGTTCCAGTTTCAGCCTTCAACTTGTTCAAACTCTCTCAGCGGGAATACACCTCTTTAGGCTGGTTCAGAGTCTCTGTAAAGCGTTAAAAGATGACGTTACTCGGTAATTATTATCAGGACATTGAAAGTTTTGTTAATTTTTCTTGACACCAAAATTTTCACAATTCACGAATTTTATCTTGTAGGGCAGAACAATAAATTTATTATATAAAAATCTGAACTGTAACAAAATAGGCTTATATTAAAATAAAACTAGAATTTGTGGAGTATACTACAACTAAAAAACCCAACTACTTAAAAATCAAGCTCTTATTAAATTCGGGGTTTACAAGTTAAAATCCACTCCTCCTTTACATCACTCCATTCTGTTTCAAACAATGTTTGAAAAATAGTTAATTTTTTCCAGTTACGTCTTCTAAGCCTGTCGATGGCAAATTTTTGTTTAATATGAGACTGGTGTTACGTGTCAGACTGGTGCTATGTCAAGATGATGTTTACTGGAAGTTAACTTAAAAGTTCTAACGAGTCATAGTCTATGAAAGCAGAAACTCGCTCTGCTTTTGGTAGATAAATAATTCTAAAAATGACTGGACTGGGTTGACTAGGATAATACGTTCTGTCAAAATTGCAGTTTTCTGTAATTTGGTTTTTTGTTTTTGTGGTTTTGAAAGATTGATTCGGTTGCTCAAGTTATGTATTTGCATTTGGTACTTTAGATTTTTTACAGGAAGCGTGAACTTATTAATATGATAATAGTGGCGAATGTCATCAGCTCAAATAAGGCAAGTGTAAAAGTTTGCCGTTTGTAACTGTTCGCAGTAAAACTTACCTTAACCTTATATTAAGGCCCAACCATGATAAAAAAAATCTTGCTTGAGTATGCTGATCTTGACATCCTTTTTTTTGTATTGTAGGTCACGTACTAAATTTTATTCGTCGTGAACTGGTTGACTTGGCGATCCTAATAAAAGTTAGGATTGTAAGAGAGAACATTTTCATGAACTTATTATATTGAGGAGTAATTGCCCTTGACTGATTACTGAAGTGGGTATATATTATACAGGGTGTAAACCACCTCATTACGAAGCCGTCAATCAAGCATTCTGTACATTAAACTAAGTAACTTTACGCAAAAATTATTGCTGGGAAACGACTTTTTTTTTGGGGTGAAAAATCATGTTTTGTTGTAGAACTCAATGTAACGTACTCAAAACATTTTGCTGATGGATGGATTGAATAGTACGGGGGTCGTGGATGTGTTTAAAGTTTAATAATCTTACATTAAAAACTTGCATTTAAAAAAACACCTGTCACAATGTTGGAACTTTGACCCCCAATATCTCCATAACTCATAACATATCCCAGGTATGGTGTAGAACAAAACAATGATCGCAATGATGAGGAGAAGAAGTACCTTTTGGCTTCGTTAAGAGGTGTTTTACACCTTTTATATTATGGGATGAGAACGAGTTATATTGTATTACATTTGGCTTCATTATGATCATCACATTAACCCGGAATAACACAGTGCTGGGTATAAGCCTCCCCTTTTTTCTGCTTGCTTGATATAAAGTTCGATGAAGAACAGCAACCCCACCAATTACCAACCAGTCAATTAGTTGTGCGCCAAAATAGCTACTTTTTGGAGCCCTGACACAGCCAGAGGCGTCGTGGCAGACGTCGTAAAAGATGGCGGGACGACCTTTACAAAACCAACTACTAGTAATCCACATTAGCCCTATATAGATAAAACTGGAAGGCATGGGGAGAGGCCTTTGTCCAGCAGTGGGAAGACTAAGGCTGGCTAACAGTATCAGTATCAGTATGAATTGTGTGTATGGCCATGGCCTCATCTAAGCCACCATTCCTTAACTTCCATTTTTTTTTAAATCTGCTTAATTCTCATAAAAAAAACGTTTATTCTGGTTAACACTACATAATTCAAATATAGTAACAACATAAGTACTACATCCGTAGAAAATAAATAATATAATTTCAATATTATTGATTACTTTAACGTGTCCGAATTGACGGTTTTCATGAGAACCCAGACACAGGAAGTACAAGGTACAAGGTACAGTCCGCCTCAAAAACTACGTCATCAAGTTACAAGACTTATGTAGTAAACAATTTATTTTACCGAAACGAAGAATAAAATTTCAACCGAACCCTCCTCACAGGCCAGATACATATTTACATAAGCACCCTATGTCCAAAACAAAGTAATTTATATAATTCTCACAAATATGTATACAAAGTAGTTCAAAAACGAGGTATACAAATCTAAATCAGATTCGATGCGAGAGCCTTACATCTCTAAATGACAACGAAAACTGGAAACCCGTACAGTATAAGCGGTTACTATATATTTTATTGTTTCTTGGTCAGTGCATCGAGCGCAGTATTGTGACGCAATGGTCAAATGTGAATGACTAGAATTGTTTATTACACGCGAATGCTCCTGGTTGGTGGTGACGTTTAAAAACCTAAGCATCATTCGTTAGATTTATTTGTACATTCACTAAAAACAAATAAGACGTCACTGACAATGCAAGAAACAACAAGTAACATTTAATGAAATGTATCAAAATCAGACTACAATTTGTCCTTTCTTGGCAGTCGGGTAATGAAAAGGACATAAAAGTTTTTATTCTATAATCATACACATCAAGACACATCGAGACATGTCATTCGTTGTAAACATATGACTTACAATGTTGTCGGTCTGTGTACCTTGTTTTGGTTGTAGCACGTATAGATAAGCATGTATTCGGCCTTTGTAGTAGGTTTTGGGGGAATGTTAACTTAGAAGTGGTAAACAAATTTTAACAATGTTTTGTAGCGTATACACATGTCGTAAACAATTTTAAGGCACAAAGGTTGTTTCCAATAAAATAGGTATTTGTCCCTGTACATATCTGTTTGGTGCTGACTGTACTAGCCCCATTCCCAAACTATTTCACCGGTCGGCGCATGCGTAGTCTACTCGCCGCGCCACTACTCTAGCTGTGATCTGAACGAGTGTAGCCAGTGTGACGATAGCCGTGGCTAGGAAAAGACCATATGTTTATTTTCATGCTTCCACTCCTACAGGTAGTTCAAACTGGGTGCACTCATACTGTTTGAGCTCAAAATAGGTACGTCCTTTAGTCAAAGGTGATATTTCTTCTTTATCGTGTGGTTAGTGCCTAACCTGGTGTCAGATTTTTTATGCCACCCATGAGCCTCTGACTTGGCTTGTTAAAAGTGTACGAATTAGTTCTGAGATTTTTACAAATCTATCTGAACATTTAATTTCAGCCTTAAATGAAAGGCAGGTCTGACAATTTAGATAAAAGTATTACGTGCTAAACAAGAAATCAATTTTTTTTTATACTAAAATGATTCGAAATTGCCGTAAGCATGCTTTTATTAATTACTAATTAAAACTACAATTTTAAAAAGTACATAATATACACTAATATTATTACATACTATTATAATAAGATTTATCAGTGGTAGCTAGGGACCAACCAAACAGCCAGGTTGGCTCCCAGTCTACCACTGCCGTAAACTGCATAGTACTGGTCCTTTTATAGACGCTTGCAAGTGAAACGAGAAATGATACATCTGTAATCTATGTCACCCTGGTATATTTCTTAATATTGTGACAAAGATACAGTATATTATATTTGATTGAGAAGAAAGCTCTTGAAATTGATTGAAATTTTCTTCATACTACATTGAAAGAGACGCCTCCACAACACATGGAACCCAGCCCACACTGTGTGTGTCCACACTGGGTTCCCTGTGTTGTGGAGGCAGGTCTCAGACCTATTTTGATTTGATGTACTTCGGACACAACACTTTTTCAATCAATCAAACGAATTATTGAAAAAAGATCTTTTAATAAATAAAATAAACAGCCGAGTCAAATAACTCTTAATATATAAAGGGACACCAAGATTTGTAGCTTGATTTAGGTCTACAGAAGAATCTCTTAGAGACTTTTTGACAGAATTTCATACAACGTGTAAATGGATTCTTCACAAAGCCGTCAACCATGCATTCTGTACATCAAACTAAGCAAGTCTACGCGAAAAAATATGTCTAGGTTACGACTTCTTTTCTTTGGTTCAAAATCACGGTTTACGGTAGGATTCAATATAACGCACTCAAACATTGTGCTGATGAATGCATTGAATAGTAGGTCCAGGGGTCGTGCGGAGTGCTTTTCGGTTTCGTTAAGGGTTTTTTTTTACACGACTGCCAAGGAAGTGTTATTTATTTTTCGCGTATCTTGTGTGTTTCTTTGTAAATTTCTCTAGAACCTCGTATCTTCCAAATTACTGGATGGATTTCGATGTTTACTTTGGCGCTAAATGATAAGTCGTTAATTTTTTTTTTCAACCAAACCTAGTAAACCATAGAGTAAAGTATCAAAGTGAAGAAAATTAAAAGGAGATTACAAAAATATAAATATAATAATTTGTGTCGGGTTTTTTTTATTCTTTTAATTAAATGTTACTTGTTCCTAATTGTAGAACCGGTTATGTAGTTAATATTATTAAATGAACAAATTTGAATTGAAGTTATATTCAAACGAAAATACGACAATATAATTACTGAGAATGGTTGGGCAAATCTGTCATTGAAAAAGTTGCGACAGTTACATCAACGGATTATGGTTTACAAAGTGTTTCGTAAGCCTTATTTTTTCCCATCTGAAAAAAAAGGCTTACGATATACAAGATGTATAATAATGTTAGGTTTTATTTCTGTACAGATTTTTTTTCAAAATCAAATTGTATTACGAAATACCTAGCTAGTCCGGAGGAAGGTATGGCATTCGTGATATTAAAGGGTAATACTAGTAGTACGAGTGCCAATGCACTTCTTTGACATTAAGGGCGACCGCACACTATAGACAAGACGGTCTTTATATTAGACAGACAATTACCCTACTAGTGCGAGCGAGAGAGACTATGTATTTTCGCTCGCACTAGTAAGGTAATTGTCTGTCAAATGACAGTCTTGTCTATAGGGAACGTGCAGGAACTATAGGTAGCAGCACTAAATTGACAAAAGACAGTAAAGGAAACTTATCAGGTGTCATCGTGCTTTCATTTAAACAAAATAATCTCTTCAATAATATTATTTTTGAATATGATAAAAGGTATAAAATATGGGTGCCCGTCTTAATTTCAACACATGTTTTAATGGAAGGGAAAATAAAAAATATTTCCTAATTTATGTGGACGCGTGGAGTCTGGTATCGAGTTGAAATTAAAACCATATACTCAACTCAAGTCTACTGACCCTTGGAGCTGTGAAAAAATCAAACTTTTATGTTAACATAAAAAAGGTACGGCTGTCAATGCCGCTACAATAACTTACTTTAAAGAAGGTCTACCTATTCAAACACGAATTTTTTTTAGAAAATCATCTAACGGCTATACCGAGCCCGTAGCAACAAAAAAAAATCACACGATTTTATACCAGGACACAATAAGCTGTAGGAGTTAAAGCGCGCTGATTGCCAGAGAGGGATAGAAGGCATATTTGTATTCACTCTGCCGCCACAAACACCCCATCCCCCAGCGAATGACACGCCATCTTGCGGATAGATAGTTGAAGCGACTGTACTCAAGTCGCAGTGATTTTGACCGGTACTACATCGACTGGAAAATCAATAAGGTGTTGAACTTTTGTCATTAAATTTTATTTCGTAGGTGCTATAGAACTTAAAAGTTACAAAAAATAATGCCTTTCAACATTTGGCATATCGTAAATCCAGCTGTGCATTGAAAGTAGGTAAATAAAAAGCATAAGTAATTAATAATAAATTAATATCAAATAACGTGTTGTAATAAAGTTATTTCTAATAGCATCAGTGACTTTTAAATACATTTAATTTATTTATTTTCTGTCTTTTTGATTTTTTATTCTACTCGGGGTTATTTTTATGGTCATAGTGAAGACAGACATTTACATACTTCTCTATAACTTCTTTCTATAAAAGCATACGGTGGTTTAAAGTGGGTGTTTGTGTCTCGGCATGGTTGTTAAATTCACTAAATATACATACACACATGTGTGTGTACATATATGTATGTACGTATACTTGTATTAGAGTCGACAAATGATTTATGAATACGATTTTTTACAATAACAATTTCTTCATTTCTCTTTTTGGCGACAATATCCACCCACTGGATGCACATGATGTTCATTTGTTGGAAAACTAGAAATAATTAATTAATTTAATTCTTACACCTAAAGAAATACATTCTTCTTTACGACACTCTAAAATGTATATTTTTATTTAATTTTTTTATTTCTATTCTTTTTATCTATCTCTTTGTAGTAATTTATTATTTAATTTATCCACACTCATCATATTGATTAACTATTGTGTCTACTTTGTGGACAGATCAAGGGATAACAAAAATAAAAATCTACATTAAAGTATAAATAATGTGCCACCATTTGTACATTGTGTCAAGCACCTGACTCGACTGTTTCTTCAAATTTTTTTCTACGTCTATCAAAATTACACTTGTTTAAGGGGATGCCATATTTTAGGAATATAATGTTTGATTTGTGAAAATATTATGAAAAATAGTATACTTGGATGATAGTGATTCCTTGACTTTTAGAAGTTTTGCTTGTATAATTTGTGCAATATCTCTGTCATCACACGACCGGTATTTTCGATGGTTTGGGTCACTTTTACTTTTAATGCATTCGGTACGTGAAGTACATTTTAGGTTAGCTCCCCTACATGTGAAGTGGGAATGATTTTAAAATTCGTCATCTACCCCATCGCGTGCGTTATCTTTGAATAGGTCTTTTAAAATGATTTAGGGCATGCAAAGACTACTTTTAGATTTAATGCTCAATTTACGAAATATTAAACTTTAAAGTGCAAATTTCTGTTCCAGTAAGGCGTCCCCCCCCCCCTCTAAAAGCTAAACTGCGGGCTTGAATAATCTGGAAAAATTCATTATGATAGTGCATTTCACGAACATTAAAGGAAAACTATAGTGGTTCAGATAACTTTATTAGTGTAGCAGTAATAGTCGTTGAAGTAGGATGTTGGATAATTTTGTACCAAATAAAATAAGGTGAAGTACAGAGATGCTTGTTTATAACGGGTGCAGACTTGCATTGAAAAACAAAATCTAAAATATAACGGGCTACTACGGAACCCTACACTGCGCGAGGCCCGACACGCACTTGGCCGGTTTTTTGACTTATAATATCATTGTTGCTAATAAATAAATTGTACCACGCTTGGTAGTTGGACATTACTCTTCAAAAGAAATCATTTTTTTTATTAGTCACATAAACATCTTACTTATCATAGGACAATATTATAGTAATTTTATTTACTTATGACTTTTTTCTCGATTAAGTCAACCAGATTTGCAGGAAAATAACAGTGAAGATTGTGCAGGAAGGGTAAGTTAACTCTTGTTGCACCGAATCTTCTGGAAAATATACAAATTTAAATAACTATTTCAATAACAATACATTCTTAACCGACTTAATAATACTTACTCCCTGCCACGTTGCCGGGCCGGAGAGCGTAACGTAACCATGGCAACGCGATGCGTTCGTTTTACCAGGGGGACAGGACTTGTTAAGAGTTCATTTTCAATTTAATTCAAGAAGTTGTTGTCAGAGTAATAATAGCGTGAAGCATGGATGTAAAGTGAATATTCTAATAGATAATGAAACTGTATGTACGAGTTTATTAATAATGACTGTGTATTGAATATACTGCTACATTTCGTAAATAAAAATGCTTCCTAAAATAAAGTCAGTTTTAGCGTCTTGCTAGGATGATTACATCAAATTTAGAGGAACACAAAAAAGTGAATGATTTTTTGAGATTTAATGTACTTATTTTTATTTTATGAAAAAAAATAACAAAATGTTGGGTTGTTAGAATTTATTTATAGAGAAATGATAAAAATGGTCGGAACTGAAAAATACTGAAGTGCTAAATTTACTCACTGTTCGTTCACTAACATTTTCGTTACGCAATTCTTCCATAACACTTCGGGTATGAACAGCCGTTTGATGACGATTTCTTAAAGTTTGCGCCCTTATAAAACGTTGTTTACGGCACTGTTTGCACGATTTCTGCCTTGCCCTCGCCTTTTTTTTTTTTTTTTTTTAGGATGGGAAATCATCAAATGACTTCTCCCGCTCTGGGCTGAGCAGGAGGGAGTGTCAGACTTTTACTGACTAAAACCCATCCATGTTCCTTCATCGCCCTTTGTGTTCCGGGGCCACGGTATCTCTTTCGAATAGTCCCGCAGCCCCGGCAGGCTTCGGCCCTTGCGGACCCCTTCCTTATTGCTGACTCTCTTTGAGGCGCGCGTGGAACACGAACGCGCCGTCGACACGGCCTGTCGTCATGAGACGTACGGACGGCGAGCTAGCCCATAGCTCCCCGTCCACAGGCCCGCGCCTACGGTGGCCGGAAGCCACCACGTGGCCCCCGACGCCCGGGGCGTCTCCCGCGGCGGCCGGGACGTGAGGATATCTCCCTCTCACGTTCCGCCACCTCCTTCGCCAGCATGACTGCTTCGCAGAAGGAGGTGACGGCGTCCCATTCCGTCTCGCTCCGGACCATGGCACGAACCAGGGCCGGAAGCGAGAGGTCGCCGCCGCCGATCGACACCTCGAGGACACGGCGGTGCTCCACCCAAGCAGGGCACACCTCCACCGTGTGCTCCACCGTGTCCTCCGGTCGATCCTCACAATGGAAACACCCGGGCGTCTCCTCCCGCCCGATTCGGTGCAGGAACTTACCGAAACATCCGTGTCCGGTAAGAACCTGCGTCAGGCGGAAGGTGAGGACGCCGTGGCGTCTCTCCAGCCACTCCTCAAAGAGGGGACTTACCGCCACTATCGTGGCGTGCCCTGCACGGGGTTGCGACAGTCGCTCTCTCCATGCCGCCATGAGATCCCGCCGGAAGTCCGTCCGCTGAGCGACAATTTGCCGCGGCAGCGGAGTTTCCCCCCGGCGTAGCGCCTCCGCGCGCCACTCGTGTAGGCGCGCGAGGACTATCGCCTCCAGATCCCATGGCAGCAATCCGGCAAGGAGGCTCGCCGCCTCGCGGGAGATCGTGCGGTACCCCCGGATCAGCCTTACGGCCACCACCTTTTGGGGCGCGTTCAAATGGTTGGCAGCTCGCTGCCTCAATGAACGCGCCCACACCGGGGCCCCGTAGAGGGCCATGGACCGCACGACTCCCGCGTAGAGCCTCCGGCAGGAGGCGTTTGGCCCCCCCAGGTTGGGCAGGAGCCGCCTGAAGGCAGCCCCTGTCCGCTCCAGTTTAGGGGCCAAACGTCGCGGAGTTCCACCGGCTGTCGAGGACGAGACCTAAGTACTTTAACGTCGACTCGACGCCGATGGATACCCCTCCCGCCGTCACTGCTGATCCCGGAGGTGGCGCATTCCGAGGCCCATGAAAGCACATGGCCTCGGACTTGTGCAATGCCACCTCGAGACCCAGTTGCCAGATTCTCTCAACGACTATCGCAACCCCGCGTGTCATTATTTCGGCCGCCGCCTCGTGCGACCTCCCCTGTGCCAGCACCAGCGTGTCGTCTGCATAGCAGACAACGCTGACGCCGCTAGGGAGGTCGGCGCGCAGCACCCAGTCGTAACCGATGTTCCACAAGGATGGGCCTAGAACCGATCCCTGCGGAACACCGCACGACATCTCTCGCCGGTTCCAGTCTCCACTGCGACCGGGGTAGATGACATACCTGTCCGCCAGGTAGTCCCCGACCACTCGACGGAGGTAGGTCGGCACCCGGTGATACCGGAGTGCCTCCCTTATGCAGCTCCAGGGCATGGAGTTGAAGGCATTGGCGATGTCGAGAGACACCGCCAAGACAACCCCACCCCGAGACACCGCTTCCCCTGTCGTGAGGGCTCTCACGCGCATGATGGCGTCCACCGTAGAGCGCCCCTTGCGGAAACCAAATTGGTGTTCCGCAAGGTCCGGCCCCGTACCCGCAAGGTGCTCGGCGAGGCGGTTTGCAATTACTCTTTCAAAGAGCTTGCCCACCTCGTCGAGCAGCACCACGGGCCGGTAGGCGGACGGAGAGTCCGCCGGGCGCCCCGGCTTCCGAATGAGGACCAGCTTCCCCGTCTTCCAACGAAGCGGGAACTGGCCTCTCTCCAAACATGCGCTAAAGAGCCCTTCTAGTCGGGGCCCGAGAGCCTCCGAGGCCAGGACCCAGGCTTTGCCAGGCAAGCCGTCGGGTCCCGGGGCGGTATTTTTGGCACCTAGCCTTCGTACCGCCACTCTCAGGTCTACCCCGGTCACTTCAGGAGCGTCGTCGTCGTCGCTTTGGTGGTCCGCTTCCGGCACCGCAGCCGGCGGAGCCATAGGCGGGGGCGGGTGTTCCCCTCGCGAGGGGAACAGAGCGCTCACCACGTCCTCCACGAGCTGAGGCCGGAGACTCTGCGTCAGCGGGGGGGCCCAGGTGCGGAGTTTATCCCGCACCATCTTGTAAGGGCGCCCCCACGGATCTCTGTCGAGAGCCCCCAGCATCTCCTCGCGGGCCAGATCCCTGGCCCGCAGGACAGCCTCGCGGAGGGTGGTCTTCGCCGCTCTGTAGCCCTCATAAAGCTCCGCCTCAATGGCTGCCGCATTCGGTGGGCGAATGCGGAGCCTGCGGTGCCTGGCGTACAGGTGTCGCGCAGCCACACACGCCTCCCGTAGGGACGTCAGCTCTCGCGACCACCAGTACACCTGACGCCGGGCGCTTCCTGGCCGGACTCGGGGCATTGCCACGTCACATATGTCGGACATGGCCTCCTGGAACCACCCTGCCTCATCATTGACGTCGGCAGGCCTGTCCGGTGATGTCACCCAGGCCTGCACGATCGAGGCTTCCAGGAGGAGCTCCCGGTCCAGCTGCTTCAGCGCCCAACGCGGACCACTCGGGGCCTGTTGGACCGGCGCGCTTGAGGTCTGGGTGGAGACGTCGAACCGGATGTACCGGTGATCGGAATAGGTCTCCACCCCCTCCATGACGCGCCAGTCAACGACACGCGGTGACAGAGCGGGGCTAGCGAACGAGATGTCCACCACCGACTCGCCCCGCATCCTCACACACGTGGCGACAGAACCCCGATTTAGGACGACCAGGCCCCTCTCCAGGGCCCAGTCCTCCACCATCCTTCCACGCACGTCTGTGCAACGAGAACCCCAAGCCAAGTTCTTGGCATTGAAGTCCCCGAGGACAAGCACGGGGAGGGAATGGTTTCCGACGACGACACTCAACTCTGCGAGAGAGTTGTGGAACTCGGCCAGAGTTCGGTTCGGGGAGAAGTAGACTCCCACTACGACAATCTCCCCGAACCGGGCTGCTACGCACCCCCGGCCCCTCCTGACACTTTCAAGGGTCGGGGTGCCGGCGGCGGCCGACGACACTATGGTCACTGAGCCGCATAGGTCCGCCACCCAGTCTTCCCTGGGCCAGACGAAATACGGCTCAGCGACCACAGCGATGTTGATCAACCACTGCGCCATGCTCTGGAGCAACAGATCCTGAGCACAGGCGCAGTGGTTGATGTTCGCTTGGAGGAAGCGAAGTGGAGCCGTTATTGGCATTCCATCAACGCTTCCTCCCTAGCCCCCTGTGAGGGCCCCCCTGTGGCGACGACAGCGGGAGCGGCAGCGGCGGCAGTTGCGGCTGCGGCGGTGGCGACGGTGGCGGTGGCGGTGGAGGGCCTTCCCTTCCCCCTAGTGGCCTTGGTGGGCGGAGCGCAGGCCTTGCTCCCAGCCCGGTGGTCGGCCGGCTTGCCAGCCGCTGCACATGCGTCGCAGTGCGGCGTGGCGCAGCAAGCTGCGGACACATGCCCGGGCTGGCTGCAGCGGAAGCACAGACCGCTGCGGTCAACCTCCGAGGCGCACCGGACTGACACGTGGTGTCCCACGTGGCAGCGGTAGCACCTCAGAGGTCTGGGCTCCAGCAGCTTTACCTGCGCTGACACCCATCCCACCAGAAGCCTTCGGCCCTCCACAATAGTTTTAGCCGCCGTCACAGGGCAGCATACCGTAACGGTATGCATGCCCGTGGGGTCCGGACGTAGGGTGCCTGCCCTGACCTGCTCAGCAGGACACCCACCGGACCTGGCGACGGCGGCCACCACCTCCTCCTTTGTCACGGAGTCGTCCAGACCCAGGATGCGCAGGTCTGCGCATCTGACGGGCCTGGACACTCGGGCCTCGTCCGCGTTTAGGGACGCTCTTAGCTTTTCAGCCAGAGCGTCAGCGGACGAGCCGCTGGCTTCCCCGGGGATCTCCAGCATGCGAGCCCCCGTCGCTGTGACCTTCAGCCTTGCCCTCGCCTGCGCACGTAAAATCCTGTCTGTCTGTATCGTCGCACATTACGTTGGTTCACAGCTACTGATATACCTAACGTTTGACTGACTGTACCCATAAATTAAAAAAGTCACTTTTATTGTGTTCCCCTAATTTGGCCGGTGTGTGTATTAAAAAAGCGGCAAATCAAGTGCGAATCGGACTCGCCCATGAAGGGTTCCGTAGCAGCAAATAACATAATATAAAAGTTCTTGTAGTTCGTTGTAACTTTGATCGAAGTTATAGTAATAGTGTTTTTTCTTTTTTAAATTAAGTTATTGATAAGTAAAATGAAAGGTAAATTGCGGTTTACGATTTAAGACGTATTAAAAAAAACTACTTGCTAGATCTCGTTCAAACCAATTTTCGGTGGAAGTTTATATGGTAATGTACATCATATATTTTTTTTTAAGTTTTAGCATTCCCTTATTTTAGAAGTTACAGGGGGGAAGGAACACACATTTTACCATTTTGGGAGTGTCTCTCGCGGAAACTATTTAGTTAAGAAAAAAATGATAAATGAAACCTCTATATCATTTTTAAAGACCTATCCATAGATACCCCACACGTATGGGTTTGATGAAAAAAAAATGTTGAGTTTCTGTTCTAAGTATGGGGAACCCCCAAAATTTATGGTTTTTGTTCTATTTTTGTGTAAAAATCTAAATGCGGTTCACAGAATACATTAACTTACCAAGTTTCAACAACATAGTTCTTATAGTTTCGGAAAAAAGTGACAGACAGACATGATGAATCCATAAGGGCTCCGTTTTTTGCCATTTGGCTACGGAACCCTAAAAAGATAAATTACAGTTAATGAGCGTTTTTATTATTTTATTAAGGTAGGTAACTGTTTTAATAGAATTGATTTTAAATACCTACGTGATTACTAAAGGACTGACATAGTATCAATTACCTGCTACAAACACCTAATAAGGAATAAAAAATACTTTTGAAATAAATAAATAATTTTGGAAAACATGTTGTGTTTCATAGCACTTTGGCTAGTCTAACCTACATAAACGAGCCAAAGTAATGTAGCATGAACGCGTGTATTTATTCTTTTTTCACTGTTACGGGCGTAGCCGTAGCGTAGCAAGATCTGCTACGCACGAAGTCTTCGTAGCTGTGACGTCACTAGCGCCGTAGCAACTTCGTACACTTATTCCATAAGCTTAACTTTGACAGGGCAAGAAAGAGCACAAAATTAAATGAAAGAAGATGTTAAACTGTTCAAAGTTAAAAATCACGAGTTTGAAAATTAATTTGTTTTCTATTCAGCTTTATGAAACTTTATACAGCGTACAAGTTTTTCCAAACAAATATTTGTACGCTGTATAAAAAGTTTAGCTAGGTCTTTCATTTTATGCCAGATGGTTTTCATTTTATGCCAGACCTGGAGTATGGCGCGAAAACTGCGGAAAAACTGGTTACAACTGACTGCCAACGTAGGTGTAGTACCTACCACTACTGTATGTTATATCGGTTTATAGAACACTCTAGCCATAATAGGATTACACTAATTTTTAAGACGACAAGAACGGTGTATTTTAAACACAAATGCCTGGAATAGTTTTTTTGTTGATTTTGCCACCGGCTTGGATTGGATAGTGTTGAAACTATTGATCGCTATATGAATTGCGGGATTGCAACTAATCACTGCAATACCCCAGGCCAACGACCCTTGAACCTGAAACAATTCTGTCAGTGATTCGGAAGTGGCTTGCACTTAACTCTGAAAGTAAATATAACCTAGCTGGGCTAGGGACCAAGATCATATTGTTCCATCTGCACAATTTCTAGACTAATAAATAGAAGCTATATAGAAACTATATTAATAAATAGAAGATGAATAAACCATGTACCCATTAAAATGTGTTTTTTATTTATTCTGGACGCTTTTCGATAAACCCATTTCTGTTATTTATTTATGACTTCAAGTCATTGATTCATCATATGACTTTTCAAACATTCTCCACTAAATCTAAATATATAAAAGAAGAAACTGACTGACTGACTGACTGACTCATCTATCAACGCACAGCCCAAACCGCTGGGTCTACAGCTTCCAAATTTGGCAAGTAGGTTCCTTATGTGGTCTAGGGGTGCACTAAGAAAGGATTTTTCAAAACTCACCCCCTAAAGGGGTTAAACAGGGCTCCAAAGTTTGTATGGGGAAACAAGATTAGTTAGACTATTTTAATTGAAACTTCACAGAAGTGTTCCTATTGATAAATGAGTAAAAACGGGTTTCAGGATTTTTCAGAATTCAACCCCTAACAGAGGGAAATGGGGTGACAAAGTCTAAAAATCAATGCACAGCCCATATCGCTGAGTCTAGAGATTCCAAATTTGGCACATAGGTTCCTTATGTGGTCTAGGGGTGCACTAAGAAAGGATTTTTCAAAATTCAACCCCTATGGGCGTAAAACGGGGCTCCAAAGTTTGTATGGGGAAACAAGATTAGTTACACTATTTTATTCGAAACTTCACAGGAGTGCTTTTATTGATAAATGAGTAGAAACGGGTTTCAGGATTTTTCAGAATTCAACCTCTAAGAGGGGGAAATGGGGTGACAAAGTCTAAAAATCCAAAGCCTAAACCGCTAGGTCTACAGATTCCAATTTTGGCAAGTAGGTTCCTTATGTGATATAGGGGTGCACTAAGAAAAGATTTTTCAAATTTCATTCCCTAAGGGGGTTAAACGGGGTTCCAAAGTTTGTATGGGGAAACAAGATTAGTTAGACTATTTTATTCGAAACTTCGCAGGAGTGCTCCTATTGGTAAATAAGTTTAAAAAGGGGTTCAGGTTTTTTCAGAATTTAACCCCTAAGAGGGGGAAATGGGGTGACAAAGTCTGAAAATCAACATTGGTGTAGTTTGTATGGTGTATTACAAAAACAACGATTTTAAGATTGAAAATGGTGGACCTGAAATACCATCATCCCCTATTGAGGTGCAATGGGGTTGAAATGTCTAAAAATCAATATGGTTGTCGATACCGAGATTATCAAGGGTGCTGATTACGACTATGGCATTTATTTTATTTTGAGATCTATAAGATGGTGGATTTGATTGTGACAGTGATTGTGACAGTGATTGTGACAGTGATTGTGACAGTGATTGTGACAGCTATTGTGACAGTGATTGTGACAGTGATTGTGACAGTGATTGTGACAGTGATTGTGACAGTGATTGTGACAGTGATTGTGACAGTGATTGTGACAGTGATTGTGACAGTGATTGTGACAGTGATTGTGACAGTGATTGTGTCAGTGATTGTGACAGTGATTGTGACAGTGATTGTGACAGTGATTGTGAGAGTGATGATTGATTAACATGTAGGATACTATTTATCCCTTTATTTTCATCCAGTGGGACAGCAACTGAACTTTACGCGGGCGAAGCCGCGGGCAACAGCTAGTATGACATACGAAAAGTAAGTAAAAGTTGAAAATTCCTTAATCACTCAGGAGTTTTCAACTTGTTACATCCAGGCCCAAGGATGTATGTAATCGTTTCCGTCCACTTTGTGACAATAGTCTCGGAGTAAAATGGCTGTGTTATACAGACGGACAGACAGACAGGACGAATCTATAAGGTTCCGCTTTTGCCATTTGGCAACGGAACCCTAAACACAGTATCAACTGAGTTAAGCATCACTATCAACCTACTATAGACTCCATACCGACGTGAATTCACAAAGAGAAATTCACAAAGCGGTCTAAAATTTCGCGCTCTCCCGTAAGCCTTCGATAGCTCAGTTGGTAGAGCGGTGGACTGTAGAGTATCTAGAGTTGTTATCCAAAGGTCGCTGGTTCAAATCCGGCTCGGGGGAATCCTTTTGTACCTACCTTAGTTTTCTTTTTATTTTATTATATTTTTTGCTTTAAAATTTTAGGATTTTTTTTGTGTGCGCAATTTTGAACACAAGGAGTTGAGTTTATGCTTTTAAAATATAGCAGTCTAAAAAACAAGAAATTGACTCTAATTGATTTGACTACAAACATAAATACAAATAGGTAATTTAAAGTTAATTATCTAACGTTGAATGAATTGAAATGTTTCCTATCTTTTGTTTGTTTGCCGTTCATTGACAAGTAAGGAAGTTATTTATTTGCTTGAAATGTGGTAGGACTTTGAAAAACTGTTATTTTTAGTGCAGACTACATTCCGTCATAACCATAGATCATAAGTACGTAGAATGATTTTTGGTACTCGCGTCATGCAAATTAGACAAAACATTAATTTATTTTTATAAGAAAAGCTCTGGTGTAGTCCTTGGCACAGATAATACAATAATTCGTATCCTGGGTTAACTTAGAAACTTGCACGTATTTCTACAGGACTTTCTATGATATTTAAGGTTAGTTTCGGTTTGTATATTCTAAGATTACGGTAGATTTATAAAGTAACTTCCTACGGTTATACTTACGTGACGTATTCATGAGTATTTCGTCTTTAAATTGTAGATAAGACGTTAACATCACAAAACTTTAATCACTAAAATGCTAAAGGCATGGTTTATGTGCAGACAATATATCTTGTGAGAGAGATAGACTATAGAGATAGAATTATTAAGTGCAGTCAAATCTCGTAAATTAAATTAAATGTTACAGCCCGCCGCGCCGGTGGCGGCGTAGCACTGCTACGACTAACGCGTTTTTTTTATTTTTGTGTAACCTAATTGTACAAAAAAATATATCTCTATTTAAGATGACTGCTGGGGAAATATGAGTGCTCTTGAAAACCAAAAAGTGTTCTATTCCCACCCGGGATTGAACGGGGACCTTCAGCGTCTTAGGTCGACGTGATAACCACTACACTACGGAAACTAGGAGATTCAGGATTCATATACATATCCAGTATCGTACCTATTACTGAAGCCGTGTTTAGATTGAGCATAAGCTATGGATTGTTTCGCACTTACATGATGTATCTACATCCATTGTATAAACTAACGAGTCTTAATAAAAACTGAAAAAATAGGCTTTCAAATTAAACAAAACAATACTTTGGAAATTAATACCTAGGATCAAGAACGTTAAGTCTATATTTCAACGTCATCGTAGGTACGTAAAAATTGGTGGCGGGGTGAGGACATATCGCAATCTTGCAGCCTTGTCTATCGCAGGACAATGATAGAGAACGCTGGTCACTCGCACCTGTGTGTCCACGCGGTTACAATGGCAACGGAAATCCAAGAGATGGCGTACGCTCGAGCCCATTTTATTGTAATGGAAAAGCAATGTGTTGATATTTCTTATATATTTTTTATACTTCTTCTTTTGATTTTCACAACAATGTGAACACGAACCTTACAAAAAAGAACAAAGCTAAGGATCAAACATTTCCTTCACTTCGCATCGTATTGAATTAACCAATATCTAACAGATTTAGATTTAGAGAGACAGCATTTAGTAGTACGACAAACTAAACTAAACTGGAAATGATTAAAGTTATTTAGATATAAGAATTGTGATAATGACTTTTGATGATGAGTATAGCAGCATATAAATTAAGACTGTACCTCATGTTTGACAACTAAAAATTGCAAAAATCTGGGGTGTTTTTTGTAGATTCAATTGTAAATCAATATATAACTCAGTTTTAAGAAAATCATCATTTTATTTGGTCTCGAACTGTCAAGAGTTGCGTACTGACCCGAATGTTATGAGACTTATAACAGATTTACGGCTTCCTGTTACTATTAGCCGCGTTATTCAGCTAATCCACAATATGTTTACAAATAACTCCGACACCTTCCTTGAAAAACACCCTATCTAATGTTGAAAATTGGATGTAAATCCGATAAGCACTCTTTGCGATTAGAACTTACAGACAGAGCATGCAGTCATGGTCGGTGAAATTCAGGGGTCATTCTATAGACAAGGTCGAAATTGGGCACATTTAAACAGAATAATTATATTTATTTGTGATAACTACCACTTTTAATATAACTCCATGTCCTCTGGACTAATCAATGCATCCATCTGCTCTTTGAGTTCGTTAAATTGAGTGATGGGTTTTTGTAAAATAATAAAGACAATCATTTAGAATTAGTCAATTGAAGAAAATTATGATCTTCCTGTATATTAGCCGCGTTACCTCAGCTAGTACACAATCTATACAAGGTGTCGCTTTGCATCCTGGTCAAATTCAAGGAGGTATCTATGCTAATGATTTTATAAATGTGAAATAACCCTGGACATTGTTGATGTGTCTATGTTTGAAAACTAACAGAAATACTCATATTTTCCAGGGGCAAGTCTATGCGGTGCTGTCATCGAGTTAGAAGCTGTTCACTGGAAATTCTGAAAAATCAACAAAGAAACAAAAGAAGCAAGAACAATGGATATTGGTAAGTACCTAAGTTCTCTCGAATTTTATATTTATTTTTAGTGATTGAAAATCTGCATAACAATTAAAAACAAGTAGATTTATGGTGCCAAAAATGAAACAGATTTAGGTATTTTTTTCATATCTGTTCTCGCTCTTATCACCGCCTTTTTTTTTTTTCGGATGGGAAATCATCAAATGACTTCTCCCGCTCTGGGCTGAGCAGGAGGGAGTGTCAGACTTTTACTGACTAAAACCCATCCATGTTCCTTCATCGCCCTTTGTGTTCCGGGGCCACGGTATCTCTTTCGAATAGTCCCGCAGCCCCGGCAGGCTTCGGTCCTTGCGGACCCCTTCACTATTGCTGACTCTCTTTGAGGCGCGCGTGGAACACGAACGCGCCGTCGACACGGCCTGTCGTCATGAGACGGACGGACGGCGAGCTAGCCCATAGCTCCCCGTCCACAGGCCCGCGCCTACGGTGGCCGGAAGCCACCACGTGGCCCCCGACGCCCGGGGCGTCTCCCGCGGCGGCCGGGACGTGAGGATCTCTCCCTGTCCTGTTCCGCCACCTCCTTCGCTAGCATGACTGCTTCGCAGAAGGAGGTGACGGCGTCCCATTCCGTCTCGCTCCGGACCATGGCACGAACCAGGGCCAGAAGCGAGAGGTCGCCGCGGCCAATCGCCACCTCGAGGACACGGCGGTGCTCCACCCAAGCAGGGCACACCTCCTCCGTGTGCTCCACCGTGTCCTCCGGTCGATCCTCACAATGGAAACACCCGGGCGTCTCCTCCCGCCCGATTCGGTGCAGGAACTTACCGAAACATCCGTGTCCGGTAAGAACCTGCGTCAGGCGGAAGGTGAGGACGCCGTGGCGTCTCTCCAGCCACTCCTCAAAGAGGGGACTTACCGCCACTATCGTGGCGTGCCCTGCACGGGGTTGCGACAGTCGCTCTCTCCATGTCGCCATGAGATCCCGCCGGAAGTCCGTCCGCTGAGCGACAATTTGCCGCGGCAGCGGAGTTTCCCCCCGGCGTAGCGCCTCCGCGCGCCAATCGTGTAGGCGCGCGAGGACTATCGCCTCCAGATCCCATGGCGGCAATCCGGCAAGGAGGCTCGCCGCCTCGCGGGAGATCGTGCGGTATCCCCGGATCAGCCTTACGGCCACCACCTTTTGGGGCGCGTTCAAATGGTTGGCAGCTCGCTGCCTCAATGAACGCGCCCACACCGGGGCCCCGTAAAGGGCCATGGACCGCACGACTCCCGCGTAGAGCCTCCGGCAGGAGGCGTTTGGCCCCCCGAGGTTGGGCAGGAGCCGCCTGAAGGCAGCCCCTGTCCGCTCCAGTTTGGGGGCCAAACGTCGGAAGTGCTCCGCGAAGTTCCACCGGCTGTCGAGGACGAGACCTAGGTACTTCAACGTCGACTCGACGCCGATGGATACCCCTCCCGCCGTCACTGCTGATCCCGGAGGTGGCGCATTCCGAGGCCCATGAAAGCACATGGCCTCGGACTTGTGCAATGCCACCTCGAGACCCAGTTGCCGGATCCTCTCAACGACTATCGCAACCCCGCGTGTCATTATTTCGGCCGCCGCCTCGTGCGACCTCCCCTGTGCCAGCACCAGCGTGTCGTCTGCATAGCAGACAACGCTGACGCCGCTAGGGAGGTCGGCGCGCAGCACCCAGTCGTAACCGATGTTCCACAAGGACGGGCCCAGAACCGATCCCTGCGGAACACCGCACGACATCTCTCGCCGGTTCCATTCTCCGCTGCGACCGGGGTAGATGACGGCTCTGTCCGTCAGGTAGTCCCCGACCACACGACGGAGGTAGGTCGGCACCCGGTGATACCGGAGTGCCTCCCTTATGCAGCTCCAGGGCATGGAGTTGAAGGCGTTGGCGATGTCGAGAGACACCGCCAAGACAACCCCACCCCGGGACACCGCATCCCCCGTCGTGAGGGCTCTCACGCGCATGATGGCGTCCACCGTAGAGCGCCCCTTGCGGAAACCAAACTGGTGTTCCGCAAGATCCGGCCCAGTCCTCGCAAGGTGCTCGGCGAGGCGGTTTGCAATAACTCTTTCAAAGAGCTTGCCCACCTCGTCGAGCAGCACCACGGGCCGGTAGGCGGACGGAGAGTCCGCCGGGCGCCCCGGCTTCCGGATGAGGACCAGCTTCCCCGTCTTCCAACGAAGCGGGAACTGGCCTCTCTCCAAACATGCGCTTAGGAGCCCCTCCAGTCGGGGACCGAGAGCCTCCGAGGCCAGGACCCAGGCTTTGCCAGGCAAGCCGTCGGGTCCCGGGGCGGTATTTTTGGCACTGAGCCTGCGTACCGCCACTCTCATGTCTACCCCGGTCACTTCCGGAGCGTCGTCGTCGTCACTCTCGTGGTCCGCTTCCGGCACCGCAGCCGGCGGAGCCATAGGCGGGGGCGGGTGTTCCCCTCGCGAGGGGAACAGAGCGCTCACCACGTCCTCCACTTATCACCGCCTAAGGTTTACTATTGGAAATTCAAACAATTCTGGCAGCGTCACTTTGTGATTTTAGTTTCTTGTTAATCTTAAGCAAGGTAATCAGGCAGCTACTACTGCTTTGTTACCTAGGCATACTCTCTGTCTAAAATATTCAAATAACCAGGCTTCAGTAGGGCAGTTATTATGTACCTACACGTGATATTATCATGGTCATAGACCTAAAATAAATCACTACAAAATGAATTATGTGAATATGAATCTTTTATAATTATAATAAAAAACCTAGCCAGGACTATTAACGGGATACGTATCGCGGCCGATAAGACAGTCATTCCTGCATTAAATTGTATCCGCATCAATTTCCAATAAATGTCAATACTTAATGGTACCATTACCTTATAGTAAAATTAAATTCATTGATGATGATTGTATTGCATTGTATAACAGGCTGGGGTCCGAAACTCCATGACCAAAGTGCGTATTTTGAATGTGTATATATATTACAGAGTCAAACAGTTTAAGTACCTTGGTCACAGGGTTACAGAGGATGGCACTGATAACTGAGATACTGAGAGGGAGCGGAGGGCATTGGCCGTAAGATGCAACATGCTGGCCAGCAGATTTGCAAAGTACGACAGTAATGTCAAGATTACTTTGCTTAGGGCTTATTGCTAGACCTTTTATACTTACAGTCTGTGGACCAGATGCACGCAGAAAACGTTTAATGCCCTGCGTGTGCAATACAACACTGCTTTTCGGATACTGAATGCTGTCGCTGAATCGTTTCTGTAGCGCGTCAGGTATGTTCGCAGCAGCGCGTATAGACGACTTCTTTGCGATCATTCGTAAAAGATCCGCTTTACTACTGTGTCGGATGTGGGGCGGCGACAACAGTCTTCTGAGCGTTGTTGCTAGTAAGACTGAGGGCCACCTTATGGGGCACCTGTGCGCAGTGCATGTACTGTTGCCAGGTGTCTCCGTGAGGTGGCGTAATTAGGTATTATTAGTTATTGTGTGTTTTACTCTATTATTTAAAAGTTTAAGGAATACTAACAAATTTATGGGTTCCACCTGAATTAAAGATAAATAAATAAATATATTAGCTTCTGCCAGCAGCTTCGCCCGCGTGTAGATAACGAAGATGCTATAACAGTAAGCCAATAAAATGATTTTAAAGGTTTCTAGTTATATTATTCTAGATATATCTATTCTAGTTATATTATTTAACGAAAGATTCCCTTTTTTTACCCCACTCAATAGGTTGGAAAAAAAAAACGAACCTCACAATACGGCCTAAAACACGCGATTCGATTTTTTTAGTTTTAATGTAACCATGATACTTGCGTAATCTAATGACGTACTATTCATCCAAATAGGTATAAGAAGTAAGCAGAAACAAAGAAACTGATAATTATACATTATTATACACCACAAATTTTAATTAGTACAAAAAAATGGGGCTCATTCCGTTCCTTTTACTTGTCATATTTATGTAGCCAAAAGCCAAAAAACCGAAATCCCAACATTGTCTACGAAAATTGTTCTTAATTGGCAAACTCAAAACTGAATCAATCATAACAATTGCTACTAGAAAATGACCACGCGAACGCGAGAGCCAGAGAAAACGATTTATGAATACGATTATGCCTATACAATATTTCATTACATTGAGTGACATTTTGGGATATAAACAAACGCTAATAACTTTGCTGTTTATCAATATTATGTATTGAGACTTTACTTAGATAATAAAAAGACCTTTAATAAGCCCTTTAAATATTTGTACTAATTAAAAAATAGTGGTATGTTCTTACAGGTCAAACACATAACCCTTCTTTTGGGCTTCACCGCAGTTAGTAAAAAGAGCTAAAAAGTTTCACAAGCAAGTTTTTCCGGTTACTACAATTACATTATTTTTTCAACAAATGCACAACTGTATAAGTTTATAAACATAAACTAGCATGAATATGTATATAATATTCAAAACACAGACTGAAAATTCCTTAATTTGTGATCATAGCATAATATTATTTTGAATAAATTTGTACATAACTTGAAAAGTACGACGCTTACTGAACACAACTTTTCATGCTCTGATCAGTCACGATATCTCCTCCACCCTATATTACTAAGGTATTTATTTTTGTTTCCAATAACTAGTATATATATTTATTGCATAATTAGCCTAATATGATGCCACTGCTGGGACCCATGTCGCCTCCATTTGGGAAAGGATGGGCTGAAATCTACCGCGCTGTCGTTAAGTTTCAGCCCGTTAAGTGCGAGTTGACAGATGTCATTTTTTTTTGGGTTTGGGTCTTGGTTTCCTCACAATGTTTTCCCTCACCGTTTTGAAAGCCAGAAATAAATTACAAAAAATAATGCGCCTGTCTGGGTTCGAACCTACGAGTATTAACTCGTAAGTCGGGGCCGTTACCGCTAGGCCATCGCTGCTCCAAACTGCAATGTATCCCAGAATTTTGAACGGAAATTCACTAGGTGCCGTGGCTTAGCAGGATAAAGCGCCTGTCTAGTAAACAGGAGATCGCGGGTTAGAATCCCGCCGGTGCCTAAATCCATTTTTTGTAGTTTTGTGCTTTAAAAATTCTTGGTTATTTAAAATGTCTAGTATCGACTTATCTACTCCTTTCGAAATCACAATCGACGAGAATTTTACGGAGCTAGCCACGCCTGAACCGTAATTTGGAGTTTTCCCGCCGCCAGACGATACATATTATCTGATTAACAAAATGTGTGGCATCAATTAGTGTTGGTACGTACTGTGAACATATGCATGCATACCTGCTTACTTGTGCCGACGGGGACGCAACTTTAGCACCTGATCAATAACAACTATTGATCAGGTGCTAAAGTTGCGTTAAATAATATAACTTTTCCTTAAAACCTGAGTGCTGATTTTTAAATACATTTCAGAGAATATTGGTAAAATTAATAATCAACACTGCCTCCCGCCACACCATCCGTGGACGGAAACTGCCAAGCGCTTAGAAGCGCGGAAGAAATAATGTGAAATATCACGACAAAGTCTATTTATTTAATATTTGGTGCTCGAAGAGTTTTTTTAATATTCATTTTAAGCAGTCAGAACAATTGTAGGGTCGAATTAATAATGTTTGAATTGGTTCAATAAACCAATGCGCTCTTAAAGCGACTTTATAATTGTGTCTGGGTGATGTTTTTCCCCAGCTATGGTTGGTCCGGCCCAAAATAGGTACAGATATGATTTCCTGAGTATATATATAATTAATAAAAATCAAATCTCAGACTGTAGGTAAAGCCACATTATTTTTTCCGTGCTTTGAAGTGCCTGAAAAAAAATCTGTTGACCTGAAGCATCTGGCAGTATTAAGAATTGATTTTTAACATTCTAAGATTAAAAATATTAAAAATTTAGCACTCGGGCATTAAGATTTTTTTATCAAAAATATATAATATACTGTCAGAATAAGGTACTATTTTCCGACCGTTAGCAATCATGTGGTTAAACTCCCTACCAAGCTTACTACTTTTATAGTGTTTATGCCTTCAGTTTAAGCTTCAAAACAGATTTAACGACCCTTTCTGACCTATGTTTTCCTGGTACAGGTGCGGATTGTGGCCGCTGCGGATGTTCGTTGCGTCCAGTTTAATCCGACCAAACATATAGCTGGTTGTTGTTTTTAATTATTATTAAAGGGTGTGATTCCCGCACGCAACAAATATTTGTATGGCCAACACGTAGTCGTTCCAGGTCTGGCTGTTTGTGTACGTGATACAGGAAAAATTTCAACAGTTAGGCAAATTTTTTTTTAGTACAGTTGCTCAAAAAGTGGTGTATTGCAGGGACGTATAGCGTTCGGGATGTGGGCTATTACATACTAGTGTTTTTTTTACCTTTCCCGAACTCGTGCGTTCTCTTTCCCAACTGTCAAAATAATGTCTCTTAAAAAGAAAAACCAACCATGAAGTTTTTACTAAAGAGTTTTTGTGATTCATACAAATACGTATATTTCTAAAAAGAAGCTACTAATTTATTTCAATATCAGATTTAATGATTTAATTGAATGAGTTAGGTTAGGTTTCATTTCATTTCATCTCAGTAAATTTCATTTTCATTTCATATCAATAAAAAAATCTACTGAAGACTAAGCTGTATGGATAGTTCCCTTTACCTACCAAAACGGGTGAAGAAAAAAAAAACTCTGCTTAAATTCTACGATTGGCGCCATTTTCCAGAAAATTTTCAATGTACATGACATGTGTACTATAACTTTTATAAGAAATAAATGATTAGTTAGTTGAGTTTATTGTGTTTTATTATTTTATTAAATTGCTTCATTTTTTCGCAACTGTATTAAAAATAGTCTTTCAGTACACCTGCGGAACCGTCATTGCAACTTGTTCCGACTGTCAACCCTAGCCTCGGCTCGGGTAGACATTTGTCGGAACTCTTTGCAATGACAGCCTTTCCGCACTTGTAATGAAATATACTATTAAACAGCTAGAAAAAGTTAAAGAAAGTACCTAAAATATGCGAGTGATTCATGGCCCTCGATATAAATTCGTACTTTATTCAGGAGTTGCATACTATACTTTATATCATGACTACGAGAAAAGACATAATTTAAGCGAAAATAGAAATTTAATCAAGAAATAAGAATTGTTACACTAATTGAAATGGACATTAAAATTAGAGCAATGACTGAAATTAAGCGTAATTTTATTATTATTATTATTAGGGTGGTCAACTTGTGAAACAATATTTATTTCTTGTCGATGGTCAGAACTTTCTGCTGGAGGAAACTCTGGGGCATCTTTGGACGTTGAAGGGCGTGGAGTCCATGGGTCTTCAGGTTTCTTTAGGTTTATGCTGCTTGCTATCTGAAGGCTGCGTTTCGATTTATTTTCGATACAATCTTCGATATAACCCTCAGCCACGGTAGTGGACTTCCATCCACCATGTCGCCTTAATTCCGTCATATCTGCACCAGTGTTTGCTAATAACGTGGCAGAGGTTCTTCGGAAAGAATGCCCTGTATACATCTCGGGATTTGGTAGCTTTAAAAATGTTGCAATGTCTTTTGGCATGGAACCAATTTTATTTATTCCAATTGGATTTTTTGTACATTTATTTTTAGAATAGAACAAAAAGAATCTATTTGTGTTCCAAATTCAAACACCAAAATAGTGAATAAAAACAAAACAGTGAATAAAAGGCCTTTTTATTCACTGTTTTGCGTGAATAAAATAAGCTTTTTAGAGTAGGTGGTATGGTATAAATACCCTTTTTAACATTTTCATTGAATTGAACGTAATCGGCGAACTTAGCTATTTTGAAGAGCTCCTTCAGGGTGTGCATTATATTAGTTATAGCACTCATTGTTACGTTTTTTACGGGCCGCCATAATTTCATGCATTTATTTATTATTGTCTTCGATGTCTTGTGACCACTTTGAAGAAGAGTAGGCCATGTCCTCATCGTTGAATTGAATTATGGTGTCGACCATTTCATACTGCAAGGGTTGAACTTTTTGCTTACATGATATCGTCTCTTTCCATGATGTCTTCGTAAAATACAACTTATATTTCCACCCGGTGCGTGCACGCGGTTTTACGTAATGGCCGCTGTCGTTGTACCGGCGCTTGTTTCTTCTTCAACTTTCTTCGTATGAAACACCTTTTTTATCTATTTATTTTCTTTTTTTATTTTACATTTATTAATTTAAAAAAAAAAAACATACAAAAATACACATCATACTTGCCGAGTGCTCGACAAATTCCGCCAGGATTAGACCGGTTGGTCTATGAGTATGAGTTTAAAGCGCAACATGAAGAAAATAAAACTTGGAACCTTATTGAAAAACCCAAAGGAGTGCGATTAATTGATTGTAAATAAGTATTCAGTATAAAATACGACCCATCTGGCCCAATCTTTAAAATCAGACTTTGTGATAAAGGATGTGGACAAAAACAAGGCATTGGTAACACTGAAGTGACTCTCCTACGGTCAAATATGATTCATCAGAGTCTTACTTTCAGAAGCTGTCCAACAGGAGATAAAAATTATCCAATTTGATATTCTTTATGGAAGATATTTGCATAAAGCCACCAGATGGTTTGGAGGTCCAATCAAATTTGGTATGTAAACTTAATTGTCCACTCTATGGTTTATAGCAAGCACCAAGGTGCTGAAATCAGAAATTTGATAATGTACTAAAGAAATTTTGGTTTACTAATAGTCATGCAGATAAATGTGTTTATATCGGAAATGTAAACAATTATATAGTATACTTGTTGTAAGATGTTGACGATGGGCTTCTAATGTTTTAATCAGAAGACTCAACACTCAACCGCGCATGGCCGCTATTGCAGCCAGTAGCCGTTATGCCAAATGCGCATGGCCGCATTAACGGCCACTAGCTTGTTGTTAACTTGTTACAAAATTTGTGGAATATGGAAGAATAAAATCTGTGTTTATCTGTGGATTGAATGGTTTAGGTCCGATCTGTACAATATTCCCGAACGACGTACCAAAGATCATAGCACTATTCCATCGATAAATGTCAAAATAAAAGTAAAAACTTTAGTGTAAACAAACTCCGCCATTTCTGACGTGTGGCGTCGTATTTCAATTGTTTTGTTATGTATATTGTTATTTTCGGATAGTATCAAATTAATCGTGAAAATCTGTGTTACTATATTATCACAAAGGAAATCTAGTTTTCGAATCTCAAAGTTGAGTATTTCGCCTCCGAAAAAGTGGTAGGTTTAAATACCTATAGTGATTGTGTTTATATACAAGAATTAAGTGTATTTGTGATTAAAACGTGTGTTAACGGAAAAACAGTGCATAATTAGTATTGTGAGCATATTATTAAATTGTATATACAAAAACAAGTGGCTTCGTAAAGTTATAGGTGCGTAAATAACCGTGTTAAAAAACAGTCGTTGGCGCAGGCCGCGTCAAAATAAACAGTGAGTATCCAAATTCTAATTTAATTCTAATTAGACTATCGTAAATAAACTAATTAGATTATGGTCTTATTGGAAAGGGAATATCATCTAGTTTATTTTAAAATTATTTTAATTGAAATTTAATATTTAGAAAAATTCAAATTAATATTTTAATAGCGAAATATCCGTTTTCATCACTGGTTTTCAAGTTCTACATTTTTTTTGAGTTTCAAATTAACATTAGTTTTTTTTTTATTTATAGATTCCATAACTATTCAGCTATTCACTGTAAATTTTATTTAGCTATAACTCTTGGAGTTTGCGATTGTCAAGTGTTTTTATCTAAAGTGTCAAATTGCATGCGAATATTTAGCGAATATTCGCAATTTTTTGCGCGCTCGAGCGGTCTGGTGCAAAAAAGTTGCGCGCGCGGCTAGTGAGTGGTTAAGGACATCAAGAATGTAATACATTTCCGATCGCTATTTACGAAATTCCTTGGAAAAGTGCATATTTAAAAATATATCATAGATTTCCTAACTATCTAAGGAATTGTACACATTTAGGTACTAGGATTTTTTTTGAATGGCGCCGATTCATGCGTCATGTTCGTGAACGGGCGCTGTCGGTTGGGACTGGTCATCTCTTAGCTGCCACGGTTCATTTTAATTACTTTAATTTTATTGATTTAATATTTTACTCTGGACGCTCTTAATGTGCACGTCTTTCTACATCGTTCTCACATTTATGCATAATCTCAACATGAAAGATGTTACCAAGATTAGATAAGTGTCCATGGAGTTTCTTGCCCGTTCTTCTCCATAGAGATCTACGCTAGGGAATGGGCAACTACAGTACTTTCTCAAGTTATTATGCCTTGTGTCTGTGACTGTAGCTTTGTTTTTTTTTGTATCTTTGACATTCAAAAGTGCCGTAATGGTCTAATTGAAATAAATGTTTTGAGTTTTGTGTTTGAGTTTTATACATTGACGAATTACATGCATTTCCATTGACATACAATGTTAATGTTTTTCACTTCTATCGCTCGAATAACAAATAAAATGTATCTAGGGACTTGTTTTTCCACGTAATCATTGGACATTTAGTTAGACAACTTATCCGCGAAGCGAGTGGGGGCGCTGTTTTCATTGGTAAAAACCAAAGCTTAACATAAAACAGTCTTGTTGCACACACGTACAAAATTTTAGTTCCAATAACCGCCGCTTCGCAAACACGTCGTAACGATGAGAGGGACTTGTGCTTATGCATGTGTGAGCCTGCACAAATACCAGTAACAGATTGGAAAATCGATTTGTGACGTCAAGTTACGTCAAGCCCCAGCTAGTCGAACCATCGCTTCGTGCTTATGGGAACCTAGTAACACTGGAAGCAAAACGTTTTTTTCTCGTTGATAGGCCTAGTTATGACCTATAGATACGCCCCACGGTTTTGGTAGGTATGGTACGCGCTTCACAGGGAGATTTTCAGTCAAGCTATGAAATTAAATTTACACTTTTCGGGTTATTCAATTCAAAATGATTTTTTAAGTCAAATATTAGCCAATTGGCCTTTGATGGATAATTTCTTTATTTCATTCTTTCTAGAAGTGAGAGTATACTTTGCTGGTGGTAAATTATTATTATAACTAACTCATGCCTATTTTCGGCCGGAGTAAAAACGTTAAACGTATCAGTTAGTTAGCAACTTCATGAATAAAGCCAAGGTCGGTGCCAGGACGTCATTAATTTGCAGAAAATCGGAAGGAAAGCTCATGCTTTCCTTCCGATTTTCTGCAAATTAATGACGTATTAGTGACGTAATACTGGGTTTTAAATAATAATTTTAGGTCGAATTTATTATTTAGTGGTTAAGATTTGTTGCCTTCAGTTCATACTGAAGGCAACAATCTTAACCACTAAATAATAAATTCGACCTAAAATTATTATTTAAAACCCAGTATAAGTCTTTATCTTACGCATTTTCAAGTTTTCATACAAACAGTTAAGATGACAAAAAATACTCGCAGGATTATATGAAATCTTGAATTCAAACTTATTATTTGGTCTGAGTAGAGTGGAGTGCTACTTACTGCGCTTGCGTGGAAAATACTACGTCAATTAAAATACGTTATTTGAAACTAGGATATCATACGGCATTAGACCTTGATTCGTTTCATTATGAAGGATCAAAGATAAGATTACATACGCACTTTTCATTGACTTTTCCCGTGCTTTTGACACGCTGGATCACAAGCAACTAATTAGTAGCTGGACCGAAGTGAAATTCGTGGCCCTCTGCTCAACAGGTGCGGGAATTACCTCCAAAACCGATAATTTGCTGTCAAAATTGGTAATTTACTCAGTGAAGCCGTCATTTTACAGAGGGCACGGCTCAAGGGTCAGTCTTGTCCTTGGTCCCTCCATTTTCTATCTTATGTAAATGACATGAGCAACTGCATCAACCACTGTACATGCTATCAGTTTGCAGACGATACATGTCTAGTAATAGCTGATAAGAACCCTCAAAAAGCTTGTGATCTTTTGCAATCTGACCTGAACTCTTTGTTAAAATGGTGCCATGATGTTGGGTTGGTGCTCAATTCTAATAAAACCAAATTACTAGTCAAAAAATCACCATACTTAATATGTAATCCTCCTAATAATCTAGTTGCACGTGTGTAGTGTAGCTGTCCTCGTATAGAAGAAGAAGATTCACAAAAGTATCTGGAATTAGACATTGTGTAGGAAATAGTGGATGTGGATTTGAAAACTTACCAGCCAACTCCCGTCCACTGCCTCGCGCACCTCATGGGCTAGGCGTCGTGTACAGTCGTCCTAAATCCAGCAAACTCACTTCACTTTGGTTTCCACAGGTGTTGGTTATTGTTATTGTGCGTGTCTTGTAGGGGTTGTAGTAGAAAATCACTGAAGGACCACTTCTATTAGAAGAAAAGTTTTTCTCGCGCGGAGCACGTTATTTTACGAGTTGAGACGATTGGTACCAGTAGAAAAGTCACACGCGAAAGTGCGGCGCCACTGTCGCCTTTCGTAGACCAATCAGATTGCTCAGCGAGTAGGCGTTAAGCAAGCCGACAAATTAATCAAATCACATCCTTTTTATTACACACAAAGGCTTGAGTACTAGTTGTGGGGTGACACAAAGCTATCCAAAATTTCTAAGAATAAATGCAGTAGGTAAACAGAACGGTACGTAACATGCCGCTCGCCTTAAAAGAATGGATTTCTTTTAACCTTAAATTACAGATATTTTAAACTTCACTCGAAAGAGGAATGAAAAATGCTACGAAAGCATGAAACAAAAAAAAATTACTCTTACTCTAGATTCCCTAACTAAGATTCGTAACAATATTAAGTAAAACTTATGAAATAATTATTCTAAGGGCAAAGGACATATTTTAACTACTGAGCGTTTCACAAAAGTTTTGCCCATTTGTAAAGTTACGACACGAGTAACATTGTCGGAACCCGGATGAAGAGCATGGACACGAGCCAGTCTCCACTGTAATGGTGGCAAATTATCATCACGTACAACGACAATAATACCTTCACGGAGTTGCGAGCCGCGATCTCGGAACCATTTATTACGCTGTTGAATTTCATGTAAATATTCACGACTCCAACGTTTCCAAAAGTGTTGCACACATTGTTGTACCCTACGCCATCTAGTGAGTCGATTTGGAATATTCTCGAATAATGAAATATCTGGTAGGGTCGTCAACGGACCTCCTATTAAAAAATGCGATGGTGTTAAGGGTAACGGATCTAAAGGGTCTGCACTTAATAAACAAAGTGGACGTGAATTGAGTACCGCTTCAATTTGACAAAGAAGGGTGTGCATCTCATCATACGTTTGAGTTTGCGTACCGAGGACTCGATGTAAATGATGTTTGAAACTTTTAACACCGGATTCGAAAAGGCCACCAAAATGTGAGGCATAAGGAGGTTGAAAATGCCAAGTGATGCCTTGTTCTAAAACCTTACCATTAAGAGTGGCTTGAACAGAATCATTACGTAAAAAAGTATATAATTCTTGTAGATAATTATTACACCCAACAAAGTTCCTTCCACAATCAGAGTAAATGTCAGTGCATAAACCTCTACGGGACGTGAAGCGTCGCAAGGCTGCCAAAAATGCTTCAGTTGACAACTCGGACACGACAACGTTCGAGATGTATGGCCTTGACAGACATACACACAAAGACAGCTACGTAACATTTAATAATTTTCGCATTTCGAACTTTATTTGCCCGAACGTAGAACGGACCCGCGAAATCAACAGATATTTTTAGAAATGGCCGCTCGGGGCGCACTCTGGCGGCCGGTAGCGGACCCATGCATGGTTGCGGATTCACGGGGCGAGCACGAAAACAACGAACGCAGCGATGTATGCGAGTACGTATAGCGTCACGACTAGACATTATCCAATAATTTTGAAGTAAAATGTATTGCACGGATTGTGGACCAGCATGTAGATGCGTGATATGTGCATGATCAATGATTAAATTTGTAAGATGATGTTTCTTAGGCAGAATCAATTGGTGTTTGGAAACAAACGGTAAAAGTGATTTGTGAATCCGCCCACCTACACGCAAATTATTTTTGTTATCCATAAAAGGGTTAAGTCGACGTAGTCTAATTGATGGATATTTTACATGTGAAATATTTTTAATGTCTTCGGAAAAACATGAATGTTGAACTAAATGGATAAGTCGATTTAAACAAAAATTTAATTCGGACACAGTTATGTATTTTGGATAGGAAATATGAATCTTCTTGCATTTACTATAGAATCGGAATAACAGTGCTGTTATTCGAACAAGTTTGCCTAGAGAAGAAAATCTTGTAATATACTCGACCACATCAGGTGGTGCTGAGGTGGAAGAGTTTGATACTATAGACAACGGTAGATTACGTTTGTCTTCAGTGACTTCTGGTATTTTCTTGGGGCTTGGCCAAAAACTAGAACCACGCGCGACCCACCAGGGCCCATGGAGCCACATCTCATTTTGTATAAAACTTGTTGGAAGCATTCCTCGAGAAGGTGCATCAGCTGGATTGTCAGCAGATGGAACATGTCTCCACCTATTGGCCGGAAGCCGGGATAAGATTTCACTAGTGCGATTCGAAACGAATGTTTTCCACTCGTGTGGTGGAGAACGAAGCCACGCTAACACGATGGATGAATCGGTCCACGCATACACATGTTCACAGTTTATGTGCTTATCATACACACTTTTAACTTTATCAATCAACTGTGATAACAAGACAGCCGCGCACAACTCAAGTCGCGGGATCGTAAGAACCGGTTTTATAGGTGCTACACGCGTTTTTGCGCGAAGAAGAAATGTTTTAATGTTATCACTATTATCGGATATACGGGCGTAAACACACGCGGCATAAGCCCGCTCGGAAGCATCGGAAAACCCGTGAATTTGAATGACATTCACGTTTGCAAAAACGAAACGTGGAATTTGAAAATTTGATAATAATGGTAACTCGTTAAGAAAATTAGACCAAGCATTTATAATATCTACAGGAGGTGACTCATCCCAGTCGACCCCTGACATCCATAACAACTGAATGAGATGTTTCGCGTAAATAGTTACAGGAGATAACCATCCCATAGGGTCATAAATTTTGGCTATTTGTGATAGTATAGACCGTTTTGTAATTTTATCAGTAGTTGTTTGTTTAACGCTGAAAGTGAAAGTATCAGATTTAGGATTCCACTGAAGTCCTAAAACTTTTATTTGTTTGTCATTCTCCATCAGAGCGAAAGAAACGTTATCAGGCCGCTCGCCCTGACAGACTGACGTTCGTAAAGCAGCGAGTAACGCTGGCGAATTGCTTTGCCACTTCCGTAGCTCAAAACCTGCTGACGAACAAATACCTACTAACTCACGCTGTAAAACCAGTGCCTCTTTTACGTCGCCAGCTCCGGTGACGATGTCATCAACGAAAACCTGGTCCTGGAGAACCTTAGAACCTAGCGAGAAGTTAGCGGCTTCGTCCTGAGCCAACTGTTGAATAGTACGAAGGGCTAAGTACGGTGATGAGCTGACACCAAAGGTGACCGTTCGCAATCGATAATCAAGCAACGGTTCAGTTGGTGATTTACGCCACACAATGCGTTGAAAATCCCAATCGGATTGTTGTAATTTTATGTTTCTGTACATCTGCTTAATGTCGGCAGTGACAGCAATAGCATGGATACGAAAACCTAATAAAACGTCTACTATATCCTGGTGCAATTTCGGACCAGTCAGTAGAACATCATTAAGTGATATTCCATTAGAAGTTTTACAACCCGCGTCAAAGACGACGCGAGTGCGAGTAGTCTCACTAGATTCCTTGACCACGCAGTGGTGCGGAATGTAATAGCTAGTAGTTAAGGAAGTAGGTATATTAACTGGCTCCATGTGACCGAGTTCCAAGTACTCCTGGAGGCACGCATGATACTCTATTTTAAGCTGAGGATTATGTTCTAAACGATACTCTAATTTTCTAAACCTGGAAACCGCCGTATCCCGTGATTCGCCGAGGGCGGGAGCATTAGGTTTGAAAGGAAGTGGGACCACATATCGCCCAGCTTCATCGCGTGTATGTGAATTTACGTAGATAGATTCACACAACGCTTCGTCGGGACTTAGGATTCTCTTTTCCGGAAGAGACTCCAATTCCCAGAATCGTCTCAGATTGATGCCGTCATCGTATGATGAGCTAAAACTACTGAGACACACTTGAAGTGAAGTAGGTGTATTTTGGTTGTAAGAAACATCACCCATTAATAAATAACCAAAGATACTGTTCATAGCCATCGGTGAACCGGGTGGACCCTTGATCACGTGACCTAATAGGACTTGGGATAGTATATCCGCACCTAGAAGCATTTCCACTGATTGTGGAAGGTAAAACTTAGGATCAGCTAAATTTAAATTCTGTATGTGTGACCATCCCGTATAAGGCAACGTCACACATGGCATACGTGAAATAAGATTAGACAAAATTAATGCCTCGACTAAAATTGAAGGTTGCTCCCCGTGTGTAGGAGTGATATGACACGATACTATACCCTTTGGTAAAACAGCTGAGACTTCGGACCCGCCAATACCGAACACTGGAACGTGCGCTTGCCTACGGTGTAAACCTAACCGCTGCACACAAGCCTCGGTAATAAACGTCGCTTGACTGCCTGTGTCAATGATACACCGAACTGTGTGTTTTTGTGGGCCAACATGAACATTGATGAGTGCCGTACATAAGAGCACCGTACTTGCACTAACCGACGGAGCAATGGTTCGCGAATCGTTCGTGCGACCGTGCCACGCATGGTTTACCGTAGTCAATGCGGCGGCTTGCGAAGTACTGGGAACCGCTGTCTCTGTCGTTTCGTTCACAGGAAATGAAATAGCATTATCACTAATGCCGACTTCATTAATAACTGATAAACTGTGAGATTTTTCGAAATGAATTAACGAATGATGTCGTTTATGACATGAACGACACACAAAATTGGATTTACATTGTTTTAAATCATGACCGACATGTAAACAATTGATACAAACGTTTTTGTTTTGAATAAAAGCATACCTATCACGGGGAGATAAATTAAGGAATTTGGAACATTTTGTCAACGTATGTTGAGCATCACAACATAAACAATTATATTTTAAATTATTTTGTTTGATAGACTGTAAGTCTGTTATATTCGAACTCGATGACGTGACGTTGGCTGCGAGCGCGCGACGTTGGCCTTCGTAACCGCGCGATGGTGTCGTCGCCGAAGTTCGAGAAGTACCTACCTTTTCAAGATTTAATTTTTATTTTGTGGGTAAGAGGAGAATTCGTTTGCGGCTAACTCGCGTTCCAAGAAATTTATCAATGTATTTATGTCAGGTATATCCGATGGTTTGGTTAATGATAATTCGAAACGTTTTCGAATACTAGACGGAATTTTACGTAATAAAATCGTCACTAATATGAAACTCCATTGATCTATCGGAAACTGCATCGCCTGCAATGCCTTGATGTTTTCTTGATAAACATTGAGTAAATTTCTTAGACTTTGAGTCATTCTCTCGGTACTAGGTTCAATTTCTAATATTTTTTCGAGATGTTTCGTGGCGATAGCCCGTTTGTTGTTATACCGAGAAACCAAAATATCCCATGCAACACTATAGTTTTCGTCTGTAATTGGTATCGATTTAATAAGGTTATAGGGTTCATTCTTTAATGACAGTAATAAATAACGAAACTTCTCTGTATCCGTGTAAGTATTTTTGCCGTGTACTAATGAACGAAATAAATCGTAAAATGGGGGCCAATCCGTGGTCTCCCCTGAGAAGGTAGGCATTGGAAGAATAGGTAATCTACTTGCACAATTATTATTAGAATTAAATGGAACATGTGTAACTGCTGAATTATTCATCGTCGTACTAGACGACATTCTTCGTTTACGCTCATTATCATTTTCTTTAAGTTTGTCTAAGTGAACACTAATTGCGTAATAATAGTCATTAAAATTGTTACGAATCTGTAGTTGTTCCTCCTTGTCGAAAGTATTGGACTTGATCAAGAGTTTTTCTATCTTTGCCTGAAGTTTGAAGAACTTTCTTTGTTGAGAAGTTAGCTCTTTTGAGCGTGACCTAAACTGTTGTTCGTCTGAATCTATGAAATGCAATGTACGCTGGAGATCATCAATAATGATCTCGCGTTCGAAAATTTCTTGTTGAATTAACTCCGCCATTTTGGACGCGTAACGACGCAAAATTAATTAGGAAGTTATGAACTAAGAACACTAGGAAAATTAACCCCACACCAAGCACTCAAATCCGGCTCGACGGGCCAAACAATTATGTGTAGGAAATAGTGGATGTGGATTTGAAAACTTACCAGCCAACTCCCGTCCACTGCCTCGCGCACCTCATGGGCTAGGCGTCGTGTACAGTCGTCCTAAATCCAGCAAACTCACTTCACTTTGGTTTCCACAGGTGTTGGTTATTGTTATTGTGCGTGTCTTGTAGGGGTTGTAGTAGAAAATCACTGAAGGACCACTTCTATTAGAAGAAAAGTTTTTCTCGCGCGGAGCACGTTATTTTACGAGTTGAGACGATTGGTACCAGTAGAAAAGTCACACGCGGAAGTGCGGCGCCACTGTCGCCTTTCGTAGACCAATCAGATTGCTCAGCGAGTAGGCGTTAAGCAAGCCGACAAATTAATCAAATCACATCCTTTTTATTACACACAAAGGCTTGAGTACTAGTTGTGGGGTGACACAAAGCTATCCAAAATTTCTAAGAATAAATGCAGTAGGTAAACAGAACGGTACGTAACAGACATCGATAACAAATTCAGCTGGAGGAAACATATAGAGCATGTTTGTAATAAGTTAAGACAATATTTAGCTAATATTATAATTCTGAAGAACCGCATTCTTTTCAAAGTAAAACTTATGTTAAACAACTATTTAGCAGCATCATACATTCAATATGGACTCAGTAGTTACGATCGAACATTCAAATCTTATCTCACTAAAATATATAAACTCCAACTAAATATAATAAAGAATATCGTATCTAAAAAAATTAAATACCAATTTCAAAACAATGAGCATGGACTATTTTATCACTGTAATATTACCTGTACATACACAATTTAAATATACATTGCGTAAAGGACAATACGGACATCTTCTTACTTAGTTATTCGGTTAATTAACAACCTACCTTCCGATTTGCGCAGTGACATTACGCCAAGAAATATTAAATTAAAACTTAAGTCCCACTACCTACAAGACATTGAATGCTCAATGTGAAATGCAGTTTACGTAGCCGTAACTAGTATATAACCTGAGATGAAGTTACCAAATTTCGAAATAAGGTACTGTATATATTAGTACCTATGTTGTATTTTATTGTCTACCTTGATTTTGTTTTTACTATGATGTATAATTACATGTAGCATTAAGTACAAACCTTATCGGTTTAAAAATGCTACTCTGCTAAAACAAATGTAATAATTTTTAAATGGTAAATAAATGAAAAAAAGTGTGCCACGATGGGTGGTCCACGTGGAGTGCTACTAACTGCGCTTGCGTGGAAAATACTACGTTAGTTAAAATACTATATCCAATACTAGGAGATCATAAAGCATCAGAGCTTTAAAACTATGCGAATCCTCGTGATGGGTCCACGTGGAGTGCTACTTACTGAGCTTGCGTGGAAAATACTACGCTAGTTAAAATACTACAATCAATACTACGAGATCATAAAGCATCGCATTCTTTCAAGAGCCTTAAAACTCTATCCAGAGTTTGAGCTGCCAACCATTTGAACGTGCCCCAAAAGGTGGTGGCCGTAAGGCTTATCCGGGGGTACCGCACGATTTCCCGCGAGGCGGCGAGCCTCCTTGCCTCGCAACCCCGTGCAGGGCACGCCACAATAGTGGCGATAAGTCCCCTCTTTGAAGAGTGGCTGGAGAGACGCCACGGCATCCTCACCTTCCGCCTGACGCAGGTTCTTACCGGACACGGATGTTTCGGTAAGTTCCTGCACTGAATCGGGCGGGAGGATACGCCCGGGTGCTACCACTGCGAGGGTCGACCGGAGGACACGGTGGAGGTGTGCCCCGCTTGGGTGGAGCACCGCCGTGTCCTTGAGGTGGCGATCGGCGGCGGCGAGCTCTCGCTTCCGGCCCTGGTTCGTGCCATGGTCCGGAGCGAGACGGAATGGGACGCCGTCACCTCCTTCTGCGAAGCAGTCATGCTAGCGAAGGAGGTGGCGGTACGTGAGAGGGAGATCTCCTCACGTCCCGGCCGCCGCGGGTGACGCCCCGGGCGTCGGGGGCCACGTGGTGGCTTCCGGCCACCGTAGGCGCGGGCCTGTGGACGGGGAGCTATGGGCTAGCTCGCCGTCCGTCCGTCTCATGACGACAGGCCGTGTTGACGGCGCGTTCGTGTTCCACGCGCGCCTCAAAGAGAGTCAGCAATAGGGAAGGGGTCCGCAAAGGCCGAAGCCTGCCGGGGCTGCGGGACTATTCGAAAGAGATACCGTGGCCTCGGAACACAAAGGGCGATGAAGGAACATGGATGGGTTTTTTAGTCAGTAAAAGTCAAGACACTCCCTCCCTCTGATGATTTCCCATCCTAAAAAAAAAAAAAAAGGGTGCTCATAGTCATCAAGACTAAGCAAATCACATGTAGGCTCAAAGGTGCTCAAAGTGATCGGGACTAAACGAAACTAATTTCGAAATAAAACAAATAAAATCAATTCCTGAATTTTTGTGTCATCACCATCATCATATCAGCCCGGAATCACTCACACACACATAATATTTGAACACTTGAAACAAATCCTAAAACTACCCAAGATCAATACAAAAATCTATTTATTAAAAATGTAAAACATATTCCAAAATGTCTTTTTAATTAATTAATACTATTTGTCAAGAAAATGCGCAGTGAAAAAATATATTTTGGAAAAAAAAAAAAAATTGTTCATTACTAAAAGGATAAATAATGCCTTACTAGGGTAGATTTATTCCATACCGTCCGTTCAGGGCAGGAAATAAACCTACCCTGACGGAACGACGCGCTGTTGTTGCCGTGTCGCCGGGAAGTACGTCACGCGCGGCGACGCGCGTGCGCCGTACTAGGGAAACACCGAGGTTCAACGAACCATCCTACTACATAACCATACATGATTTATTAATAAATATACAGGTTAACGATGGCGCCGACAATACGGCAATAAATGAAAACACTGCAAATACTAGTTCACAGGAATATTCTGAAATTGTCAAAAAATTATAACATATTAATTAAAAAATATATGTATTTGTCATTTAAAAATGTTAACGAATTACAACACCATTTACAAAATGTTGGTTTACTTTCTTTAGTATCAGTAACTATGATTTGAATAGCTCCTTGACTAAGTCTAACTTCGATAAGTCAGGCATCTTACTCGCCCTGCCGGGGCTGCGGGACTGTTCGAAAGAGATACCGTAGCCCCGGAACACAAAGGGCAATGAAGGAACATGGATGAGTTTTAGTCAGTTGAAGTCTAACACTCCTTCCTGCTCCGCCCAGAGCCGGAGGAGTAATTTGATGATTTCCGATCCGAAAAAAAAGGAGTCTTACTCGTTTTAGTACAAACACGAAAAGCACGCCCCAGTGTAGTAGGCAAAAGGCAAAAGGCATCCTAATGTTTATGTTTTTCTACTGATTATAAACTTTTGCATTCAACGGCTGTTATTAGATACAATTTTTCTGTCATTATCAACCATACATATCATTCTACTCCATAAACTACTTCTATCTCCTAACGTCTGCTTTGCATTGGAGTGCACAAATTAGTAGGTTAAATTGTGTATAGAAAAGCTTCTTTTATCAATATCAAAAACTGTAAGTTTTCGCAGTTTTCAGTCTAGTTGCTTCTACTTCCGCAGAAAAAGAAGTTTAATAATTGTTTACACTTTTGTGCTAATGTAGGTATAATGGAAGTATCTGTTTAATCCACAGTAACTAAATAAACTTTATGTAATTTAAATATCATTCATTAATCACTACTACTACTACTATTAATTACTTATATGTGTAATTATATATCTTAATAGGTTAAGTTAGTTGGTAAGGCACTATTGTCGTGTATAATCGTGTAATCATAACAACAGCGACACATAAATGACCTACGCTACTCTTCGTTGCGAATTACATATTGATTAATATAAATACATCAAACAAAAAAGTCAACACCATTGTCAATGGGAAATGTTTTAGAAATGTGGCAACATTGCAAAATATCTTTCAAAATTCAAATTGCGCGGGCATATTAGAGTTTTCCTTTCAAACTCCAGATGTCGCTAATGGCGTTTCCTGTACAAACGGTGCCAACTCGGCGATGTGTTACTAAGAGTGCAGAAACGCAAAGAGCTTACGAACGTCCAAATAACGTTGATCCCTGGGGGTGTGTCCAGTTTCTGTGGTGTTGCCAGGTGTGGTGTTTTCACAGTCCCATCTAATTGACATAAGATATTACATTTTTATTTACTTAGACATTTTACAAATACGAAAATTATGTACGTTACGCATCCGTCGATACAATACATGTAATTTTAAACTGCGTGTCAAATATGTATGAATTATTTTTTTTTTTAATTCATCAGCCGCTTTTGTTTTAAAAAGATCATTATTTACCGTGTTATTTTATGTGTTATTATAGGTAACAAGAAATTACTGAAATAGATATATTTAGATTATGACGTGAAATCCTATTTTGCATTATACAATGCCGCCGTGGGTCTAACGCATGATTGGCGCTGAAATACTGGATACCCAACCCCAAAACGATTTGCCACACCCAAAAGGGGGGAGCTAGCTACACTAATATCCACCCAAAACGACAACCCTCTGACCATTATGTTCGTCTCTTGCTCACTTAGGCTTCAATAATATAACTCTCTCTCTTTCCCTCAGTGTGAACTTGAAATAAGACTGCGGTATGTCTGACCACACGCCGGTTGCGACTGATGACATATAGCTTACGTCGCACTCATCCTTTAAGAAATGGTGGGTTTTAATTTTAAATGGAGAAAACCAAAGGAAAAGAAACTAGACAGAACTAAACAGACTACTAAAGTACTAAGCAATTAGATGTCGAACAAACAACATTCTAATAATATTCTACTCTGTGTATAAAATTCAGATAGAATTTTAATCCGCGACCGTGACGTCACGGCACGCCGTCGACAGCGTCTGACGTTTCAACGAGACCAACATAAGTGATGTTTCCGTAGTAGAATAATAAGTAGTAGTAATAATATCAATCTCTTACTACTATACACAATATCTCTGCCTCTATATGATGCACACATAGACGATTAAAAGGATGTTTGCATAAACTAAATCTTTGATTAATGCGCATGCGCTAGGAACGCAAAGGAACGCGTTTTTCGATACAAATTGTGTCGGCACATTGGCTCAGTGGCAGAGCACCTCACCCGTTAGAAAAAAAAAAATACGGAGTGAGGAGGTCGTTGGTTCGAATCCTTCATGTGCCCTTTTTGCTAGCCTTTATGTAATTTAATTCACTTTTGAAAGCTTCTTATAACTTTTTCAGAGCTTTTCCTGAAAGAAAAGTGATTGTTTTTGCAAACTTTTCTTATTATACGATTTTTCGTTTTTTATCCTTACCTTTTAAAACCCTAAATTTTGATACCTTATTCAAAGGGTTTGGAAGAAAAAAAAATTTTACTCCACAATATGGCGCCCAAAATACGCTTTTTTCTTTGTACTTGTATTTATATAGTTAGTGATACACGCGGAGTTACAAAAAAATTAACGATGCATAATTATTGATCCAATTCGGTTAATCCATTTCGTCGTTGAAGTTCTAACACCACGTAAGTCAAAAAAGAGTTACGTAGTCACAATGGAACGGACATACATACAAATATATGCGCAGAAAACATTACCAAATTAAAATAAATTTACAATAAACATACAAAATACGAGCAACGCCTTCATTTATTTAACATAAAGACGCTGCGAGACCGTCGCCGTTCGCGCGATCTTATTTTTCTATACAAGATTGTCAACGGAATCTTAAAATGCAGTGATTTTTTTGAGTAAATTTCGTATTCAGCCCCTTCAAAACCTCCTAGATATCCCATCACCAGACTGCTTCATATCCCTTTTTGCCAATCAAACCTTGGTCTCAATGCTCCTTTGCTCAGAATATGTAGAAACTATAACAGCTCACACACATCACTGAAAACCGATTTATTCGGTGTTTACCATAGCAAGTTTAGAAGATCAGTTTCTGAGGTACGGGTGAGCACTAATTTACCTTTTTTAACCGACTTCAAAATTCGTCGGAGGTTCTCAATTCGTCGGAACCTTTTTTTATTTTATTTATGTATGTTCCCCGATTACTCGAAGATGGCTGGACTGATTTGGATTTTTTTTGTTTTGTTTGAAAGGGTTTACTTCCCAGATGGTCCCATGATCATCAAATCAGGATATGATGATGGGGTCCTGGAGAAATCGAGACAACTCTTCAAATTTATAGGCACACTTGAAGCGACTTGGGTAGTTTTTGAAAGAGTACTTTCTGGGAGTGGTTCCATTTCAATTTGGTGAAGATCTGATGAAGGACTTCGGAGATAGGCAACGGAACTCCTTAATAAATGATAGCAAATGGACTGGGTTTGGTGAAATCTCATGTCTGTTTAGTGTTTACACCAGTTCATAACATAACATCACGCCGGTACGCTGTAAAGGGGTAAGCACATGTGAACCACTAAAAAGTGATATTGAGACTGTAGCGCCGTATTTAGCCTTAATATTTAGTTTGTGCGTGGATCAAGGGGTCTTCCCGGATCTAATGAAATTCAGTAAGGTAATACCGCTTTTTAAATCTGGGGATAGTAAAGACACCAATAACTATAGGCCCGTATCCGTGTTGCCGGTTTTCAGCAAGGTGTTTGAAAAGATAATGCTCAATCAAATGCTTAACCATTTTAACACCAATAAAATATTGCACGAGCAACAGTATGGTTTCACCAAAGGACGTTGTACAACTGACGCCGGTGTCACTTTATTAAAACACATATTTACTGCGTGGGAAGAGGCACAAGATGCCATAGGAATCTTCTGTGACCTTTCGAAGGCATTTGATTGCGTAAATCACGAAACCCTGATCTTGAAACTTGAGCATTACGGTTTAGGTAAACTTGCGCTTAGTTTAGTAAAATCGTATTTGAATGATAGACAGCAACAGGTACAAATAAATGGTGTCAATTCAATGGGTTTAAAAGTAAAAATGGGTGTACCACAGGGTTCGATATTGGGTCCCTTCCTCTTTTTAGTATATATTAATGACCTACCCCGTTTATTTAACAACCATCCGCATATGGTGTTGTTTGCTGACGATACTTATTTAATATTTAGGATAAACAGACGTGCCACTGATCTTGACGACGTAAATAACGCCCTACTGCAGGTCCATAATTGGTTTACCGCTAATAATTTTGTACTAAATGGGAAAAAAGCTAAGTGCATTAGATTTGCTCTACCAAATGTCAAAAGTAATGATTGTGACATAATATTGAATTAAGAGAAACTAGAATTTGTCGATAAAACGGTTTTCTTGGGAATCACGCTCGACTCAAGGTTACAATGGGGTCCTCATTTAACATCTCTTGCAGGACGGCTGAGTTCAGCTGCATATGCTGTTAGGAAAATCCGTCAATTTACTGATATTGATACCGCGAGGCTAGTCTATTTTAGTTATTTCATAGTATTATGTCATACGGCATTTTACTATGAGGACGGGCTGCAGACATCGAGTCTATATTTATTCTGCAGAAAAGAGCCATCAGAGCCATATATGAATTACGTAGACGCGATTCTCTAAGAGAACTGTTTAAGGAAATTAATATCATGACAGTACCTTGTCAATACATCTATGAAAATATCATGTACGTTGGGAAAAATCTGCATTTATTCAATAAAAGAGGTGACAGACACCATTATAACACTAGAAATAGGGACCAACTAGTTCAGCCAGGTTTCAGGCTTGCTAAAGTAGATTCATCTTTCATGGGGTACTGTTTGAAATGTTACAATAAAATACCTCCCCACATTCTTCAACTGAATGAGACGAAATTTAAATCTTGTATAAAACGCACACTATGTAGGCAAGCATATTATAAGTTGAGGGATTACATTGATGATAAAAATGCTTGGCTAAATGCTGGTCCTGCTCCACAACCATAGATGCGAACTAATTGATTGTACTGGTCGGGCATTATTTGAGTCTGTGGACACGCAAAGAAGAAGAAGAATTGATTCCCATGTTAATGTATTGTGGAAGCTGCAGAAGATTGTAAAAATATACCTACTTGCATTGTATAGATTCCAGTTTTTAGTATTATATAATTGCATAGCACATGTGTGAGTACTTTGTACTGTTCAGCCACCACTTACATTTAGTTATCTTTCATTGACTTGAAAATGCCTTGGTGGCTACGAGAGAATGTCATGCTCACTCAAATGTCTCGCTGATGGTGGCGGGTGTGTCGGGTCACTTAGTTCCCTTAAATATGGTCGAGTTGAATGGTGCCGATACATGCGTCATGTTCGTGAATGGGCGCTCTCAGTTGGGACTGGTCATCTCTTAGCTGCCACGGTTCGTTCCTTTTAATTACTTTTTTTTTTTAATTTTTGATTTATCATTTTACTCTGGACGCTCTTAATGTGCACGTCTTTCTACATCGTTCTCACATATATGTATAATCTCAACATGAATGATGTAACCAAGATTTTGTAACAATATTTTGATTTAAAAGAGTGTCCATGGAGTTTCTTGCCCGTTCTTCTCCATAGAGATCTACGTTAGGGAATGGGCAACTAAAGTACTTTCTAAAGTTATTATGCCTTGTGACTGTGACTGTAGCTTTGCTTTTTTTGTATTTTCGACATTCAAAAGTGCCGTAATGGTCTAATTGAAATAAATGATTTGAGTTGAGTTGAGGGTGAAAAATAAAAACTTTTTTGCAAAAAATAAAACCGACTTCCAAAAACACAAAAAGTGAATAATAACTTTAGCTTCAGAAGTCGGTGACCTTTGTTTGATTGATTTAGTTCTTTTGTCACCGACTTCTGAAGCTAAAGTAATTTTTCTATTTTTTGTGTTTTTGGAAGTCGGTTTTATTTTTTGCATAAAAAAATTTTTAATAACTAATTTCTGTCAACTCAATACATTTACAACTTCGCAACCATTAAACGAAAATGTAAATCTTTATATATCACACTCATTATGCCTATGTATATCATCATAATCCATATCATTTCATTTAGTATTAAGTCAATGTTATTTTACATTGTATTCGAATTTTATTATTAAGATTTATGGATTTTAATGGACTGCGTCAAAACACAGGAGCGACCAGCGTTCTGGATCAACGGCCTGCGATAGACAAAGCTTAGGGATATTGGTTTAGACTACCTCGTAGGTCTAGTGGTCGCAAGTGCGACTGCTGAGCAGGGGTCCTGGGTTCGATTCCAATGTCGTGCAAAGTGTTATTGGGTTTTTCTATCAATATTTTTTCAATAGCAGCCGCGGAGTCTGGATTTGTGCCTGGTGATGGCAATAGGCTCGCCCCCTGTTACATGGGACTTAAACATAACCGGCAAAATGAGGGTGTACTAGGTAAACTTCTGCCTAACCCTTTGGGGATTACAGGCGTGATGTTATGTTAATGTCGTTCTATTTTTCACGAATAGGAAAGCCTATTTCGCAGCTTTTATAACACTCTTTAGTATATAAAACTAATGCGAAACAATCCATTAGATACATAATGTTAATGCGAAACAGCTCAGAACTTATGTTATCCTGGTACCCTTAGTTCAGTTGCAGTGTGTTCAGACACAGTGTACGGCACAGAACGCCAAATTGGACATGCTTTGCATATTTGAGCCTCGGTACAAGGAAAGCAAGACCTGCCAGGAGGTGGATCGGTAGAGCTCGCTTTAACAGCGATGCGGCGATGGACAACGATACGTCACTCCCGTTGTGATAACAGTGACCTAGAAGCTAGACCTTGAAATATCCGCGAATACAGAGAAAACTTTTATGTTGTGGATACTATCTCCTTCTTGGTTAGAGTTATTAGATTCAATTAGAAGTCTAGGTTTCAGTGACGTAGGAAATTCGGATCACTTAGTAAATACCTATCTCAGGAAATTTGGATTACACAGACGCGTTAAAATATAACAATGCCATCCGAGTTTTACAAGATTACTCCGGATTATTAGCCAATCAGAAACAGATTAAATTATAGACCTCGAGCTTCGAGATTGTTATAGCATTCTAAAAGTTGGATCATATTATAGCTATAAAAATATAGTCATAGTCATGAAGTTTCCAATTGCCTTACCTAGAATCTACATTTTATATAAACTTTCCATAGTCCCTAAAAAATATAACCTAGCCCTAATGCCTACCCTACCTTACATAGCAACCCAGGGACCATATTCTATGTACATAGAGACAGAATGTCCGAAGACCGATTAATGGTAACTCTGCGAGGATAAGGTCAACTACGAGATAAGCCGGATTGTACTCAACAGCTAATCACGCAGCAGAACAAATCTGGGCCAGTGGTCATTTTAAGCATCCTTGCTACTCTTCCCGCAAAGCCCGTGCCTGCAAAGGCAACGGACCGGGCCGATGATGACGGTTTCGTGACGGTGCAAAGGAGGAAACGCCATCAGCGAAGCTGTAAGAACCGCTCCGGTAAGTCTCCTGCGGAGCCCAACATTAAACTTCGCGCCGCGAAGCCGAACACCCCGGTGCACATCTCTCGCCTACATTACACCACTGAGGCTGAGGACATCGAGGAGCACGTGCGCCAAAGATTGAAGTACACGCCTAGAGCACAGTTACTGGAGTCACGCTGCAACGTCAATTTCAAGGCGTTTGTGGTGCGCATCCCGACTTGTATGCTCCATTTGGTGTTGGACGAAAGTTTTTGGCCGCAGGATGTGGTGTTCCGTCGCTTCCGCGGACCAATTCCACTAGAACGCACAAAACATCGTGCAAGTGAAGTGCGACTAACATAGTTTTAAGTTGCTTATACATTTTTATCGTTTCGTGCATAGGACTAAACTAAAAGTTCTTATTCCAAGGCATAAAGGGTCAAACTGCAATAATACAATGCATTTAAACTGAAACAGAACTGTGAAAACGCCCCCTGTACAACGAAAGAGATAATAACGGCACCAACTGGTATTACAAACACTTCTGTCATCGTTGAAAGATAAAGTATATATTTTTATATAACAATATAATTGAGCCACGGACGTTGTCGCCTCCTGTAGCGTCCATTTGTTCTTGTAACGCTACAAGAACAAATGGACGCACGAACAGTATCAAGATTATTAAGGACCAGCCAGGTTTTCTTTATGACCTTTATCATGAGTTTATGAAGCCGTTGAAGTAGACATAACATACTGTAACTAACACATTTTAATAAAGTTATTTTTGACGCCATAATATCAAAATCAAAGTAATTATTTCATGTAGGCCAGTCACAGGCCCTTTTGAATTGACGAAACAAAGATGAAAATTAAATTTAGCTACAGTCCCAGTCACAAGACATAAAAACAGTGAAACTACTGTAGTTGCCCATTCCCTAGCGTAGATCTCTATGGAGAATAACGGGCAAGAAACTCCATGGACATTCTTTTAAATCAAAATATTTTTTACAAAATCTTGGTTACATCATGCATGTTACATACATCATGCATGGTACATTATGTGATAACGATGTAGCAAGAAGATAATTCTTTCAGAGTACAAGACAAAAATAAATTAATATCACAGCGTGCAAGTTAAACGATTTACTGGAGCGGCCTTTACGATCGCGTAGCTCTCGTAGCCGACGTTTTCTACGCCGAAGCATCACGTAGAACACTAAATAATTTACTGATCAAGTTTCTACCGCTACGAATATTTTGTAAAGAGAAAAAATGGGCATTTTATCTCATAGCTACTTATGGTAGCACATATTATTATCATTAATGATCGATTAGAATTATACATTTTATAATAATTATGTTTCTACACTTTCTACAAAAACGATATTTCTTAAAAAACACAAAACACACTTACAAATACAAGTTCATGTTCTAATCGTTTTACAGAGAGTAAAACAAAATGTTAGAAAATCCAGATGATACGATCTCCATACAGCGTGCCCCATAGATACGCAACGCGTGCATTTTACAAGCGCAACATGAATTATAAGGAGTTATCATGCACGTTCCACCACGTACAAAGTCTAGACTAACATAGTAATATTCTAACTCATCCCACCATTGATTGAATGAAACTGTGTAAGTAATGCAGTACCCCGTCTACTGCTATTGCATTTCCTCGTTGGATTTTTGTATACGCCCATCGCGCTAGTGCATACAGATGAACTTATCTGTCCCGTGTCCAGGTGTGCGTGCACGTCCAGAGATAGAACGGGACCCACATCTTTGTAATCATAGAAACCCGGTGCGACAAATCTATTTATTGATTTTAGTTTCATCAGGCCCATGCACGGCAGGCTATTACTTTCATAAATTTAAAATAATACTAACAACACAAATTTGTTTGTATGTAATTCACATATGAAATTTTAAAAAAAAAATCTACAAGCGCCCACGGCCTCTGTTAAGCTGAGAGTGACTCGAATGATAATAAAATAAATTAAAATATGTTTCATTTCTTAGTGCACTTGGAGGATAAGGTCATGATAGAAATCTTGTTTATCCATGAAAATAATATGAACGCGTCGACAAAGTTTTGTGTTCGCGCTAATTAACCATTGAAGAATTATTTTGTGAGGAGACGATCCTGGCTGCAGGATTGAGTATTGTTTGTCAAATACGTATTATCACCAGAACCACAGGTGTATGCAAAATTTCAGCTCAATCGGTTGGAGGCTTTGAAATTTAATTGCAAGATTTTACCAATACAAACTAACAAGGCTAGTTGTATAAAAGCTTAAAAAAATAAAAATGAAAAATACGAGTAGTTATGGTTCATTTCATAGTGCACTTAGCCACTTGGCCGCTTTTCAGTTTTATTCAGACAGCTAAGTGAGCTTGGCCGCTCTGGCCGAGCCCGCAGAGCCGTCTGCCGTCCCGACTGTGCTCCCATTCAGACGGTTGTACGTGCATACATCTTTACAGCTCTGCAACACAAGAGTAGCGGAGGAAGCAGCCTTTTTTACTATTTAATCTACTAGCACAACGCTTGCGAGTTCGTCTGCGAAAATTGTGATAGCTCGGCTAACATGCATGATGTAAATATAATTTGTGTAGTGATTGGCCGAACATTGCTTGCTTGCTTACACGTTCGTCGCTCCCGCTCCCTCTTGTCGATGCGCCGTTGTGGTCTTTTCTTTCGCCGGAAGTGCCGGAACTACTATTAACTACTACTATTTGTTGATTATGATTATTATTTATTAGTGTTTCTATTCTTATTGTGTATTTAATTTTATTGTATTGAATTAGTAAATGAAATTGTAATTGTTAATTGTTGTGTGTGTGTGTGTTGTTTGTTACAAATTGAAAATATTGTGTATGTAATGTGACTGTATGAATTTGTGTGATTTCTATTATGAGTCGGTGATAATCGAATTAAATGATTTTATTATTATTATTATTAATACTACGCCATGGCATATACCATCCTGGACACGCGAGTTCCTTTATTCGAAATCCTTATAACAATTTCTAAAATAGCTGTTCTATTCTGATGCATGTCATGACTGTTGTCAGCTGTCAAATAGTTGAAACTCTGTTTAATGAGGCATTTCTTTCCACCTGGCAAGACAAAAATGTTGATAGCTCGGCTAATATGCATGATATCAATACAATTTATAGACTATAGCACTCACGATTAATCTAGCTTTCTACCAGTGAAAGAATTGTTCACGAATTCCGGAGATTACCCCCTCTACATACAAACTTACAAACCCCTCTTTGTAATATTAGTATAGATTGCCAACTTAGCGCGTCATCCAGTTAAACTTGAGTCATACACCTGTGATTTGGAATTGATCTGAATCTGAATGTCGCGTAAGTTCAATATTCAGAAGAAATACTTAATTTCCGTCGCAAAGTTTTTTCAAGTTGGTTTATACAGGGTGTAAACAACCTCATCACGAAGCCATCAACCAAGCATTTTGTACATCAAACTAAGTAACTTTACGCAAAAATTATTGCTGGGAAACGACTTTTTTTTTTGGGGTGAAAAATCATGTTTTGTGGTAGAACTCAATGTAACGCACTCAAAACATTGTGCTGATGGATGGATTGAATAGTACGGAGGTCGTGGAGATGTTTAAAGTTAAAATCTTGTATTTTAAAAAAAAGTTACTAAGAAGTTGGAAAGTTGATCCCCAATGTCTCCGTAACTAGAAGGTTCCCAGGTATGGTGTAGAACAAAAAAATGATCGCAATTACGAGGAGAACAATTGCTTTTCGGCTTCATTAAGAGGTTTTTTACACCCTTTAGATAACACAGAGATCGTAAACAACACTTTCTAAATTAACGAAAATATTTCGTCTTTATTAAAGGTGCTATTGTATCTATGCATCTTTGCGCTTGATATTATGCTCCTAATTCTTCATGATAGTTCGTTTTGTACAAAAAAGCATCAACATTTCTGCTTAGCTGCGAGTGAATTAGGTGTAATGAAAATTCATGAGCTACAAATGAATTTTTACCTCACTTAAAGAAGAAGAAGGTTAAAATTCGTCTGTAATTAATACAGGAGGATTTTTTCAAGTGAACAGTTCAGCAATAAGACGCCTTTGAATCTTATGATATATGTAATCAAAAATAGTATTCACGCTCAGGTTACAGTTGCGGCAAAATACTGTTACTGTGTAACTACGCGAAGCACTTTAACCCTTGATCTGTCCACGAAGTAGACACAATAGTTAAACAATGGTGTCTCGAACAAATTGGTCATTTGACAGATCATGATATATTACTATCAGATAATTTTATATTCCATAGACTTATTAAAAATATCTAAGAACATACAAAAACTTTTTTGCAAAAAATAAAACTGACTTCAAAAAACACAAAAAAGTGAAAACTAACTTGAGCTTCAGAAGTCGGTGACAAAAAAACTAAACCAATCAAACAAGGTCACCGACTTCTGAAGCTAAAGTTATTTTTCACTTTTTAGTGGTTCAGATGTGCTTAACTGCTTTCCCCTTCACAGCGTACCGGCGTGATAATGTTATGAACTGGTGTAAACAATAGACAGACATGAGATTTCAGCAATCCCAGTTCTTTTGCTATCATGCATTGAGGAGTTCCGTTGCCTATCTCAGAAGTTCTTCATCAGATCTTCACCAAATTGAAATAGTACTACTCCGAGAAAGTCCTCTTTCAAAAACAACCCAAATCGCTTCAAGTGTGCCTATAAAAATTGATGAGTTCTTTTTATTTCTCCAGGATCCCATCATCAGATCCTGACTTGATGATCATGGGATCACCTGGGAAGTATACCCTTTCAAACAAAACAAAAAAAGTTCAAATTCGGTCAGCCATCTTCGAGTAATCGGGGAACATACATTAAAAAAAAAGGTTACGACGAATTGAGAACCTCCTCCTTTTTGAAGTCGAATAAAAATATAATGCATAGCCAAAATTGCTGGATCTAGAAACTTGCAATTTTGCTAAAGTGTTTCTAATAAATTGTGAAATTGATAGCTGATGTGAAGTTCGTTTAAAGATTTGTGTTATTTAATATATACACACATCAACACCGTCTAGGGATATTTTGTATAAAGTTCTTAAACTCAAAAAATACTGGCCAGTTTTAAATTCTTTTCAAGAAAGCTTATTTTAAAAACCTTTTTGAATGATTCTAAATTTGAATTTGAAAAAATAAATTAAAAACAAAAGAATTACGCGGCATAATGGTAGTGAAGTCCGAAAGTTTAATTTTTGTTTTTGGCTATTTTTTTGTGTCAAATTTAGGTTTTTTAACAAGTTATCGGTTAATTTCAAATTAATGTTATTGTGTGCATCATGCAGCGGCGCCATTTAACGAGAGCGGAAATTTTAAGGGCAGTAGGCATGCTCCAAGCTGGGACTACTCAACGGAGTATTGCTGAGGAGATTGGAACAAGAAAAAACGTGATATCAAGGTTATGGTCACGTTATCGTGCTACTGGTGAAGTGGCTGAAAGACACCCAGGCGGGAAGCGCATAACCACTCAGCGACAAGACCGATTTTTGCAAGTTCCCGCGAGAAGACAACCAAATGTTACGGCCATGCAGTTGGTTCAGAGGCTCCAGTCAGAGCACCAGTTGCTTGTGAGTGACCAAACTGTGCGGAGATGGCTAGCTAGCAAGCTAATCGTCATGCTCGTAGACCGCTTCGTACTCCAGCACTACGCCGAGGAAATCGTGGACGACGACTAGAGTGGGCTCGTGAACATTTGCTCTGGGAAGATAACCAGTGGTCTGTAGTGCCGTTTACCGATGAGTCTCGGTTTGGTTTCCATCTCGACACACGTAGAGTACATGTTTGGCGAGTTCCTGGTCGTGAGAGCCGTCTGCAACATCCTCAGGAAGTCCAGTCATACCACGGCAGGACAATTGTGGTTTGGGCGGGAATTCGTGTTGGTGGAAGAACAGACCTCGTTTGGATCAAAAACACCATGACGGCTGAAAAATACCGTAACGAGGTTCTAGTACCAATTATCCCCATCGACAACAAATGGGCCAAGAATTCACGCTCATGCACGATAACGCCCGTCCGCACACAGCGAGAGTGGTGACGAGCTGGTTGCAGGAGCACGACGTATTGGTCTTAGACTGGCGCGCTCAATCGCCTGACCTAAACCCCATAGAACACGCGTGGGACATGCTCCAAAGAAGGGCTTTGAGGAATTTCCCTGCAAAAATTGCGACGGAAGAGTAACTTTTTTTGCATCTTAGCCGGACCTGGGACAATATACCGCAGCAAGACTTGGATAACTTTATCCAAAGCATAAAAAATCGTTGCAGGACGGTTACTAACGTCATGGGTGGTGTTACTGACTACTGATTTTTCACATAACTGTTAAAAACAGATTATTTTTTCCTTATTTTTCACTTTTTCTTGAGAAACACATTCATTGTTAGGTTTACCATTATTTCACATTTTTCTTTATTTAAATAAAAACTTGTTTACCCAAAAAAAAAATCGTTTTCTTTTATTCTGGAGTGTAGTCTGATAAATGGGCTTTATAAAAATATATACATGTTGTATGTTATTTTCAATAAATTTTGAGTAAATTGAGTAAATCCAAAATGGGATATTTTGGATTTACTCAAAATTTTATTTTTTAGACAATGTTGATGTGTGTATATAATATATATATAACTTTATACAACCACTACGTTAACCTCTTCATTAATTGGTCAAAAATATCATTTAGATTATATTCAAAAAGGAAAACATATTTTGAATTCTTCAGTGACATCGCGAGCAATCAGTCAGAATCGAAACTCGTTGACCGTAAACACCAGGGCAGCAGAGATGAGAAGATGCATTTGAGTTGCAAACCAACACTATAAAATGCAACCTGTTTATAGTCTTTCCACCATCTAGTAGTTTTCGTTCCAATACTATTTATAGAGGCAGTGACTAGGATAACACGAACACGAGTGTCTAGAAGACTTTCACTTTCAAATATCACTGTTCATAAATCAATGCAGTTAAGTAGTAAGCATTGAAAAGAATAGTCGGACTTCTGTTGTAAATATTAGCGATCAATATTATTTACTGTGATAGTAGATCATTATAATAATAAAATACCAGCCTATTACTGTCCCACTGCTGGGCAAAAGCCTCTTCTCATACAGAGAAGGCACGAGCATTGATCACCAGGCTTGCTCAAGACCCGCGCAACTTCGTCTGCGTTACGTAAGAGAGAGAGAGGCTTAGAGAGAGTGTGAGTCAACCTAAAAAAAATGCAGATAATATGCTTTAGCGGACTTTTTAAGAGGAACAATCCCGTCATACATGTATGATTGTTGAGTTACTTTAACCGTTTACGCAGCGCACGGAACTGAAGCTCTCAAAAGCAATAGTTTTTCGCTGTATTTGCAACAATTTTCATTGATGCTCCGCTCCTATTGATTGTATCGTGATGTTATATAACGTATAGCCTTCCTCGATAAATGGGCTATCCAACACTAAAAGATGTTTTTCACTGGAATCAGTAGTTCCTAAAATTAGTGCGTTCAACCAAACAAACAAACAAACTTTTCTCCTTTATAATAAGAAGTATAGATTCAAGTAGGTAACAATTTAATTTCTCGGAATTATATGCAATCATCGTTAAAATATTGTACTATGTTTTTCCAATTTGGGGCTTCCCTCGACAGCCTTAGGTTTTCATCCTTAGACACTCGATGACAGTCATACTCCAGCTAGGTCGAAAGTTCTCATCAAGGTACATGAATTTTTTTTTCGGATGGGAAATCATCAAATGACTCCTCCCGGAGCAGGAGGAAGTGTCAGACTTTTACTGACTAAAACCCATCCATTTTCCTTCATCGCCCTTTGTGTTCCGGGGACACGGTATCTCTTTCGAATAGTCCCGCAGCCCCGGCAGGCATCGGCCGTGTCGACGGCGCGTTCGTGTTCTACGCGCGCCTCAAAGAGAGTCAGCAAAAAAGAAGGGGTCCGCTTTTTTGCTGACTCTCTTTGAGGCGCGCGTAGAACACGAACGCGCCGTCGACACGGCCTGTCGTCATGAGACGGACGGACGGCGAGCTAGCCCATAGCTCCCCGTCCACAGGCCCGCGTCTATGGTGGCCGGGGGCCACCACGTGGCTCCCGACGCCCGGGGCGTCTCTGCGGTGGCCGGGACGTAAGGATCTCTCCCTCTCACGTTCCACCACCTCCTTCGCTAACATGACTGCTTCGCAGAAGGAGGTGACGGCATCCCATTCCGTCTCGCTCCGGACCATGTATTGAACCAGGGCCGGGAGAGAGAGGTCTCCGCCGCCGATCGCCGCTTCGAGGACACGGCGGTGCTCCGCCCAAGTGGGGCACACCTCCACAGTGTGCTCCACCGTGTCCTCCGGTCGATCCTCACAATGGAAGAACCCGGGCGTCTCCTCTCGCCCGAAAATACGATATGAGGCCAATAACAATGTAGCTGTAAATATAATCTACGTAATATAAAAAAATCAATAATCCATACGCAGTTTGTATGGATTATTGATTATTGCGAATAGCATAGCACAGTTCTTGCACGGCAGGAACACGTGGATTTATCAGTCTTCTGATGTTCGCTATACTACTTTTTGGAGAAATCATACTCCTGCCCTTATCCCAATTTATTTGGGGTCGGCGCAGCATGATTGTATTCATTCTTCCATACTTCTCTATTACTTTTTGGAAAAATATTCACGAAAAAAAATAAGAAATATAGAAATGCACACAATTTAAATACAAAATGAAATATAGGAAATCGCACAGCATCAAAAAAAAAATTAAACAAATCACAAAAAGTGAAAATAATGTTGGAGGGTTTGAACCTGCAACCCCGTAGTTTACAGAGCGGTAGCGGAGGCTATTTACTTCATTGACATAAGCCACAAATAGCCGTTCTCATGTACTTATGTCATGACTGAAACGTCATACAATTGAAGTATACGGAAATAATGCAAAATTGCCTACCTTCTTAAGGAAGTAGCGTGATAATATGTAGTCTAAATATTAAAGAAGCCTATGTAGTAATTTTGACGTGATGCGCAAGCCTATGCAGTAATTTTGACGTGATGCGCGCACAAACATTTCGTACCAACTACTTAAACCGAGGAAAGCTGATTTTCTTGAGTTCTGCTATTTTATGCGTATTCACCTCAAAAATCAAATTTCAAGAAAATTGAGAAATTATATTTACCTGTATTAGATACGAAGTATATGTAGCAACTTTAAAAGGTTACACTTCATTGGATTTGATTGTATAGATGTTTGAACTTTATTAATTTTAAACACAAAACCCTCTTTTTTGCGTCTCTGGATGAGATTTAAAAAAAATGCTGAAACAGGTATTTCTTTATTTTTATTAATAAGTATTTATTCTAAGTTTCATGATTCTAGAACAATCTAATTTTTTTTTTCATACAAACTTTACCCCCCCCATTTCACCCCCTTTTTCCAAAAAAATCCAAAATTTCTATAGCCTATATGTTATTCTGAATGTATTTAAATAGATTTGTGAACATTTCAACAATATCGGTTCAGTAGTTCTTACGTGATGCGCGGTCAAACCAACAAACAAACAAAAAATTTTAAAATGGTTTTAATATCTTCAGTTACTTATTTTAAGTCACCCTGGCTGGTTTTTTTTTTTAAATCTTCAATGAACAGATTTTTTGGTCTCAACGATTTTATTATATGTATAGATAAGTCCAGGTTTCCTCACGATGTTTTTCTTCACCGATGTCTGTGATGTCCAAGATAAACTTCGAAAGTACGTATGAATTGAAAAACACATTGGTGCTTGCCCGGATTTGAACTCACAACCTCATACATGAGAGGCGAGGCCATAACCTCTGGGCCAACACGACACCTCACACCAGTAGATCATTAAATGATGTAAATACAACAATAACATCAATTTATTTCAGGCTACAATGGGCCATAAATATATACCTTATAAACTAACATAATATATGAAGTAAATACAAGACTTGTGCCATGACGTCTGACAGGGAAGGGAGGAAGAAAACGTGTTGCGCCGACCCCAAATAGAATGGGACAAAGGCAGGTAATTATTTCAATCGGCGCATGCGTAGTCTACCCGTCGTCCTACTGAGATATCAGCGAGAGGAGCCAGTGTGACGATAGCCGTGGTTCGGGATAGGCGACATGTTCATTTTTATGCTTCCTAATTATAGCTAGTGCAAACTGAGTGCGATCTGAACATTAAGATTTCAATGAAAGGCAGGTCTGACAATTGAGCTATAAATATCCCGAGCAAGAAGTCACAAGGATTTTATACAAAAATTATTCGAAATAGTCGTAAGCAATAGTGTAACTCTTATTAACAATATTAACGGCCACTATGAGTGATAAGTAGATTTATACGTGTATAGTATAAATATTTCTTTTTGTTATTATTTTTAAAAAGATTGATACTACTTATATATAAACTACAACTTTAAATCATAATAAAATTATGGCGTCAAAAATTATAATAAAATTCATGTTTTTTTATTTATTTTATTCAATAAGATTTATGAGTGTGAAATGAGAACCAACCAACCAGCCAGGTTGGCTCCCAGTTTCACACTGCCGTAATTTTTTTTTTTTTTTCGAAATGGCATCTCGCAGTTCAACCAGAGAGGTTGTCGTCTGCTTAACCGGACTTTCCTGTGGGTGCCTTAAGTGTAAGGCCTCCAGCCAGGGCAAAAAACTTACAAACTAAGCGACTACACGCTAAGGGCACCCCCTGCGGGGTACGGGCCTCGGCTTAGGGCGTCGCTGGGAGAGGACAGCAAGGGGACAGGCTGGATCGGAGTGGACTGCCGTAAATTGCTTGGCACGGTCCTTTTATAGACGCCTTAGACTTAGACGACGCAAGTTAAACAAAAGATGAAATTTATGACAGCCTGGTTTATTTCTTCTCGTCGTCCGTTCGTTTCTCTTGCAGAGCTTATTTCCGAATAAAAAAAAACTGAGTTACATCTTCGGAACTTCTACAGATCTGATTCCGAAAAGGCTCCATTTAAAACGTTTCCGTGAAATAAACGCCTTTCCGGCCATAACACGAGTCTTGTAAAACTTGCTTTTACCTCTTATAAACGCGGCCTCAATATCGTTTTTTTAACTTTCTTACTATTTTACTGGGATAAAAAAAATATCAGATCAACTACGAAACCCTTCACAGTGCGTTTTCCGAAAAACACTTGGCCGGTTTTATAGCTTTGTAAAGCCCAAAACTTTCTAAAAGTCTTTCCATAGTATTCACTCTTTTCATAAACAAGATTTTCATTCTAATTTGAATCAATAAAGTTATCGCCGCTGGGGCTAATCCCCACTGCTTTATCGTTATCCTCACGTCAAATTATGTAAGCACTAGTAATAAAGAAAACCACCAGGATAGGTTTCAAAAGCTCCTACTCTACGGACAAAATGAAACACGCAATTGTAAAAATGAGATTTTGATAGGTAATATTAAAAATATATAAATATATAAAATATGTAAATTCGGATTCTAATTTGAATTACTGACTTGGTTCCTGACTCACACGAAGTTTTACCCAAAAATAAAATATTTAGTTCATCTTATTTTAACCTTACAAAAAATGGTAATAAATAGGTACTTAAAAAGTAAACCCATGTAATAAATAATGTACATATTTTAATTATTGATGAGCGTTTCTGAAACTAAGTGATTTTCCAAATTCTTCAAACTTGTACTCCATCAGTGAATAGCTTTTAACTTAGATTAGTTTACGAGTATATCTAGGATACGTGACGGTTTCGAAGCTTTTGTCTCACACACTACATATTTGTATTGATGCAAACTATTGATACACAGGTTACAAGCGTAGCCGCAATTTGAATAATAGTACATTTTATTGCAAATTACGCAGTTTTGCGTCATACGTTGTATTTGCGACATATTTTCTTAGTGTCGTTTTCATTGCGTTTCGAAACCACGTTCCACGCGAGACCCAAACAGTTTTTTCCGATATTGCATCGTTTGAATACGAGGAGTACAGGAGGTGTAGAAGCTGGAAACATGTTTATCGTTTCGTGATCGGACGAATATGAAAGTTCTTATTGCAAGGCTTAAAGGGTTAAATTGCAATAAACAGTGCATTTAAACTGCAGCAAAACATTCATAAAGCCCGACCCTGTACAACGAACGAGATAAAAAGTAACACAAAATTTGCTCTTATAATATTAACACAGAAATTTTGATATTCTAGGATACTGCTGTCATAACTTCATCTGTGTTGGAATTAACCGGTTGACTTTGTAAAAACCTACTGATTGAACTAGCTTCGTGTCCAGAATTCGTAACCAATTATTGAACACTGGTTTATATAAGACAAGTGTTAAAGGGTATAAAAACCGAACTACGTGAGAACAACTCTCCCTAACTTTTTCCATACAGCGTGCGCCCAGCCAGAGCATGCGTTGCCATGGATACGCAACCCGCGTGTATATTACTAGCGCAACAGGGATCAGAAGGAGTTATCATGCACGATTAAGCACCTGTGAAAAATGTCTATCTAACTGTTACTAGTAACTAGCTCTTTCCGGTTGATTAATTAGATCGTTTTTAATCTCGCCATTATTATCGGTATTTTTGACATCACGAACATCATAAAATGCCTCACTGCATTCTTTCTTCCACGACTAAATTCTATCTCAACTGCAAGATAATAGCTGGAAAAAAATACCTCTTTATGAAAAATATACTTCCTAGGAACACTTAATGCAAAATTCAATTTATACTAACAACATGGGCAAAGTTTGCACTAACGGTGTTTAACTGGCTAATCAGTTGTAGTAAGTTATTAAATAAAGGGAAAGTGTGATGGGAGGACAAAAAGTTCGGGCTGTGGGACTGTTCGCAAGAGATACCGTGAGCCCGGAACACAAAGGGCGATGAAGGAACATGGATGGGTTTTAGTCAGTAAAAATCCGACACTTCCTCCTGCTCGGCCCAGAGCGGGAGGATTCATTTGATGATTTCCCATCCGAAAAAAAAGATATAAGTTCACGGAACGAGTAGGCAGGAATGGGGGTTGGAATTAAACATTAAATTATTTTTGCCTAGCGCCATTTAGTTTCCATTTAATACACTTTCTTCAAGTAGAGAAAGTAAACCGTTTCCCGTTTATTTGCAAGCTTAAAGCGTAAGTCTGATAACGATACTTGAGTGGTTGGGAAAGGCGGCGGAAAAATTGGCGAATCCTGCATACTGCAATTTTCACAATATTCACCCAACACCGGCTGGCACCGTGCCAAAAGTTGGTGCACTGAGACCACGTTTGCAGTGCAACGACCCGACCGGCTATCAGGGTAACATTAGTCAAAAGAGCTACATCGCGTGAAACAAGATATGCTTAGGGCTAAGGGCCGGGTTTTTCAAAAGTGCCTATATAATTATTCTTATGAGACACCATAGTAAAAAGTATTTTATTTTGTTTACTATGGTCCAGTAAACAAAATATAATACTTTTGGACTCAGGATTAAAAGTATTTTGCCATTAAGTGCAGCAGCAAGCAATTCAATCCAGCGTCGATCTTTCGACTACGCTTCCAGTTTTCCATTCAATTCCTGCGTGGACCATGCATGAAGATGCATGAAGCATCTAACGTTATAATTACTCTGCCCTGTTTTTAATTGCATTCTCCATAAAATTAAGAGAAAAACGAAAGGTACTTCATGAATACTCTTTGCTGCTGTAAGCAAATAAAACCAATAGAGCAGTGTGTCCGTTGCCATGGAAACAGTAGGACGCCTGCCAAGAGCACCAGCGCAACATGAGTCAGGAAGAGATACCTGCAAATACATAAGGCTAAGTATCTTTTTAAGACTTGGTGACCTTCACAATCTGGTTGATATTTGATCAATGAGGCAAAGGAGTCAAGAATGGAAGCATCTTAAAAAAAGACATCGCTTCATCATAAAGTAAAGTTGTAGACTAAGTATGAAATACACTGGCCTGCAAAAATAAATACCTACTACACTTTTAAAATTTCCATTTTTCCTAAACTATAGAAGTTAGAGATTAAAATATTCGTAGCTCCTGTAAGAAATACGGTTACGAAATCTGTGTCATCACGGCTACAATAGTTGCAGTAGAGCTGCGTAGACTTATCAACGCGGTAGTAAGACGACCGTATTGCTATGCGTTCTGACGCATAGCAAGACGGTCGTCTTACTACCGCTTTGAAAAGTCTTATTTATGGTTACTTTTGACATAACGAACATAATAAAATGCCGCACGGAATTCTTTCTTCCACCATAATACATACATGCAATGCAGTACTTTTTAAGTTATGTGAATATTTAAGTAGTTACAATTCAATATTGGAAATGTAGGCACGTTTTATGTGGGTACGTTTGCCGTTGATGGCGATGAGAATAGCTTTTTTGATGCCAAGGTTTTTTCCTTCATTTGTTTTCATATTATTGATTTTGTAGTAAAAATCCAATACATGCAAGTACAGTCATCACATTTCAGTCCCATTACCTGTAAATAAGCTCGAACGAATGCTATCTTTTGAGTATATTATGTTGAACTGAATAAGTATTGCAAATAAACCTCTTCGCCAAAATGGAAGCTTTGTACAATTTACGCAATCTAAACTTACCTTCTCACTGTCCCGGCCATTTTGCGCCACTTTACGCTTTTGTCGCGATTGTTTCAAACAACACCGAGCGTGATTATAATGACGATTTCTCAAAAGTTTTGCATGGGAGCTGTATTTATAACTGTTTATATTTTGTGAAGGAACACTCTAAATTCTTTATAGCATGTGATCTGCATTCGAAATACACTCGTCGAGATCCCACAAGATTGCGAATCCCTACACATCAAAGCACATTATGCCAAAAAAATAGTCTAATCACTGCAATAAAAATTTTTAACAACATAACAAAACAATTCAGGGAACTCCCTTTAAAATATTTCAAATCCAAATTACATAAATGACTTATTGACAATTGTTTTTATAGTTTAAAAGAATTCTTTGAAAAAAAAGTATCCGATAGATATAGCTACTAAGTAACAAAGTATTGTAAGTTGATATATTTTTTAGTTTTCTCTATAATAATTATAAGAGTCTATTAATTACTGAAAATTTAAAATAGACATGAATCCTGAATTGTGAGTGCTATTATTATTATCTAGACATTTTAATATTAATATTTACACCAATATTGATGTTGTGTAAAAATTTTACGTTTATGATGTTCTAATATTTGTATGCCATTTCTATGGCGAAACATGTAAGTTCATAACCCTATCCATAAGACCTTAATGTACCATGTTTTTATACAAATAAATTATTCTATTCTATTCTAAACAAATACATTAAATATTTACGAACGATAGACTGGACAAGACGAAGAAAATCGTAATCCAAATACTTGTTACTACTTAGTAACAAATCGTTATGTCTAATGTCATACGCCCGCTTGTCAGGTAGCAATCATGTGTCAAAATCGAAAATTTTCGGGATCAAAATATTTGTATGACATTATTCCCAATGCGCTCTATAACTAATTCTCTTAAATCTCTTTGGTCTGAAACAATTATTCTTTTTATTTTCGAACCTTTGTTACACCCAACAACTGTTTTAATCTTCAACTTTGAGTAAGAATCGTGCACAAACACGTCTCGGTATTCATATAATATTTTAAAACAGTTGTGGCGTTATCCGCAGAAGTCATATTCTCACGCCTTGACTCTTATATACCAGGAGGCAATAAGCTGAAGGAGATAAAGCGCGTTGATAGCCAGATAGAGATGAAAAGCTTTGCGTTCCTGCCGCAAATGCCCCATCCCCCAACGAATCGAGAGCTTAGTAAACCTGTTTGTGTGATGAGCATAGACATTTGTTTCCGAGTCATGGATGTTTATATGTATAATTAGTATGTATTTACAAACAAAAAGTATATATGTAGTATATCAACTATCTGGTGTCCACGATACAAGCCTCGTTGCTATTTATTTTTTTCAGCGATATTTATTTTTTTATTATTTATAATGGACTTATTCGCAACATACATCATTCTGCAATATTATTCCTACAATACAGAAATATTTCGCGATATTCCTGAAACATATTTTTAAATTTAAGATTGAAGAAAACGTATTAACAATCAATAGCAGGTATGTAGTTAACCGTGGAAGATTCCACGGTTAACTACCTATTATTTATTATTATTTAGCATTATAACAAGAAGATACAGCCTCGCATTCCTGATATTCTGGTATTGAATCTCAACGCTATCGATTTTGGCCTCATGCCTTAAATCTGAGCAACGTTTACGTTATAGATCAGGGGGGCGAGTCTGCTATTACAATAGTGTCACAATAGTCTATCATTGATCTCATAATTGTAGATTTTACAAGTTTGGTAATCTTCTATTAAAGTGGCGTCATTGTGACTTTCCAATGATCAACCACTGAAACTCCATTGAAAGAAATGGCATAGAATGGTAATCTAAGTAATTTTGGGCGCATGGAAGCAAACTTTGAACAGCTGGCCTAGCCAAGTTACAAACGATTCGTATCGATTCTCTTTCTACAATCGTAAACGTTAAGTCACGTGGTCAAAACAAACGAATATAAACTTTCGTAGACAAGTTTACATCGATCAAGATGATAGAATGAAATGTATTCGTTTCTACAATCGTGATCCCTACATCCCATATAAATCGTAGCCAACTTACAGTTTTGACTAAACTTTAAAATTTCCATTCATTTGTTTTGACCACGTGACTTAACGATGATAGATGTCATTCCCATACATTTGGTTAGTTTTCTATAGCGTTAACGATTGTAGATTGTCAACTTGGCTAAGCCTACAGATGTTGACTTTATAACATAACCATACTTTCATTATGTTGAAAATTTAGTCTTCTTAAAAACTTTCATGGTAACTTTTACCGTAGCAAAGGTCCTTGGTGATAATGAAAATTAACAATGATCCGGAGGGTTACCGAGGTCGAAAAATTGGATTTGACATAACTACTTCATCACATACAAAATATTAAAAAATCAGAACCACCTTATTTGATGGAAGGCCACCCGTCTTATGGTACGATTTCCATGGATTACTTCAAATCTGCACACAGAAATGTCAAAAAATATATCTTCTTCGTCGTCACACTCTTGGCAGAGTGGTCGTGGTCGTCACATCAGGGGTGGTGGCAAGCTTTACAATCCGTCGCCATTCCTCCCGCACTGCGGCTCTTCTTGTGCATTCATGGAGTGGACCGTTGAGTGAAGTTTTGACTTGGCGCATTTTTGACCTTGTTTTTTTTTTTTTTTATAGCATGGGAAATCATCAAATGACTTCTCCCGCTCTGGGCGGAGCAGGAGGGAGTGTCAGACTTTTACTGACTAAAACTCATCCATGTTCCTTCCTCGTCCTTTGTGTTCCGGGGCCACGGTATCTCTTTCGAATAGTCCCGCAGCCCCGGCAGGCTTCGGTCCTTGCGGACCCCTTCCTTATTGCTGACTCTCTTTGAGGCGCGCGTGGAACACGAACGCGCTGTCGACACAGCCTGTCGTCATGAGACGTACGGACGGCGAGCTAGCCCATAGCTCCCCGTCCACAAGCCCGCGCCTACGGTGGCCGGAAGCCACCACGTGGCCCCCGACGCCCGGGGCGTCTCCCGCGGCGGCCGGGACGTGAGGATCTCTCCCTGTCCTGTTCCGCCACCTCCTTCGCTAGCATGACTGCTTCGCAGAAGGAGGTGACGGCGTCCCATTCCGTCTCGCTCCGGACCATGGATTGAACCAAGGCCGGGAGCGAGAGGTCGCCGCCGCCAATCGCCGTTACGAGGACACGGCGGTGCTCCGCCCAAGCGGGGCACACCTCCACCGTGTGCTCCACCGTATCCTCCGGTCGATCCTCACAATGGTGACACCCGGGCGTCTCCTCCCGCCACGCATTGGTGACCTGCCGCGCGCTCTTGTGCCTTCAACCTTTCCCTGCACTACAAGTCGCTCCACAGATGTGTCTTTTTGACGAGTGATATGTCCAAAGAAAGCGAGGATACGACATTGGACGATGGAAGAGAGACGTTGTTTGATCCGAAGTTCCTGGAGGATTGAGACGTTGGTTCGGAACTGTGTCCAGGTTATGCCAAGCATTCTCCTCCAGCACCACATTTCAAGGGCGTCTATCTTCTTTTTCTCGCTTTCTCTTAAAGTCCATGTTTCAGCACCATAAAGAAATATGGGAAACACTAAAGCCCTGATAAGTCTCACTTTAGTGGCCTTTGTGATGTTTCTGCTTCTCCATATTTTTCCAAGCCGATCCATGGAGGACCTGGTAATAGCCATGCGTCGTTTGATCTCCTCCGCGCATCCACCGCTATTCGATATTAGTGCCCCAAGGTAGATGTATGACTGAATGACGTCACAATTCGCAATTTTAGTTATTTCGGGCGAGTTGTTGTTAGCTCGATCAACAATCATGATCTTCGTCTTGCTGCGGTTTATCTTCAGACCAAAATCAAGGCTAACTTTTTCCATTTTACTCAGCAGGGATTCCAGATTGTCAATACTAGTAGCAAATAGGGTGGTGTCGTCCGCATAACGCAAATTGGAAATTTTATGGCCTCTAATGGTGATTCCGTCCGACCAATTCTCGAGTGTTATTCTCATAATGAGTTCCGTATAGGTGTTAAACAGAAGTGGCGACAAGATGCAGCCCTGACAGACCCCGGCACTTGGATGAAAGTGATTCGACAGCACGTCGTCTGTTCTCACCGAAGCTGTTCCCTCTTCATAAAGTCTCCTAAGGAGGTGAACAAGATGTTTGGGTGTTCCCATAGTCAGAAGAGTCTCCCAAAGTACCGGCCATCGTACTGAGTCAAATGCCTTTGAGAAATCCACAAAGCAAATATAAGTTGGCTTATTGAACTCCCTGGCCTTCAATAATCTGGCGCACATTTAAAATCTGCTCACGAGTACCCTTCCCCTTCACGAAGCCAGCTTGTTCAGGAGCAATTTCCTTAGATAAGTAAGACTTTAACCTCTCGTTTAAAATATGCAGTAGAATTTTACTTGCATTTGAAATTAAGGCAATTAGTCGGTAGTTACTGCATATTTTAGTAGATCCCTTTTTATGTAGAGGGACAAAGACAGTATGAGTCCATTCTTGGGGCCAAGTTTTTGTTTCCCAAACTTAATTACACAGGGTATGAAAAATATCGATACCATACTCTCCTGATGCTTTGATGGTTTCAATCGATATGGCATCTCTTCCTGTAGCTTTTCCGCTTTTTAGTCGTCTGATAGCGGCTCGCACTTCGTCCTTCAATATATATGGCTCTTTTTCTTCGTCTTCTCTAAAAAATATATATTTTTTTTTAATAAGACAATAAATTATAGTGCATCGCTCAGGTTTAAAGATAAGACGATACAAACTTCTTCACGTCATCGCCAGTTGCTTTGTTGCCATGGGAACCGCAGTAGCGTGCCATGTGCTCGGAGATAGTATTGATCCATTCAAAACGTAAAATATTTGTAGTACTACGCTCTCATAAAGTACAGGATATCACTTTACGGAATGTATAAATAAATATAGTAGGTAAGTGCTGCCATAAATTCACAAATCTAAACTAGAGCATCTACTGGTAGCGCAAAAGGCTTACATAACATTAGTATTTGCTACAAGTGGAATCTACAACCTTAACCTTACAAGCAGGTTACGTAATATGTCAGATGACAAAAAAAATATCTAATTAGTCCGATAGAGATATCGATAAGAGATAGATTTCCAATAAATATTGGACACATATTTTTTATTTTTTCACGTAAACTAAAAATACAAATATCCCTGTTTGACGTCACATTTTGGTACATTTTTTACTCAAGTGTGATGTCACAAACCCCTACCTACTCATAATCTTTGACACGTTTTGTCTTCGTCAATTTTTATTAATTTGATAAAACAAAAAACACGTATCCAATACTTTTCGATAATCTAACTGACGGACTAAACAGAATCATATTTTTTAGTCAGTCATCATCCCTATTGTATTTATAGACGGTAATGAACATTGTACTTTTATCCTAATTTTCCTTGGTCCATCTGGAAGCCCCTGAACCGTTTCCTGAAACCAAGAGGGAAGACGTTAGTACAACTTTTTTAGTGAGGCTACTTCGACGGAACAACAGCATATAGGTGTGAACCTGTGTCGCAAACTAACTTCCACCTCTTGTCTTGCCCGGTGAGCCCCATAACGTGCAGCCACAGTGACTTCTGCGCTGCCACGGACGACGCAATACTTTTGTGGCAGCTACATAAAGGAGATGATGTATTGCAAGATAATAATCATTATATTAGATAATTATCATTGTTATTTTGATTCCTTTCTGGCTGTAAGAAGAAACGATACAATAGGAAGAAATTAACCATTCAAGCAACTATAAAAACTGTGTAGTGTTAGCAATCGTTGTCTTAGGTCTGTCCAAATTTAAGCAACTATATAATTATTATATTTTTCACTATTCGATTGTGTGTAGAGTTCTTTTTTATGTTATGTTTCCCTAGTAGAACAAGAAAGTTTGTAGACGCATTTATAAATGATTTTGACAATCCATGACAGGAAGTGGAAGATAATTATTAGTAACCAAGTCTTTTCAAAATGCTGCTTTCAAAAAACTTGTCGTGGGTTAGGTGTAATTAGTATTATTAACACAAACCTCCTAACCGAACCTATCACGACTAAGTGAAAGTAAGTGAAGTGCACTGGTGGATAGGAATAGAACGACATTTTAAGCATGTTTAGTGCGTTTAAATTAATAGTATTTAGAGATTTGTGGTGCAAAGTGTGCAGACGATTCAGTTACTCACTAAAAGTCCGCATCGTCAGACGTCGTACGATGTTGCTTCACGTGCTACACCACCGAAACAGCGCACAACCGTTACTAGGAGCCCATAAAGCATCAGTTGATTGATGTTAACAAACTGGCCATCCGCGGACGTCGTACGGTGTTGCTTTACGCGCTCCACCGCCGAAACAGCGCACAACAGTTACTAGGAGCCCATAAAGCACCAGTAGATTGATGTAAACAAACTGACCACCCGAAACACGTGGAGTGCTTACTAATGCGCCTGCGCGAAAATACGAAAACAACAAAACACTTAGTGTAGGAACATATAAAGCTAACGCACTATTATCAATTTGTATTTACATTATTCAAATCTGTTAAAATAAACGAAACTATCTAAATTAAACTAAAAACTTTAAAATGGTGTCAAAAAACTTCTCAAGGCTGTATTTGTATTTTGCACGGATTGACACCACGGACAGAGCAGGTTTTTTTGACCGAAAGTGTTCGAAGCTGAAGCCGAAGCTTCGGTCCAATACTAAGTGTCCGTCCTAAAATGAGTTGATTTCCCTAGTTTCAGCCAATACTTGTAAGTTTAATATTAATGCATCTTGGTGTGTAGCAACTGTTACATTTCTAGTTAGGTATATTGACTCCGTTTGTTCCAATGAAGGTTATGTGCTTGTGTACGAGTTATGTTGTGTTTTAGATTTGTCTGTTGCTGAATTTGGTTCTGTCTTGTTACTTCAGTGTTTTCTGTTACCTTCCCCGCGGCTTTACCTCTTATGCGGTTTGGTTTCTGCTTCTAAATAATGTATTTAATCTATTGTTATAGCTAAGCCTGAGACTGTGATTTAAAGAAACAATGCATCAACACTCTAACTTCATCTGGCTACCAATTTCTACGTCAATTTTATTAAGGTCGCATTTTTGCTAAAACGCGTTTATTTACTTTAATTATTATAGTAGCGTCCCGCTCTTGCTTCGCCCGGCGCCGCCTATCGGTTCTAAAACTATAGGTTTCCGATACCGGTTACCGAAATCGGTATATAAAGATTATTAAATTATAGATAGATTAGTATAGAAGTATAGATTACCCAACTACATTCCGAAAGCAAATTTTTACACCCATCATTAAACTTCACATTACAAACCGTTGCTTTAGTGAAGTAGAATATTATCGTCCTCGAACGCTCAAGTTCATTGTCAAAAGTTCAACAGCTTATTGATTTTTCGGTCGATGCCGTGTTAGTGACCTAGTATCAACCACGACCACCCCTGCCTGGACGAATGACGTCACGAGCTGCGATCTCTTTTTTTCTCCACACATGCCATCTCTTTCTATACGCGTCAAAATATTGTGAGTGCTCGAGATGTTTGTTTTGTTTTCTAAGTGACTTCGTCAAGGAGGCGCTATTGGTTAACATTTTATGAAACCGTTGAATCAAAATACAGGATAGTCGCGTCAGTTCCGATTTTGACCACGTACCACATGGTATATGAGTTTGTTGGCAACACACCTGTTCTGTAATCTGATTTCCTAGTTTTCAAAAAGCGATTAAGTTTAAAAACACACTGTTAACCAGCGACTGAGGAGAATAGTCTGTGAATTGCGGGGAAACTGGAGTTTGTTTTCCCTTTTTCAATATTTTTGTTTTATTATTATTGCTGTGTTTACATGTAATATTCAGTACTACTTGTATTTCTCACGCATTCCCGCTATCAAAACTTTTTGGCTAACCTCCAAATTGAAAAAATGATTTGTTATTTAGGCACCTATCAACTAGAATTGGTAACCACTCACCCGCCCCGCGCGCGACTTTTTTGCACCAAACCGTCCAGGGTGCAAAAAATTGCGAAATATTCGCATGTAATTTGACACTTTAGATAAACAATCGCAAACTACAAGAGTTATAGCTAAATAAAATTTACAGTGAATAGCTGAATAGTTATGGAATCTATATATGAAAAAAAAAAAAACTGATATTAATTTGAAACTCAAAAAAAAATGTAGAACTTGAAAAACAGTGATGAAAACGGAAATTTCGCTATTAAAATATTAATTTGAATTTTTCTAAATATTAAATTTCAATTAAAATAATTTTAAAATAAACTAGATTATATTTCCTTTCCAATAAGACCATAATCTTATTAGTTTATTTACGATAGTCTAGTTAGAATTAAATTAGAATTTGAATACTCACTGTTTATTTTGACGCGGCCTGCGCCAACGACTGTTTTTGAACACGGTTATTTACGTACCTATAACTTTACGAAGCCACTTGTTTTTGTATATACAATTTAAAAATATGTTCACAATACTAATTATGCACTGTTTTTCCGTTAACACACACGTTTTAATCACAAAAACACTTATTTCTTGTATAAACACAATCACTATAGGTATTTAAACCTACCACCTTTCGGAGGCGAAATACTCAACTTTGAGATTCGAAAACTAAATTTCCTTTATGATAATATAGTAGCACAGATTTTCGCGATTAATTTGATATATAACACTATCCGAAAACAACAATATACATAACAGAACAATTGAAATACGACGCCACACGTCAGAAATGGCGGAGTTTGTTTACACTACAGTTTTTACTTTTATTTTGAGATTTGTCGATGGAATAGTGTTGCTATTGTTGGTCCGAACGTTGAGGAATATAGTATAGAGAATGCTACAAGAGGAATAAGCTCTAGAAATAGCAGTTTAATAAATTTTTATTGCATTTGTTGGACGAAGGCGCTACTGGCTGCTTTAGCAGCCAGGGACATTTGGCAAATCGGCAACTGGCTGCTAAAGCAGCCAGGGGCGGTTGAGTGGGTAAACTAGTCTAAGGAATTGGTACATTTTGCCTTGCACCAAATCAGGTAGTTCTGATTTTTTTAATTTGTTGTAGGTGATGAAGTAGTTATGTCAAATCCAATTTTTCGACCTTTAAAACCCTCCAAATCATTGTTAAATTTTTGAAAAACAATTCATTTTTCGTATTTTTTTTAGTTTTGACATTTTTTTCCACCAACGACCTTTGCTACGGTTAAGTTAGACCAAATAGCTTCTAAGGCACAGCTGTTGAAAAATTGCAAACTTTACAACAAAAAAAAAAAAATTTGACGTTTTTTAGGTTTTCGTCAATGTGGTCAAATGGACCCATTTTACAGCTTAAAAACTTATGGGTTATAGTATGACTTTCTAGTTAAAGTTAGTTTTAGTTAACTTTATGTAACTTTAAAATTATTATTTGTTAAAGTACACAAAGTTTGCAACAAACCAATACTAAATTGTTCTATGTAGACCTGATAATTCCTTAGATACAGCTGTTCAATTTTGCTGAGGTGAGTAAACAAAATATTACAAGGGTTTGTAAAATGAAATACGACAAAAATATGCATTATAATTTATAAAAAACATAATAATAATAATACCAGCCTATTACTGTCCGACTGCTGGGCAAAGGCCTCTTCTCATACAGAGAAGGCACGAATTAATATAAGTCTGAAATCACCAACCCGTCTTGAGCAACCGTGGTGATCAATAAAAAACATAGTAGTCATAAAATTTAAAGTGTTTGCAATTTTATTATATGTATTATCTCATTATAGACACATATGATTATGATGTTGTAATGCAGGCTGATCCTCTAAATCCACAACACACCTTTTGGGGGGAGCTTGCTTTGGTAGCCTTTCTTTATCGACAGGCTCAGGTATGCCGAATTCCACATCTGATGGTGGGTCATCGAAACAGTATGGTTCCTCAATAAAATCACACAGCAGGTCTGGCTTTTTGGAAATTTTGCAAACTTTGAACAGATGTCTCTTGGAAGCTGTTTGATGTAACATAACCAAATTGCTTTCATTGTGTTGCACTTTTAGTATTCTTAAAAACTTTAATAGTGACTTACCGTAGCAAACGTCCAGGTGGAACAAAAATCAAAAATTAAAAAATAAATGGTTTTTGAAAAAAAAAATACAATTTTCCGGAGGGTTTCTTAGGTCGAAAAATTGGATTTGACATAACAACTTCATTCAACATATAAAAAATTTGAACTACCTATTTGATGCAAGGTAACACCCCTTTTATGGTACGATTTCCATGGACTAAACACAATTATCATGGTATTGGTGATAGCCATAATAATTATGTTGTAATTATTTAATAATTTAACATTAATTACTGCATCTAATTTAAACAAAAACTTTTAAAATAATAAATGAAGTAGCTATTTGATTTGGTTTTCTAAAAGTTGCTATGAATTGTATTAAAAGTGCTGCCAGTTTTTCCACATAGTTTTTTTTGTTGCAGAGTCACATATTGAACAAGATTTAGTCCTCCTATTGTTGAATTTGCTTAAAATGTAGCCTATGTCACCTGGACCGTATTAAAGATTCACACCGACACCGTTTAGGCGCTACGGAGGAACATACGTAAATACAAACATACATACATGGACTGCTAAAATCATAACCCTTCCTTTTGGGTTCGCCGTAGGCGCTACGGTTCGCGCGGTCCAGTCGTTTCAGTTATTTACTCGTTTAAGTCAATAACAAACCAACATTACGTTAGAGTTTTAGATTTTAGCGGTATTAATAAAATAAAATAAAAAAGTCTTTTATTTCCTGTAAATTTACATTTATTATAATCTATGCATGTGTTAGTTTGGTTTATTCTATGTTATTAATTTATTTCTTGCATAATAAAAAAATATCTGTAACTAATCTATACCTGTTTATCTATAACTATTTTTGATAATAATACCATAGACATAACACATACACAACACATTTACCACACAAAGTTAATAAAGCCCAAAAGTTGCTAAAGCTCCTTGAAAACTACGTCTACTACGCAGCTACGGCGTAGCGTTGTCACGGCTAAGTTTACTACGAGCTCGTAGCAGATTTCGCCTACGCATCGGAGAGTAGTACTCGCTGTTGACTGAGTAGTATTATTTTTAGATCACGCTGGCTTCGCGCGGACGTGACCTGAATGTAATAAAGATCTAGTTATCAAAAAATATCAATTATACTTTCGATAAAAAATACTAAACTACCAAAGTCTGAAAAGATCAGTTTTATTTTTAGGAAGATTCCCTAGCTTAAGAGTCTTCGAGAATCAGTTTTCCTTAATACCATTCTGCTAAGTAAAATTTAGGGGATGGACTGGAAAGTATTTACATTTTGTATGTTCATCAGACTATCGCATTCGTTTTTCAGTCAGTCACCGTTTACTATAAATAGAACGTAGTTATCCGAATACTACGCACGCACCAATTATCTTGAAAACTATTTATTTAGCGACATCTCTTGTTTTTTATGCTACCCCTGCAACGACACGGATACAAATAGTGCGAATACCACTGCAAAACTATAATTCATATTATAAAGTTGCGTCAGCATTGCTCCTGAATAGTTATGACGTTCTAGTACTCCTGATCGAAGTAATTAAAATTAAGCTGTCTTCTAAAACCAGAGGTGCGTTCCACATTGTGACACTGTACACGGATATTTTTTTACCAATTTATATATAGAAGAGATTGAGAGCAGCGTTGGCCCAGTGGTGGTGGACCCGACTAACGAACAGTAAGTCGTAGGTTTGAACCCAGGCAGGCGCATTACTTTGTATAATTTATTTCATCACCACTGCTCTCAAAACGGTGAAGGAAAACATCGTGAGGAAACCGGCATGTCTAGAACCAAAATAATCGAAGACATGTGACATCTACTAATCCGCACTGGGCCCGCGTGGTAAATTATAGCCCATTCCCTCTCTTAGAGAGAAGGCCTGTGTCCCAGCAGTGGGAACATTAATAGGCTGATGATGATGATGATGATTTATAGAAGGAGGTTACGTAGGAAAGTGGTTTAGATGAACTAAAAATAAACCCTAAGTAAACAATCTATTTAGTATAATGACGTCACTTACCATCACGCGTGTTACTCCCGATGGGTTAGGCAGAGGTCTACTAATACTAAACTCACATTTTGACGATATAAGTTCCATTTATGACATTTATTTATCTGTGTGCTAAATTTCATCTGAATCCATCCAGCAACCAACAAACCAACAACCAACCATCCATCCTCACAAACTTTCGCATTTATAATATTATTAAGATTTGTTTAAGTAGAATCCTGTATTTACGCAATTAACAACTGTGTAAATTAAAAAAATATATATCATTACATATCTTTTTCTTTTACGAATATTATTATATTATTGTTTCCAAGTGAACAACACTTTCTGTGTGTTTTGTAATAGGCATAAATTTTGTACATTTTAAGTTCTACAACCTCACTTATAGAATAATGTCAATCAACAAACATAACCTAAATAAAATTTACGCTAGACCGCTGCAGCAGCGGTCAGCAGCTGAAGATACACTAAGACTCTTATTATTTTATCATCCCGAATTATCATCCCGAATTACCTATGGTCTGCAGTCTACAAAGTCTGGTGAAGCACCCTGCTACAAAAGCCTCCACCTATTTTTCAGAATAATAACGTTTTATCGTCAGTCCTCGAACGCACAAATTCAATGTCAAAAGGTCAACACCTTATTGATTTCTCGGTCAATTGTAGTACCGGTCATGGTCACTGTGGCGCTAGTGTTTGAATGACGTCACATAAACAGCGACGTATTATTAAGGTAGGTCAGTCACTCCTTGGGGGATGGGGTGTTTGTGGCGGGAAAGCGAATACAAATATGCTTTTCATCCCATCTATTCGAAAAGGACGACTTGGTTCGCCTTTAAGTGCACCCAAAGGTGGTGTTTTCTATAAGAAATTTTTAGCGGGCAGTAATGAGTTTACAATCCTCTTTAAAAGTGTGCCGCAATAATCTTTTACGCGCACTTATTGAATTTGGAACATCTTATTGTTCAGCGCCAAAAAAATCGAACGCAAATATTGTTGGAATAAAGACTGGCTGGTGCGACGGCCAATAGTCGCGCCGCCGCCGCGCCGGCTGAATAAAAAAATAAAACAAATTAAAAACGTGCGAACTACAGCCCGCGTTTTCGTCAATTTTCGCGGAGGACCCGAATGGCGCAGCGGTAGTGAGGCTGCCTTATGTTCATAGGTTCCCGGGTTCGAATCCCGGTTGGAGCAAATGTTTGTGTGATGAGCATGGACATTTGTTTCCGAGTCATGGATGTTTATATGTATAAGTATGTATTTACAAACAAAAAATTTCTATGTTGTATATCAACTATCTGGTGTCCACGACACAAGCCTCGTTGCTTAGTGTGGCACTAGATGGTGCTGTGTGTTAATGTCCAGCGATATTTATTTATTTTTTATTGTTAGAAATTCATGGTTTTGTTTTGAAAAATTAGTTCTTCAAGTGAATAAAAAATGAGGCGCCATTTATTTTCTCATAGTGGGTGATGAAAAGTAGAGTATATCACACGGGTGCAAATATATTTTTGGCTCGGGCGACGTACTTTGAATCCCTCACTTCGCTCTGGATTCAAAAAAGCGCCCTCGTCGTAAAAATATAATTTTGCTCCCTTATGATACATTCTACTATTTCATTACTAATACTCTGAAAGTAGGTCTGAAGTTGCCTCTTGAGCGGGTTGAAAGTAATACTTTTCAGCCCTAGGGAGAATCGTTTTCAACTAACAACAACTGTCAAATTATAAAAAAACAAAAAAAAACTATTGAACCATGTTCCAACTAACTATACAGCCACGATCTAAAATTGAAATAACAAAGTTAAGTATTAATTAAAGAATATATATATTTTTTAATAACTTTATTATAATTAAGTTTCAACTATTTGTTTAAAATAACATAGATTTGGGCAAAATATTTAATATTTTTTCGATGATGAAAATTAAAAATAGGTAATGTACTGTAGGCGGGAAAGCGGCAACACGATTTACCTTTTTATTATTGAGTTGAGTTTACCTCGGGTTCAAGACTTATTTAGTCCCTCGAACTATTAGCGCCCTCGCTGCGCTCGGGCACCAAACCCCGTCTCGGGACTAAATAAGTTAGTTACTTTCACCCCTAGGGTAACAATGTACTATTGATGAGCTTCATTGTCAAACTGATCAAATTCTGACGCATCGCGAGCTTCGCAACGTATTTTTAGTACCAGGATATCATACGATAGTAAGAGGTGCATTGTAAACCGCGGCGCGCCAGTCACGTGGTCTGCAATAGTGAAGCTGATACAAACTTGTAGTGACATCTATACGGTAACATGCTGCACTACGTAGTTAGCCAGCTGCGAATTGGTACTAAACTTAAATCTAAACAGAAAAAAGAGACTGATTCTAGCTATGTAAATTTCAGGTATCACGAAATTATAGAACCATAGTTCGTATGGGCAATAAAAAATTATGTTTTTCATTCTTTGTTATTGGTGGCTTGTTGTGGAGGGCGAGACAAACAGCCGCGAGTGTCGCGCCCTCCACGCGCGTATCCCACAATCTTATTTTGAAATAACTCCTCCTTAAAATACAGTTTAACATAATTGCATTAAGAAATAAGCGTTTTCAAACAGGATATAAAAAAGGACAATGGGCAAATGTTGTTTTTTTGTATGAATTTAACATTCAAAGCATTATCGTGTCACGCATTAAGTTCATTATAATTTTGGCTAGAATAAAAACAACCTTTAATTACAAACTTTTCGCTTGACGAAGTACTGACTGTCTTGTTTTTGAGGGTCGCAATAGGTAACATGCACAGTCATAAATTATATCAGCTTTTATTTCCTGTCATGATTACTTAAATAATAATAAAAACCATCAAAGGTGTTAGGGGACACCCGGGTTTGAACCGGGGACCTCTCGATCTGCAGTCGAATGCTCTACCACTGACCTATATCCCCGATGATAGCTAGGTTTAAATAGTCGTAGTACTCCTAAGTTACTGTAGCAATTTGTAGGAATATAAAAGTAAATATAAAAGTAAAAAATAATTAACTGAATTCATCAATTCTGTTGTGTTTGACCATAACAAGAATAAAATGAAAATGTATTTAAGTAGGTAACTTATTAATATAAAGGCAGATCACTATTTTTTATATTTTTTATTGTTTTATATGTTTTTTTCAAGAAATATTTAAAAATGTGTAAAATGTGTCTTTATAGTGAGAAAATAAACAAAATAGGTGATTCTACTCATATAGTCCAACCTAAACGAAAAAAAAAATACGGTGGACTTCGGATTCCTCTCAAGTTGAAGGGGAAAATATACAAGTCCGTGATTAGACTGTCGTAGATATGATCAGAATGCTGGGCTATAAAGAAGATGAATGAAAAACGATTGCAAGTAGTGGTTATGAATGTGGATGTAAATAATGTGGATAAATTCGTTTGTCTTGGTATGGACATGTAATGAGGGATAATCAATAAATTAAAATACACAAACAAATCCCAATTGAATATTGGGATTTGTTTAATTTTTAAAAAGGATACGTGCGACCCTGCCAGGATTCGAACCTAGAATCTTCTGATCCGTAATCAGACGCGTTATCCATTGCGCCACAGGGCCCGATGAATGTTTTGTTGAAATAGTCCATGACGTGTTGTAAAATGACGTCATTCAAATAAGAACTTATCGATTTTTATAGTGTATGAATTTGGGAGATGTCAATTCATTGAGATGGATGTGTGGAGTGACAGGAATGATAAAAAACTAAAGTAAGGAATGAATATATTAGAGGAAGTTTAAAAGTGCCTGTTACGGAAAAATTTAAAGGAAGTCGTTTATCTTGGTATGGACAAGTAATGAGGAGGGATGTAATGCATGTGACTAACAGAGCGATATACATGCTGACAGATGGAGTAGGAGAGGAAGGCAAAAGAAAAAATGGATGGATTGTGTAAGGAATGATATGAAAGAGAAAGGAGTAAATGATGCCGTGACGTCTGATGGGGGAGAAATGAAGAACAAAAGTGTTGCGCCGACCCCAAATAGAATCGAACACAGCTTGTAACTATGATTTTGAATTAGGTATAACATACTCCACACGATCATTAATATACTAATATACTAGTAAACACAAATGTAGGTCACATGTCTACCACCTAATTTAAAACAAAGAGGTGCTTGAGGGAGGGCCCCTACTCATCCTTCCGTCCTCGCACTTGGGGTGAATTCGTGAAGGCCAGAGATAGAGATGGCAGCCTTATGGAACACCTGCCAAGTAATTGGAATAAAATGCTTGCATGTTTAATTTGACATGTATCTGTTTATTGATGCTAGTAATAATTAGGGTTACGTAAAAATACTAGACCTTTTTTGCAAAAAGTAAAACCGACTTCATAAAAACACCAAAAAAATTAAAATAAGTTTACTACTACCTAGTGCGAAACAAAAACGATGTCTTAATAAGTGTATTATGTTTGCTATTTAGGAACGTTTTCTTTATAATCCCAAAACTGTTTCCCCACCTTTGGCGTTCAGTTCAGTTCAGTTTCCTCAGTACATAGGAATACAAAAGAGCGGCAAAGTGTTTCGTACGTTCTCATATACGTCTATCAATCTGCCTGTTTTCGTTTATAAACGCATGCGTATTGGTAAGGAGTCCACGTGTATCAGATTGCCAATTTTCAAAGCTGCTATGCTTCATGGGCTCCTAGTAACACCTAGCTGTTTTGCGATGACTTCGTCGCATTGTAACCAATGAGTTTGGCAACGGTAAAGTACCCGGCAAAGTTTATGAATGAAAATCACTAAATTAGATATCCTACTACAGCTACCTTCTCATTCCGCGCAAGCGTACTTTGGAGTATTCCACGTGGGTCCGATACGTCACAATCTTGAAAATGTTTTGGTAATTTTCCTGTGGAGAGGGCTGTTTTCCATGTATCGTTATAACCTGTTCCTGGTGTTGCAAAGCATATTGCAAGCTATCTTCACACATAATTTTCACGCAAGCACATTTTAGTGTAGGCCACGTGTAAATTCGACATGAAACTCTATTAAATAGTTTCGCATATTTTCCGATGCAGGCGTGCGCTTATGATGACACGTTGTATAATAAATAAACTCGAACAAGTGAAGTTTCAGTTAATTTTGGACGGCCTTTGGCCGAAACAAGCTTCTGAAAAACTGAACAGGATTGCAGCGATTGATTGCTTTAATTTGAACTAAAATAAGTGAGTGTTGTGTACTAATACTTTTACGTCAATAGTGTACGGAATCGATTCATTACCTGTTTCCCTGCCTTGACAATTGTTAAAAATATCGAGTACGCGCGTTAGTTTGGCGTCTAGGACAGAAAATGTAAATTAAAAGTTTGGTCCACCCACTACATACCGAGTGTCCTCCGTGCCTCAGAAAGCACGTTAAGCAGTTGGTCCCGGTTTTCATTTGTAGATCTTTGACAGTCGTTACAGAGGTAGTCAGTGGCCTAAAACGTCTGATAACCATGTCTTACCAAGGGGTACAGTATTACCCAGTACTAACTGGGTTGTGGAGGTCAGATAGGCAGTCGCTCCATGTAAAATACTGGTATTCAGCTGCATCTGGTTAGACAGGAAGCCTAACCCAACATAGTTGGGAAAAGGCTAGGTAGGAGAGGTAGATGGATGATGACACCGAACTAACCACGGCGCTTGCATTCCATAAGGAACTTGGCAAGAGCTTATAATAGGTAGGTTATTATACAGCCATATTTCCTGTTATTGAAAGTCAATACCTAACGGACGAGAGCACTAAAGAGAGCTTTAAACGTTTTATCCTCATCTGCAACTACAGTACATTCACAGTTTTTATGCCTTGTGACTGGGACTGTAGCTACATTTAATTTTCATCTTTGTTTCGACAATTCAAAAGTGCCTGTAATTGGCCTACTTGAAATAAATGCTTTGATTAATTTTGATTTTGATTCTGCCTGCCTTTGTCCCATGTTACTTAGGGTCAGCGCAACACGTTCTTATTTCATTCTGCCCTGCCAACCGTCGCGCGTCGCGCTTTTTAATTTACTAGTTTTTCTTTCATATTATTCCTCACACAATCCATCCGTCGTTTCCTTGAGATTTTTTGTAATAGTTTTACAGCCTTATTCATAAAAAATCCTTAATTGAGGTTTGATCGGTCTGTTAGTTAGCAGGCTGATTAAGCTTGTTAGACGGTTGTCAAGAAGTATGATTCATAAATGCTTGCTAGTAGTCTGCTAGTTAAAGAGCTGCTTATAGACGGATTAGACGCGTTATGTTGGCCATCTTGACAAATCAAAGACAAAAACTGGTTACATTGAGAATTTAAAAAAAATTGACATCAGTGACAGCAAATTAGCGGGAAAACGCAAATTTTACAAAGACACACGAGCTTAGTTTATTTTCTTGCGATTTTAAAAATGAATGCCGTCAAAAAAAAGAGTGTTTTTTTTTAATATGGGCGCAATCAATGCACGAGAGCAGAGTGATTCGCCAGTGCTCGCGCCACCGCTGCACACACCCTGCTTACCGTCAGCTGCGAGAGCCCGTGAAGCTCTGCAGCATCATCTTGGACCTAAAATGTATAGTTTTATCAGCATGTAAAGTTAGGTCCTGGGCACAGGTTATTTATAAACATAATCGGGTGAGATCGTAAGAGATCTTTAAAAAAAAACAATGTTTTATGGCAGATAGTAAATAGGTAATGTTAGATATGCTTACTTCTTTGCGCCCCCAACATCTTATTACAGTAAGAACCTGCAGCTCTGGGGTCAGGCTGGCGCCTCTCCGGTCCTTGGTGAGTTCCGCCCTCACCAATTGAACAACAAATTGGACAGTCAAACCGGTACCGTCGCCGAAATTCTATATCGGGCAGATCCTCTATAGGATCCGCCCTTTGATTATACACCTTGCCACGCCGCGGTTGTGGTTCCCGTATTGCCTGGATAGCTTGCATTGTCACGAAAATATAAAATTTGACGATACAACCCCAAGATCAACATATAAAAAAGCGAGATGTTGGTTTTCCCGCTATTTCCGATCTGTTATTTATGTTGTATCTAAGTGAAAAAAGCCGTAACTATGTTAAGTTACGGCCGTAACTATGTTAAGTTACGGCTTTTTTCACTTAGATACAACATAAACAACGGATCGGAAATGGCGGGAAAACCATCCTAATTTTTTTTTTTTTCATATTTGTTGTTGTACACTTTAACATCTTAAATACCTAATTAAGAGGATTTTCATATACAAATTCCTGTAAATAAAGTTTCCTGGATTTTTTTAAATCTTTGCGTAATCCTCCCTTCACTAAAATTATCTTCGGTATGATTTTTTACTCTTGTCAAAGTCAGCTGTTCAAATTTGCTTCGGCCAATTTGTGACTTAGCAGGGAGATAAAGGAGGGTCAACAGTCCTCTAACTTTAGCAGAGCCTTGATAGACTGATTAGCGTTAACAGACGTTTATGAATCATGTTTTTTAGCATCGGGCTTCAAGGAGCCTTCAAGGAGGCTCTAACTTTTTATGAATAAGGCTGTAAATATCTTGGTGAGTTTCGCCGTATTGTCAGCTTACCTCACATTACACACAGAAACTGCATTTGCGTGTCATGCGCTTGGGAGACAGTATTGATCCAGTTGGACCGTAAAATATTTCAAGACTAGGTTCTCATGAAAGAGAAGGAGAGAGGAGGAGGTTTCCAGGAAGGTTGTTTTTTTGAGGTCGTAGGCACCACGAAGTTGCACACGGCTGCTTGGTTTCCTACTATATCACTACATATTAGGTCGTTACATATGAAATTGGCTATTTAATTGATCAAAGTATGTACCATTAATATAAACTACTACAAATTTACTATAAATTTCGAAAAAAATGGTAATCTGTTGGAGCAAAGTCCGGGGAGTACGGTGGATGTCTTAGACATTCCAATTGAAGCTCCTCTAATTTGGTAGCCATCTGTTGAGCATTGTGTGGTCTAGCGTTGTCCTGAAGCAGTTGCAGTGGCCTAGAGTGATTGACCAGCCTCGGTTGTTTAGCAGCTATCTTTTCCATCATGGTTTGCTGTTGCTGACAATAGACATCTACCGTAATCGTCTGGCCAGATTTACGAAAGTTGTAGTGGACGACACCGGCACTGGTCCACCAAACGCTCACAAGTAACTTTTTTTGAGTCAGTTTTCGCTTGGGGCATGATTTGGCTGGTTCGCCAGGGTTCAGCCATTGCGATGAGTGCTTCCGATTATCGTATAGGATCCACTTTTCATCACAGGTAAAGATTCAATTGAAAATCCCTTCATTATTGTGGCGGTTGAGTAATGTAACGCAGCAGTCGACGCGCGTTTGTCGATTTGCTTCACACGATTCGTAAGGTCTCCACCTTTCAAGCTTTTTCACCTTACCAATTTGCTTCAAGTGGATTAAAACAGTTTTATCACTAACACCGCAGCCTGCAGCTAACTTGCACGTGGTTTGCGATGGATCCGCTTCCACAATAACCTTCAATTCTTGATTTCTTTTGTGAAACTTTTGTCTCCGGTCGTCCGCGAGGCTTGTTTTGCAGGTCGAAATTTCCAGAACGAAAACATTGGAACCAAAAACGCACTGTTTTCTTGTCGCCGCCATACACATCATTAATCCTTCGAGCCGTTTCTGCAGCACTGGTGCCACGGTGGAACTCGTACTCGTAAACAACGCGATATTTCATGTTTTCCATTTTGTAAACTGAGTGACGCAAAGAAAAAAAACAAAAGAGGAAATAGTTATTTATCCAACAAGTGAGGAAAGTTCGTTTTTCCTATGAGTTTTGATTTTGAGTCTTGAGCGAGCGAAGGATTGAAAAATAGAATCACGAGCGCAGCGAGTGATTATAAATTTCAATCCTGAGTAAGCGAAAGACTCAACAAAACGAATAGCAAATGAACTTGCTCACATGTTGCATAAAAAACTTTTCACCACTCCCAGCAAGAAAGTGTTCAGTCATAATAGGTAAATAAATTTTGTAATAAGTATAGCAAAATAATTAAATCAGCGCCATCTGTGAATTTTTGCTAGAACTAGCAAAAGCCAAGCAAGTTATTTTAACCAGGGTGAAAAATTGTAGGAAATACAAAATATTAAACTTAAACTTACTTTTAATCAATCCGAGAAAAGTATCATCTGGGGCATCGTTTAAAAATGTCTTAACTTGATTTGCCGTAAAAACTTTTGATTTCTTGCTTTTGAACCCAGAAGACTGTATTTTAAGCAATGAAATCAGCTTATGATATTCTTTTATATTTATGTTATGTTTCGTTACCAATACTAATTTTATTATAGAATAAATACTCCACAATGTACTGGGTTGCTTCATGTTTGAAATTTCCATGAAATAAGACAGCAAAACCGTTTCGGAGAAAGTTTTCGCATATTTTTGAAGGTATCGAACGTTTTAAGATATCTTTCCTTCGATTTTTTGGGCAAAAAACTTAGTTCGGCATTTGAAACAAGGTTTTTTAACTCTTTTGGAGTTAAACTTAAATCTTCCTCACTAGAATCACTCATTTTTTTTAGTAATCAAAATCGCACGTAAACAAAACTTAGAATTTTCGCGCTTCTAATGTACTTCTTTCACAGGCTTCTTTCTTTGAGTGCGTTCAAAAATTATAATCCTAAATTTGACGATGTAATTTTTTCAATATTTTATTAAACTTTTTTAATGTTTCTGAACTTATACACTTACAATAATTGGATAAATTTTATAAAAAACATTTATCTTAACTTATAAAGATTTCTATTATAAGCATAAAATTATTTATTTTTTAAAATATCTTTAAAAATTAACATAAAAAAATCAGGCAAGGTTAGTTTCTGAACGGGATCATTACTTTCCTCACTGTTCAAACAGTGAGGAAAAACCAACTTTCCTCACTGTTTTCGTAGAGGAAAGACACTTCTTTCGTGCGGGAGTGGTGAAATAGTTATTTATCCAACATGTGAGGAAAGTTCGTTTTTCCTATGAGTTTTGATTTTGAGTCTTGAGCGAGCGAAGGATTGAAAAATAGAATCACGAGCGCAGCGAGTGATTATAAATTACAATCCTGAGTAAGCGAAAGACTCAACAAAACGAATAGCAAATGAACTTGCTCACATGTTGCATACAAAACTTTTCACCACTCCCAGCAAGAAAGTATTCAGTCATCATGGGTAAATAAATTAAATAGTCACAAAGCAAATCAAAATAATTCTTTATTATAAAATAAAAAGAGCAAAAAAAAATGAGCATTCATGAAAATATCTTTAAAACTTAACAAAAAAATCAGGCAAGGTTAGTTTCTGAACGGGATCATTACTTTCCTCACTGTTCAAACAGTGAAGAAAAACCAACTTGCCGCACTGTTTTCGTAGAGAAAAGACACTTCTTTCGTGCGGGAGTGGTGAAAAACAAATGAATTGTGGTTTTCGAAACACAAATGCATGAGTAAATAGCTGTATACATTTAAGTTATTTGAGATCAAACTGGCAAGTACGACAAAACGCCAATTTCATATGTAACGACCTAATATTATAAAACAAAGTCGCCCGCGTCTGTCTGTCACTATGTATGCTTAGATCTTTAAAACTACGCAACGGATTTTGATGCGGGTTTTTTAATAGATAGAGTGTTTCAAGAGCGTGTGTGCGGTTTAAGTATATAATTTGCGGGCGGGCGAAGCCGCGGGCATCACCTAGTAATATTATAAATGTGAAAGTTTGTGAGTATGGATGTACGTATGGATGTTTGTTACTCTTTCACGCAAAAACTACTGATCGGATTTGGATGAAATTTTGCACACAGAAAGTTTATAATCTGGATTTACACTTAAGATACTTTTTATTCCGGTAGTAATATCTCATGGGACATATTATCAAACTTCACGCGGGTGAAACCGCTGGTAGAAGCTAATGTAGCTACATGTTTCAGCTTGACTTGGTTGTGTGAGATATTATTATTTATTTTTATTTTATTTTATTATGGCTTTTTTGACTCGAATAAAGTACAAAAAATATATCGTTTTTCCATAGAACAATTATTCACAGATCTTCGATTTCATACTTTTCTAAGAACCAAACATTAGCATTCATTGCTGGTATAAAGCTGCATCTGATGAGGTGTTTGCATGATTTTTTTATAACTCTAAACAAAGCGTATTAACGTCAGAATTAGCAAAGTGAAATTATATTTTAAATATTTATAAAAAATACTAAATATAAATAAAAAATAATAAATAGTCATGGTTAATCTATTCGATATCTATATATATAAAAGGCAAAAGTGATTGACTGATGTATCAACGCACGGGCCAAACCCTTACGGTTAGAATCTTGAAATTTCGCACACGTATTCCTCTTATGGCGTAGGCATCCACTAAGAAAGGATTTTTCGAAATTCAACCCCCAAGGGGGTGAAATAGGGGATACAAGTTGGTATGAAACTTTTTATTCTTTGGATATTTTTGCATGAAATTTCGTATGAATTGAGTACGGTAAAAATAATGAATTACGTATTTCAGCGTTCACCAAAATTCAACCCCTAAGAGGAAAAAATAAATTTTGCGCACAGGTAGTATAAAACCTCGATTAACACATAATAATATGAGTAGAATATCATTATCATTTTCATCCAATTATCCAACTCCACGCGGGCGAAGCCGCGGGCAACAGCTAGTGTGTATATATTTTTCTCATGTTAAATTTCTTCTGTGCGAGACAAATCAACACTTTTCTTTATTTTTTTCAATGAGTATATCTAGTGATACTATCAGGCATTTTTTTAGTGGAAGCCTATCCCAAATGTGTAAGCGTCATCAAGAATCAGATCCTTATCGAGACACATACAAAAAATCATAATAAATAAAATGAATTTGAAAACCAAGAGCTAGACAAAGGTACCGTAATATTTTTGGCCGAAGCAACTATTTGGAAACCAAATACTTTGTCTTCTGCTTGAACAACAGCCGAATTGTACGACAAATCAATCAAATCAATCAAGGTTGCACATAGACTATACAAAAGTTGTTGGTAAACCTTTTAATAAATAAAGTATATGTGTATGCACACCCTTCAAGGTTCAGCCATTCATGAAGAGGTAAATGTAATAATATATAACGCAAGAGCGATCCTAGCGAAGTGCTCTTTAGTATCATATGATGCCTGTACAGAACCACGATAAATGTACCTATAGTACCTACGATGCGGTCATAACATTTAAGGCTCCCTAAAACTTTTGCAGTCCTGGTATCCCATTAACATCCGCTCTGGGCGTTGGGAGGGCTTTCGGCATCATTTAGCTAGGGTTACTCTAATTTGGGCGCTTTCCTGCTTTTGATTGGTTATTAAGGTAAACGGGCGTTCTCATCTACATCGTTCTCATCTAGTTTTGTTTTTTTCGTTAAGTTCATCTAGTTAAGTTTATTTTTTTTAAGAAAGTTAAGCCTCTTTTCGAATCAAAATGAAGTTTTTAACCGACTTCTAAAAAGAGGAGGTTATCAATTCTTCTGATTTTTTTATTGTGTGTAAGTTCAGTGAAACCTTGGCCAATTGTGAACCGGTTTGAATGATTCTTTTTGTTTGGAAGAATATTATTTCGTGGTGGTCCCGTTAAATTTGGCGAATAATTAATACTGATCTTCGGAGATATACAATGGAACTCATCAATAACAGACAGCAAATCTGTCGTAATTGCTGTAATCGCTTGGGCATAATTATATTGTTTACACAATTCCATAACATGGCAATACACCTGTATGCTTTGAAGGGGCAAAATACCTCCAAATTTCGCCAGTTATGCTTAAGGTCCATTTAATTGGGGATAAGCTTATTATACTATGACATGTATTGATAAAAATTTAAAATTATTGCACAGAAAAATTGTGTAGAATACTTATAACATTTGGAGAAATGAAAAACTTTTTACAAAAAATAAAACCGACTTCAATAAAGACACTAAAAAGTGAAAAATATCTCCGCCAGCTTCAGCAGTCAGTGGCAAAAAAAAACTGAATCAAACAAATAAAAGTCACCGACAGCTGATACTAGAGAGCAGATTGTCTTATCTAGTCCAGGACCTGTGCAGGTTACTGTTGAGGTCATCTTCCGGCTGCGGATGCGTCTTGAACAGCGTGAAGCGCGAAGCCAAGGCCCTGGCTGGCCTATAACTGCTGCTACGTAGAGCGCAGGTTATGTCTTTTTTGCTCACTGGTAACTCGTAACAAATTATGATGTTGAATAAGTCCAGCAAGTGTTTGTTACTTCATCAGAATGGTAAGCCAAGTCAGAGGCCCATGGCCGGCATTAAAATCTCTGACACCAGGTTAGGCACTATTCCACACTAAAAAGAAACTACCTGAATGGTTAAATACTTCATCAAAGTATGAATTTAGAAAACAATGCAGACGTTTGATTAAAAGTATTTTCTCTTCTGCAGGATCTCCAAACATATAAATTTTCTAAACACCGTGGGTGATTGGAAGGCAAACGTTTCACTGCTCTCTGTGCGTCTTGCCCCACGCGCGGGTCTCTAACGTTAGCACGCGAACTGTTGAGTACTTTTAAACACAAAATAGTGGTCGCCTATTATAAGTTGCAACTGTCATCTGAAGTTCATCATCTGTTTAGACTTTAAGCCAACCCCAACATGGGAGGAGAGTTTAGGAATGGTTAGGCAGATGAAGATGGGTGTGAGCTTTAATGTATTATATAGAATAAAAAGATCATTTTCTGCCGTAGTACTTTTGTAGCGCCGCTGCATAGTCAACGACGATTATTGGGACACAGGAGCTGCCTGAGTTCAATCCCACGACCTCTGATGCGTAAGTCGGTGCCGTTACTTCACTACCTTCTAGGAATAGCCGATGGAAAATGTATGTAGGAAGGATGTCATTTATATTGAAAACGTATTACAGTATTAGTGTACTACTTTCTACACTACTCCATATTGATCAATGAAGAATTGGTCATGGAATAAACAAACTCCTTTTCAGCTATGCAGCCTTGGTACGTTAATATAATGGATCAATGAAAAATTGGTCATGGAATAAACCAACTCCTTTTCAGCTATGCAGCCTTGGTACGTTAATATAATGGTAATGATGTGGAAAGCCATAACGAGCATAATTAATTCAGTTCTTAGCTGTCGTCTGACCAAGTCATATCTCGCGTAAAATAATAATGCAAAAAAAACAAATTAATTAGGAACACTAACAGGTTGTGTTCTTAAAGTTTCAACTTAATTGCTTTTCGATCGATTAAACTCATTCTAATTGGTTTGAGTCATTATAGTACGCCACATGGTTAATTCTACAATTTTTTTGGTTAGGTTAGGTTTTAAGCTTTTATTCAACTTGCCGTGTCGGTTAGTGTGTTAGACAAACCTTGGAACTGAATTTCAGACCAGTTCTCCCCAACCGATTGAGCTGAAATTTTGCACACACCTTTCGTTCTAGTGAAAACACATTTTTATGACAGACAATACTTAATCCTGCAGCCAGGATCGTCTCCTCAAGAGGAAACTCCTCAACGGTATATAGCACGGATACGAAAATTTGTAGACGCGTTCATATTTAATGGATAATCGTGATTTATATTATGATCTTATGCTGCAGTCAGGACTGTCTTCTCACAAGGGAACTCCTCAACGCTAAATAGCACGAATACAAAAATTTGTAGACGCGTTCATATTTGATGGATAAACATGAATTCTATCAAAGGTTCATTGTAGGCTTTGTAAATTCCCAGATGCTTGTTAACCTTTGTTAAGTCTATTTTACGCTTTTTGTATTGTAAGCAACGACCTATTGTCGGGCTTACGCTGTCCCCCCATACTTATGTACTAATGCTGTAACAAAATAATATTGTAATACCAAATGATTTGAAAAGAGTAACCATGGAGTTTCTTGCCGGTTCTTCTCCATGGAAACGATCAACGCGAACCGTGCACCTTTTTCGACGTTTTATAAGTGCCCATCTAGGTAAATGTGAAATAAAATATTTTGATTTTGATGATGTTTTTGATTTTGGTTATTGGTGGACATTAAATGTTTTAAACAAGTTCAATGATTACGACAAAATTAAAATTTTAATTTAAAACCTTTTTACAAATAAGCTTTCAGCTTCAGTGCATTTTTATACAAGCTTATTTTTAAAAAGGTTTTATGTTTTTTTTTTTTCATATCATTAGGGATTTGATTAGATTTTACATGCGAATTAAGCTTAATAGAGCACTGTACAACACTTAATAGACCTTTTTATGTCAGACACTGTCCGATATGTAGTTTTTAATAATTTTGTTAGAGACCGGTTTCGGGAGCTTTTTGGGACAAAATAATTTTCTGCTAATGTATTGTAAACAACTTTGAGGTTTATACCAGATACTGAGGTCTATCTATAGTCTCTATTAGATGTATAAAAATCAAGGTCCTGAGTCAACACGATAAAAAGATTATATGGCAAAGTACCAAAATTTACCATAATTTTCAATTTTTTTTATTTTTCGGTATCTAGTTCACTAACAAAAAAAAAGCGATTTTACTATTACAAACTTATTTTTTGTAGTTGGTGCAATAACCGTTTCTAGAGATCGAACAGCAAAGTTAAGTGTGTTCTTTAAAAAGTTTGTACGGAACCCTCGGTGCGCGAGTCCGACTCACTCTTGGCCGGTTTTTCTATGAATAAAGTGACAGGTAGGATAGGACTAACTTTGTTTATAGAAACACCGATAGCTACGGGAGTAGGCATTTTAACTAACATATTTATGTCAGTAAGTTATAAAAAACGGTATATAAGACAATATAATGTTGTGGAAAATCACTGCAAACATACACCTATGTATGTTTGCAGTGATTTTCCACAACATTATCATCACATTCCAGACCCGCGCAGACCAGACAAATGCGGCACGTAATACTAGGAGCACATGACTCATCAAGACGTAGATATTTCAGAATTGGGTCAAGTTCAAAATACAACGACACTTGAACAAGAATAAGTTAGTACTTAGTTATTACATGTAAATTCATATTTTGTAGATATAACTTTATTTTGGTGTACTAGTGTGTGCTAGTTGATACGTGACAATAATTCAATTTAATAAATTTTACTTCTTCCCAGCTAAAACACGAGAAAATAACTGTTGGCTTTTGTTATAAAGTGCTGATTGTCAGCCTAATTTTACTTTTGTTTTGATTTACAAACTGCAAAACAAAATAACGCGGAATAGTTCTGTTAATATACCAAGTGCCAGTTTGTAGCTTACAAAATTATATAAAAAATCTGAAAAAAATGCTATAACAAATAAAATTTTTTGTAAAACTCATAAAAAGGATATTTACGACCCTGGCAGGACTCGAACCTACAATCTTCTGATCCGTAATCAGACGCGTTATCCATTGCGCCACAGGGCCTGATGAAATTACAACTGAAATAGTCCATAACTTGTTGCAAAATGACGTCATCAAAATAGGAAATTGTTGTTTTTTTTTTATAAAATATGAATTTTAGAGATGAGAATGTTGGGATGGATTCAAAAAGATTTAAAAGACTTATGGAGCGGACATTGGGAATATTTCCATTTTAAAATTTTCATTCAAAAAATTTTATTTTATTTTATCTTCCATCTTTATAGCAACAGATCTTTGCGACATATATTAAGTATTCCTTCCAAATATTGATTTTACTCATCTAAACCAATGTAAAAAAATCATACGTGTTATTAACTCGAGCTTAACACTGGACCACGTACTATGTTGGATTGTGGTTTGATGGGTGGGGTAGACTAATGCACGCTATCGAGTACTAGCACGTCATAAATGAATAGAAGCACATTTTATCAGAAACTATTGCTGTTGGTAGCTTTGTGATGCGGTTCGCACAATTTTTATCCATGTCAGTACAGGGATGACAGCAACTTGAAGTAGTGCTTTGAAATTTTCAATATAACAGAGTCGATGGGTCATGCGTGTGTCTTCTGTATACTTCTGTGTGTGGCAAGCTTGACTGGATTAATTAGCTGCTGAGCTTGTGCTTGGCAGCACGGTGCAGCAGAGAGAGATGTGTATAATTAAGTATAAATAAAAAATACAGATAAATAGTAGGTAAACACTTTCTCACGTATAAACATAAAAATATGTACGTGCTTCCGCCCGTGACAATGTCTGGGGCCATGCCATTTATCGAGATGAAAAGTACCCTATGTAATAATCCAAGTTATAAACTATCTGTGTGTCTAAAATAAAACAACGCATGTAATTACAGAAGAAGTACTAAAAATATTTGAATATTACACAGAACACATAACACATTTTGATAAAGCACATTAATAAAAACAATATATACATTAAAATAAAAGAGGCGTTTAGAAGTCAGGGTCTAATGATAAAGATGGAAGGTGGCCATATTATGATCACCGTAATAAAACGACGTAACCACATCGAGTTTGGGCTCGTTTGATTCATCTTGATGAGTACTTTGGTTCTATAGATAATATCCATGTACAAACCCATCAGATTTAAGAAACTAAGTTCGTTCCGTTTGTTAAGAATGTGAATTCTATTGTGAAACTAAAATATTTAAGATCCAGGGAAAAAAACCCACCATTAACCGCAACCATCCCCCTCCTCCACTCTTCGTAGTAACAATGTGTTTTTAAACTAAATCGCTATTGGAGGACCAAGAACATAGAATACAGAATAGTAAGTGTCGCAAACGAACATTTTAACAAATCTTATTGATGCAAAGTAGGTATAGACAATGCATGTGGCGTGAGGTCAAAATTGGAACTAACGCCGCCATCCTGTATTTTCATTCATGAGTTTCACAAAATGTTAACCAATAGCGCCTCCCTGACGAAGTCATTCGAGTGCCAAAACATCTTTGCAGTACTGTAAAATGGCGTTGGCAGATTTTGATTGAATTTGGATTAACGTTTTATATTTTTTTTAGTCAGAATGTACTGTTGTTTTTTTTCCCTAATAAATAAAAATCATATTATATAATTGGAGAGAAGAAAACGTAATCTTAATATATATAAATCTCGTGTCACAATGTTTGTCCTCGATGGACTCCTAAACCACTTAACCGATTATAATAAAATTCGCACACCATGTGCAGTTCGATCCAACTTGAGAGATAGGATAGTTTAAATCTCAAATTATAGTCGCAATTTTAATTTATTGCTAATTATTTGTCTGTTATTATTTGACAGTCACAATTATCTGTTAACTCCAAATGATTCTAACAGATGTCGATACCTTTCGACTGGGTTGAGTAAGTAATCAATAGATGGCGCTGCTATGGTAAATCTACGAACGTGTCATATAAGCTACATTTTAACAGCATAATTACCACGTGTTGTTGACGATATACAATTAATTAAATTTATTTTGTAGTGAACGAAATACCGTATAATTCAGCTAATTATTTGTCTGTTATTATTAGTAAAAAAATATGAATATGTACATATGTCGGCAGATTATATTCATCTATTTGGTGGACTAAAGGATTTACAATAAAACAAAAAAAAAAAATAATTACCAAACCCGTGCGAAGCCGGGACGGGCCGCTAGTAATTATATAAGAAATAAAAAAAGAGGAAGAGGATCATTTAGTGTTCAAGATATTATAAAAAATAGTGATAATAATATGGTAAATCTAGTATGAGAATCCTCCTCACTGCGCACCGAGTCCAAGAAAGTTCCTGCTGAGTCAGCACCGCTGATATGCTTACAAACTTACGTTCCAGTACCAATATAGGTTTTAATTTTAAAATGAATTCCAGATCCAGTCCATTGCCTTCTAATATCGGATTTTTAAATCTTCTCTTCTCCATCTAATTTTAAAACAACGGAATACCTTTATTAAGAAAGCAATTGCAATTACCATAATGGGTTAAACAATTTACGAGTAGGTGTTAATTCATTCCCATATGATTTTGTTCAGTTATTACTTAAACGTGTTATCAACCTTCTTGGTATACACAAGTACATTTATGGCTATGTTTCATTCGTGGTGAATCTTGCATGATAACTCTTTCTGATTCCTGTTGCGCTAGTAATTTGCACGCGTTGCGTATCCATGGCAACGAATCTGTCTCTCTTCCTGGCTGGACGCACGCTATATAGAGAAAGTAGAGTAAATTGATACTCGGGCGTAGCCCGGGAAATAATTATCTTAGAATAGCGAATACGTTTTTACAAAATCATCATCATCTAACCTAGCCTTCTTCCAACTATGTTGGGGTCGGCTTCCAGTCTACGTACATTTTACTAAAACTAATTTTTAATTAAATAAATATGAATAAATAAATATCGCTGGACATTACAAAGTGCCATATAGTGCCACACTAAGCATCGAGGCTTGTGTGGTGGACACCAGATAGTTGATACTTTGATACTTTTTGTTTGTAAACACATACTTATTAAACATATAAACGTCCATGACTCGGAAACAAATGTCCATGCTCATCACACAAACATTTGCTCCTACCGAGATTCGAACTCAGGACCCTAAGAACGTAAGGCAGCCTCACTACCGCTGCGCCATTCGGGTCGTTGTAATTAAATAAGTATTACAGTTTTTACATCGGAAAACATCATTAAACTCAATACCGATGTGGTTAAGAGTTATTTTTACATCAAATCTTTTGTGATAGAATTATATGAATAAGTTACGTTTTTTTTCATTTGTTGAAATGTCACATAACACATTGCTATAGAAAAAGATTCTGCCTACAATTTTATAGATATATCAGTGAATAACATGGTAAGATGTTTTCTGTTTTTTGTATGGTCTCTTTTTTCATAAAAGGAATCCATAATATTTCTAAAACCTTTGAATTATTACTTATTTCTCTTAGTTTCTTGTATTTTCGTTTAATAATAGACTATAATAATATCAGCAGCTACGACGGCATAACAGGGATGTCAGAAAGGTCGTAGCAACTTTTTCGGGCTCCTGTTGTAGTGTTAGCTACTTCTTAATTGTCAGTTACTCTATAAAAAGGATTTGTTTTTCCTTGTGCGGGAGCGGGCGTAACAGATATGTCTATTGCAGTTTGAATCCATGTTTCAATAGCAATTTTGTTGGTAGAAGTTTTGTAATAAGGACTTATATGAGCACCATAACGTGTAACCTAAAATATGTATCCAGCTTCCATACCTTCTGTGCCCCTAGTGTTATCTAGATGCGTATGTGTAATTTATCAGGATTGACCTGACAAATTCAGCACGCAATGGAAACAATAAAACATACATCATCATGTGCCTAGCCTTGTGTAATGTCGGCTTCAGTTACCAGTAAGATTACATGGAGCCCATCCGTTCACCGCAACCCAGTTACTGGATACTACGATACCCCTTTAAAAAGCTCATTTTTGTTTAAAGTGAAGAACCTAATAAACTTAAACAATCAAGTAATAGCGTATTGGGGTATATTGTTTACTTTGTGTGTTCTATGTTAGCGCCTGTATGTATAAACACCCCGGCAAACGGGCTCTGCCGGTATTTACTTTAGCCATATTGCATATCGACTGAGAAATACATTTTTGGCATTTAGTCTTTTTTCCCATTAAACAGTAACACAAATAAGCGTGACAAAGTTTTTCGTAAGTTCTCGTATGGCTAGGTACGTTCATATTTTCACGCATGCGCGCGCATTGGAGAGAACTCCACGCGAGATTGTAAATATTTCAATCTGTTATCGCTCCATGGACTCCTAGTAATGCGGAACCATTTTGCGCTGAGTTTGTGCTCCGGCTGAACTCCGGGTTGCAATTTGCAGAAATGCGTAACATGTCAATTTACCGGGCAGGCTACCTTAGCTCATGCCTCTTTCCATTTTCAACTAGCACCACTGTAAAGACATACTGATAATTATAACATGTATTTCAAATCCTGATAATTATAAATTGATGGTTCTACCTCCTAAAAATAAAATTCATATATTATGAAAATTGTAGTGTAAAGAACAGTGAACGAAGTCAAGAAGAATGAACAAATAGTAGATTAAACAACGAGGGATTAAGTTGGATCCCGAGAGCTGCGAAGGGACTGTTCGAAAGAGATACCGTGGCACCGGAATACAAAGGGCGATGAAGGAACATGGATGGGTTTTAGTCAGTAACAGTCTGACACTTCCTTCTGCTCCGCCCAGAGCGGGAGGAGTCATTTGATGATTTCCCCACCGAAAAAAAAAAATACAAGAACCGAGATACTTTTTTTTCACGAGTTTCGTTCTCTACTTTTTACCATTGACTGCGAGAAAATAAATAGAAGTGTAGTAATGGGTGGGTTAATAATAACAGCCAATCGGGTCGATCTTACCAAGGTCGTTCTGTGGATGGTGACCACTAATTCATTAAACACCGAGTTTCCTCCGTGCGTCGGAAAGTGCGTAAACCCTTGGTCAATCCTCAAAGCAATTTTTGAAATTCAGTGTTCTTTTCTTGTCGTTTTATTGATCCAAATTCAAAATGTCTTATTTCACTCAGTGAGTAAAAGAGCGTTTTATTATTTGTTATCGACAGTGAGTAGAAGAGAGTTTTATTCACTGTTATCTTTGAATAAAATGCCCTTTTTGGAGTCGCGAGGGTAAAAATACATTTTGATGCAAGTGGAGAAAGTTTGTTATTGCAATAACATATGTCCACGTGTATCAAACGACGTTTTTCAATACACTTTTGAACAAATAAAGTAAAATAACGAAAAATAATAATCACCGCCGACTAATAGGCATTGCACCAATTTGTACTAAGTATTGGTTTAGTTTTATCTGTGGCAATTTTGAACACCCTCGTGCTGTGCCGCGTGCGGGAATGGCTCCTTGCCACACGCGGCACAGCACGCGGTGTTGGAAAATGAAAAAGATCCGCGTGTGTTAAATACATTGCAGGTTGAACCTAATCGTAGTGCGATAAGAACCCGTTTTCGAAGTAGTGTATTGAAAAAGAGTTAACAACACTTTCAATATGACAATTACCGAGTAGCGTCATCTTTGAACCCTTTACAGAGACTCTAAACCTGCTTAGTGACGGTGTGAACAAGAGTTGAAGGCTGAAGCTGGAACGATAGTCTAAATTAAAACGTACGAAATGTATAACAGCGTAGGCAGATGGCACTTTTTAAAATTATTGATTTCAGATAGACCTCTTCAGAACATATGTTTTCCTGGTACCCTTGGTTCAGTTGCAGTGTTTTTACCGACACCGTGTACCGGCACAGAACGCCAAATTGAACATTTGCTTTATATTTCGAGTATTGCTACCAGGTTAACAGACTCTGCCTGGAGGTGCATTGGACGAAGCTATGTTACTCCCGTTGCGATACAATATATCGCACAAAGTGCTTTCATAACGCGAAGCTAGATGTCACTATACCATAGTGACATCTAGCTTCACGTTTTGAAAACCACTTTATAGAGATTTCTGTGATTGTGTGCATGTCGGTGTCAGATGTTTAAGTTGCTAGTTAGTTATGTGATCCTGGTATGTATCTGACTGTTGCTCCGTTAGGCCTACCTACTATCGCACATGACATGCGCAGTAATGACTACTCGACTCACGGGTCATTGACTTACATTGACCTAGACAGTTTCTCACAAAGTAAGTCTCTCTAAGTTCAACTAAAATAAATAGGTTAATGTCAGCGTTCTAGATGGTATTCCTATTTCCGTTTATAGCAATGCGCCCGAAGTTAGTGACGCCTGTAATGCTTTTTTCCTTCATTAAAATGTTCTACAAGTTTTTGTTAAAATTTTAAGTTTATTTTATGGTTTTGTAAATTATGTCTAAAGGAGGTTTCGAATCAACTTTTAATTTCAGTGATTTATAATATTAGTTTTGATACGCCTTAAAGCCTTGAAAGTAGAGAGTTTTCAAATTGAGTATTTTATGTATGTAATTAATCTCAGGAGATGGTAAAGCAGTAAGCGGGCGGGGTTTGTCGTAATGGTATTTTTTACAATTTCATACTTTTCCTTAGTCCTTATAACACGGGTCCTGTTTAGTTTTCTCAGGAGTTTAATCGACAAATTGCCGTTCAGTCTACACTGACCCTAAGATAGGCGAGTAAACATTGCTACTTACTTGTTCCCTAGTGAACATTTTTCAGAAGTTCCAGTAAACAGCTACTTGACTCCATAACAGCACCGTTTAGTCTCGTATCATTATTCTTCTTCCCGTATCCCAATTTATTTGGGGTCGGCACAGCATGTCTTCTTCTTTCATACGTCCTTATTACTCGTTATCTCAGCAGTTACTTCCTAGTCTCAAAAGTAACTGGAAAATACGTAACTTTATTTTCTAACATTTGTTTCAACAATAATGAAATGCATGTATTTTTACATTTAGAGGGCACCAACTTAACTGGTCTGCAAGAATATATGGACATCAAGTAGACCATTTTAGTAGTGTGTAGTTCAACTCCGTCGAAGCATAAATTCCTGGAACTAGACGAAGTTTACGTTGTTTTGCCACTAGTCTATAGGACGCTGCAAATAATTTAAACCGGTTTATTTTAAAGAACTAAACAATACATTCAGCAAACGCAAATAAAATTACAAGTAAATGAAGTGGAGCTATTTAATTAGTGGTTAAGCGTCCGTTTGTAATAATATATACATCACCATCTTCTTGCACTTTTTTTTTCTGGTGGAAATCATCAAATGACTCCTCCCGCTCTGGGGCGGAACGGGAATGAGTGTCAGACTTTTATTTAATAAAACCCATCCATGTTTCTTCATCGCCCTTTGTTTCTAGGCCACGGTATCTCTTTCGAACCGTCCCTGGCAGGCATCGGCCCTTGCGGACCTCTTCCTTTCAGTTGACATCTCTTAGAAGCGGGCGTGGAACACGAACGCGCCGTCGACACGGCTTGTCGTCATAAGACGGACGTACGGCGAGCTAGCCCATAGCTTACCGTCCACAGGCCCGCGCCTACGGTGCGGTGGTCGGGGGCCACCACGTGTTTCAATGTTTGCATGCAGTTAGGCTCTTGACTAGGATTTGTGTAAGATACCATAACTATAATGGGTAAAATAAAAACTTTTTTTGTAAAAAATAACCGGATTCCAAATAAAACACAGGACACAGGGCCCTGGAAGGTGGTTACATAATTTTGGTTTCAAGTTATGGGGTTCATTTCTTGCCTTCTTGAACCAGCCCTTGAGGAAGTCGTCAGGATCAGGTTGACACCTCTTTATGGAGCATGACGTCATTAAAATTTAGATTTGATTATTTAATCTGGGGGTTATCTAAGTACGTTTTCTTGAAGATCTTTATCATGAGCTTATGAAGATGTAAAAGTAGACGTAACATTAACCGGAACACCTTTTTTATTAAAGTGATTATGTTAATAGAAACATGAAGTCATAGTACAAATTATATAATTGACGCCACATTATGCAAGTTCAACGATTTGTTGTAGCTACCTTCATTGCTACGATCGCGTAGCTCCCGTAGCCGTGACGTTTGCTACGACGTAGCATCACGTAGTAGCCAAATGATTTACTTACCAGCTTCCTACTGCAATTGCTACAAGAGTATATTTTAGCAAGAAAGATTTGGCCAATATTTCTTATATACCTACGGTAGCACACATTAACAAACAGTAATTTGATAATGCAATCATCAGAATAATATTTTCCAACTTGTTTCTGCAAAAAGACATATTACATAGAAAACACAAAACTCACTCATGAAATACTCACACATAAGTTTTGGACTTTTAGAATCATATTGGAAAGAAGTTAGGTGCCTAGAACGTAGTAAAAATAATTCGTAATCACATCTACATTGGTTAAGGCTGTTTACTTTGTAATAAATGACTGACTGAACTGACCTCGTGCCTGGAGTTCATCTCCTCACGAAGGAACTCTTTAACAGGTTATAGCATGGACATGCATTGTTCAAAACTAACCAGCAAGAGACCTTGGAAATATGTAACACGTCGTTGTTACCAACTTAGAAAACTATGAAAAAATAAATAAATAAAATTAAAATAATTAATTACCTACGCGGTATTATTACTTAACTGGAAAGCACAGGAGCCGCGTTCAGTTTGATTTCCATGTCAGAGTGGTCCTAATTTTTTTTTTTTTGCGTTAGTCTCCTGTATATTCCAGGAGCTTCGGTGAGCATCGCAAGCTTATCAAGAAGGTATAAGAATTCTCCCATTCTTCATCATTGTGGTGATGAAACCTTTTTGATTGTAAAAATGTATATAGTCAGTTTTAAACCTTTCATAATGCTAAATGCGTAATGCTACAAACAGAAACAAAAAACCAAGTTTAAAATTCGCAATCAAACTTCTATTAGTAGGCATCGTTCTGATGTAGCCCGAGAGCTACCTTTGAAACGATTCGCACGCCTTTTAACTTTCTCACGCTACTAGGGACACATAAAGTAAAGGTGACTCGAATTCAGACTGAAATGAGAACTATTAATTTAACAACGCTATCAACGGGTAGGAAATCACTACCACTGTCCTAAATTGTTTGCAAACAAGCTATAATATCATAACAATAATATTATTTATAAACGTTAACACAGTTGTTAATTCTATAAATACAGAAATCTACTTATTTCACAAATATGCTAATAGATGATAATAGTGGGGAAGAATTCATGAATGGTAAAAATGAATGAATGATAAAAGCTTATACTATCTACAAAAAAGTATCAGATTTATCTGAAAAGTATTTCCAGAGAAATAAATTAAATTCTGTCAGAGGCGGCCATCGTCGGTACGCTACGGATTTTTATTCAATTTGCTTAGCTTCCTACTCAATTAGAAATTAAAAATCTGTCTGACATCTATCATAACTTGTCATAATATAACCACACTTGTCACGTCTTGCTTCGACTGTTTGTTTGCGATTTTATGGACATGTCTTTACGAAGATCCATACGCTTTGAATACTGGATTAGATTTCGACTGCCTGCACGACGACTCCCACGCTTTGGATACTGGATTGGATTTTGACTGCTTTCACAACGACCCCACGCCTTGGACATTGGATTACATTTCGACTGCTATACTATAATTATGGATACTGCCTGTTATGTTCGTGCGAACTCGACAAATTTACTTAAGATTGACATGCTTATTATATTGGAATATATGAAAAGCAGTGACCAGGATGAGATTTTACCAATAGAGATGTCATACATAAATAAATAAAAACATGGCGATATTCGAACGCGTCGTTCGAACTGACAACACCGTACGCCATTATCTCTTGCTCTCTGTCACACATGCAACGCACTACTTGTCTCGTTCGTGTAGGTGACAAAGCATCAACAGCGCGTTTCCATTTTAAATAGACTAAACAGTACTAACAAATGAAAAGATACGTCCTTCTTGATTTTTACAGCGGCTCAGTATAAGTATTGCACTTTCTGAACACACAACTTGCCATATTTGTTTATTTTCATACACCAAACTTCCGCTTAAACGTCAGTTCGCATCGCAGCCAGACGCACATGACGGACTGGGGTCACATAAGCTGATCAGCTTGTGTTTGCATTGCCGCGCTGACGTCAGCAAAACGTATCTACCTCAGTATTATATATAACATCATTGAGTGACAATCACAACATCGCTGAAATTAAAGGAGTGAAAGCTTCAATGTAGAAAAAATAATAAATAATTTATAATAACGAAGATATTTTTTTTTGTATTATAGGTATTTTTGTAAGTATTAGTGGTATTTATTTATGTAGTCGTTTTTTAATTCTTATGTTCTTCGTTTTTTTTCTTCTTCTTAATTTAATTCTCACACGAATTTTCGGGTTGAAACGCGGTACGGCATCTTCAAGTCAAAACAACATCACACTAAAAATATTACGCAAAAATACTAACACTACTTAAAGATTTGAGAAAAAGATATTTTGTTCTTAAATTAGAACACTGGCCCTTAGTACAAAAAGCGTTAAAATGCGGGTCTCATAAGGTTATTGTTTGGAGCTTGTTGGGCTGATAGGGGCTAGTTGTCTTCCTCAGACAGTAAAACAGTCAAGTACTAGGGGCACAGTTTATCCACTCTACCGCCCCTGGCCACCATGGTGGCCAGTAGCTATTTTGCTAAAAGTCCTGGCCACCATGGTGGCCAGTAGCGCCTTCGTCCAACAAATGCAATAAAAAATCTATTTAACTGCAATTTCTAGAGCTTATTCCTCTTGTAGCAAACTCTATACTATATTCCTCAACGTTCGGACCAACAATAGCAACACTATTCCATCGACAAATGTCAAAATAAAAGTAAAAACTATAGTGTAAACAAACTCCGCCATTTCTGACGTGTGGCGTCGTATTTCAATTGTTCTGTTATGTATATTGTTGTTTTCGCATAGTGTTATATAGTATATCAAATTAATCGTGAAAATCTGTGCTACTATATTATCATAAAGGAAATCTAGTTTTCGAATCTCAAAGTTGAGTATTTCGCCTCCGAAAAAGTGGTAGGTTTAAATACCTATAGTGATTGTGTTTATACAAGAAATAAGTGTTTTTGTGATTAAAACGTGTGTGTTAACGGAAAAACAGTGCATAATTAGTATTGTGAGCATATTATTAAATTGTTTATACAAAAACAAGTGGCTTCGTAAAGTTATAGGTACGTAAATAACCGTGTTCAAAAACAGTCGTTGGCGCAGGCCGCGTCAAAATAAACAGTGAGTATCCAAATTCTAATTTAATTCTAGTTAGACTATCGTAAATAAACTAATAAGATTATGGTCTTGTTGGAAAGGAAATATAATCTAGTTTATTTTAAAATTATTTTAATTGAAATTTAATATTTAGAAAAATTCAAATTAATATTTTAATAGCTAAATATCCGTTTTCATCCCTGTTTTTCAAGTTCTACATTTTTTTGAGTTTCAAATTAATATTAATTTTTTTTTTTATATATAGATTCCATAACTATTCAGCTATTCACTGTAAATTTTATTTAGCTATAACTCTTGTAGTTTGCGATTGTCTATCTAAAGATCGAAAGTGTCAAATTACATGCGAATATTTCGCAATTTTCTGCACGCGTGGCGGTTTGGTGCAAAAAATTCGCGCGCGGGGCTAGTGAGTGGTTATTGCACAAAAACACACAGTACAAAGTCGTATGCAAATCACTACTATTTAACTTTTTCAGTTATATTTTTCAGGACAGCATCCACTTTCAGTTTTATTTTTCTAACACCCGAAAACCATTGCATATAATTTTCTATATCTTCTTCGGCCTGTAAAGGAAAACATAATATTATAATAGCAGTAGCCGTTACATTTAGCTCGACCCAGTCTGGACAGGATACCCAAGAAATTTTATATCAACTTACATTTATATGGGTCTCACAGCAATAAAGATTTGGTTTTGGACAGTTTCTGTTTACCAAGTGACCCCATCTTTCTTTCAATTCTTTCTGAATGTTAAAGAATAGCATGCCTGGATTCTTTTTATCGTCGTTAGGCCATGTTGGTATGAACATTTTTTAGAATCCATGGTAAACAACGGAATGAATCTGTACAAAAGTGGACTACGTATCCAATATCAAAAGCGTAGGGTCTTCGTGAAGGCAGTCGAAATGAAATTCAATATCCAAGGCGTTCAGCAGTCAAAATCTAATCCAGTGTCCAAAGCGTGAGGGTCGTCGTGAAGGCAGTCGAAATCTAGTCCAGTATTTAAAGCGTGTGGGTTGTCATAAAGATATATCCATAAAATCGCAAACAAACACACGAAGCAAGACGTGAAAAGTGACGTTATATTATGACAAGTTATGATAGATAACAGACAGTTTTTTAATTTTTAATTGAGTAGGCTAAGGAAATTGAATAAAAATCCGTAGCATACCGACGATTGCCGCCTCTAACAGAATTTAAATTATTTCTCTGGAAATACTTATCAGATAAATCTGATATTATTTTTGTAGATAGTATTAGCTTATTCCTATGTGCAAAAACAAATCGAGACAATTTAAAATTTTCATACATGACCCATTGTTTTATGGCATTTTTGATCGACGCTCGATCGACTCGGAGTCGGCGCGCTGTAAGCATCCGGTCCGCTCGCTTTAAGCGGGCGTGCTCCGAGTCGAGTTGTTGTGCTGACTGCTCACTGTGGGCTTTTTCATATTGACTTTATGAAATGTATTATAAAACACACGATTTAATGCTCTAATTTGTAGAGCAACTTAATTGTTGGGTTGAAACGAACGGACAACGACGCCACGCAATTTTCTGTCACGTAACGCGCTGAACTAAATGCCACCGGCGCCGCTGTCGCGTTTCCGACTGATCGGCGCATTTGGTGTATCGTGCCAACCGAATACTACGACCGATAATTTAGTCACTGAAGTGTCGGCGCCGTACGTTCTGCAGATGTGTCGCGACCAGAAGTCGGAAAGAGTTACCTGCAAATAAATAACTAATGAATTACTACTGAAAATTTTGACCAATAGTCCTGAAATGCCATTTAAGAGCCAAAAGAATAATGCTTAGCTAACACTAACGTCTGATTTAAATATTTTAAGCCAAATTCCCAAGTTTCAGAAACATTTAAAAACATATTATTACCGATGATTTCAGTGGTGACAATTCATCGATTTGAAAAGAACTCCAGGAACTGAAGCGCTTCAGTTTCTACTTCATGCAAGACGCTGACGAAAGCTGTCAGTTGCTGTGGTAAGTTTTGTTTTATATGTACTCGTAGAATTAGAAAAGTTAGCATTTTGGGTGCCTTCAGATCTGAACACAGAAATGTCAAAAAGTAAAATAAATCAAAACTTGAACTTCGCAACCCATTTTCATTAATAATATAATTTTATAGTGCATCGCTCAGTTATAAGATAAGACGATACAAACTTCTTGACGTCATCGTCAGTTGCTTAGTTGCCATGGGAACCGTAGAAGCGTGCCATGTGATCGGAGATAGTATTGATCTATTCGAGACGTAAAATTTTTGCAGCACTAGGCTCTCATAAAATACAGAATCTCACTTTAGGTTAGTGCCATGAATTCACGAATATAAAACCAGAGTACCTACTTACTGGTAACGCAAAATTACTACATGACCTAAGCATTTACCTACAAAAGGTACAAAAGCGTGGTTAAGGTGTGAACCAGTGTCGCAAACTAAGTTCCACCTCCTATTTTGCCCTGTGAGCCCCATAACAAGCAGCCATATTGACCTCTGCGCTGCGGATCTGGGTCTTTTGCGCGAAAGACACTTGCGCGAACCCACTTGCGCGAAAGGACATTTGCGCGCATGGACTTTTGCGCGATTGGACTTTAGCGCGAACAGACTTTTGCGCGCCAGGACACATGCGCGACTTGACTTTTGCGCGAACGGACTTTAGCGCGCCAAGACACTTGCGCGAAAGGACACTTGCGCGAATGGACATTTGCGCGACTGGACTTTTGCGCGACTTAATGGCCACCGAGGTTTACTCTGTACAGAAACATAACATCACGCTTGTTATTACTTGAAGGTGGTTTTTTTTTTGGATTTTCCGCCATGGGTGTCGTTTTTATGGTTTTCGGGGTACCTGATTACGAAAATGAGGTCAAAATGAAAATGTAGTAGAGTAAGTAATGTTTGTAGAGCAACTTAATTGTTGGGTTGAAACGAACGGACAACGACGCCACGCAATTTTCTGTCACGTAACGCGCTGAACTAAATGCCACCGGCGCCGCTGTCGCGTTTCCGACTGATCGGCGCATTTGGTGTATCGTGCCAACCGAATACTACGACCGATAATTTAGTCACTGAAGTGTCGGCGCCGTACGTTCTGCAGATGTGTCGCGACCAGAAGTCGGAAAGAGTTACCTGCAAATAAATAACTAATGAATTACTACTGAAAATTTTGACCAATAGTCCTGAAATGCCATTTAAGAGCCAAAAGAATAATGCTTAGCTAACACTAACGTCTGATTTAAATATTTTAAGCCAAATTCCCAAGTTTCAGAAACATTTAAAAACATATTATTACCGATGATTTCAGTGGTGACAATTCATCGATTTGAAAAGAACTCCAGGAACTGAAGCGCTTCAGTTTCTACTTCATGCAAGACGCTGACGAAAGCTGTCAGTTGCTGTGGTAAGTTTTGTTTTATATGTACTCGTAGAATTAGAAAAGTTAGCATTTTGGGTGCCTTCAGATCTGAACACAGAAATGTTAAAAAGTAAAATAAATCAAAACTTGAACTTCGCAACCCATTTTCATTAATAATATAATTTTATAGTGCATCGCTCAGTTATAAGATAAGACGATACAAACTTCTTGACGTCATCGTCAGTTGCTTAGTTGCCATGGGAACCGTAGAAGCGTGCCATGTGATCGGAGATAGTATTGATCTATTCGAGACGTAAAATTTTTGCAGCACTAGGCTCTCATAAAATACAGAATCTCACTTTAGGTTAGTGCCATGAATTCACGAATATAAAACCAGAGTACCTACTTACTGGTAACGCAAAATTACTACATGACCTAAGCATTTACCTACAAAAGGTACAAAAGCGTGGTTAAGGTGTGAACCAGTGTCGCAAACTAAGTTCCACCTCCTATTTTGCCCTGTGAGCCCCATAACAAGCAGCCATATTGACCTCTGCGCTGCGGATCTGGGTCTTTTGCGCGAAAGACACTTGCGCGAACCCACTTGCGCGAAAGGACATTTGCGCGCATGGACTTTTGCGCGATTGGACTTTAGCGCGAACAGACTTTTGCGCGCCAGGACACATGCGCGACTTGACTTTTGCGCGAACGGACTTTAGCGCGCCAAGACACTTGCGCGAAAGGACACTTGCGCGAATGGACATTTGCGCGACTGGACTTTTGCGCGACTTAATGGCCACCGAGGTTTACTCTGTACAGAAACATAACATCACGCTTGTTATTACTTGAAGGTGGTTTTTTTTTTGGATTTTCCGCCATGGGTGTCGTTTTTATGGTTTTCGGGGTACCTGATTACGAAAATGAGGTCAAAATGAAAATCAAAGATGGCGCCGAGGAAAATTTTTGGTTTTTCCATCATGGGTGTCGTTTTCATGGTTTTTGGGGACGCTAATTACGAAAATGAGGTCAAAATGAAAATCCAAGATGGCGCCGAGGAAAATTTTTGGTTTTTCCATCATGGATGTCGTTTTCATTGTTTTTGGGGCCACTAATTAAGAATATGAGGTCAAAATGAAAATCTAAGATGGCGCTGAGGAAAGTTTTTGGTTTTTCCATCATACCTTTATCAGCGACCCCAAAAACCATGAAAACGACACCCATGATGGAAAAACCAAAAAAAAATCTCTGCGCCATCTTGGATTTTCATTTTAACCTCATTTTCGTAATCAGCGGCCCCAAAAACCATGAAAACGACGCCCATGATCATAACAACCAAAAAAAAACTACCTTCAAGTAATAACAAGCGTGATGTTATGTTTCTGTACAGAGTAAACCTCAGTGGCCATTAAGTCGCGCAAAAGTCCAGTCGCGCAAATGTCCATTCGCGCAAGTGTCCTTTCGCGCAAAAGTCCATTCGCGCAAGTGTCTTGGAGCGTAAAAGTCCAGTCGCGCATGTGTCCTGGCGCGCAAAAGTCTGTTCGCGCAAAAGTCCAATCGCGCAAAAGTCCATTCGCGCATTTGTCTTTTCGCGCAAGTGGGTTCGCGCAAGTGTCCTTCGCGCAAATGTCTTTCGCTCAAGTGTCCTGATACCCTGCGCTGCTCGTATGACGCAGTGCCAAATACTGTTGTGCCAGCGATATAAAAATGATGCAAGTATTGCACTTATTTTCATTTGCCACAATTTTTAATGATATCTATTGAAAACAGAACATTGTATTTGTTGTACTTTTTAAGATAATTATACTTTGGGTTATCAGCATCAAATACTCAGAACTTCAGAAGTTGAAATCCTAAGCAAAACGTACTTTACCATCAACTCGATCGCTTTTCTTTACTCCATGTAGGGTAAACATCAACGCCTCTAGTGGACGTAGTGAGAAGTTTGTCTGCATAATCCTGTGACGTAGATGCCATTGCCGCGTGCAGACTGCCAGTTTTTTTACTCGTAATTAAAATTCGGTTTCCACTTCACATACTTTATTGGAGATATCACTGCCACAATTATTGTACATGATTACTGACAATTACTGTTTATTTAATAAATTAAATATTCTCATATGGAAGGCCGCGTATAAGAAACAGGAGCAAAGAGAAAAAAAAACTGATATAAAAAACAATGTTGCCATTTTAACTAACACATAATAATACCAGCCTATTACTGTCCCACTGCTGAGCAAAGGCCTCTTCTCACACAGAGAAGGCACGAGCATTGATCACCGCGCTTGCTCAAGACGGGTTGGCGATTTCAGACTTACATTAATTATAAGTCCAGGTTTCCCGATGCTTTCCTTCACCGATGTCCAAGATAAACTTAGAAAAGTACACATGAATTGAAAAAGTCACATTGGTACTTGCCTGGATTTGAACCCACAACCTCATACGTGGGAGGCGAGGCCTAAACCTCTGGGCTATCACGACATACCTAACACAATGGTATTTTAATGTTGCAAATATTTTTTTATAATAAAAAAAAATTATATTGTTTCCAACAGCCTGTATTGTGTTCATCCAAAATGTTCGTTGGTCTGGTAGTCGCAAGCGCGACTGTTCAGAATGAGGTTCCCCCTCTCTCCCTCAGGTCGGCCATGGTGATTTTGTATTTTTGCGTCAGGGATTTCTCAGTAGCAATCAACCCAATATGAGTTGGTCGCAGGTTCAAATCCTTCACGAATTCATTCAGCAGTGTTCATTAATCAACGTAAAATTGTGAACCAGATCTACAATAATATATAATTATTGTGTTTACAGTTTTTAAATTGTAATCGAAGCACAAATAAAGAATAATATCAAAGCGTTTTAAGCTTCTTACATGGCCTGTTTTTTGTATGATCTGCGGTTAACGGTACGGTTGTCTAGGAGAATGAAACATGTACTGTTGCGGATCAATTTAATAACACTCCTTCCCTTATTTTATTAACCGGGGAAACAGTAATACAAAATTATTTCTACTTCACAAATCTTCGAATTAACCAGTTCTTAAGGTCTATGAAGATTAGTGTAACGTTGGATGCTAGAATAAAATAATTATGTTAAAGGAAAACGTAGGTCCTATCTATAGCAACCATTGAATGCAATAGTTTAAATTCAGCGGGAAAGTATAAGAGATAGGATGTTTATTATTACAACACTGAAACGTTGGAGGCGTGTTTTTTCATATTTGCATTAGTAAGCTTGTACTAATGAACACTCAGTGTGATAAGGGAACGCCTGAACTATCGTAGTCAGGAAGCTGTTCAAATTGTAGTCACCGTACCAGGAGTTTATAAGCCTGTAGGATATCGATTTTCTCTACTAGCAACGTCATTTGACGGGAGGAATAAGCCTGAGACCATCTTTTCACTTCGCTGGTGGTGGAAAGTTTTAAAACCCGGGTTAGAGTTTAAGAACCACTGAACTGTGTTTTAGTATAATTAAGTAGAATATTGAGAGCTAAAGTCATTAAAAAATTCAATGTGTAGAAAATTGAATAAGACTGACTAAATACACGTCTTCACTGTCAAACACCGCACGCCCTTTTTTTAATTAGCCCGTCTTGTTCCACTCCTGAGCAAAGGCCTCCCCCATTCCTTCCACTTCTCAAGATGGTGTGCTTCTTCTCGCCAATTCGCGAGGAAACCATCCAAGACGTCCTGCTATCTTCTCCTTGGCCTACCGCGACCCCGCTGTCTCAGGGCTCCAGTGTTTTGACATTCGGGCCCACAGCTGTGCCGGCTCCGGCTGCTGGGTCTAGAAGCATGAAATTTACAAAAGTCTGTTTATTAACCTACGCACAACAAATTTACTCAAATGAACCAAACTACGATTTTTATGACCATAAAACATACTACGAGACAGTACAATGACATAGTACAAGTACATAATTTATATTGAATATGTGCACAGCCAGTAATGACATCATCAAACTTTAGATTTAATATTCTAATCTGACTATCAATTCATACAACTTATCTGTTAATAAATAAGGGATAACCTGAGCTTTAACATATTTTTTTAACCTATATTATCCCACTGCTGGGTTCCCATAACATTCCCACTTTGACTTTGACTTTCCTTTCTGCGGATTTCTCATATCAATGGTCAATCTTTCAAAAATGCATCTAAGAGACGAAGTCGTCACGCCAGCGTTTTCTAGGCCTCCTTTGTTAATGAATTTGATATACATATGTATGTTTAATTATTAAAATCTGGATGACCGAGCTTTGCTCAGTTTTTTTTTCTTCTAAAAATAAAACGTAGCTAGATCGATTTATCGTTTCAGAGATTCAGATTATAGATATACAAGAATTGCTCGTTTAAAGGTATAAGATTAGATATTTATTTACTTCTGTTGTTTAAAATAGTTAAAAAAATATATAATGCATTTGCATACGAAAAGTTGAGATCAAGAAATCATTTCTATCATCTATGAGAAAAAGGAAACAGAAGTAGCACACACTTACATTACCAGCTTGGATCAAAAACAATTGTCCATGACTCCTAGACTAAAATTGCGCACGTTGTACTAGGCTTTCATATCGAGCGAAGAGGTTCTTTTCAGCAAAAGTTAACTAACTTAAAACCCAAGAGATGGCGTTTGCTGCAGCTTACGTAATTGTTTTGGGACTGACTCCCTATGGTAATGATTTTACCTACTTTGCCTTTTACAATAACATCTTAATATCCTATCCTTCATAGTATACTATGAACATCTCACAGAGGAACCTCTGTCTAACCCTTCGGGAATTACAGGCGTGATGTTGTTTATGTTTTTCAAGAAATAATCTTACATCAAAAAAGTCCTTCATATAACCTGCAACTGCAACATACGAGTACATTTTTGTATGTTTGTTACTATTTATTCCATGAAACTCATACGAAATTCATCGTGGTAAACTCGAGTATTTTACAAGGTTATTGACAAAAATAAGACTTAGACCTTAAGTAAAATCACGTAATGTTTCCTGAGCAAAACTCTGTTTTGCCAGACGCGACATTTACGCCGACAGAAAGTGTGTTGCAGTGTTGATTATTCATTTTTATTAATATTCTATAGAACATACACTAAAATCAGCCTTGAGACATTTTCATTTTTTCAAAACTTAAGCACCTCATCATCTGCCTAGCCTTTTCCTGATACCTGAATAATTTCCGTCGTCGGCCCAAGGTAGCAGATATGCAATACGCTTGTAGACTTGTAGTACAAACTAACACTACTTAATCCCAAACATCTTGTTAATCAAAATATAAGTAAAGCCGTTCGTTTCATTTCCAGTGCATCCTAAATTTATCGGGATTGACCTCGTACCACGGCAGCTCGTATTGCATCTCGTTAATACTAGGGACACAGGACGTATAAAAGTTGTATACGTTTGAGGTTCCACGTTATGGTGTTCATAGAAGTCCTTATTACAAAGCTCGTAGGATCAAAATTGCACTTTAAAAATGAATTCAACTGCAATTCAAATCTGTTAACACCTGCCCTCGTACAAAAAATCCACACAAACCATACAAACTGCAATTTCTTACAATCTTGAAACAAGATTATGTGTATGATATTGTTTTTAAACATCAAGAACCAGTTTTTTTCTGCTTTCGTGAAACAGGAAAATGTAATTCAAGATTTAGCCATAATATTATAAAGTATATGTATATGTAACAGTAACAGAATAAGGTATAAAACAGTTTAAGAGAGTAACTAACAATTAAACAGTTCTCAACACTGTAAGATCAACCCAACGAAGTAGCTACGACGTTGTGACGTCACTGCTACGGCTGCTACGCGGACGTAGCTGCTGACAAATGATTCAGGGTGGCGATTTAGTAACATGTATCCTTCGAGGGGGTTATAGAAGTTATATAACAAAGAAGTAGAGATAAAAATTTAAACAATTATTTTATGAGAGATTCAGTTATATTATCATATTATGATCTCACAAATGATAAAGGATTATTTGTAATTGTTTTCTTTCGTACATTTAAGTTCCTGGTGGGTCTCAGGGGATATAAAACTAAATAAATACATGGGTCCTACCAGTCAGTAGGCGTTGGGAGACACATCAGTATTCGGAGCCCCCTGGTGGATCTGCTTGGTGGGTCCTTAAAAACGAAGTTAAACTTAACAGGTATATTATAACAAAAATCTCTTGTGCGATTCTAACACAAAAGATTTTTTAATCTAGGGTTCTGTTACTATTGGATAACCACTTCAGTATTGGGTTTTGAGCTGTTTATTTATGTAAATACTGACTGAGGCCAACTCAGAATGAGATGGCCTTGTGTCTAGAGCCCTTAACCTAGTTGTTATTATTTTCCAAAAACCGCTTCGGGTATTATCCGGAACAAACACACAGACAACCAGAAAAACAAATGTGGTGATTTGTTATAACTGTACTAGTAAAAAGCTACTTTAAAATTAAAAAAACAGACACTTCATATTTTATTTATAGATTAAATTATCTTTGACCACTTTTTCTTATCCATATAACTACTTTTCCTCCCGAGGGTTGTCGCCAACTAGCGTAAAGGCTGGTGATTCATGTTTTGCTGGTGCTTCTGGCACGCTTACCCAATTCATGGCAAACGATTTGCAATGAAAGTTCGTCCCGTTAGATCATTTGCTTAATACAGTGCGAAGGGCAGAGGCTGAATGAATTTTTATTGCTATTATATTTCTTCTTTCCGTTTTCGTATATGTCTGTCGCAAAAGTGCATACAGATGAACGTTGCTCTCCTGTGTCTAGGTGTACGTACTCGTCGTGAGAAAGAAGGGAACCTACATCCTGGTAATCATGCGACAAATCTATTTATAGATTACAGTCATGCAGAAGTCTTACTTACGAATAATTGCACTGTAGGTATTATTAAATCACAGGATTGTTGGGATTTGTATGTAAGGCTTGTTCTTATAAATTGACAATTTATTTTGATTACGTTTTCCCATGGTTTTTCAATGCACCAATTCTATTTCTAAGAAGGTAACAAAAGTTACCTTCTTAGAAATAGAATTGGTGCATTGATGCAACCTGATGCAACAAATCTATTTATAGATATTTCCATTCAGTTTATTTTATCTTTCTAAGATACAGGATCGGTTAGCATCAGAAAATGTTTTTTTTTTTTTTTACTATAGTTTTCTACTACATTTTCTCCAGTAAAGGCAGAAACGAAATTTCTTAAAAAAATACAGATTGTCTTCCAAAGTGAAGGAATACAGTAGGCAAAAATGGGACCGCGGTCTAAAAGTCCACAACACACGAACATTGTAAACTTATGCTCGTTACATTGGAATTGTAACTTTTAGGTAATACGACACTCATGAACGAAACCTACTTAATAATATCTTCTAAGAGTTTGTCGTGCGCTCTTTCTTTATTTTAATTCTTAATTTGGATATTGTGATTAAAAGAAATCAAGTTTAAAATAATACAAAAATAAAACCGACTTCAAAAGCTAAAGTCTGGATGTACTGTACACATCTACGTACCGCTTCAGAGCATACAAGCGTGATGCTACGTTATAATGTTGTGTAAACAACAAACATTCAAGTGATTGCAGCAATCACGACAGATTAGCCGTCTATTATTGAAGAGTTCCATTGTATATCTCCGAAGATCAGCATCAAATCTTCACCAAATTTAAACGGGACCACCTCAGGAGTATACTCTAAAACTAAAAAGAATTTTCGGTCCACAAATGATCCGAAAATACATTAAAAAATAAAAATAAATATATACAGTCGAACATAGTAACCTCCTCCTTTTTTGGATTCGGTTAAAAACTTAAATGACAAACAAAACATTAAACATTGTAGGTTGTATTTCCTTACATTAGACCTAACCTAACTAAGCTTTTGCTTTCTCCAGCGTGAGCATTACTAGACACGGAGAGTAATAATAACGAGCAAAATGAGCAACGGCTTAATCCATACAGTTATTACGTTGTTAAAACCAAGGACCGATCTATTGACTGTTTGGGAGTATTTCTACGAGTAAACTTCCAAATCGGTACACTTTTACCACGACTTATTTCGTCAAGCACTTAACCCAATTTAGTTTATTAAGCATAATTTTACACCAATCTACTCTGAACTTCACATGACAAGCCGAGTGTTTTAGAAGAGTACAGGTACAAGTATCGTCCCCGACCGCTGAAGTTCAGTGTCAAAAGTTCAACAGCCTATTGACTGTCCGGTCGACAGCCGCACCTTCATGCACACTGCGGCCCTAGTATCGAATACGTAAATAGTGACGTCAGACAAATTCAACCAACACCCCTTGTGTTCCATTTGCCATCTCTTTCTACACGCTTCGAAGTATGCTGGGTTTCACCTCTCTGACTCCCTTTGAAAGAGTGTGATAGATATCAAAGTACTAAAGTGTAAGAGGAGTCTCTTGCGCATGCGCTAGGGATGCAAGGGAACGCTTATTTCGACTCGAATAGTATCGGCACATTAGCTCAGTGGCAGAGCACCTTACCCGAGGTGGAGCGGGAAGGAGGTCGTTGGTTCGAATCCTTCATGTGCCATTTTTTTGTAATTGAAGTGTATCGTTGACTTTTTAAAATTTCTAGAACTTTTGCATTCTTTTCCTTGAACAAAATTCAAAAAATTGGCATATCTACAAAAAGACACACCTAAATTTTGATTTTTTTTAGCTTTCGTGCATGAGATACATTCTAAACTAACATGCTAATGACATGATATCACGTACATCATCAAAAGTTAGGAATATAATTCCTAAACCTACACAACTTAATAATTATATATTTTCACTAGTTAAGTTCAGTTGGAAGTTATCGTACCTATTACACACTGCTGTAATCTGTTGGACATTGGATAAACTAAAGCTGCAATGCAGGCAGCCTTTGCGATCACGCTACGATAAGTTTAGTTAAGAGGATAGTGCTAGCATGAAAGCTCCTATATCCAGGTTCATAATATTTGTGATAAATAACTGCATTATTAACAGCAGCACAGTTAGAGAGAGCAATTGCATTTCTATTTTGATAGGTGCAACAATTCGTTTTTTTTTTAAGTTTAAAGGAAAAGTTTTTTTTTTAGCGCATTGAATAAAAGCTTGTATTTATTTATTTTTTAGTTCGTAGCGCGTTGTGGCGTTTTTCGGTAGCTCCTAATAATTCGTAGTACGCACACAATGTGATGTTTTAAGAACACATTATCTAAAGAAAAGAGAAAGAAAGAAAAGAAAAAGAAAAAATCTTAGGTGGATTTGAACCATGACCTTTGAGTTTCAACCCCGCACACAAACGCTTTGTTCCATCCAAGTGCGCATAGGTACAAATTATCAGAAACTTTGTCATAAATAAACGCTGCGGACAGAAACGGAACTAACAAACTCAACAACCCTTTTGCAGTTTTGTAAATCTAATATGGCTGGTATTTAATAATCCATATAATAATAATAATAATACATTTAATTCAGGTCACAAAGACCAATACATGAATACCTTAACCTAAAAATACATACTAATGACAAGTTTTGTTAGTTCAATTAAATACGCACAGCATTTAGAAAAAAAACTGCAAGCTAAAAACGACTGGGCCTTTACTCAAGCGCTTTGTGACGCCACCTAACCGAAACAATAAAATAAGTAGTTTTAAACCTATTAATTTTTATTTTGAGGGCAAATCTTCTGTAAATAAATAAACTCATAAATGATTTTCTTAAGGTACCAAAAACAATAAAGATATGGCTTATTTAAAGCTTTCTTTGAAACAGAGCTTTACGTCATGCCCGCACACTAGCAACTTTAATGTGTGAAGTTTTAAGTACGCACTAACGAATTTATTATGTGTCCTGCTCACTGATGCGTGTACAGTAATGATTAAAAAGAGACAAACACAGTTCAACGATACCATTTCAACAATTAAAAAAGGTTGTTTTACTCACCACTACAGATAGCATTCGGTTCTGTCGGACTGTTCATTTCCTGATTTTTTATGGTATCCTAGTACAACGAAATCTGTTGAGAAAGTCGTACACCTTCTGCGATGCCGATACATTGTACGAACATAAGATTCACGTTCTTTGAATGATGGACAATTTAATGTACCAGAGATGCGATGTAATTTATTTTTTAAGAGAAATAAAAACAAATAATTGATCACCGAGCTTAAAAAATTGCCTTCTTTTAGACAGGTAGCTTTTAAGGTAATCTAGCAAATCCTATAGCTTGTACAGCATGGTATTCGTTTTGGGAGGTCGATAACCCAAAAAAATGAACAATGAAGTAACATCAGTCACCGACATCTTTAAATGGTATTAAATTTTATTGAGGTTTTTTGAAAGTCGTATATTTCAACACTTTCAAGGGAATATAAATTGATAGGGAACTTCTAGTTGACCTAGAATCATAAAATTTTAGATAGCAGATATAGTAATTCGAGAAGCAATGTCTAAGAGCACATGTAAAGGGAAAAAATCTGAGAACCGAAAATATGTAGTTTCATAACAAAATACCTACAAGTTTATAATCTTGAGGTCATTGGTCCGCAGGAGGCGTAGATTTGATTCTAATAAAAAATGACATTTGAAACTTGGGTTTCAGGTGGTCACACACAAGTTACAAATTATACAAACAAGAAAACAAAAACAGTGAGCATAGTTAAAAGAGTACAAGACTAGAAGAACCCGCGCGTGGGCCCCAAACTAGACACAGCCTGTATCTTGGTGGCCCAATATAGACAGTGAAGGCAGATTGAATAACTGACTGTTCAGCGTGATACAGCACTACAAGACACAAGAAACAGGTAAAAGAGACTATTTTTTTGTTTGGAGATTAGGCCACCCACATAAATTGTACCGTTTAATAATGAAACGTACTTTGATTTCTTCCCTAAAATATCTAGATTACAGTGGTTATATTAGCTAAGCCTTGTCTAACCGGAATAAATACGAAAACTGCAAAAACTTATTTACGTGAATCGAAATAAACAGAAAGACTAAATGTCAAAATAATGAAGTTGTCTGTCAACCACTAAAAAGGCGAATTTACAACGCTCCGTGACAGGTTGATTAAAAATACCATTAAAATGCTCGCAGTTTAATAATATTTCTTTTTATATTCTATTCTGTTATAATTAAAGCAGATTACCACTGGGTACCGTACTTTTTTTGTAAACGGAAAAAGCGTCCCTATTGACGTAAGTATTTTCTGTCATTTGACATTGTCCACAACAGGAAGGAATGATTTGAATCGCCAAAAAATATCATAATATTACTTTTTATTATGATTTTAACATTCCGATTTCGTTTCTATGTAATCTTTCGTTTGTTACTATGATGTAACTGTTACTTATTTTTGGTGCAATATGAATAATAAACGCAACGTCCAAGTTGGCCTAAATAAAATTTTCTCCTTTGAAAAATAAAAGTAAACAATTGAAAAAATAATAATAATATCCGCTTGTAAATCATTTCAACTAACTTTGGGAGGCTTCTAACAATAACTGTAGTGTAAATAAATGTGATCAATCCAAAGACCCTAACTACTCGAACTACTAAACTTTCGTACGCGTTCCTGCATCGACTATCATCAGAATTGGCACAGACTTTTCTGCAGAATCCCATTTGATTTTGTGTATACCCATTAAATTGATAACGCCCCTATAGTGGCAGAGTTCTGATCGAAGCTTATCTAAAAGCATCAGCGACACGACGACAAAGAAAAATGTTTTAAATTAGGTACCTGTTTCTGCTGTTATTCCAGATTTTTTTTTCAGATACTAACCAATTTCGAGTCTAAAACCTATCCTCAATAAATTTTCCGAGGTCAGGGAGATCATAAGGGGCTGGCTCAGTTAGGGTCGTGCGGGTGCTTCGAAGTGTTCAACTGCATATAGTTGCCGGTACGGTCCGTCGGTCGCAGTACAGTAAGTCGCCGTATAGTGCTCGTTGGCAAGAAAAAGAAAAGCTTCATCTTCACTGACAGTGACAACCAGGAAATGTGTCCTGAGTTTGGAGTATTTATTACTATGGTACCTACATGTTTTTAGGGTTCCGTACCTCTAAAGGTAAAAAAGGCACCGACAAAAAAGTGATCTTTAAAAGATCACTTCTTTGTCCGAATTCTTCGAAGAATTCAAATCCACAGTCCAAAAGTTGACAGGCGGTAGATGACTTATCTAATTATCGATTTTTACGAGTTATCACAATTTAGGCCGGTCCCAAACACTACGTGAGTCACTTTATAAATTGATTCTAATATATAGAATAGATTTAACAAACTAAACACAATCAATTATTTTTTTAAATAAACTAAGAGGTCGCCAGTGTTGCCAGCGCGCGACAAAATAAAAAACGAATAGCAAAGTTAAGTTTGTCCTTAAAAAGTTTGTACGAAACCCTCGGTGCGCGAGTCCGACTCGTCTTGGCCGGTTTTTTTACTGAATTACTTGATAAGTATTCATATTGTTACGTAACGGCAAGATTCACGGCATCAACAAGAAAGGGGTCATGTAAGGACACTACGAGATTTAAGCCGTAGTATTAATTCAGTAGTCACCTCATCACATGGGTTGTATAACAACAAACAACAACAACACACAAACTACTTTCCAAAAGTTAGCCATGACCAAATAAAAATAAATTGAAACAAGCAATATCTTAGTCAATAAAGATCAGCACTGTTACATTCCCAAGCTGGCAGTCTCCCGTATTTTTTTCTCCATTTTTTTTTGCACCATGCAACACCGCGCGTAAGCTGGTCGTAAAGAATTACCAGAAAACTTGAAGATCCAGTTCCGTACGTGGCAATGGCGGTGTTGGGCAGACATATCAGCATCAGAGTGAAATTTGCATATTATGGCTTTCTAGATAACATCACCTTGCCAGGAAGTTCTACACACTATACAAATTATGTGGGGAACAGTTGACAAAACAGATAAGTCGGAATATTTGAAGACAATATTTTTTGGAATTTAGATTGCTATGGTGTTGCTTTTAAAAATAAATATAGGTACTCAGCAGCTACACTAGACTAGATCACTTTTCAGATACTATATTATTCTAAAATAAGTGGCACTATCGTTTTACCACCCTAAAGTAATGTGTACTCTCTATGAGTTGCATCAAGTTTTGAATGAAACACAGTAACGCACACAGAGATCACTGTGTTGTCCCGAGGATAAACACACTGCGACACCGCGCCACCTGTGCCTAAATACCATCGGTTTATACATTTATGTAGTATCGAAGCTATTATAGGTTTTACATTATATAAGGCACAATTGGCTACAACTAGATACTCGCGTTTTCATTCTGTTGTTTAATAATAACAGATGAAATGTTTATAACCTAAATGTTTTTATTCATGCACATACTTCTTATGTCGATGTAAAAAAAACTATTATACTACACTTGCTTAGTAAGTGTACCAATACTACCCCATTAAAAGGCTTGAAAGCTGTTCATTAAACCTTCTCAAAAATCTAGGCAGTTTATTGTATGGAATTTCATTACTAGCCTGAAAATCAGGGTAGTAATCCATTACTAACGCGTTTAGTTTTTTTTTAAGTGTTGATGACGTTGTAAGCAAGTGTAGTATAAAGCAGTATATTTTACTGGAGAATAAGTACAGATTACTAAACTCGTGTGGTTCACGGCCCTCCGCTTCGTGTCGAGCCTTTTTTTTTTTTTTCCAAGGGAAATCATCAAATGACTCCTCCCGCTCTGGGCGGAGCAGGAGGGAGTGTCAGACTTTTACTGACTAAAACCCATCCATGTTCCTTCATCGCCCTTTGTGTTCCGGGGCCACGGTATCTCTTTCGAATAGTCCCGCAGCCCCGGCAGGCTTCGGCCCTTGCGGACCCCTTCATAGTTGCTGACTCTCTTTGAGGCGCGCGTGGAACACGAACGCGCCGTTGACACGGCCTGTCGTCATGAGACGTACGGACGGCGAGCTAGCCCATAGCTCCCCGTCCACAGGCCCGCGCCTACGGTGGCCGGAAGCCACCACGTGGCCCCCGACGCCCGGGGCGTCTCCCGCTGCGGCCGGGACGTGAGGATATCTCCCTCTCACGTTCCGCCACCTCCTTCGCTAGCATGACTGCTTCGCAGAAGGAGGTGACGGCGTCCCATTCCGTCTTTATCCGGACCATGGCACGAACCAGGGCCGGAAGCGAGAGGTCGCCGCCGCCGATCACCACCTCGAGGACACGGCGGTGCTCCACCCAAGCGGGGCACACCTCCACAGTGTGCTCCACCGTGTCCTCCGGTCGATCCTCGCAATGGAAACACCCGGGCGTCTCCTCCCGCCCGATTCGGTGCAGGAACTTACCGAAACAGCCGTGTCCGGTAAGAACCTGCGTCAGGCGGAAGGTGAGGACGCCGTGGCGTCTCTCCAGCCACTCCTCAAAGAGGGGACTTATCGCCACTATTGTGGCGTGCCCTTGTGCTCTGTGCCTTACTCCGCTTGGTGAATAAATAGCTATTGTCACTCACATACAACTAATTTTCACTCACACAATCTGTAATATCTTCATTGCTACTACTTCAGGTCCACAATGACTACGGTCTCCGTAACATTCTATCCCGTGCTCCGAAACCTCGGTGCAGTGAAGCGAGTGAACTGTAAAGGCAATGAGAGATGATGATGATGTCGGTGTACTACGTCATGCGACTGCTGGCTGAAGAACACATGAACCTGTGCAAGCTAATAGATGAAGATGAGACCGTCTTTTTATCGTTGACAGCAGACTGTTTACCAAACCATGGCTTTATCAGTCATCCGCCGTGCTCACTGAAAATTATACAAGTAAGCAAAAGTTCATAAAGTTTATGCTTAGAATTACAAATGTAACCATATACAGGTTCCTCTGTTTAAATGAACGCATGATATATTTTCTATCTATTTTAAGATGAGTTAGACTGTGTCATATTACTGCTGGGATCTCATGCCTTGACTGCTAGCTATTTGGGTTGTTGTATCTTTGTTATAGCCTGGCCCGTAATCTTCTAACTAGTCTGCAGCGATGCCTTATAGCTGTCGTGGTGGAACGCGCCATGCGTGACGCAAGGTAAACAATGGATTAATTAATAAAATGTGCCTTTCAGTTGTACAAGACCCAACGTTGTCAAGACGCTGAGACCACGCGGGCGTCGGTAAGATAACCTGAATACTAACATACAAGTAAGAATATAACGATATTTTCACTTCTCATGCTCTAAAAGTACGCCAATATAGCCCTACGAAGCGGGACTAAAGTGACTACTTTAGTCCCTAGGGAGTGAAAAGTAATTAGTTTTTTAATTTCCTTCATGTGACTTAAACAAACTCAAACAGCCAGTAAATTTTGTTTTTTTTTTTTTTCGGATGGGAAATCATCAAATGACTTCTCCCGCTCTGGGCTGAGCAGGAGGGAGTGTCAGACTTTTACTGCCTAAAACCCATCCATGTTCCTTCATCGCCCTTTGTGTTCCGGGGCCACGGTATCTCTTTCGAATAGTCCCGCAGCCCCGGCAGGCTTCGGCCCTTGCGGACCCCTTCACAGTTGCTGACTCTCTTTGAGGCGCGCGTGGAACACGAACGCGCCGTCGACACGGCCTGTCGTCATGAGACGTACGGACGGCGAGCTAGCCCATAGCTCCCCGTCCACAGGCCCGCGCCTACGGTGGCCGGAAGCCACCACGTGGCCCCCGACGCCCGGGGCGTCTCCCGCGGCGGCCGGGACGTGAGGATCTCTCCCTGTCCTGTTCCGCCACCTCCTTCGGTAGCATGACTGCTTCGCAGAAGGAGGTGACGGCGTCCCATTCCGTCTCGCTCCGGACCATGGATTGAACCAAGGCCGGGAGCGAGAGGTCGCCGCCGCCAATCACCGTTACGAGGACACGGCGGTGCTCCGCCCAAGCGGGGCACACCTCCACCGTGTGCTCCACCGTGTCCTCCGGTCGATCCTCACAATGGTGACGCCCGGACGTTTCCTCCCGCCCGATTCGGTGCAGGAACTTACCGAAACAACCGTGTCCGGTAAGAACCTGCGTCAGGCGGAAGGTGAGGACGCCGTGGCGTCTCTCCAGCCACTCCTCAAAGAGGGGACTTACCGCCACTATTGTGGCGTGCCCTAGTGTGGACCACCTTCATTGCGAAAATGTTGAGATAAAACTCTCAACCATGTTCCATGGTTTTTCCGCAAAAGAAGGTGGCGCCATGCGTTTCAAAATTGTTAAGCTGTGACTGGTTAAGATGTAAAACTGACCGCGAAAATTTCAGAATTTGTGTCGAGTGTAAATTTGTTCGGTTTTAAATAAATTTACTAAGAATTTCCAGTGACAGTGCAGAGTTTGACGTCGAGCAAAGAGCAAAGGACACAATAGATAATCTTTTGCCGCCAAAATCGCGGAGGATTTACCTAAAAACTTACGTAAGTTCTATGGACTGGAGGAATAATACATGTTTTTGTACTAAATTGACTATTTTTCTCGCACTCAAAGTGAAAAGTACAGTTTGCACCTCGAGACTAAACGCCAACTTAATATACCCTCGGTTCCATTGACTCCCTCGCACGCCAAACAAACCACCTCTGGTATATTATGGCTTCGTTTAGTCCCTCGATATAAAATATAATAAATGATCCCTTAACGGCTGACTAATAAGGATGATGATAATGATGATGTAAATAATAGATAAACAAAATAAAATATATCGCTGGACATTACACACAGCGCCATCTAGTGCCACACTAAGCAACGAGGGTTGTGTCGTGGTCACCAGATAGTTGATATACTACATATTTACTTTTTTTGTTTGTAAATACATACTTATTATACATATAAACATCCACATGTCGCAGAACATGACTAATTCACTGCTTGTATAGTATTTGTAATGTTGGGTTGAGAATTAAAATACTGATTTCGCACTAAAAGTATTGAAAGTAAAATAGCTGCAGTATTCTTAAAACTCACACAAATTATAGTAAGTATAGGTAGGTATGTGACGTTATGTAATAAATACCAATACCCGATTGATTCCCGTACTTAGTTTGGTGCAAATAACTATTTGCGTTGACCCAATACAATTATTTGATTTTTGGTGAGCCTTGGGAAGTTTCAATGTTATTAGCTTCCAGTCTTTGAAAGTCAGCTTTTCGGCTATTCAAACGCTTCCTTTTAACAGGTATAAAAAAAAATTGGTAAATCAACTGGTTCTCTTCAACGAATCCAGAACTCTTCTGCATGTACGCTGTCTACTCAATAGTAAACAGCGTACATGCAGAGGAGTAGACGCACCCCTTATGAATACCTTCCACGTACCAATGTACGTGGAAGGTATTCATAAGGGGTGCGTCTCATAAAATATAAAGTTATTTGGTATATTTTAATTTCAATAACGTTCACAAGATATAATAAAAGTGAGTTATACCAACTGTTGATATAATTTTTTAGATATAACATATAAATACTCTAAAACTTATTTCGTGTAACGTTATTGGATATAACTTTTATTTAATCGAAAATCATTAGGCCTATCCTATAAAGTATATAATATTGATATAACGTTTACTTAATCGAAAAGTGTGACAGAAACGAATCGCTGCAAAACCGAATCCACGTCGTCTGGTCTGCCCTACCCCTAGAGTGTTATTTAAAATAGCGTAGTCGTGGAGGGGCGAGGTGGCCCGCGAGCTGAGGAGCAAGGGGTTCACATTCCGCGGCTTCGGTTTGCTGGCGGGCTTCGCCGGCCAGCCTCAGCCGCGGCGGTGAGCGTGAACCACATCTGCGACGATAAGCTCGCATGGGACCGCCTTCAAACGTGTGTCGCAGAACCCTATTAAAATATTTTTGAGACAACAGTTTATAGTCCCGTTTGAATCGGCTGTTTACCACTTCCACTACCTATCTGCATATTGTGACAGCTCGTGATTCATTTGCTTGCTCAGTAGTGAGTTGTGACTCTTGACGATCTTTGCTTGGAGGCATATAGCAGTCATAGCCACAGGCTTCGATTTCATCCAAGCTATCTCTCCCATTGCTATTGGAGAGGTGTACCAGTTTCCATATATTTTTGCCCATTGTCCTTTATTTTTATTATTCTTCTCAGAGTTAATCAATAAGAATTAAAACAGTAGGTATGCGTTTTGAAAAAAGAATGCGTTTTGCATTGAATAACTTGAAATGTTAATTTACAACATAGCTTGAGTGAAAATCTCTTTGTTAGTCTAGTGTGAAACAAGCACTCATACCGGCTTGAATCGCGGGCTGCGTTTGCAGGTCACTAGTTTATAGGTCATAAGTACTTCTATCCACCACAAAAAAAAAGTCTTCCTTCCGGCGTTACTAGGATCCCATATACACGGAGCGATGGTTCGAGTACCTAGTGTTTGACGTAACGTGACGTCACAGATCGATATTCCAATCAGTTACTGGTTTTGGTGCAGCTGCATACGTACAAAGCTTACCGGCGGGACGTCAAACCCACACACAGTGTGTGTGCGAATTCGCAATTAAGCATGGCCCACACAAATATAAGCGCAGTTCCTTCTGCTCGATGCGACGTGTCTTCAATTGTGGCAGAATTTGGAACTAACATTTTGTATGTGTGTGACACAAAGCTGCTTTATGTTTAGCTTTTGGTTTTACCCGACTGCCAAGGGTAATGTTTTTCGCGCGTGTCTTGTATGTTTATTTTTTTGTATCTATTTCAATGCTTTTATGGTCTCTGTTTTCCTTCCGATACTATAACAAAGTCATTAAGTAAAAAATCCAAATGGATCTCAAATGGACTAAAAAAATCAGCGAAGGAAACGTGTGCTTTTGTGGAAAATTTAGAACTAAACCGACTCTTAACAACAAAAATGTGTTCAAAACATATTCACGTAGTCATGAAAAAAATTATATCTTTAACCCAAAAATCCCAAAATAATTATTTTATCAAAACATCACAAAATAAATCTAAAGCGGCATGGACCGTTATTAACAAGAACAAAGCCTACTTTCCTAAAGAACCTATAACTGCAATAAAAACTGACACAAAGATTGTTACGAATCCTACTGAAATAGCAAACTCCTTCAACGAATATTTTATTAACCAAGTATCTCAAATACTTGACTACCTTGACTTGAATACTTGACTTTACTAGTCATAGCATAACACAAGAAATTCCCATTTATTCAAACAGTTTTTGAACTCTTTATTTATTTATGGAACCAACTTTGCCGCATGACATCATGAATCATATTAGGTCTCTGAGAGATACAAACAGTGTAGGTAGTGAATGGAATATGCACAAAAGTCATAACTACAGTCTCTTAATACATAGCCCCACCTCATAATTATATAAACAATTTATGTATTGAGAATAGTATCTTTCCCGAGAATCTCAAAACCTCCATAGTTTCCCCACTTTATAAAAAGGAAAACAATTGTCTAATGACAAATTATAGACCTGTTGCGCTGATACCTATATTTGCAAAAATATTTGAAAAAGTCATATTTAAAGCACTTTATACTTACCTAGAGAAATCAAACATTTTACTTGATAAACAGAAAGGATTTCGAAAGAACAGGACAATTAGCATGGCTATCCATGATCTGATACGCCCTATCTTATAAAATGTAGATGAAAGAAATGCCGTATGTGCTATATATATGGACATAACGATAAGAGGCAATATTTTAAATCTTATTGAATCTTACTTACACAACAGAAAGCAGATTTTAGAGATAACACGAATTGACCCACGCACTGGTTACGAAAGAAGATACAGGTCTAGTAAGTAATATTATTAAATACGGAGTCCCACAAGGCAGTGTGTTGGGACCTCCACTATTCTTGACTTATATAAATAATCTGCCTAGAGAAATAACACCCGATGGTGTTGTTTTCTGAGGACAGCACGGTAGTAATAAAATGTGACAATCCTAACACATATGAAGCAGAAATATGGCTAAATAATAATAATCTTGGGGACTAAACTAGAGTCGGCAACTATGACTAGGTTCCTTGGTGTTATTATAGATAATAACTTGTCCTGGAAACCGCAAACGAAAGATATTTGTAAAAAAGTCAATAAATTTGCATAGGCCCTTTATAAACTGGCTAAAATAGTTAGCATAGAATTTCTTTTAATGGGTTACCATTTCTATGTTGCATCCACACTAAGATATGGGCTAATAATATTTGGGCATTTCAGTAAATAAGGAGTATGTCTACAAAACCCAAAAAAGATGCATTAGAGCTATGTGTGGTTTACAAAGTACCGACTGCTGTCAACCTCTATTTAAAAGTCTCAAAATCTTAACCTTGCCTTGCCTGTATATATATAAGGTAAAAATATTTGTTAAAACTAACATGAACCTAAATGAAATGGCTTTCAAAAGTCAATATAGGAAACTGCGCGATAGAAACAAGTTAGAGCTTAAAGTACCCAAGGCAGGTACTCACAAGTACGGCTTTAATGAAGAAAAGCTTGCTCAATCTAAAATCTAAATTTGGTCAATTTCAAGGGTAAATTATGTACTATTTAACACAGAAATGTTACTATTGTCTAAGCGACTACTTTGAAGACAGCTCTTTGACACAATAATATTTGTATACTCGTAACATGACAATAAAAGCAACATTGTCTACAGAACTGTGAGAGTCGTCATCTCTCACAGTTCTGTAGACAATGTCAATTTTAAACATTTTTCGTAACAGTAACTTATTGACACCATAACTATTTTGAATTATTGACATTATCGTAATTGATTTAATATTGACATTACATGCATTTTATTAAAATTGATATTGATTCTGCTAGTTAAACTTTTACTTCTTGAAAACAAAAGTACATAAAGATTAATTTACTTAATTGGCAAAAGCCTTCTTTAAATGTATATTTGTACGCCAAATGGTAAAACATAAAGAAACTTTAATACGTATTGTACCATTCTGCACACTGTTCTAACCTGTGTTTACAAATAAAGACTATTGATTGATTGGTTGTACATTTCTTTATCCACATACACCCTTGCTATAAATCCTCTATAAAAGTATCTGAAACAGTTAGCGTATTGCCAACATTAAAACAACTAGTGTCATAGTAACCAAATAATATAATCCAAATGGGTGTTATATTGTTGAACCAAATTTCATTATGCAACATTTTTTATATTTTTATTTCAAAAATAGTACATTGTTACCCTAGGGGTGAAAGTAACTTATTTAGTCTCGAGACAGGGTTTGGTGACCGAACGTAGCGAGGGCGCCAATAGTTCGAGGGACTCAATAAGTCTTTAACCCGAGGTAAAAACTGTGCTTTTCATTACGAATACAAGGAAAGTAAAATAAAATCATGAATTAACTAAAGAAAAAATGAGTAAATTTTATTTTCCACTACTGCTTTTGCCTCATCTCTTAAGAAATCAGGCGTTAAATCCATAATTTATTATCTGAATCAGATGAGCTCATTGTGTCAATACAAATCTCTGCTATACGGAAGTATAAAAAAAACTTTGTTTTTTTTTTCTGTGGCCGTCCAGCTATTCAGCCATTACCTATTTTGCATTTTCATTATCGAAAAATGGTAATTTTTTTGCCCAAATCTATGTTATTTTAAAGAAATAGTTAAAACTTAATTACAATAAAGTTATTTAAAAAATATATATTCTTTAATTAATACTTAACTTTATGTTATTTCAATTTTGTAACGTGGCTGTATAGAAAGTTGGAACATGGTTCAATAGAAAAATTAACTATTTTTCTTTTATAATTTGACAGAAAACGATTATCCCTAGGGCCGAAAAGTATTACTTTCAACCCGCTCCTTAGGCAAATTCACACTTACTTTCAGAGTATGAGTAATGAAATAGCTATTTATTCACCAAGGGGAGTAAGGCACAGATTACTTAACGAGTGTGCATTTGAGGCCCGACGCGTAGCGGAGGGCCGTGAACCACACGAGTTTAGTAATCTGTACTTACCCTCGAGTGATATATACTGCTATAACTACACTTGCTTACAAGGTCATCAAGACTTTAAAAAAAAGAAAACGAAACGCGTTAGTACTGAATTACTACCCTGATTTTCAGGGCAGTAATGAAATTCCATACAATAAACTGCCTAGATTTTTGAGAAGGTTTAATGAACAGCTTTCAAGCCTTTTATTAAGGTAGTATTGGTACACTTACTAAGCAAGTGTAGTATAAAAGAACATTGTCATGCACGCGCGTTTTACTACCACAGCGCCGTAATAAAAAAAAACTTATAGGTTAATTCGAATTCACGTCGTATCCCGCCATTTTTGTTCGATGTAGTATTGAATTATAATAATTGTACGATCTAAAATGTAAATAATTTATTATTAATCAAGTTATCCGATGATCTGTCCACGAAGTAGACACAATAATTAAACAATGGCGTCTCGACCAAATTGGTAATTTGACAGATCATGATTTATGAATGTGTTCAATAAAGTCGAATTTATTACTCTTGCGGAAGTCGGAAGCGACCAGACTTTCTGAGAACGATACCACATACAAATAAATACATCCTACCAACATTCAATAATGTGTACGGGATGAGGGTTGCAGAATATTTGGTACCTTTTTTTCTTAATAAACTTCCTGAGGACTTGCAAGCGCTATACAAAACGAGTTCGAAAAGTTATAAATATAAATCAAAACGTTTCCTTATACAAAACTCACTATGAGTTATTATCACTATCGTTAAAAAGTAAGTTTGTTAATGTATCATCGTAGTTGTAACTTTTTGTAAAAGTTAAACGAACGGCTCGCCAGCACACAGATAAGCCCTGAGAGGTTTTCGATGTGTGGCTAAAACCAAACTTTAAATTAAGTTTTTTAAATATAAAAAGAAAACAAAAAAATACATTAAATAATTATATTATTACCTATACTTACATAGTTTGACATCCTTTGGTTTCAGAAACTTTTAGTACCCACATAGGTACGTGTTTTAATACCCCTTATTATACAACAGTTGCATAATAGTACACTATGGTACAAGTGTGTAATGTTGGTGATTACCGCTGAGGCGCTATTGAGACCCGAGGGGGTTCCCGCCGTTAGGTGAGGGTCTTAAAGCTGAGCACGGTAATCATCAATACACACGTGTATCATACGACGTTTTTCAACACACTTGTGAAGAAACAGTGAAAACGAGTTGTGAAAAATTTTTCGCTATGGCGAGATAAATTAACCAGTTTTCCTATGCGCACGCATCTAACAATGGTGATTGGCCATAGACTAAAATAATGAAGTTTCTTTTTTTTTGGCTTTTCGGGTATAGCGTTTTAGCCACGTACAAAATGGGGAATTCAAAGTTTTCTTTATTACATAGAAAACAAAAGATATATTTGAGTGAAAGTTTTATTTATAAAAACGTACAAGTTGAAGTTATCTATTTAAATACGAATTTGCATTAAATGAGCAAGCACTGGTACATTAAATTTATTTGTACTATTTAACACGATCTTTTTTGTATCGAAACTTTTTTAAGAACAAAGCAACTCAACCAACAAAATAAAAAAAAACCCTATAACTCACTTGTGAATTATAGCAATGAAAAAGTCACAGTTTGATTACAGGTGTCATTTTGTGCCTAAGTGAAATTAGAGCCATTTTATGAGCAAGTGTGTCGAAAATAACTATTATAACCTCGTATCTTCCAAAAAGTCCATATGTAGTGATGTTTGAAAAAAAAAACAAAATGTCGGATTTTGGGCGTGAAATAGTAATACATTAAGTACAAAAAAAAACCAAACCTATCAGGAAGGGTATCAAAATAAAGTAAATTAAAAGGAAATTACAAAAATATATATAAATTATATGTTTGAATTTAATTAGGAATAAAATACTTAAAAAATACTATGGTGGTCGTTGAAATTCCGTGTTTCATTAAAAATATTGCCCGTTTAGAAGCTTCTATATGGCTGCTTTCGTGAAAAGATGAGCTAGCTACACGTTTTCATTCAGGGTCAGATAATTATGTTTTCGAAAAACCTGGTTGAAATGATGATACGGTTTATGGCGTCAATCTACTAGCTAGATTAACACAGGAGAATGATGATGTACTAAACAATAATCATATTGTGATAACGTCACACACAATTTGTCCATGAGAAATAAGGATTGATAGCTGACTTGAGCTAAAAAATAATAATAAAGAATGTACTCCTTTTGTCTTCAAATTAACTGAAAATATAGTATTACTTCTCAAAAATAAACATTTATGCTTTTAACTACAGTTTTATAAGTGAGCTTTAATTCTCCATAATCTTAAAAATCTTAAAATATTCGTTATTTCTAATGCTTTTCTCAAAACTTCCATTATTCCCAAAAAAAATAGCCTCCCTGGCGGGGGATCGAACCCCGGTCTCCCGCGTGACAGGCGGGAATACTAACCACTATACTACCAAGGATTGTGATGGCAAAGCTGAAATAGGGTTTTACTTGATTCAAGAAAAGCAGAAAATGACGATTTTCTCTGCTCTAGCAACCTTTTATTAACAATTTAAAGTTGCTAACGCACTGTGGGAGCATCACACATTTTTATAGATAAAATTCTTGATTTACTTCGCTGTTTTTTGGGTGAAATTTCAGTTTTTCAGAGAATTTGCGAGACTGCAGAGCCACCCGCGGGACCTTGGCACACCACAAAGCGAATAGTCAGCTGCGACTCTTAAAAGTTTCACTGTTACACGCTAGATCGTGCAGTATCACCCCATTTACTCAAAACGTACGTTAACGCTAGCAGTCACGTTTAAAAATTGAATGACAAGCCATGTTTTACTGGTTTGAAAGTCAAACATAGATGTCAGGGTAAGGGAAATCGTCTATATAAAAGTTAAAGGAGGCCATTTTTCTCAAAATATCTCCATGACGGTCAACGTAAATATTATCCTGAAAATATCCTTATTATATCTGCTATCCACAGATAACAAAAACTAAAAAAAAAATTGGTGGTACTCGATAAATGTTGATTATTGTTATTGCTGCCTATTCGTGCCTATTCGAGAAAGGTGGAATGGGGCCACTGGTAAATTTACGAAACATATCGTAATTTATAACGTACCCATTTCTCACGATTTCTATCTAAGATAAGTTGCAAGCTTGGGTCTCTGCGCGCAATTTAATATCAATACCGATACCGATACCACTCCCACTTCTTAGCGAAAAAAGCATTTACAATGTTTTACTTTTTCAGCAGTAACCAATATTTAACAATTATCCTTAAATATTTTTCTAGTTATTATTATTAGATAGCTATTAAAATGAGGATTTAGACAAAAAAATGCGTTTCATTAAGTTACAAAGCAGCATTTGGAAAAAAAAATACTTTCGTAAAGATAGACGATTTTCTGACATTTCCGAATGATGTTTTAAGTACACTACACTCATGAAAGTGGACTTCATTAATATTTTCTGGTCCAAATATCTGTGAAAAAGCATCAGTTACCAAATTCAAAAGAAATTTTAGTCTTCAAATTCGATATTTTGGAAATAATTACAGAAAATAGGAAAATTTCAAAAAATACTTGAAATATGCATTAACTCTGCAACAATTAACAAAGAAACATACCAAATTAGCATTTAATGGATGCACGAAGGTCACACTATTACGCTACAATATGAATTCGTCAAATTTGAAGTTTTTCCATAACTAAAAAAAAAATTCAAAGGAAATAAAAAAAAAATCGCGAACGGCGAAATTCTTTTCTTGGCTTTCTTCTCCACTGCTCTAGGAACTCAAAAAAAAAGTCCCATGAAAATCCGACCTCTATAAACTTCGTTCCACCTTATTGTCTAATCTAATTGCACTCGACTATAATTATAAATTACATAAAGTTCGTCGTCATCAGTTACAAACTAGACTACACGTTTTCTTCAACTTCAACATAAATCCGTATTTTTTATTGTTATTGAACCTTCATTAATATTCGCTCTTTAGGACCATATTGGGGGTTTATTCAGAGTTATTTAAAATAAAAGGTTTCCAGCGAATTTGAGAGTTTCATTTAGCATTGACAAGAGAGGTCCCAAACAAATTCTACTACACTGGCCTGCAAAAATAAGTACCACACTTTTAAAATTTCATTTTTTTCAAAACTATAGAAGTTACAGATTTAAAATAAAAAACATTTATATCAATATCAGCTTTATTTGAAATTATAGACAAAATTAAACTATTTTTCGAGTCCTTTTTGTTTCGAAAGTATATCTTATGTACTTACAAAGTTATTGCAATTTTAAAACTGTGATACTTCCTTTTGTAGGCCAGTGTATTTCGCAAATAAGTTTGTATCGAGTGTATTAATGTATGTAGGTGTAAACCATGCATGTGTGCAGACTGGTCTCTGATTGGATCCGATGGACCGCTGACGTCACGATACGTCATGCAGGAAAGTAGGTTGTATCATTCCTCTGCGTTAATGGAATCCTAGTAATACCGGAAACAAAACTTTTTTTTGCACACATTGTCAGAAGAGATTCAGAGCCCTAGTTTAACCCACCTGTCGCTAAATAAACCTAACATTGCAGTCAACACTTGGCTGATTTTCCTATCGTTAGATTGTCCTAACATCTGAAGATGAATTAATGTGACGGTAAACTGTCCTAGTCTCACTAATTATCTAATCGTAATTTTTTGTCCATAGTTATTTAGTTTTCAGGAAGTTGAAAAATCGGTCTATAGTAGTGTATGTTAAATAATGCTCTTCTCAGTATTATTTTATAAAACACGTAAAAAAGAAATGGTAAATATTTTTTTTTTTTTTTTTCAGTATTGTTGTATATTAATTTCACGAGCTGGTAAATAACATACCTAATTTATTGTATGTAAATATGTGGTCCAAGAGCTCATTTTTGAATTGATCTAAACGCCTTCTAACTTTCTCACGCTACTAGGAGCACATACATCATTACAGGTGACTCGGATTCAGATCAAACTACTTATAGTTCTAACAATATTTATTTTGACACGAAGCTGTCGATGGGGGATAAAATTACTTGCTCACTTTAGATGAGGCTATCTCTAGCCATGAACTTGAATGCAAGGTCGGCTATCTATACTTTTTATAAAGAAGCTACTTCTTTACTGTTTTATTTTTCAGATTTCGATGATTTTTGTTTTTGTTTCGAAGAAAATTACTTCGCGGCGGCCCTGTTTAAATTTGGTGAAGATCTGATGCTGATCTTCGGAGATACACAATGGAGCTCTTCAATTATAGACAGCAAATTGGTAGTGATTGCTGCAATCGCTTGGATGTTAATTGTTTTCGAAACAACACCATAACATAACATCACGCCTGTATGCTCTGAGGGGGTACGCAGATGTGTACACTACACCCACATTTCGACAGTCAGGTATGTTAGGTTCCATTTTATTGGAGAAAACCATGACATGTATTGTTAACAATATGAAATAAATGACTGCTTCGTTGGTCACTAGGTGGCGACTACTGAGCATGAGGTATTGGGTTCGATTCCCAGGTCGGGCAAAGAGTTATTGCGGAACGTTAGCTCAGACACCATCTACACACTCGTACCTGCCTGACACGCGGCATGACTACAACGTCCATGTACTCCACTGGACGCCAGAGGGTGGACATCGCTGACGAGGTCGACCACGGCGAAGGTGGTGTGAAGATCTGCTCATGTTCGCATGGCAAACGTGGCCAGAAATTGCACAGAACAGAGAAGTTTGGAGGGAGAAAGGTGAGGCCTTTGTCCAGCAGTGGTACCAAAAAAAAAAAAACTTAACTTTGAAAATAAACAAAATGACCCACACTCTTACAATACTTCGACGCGTGTAGAAAGAGATGGCATGCGGAGAATAGAGCTCGTTGCTCGTGACGTCATTTCTGTAGGGGTGGTCGTGGTTGATACTAGGTTACCAGGTACGGCATCGACCGGAAAATCAATAGGTTGTTGAACTTTTGACATTGAATTGGTTATTCTGGGTTATCCAAGTCTTGTATAACGTTTTATTAAGGACATCATAAAAGTCTTCCAGTTTCTCATCGGTGTGTGACGATGTAAGTGTGTAGGCTAACCAATAGATATTAAGAACTTATGTTAACTACCTATATTCTTGCAAATAAATGTATCATTCATTAAATGGTTAAACTATGTTGATCTGTGATGCTAAGTTTGAGAACTGCAACCTTCTCCGAGTATCCGAGAAACTCTATGATATGGTTCTTCCACTTTTAAATTATAAATAAAACATCTTTATTTCAGACCTTTAACAGTCCATACATTGTTAGTGGTTAGCAACAGATTGTGATTATTATGCTATGTTAGTGTTATTAGTAGTCCTTAATTCAATTTAACATAAACCTATACTTATTTTGACCCAGTGTCTTTGGATGGGGCAGTCCTCTCTGCCAACAATCTTTTTTAGGACTGCTGCTTTTTAGCCACCAGAAAGCCAATACCAAAAAGGCCTCTAGTAGCTCCAAAGTGATAGAATATAGCGTTTTCCCGTTCCTCTGTAGCCTCATCCATTCTTCTCACTTCAGATAACCCGATCACATCCTATCTTATTTCCTTCAAAGCATTTTCTATATCAGGTAAGCGTTCATCCCGCATTAGTGTTCGTACATTGTAGGTTAAAATATTTAGGCAAATATCGGAGTCCATTTTCGTAGCTGCTTAGTTTTGTTGACGGAGGATCGATCTCACCCGGGGATTCTTAGCACCCCGTGTTTTGGGAACCCTTTGACTACCGTCGTTGTCGCGAGGTTCTCCAGAGCTGCCGGGCACTTGAGGCCTGAGGTTTTGTTGTTCTGTCATAGTTTGAAGTTTATAAAAGGAGGATTTGGACTTTAGTCTACCACGCCAGTCCAATGCGAGTTGGTCGACGTTGCGCCAGAGCCTCGTTTGTTAGACAGCAGGGTGTACCACGGGCAGGTGAGGTTGGCTTGGGTCTTTTCAAGATGGTTATTGGGACCCCTTACACCCCTTGTTTGATTAATTGGAATAAATCTTGTAATTAAACTCTTAGGTACTAAATGAACATAAAATGTTGGTCCAAATGTGTTTTCAAAATGTTACTAGAATTTACCAACCCCGTTTTATACGGAACCCTCGGTGTGCGAGTCCAACTCGTTCTTGGCCGGTTTTTAACTGGGTTTTTACAAATGTATATACATAGGTACGGTAGGAAAAACGGCGGGACCTATAAGTATGACAGGACTTTTACTGACAGATAGCTGCAGGCCTAGCCACGTTACAAACAATTCGTGTTGATTCTCCTTCGGCAATCATAAACGTTAAGTCACATGGACAAAACAAGCGAATATAAACTTCGTAGACAAGCTTACATCGGTTAAGATGATAGAATGAAATGTACTCGTTTCTACAATCGTGATCGCTACATCCCATATAAATCGTAGCCAACTTACAGTTTTGGCTGAACTTAAAAGTTACTATTCGTTTGTTTCGACCACATGACTTAACGTTGAAATGATGTCATTCCCATACATTTGGTTAGTTTTCTATTAGCGTTAACGATTGTAGATTGTCAACTTGGCTAAGCCTACTGATGTTATAAGTTATGTTAGGAGTAAACTACGTGCTACTTTTATTTTAATAAAATTAATTAGGGTTCCGTGAAATAGTTAACAATCGGAATCAAAAAGGGAAGTTACATTTTATAATAATTCCACGCGGATGAAGGTCACGGCTTAGCTAGGTATTTTATATTATTACGTTGCTTTGCTCAAAAGACTGTATTCTATTGGGATTATAAGTCACTGAGAAAATGAAGTGGCAGTATATTCCTTCTAACTTTTCTAATGAAATCGAAACTACTTCATAAAATTGACGGTCTATATTGAAACACATACTTCTCCTGGAACATCTGCACGTGTTTATAAAGGTGGTTGATTGAAGGTTTTATTATACCCCGAGACTGGATAGTAGCTGTTCTGTTAGCAAAAAGTTTGTCCTAAGGGACAAAGTAACGAAAACTGAATGTAGTATTACTCCTCTGGGAAATATAGACATAAAATAAATTTACCAGGGCATGATGCAGACATCCAACATCCTTGCCTAATTATGTCCCCTTTGCCTTCAGCGAACAAGCGCTTCAAAGATATTTTGGTAGCCCATCGAATCATCGTATGGGAGACCGATCCTCCCATGCGATGGTGACAGGCTGACGCACGGACGCAGTGAGCTCCGGTAGTAATCCGGCCTAACCCCTCCACGCTGTCCGCCCAGCGCATGCGTAGACGAATCTAAGAAAATTGACTGACTGATTCTGAGGTACGGAATCCTTAAAACGATTTGCGATAGTACCACGTATGTGTTTACAGAATTATAATCATTCAAATCATCAGTATCACCCTTTAGATTCATTTAATCCCATTGAATGACTATTTCATGAAAAAGTCATTCAAATCAGTAGGTTCTCCAATATATTCATGACTACCTGATGCCCGCGGCTTTGCCCGCCCGCAAATTATATACTAAAACCTTTCTCTTGAATCACTCTATCTATTAAAAAAAACCGCATCAAAATCCGTTATGTAATTTTAAAGATTTAAGCATACATAGGGATATAGGGACAGAGAAAGCGACTTTGTTTTTATACTATGTATTGATGATAATAAATGTTTGGGACTGCTAATATTTTTCTCCATTTTAAATGAAAACCAACCATTTTCCGCAGGACGCGTGCGGCATGTGACCTTAGGCCGAATAAGACCCATGCATTTGGGAACATAGCATTCGGCCGTCGTCGGAGACGGAAGCAACCCCACATTGTACACTTGGTTCGCAATAAATGTTTTGACTTTGACTTTGACTTTATACGTCGTCAGTCGCAATCGGCGTGTGGTCAGATAGACCGCAGCCTTATCTCATCGTCACACTGAGGAATAGAGAGAGAGTTAAATTATTGATGCCTAAGAGGACAAGAGAGGAATATAATCTTCAGAGGGTTGTCGTTTGAGGTGAATAGTAGTGTAGCTAGGTCCCCCCTTTGAGGTGTGGCAAATACTTTTAGGGTTGGGTATCCAGTATTTCAGCGCCAATCATGCGTTGGACCCATGGTCGGCATTGTACGAGTATAATGCAAATTATATCAAGAATGAAGCCAAGTATTCTATTTCAGTAACTTCATATTATAATAACACAACACTCATTATGGTATAAATGCTTTTTTTAAACAAAAGGGGCTGTTGAATTTAAAAAAAGATATAGTTTCCAATTCATTTATTTGACACTCGGTTTAAAATTCCATGTATCATATCGACGGCTCCGTGACACACTTAGACGTTTTCGTGTTTGTAAAATGTTCGTGTCTAAGAGAAAAAATAAATTTAATATCTTAGGGCAATATAAATGGGACTTTGTAAACACCACACCTGGCAATACCACAGAAACTGGACACACCTCCAGGGGTCAACGGTTATTGGTCGTCCGTAAGCTCTTTGCGTTACTGCACTCCTAGTAACACATCGCTGATTTGGTACCTTTTATTTAGGAAATGCCACTAGCGACATCTGGAGTTTTAAAGGTAAACTAAATTGCCCGCGAAATTTTCCCACGTGTTTCACAATGTTGCCACACTTCTAAGCATTTCCCATTGACAATGGTGTTGATTTTTTTGTTTGATTTAGTTTTATTGATCAACGCAACGAAGCGTAGGTAATTTGTGTCGTGGTTGTAACATAGGTGTGATAATAATGCGCCGAGGTGACTCGTAAAATTCATATAATTACATATATCGTGAGGAAAGTATTAAGTATGAATGTAGATGGCTATTTATGAGTAGGAGAAAGCCAAAGGATTGGATTTACTGTATAAAAGAAGATATGAATAAGAAGGAGTGACTCTGTGAGTCCATGAGATGACGGCTAATAGAGAAGTATGGAAGAACAGCACATGCTACGCCGACTCCAAATACATTATTTTGACGACCCAAATGGCGCAGCGGTAGTAAGGCTGCCTTACGTTCCTTTCGTTGGGTCCCGGGTTCAACGTAACGTAAACTATGTACATTCGTGTTATTATTTTTATTTGAGTAGCATTGAGTAGCATTTGAGTAGCATTTGCACTTGAGTAGCATTTTAGCAATTACTCAAGTTAAAATAATAACACGAATTAGAATAGTTTACGCAAACGGAGAGTTGACCAGTCATCCTGATATCAGAATGGCTGGTCATTTTGAAGTCCCTTTATTTTATTTCCAAGTTAGGTAGCAATTACTTGGCTATAGTTAGCAATGGGTAGCAAATAGTTAGCGCGGAGCGATACAGACAACCAGCCAATCTGACGTTCACGGATGTTTATATGTATAATAAGTATGTATTTACAAACTAAAAGTATCTAAGTAGTATATCAACTGTCTGGTGTCCACGACTAAAATTAGTGGTGTATTTTACATTTTTTTTTAAATAAATTTCGCTGGACGTTACACACAGCGCCATCTTGTGCCACACTAAGCAACGAGGCTTGTGTCGTCCGACTAGGAAACAAATGTCCATGCTCATCACACAAACATTTGCTCCTACCGGGATTCGAACCCAGGACCCTAAGAACTTAAGGAAGCCTCACTACCGCTGCGCCATTCGGGTCGTCAAATATTGTTTTTACAATGACACAACAAATATTCTACAAAAAAAGTCTGACTCCCATAGCCTAGCATAGATGTATGATCCTGGATGACGCTAAGGTAGTAACTGGATGTAAGGATCGTAGCAAATGGCGTTCTGTGGTTTCATGGGAAAAAGGCGTGAGTTAATGTATTTATGTATGTAAATTTTATGTATGTTAGTTTTAACCAAATGTAGTTATGGCTGTGATATAATAAAATTTACAAAACACCACATATTGCTAGTACTTAAAATATAGGTATTTTAAGTACTAGCAAAATACCTACGAAGCGAAGCATACGAAGTACGGATTGCGACCAATCATGCTTTCAAAACCAGTGTATGCGGATCTCTCATTGTATTGGATATTTATACAAAGCGAGGCCATGTTATACTGGAAATTTATAGCTTGATGTGTCGCTGTATGTACATACGGTACAAGATACGAGACTCATTCCTTTATTATTTCGTCAGTCGGCGCATGCGTAGTCTACCCGTCGTACGCCGTACGTCGTACGCCTACTCTCGCTGAGATCTGAGCGAGAGGAGCCAGTGTGACGATAGCCGTGGCTCGGGATAGACGACATGTTCATTTTCATGCTTCCTAACAGCTAGAGCAAACTGAGTGCACCCGTACTGCTAGCGCTCAACTGGAGCGTCCAGTGGTTTATACATAGGTGGTGCCGCTTCAAGATAGTAATATAAATGTTTAAATTAGCACCGATATTTATTTTAATAAATCGATCTGAACATTTAGACTTCAAATAAAGGCAGGTCTGACAATTTAGGCAAAAGTGAAAATCCTTATATCCCGGACAAGGATTTTTATACAAAAATGGTTCGAAATGATCGTAAGCAATATTATAACTCTTACTAGAACTATTATAACCGGGCACTATGACGTACATTTATTCGTATAGTATAAATCCTTTTTTTTTAAATAAGATTTATCAGTGTTAAATGGGGACCAACCAAAGAGCCAGGTTGGCTCCCAGTTTAACACTGCCGTAAACTGCATAGTACGGTCCTTTTATAGACGCTTGCAAGTGAAACAACAGATAGTGATGCTACACCTGAAATCTATGCCAGCCTGGTATATTTCTTCTCCTAGAAATCAGGAAAACTACAGAAAAATCGTAAAAAAAAATACCACTTGCTTTTAATCTCAATATAAATAATTCTTCTGTACGTGTGTTTGCCACCTAACTCCTCCTAACTCCACCGGCTCAGCTGGACCAATTTGGATGGAATTTTGTGTGCATGTTTCAATGGGTTTCTGGATGGTTTGAAAACACAAATGGACCCGGTAGGCGGCGCTGCTGTCGGTATGTCACTGACTTCTCCCAAATGACAGAGACGATTTTAACTATATTTTTTGTGTACTTTTGAGTGGGTGGTCCCTGCAAGGTTTCACAAATGGACCCGGTAGATGGTAGTACTAGATAAAATATTATAATCAATGACAATAATAATATACACTATTACAAACAATAACTTCCTGACATATTATAATGTTATCCTAGTGCACGAATTTTAGTTAGAGCCTATACAATTACACCTGTACATTATGTTTGACGGTCATTTACCGTTTGCTAAATTGCCGTTCTGAAAATAAAATACAATAACCTATTTAAAAGTTATACTATCCTAATAATACCTCTACCAATTTCACACCTTTATATCATACATTATGTTTGACAGCCGTACCGATTCATAAACTGCCGCTCTAAAGGTAAATCTGTTCGGCGGGCAGTATTTTCCAATTTTTTCTGTTTGTTTATTAACAAAATAAAAGAAAACTTTTTATTTTCAACCTTTTTATGAGTTTATGGACACTAAGTGAAATGGTTTTACAAACTACAAATAGAAAAGTGGGTTAGGGTGGAATCGCTAGGCAATTTGAACATACTATTACTAAGCGGTCACAATAAATACTACTTATGTTTTTTTCTGGGCACGCACGTTCCATCATAGACCATCGCTTTCCATCAGGCGCGATCGAGATCAAGAGCTAGCCCATCTACACTAATATAATAAAAGAGAAAGATTTGTATTTTTATGTGTGTATGTTTAAAATGAATAAACTCAAAAACTACATCGCCGTTTTCAAAAATTCTTTTACCATTAGAAAGCCACGTCTTTACTGAGTAACATAGTCTATATTTTAGTCCCGTACTCCCACGGGAACGGGAACTACGCGGGTGAAACCCCGTGACATCCACTAGTATTGTAATAAAAATGAGAGGTCATGCGGTTTTACACGCGTAGTTCCCGTTTCCGTAGGAGTACGGGGATAAAATATAGCCTATTTTACTCGCTGATAGTGTAGCTACCTATTGCTGAAATAATTTTTCAAATTGCAATCCCGTAGTTTTAAAGTTTATTCGTTACATGTAATTATATAAATCTTTCCACTGATAATATTATTATTATTAGTATAAAATACTCTTTTACATTTATTAGCCGCAACGCCAGTCCTGTACGCTGTTATGCTGCTGTTACGCTGTAGTCCTTTGTCGCCAACGTGTACACAGAATTAACAAAATAAAATCATCTTCAAATAGATTAATTTTCTATTCATTACATCTACATCAAATGGTTTGCTGTAGTTTTTGTACTATTTTTGAAACTTCACTGTGGCCGACTGGCCAAATATCGAGCGCTCGTGATGGGACTGCGAATCAAAAAAAACGAAGGCCGTATTTTTTTAACTTTACTGATTTTTCAAGTTCAACAACTATAAATCATTGCTTTATAAAATTAATCCTTTCAAACTTAGTTAGTTGTAGAGGTGCCATGCAAACAAATTGTAATATAAGTGATCTTACGTCGTTAATTTTGTAGTAACTATTTTTTTATCGGAATTTACTACTATTATCAACTGTAAAATCATATGGGAAATGTGAAGCTACATACTTTATGTCTGAACCATTTCTCTCAGCATTATTGAACAAAATAGTACATAATAGTAAATACTATATGTAGTATAGTGGTTCATTGAACCTCGGAGTTTCACTAACACCGCGCATGGGCGTCGCCGGACGCTGCCGCACGTGCCGTGCGTCGATACCGCCACAACGACGCGTCGTTCCGTCAGGACAGATTTATCCTAGGCTGTGAACGGACGGCTCGAATAAGTCTATCCATCTAAAGCACTATCTTATGATTGATAAAAGGGTAGGTATTTAAACACTTTAAGCAGCTCATTTCGCTTATTTTTAGTAATACATCATTTATCGCCAATTAAGTTACTTTTTTAGTGAAAATTTAACGCTGCTCGGTTCAGTCACGTATCCCATTAACAGTCGCTAATTAAATTTTATTCGCTCGATTAATCATTTCCCAATATAAATTAATTAAATACACCGCCTTTTTGTGGTGTAATAAACAGTATTTGAAAGAACCTAGTTGATTAATCAAGTAATAATAATAATATCATTGGACTTAATGGTAGCTCTACATAACCTTCCTCGGGTTTTGAGTGAAGTATTATGTCTACAAGCTGGGCTGGATGTGTAACAAGGGGTTGTTGTTTGCATAATAAAAAACAAACCAGGTTTTCAGATTTAAAATAAACCCAAAAATTTGCTAGCAAATTGTCAAACACCATGTCAACTACAGCAGTGATTGGTTGACTGAATAGGGTATGACAAAAAAAAACTAATTAGTCCGTGAGATAGATTTCTAAAAAATATTAGACGCTTAACAAACAATCAAGACGATACAGTGCGTCGAAAACTCGTGTGACGTCCACTCCTTATCTTTGACGCATTTTATCTTCGTCAATTTTAGTCAGAAATCATCCCTATTATTACACGAGTTTAATTTTATGTTGTCATTGATTTTTGTCCCAAAACTCAGGTGCAAGTAAAGTTAAATGTCGTCAATTTTTAAATGATTTGCGACAAATGGGACGCAATAGTATTCGTCTCTTCGGTCTAATAATATTTATCAGCTATCTTGTGAATATCCCGCCAAGTAACAAGGTAGCAGGTTGCTTGTGACTACATACAAACTTGTAACTCTTCGCCATTTATGCTGTGCTAGTGCTCCTGGCAAGCGTATCGATTCCTTGGCAACAGACAAGTCTCTCGTTCAACATAATATACATAATTTATACGTATTTTGTTTCACACGAACTCAACTCGTCGAGTTGTATCTTGTATTAGCGTGCTGCTTTGCAAGAGAGTATTAAGAATAACCGATGAACTTGTGAAGGTAGGTGTTGAAGATAATGACTATGTTAAATAAACATAGACATTATCTTCAACACTAAAAAACAACAACCTAAAATACATTTCACATTACAATGTGTAATGCATTTTACGTGTTGTAGTGTTAGTGCGGACTTCACTACAAAATATTAATTGAATGTTTATTTTTTTAAACTGGCTCTTGGTTTGACTAATTTCGGTTTAAGCATTTCTTTATGTTTATGAGAAAATTATATTTACGTTTTTGGTTTTAAGTGATATAAATGATCGACTTGTCTCTATTCGCAAAACTTTCAGGAGATTCATTCAACTGATTATTTTATTTATTTGTTGTGAACGTATTTATAAATAAGGCACAAATATCTATCCAAAACAGTATTAACCTGTGGTATTAAGTGAGTAAAGCCTTACTGTAACCATTGAATTCATTAGTTCAGTTGGTAGAGCTGTGGACTGCAGAGTTTAAGGCATTTTTATCCATAGGTTGAAATCCGGCTCGATGGAATCCATTTGTTTTTGCAAAATTACAATTTTATTTTTGCAATGATTATTTTTGTTGTTAGCTGTTGCCCGCGGCCTTTGTTCGCGTGAATTTATTTTACAAAAATAATTATAACTTTCCTACTTTAATCGGATTAAGATAAGTGTTTCATGGGTTTTTTTTTGCACACAACCCTTATCCTATTTTCTAAAACAAAGGAATACTCATATTCTATAGTGCTCACAAAATTAAAAAAATATACACACCAATTTAAAATATATAGCTTAAGTACAACGGCGAGCTTAAGCAAGTAAGTGTCTAGAATTACTGCTTTCTGAATCAAGCCCTTGTTCCGGCTGCCAAAAAAAAAATAAAGTGATATTTCGATGCAATGAATATGCGATGCATTGATCATCGATCAAACAAATCAAACAAATATTCGATATTTTGAACACTCGATGTATTGAGTGTACGATATATTTAATGTTCGATTTACTAACCATTCGATATTATGAACGGCATAGTACACCCATTTATTTATGTATACCACCGCGCCGCCGCACTAGCCACGCCGCGCGTCTCTCGGTGACGAGGCGCGTCGCGTCCGTCAGGGGAAGCTCAGCGCTAGCCCCGAGAGGACGGCTTGGCTGAGCTTCTTCTTCACAATAGACTTGAAATCAAACTTAAATTGTAAATCCAAAATTTTAATTAGTTAGCGAAACTTCGGACAATAGAGTGTCTTTATCTAAACATTACAACAAATATATTTATGTTATGTTTTCAATTATATATTTTTTGTAACTTGCCCGATTCATTTACCGTTTTGAGATCAGTTACTATAAAAATGGCTTTGATGCGCTAATCAAAGCCATTTTTCCGAGCTTTGGTGAATTTATAGTGGACCCACTGGATCTACTACGCATACAGCAAAACTGACGCACGGACGTGGTGATCAGCGGAAGCTGCTTCTTTTGCGATAGTTAAAAATAATTTGAAAAAAAAAGAAAATCACAGAAAATCTTGTCGCTACGTCTTATTTTGTATCGTTAATTAAAAGTCACTCAGTTTAATAGTTCGTTGCTAACTTAGAAAATATTTTATAAAATCAGTTTGAGAAATTACATGTACTTGTAATATTAATAGTAAATTAAAGTAAATTCTGAACAAGTCACAATAGTTTTTCAGACACGGTACGCTTTTATTTTGAAATCCATGCTTTAAAACGTCTTATGCGGCATCCGTTGGACACAGTATTGATCTATCTAGCCCGAACACTATTTGAAGCACTAGGCTTTCATGCGACACTAAGATGCTTTCAGGAACGTGACTTTAAATGTCCGTAGTGTATTTAAATGGCCTGTGCGTTGATACATCAGTCAATCACTTTTGTCTTTTATATATATAGATGATGAAAGTAAACATTCCAGAAAATGTTTAAGTTCCTGAGATCGAACTCGCCAATTACGTTTTGTAATTGTACGTTTTGTGGTATAGAATAATAATATGGTGAGAAAATAATGATTTCTTTTCAGAATGGATAAATAATCCATTGCAAGACATCACTTATAATTATAGTAAAGGAGGAAGTAAAAACTTAAAAGTATATTTTATTTCAAAACTAGCCTTTATATAAATGCGGTAAAAATAATAAAACAAACTTTTTTTCTTTAAACCTTTAATATCAACTTACAACAACATGACACAATTTATTTGACATAAAAACTCGTCGTGAGATTCACAGAATAGGCATGACGACAGTATCAAAAAACACGGGACAAATATGACTAATTAGATTTTTTTTGTCGTCTCGCCTATTATGTACACGGGTTTCTTTTTCTTTCTTTCTTCTTTCTTTCATGGGCTATCTAACTCTGTCAACGAGTGAATTTTCAAAAATCCTTTCATAGCACCTATTTACTTTTGATCTAAATGAAACTCTTGTACCAAATATCACACATCTAAACACAGGTGCTGTACGTTGTCTGTGAGAGAATGCATTTCAGATAATAACTGATTGAACTCTTCACAAGTCCTGTTCTCTTAGTACAAGCGCGTCTCGTTACCATGGTAACGAATTGGGAGCGTTTTAGCAGTACATATTACGTAGAGTTATTTGAATTCGTGCTCTCGCTCAGCCGCAGACTTATCATATCAAGATAGACAAAGACAGCGCTCTCCCAGCAACCTTGTACCATCAAACTTGGCGATAACACTGTTTTGAAATCAAGTGCGGAAGCTATACCGAGGATTTGACCAATCGGTACTAGATGGTACATTTCACAGAATAAGGGTCATAATGGCCTTATCTACACTAAAATTATAAAGAGGAAAGATTTGTATTTTTATATGTAACGAATAAACATAAAAAACTACTGGACTGATTTCAAAAAATCTTTTTCCGTTAGAAACCTACATCTTTACTGAGTAACCAGGCTATAAAATAGTTTGATATCAAGCAAATTAGCTGAGCTTTCACAATTTTGGTGTGCTAGTGTCACATAAAAGGGATCTCGTGGCTTTTATGTTTGCTTAAATAAACATGTAACGGGTCAATGTGTTGGTTGGTCCCACTATAATAGTACATTACGATATTAGTGCGTTAAGATGGTTATAACCAATACGCACGTATATCGTACGACGTTTTTTAACACATTTGCGAGGAAACGGAAAAATCCGGTTAGTATATCCGGTGGAGTTGAAGTAATATATTGCTCATCTTCATTATTGAAAGTTGTCATTTTTAGATATTCACAATACAAGTACAAAGAAAAGAAAATTTGAGAAAAATGGCGCGAGGATTATTTTCTGCCGTGGCTGCGTGAAAATGTTGGCAAAGACGCTAGAGCATGCAGCCAAGTTTTTAAATTACCGAATAAACTGTTTATTTTTTATTTAAAAAAAACTCAATCTGTGAATGCCCACTGTTGCCTTCCCGCCATTTTAACAGCGCGCTAGCGCCGCCTACTGACTGGTGCCGCGCGGCGATTAGTTCGAAATTTGAATAGCAACAGCGCGCTGCTCACTAGCTGGAGTCGTGCGGCGGCGATCAGTTCCATATTTGAAATGGCAAATAATACTGTTATGGAATTTGTATGGACTATAACTTAACTATTTGCTTTGATAACACACGCGTTTTTTATGACCCGCTTTACATATTTAAAACCGGTGGAATTACATCAGCTTTACGAGCAAGGGTGTTAAAAAAGATATGTTAAGTCCTTCTCTGTTACCAAATGGATGATTACCTACTTGAAAAAATGTTGGTGGCTTTAGTGATTAACCATTGGAGAGGGAGTCGTTGACATCCATCTAGAAACAACCACATTGAATTTACTTTGAACGCGATAACTTAAAATTAAGTACAAGATGATATTTCGCATTCGTAGTGTTCTGCTAGCTAGAGCTTTTCAAATGTATACTTATTACAAACGCTCTCAGTAGGTACATCATCGGGTTTACTTAGTGTCACTGAAAAGAGTCGAAATACGGTCTAAGTAGGTTAGAACATAGGTTCTAACCTACTTAGACCGTATTTCAACTCAACTTTCAACTGCTATAGTGCTGGTATAAACCAGCACTATACCAGTCGCAGTTTTAATTAAAAGTTAGTTTAATATTATTTTTTTAATGTACCAGCACTTCGCCCGCGACTTCGTCCGCGAAAATTGTGATAGCTCGGCTAATTTGCATGACAATAATATAATTTATAGCTTAAGTTACTCGGTAAAAATGTAGCTTTCTTATCGTGAAAGAATTTTTAAAATCGGTTGAGTAGTTCTTGAGTTAAATCGTAACAAACACACAAACAAAAAATCAAATCTTTCCTCTTTATAATATTAAAGTATAGAAAACACAAACATTTTCGATTCTTGACATCCTATAAAGGTTCTTTGGTTTTTTATACTTGATTCGGGTACTAACCAAGGTATCGGTCAGGTTGGCTCCGACCAAGCACTGCCGTAACTGCATAGAGCGCCGTCTTTGATACTAGCTACAAAAGGGAGAGTGAACATTGGAAATTAAAAGCTGGGGATAGAGGAAAATAAAGGGGAAAATAATAATAATAAAGGGAAAAACAATAAAGGGGAAAATACAAAATCAAAAGATTTTAAGATAAATAGATTTGAAATTATGGTTACGAATCACATTAGATTTGTGCATTGTAATTTAAATAATCAATAAAGCGCGCCGGAGGTTCGCTATCCATGAACTACACGAATTCATCTCTACAGGTGCGAGGGGAGTGCAATAAGCGTAACCCATTTAACAATATCTGCGCGGAATATAGAGGGCTGTATAAAGTATAAAGTAATAAACTGTATTTTATTGCCACACGGAATTAACCTATGGAAACTATACATTAATATCTTAATTCCACAGGTTGAATTCAGTTTGGCAATACAAAACCAATAAAAACATTACTAATTTTGTATACCCAGCGAGCTAAGAGTTCTAGTGTTAAACCTTTTTCGCAGCACAGGGTAACTTTATGACTCATACAACCACTCATAGAACCTGCGAGCGCTGCAACTAACAATTCAACAACTATTAAATCATGATCTGTCGAATGACCGATTTGGTCGAGACGCCATTGTTTAACTATTGTGTCTACTTCGTGGACAGATCATGGGTTAATATGACTACTTTTAAATGGTTTTCTTTATGTTTTACAGATTAACGTATAGTGAGAGGATCGAACGATACGGTACATCAAAAAGGGCACATGAAGGACTCGAACCAACGAACTCCTCACCCATTGCCTTTTTATGGGCGAGGCGCTCTATCCAACTGAGCTAATGCACCGATAATGTTTGAATCGAAACAAGCGCCCCCTTGAGTAAAGATAACAAAATTCAAGTTAGTGAACAATTAAACTGGTTATGTTAACATGAACAATTGGCCATGCTTTGTTCCTTTTTGATTCGACTGACTCGGGAATCGAACCGGTTAAAATCCTATACAGGTATATAAAAATCAATGTCTGTTTGTCGGTTCGTACTCTCGTATGGATAAAACAAGGAATGAGTACATAAGAGGAAGTCTGAAAGAGGTGCCATTGACTGTAAAGTTGTGTGGTAATCATGTGTTGCGGAGGAATGATGAAAAAGTAGTGAGGAACATTTTGAGTACCTATGTAGATGGCAATAGAGCGACTCCTAAACTACTGAACCGATTCCGATGAATTTTACATAGGTGTTCTGCATACGTCACGAAAGGTTTCTGAAAAAAAGGAAAAATAAAATAGGCACAGCTAGTTAGAAATATTTTTAACTGTAGATCAGTTAAAAATATTGCCAAAGAATCATTGACAAGCGTTAAGTATTATTTCTTAGCATACAGCGAGTAGCAAACTATGGGTAAATCGACGCCCATCCTGACGAGACAGTCAGTCTCTGATCAAGTTGTACTGTGTGGTCAAGCACGACGCAGCCACTGCCATTAATTCGCGTGTTGTTTAGGCTGTCATCAACATTCCAGAACTGTAAACAATTAAACTTTAAAATAAAAGCATTTATCGAAAGGCCTCTACCCAACAGACATATTCCGAACTCATCAAAATCCATAAACATAATTTACACATGACACATGAGTTATTTAAATCACATAAGTTGCTAAAGCTATTTACCATGTCTACTACGCAGCTACGGCGTAGCGTTTTCACGGCTACGTTTACTAAGTAACTGAGTAGTATTATTTTTAGATTACGCTTGCTCCGCACCGACGTGATCTGGATGTAATAAAGATCTATCTAGTTATCAGAGAATCTATACTTTCCATTCAAAAAAAAAAAGAAAATATAAAAAAAAAATGGAAGGGAAGGAATGGTGTGTGACTTCTGAGTCGGAGCTGCGAGACTATTCGAAAGAGATACCGTGGCCCCGGAACACAAAGGGCGATGAAGGAACATGGATGGGTTTTAGTCAGTAAAAGTCTGACACTCCCTCCTGCTCCGCCCAGAGCAGGAGGAGTCATTTGATGACTCCCCACCCGAAAAAAAAAAAAAAAAGGAGATCAGAATAATCATTCTTTTTTTTTTGTTTTTGGTAATATCTCAAAGCATCTTTAAAATTATGTTTCCCTTAACACTTTTCCGCTAAACAAAATTTAGGGGATGAATTGAGATGAGTTGAGTTTTTTACTTAATTTTCATCACACTACCTCTTTATTATTTGTGTCAGCCAGCGTTTACTATAAATAGAACATAATTATTCGAGAATTACGCACGTACTATTTTTATTTCGACAACTATTTCTGTAGCAACATCTCTTGTTTTTTATGCCGACACGGATACTAAGAGTGCGGACACCACTACCACTACAAAACCACAATTTATATAAAGTTGCATCAGCATTGCTCCTGAATAGTTATGATGTTCTAGTACTCCGGACCGAAGTAGTTGTTGCTTCGAAGTTGGCCTTCTAAAACCAATCGTGTGTCCCACATTGTAACATTACATACGAATATTTTTTTACCAATTATTAACTATAACCAAAAACTTTTTTTCACAAAATAAAACCAACTTCAAAACAAGTAACATTTAATTAAAAATAATCAAAAAACCATACCGCATATTGTATAATCTATCTATACATATAATAAAATCGTTGAGACCAAAAAATCTGTTCATTGAAGATTTAAAAAAAAAAACCAGCCAGGGTGACTTAAAATAAGTAACAGAACATATTAAATCCATTAAAAAAAATTTTGTTTGTTTGTTTGTTTGACCGCGCATCACGTAAAAACTACTGAACCGATATTGTTGAAATCTTAACAAATCTATTTAAATAAATTTAGAATAACATATAGGCTATAGAAATTTAGTTTTTTTTTGGAAAAAGGGGGTGAAAAGGGGGTTAAAGTTTGTATGAAAAATAAATTTTAGATTGTTCTAGAATCATGAAACTCAGAGTAAATACTTATTAATAAAAATAAAGAAATACTTGTTTTAGCATTTTTTTTAAATCTCATCTAGAGGCGCAAAAAAGAGGGTTTTGTGTTTAAAATTAATAAACTTCAAACACCTATACAATCAAAACCAATGAAGTGTAACCTTTTAAAGTTGCTACATATACTCCATATCTAATACAGGTAAATATAATTTCTCAGTTTTCTTGAAATTTGATTTTTGAGGTGAATAGGCACAAAATAGCGGAAATCAAGAAAATCAGCTTTCCTTGGTTTAAGTAGTTGGTACGAAATGTTTGTGCGCGCATCACGTCAAAATTACTGCATAGGCTTCTTCAATATTTAAACTATATATTATCACGCTACTTCCTTAAGGGGGTAGGCAATTTTGCATTATTTCCGTATACTTCAATTGTTCGACGTTTCAGTCATGACGTAAGTACATGAGAACGGCTATTAGTGGCTTATGTCAACGAAGTAAATAGCCTTGCGGTTTCATGACCGCTCTGTAAACTACGGGGTTGCAGGTTCAAACCCTCCAACATTATTTTCACTTTTTGTGATTTGTTTAATTTTTTTTTTGATGCTGTGAGATTTCCTATATTTCATTTTGTATTTAAATTGTGTGCATTTCTATATTTCTTATTTCTTTTCGTGAAATATTTTTCCAAAAAGTAATAGAGAAGTATGGAAGAATGAATACAATCATGCTGCGCCGACCCCAAATAAATTGGGATAAGGGCAGGAGTATGATGATGAGGATGATTTCTCCAAAAAGTAGTATAGCGAACATCAGAAGCCTGATAAATCCACGTGTTCCTGCCGTGCAAGAACTGTGCTATGCTATTCGCAATAATCAATAATCCATACGCAGTTTACGTAGATTATATTTACAGCTCAATTGTTATTGGCCTCATATCGTATTTTCGGGCGAGAGGAGACGCCCGGGTTCTTCCATTGTGAGGATCGAACGGAGGACACGGTGGAGCACACTGTGGAGGTGTGCCCCACTTGGGCGGAGCACCGCCGTGTCCTCGAAGCGGCGATCGGCGGCGGTGACCTCTCTCTCCCGGCCCTGGTTCAATACATGGTCCGGAGCGAGACGGAATGGGACGCCGTCACCTCCTTCTGCGAAGCAGTCATGTTAGCGGAGGAGGTGGCGGAACGTGAGAGGGAGAGATCCTTACGTCCCGGCCACCGCGGCAGACGCCCCGGGCGTCGGGAGACACGTGGTGGCCCCCGGCCACCGTAGGCGCAAGCCTGTGGACGAGGAGCTATGGGCTAGCTCGCCGTCCGTCCGTCTCATGACGACAGGCCGTGTCGACGGCGCGTTCGTGTTCTACGCGCGCCTCAAAGAGAGTCAGCAAAAAAGAAGGGGTCCGCAAGAGCCGATGCCTGCCAGGGTTGCGGGACTATTCGAAAGAGATACCGTGTCCCCGGAACACAAAAGGCGATGAAGGAACATGGATGGGTTTTAGTCAGTAAAAGTCTAACACTTCCTCCTGCTCCGGGAGGAGTCATTTGATGATTTCCCATCCGAAAAAAAATAAGCTATAAGTATCGTGTTTGGGCTCAATTCATGCACCTTGATGAGAACTTTCGACCTAGCTGGAGTATGACTGTCATCGTGTGTCTAAGGATGAAAACCTAAGGCTGTCGAGGGAAGTCCCAAATTGGAAAAACATAGTACAATATTTTAACGATGATTGCATATATTTCCGAGAAATTAAATTGTTACCTACTTGAATCTATACTTATTATAAAGGAGTAAAGTTTGTTTGTTTGGTTGGTTGAACGCGCTAATTTTAGGAACTACTGATTCCAGTGAAAAAAATCTGTTAGTGTTGGATAGCCCATTTATCGAGGAAGGCTATACGTTATATAACATCACGATACAATCAATAGGAGCGGAGTATCAATGAAAATTGTTGCAAATACAGCGAAAAACTATTGCTTTTGAGAGCTTCCGTTCCGTGCGTTGCGTAAACGGTTAAAGTAACTCAACAATCATACATGTATGACGGGATTGTTCCTCTTAAAAAGTCCGCTAAAGCATATTATCTGCATTTTTTTTAGGTTGACTCACACTCTCTCTAATCCTCTCTCTCTCTCTTACGTAACGCAGACGAAGTTGCGCGGGTCAGCTAGTTATAATATATATTGATATCTTAATTTTCTTCATTCTTGAAAAAAAAAATAACGGCTTACAATTTGGCGACAAAAATCCGCCATTTTGTATTTTTTTTCCTAAACATCTATCTAAGGACACTTGGGTTATTAAGACAAATCTAATTATACCTCGTCGATATCCATCCAGCCATTTGGAAGATACGAGGTTTTAAAGAAATTTTCAAAAAACAAATGGACAAGATACGCACGAAAAATATAACACTTCCTTGGCAGTCGTTCAATAAATGGCTTAAAAAAGTGTTCGTTGTTATTATTCGGGCAGTTAGTCTATATCTCCGATTATCTTTCCCGCCAAATCACAGGACGTTGTCTAAAGCGAGAAATCCACATCACTGTTGGATTTTGATTTCATATTACGAAGGCGGGTCAAAAAGTTCGCAGAATGGTAAGGTTGGAGAGGGGTTTCCGACTGTCACGATTATGCGCTCTTCTTTCTAACTCTCAAAGAAGACATAAGACAAGACATCAAGCGGGTCTTAACAAAACATGTTTTTTTAAAAGGTATAAGGTACAAATTATTAGACAGGTGGAAAAGAAAAATATGTGGATAAGGAAAATGATTTAATACACACACTTTTCCTCTATAATACACATATCTAAATATATATATTTATTATTACTTATTATATATTTTACTTCAGCGTAGGGATGATATACGCATTATATTATAATGTCAAATTATATTTGCATGCCCTAATAAGGCAAATTATGGTCTGTGCCTAAACCACCAATTTTAACAACTAGTAACACCTGCATTTTAAGCGAATAAAATATTCTTATTCATATTCTTATACACTTTTCTACCAGGACACAATAATCTGTAAGAGATAAAGCGCGCTGATGGCCAGATAGAGACGGAAAGCATATTTGTATTCGCTTTCCCGCCACAAACACCCCATCCCCCAACGAGTGACTGACCTACATTAATAATACGTCGCTGTTTATATGACGTCATTCGAACAGTAGCGCCGCAGTGACCATGACCGGTACTACAATCGACCGGGAAATCAATAAGGTGTTGAACTTTGACATTGAAATCGAGCATTTGAGGACGATAGCACCATTCGTAATCCGAAGGTTACAAGGTTTATTATGTTAGGTGTTTTTTTTATGGATTTTATTTTATACTGGTAGATGTCATAAAACTTAAAGTTACAAAACATTTGCCTTTCAACAATTGACACATTGAAAATCCAGCAGTGGGCTTTTGTTAATAGCCATAGGTAACAATAATTGGTCTTTAGTCTACCCCTTTTAACTAGAGCCACAGAATTAATGTTATCTTCTGCTTAGCTTGACGATGGCAAAAAAATCATGTGAAAAAATGTTTCTTTATATAACTAATAATAATACTGAATAGGTGATAATCGTTTTTTCATCGGTGTCCCTTCCATAGTTGTACTCTGTTATACAGACTAAAGTAAAAAAAAATTCTCATATTATCATTTCATAGAATAATCAATACACAGAATGCTTACTTCGAAAAGAATTAAATCATGGATTTTTGTTATTAATAAATTTTAATGTTTCGATTTTCATTTCATAGAATAACAAATCAAATATTCTTTATCCTCACATTGTTAAGTCAATATAAAACTTATTAACAAGAAAAGCATTTTATCGAGTGACAGATTTAATTCATACCTTCGACTTAATGCATACCATACTATAAAATTACAACGCCGCGTTCACAAAAACAACGTGGGTAATCTTGTTATTTTCATTAATAGTGGCTTCACATGCACGTACGTACTATGTTTATTTTGCGGCGCATAATTTTCGGAGTGCCCTTATTTGATTACTGCGACCAATTTCGACGTAACGCTCGCCGGCCGCTGCCGCGGCACCTGTCTAAAATCTGGATGAATTAAAGATAATTTCAAAGTACTTATTGACGACACCTCACGTGGGCCTAAATTTAAAGCATCGTGTAACATCTTTTCAAAATAGTTACGGTCTTGCTTTTGGCTGCTAAAGTGGCGTTTTGGTACAACTCTTGTCTAAAGACACAACAAGCCATGCGACTAAGTCTTTGATTTTATAATTCCTTATTAGATTTGCGCCCGAACAAAGACAGGTCAGGAACAATGCTGTTTACGTACGACAGAGTTTGATAAAAAATAATAATGGTGGTTTAAATGATGTGGCAAGCCGTGTGATACGGTTGTTCCATTCTCGCAGCTAGCTTGCTATCTTTGTCATGTAGTACAAAGAATTTTATGAGCAGAAATCTGTATTGAGAAAGCAACTCTACCTTTGGTTTATTTCTCTCTCTCACCATTCGCAACGAAATCGGTTGCTGGTCGGACCAAAGTGTCGGTCACCATGGCAACGCAACGCGAGCAAATTACTAGTATGACATTCTTTATATACCTATTCAACACTATTTAACTAACAATCTACTAACTTTTACTATATAAAAATCCGATAACACCGATCTGCAAACAAATGTCATAAGTTCGTCGTCGATGAAGTGCACCGGTCGAGTCATCTATGTGATGCAATTACTTTTGAAACGCAAAAGAAGAGATAGCTATAATGTGCGTGCGCTCGGAATAAAACAACGTATGTTCCAAAACGAATTTACTCCATTTTTAACAAAATGAATGAATAAAATTTAAAAACACTTTGAGTAAGCTTTGATATGATGTGCCTATCAACTTAGTACCTTGCACCCTATTTCAACAAGCTAGGGGCCAAGACAAAATACTAAACCTTTAAGTGCACTGCAAACCGAAAAAGTTTGGGAACCCCTGTCATACGAAGGGATTTGCGGCTTTCGCTTTTTTCAATGTCAAGGCGTACGCTCAAGGATTTTACTTTAAAATATAAAGGGTAAAGCGTCTAACATAACATTCCATTCTTAGATTTAATAATATTTTTACTCCAAGAAAACATGTCAAGAATTTTGGCACGTACGTCGTTTTATTCAGAGCGCACACCCATTATCTACTTAACCTTTCCCGCTTGCAATTCCCGAATAGCGTCATCTTTCAATGCTTCACAGAAACTTTTAAAACCAGTATAAAGAGGAATTGGGATAGTTGCAGTCTCCAACTGTAGTAGTAGTGTATCATTGCGTATCTAGATGGCTAATTAAACCAAATCATAAATGTAGCTAGATGGCTCTATTTTAAATTTTAAATTTCAATTCGACCTCCTCTGAACTCATGTTATCCTGGTAACCTTAGTTCAGTTTCGATGAAACCGCCACGTGTAGACGCCAAATTTTTAGCATTTGCGTTGAATTTGAGCTTTGGCACTAGGGTAGTAGATACTACTAAGAGGTTGATAGGCGGAGCCCGCCATTTCCACTGTTGTCATAGTTGGCACTGTTGAAACGTAAAACTAGATGTCGCTATTAATAGTGACATCTATCTTCACGTTTCAAAAACCAGTTTACAGACATTTCCGTGATGGTGTGTGGTAGATGGGTAGTGGGTGTTTAAAATTAGGGGTGAGTTCAGTTATTACAGTGAACCCTATCAATGCAAGAAACCAATGGAGCGTAAGTACTCCGTTGACCAGCCAATCAGTAAACTCTGTTTATCGGCAAACGTGGGCTAGAGCTGCACGACATACCATAAACACCTCGCCTTAGTGATGCCGGCCATTAGCAAAAGAAGTTTTACATCTGCATCCAGAATTACAAAAATAAGATAAGTGCACTTCGTCACTAAGTTTACTTCACAGTGTCTAGGTCTACGTCACCTGTATCAATAACTCGTCTCACCCTAGCCTGTAGTCGATACTGCGCATGTCATGTGGGATGGTAGGTAGGCCCAACAGACAACAGATGGATATCTACCAGGACTACATATTAACGAGGAATTCAACATCTGACACACTGAGTCACATTCTTTTATAGAGGTTACGGCCAAAGGGATATCGTTTTAACTTTAATTATGGTCCATTCGTGTCTAATATGTATGTATATACTCGTAAATATTGAAAACTTTATATTGATCTAGCTTTACGTAAACAATTGATTCACGCCAACCTTAGTTATGCATTATTTTATACACAACCTAAGTTCGAGAATACGCACACTACAATAAATTAAATTGAAATAGTACTTCTTCAATCTTAAGATGGAAAAAACGTTTTTGCAAAAATACAATCATCTAAAAGCGAGGTGGACTCGCGCAATTGAAGGTTCCGTATAAACTTGTATGTATTTTGTTAAAAAAACTACCTATTTTCGGTTTTCAGATTTTTTTCCTTTACATGTGCTTTACTTCTTACCAAATTGTATGATTCTAAATTAACTGGAAGTACCCACTCTTTCAATTTTGATTCCTGTGAGAATGTTGATATATTTTTTCACTGCTTGAAGGAACTGTAGACTTAAGTACATGGTTTTAATTTCAACACTATACCTCCACGAAATCCTGAGATAAAAGTTCTTGACAGACAGACAGACAAAAAAATGATTCTATTAAGGGTTCCGTTTTTCCCTTTTGAGGCACGGAATTTCGGATGTCGATGACCGTTGTTACTTCATTGTTAATTTTTTTGGGTTATCGACTTCCCAAAACTAATACCAGGCTGTACAAGCTTGATTAGCTTAAAGGAACATTGACTTAAAAGCTTCCTGTCCAATAGAAGGCAATTTGTTAAGCTCGGTGATCTGAGTGAGTGTGTATAAAATTCTCTTTAAAAATATTAAATCTCATCTCTGGTACTTTAAATTGTCCATCATTCAAAGAACGTGAATCTTATGCTCGTACAATGTATCAGCATCGCAGGAGGTGTACGATTTTCTCAACAGACTTCGATGTACTAGGATACCATAAAACACAGAAAATGTACAGTTCGGCTGAACCGAGTGCTATCCGTAGTGGTGAGTAAAATAACCTTTTCTAATTGTTGAAATGGTATCGTTAAACTGTGTTTGTCTCCGAATACTGATGTGTCTCCCAAGACCTACTGAATGGTAGGACCTACGTGACTATTTAGTTTTATATACCCTGAGACCCACCAGGAACTTAAATGTACGAAAGAAAACAATTAAAATAATCCTTTATAGGTGGCATGGGCACCGGGCTGTAGGCCGACAAAGCAGGCCGGCGGAAGCCGGGAACAGAAGTCAAAGAGTGTTATTTAATATGCAAGCGCAGCGAGCTCGGGTTTACGAACCCTTATCTTTGACGCTACGTTTTCTATTTTTACCCACGACGGAACGGAGACGGTATATGCGTTTGGGGTGAGAGGATGTTTTTTTGTTTGTTTGCGCAAATACATGTCAATTGCCATTTTTCTCCAAAACTACTAGTCAGAGTGTGTCTTCGAAGACAATAAAATCTCAGAGGATCCACTAGTAGGTCTTGGGCGACACATTAGTATTCGGTGACCCACCGGTGGGTCTGCTTGGTGGGTCCTTGAAGACGAACTACTTACCGACGATTACTATGAACTTTACTCATCCTCTAGCCGTTTCGGCAGGCGCAGGCATAGGTATAGGAGACTAGTCTATCTAAGCTACAATGTTATTTGAAACTAGGTGATGTAAAAATTGAGAGTTTAGACAAAACCGGAAAGCACTTGTTCTCCCCGTCATGTTGTGTTTTTTAAGGTTATAACTTTACTTGGAATAACTCCATGACCCGTTTACTATCCAATGCATCCATCAGCAATATTTTTGCGTAGGGTTACTTAGTTTGTTGTACATAATCCTTGGTTGACGGCTTTGTGAAGGGTCTGTTTACACCCTGTATTTGAATCCTATTATTATGTATAGGAGAACGGTCGGTAAGAAGCTGGTTTATATAGACAAGGGTTACCTATCATAAGCTGAAAAATATTTGACCGAATTAAATTCTTTTCAAAGTATATTTATTATCGTTTCGTTTTTTTTTTACTTCATTGAAGTCACGTCTGCCACTGTATCAGTTGACCTATTATTAATTCGATTTTTTTCGTTACTCCGACGTTTCATTTGGTTGAAAAACTTTTTACCGAAGTAACACTTAGCCGAAATAACATCTGTTCGAAGTGTTATGTTTCCGAACATTCATTATACCACTTTTTTAATTACCATATTTTCATTGCATAGCATGCAGCATGCAAGCAGGCATGCATCGTGCAAGCAAGCATGCATCGTGCAAACAAGCATGCAACATGCAAGCTGGCATGCAAAATGCAGCAAACATTGTTTCTGTCACGGCTCTGGCGCTGCGGGGTCTGGGTGACCCCACCCCTCCGCGCCTACGCGGGCTTAAATTACACTCTAAGGGTAGGGCAGACAAGATTACGTGAAGTCGGTTTTGCAGCGATTCGTTACTGTTACATATTGACTTTATAGGACACAATTGAAAATGCTACCAAGTAACCGGCTATATATTTGTGACCAAATAATGTTCCGTAAAATGCTGTTTCGGTGTAGTGAAATAATGGCAAATAAATCATTTGGCAAATGCAATAAGTTGAGAAGACGCTTCGGCGAATAGCATAAAGTTATTTTGTAAATCGGTGAAATATAGGACGGTAAATAATACCTATGACACATAACACTTCTATGATCTATAAACATGTCAAATAATACATATAGCAAAAAAGACGTCGGTCAATAGTTTTCGGTAAAATTAAATTCGAACAAAAAAAAAACGGAAAGTGATCGGTTCCCATGGAGGAGGGGTTATACCTTGGTATAAACCCGTCCCCCTAGAACAAGTTTCTGGAGGTATGGTGAAAATGTATAGGACCTACTCTGAAGCGAGCAGAATAAAAATCCTGGTACCGTTTTATCGAATTATGTTTGATAAGATTAAAGTTATATTCTTTCAGTACCCAAAAACAATTTTTGTGATGCATAGGGAGGGACCATCAAATCATGCAAAAAAATGCAAGAGTAGAAAATTTAAAGTTTCTGGGAGTCGGATGAAGGAAAATGTGTTGTCTTTGAACAGGATGTTCAAGCTGTGCCCTAACTACTATCGGAGAAAGCTGATCAGACACAAGTTAACGGTTTATGAATTCCCATCAAGAGTAAGATGTTATTGGTATTCAGAAGTCAACGCTGATACTAAGGTATCAGTTTTTGTTAGTTCTATATACAGGATGGAATTTTTCAATGCCGGAGGCAAAGTACTCTAAATACTGGAGATAGCAAATTTTACACAAAGGAAACATTCCTTTGAATAAAATTTGCTATCTGAATAAAAAAAATGATATCTGAAAAAAATAATAAAAGTACTTTATCATAATGAATTTATCCTATTGAACTTATAACTGTTCTTTAGATATCATGATTTTCCCTTCATTTAATTTATCATGTTTGTTAGAGAGATTTGATCCATATGATTACCCCTATCGATTGATGTAAAAAAAGTACAGAATGTTATTTTTTCGAACTTTAGTCGATCCATCCCGGGTTCGATGCCCGAATGTGGCAAGCGAATTTTCGAAAATCTGTGAACGCAGATTTGTTTCTTTTAAAAAATAAAGGAATGTTTCCTTTGAGTAAAATTTGCTATCTCCAGTATTTATAGTACTTTTCCTCCGGCATTGAAAAATTCTACCCTGTAGGTATATCTATTACCTACATACTTTGATAAGAACTCTGAAGTTTAATTTATAACAAAACCTATAATTATGAAGGATGATGGTTGAACATCTCTCCTCAACTCTTTCCAGCTGTGCTATGAATAATGATGTTATTTAACACAAATATTTAACCTGGACAACCCCAGGATAGCCTTCATGCTAGCACTATCCTTCACATCGCCATAAAGGCTGCACGCATTTTCATTTAAGTGTAGAGTCTACCTATGCACGAAAGCTAAAATAATGCAAAACTCGGGTGTGTCTTTTTGTCGACATACCAAATTTTACAATTTTCTGCAAGGAAAAGAATGAAAAAGTTTCTAGAAACTTTAAAAAGTCGATGATACACGGTACCAAAAAAAGGGCACATGAAGGATTCGAACCAACGACCTCCTCCCCGCTCCACCCCGGGTAAGGTGCTCTGCCACTGAGCTAATGTGCCGATACTTTTAGAGTCGAAATATGCGTTCCCTTGCTTCCCTAGGGCATGCGCACTAGATTCCGCTTACACTTTTGTACTTTGAATATCTATCAACCTCCTTCAAAGGGGGAGGGGTGGAAGCCAGGAAACTTCGTCGCATGTAGAAAGAGATAGCAATGGAATACAAGGGGTGGTGGTTGAATTCTGACGTCACTATTTACGGATTCGATACTAAGGCCGCAGTGTGGATAGAGGTGCGGCTATCAACCGGACAATCAACAGGTTGTTGAACTTTTGACATTGAACTTCAGCAATCGAGGTCGATACTTGTACCTTTAGCGTACTAAAAGCTCAGCTCGTAATGTGAAAATCAGTGCAGATAGGTGTAAAAACTAAAATCTCTGAATTAGATTGGGTTTAAGTACTAGCAAAAATAAGTCTTGTAAAAGTGTAGGTATCTATTTGTAAGTTCACTTGTAGAAATACTCCCAAACAGTCAATAGATCGGTTCCTAGTTTTTCGTAATAACGTGTGGATTAAACCGTTGCTCCTTTTTATTATTCTCCGTTTATATTACGCCTACGCCAAGTAAAGCAAACGCTTAGTTAGGTCAAACCAAATACAACCTACAGTGTTTAATTTTTATTATGTATTATTTTGAACCTTGATTTTTTTATCACAATGTAAATAATTCTAAATAAATAAATAAAGAGCACACGACAAAGTCTTAAAATATATTATTATGTAAGTTTCGTTTTAGAGTGTCATGGTACCTACAATTTGAATAATCATTTTATTTTTTTACAAATCTAGTTTTTGCCTCCAGTGAAGATTCTTATTTTTATTCTTATAAAATTAAAATAATCTCAATGGGAACATCTATAAATAGAGTTGTTAACCAGGTTACCATGATAACCAGGATGTGGATCCCTTTCTATCTCACGATTAGTACGCACACCTAGACACAGGACAGCAACTTTCATCTGTATGCACTTGTACGACAGACATATGCGAAAATGGAAAGAAGAAATGTAATAGCAATAGAAGAGGGGACTGCAACACTTAGATTCATTCAGTGGTAGTAGTGGTTTCATTCAACCTCCGCGCTTCACATCGTATTATGCAAATGACCTAACCGGACGAACACACGCCGCTCTTCGGCTGCTACTTTACGCTAGTTGACGACAAACCTCGGGAAGAAAAGTAATTAAATGTCTCTAGACACAATGCCGTCTCAATATGTCAGTACTTACATAAATAAACAGTATTAAACAGATTCGCAAAAAAAAACTATAACAGTAGACAGACTGTTTCGATGCATGTATGATAAACTTATTATTATTTTTCTTGAGAGCTTTTCTTTGGGATTTTTTTTCCAATATGACGGGTATACTACCACCATAAAGGAAGCAGCTAATAACATCACCACCCCGCATTATGTATCAGGAACAGGGTCCAAGCTACCGGCGGCGGTCAGGGCTCCAGAGAGAGGGACCTTCTAACAATACGAGCCGTGTCCAGGAGTAATGATTTCACACTAGAGACATCACGTGGCCTTGTGAGCTCCAACAACGAAGTTGCTCAAGAATTTGTAAATTTCTTTGCCAGTGTCCCACTTAAAACTACAGAAACCTTAAAATCCTCTCCCTTGCTCTCTATTGATTTATTGAAAGCGAACGTTTCAGCCTGTCCAAATGAGTTTGAATTTCAGCATATAAACCCCTTAATAGTCATAAAAGCTTTTAAGCAAATCAAGATCAAATTAACGGAAGATCTACGGGGTATGTCTATCAAAGCTTGTACCGCAATTATTGAGACTGTAGCACCGTCTTTAGCCTTAATATTTAATTTGTGCGTGGATCAAGGGGTCTTCCCGGGTCTAATGAAATTCAGTAAGGTAATACCGCTTTTTAAATCTGGGGATAGTAAAGACACCAATAACTATAGGCCCGCATCCATGTTGCCGGTTTTCAGCAAGGTGTTTGAAAAGATAATGCTCAATCAAATGCTTAACCATTTTAACACCAATAAAATATTGCACGAGCAACAGTATGGTTTCACCAAAGGACGTTGTACAACTGACGCCGGTGTCACTTTATTAAAACACATATTTACTACGTGGGAAGAGGCACAAGAAGCCATAGGAATCTTCTGTGACCTTTCGAAGGCATTTGATTGCGTAAATCACGAAACCCTGATCTTGAAACTTGAGCATTACGGTTTAGGTAAACTTGCGCTCAGTTTAGTAAAATCGTATTTGAATGATAGACAGCAGCAGTTAAAAATAAATGGTGTCAATTCCAAACCCATTGAGGGTTTAAAAGTAAAAATGGGTGTACCACAAGGTTCGATATTGGGTCCCTTCCTCTTTTTAGTATATATTAATGACCTACGCCGTTTATTTAACAATCATCCGCATACGATGTTGTTTGCTGACGATACTTCTTTAATATTTAGGATAAACAGACGTGCCGCTGATCATGACGACGTAAATAACGCTCTACTGCAGGTCCATAATTGGTTTACCGCTACCAATAATTTAGTACTAAATGGGAAAAAAACTAAGTGCATTAGATTTGCTCTACCAAATGTCAAAAGTAATGATTGTGACATAATATTGAATCAAGAGAAACTAGAATTTGTCGATAAAACGGTTTTCTTGGGAATCACGCTCGACTCAAGGTTACAATGGGGTCCTCATTTAACATCTCTTGCAGGACGGCTGAGTTCAGCTGCATATGCTGTTAGAAGAATCCGTCAATTTACTGATATTGATACCGCGAGGCTAGTCTCTTTTAGTTATTTTCATAGTATTATGTCATACGGCATTTTACTATGGGGACGGGCTGCAGACATCGAGTCTATATTTATTCTGCAGAAAAGAGCCATCAGAGCCATATATGAATTACGTAGACGCGATTCTCTAAGAGAACTGTTAAAGGAAATTAATATCATGACAGTACCTTGTCAATACATCTATGAAAACATCATGTACGTTAGGAAAAATCTGCATTTATTCAGTAAAAGAGGTGACAGACACCACTATAACACTAGAAATAAGGACCAACTAGTTCAGCCAGGTTTCAGGCTTGCTTAAGTAAATTCATCTTTCATGGGGTACTGTTTGAAATGTTACAATAAAATACCTCCCCACATTCTTCAACTGAATGAGACGAAATTTAAATCTTGTATAAAACGCACACTATGTAGGCAAGCATATTATAAGTTGAGGGATTACATTGATGATAAAAATGCTTGGCTACATGCTGGTCCTGCTCCACAACCATAGTTGCAAACTAATTGATTGCACTGGTCAGGCTTTATTTGAGTCTATCGACACGCAAAGAAGTAGAAGAAGACTTGATTCCCATGTTAATGTATTTTGAAGGCTGCAGAAGATTGTTAAAATATACCTACTTGCATTGTATACATTCCAGTTTTTTGTATTATATAATTGCATAGCACATGTGTGAGTACTTTGTACTGTTCAGCCACCACTTACATTTAGTTATCTTTCATTGACTTGAATATGCTTTGGTGGCTAAGAGAGAATGTCATGCTCACTCAAATGTCTCGCTGATGGTGGTGGGTGTGTCGGGTCATTTAGTTCCCTTAAATATGGTCGAGTTGTTTGGCGCCAATACATGCGTCATGTTCGTGAACGGGCGCTCTCAGTTGGGACTGGTCATCTCTTAGCTGCCACGGTTCGTTCATTTTATTACTTTTTTTTGATTTATTATTGTACTCTGGACGCTCTTAATGTGCACGTCTTTCTAAATCGTTCTCATATATATGTATAATCTCAACATGAATGATGTAACCAAGATTTTGTAACAATACTTTGATTTAAAAGAGTGTCCATAGAGTTTCTTGCCCGTTCTTCTCCATAGAGATCTACGTTAGGGAATGGGCAACTACAGTACTTTCTCAAGTTATTATGCCTTGTGACTGTGACTGTAGCTTTGCTTTTATTGTATTTTCGACTTTCAAAAGTGCCGTAATGGTCTAATTGAAATAAATGATTTGAGTTTGAGTTTACCACTTTCTGAATCAAGCCCTTGATCCAGCTGCCTAACAAGAGCCTCCTCAGGTATTGATCGCGGCTCTTGGCAATTAAGCCATGGGCTGTTACGACTATCGGCACAATGGTCGCTGAGTCCACTTCCCACATGTCGACAACCTCGCGAGCCAAGTCATGATACTTGATTTGTTTATCTTTATTCTCGGCTTTTACGAGGTCTCATCATGCGGGACCATTATGTCAACAATCATTGCGCGCCGGTCTGATCGATCCACCACCACTATATCAGGCATATTGACTACAATAGTCCTGTCAGTGATGATGAATTGATCCCAGTACAATGTGATACTGCCATTATCGAGAACTGGGTCGGGCACTTACCTATAGTAAAGCACTTCCGATTCCACAAGGTTGTATTTTAGAGCTAGTACTCGCAAGAGCTGTAATACTAGAGCCTATGCAAGTACTCTCCGGTAGCTAGACGAGAACACCCGGAGATAATAATAATAAAATATATTTATTTACTTGCTTCCGATATTACTGCTGCAATTTCGGAGTATTGAGTTTGACAAGTTTAAGATATTATGTACGTTTTATTAAACGTCAATATGAAATAATTTTAAGGTAAAAAAACTTTTTTGCAAAAAAATACAACCGACTCCAAAAAACACAAAAAAGTGAAAAATAACTTTAGCTTCAGAAGTCGGTGACCTATGTTTGATTGATTTAGTTTTTTTGTAACCAACTTCTGAAGCTAAAGTTATTTTTCACTTTTTAGTGGTTCACATGTGTTTACCCCTTCATAGCGTACCCGCGTGATGTTATGTTATGAACTGGTGTCAACAATACACAGACATGAGATTTCAGCAAACCCAGTCCATTTGCTATCATTTATTGAAGAGTTCCGTTGCCTATCTCCGAAGTCCTTTATCAGATCTTCACCAAATTGGAATGGGACCACTCCGAAAAAGTCCTCTTTCAAAAAATATCCAAATCGCTTCAAGTGTGCCTATAAAATTTGAAGAGTTCTCTCAATTTCTCCAGGATTCCATCATCAGATCCTGACTCGATGATCACGGGACCACCTGGGAAGTATACCATTTCAAACAAAACAAAAAAAATCGAAATCGGTCCAGCCATCTTCGAGTAATCGGGGAACATACAGAAAAAAAAATAAAAAAAAAGGTTCCGACGAATTGAGAACCTCCTCCTTTTTGAACTCGGTTAAAAAGTATATGTCTGTGTTTATGTGTGTGTGTGTGTGTGTGTGTGTGTGTGTGTGTGTGCTAGCGGATGTATGTGTGTGTGTTTGCTTGTCCATGTTCACCACTTACGTTAAGATTCTTTCAGTTTCGTCATATGACTTGTTTCAGAGGTACGATTGCACAATCTTTTTAGTTTGTAAAACGGTAGATTTTTGTGTTTGTTACCTCAGAACTTTCGACTGGATGAAGCGATTTTGATGATTCTTGTTTATTTGAAAGCTGGTGCTTCCCGTGTGGTTCCATTTATTTTGTGAACATCTGATGCTGGTCTTCGGAGATATACAATGGAACTCTTCAAAAATAGACGGCAAATCTGCCGTGATTGCTGCAATCGCTTGGATGTTTATTGTTTCAACATCATGACGTAACACCACGCCCGTATGCTCTGAGGGGGTACGCAGATGTGTACAATACACCCAGATTTCGACAGTTAGGTATGTTAAGTTGGCCGTTCTTGTTCCGCGCGCGCCTCAAAGAGATGTCAGCAAAAGGAAATTGAGAATACTCATCCAATTTATTCTGGTTCACTGTGCCAAATAATCATGAAGAATATTAGAGAGTGTTTGGTTTTTATCTGATTTTCCCATAAGACTATAGGAAAATCGTTTTGTTTCGACCGCCTGAATATGCGAATAGATTTTAGTGACGATCAAATCTTTACCCTGTAACTTTGTATTCAGGTCATTCATTATGTTTAGTCATGTGTACCAAAAAGGCACAATTAACCCATCAGTCATTGTCATATTCCATTGGCTTCCCTTTTTCTGACATGAAAGCTTCAATAGGGTCACGTAACGCACGACAGCTTTACAGTGTAAGTTTGGGAAAAGAAACGTGATTTTACTAAAGGTCTGAGTCTTATTTTAGGGGGTTCCATACCCAAAGGACTTAACTACTAAGGACAGACAGACGGACGGACGGACAGACAGTGGAGTCTTAGTCCTTAGTTACTAACTAAGGACTATAGGTCCGTCCGTCCGTCTGTCTGTCACCAGGCTGTATTTCATGAACCATGATAGCTAGACAGCTGATTTTTTTCACAGATGATGTATTTCTGTTGCCGCTATAACAATAAAAATACAAAAAATAGAATAAATATATTTTTTTAAGGGAGGCTCCCATACAACAAACGTGATTTTTTTGCCGTTTTGTCTAATTTTGTATGGATAATGGTACGGAGCCCTTCGTGTGCGAGTCCGACTCGCAATGGCCGATTTTTTTACATTATAAATACTAATCCGTGTATTATTCGAGTTTATTGCGATGAAATAAATAAAAATGAGTTTCATGAAATAAATAGTAGCAAAGGCAAGAAAGAGAAAATACTTTTAGAAGAATGACTTAAAAATGTGACCGAGCAACATCAAATGAGGCTAAACATGAAAAAAGCTTTGTTACGTAGGTATAAAATCTTTATTATGTTGTGTAGCAAAGTTGCATTTTACTGTGTTTTGTGTTTGTGGTGTTTTTCTTTTTGTTGTTTTTTTAAAAACATATTAAAGATTTCATACCTAATGCTTACTAATGCAAACATAAAAACACGACCCCAACGTTTCTCTGTAGCAGTAACATACATCCTAGCGCTTATACTTTCCCGCTTAATTAATTAAATATAATGCATTCAATGGTTGCTATAGATAGGACCTATAACGCTTTCCTTTAACATAATTATTTTATTCTAGCATACAACGTTACACTAAGGAGCAGATCGAGGCTAAATAATAACAGCCGCTCGGGTCGATCTTTAGGTTAAGCCGTGCTTGCCTAGGTTGGTTTGTGGATGGGTGACCACCCTTACATACTGAGTTTCCTCCGTGCCTCGGAAAGCACGTTAAGCTGTTAGTCCCGGCTGTCATTTGTAGATCATTGACAGTCGTTACAGGTAGTCAGTGGGCCAAAATGTCTGACAACCAGGCTTACCAAGGGGTATGGTCTTACCCAATACTAACTGGGTTGTGGAGGTCAGATAGGCAGTCACTCCATGTAAAAGTCTAACCGAAATGTTTGACTGGAAGCTGACCCCAACATAGTTGGGAAAAAGGCTAGGCAGATGATACAACGTAACATCAATCTTCATAGACCTTAAACACTGGTTGATGATTTGAGAAGTAGGAATATTGTTGTATTACTACTCCTAGTTAATAAAATAAAGGAAAGGAGTGTTACTAAATTGATCCGCAAACAGTACATGTTTCATTCTCCTAGACAACCCCAACTTTACCCACAGATCGTACAACAAACAGGTCATGTGACAGGCATAACACGGTTAGTTCAAAAATTAATGGAGAAGCCTTACGTTTTCTTAATTTGGGTTTCAGGAAATGCGTGAACATAATATTAAAATGAACTTTTGAACTTTGCAAAGATTTATCATTTCTCATAAATACATTATAACAGGTGTTTATGATTGTTTAAACATTTTTGATGTTCATTTTGATACACGATAAAACGTTATAAGATCAAAAAACTTGAAGTATTAAAATTTATCACTAAAAGTTAAGTTATGCAGCTGTTGTAACACGTCTTCATTATGTATGTTCACCCAGTAGCGCCCAAACCTATTAATAGCTCGGGTTTCAGCAACACATACATTCTACAAGGTAGCTTGATATATGTAGGTACCTGTTGAAGGCGCGTCACAGGAGGGATGCAGCCTCGCATTTCTGATGCTCTAGTATTTGAATTCAAACGCTATCGATCTTGGTCTGATTCTGAACTGAGTACTGTTAAACTTTTGTTGGCTGTTTGATTAATTGTAAGATTTTATGCTAAATTGACAGTTATGTATGTAGAGGATATTTAAAATTATACTATTCTTATCTACAACTACTTTTCGTTAAATTCCATTAAACTGCGTCATGTAGGCACTTCTATGTCTCTCCTATGCTCCAATCACAATTTTCTTATTAAACTACAACATATTGGGTAGTATGCAACAACATTCAAATTTCAAATCGCTGTTAAACCTGTCAGTATTCTGTTGTGTAAGCTAATAAATGAACTTGAATGCTCCAATCTATCTCTTTATTTGTGTACCCCACCGCGCAGTCGCACTCGCCGCGCCGCGCGTCTCTCGGTGACAAACCGCGTCGCGTCCGTCAGGGGAAGTTCAGCGCTAGCCCCGAGAGGACGGCTTTGCTGAACTTTCTCTGCCCAATAGACTTGAGACCAAACTTAGTTGTAAATACAATGTTTTAATTAATTTGCGAAACTTCGGAGAATAGACTGACACTGTCTCAATCTAAACATTGCAACAAATATACGTATGTGCTGTTGTCAATTGTATATTTTTATAGACATGCTCGATTCATTTACCGTTTTAGATCAGCGACCAAGCGCATCATAGCCTTTTTTCCAAACCTTGATGAATTTGTAGTCCAGTGGACTGTTATCTACTACGCATTCAGCAAAACTGACGCACGTACATGGTGATCAGCGGAAGCTGCTTCTTTTGCGATAATTAAAAAAAATATTACAGTAAATCTTGACGCTACGTCTTATTTTGTATCGTTAATTAAAAGTTACACAGTTTCGTAGTTCGTTGCGAACTTAGCAAATATTTTATGAAAAATAATAAAATCAGTTAGAAAATTGACTTATACTTGTAATATAACTAGATATAGAACAAGTTACAATTGTTTTCAGACAGGGTACGCTTTTATTTATTTTGTAATTCATACTTTAAAACGTCATTGTGCGGCATCTTACATTTGATTGGTTGCCATGGAACCCGCTGTGACGGGCCATGTGCTCAGAACACAGTATTGATCTGTCTAGACTGAACACTATTTGAAGCACTAGGCTTTCATGCGACACTAAGAGGCTTTGAGGAACACGACTTTAAATGTCCATAATGTTCGCGCCATAAATATTTAGTATGATGAAAGTAAACATTCCAGACAATGTTCGAGTTCCAGTTCGATCTTAGAACTCGTCAATTACGTTTTGTGGTATAGAATAATAATAGTATATTTATTGATTGATGCAGTAGCACAAGTTGGTGTTTGCAAGAAAATTTATTTAATCTGAAATCGTTCTACATTCATTGTATCCGTCAATTATTCCAATATTTTAGCCACTAGTTTTTATCGAAAATTTTTATAATTTGGATCAAAGCCATTAATTATGATAATTTTTCTATTTAACATTAACAAATTTGATTATTGATAAAAATGGTCTACAGGGGAAAACTCACCGCGGTGCATGCTGTGCACGGCCACGCGGCGCATTTCAGCTGCGTGGTTTATTTTTTTTGACAACGTGGGTCTACGCTTCCACTGCAATGCACACTACACTGCTACGACTATGTACAACTGTAGCGTGCGTGGCCCACCGCGGCATAGTCGTGGGTAAATATTCGTATTTAGCGAGTACCGCATGCACAGCGTGCGAAAAAAGCAGTGATAGCCTAGTGGTGTGACCGTCGGCGTCGGACTGTCAAGTCATAGGTCTCAAGTTCGAACCCAAGACACGCTCCTCTGATTTTTCAGATTCATATGCGTATTGTATAATTATCACTTGGTTCGGTGATGGAAAAATTGTGAGGAAACCAGCATGCCTGAGAGATATTTCTTGACGGCATGTAAAAGCCAAGTCAGAGGCCCAAGGGCGGCATAAAAACTCTGACACCAGGTTAGGTACTAACCACACGATAAAGGAACGTGCATTGCATTGACAGCGTTGAGCTATGTGAGCACATAATTCAAGCAAGCCACGCATGTATTAATGACGTCAATTCATGCATAGCGTATCCGTGATTTGCAGTGGATACAATCACATACACTTTCTTGCAAAGCGAACCACGTGCGTAGCCTCTCCTTGCACCGCGGTGGGTTTTCGCCTTAAGGAAGGCACCAACTAGTCTGAGGACAAAGGTGTAACAATATTTACTCTCTCGCATTTATGTTCTCCTAGTGAATCACCTCGAAATGGACAACCACCTGTTGGAGCTTGCGTCGAAGTACTTTGGTGCTAGCTAGTTTTTGGCACATTTTCAATTATTTTTAAGAAAATCAAAACCCATTCTAACATATTTTTTTTACTTGCTTAAGAATATTTCATCATTTAAAAAAACCTTAATTATTATTTTATGCGAGCGAGGAGAGATTTTGCTTTGACGACTTTTAATTTTACACGAGGAATAAAAAGGCTAATCGCAAGTTACTAACATTGCAGTGAAGATATTTTTGCGCTTTATTGACTGCATTAGTAAACATTAGTGATATTGTTTAGTGAAATCGTATTGAAAACAAGTCAGCGTTAATTCCGAGTTTCGCCACCCGAAAAGCTTTTTGCTAATATACACCTACTGATTTAACTATTTAATCCGTCTGTATCAATTTTTTATTAGTAAAAAATTAACAGGAAACTAAGTATAACGTCGGGGAACGGAAAAGCAAATAGTACAACAGGCTAGTTTTCAATACTCGATTGTATTAATACAAGTCGAAGGCAGTGCATGCACAACTTCACTATAATAGTACATTTTGATACAAGTGGAGAAAGTTTGTTATTGTATTCGAGGCGGAATTAACACCCGAGCCGTAGGTGAGGTTGTTTTTGAGCCGAGAACTGCAATAACAAACGTCCACGTGTATCAAACGACGTCTTTCGATACACTTTTGAAGAAATAAAATAAAAGAACAAAAAATATTTTTGTCATGAATTATGAAACTATGATTTTAATTTTCTTTTTTTGCCGCGCTTTGCTTTCGCCAGGTTGAAGGAGAAGCAAAGGTATGAAGCTGCTATACAGCCTTATATAAAAAATGGTTTATTTTTTATTTTTGAGTTTAGATCACAAATAAATGTTAATTTGTTAATAAAAGTAAATATTAGTTTTAAATAATCATGTTTATCTATGATATTCTATTTATAAACACAATTTGAATATCCAAAAAATATTTACGCCGTAAAGACGCTTAGTGCTTTGCCGAAATAAAAAAAAAACATTCACCTCCGACTATAGGCATTGAACCAATTTGGACTAAGAAGAAAAAAAGAAAACTAAGCAGTGGCTACGGCGTAGCACCCGCCAGAGCTACGAAAGTTAAGTGGACGTAGCTGTACCTACAAGTAACAGCCCGTTCAAATATAAATAAGTATTGATACTCTTGTGTCTTATAGTGGCAGTATCAAAATATTATTATAATTTAGTTCCTTTGTTTATTTGAATTTTAAGGTTTAACTTTCTATTGTTTTGTATTAATTAAACACCAACGTACATTTGTCAATCATATTTAATGTATGACGCTACTAGATTTAGTAACAATGTAGCACGTTACATTATGTCTAGTGCGACGTTTGTACCAGGAATTAACACAAAGTTAACACTTTTTTACCTGTTTTGCAGATTAGTAGTCTATTATTTATTTCGTATTAACCGTGATTCAAATGCAACCATAAAATCGGTGGTGAACATACCCTTATAGTTTCGCCATGTCCGTCTGTCTGTCTGTCTGTCCGAGATATTGCTAAGAGACTGTTAGTACTAGAAAGCTGTTATTTTGTAGAGATATACATCAATAACGCCGACAAAAATGTAAAATAAAATTTTGGAAAATATTTTTTTTATGGTCGGCCCCTACATGTGAAGATTTATTTTTTTTCGTTATCTACTCCATCGTGTGGGGTATCGTTGATAGATCTTTTAAAATGACTTAGGGGTTGCTAATACTACTTTTCGATTTAATGCTCCATTTACGAAATAATAAACTTAAAAGTGCAAATTTTGGTTCCAGTAGGCCTTCCCCCCCCCCCCCCTCTAAAAGCTTAACTGGTAGCTTGAAAATTCTGGAAAAACTCACGATGTTAGTGCACTTCATGAACTTTAAAGAAAACTATAGCGGTTAAGATAACTTTATTAGTTTATCAGTAATAGTAGTCGAACTAGGGTGTTGGATAATTTTGTACCAAATACAAAATCCTTAGAAAAAATCCTTTAAAGTGGCTTAGATGAAGTGGTTGTTTGTTTATAACGGGTGAAGACTTGCATTGAAAAACAAAATCTAAAATATAACGGGCTACTACGGAGCCCTACACTACGCGTGGCCCAACACGCACTTGGCCGGTCTTTATTTTAAGTTAAAGTTTTTACAAAATAATAGCTCCCATCATAACCAAGATAATATTGAAGTTGTTGTAACATATAGGTACGAATAGGGTAGGTATTGTATTGACGTTTTATTATCCAGGAAAAATAAAATGTATCGTAATCGCAATATTGTCAACATAAGTATTCCTGAATCAGTTTCATTGATACCATACACACTAACAACACAAAGCTGTATGATGGAACGAAAACAATCCTACAACCTACAATAAAATTAATACTTAATAAAACTTTGTACAACGGATGTTGATAAAGAACGCATCTCCTTGCTATTTATGCTCTGCTAGTACTTTCAGCTCGGGGAAAAAATACGCAGCCCGTACACGATGCGCGATACTGGCTACCCCAACGTTATGTTGAAGCGTCAGACCATTGCTCCATAATATTTTATACATTAGCTTTCATGCATGGCAGTGTTTCGGCATCGCAAGAGGCATGCGGCTTTCTTAATAGACGTCGATGTAATAGGATATCAGGAACCAAAGGAAATATACAGCACGGTGAACTGAGTCCAGTTATAGTATACCGTTTGTAGAGGTGAGTAAAACAGCCCTTCCCACAAACACCCTTATGAATGAAACTCGAAATTGTATCGTTAAACTGTATGTTTGTCTCTCTTTCATCATCACCGTACAGGCTTTAGTGAGCAGGACAATATTCAGCTCCCTAGTCCTTACTTTAAAAACTTCACACAAGAATGTTACTAGTGTGCGTGCATCACGTAATACTCTGTTTCAAATAATGCTTTCACTAGCGACATCTATATTTGGTTTCGGTGTTTTGGTACACATAGTTATGGGTCAATTTATTTTATCAGATTTGCACAATAACCAATACACTTGGGTTCAATAACCCTTGCTTTTTGCTTCGCCGTAGTCGGGTAACAAAAAATACAGGTATTCCAAGATTTATTGTTACTGTTGTTTGCGCCATCCAGGTTTTAAATTGCTGTTTTTAGGAGATAAGTTTACTTTCTACGATTCTTTTTTCTCAAAAGAAAAATCGCAAGTTAAGCTAATAATGGCGAGTTTTCAGAAATGGAGCTTTGGTGCTTGCGGCGGAAAATAAGGGTTTTTAAAACAATTATGAGTCGCGCACAAACGTGAACAATGGTTTATTGAAATATTTACCTAACTTCTAAGCTTGCTAAATAATAAATAATGCAGAAATTGTTTTTTACCCAAATATTAATATTTTGATCTACGCCTTTTACCGAAATCAACGCCCACAATATTGTGGCCATTTTGGTAATTTTCAGTCCTATGTACCTATTTGGGGGCGAGCCTTTTGCCATCGACCGGGAACAAATCCAGACTCCGGTCTGCTACTGAGATTTTTTTGATAGAAAAGCCCAATAACACTTTGCCTGACCTAGGAATCGAACCGCATGCTGATCAGTAGCGTTTGCCACTACTAAACCAACTACTAGGTCTTTTTGGATAATTCACTGAAGTCCTTTTCATACATGGTGCCATCATTCTCTGATCAGTATGAAATACTTGCTTAATTCATTCCTACTGCACGTTATGTACCAAAAAAAGACGGAGAGGGTTCGTATGATATAAATATTAATGACGTGAAAACGTCTTATAAATCGATGAACACCGGCTGCACGCACGAAAATGTGTCACGAATCCTGCGATCAACGCCCAGCCCAAACCCTTCGACCTAGAAAACTGAATATTTGCACAGGGGTTTCCTTTATAATGTAGACAAGGAATAAGGAAGGATTTTTTTCGAAATTCAACCCCTAAGGGAGTTAAATAGGGGATGAAAGTTTGTATGAAAGTCTATCAGTTTTAAAATTAGGATCTTAAAATGTTGTGTTTAGGCTGACGATTGAAAATTAATTTATTCGTGTCTCAGCGTTTTGGATAATTTCACCCATAAGGGTTAAAAAGGGGATGAAGTTGTGTATGGAAGTCCTTAATTTTCGAAGTAAAAATAACAAAATTTATTATCTAGGCGTATGGTCGGAGGCTAACGCAACGGTGGTGTTAGAATTTCAATCCTTAAGGGGCTGAAAACGGGGATGATATTTTGTTTTTTAAGTTAAAATCACTAATATCATGAAAAATTACGTTATCGCGTATAATTATCCAAATATATACCAATAACCAACTCAAAATCGCAAAATTAAGTCATCACTTTATTTAGATGCATGGATGCTTATATTTCTCCTCTAAATCCTAACATCCAATTTATAAATTATAACGACTAAACGAAGTGGCGTAACTCCCCCCCGCCCGTGTTTGAATGACGTCAAACAAGAAAGGGATGGAACTTGCCACGGCGTGTCATCTCTTTCTATACTGCTTGAAACATAGTAAGTGTGATTGTGATATGATGTGTTCGTCAAGCTTCAAAAAGATGGCGTTACTTTCATTGAGGGTGGGGTGTTTAAAGCGGGAAAGCGCGCACATTAGTTTTCTATCCCTTTCTGGCCCGTGGTGACCGTTTTTCCAATGCTACAATCTCCTGCATCTTTTTGCCCCCTGGTAAACAAACGTAAAGTTTTTAAAAGCGTTATGCCGCGGAAGGGGCCTGAACATATAACTTATTAGGTTTTTTCTCAGGTTTCCCTAAACCTGAACAGGAGGTCATTGTAGAATGTTGACAGAAACCAAGGAAACAAAGGAGGTCGGTGGGCATTTTCCTAGAAGCTCTAGGCTTCATCATCATGGGGTTTTTGGTTTCCGCACTTAGTCCTTAAGGTGGACCATTGTGCGTGAGCCATGGTGGCCGTTTACTCCAACCAGCCCACCTCCCTCCAGAAGCAGATTAAACTTCCCGGTCTTCTCAGGGCATCCGCAAGGGATCTTGGTGCTCCCAGGGTCTCCTTACGAATTTTGGTAACGCCGGTGCACTCGAGGAGCACATGCGCCACCGTTTCCTCCGCCTCCATGCTTGCTCTGCACAGAGGACTGTCTGTGATTCCTAGGGTGTGGAAGTGTTTGTTCAGTGAACAGTGTCCAGTGATGGTCCCCGCCACCAGCCGTAGGCTATCTCTGTCCAGGCGCAGAAGGCGCCTGGTCAGCTTTGTGTCCAGGGATGGCATAGCTTCTTTGGATTGCCTACACCCTGGTGTCGAAGTCCACCATTTCTCCGCTTGTATTCGAGTGTGTTCCTTTAACAAGCTTCTTAGTTGCTTGAAAGGAGAAATCCAAGCTCTAGGCTTAAGACCAGCATAATTGAAATTATCATTATCATCTTCTTGCCCTTGTCGTAAGTTACTTGGTGTCGGCGCAACATTTTTTTCTTCCATTTTCCCCTGTCAACCTTCACGCTATCATTACACCTTTTTACCCGACTGCCAAAGAAGGGTTATGTTTTTCGCGAGTATATTGTATGTTTCTTTGTATTTTTTTTTATGTTCCTCGTGTGTTTGACTTGACCTAAATTATTCATACTAATAATAATAGTTTAACAAGGGTATTCTGTAACACAGCCATAACAGTCCTTGGTTGATTCTAGGACTTCCTCTGTCTTGCTCAGATATATCTTTACTATGTGTTCAATTTTAGCTCAAAACAATCATTATCTATTTATTAGATTATCTATTTTAAAAACAAAATGACTGTTGCAGTCAAATCTTTGACAAAATACAGGCAATTGCAGCATTTTTAATTAGCTATAGCTCTGGTCTCCGGTAACTTAAGTATTGGTCGCAACAATATGAATATGAGAACTTATTATAAGTTATAATTATAGATATTATTAAATTCTGTTGGACTTACGCCCATTTTGACCAAATCTCTTTTGTAAAGTTAGTTCTCCAGTTTGCCACATGTATAACGTAAGGGTGTCAATATTCACAATGCTCCGGCACGTTTCTGACGTGCTAGTACTTCGGGACAACCACATTCTGCTGCGCCCCGCCCACTAAAACTATCCGACCGTCCAAGGATTAGCGCCTTTTTGGCGAAACATCAATATTGTATTAAGGTGGAGCATCCACCTTAATGTGTGAAATTTTTTGCAGAACATTTAAAGCGTGTTCTAATTTGGAATTATTAGTGGAAGGACATTGAACCTACTGAATGACCGATTATCTTATTTTTAAAACAAAAGATTTTTATTTTATCCTTTTTACACGACTGCCAAAAGAAGTGTTATTAGTTGTAGTATCCCACACAAATTCTTGTCATGAATTAATTTTACATTGTAACTAGAAGGTATTAAGGTACCATCATGTCAACAACTTAGGCCAAGTAGAAAACATACATATCGTAGAAACATGTAAATCTGCCAAGTAATCACAGATTAATCCGTGTACATACATGAAATGAAAAAAGTGATGGTGGTGTTGTTATGTATATAACCTGCTATTTTTTTTAAGGTTACCCTGTACTTTAAATAAACAAAAGTTGCTCAAAATATATCATAACGAGTTAGCCTTCAAAATCTATTTAATAAGAACGATCTGTCTTGGTTTAACTTTTAATTTTATGCTGTTTGTTACGACAAAGTAATAAATATTTTATATTTTTTTATCTTGTACAAAAAAAACTGGAAACACAAAAAAGTGAAAAAGAACTTTAGCTTCAGAAGCCGGTGACCAAAACACCAAATCAGTCAAACAAAAGTCAGGCCTCCTTTTTTTGAAGTCGGTTAAAAACGAGACGTGCAACTTGAATAGTCTCTCTGATTTTATAAATCCCTAGGATATTTGCGTCCAAACAAAGAAAGGTCGAGAACAAATGCTGTTGACGCAATGTTTACAGTAACTTGAATTATATTAAAAATAAAAGAGACAATTATAAAATGCAATAGGTAAGTAAACTAAAGTTTTAAGATAGCATACCAAAATGTAAATTATACGATTACAACCAGAAGCATTTAAAATAAGTTTGTCTTTGAACAACACATTTAGTTAAAAGTCGGTGTTTCTATAAACAAAGTTGGCTTTAAATATCCTATCCGTGTCACCTTGCACTCGATTCATAGAAAAATCAAAGAAAGCTATTCTGTAACGTTTTGTTTCTAACGGTCCGTAAGCTAAATGTTAAACAGACAGAGACAGCAACCCTCCGTTACCATTTAGTAAGTTATTGAAAATCGTCTTAAGGATACAGCAAAAACGATTTGAGATTTAAAAGGTTTATTGACCTACTAAATTGACGAAAATAACAAAAGTGACAATAATAATATGCTCAGCAACCATTCGGTTTAATTTATGGCTAACTAGCTGTTGCCCGCGGCTTCACTCGCGTTAATTTAGAATTTGACAATCAATTCGGGTTGTACTCTGCTTCTAATGATACTTGAAATAATTCAGTCATGATTCGAAAGACGCGTGGCGCTCTATATCATAAAACGTTATTGTTGCTTTCCTCGGGAACAGTATTTTTTTTGGCAGGTAACGCACATGGGTTACGAACTTTTGAGACTTTTGAGCAAAATCTATTATAATGTTTTTTGCTATGTACTTAAAGTTTGAATTGAGATGCTCGCGATTTTGCTCAAAACTTTGTACCCTGTGTGCGTTTTTGTACAGCTGATTAAGGCGTGAAGAGGTGACAAACAAACAAACAAAGTTACTTTCGCATCTAAAATATTTTTTAGTATTAGGATTAGAGCTACATTTAGGCACTTCTATACGTGTACTCTCCTATGCTCCAATCACTATTTTTTATTAGAACTACAAAATATTAGGTTGTATGCAACAACATTCAATTAAATTTCAAATCGCTGTTAAACCTGTCAGTATTCTGTTGTGTAAGCTAATAAATGAACTTGAATGCTCTAACCCAGCGGTTCTCAAACTTTTTTAGAAACCTAAATATTTGACGGAGCCCTAAAATACGTTTGTTGCCTAAAATACTAAAAAAAACGTTTGTGTATTTATTCTTTATTAGTTATCAAATAATCATGTTAATAATTACTTATATCAGCTAATGAGAGGTAATGAGAGATACGAAACTGTTAATTATATTAAAACATTACGGTGTAATTTTCTTTGTACATTTTTTTTAAATTATGACCAGTATTTTCATTAGTTATTTCCGTACTCCACGGAGCCTAGGGTTCCACGGAGCACACTATGAGGAATGCTGCTCTAACCGATCTCTTTATTTGTGTACCCCACCGCGCCGCCGCACTCGCCGCGCCGCGCGTCTCTTGGTTACACACCGCGTCGCATCCGTCAGGGGAAGCTCAGCGCTAGCCCCGAGAGGACGGCTTTGCTGAGCTTTTTCTGCGCAATAGACTTGAGACCAAACTTAAATCTTTATCCATATAAGTATATATATATAAATTAATTGCTGTGCGTTTGTCTCGCTAAAACTCGGAGAACGGCTGGACCGATTTGGCTAATTTTAGTTTTGAAATATTCGTGCCAGTCCAGGGAAGGTTTAAACGGTGAGAAATATGTAGGTAGGTGGTAGGTAGGTAGGAGATATGAAGGAAAAAGTGCATTGTAACGCATGACAGACAGACATTATATTTATAACTAGCTGAACCCCGGGGTTCAGCTAGTTATAAATATAATGTCTTAATTAGTAAGCGAAACTTCGGAGAATAGAGAGTATCTCAGTCTAAACATTACATCAAGATATACACCGTGAAATTTTAATGGTTGTTTTCCCGCAGCGAAATGGTTTTGTCTTAGTAATACAATCGTTTTATAAATAAATAAAATATTAGAAGCAATAAATGACAGATTTATCATTGTGAAAAACAAAACTCGAAAGCGACCACGAACCAATAGTAAAAATACTTCCCGATACCCCGCAAGCCGAGCGCTGAACGGCCGCGCGGCCGTTGACCCGCGTGCTTTTCAATCAGCTGATAACTAAACTTCTCTTGAGTTAATGAAACATGATAATAATAAGCTGCCCTGTGCATGTGCTGGTGTCTGGAACTGCCCATGATCGAGTAGTCCGTGGCGATGGGACTTAGGGGTCTGAACCCCGCAAAGTCGGAGCGACTCCAAGTGTTGCGGCTCCGCGTGAAGTCGCCGGGCAGCATGTGAATCATAATCAGCCCTAGCATAAAGTTGCACCATTACGACGTACTCCAAATTGCAATAACTGTAGTGTCGTTCCATTGCACTGATGACGCATGCTGCGCGTGCGACATTCGCGGGAAAACTAAATGCGCTTCCGCACGGATACAATAGGAAGCCGGGGCGCGCGGCTCCGTTTGTAATTGTTGCGCGCAGGCTAGTTTATGCCGTATGACTACAGGCGAGAGCTTATTTTAATTTGAACATTTATAAATCGGTCTTTCTTTTGTCGGCGGTTTTTTGTATTGTTGCGTGCAAAGTATTTTATGCCGTATCACTACGTGCGAGAGCTTATTTTGCTTTGAACATTTATGCATCGCTATCCCTTTGTCGGGTGGCGCGTGCGATTTGAGTAGTACCTACAAGTTACATCTAGTGTTACTATTGTTTCTCACATTTTCGAGTTGATGAATATTTTTTTAATTATTTTAAAACAAAAACATCCGTATTTTTTTACTTTGACTCTATGCTTCGAAAGTACTCCATATGGCAAGTCGATCTGCCGCGGGAAAACAACCATTAAAATTTCACGGTGTATACGTATATGATGTTTTCATATTAAAATAATAGATTTTTGAACTACTATTTACGGATGAAGCCTTAATAAATAGCTCAACGCAAACAGGTATTGAACAAAAATAAATCTTTTAAAATTGCCGAAATATTTCCGACAAAAATTCGAGATCGAGTACTAGCGTATCATAAATGAATAGAATCACATTTTATTTCGAACTATAATTACAAGGACATATTTTTAAGATCCAGTTTGCACTATTTACACACGTGTGGGTACAGGGGCGACAACAACATAAATGAAAGAAAGAAATGAACGAAAGAGATTGTGCTTGCGGATTGAAATATGTACGTACATGGGGCTTCTAAATGCTATACAAAAACGCTGAAACTTGCTGTAAATTGATACCTATCCAATGCCCCATGCCCGTTTCCACCAACACTAAGGGATACCTATGTTAATACCTAATTCCCGATTTCACCAACAATAAGTGACACCTAACTGAATGCCTAATGCTCGTATTCACCAACAGTAAATTATACCTAACTGAATGCCTAATGCTCGTTTTCGTCTCAGATTTACAACAAAGTGGACATAAATCTTACAAAGGAGAACAACAGCAAAAAAAAACCTTCGCATCGCCATCTACGGGCTAGGTATCGAGGTTTCAAAGTCTGCCTGCATTTCCGCATTGAATTCAGCAATGTACAATTATTAGATGGCACCAGTTAGAAGTAGGACAAACAACATCCAACCAACCTGAAAATGAAACTCTGTTGTGTAGGAATTGTGTTTTTCTTGACATTTGATTATATGTTACAAAAGGCATATAACTTGAGACCATAACCGATGTTTGAAAAATTCAAAAAATGTTTTTTTTCGTCGATTATAACTTTATTTCACCTAAAATGCCAGCAATTGCCTGAAAAAATTTACAATCTTTCAAAAGTCAATTACACAAGAGTTAAGCAAATGCGGAAAACTTGAAAAGTTTGGGCGCATGAAGGCTTCGAACCAACGACGCCTCACCCGTTACCTTTGATCCGGGTGAGGTACTCTGACCACTGAGCTAATGCACCGATATTCTTTGCATCGAAATACGCATTCCCTTCTATCCCTAGTGCATGCGCGTTTCGCTTCGAAAGGGATGGATATACGAAAATGCAGCTGTCTTTCTTACACTCACTTGCGTTTGGCCACTATTCACCTGATGTGAAGCGATGATGCGGCCTCGGGAAGAGCATGTTTGCCTAGAAGAAACCGAATTACTTGAACTTTGAACAGATTCAGATTATAATGATCGGAAACCAGAGTGGGAATTCCACAGGCTGGCGGTTCGCATATGCTGATGCTTTTCTAATTTTCTTTTAGAAAAACTGCTGACCCTGTCTACGGTATTTAAATAATCTTATTTAGTGACAAAAGGTCCTAGTCAAAATAAATAAACTAATCTCGTATAGCATCTATTTGATAGCACAATATAATATTTTATGCTGGAACTGCAAAATAAGTAAATAAAACGAATGTGACTATCACTACACAATACTATTAGGTATATTTATGACAGATACAATTTCATAAAACTAACAGCACACTACGTGCTAATACGGCTCAATAATATACGTTTTTCCATCTGATTTGAACATGTAAGCGTGGGTAAAGTTAAAATCTATAAGTAAGCTACTTAGAAATGCACTAAGAAAGATTTTGTTCTTTGATTATTTTGGTTACTTGGAAGCTGTCCCACTTAAAGTAGTACGTTAATCGCCTTTATGTCGGCTTTTATTTTGTATAAATACATATGCATGCACGTGCTTTTCAATTTCAACCGATTTTCAATAGTGGTCAGGCACCAACCATAATTTTATCTAGGCGTATCACTGTCGCGGCCGTAACCTGCCCCAGACAGTTTTTTATGCACTAAGCAAGTGCGAAGGGGATGCAAAAAGCGTTCGTCTTTGTTCATCCAAATATTTTCCTATAATCTATGAGAGCCTGGTATGCGGCTATTGGTATGCGGAATGGACGTTCCTATATAGTAACCTTATTTAAAAGCGACTAGTGACCTGCCCCGGCTGCGCACGGGACTCTCTAATCTATAGTCGATGACTTATAAACTAAGGATCATGGATCATGGTGGTCATGTGACACTTCATATACCGTACTTTCCCATTGAAAGTCATCTTTTATTGGACCCTCGTCGTCGTTATGATACTTTTTTGTTGTGCCAGTTATTTTAATTCTCTTATATTTCCCAAAATATTCATCTGAATGAAATGGTATGAATGGCAACATATTTATTTTGAAAAGGATTAATACTAGGTCTGTAAAAACACCTTCGCAAATGAAGCATTATTATGACGAAATATTAAAATGATAATAATGGTTATTGTAAATCAATCTTCAAAGATAGACATATGCTGTCGCGGCCTTTTTTAGAACTTTTTAAGAGGGATAATTCCTTAATACATAATTTTCATGTAACTCGTACTAAAGACGAAAAAAAATGAAAATTAAGACGAAAAAAATAGCCAATTTTTTTCGTCTAATTACAAATATCATCTTTCCGATAACCATACACAGAAAACATAGACAGACACAAACACGGCGTTTTTTTCACTTTTAAGTGTTCCGTACCTCAAAAGTTAAAAAAGAAACCCTTTTAAGATCACTTTCTTGTCCGTCTGTCTGTCACCACCGATTTTCTCAGGAGCGGGTGGACCTAGGAAGTTGAAATTTATACCAGATACATAACAGATATAATAATGATAACTGAGGTCTATAGTCCCTATTAGGTTTATAAAAATCAAGACCCTATGTCAACACGATAAAAAGATATGGCCAAATTTAGATTTTCGCGAAAACTTGTAAGTACCAAAATTTACCTTAATTTTTTTTTTCGGAATTTACCCTTTACTTGTGTGTAGAGCTTGCTTTTAACCAAAATTGACAATTCAATCGGAACAGGTCAAACGGAAGTACCCTATAGGTTTTGGATCGAAAACCTATATGGTAGATTCCGTTGACCTAGAATCACGAAATTTGGCGAGAAGCAATGTCAGCACATGTTAAGGGAAAAATCTTAAAACCGTAAATATTAATAAATAAATAAATATTGCTGGACATTACACACAGCGCCATCTAGTGCCACACTAAGCAACGAGGCTTGTGTCGTGGTGACCAGATAGTTGATATATTACATAGATACTTTTTGTTTGTAAATACATACTTAATTATACATATAAACATCCATGACTCGGAAACAAATGGCCATGCTCATCACACAAACATTTGCTCCTACCGGTATTCGAACCCGGAATATGTAGTAAAAAAAAAAGTGATTTTACTATTACAAACTTATTATTTGCGGTTGGTGCAATAGCCGTTTCATGGGATCGAACAGCAAAGTTCAGTTTGTTCGTTAAAAAGTTGTACGGAACCCTCGGTGCGCGAGTCCGACTCGCTCTTGGCCGGTTTTTATACGGTTTGTCATTTTTAAACATGTAGATTGAACTTAGGTATATATTTTTGGAATCACTTTTTTAAATCCTTCATTTTGATACCCCATTCCGGTATTAGAAGAAAAACAAATATTCGCAGTAAGACACCCCAAATACGCCATTTTAATTTGTTTTTTTAATTTAACGTAGTCAGTGAAACCCGCGCCACCAAGACGAATCTAACGAAGAATTCTAATTTATCAAAATCTGTTCATCCGTAGAGTTACGAGGGAACAAAGAAACGGGCATACATACATATACACATACATACTTACATAGAGGTCAAACACATAACCCTCCTTTTGGGCTTCGCAGTCAGGTAAAAACAGAAGTCAACTTATTAGGTACCTAGTGGCTTATGTCTACGAATTAGCTCGAAATCGAAATCATAGGTGTTCTATGGGATTTATATCCGGGCTTCTTGCTGGCCAGCCCATAACCGTAATTGATAATGCCTGCGGAATGAGCCCTGGCACTTTCGTGCATAAAAATGAACTCTTCTGCAGTAAAATGTGCGTAGGGTACCACATGAGGCTCCAGACACTCTTCGACGTACCGTGACCCATTTAATGACGGTAAGAAAGGTTCAGATACAAAAGCAAGTTTGGTTTTTCCATAGGCGCTTGGAAAAACCAAACCGTCCATAAACCGCCACCGTAACTGACTCTTTTTTAAACGCAGCACTGTTGTCCCCGTTGACCTAGAATCATGAAATTTGGCGAGAAGCAATGTCTTACAGCACAATAAAGAAAAAAAAATGAAAATTAAGGTAATTTTTTGGTTTTTAGAAGTTTTCGCGAAAATCTAAATTTGCCAATATCTTTTAAACATTTTAGACCTAATAGGGACTAATAGACCTCAGTATCTGGTGTAAATTTCAACTTGCTAGGTCCACTCCTTCCTGAGAAAATCGACAGACAGACTGACAGACGCACAAGAAAGTAGGTAATCTAATAAAGGTTCCCGTTTTTACCTTTTAAGGTACAGAACCCTAAGTTAGCTTCCAACCATATCTAGGCGTATGCCTAGATAATGATTTTTACTTCGAAAATTAAGGACTTTTCATACACAACTTCATCCTCTTTTTTAACCCTTTGGGGGTGGAATTATCTAAAACGCTGAGACACGTATAAATTAAATTTCAATCGACAGTCTAAACACAAAATGTTAAGATCCTAACTTTAAAACTGACGGACTTTCATACAAACTTTCATCCCCTATTTAACTCCCTTAGGGGTTGAATTTCGAAAAATCCTTCTTTATTCCTTATCTACATTATAAAGAGAACCACTCTGCAAAATTTCAGTTCTCCAGGTCCGAGGGTTTGGGCTGGGCGTTGATCGACTGGCGCGCGGAACGGTGTGACACTTTTTCGTGCGTGCAGCCGGTGTTCATCAATTTGTAAGGCGTTATCACGTCAAAAACTCTGGTAGGATGTTACAGAGCTTGGTTAACAATCACTATTTAAAAAAAACCTATGTTTTTTGCAGAAACAAAATGTGGTTCAATGCAGAAATTCCGACGGAATACACGTTGAACACAATCTCTACATTCATTCATTGGTGAAAATTCTAAAATTTGAACTCAAATTTCGAATTGTGGTAGACCACTGTGTAGACTAAACTGCCAGCTATTTATTGGCGTATTTATTTGAATGTTAACAGTCCTCTTTTTTATTTAAATGCCGCTTAAACAGTACTTGCTAGATTTTTTTGATGAGAAGTGTATTTACTACAATTTTCAAAATTTCAAATGGGTGAATTTCGGTCAAGTGGTGCCGTATAACCAGCAAAACGGATAGTAAAACTGCTCTATCCAGCGGACAGTGTCGGAACTTGCTCGTAATGCAAGCTGTCGCAGTTCGCTAAGGATCCGTGAGAGGGAAAACTGAAAAATCTCAGTTTCTATTCAAATTCCACTGAAATAAACGTTATCGACTTACTTGGGATATTTTGTATTTTAGCTTCTTTAAAGTATAAATCTACACACGTAGTTTTGCTGAAATCCGACAATTTGTACGCTGACAAGAAGCAAGAGAACCATAATTTCAGGTTTTCTATCACAATCTTCGGTATTATAGTGGTTAGTATACCCGCCTGTCACGCGGGGGACCAGGGTTCGATTCCCTGCGTAGGAGAATCTTGTTTTGAGCAGTTTCATTTTTTTTTTGCTAATGTTAGTTTATAAGATTGCGCCTTTTTACACTCGAAATACAAGGCACGTTCGTTCTTCTGGACAAGAAACCAACCAACTTTTTGGCTGCGGAAAAACGTTCTCCGTTGTAGTTTTAGCTATGGACTTCGATATCAACAGAATGTACGCAATCTCTTAAAAAATAAGTTGCTGACCATGCTGCTTTTAATATTGTTTAAGAGGAGTATTACAAAATAATCGCGAAATTGCGAGGTTTACTCGTTGGCATTATATGTTTTTCGTTCGTTGCTTGAAATAACAATTACTTGTTACAAATACGAAAAACGAATTTTGATAACTTATTTATTTATTTAGTATTTTAATAATCATTCTCACGATGCATGGCAAAAACTCACGGAGACCTGATTTGGAACCTCTAATTTGTAGATTCTATTGAATATAGACAATTAAAAATTTTTTCATTTCATAATTAATATCCTATACTTTCATAATAATTATAATACTTTTTCGTTATACCTATGCCTTTTTAAGTGAAAAAAAATCAGGTGCTTCCTACAATTATGTTCGCATAACTCGTCAAAATGTACGAAACAGCAGATTTTTGCTTATTTCGCGGTTCCGGGTTTGGTCCCATTGCAAAAGTTGTTCATAATAATGAGTACAATGACCGGTCGAAGTATATCGATATCGTCCAGAAACACGCCGTATATCCGGGTTACAAAATATCCGTCTGACAACTTTCTTCGGCTACTAGGGAAACATAACTCATAGGTACTAATGTGTTGTACTGTATTTCGGGCCGGAGTCTGCAACGCCACGTCCGTATTTTGCGTACGGGTACGTCATACATCGTATCAAAGAGATTTAAAAGAATTAGGTATAGAGTGGACATTGGGAATAATGTCATACAAAAATATTTGACCGAATTTTAAACTTTTCAACTATTATTGTTTCGTTTTTTTTACTTCATCGAAGTCTCGTTTGTTGTATCAGTTGACCTATTATCAATTCGAGTTTTTTCATTACACCGATGTTTCATTTGGTCAAAAAACTTTTTACCGAAGTTACACTTAGCCGAAATAACATTTGTCCGAAGAATATGTTTCCGAACATTTATTATACCACTTGCAAACAGCAAGTTAAATACACAAAGAGGTTACTATCTTGGCCCTTACTTGTACAATAAAATTAACGCGTCCTTATACATCTATAATTTACCATACAGCAAATGCAAACCTGCCCTCCGTGAATTCTTCCTGAATAAAACCTACGACGAGACTGAAAGTACTTAGTGACACTTATATGAAAGCATGAAAGTAAACCTATTCCCTATTAATCAAATGCACACACACACATTCACACACACATACACACACTCACTCGACTCACCAAACCAGCACTTCTAATTTGTTTTATTTAATTTTAAGATTTAAATTTTTAGTTTGTGTTTTGTTTAATATTAAAAGCGCCAAAAGTATAATACATGAGTATTGTGATACTCAAATTGGGAGTTGAATGTGGTCTCTCCTAAATACAGATTGCTCAGCAATCTAGAGCTAGGAAATGATTCATCCAATTGGTTGTACCTACAACATGTTATTATTAATGCATACTTTGTAAATCCCTCATGTACTACAAAACTTTTAGAAACTTAATAAATTATATTATTATTAAACAAGCATGCAACATGCAAGCATGCATGTAATATAAAGCAAGCATTGTTGCTGTCACGGATCCGGCGCTGCGAGGTTTGGGTGGCCCCACGCGAGCTCATCGTCGCAGATGGTTTTAACGCTCACCACCGCAGCTTCACTTTGCAAAACGTGTATATTTCACACCCTAATTTTCATAGCAAACAACATTCAAGGGTCAACTAGTAATTATATAATATTTATTTGGTCTTTTGAGGTATACCTACACATAGCGTATAGGTATGATAAATTACTTCCCGTTTTGAATCGGATTTTGTTAACAATTTCAAGGGTTGTACTCTTGAAATTTTTAAACGCGCCTTTAAGAGCAACGAGAGTACCTACAGTCGATGAACTCTGCTCAAGTTCAATGCTAAAAGTTCAACAAACTATTGATTTTCCGATCAATGTCCTTGTCCTTGAATGTGTTTGACCTTGTTTGTAAACACGACGAAAGTTAAACAAGAAAGGGATGAAACTTGACACAGCGTGTCATCGCTTTCTATACTGCTTGAAACATAATAAGAGTGAGTGTGATGTATTCTGTTTATTAGTCCAGCTTTAAATATCCGCAAGATGGCGTTACTTTCGCTGGGGATGGCGTGTATACGTTCAGGGCGGCAAGGGAAAACGCACACATTTATTTTCGATCTCTTTCTGGCCCGTAGTGACCGTTTTTCTGACGCTACACTACGGTCTCCTGCAACTTCTTGCACCCTGGTACACAAACGTTCACTATAAGCGTATGATGGGAAAGGGGCCTTAAATAAAAGTAACGACGAACAACATGTTATTTATTTCTTTTTTAGGGTTCCGTACCTCAAAACGAAAAACGGAACCCTTATAGGATCACTTTGTTGTCCGTCCGTCCGTCCGTCTGTCTGTCAAGACTTTTTATCTCAAGAACGCGTAAAGGTATCGAGTTAAAATTAAAACCGTAATTATACTCAAGTTTACGGTCTCTTAAAGCTGTGAAAAGAGTTAACGTAAAAAAAAGATCGGGCGTTTATGTCGCAAAAAACGTACATTTCGAAACTCTCAAGGGAATCAAAATTTATAGAGTACTTCCCGTTGGCCTAGAACTATGAAATTTGGCAAGTAATATCGTCAGCTACAAATACAGGGAAAAATCTGAAAACTTTACATTTGTAATTAAATCATACAAAAATAGTCTTTATTTAAAGTACGCCGTCTGTCTAACAATACCGTTTATCTCCGGAACGCGTTGATCTATCGAGTTGACTTTGGGGCTTCAGGTTTGGTTCAGCAAGTCTTTTGCTGACTGTACTGTCACTAATGTAGTCTCTTCGGACCTGAAAAAGCTGTTGCTGGACTTGCAAGTGCATTGAGGTGGCGATCTCTCAACACAGTGGAGAATATTATAGCGGTCTTATCGGGTACTTGTGCACCTGGGTCTGCTATTACAAGGTTTCCAGTTCCCTATTACCTTCGCCTTTTTTTTTTCGGATGGGAAATCATTATATTATTATGACTTCTCCCGCTCTGGGCGGAGCAGGAGGGAGTGTCAGACTTTTACTGACTAAAACCCATCCATGTTCCTTCATCGCCCTTTGTGTTTCGGGGCCACGGTATCTCTTTCAAATAGTCCCGCAGCTATTACCTTCGCCTCACCTGCTCACGGTTGAGAACTAGTCAAACATGGCTTTAGCATAAAATAATGAGATCATTAAAATTCAAAACTACCTATTATTATTATTTTACAACGTAAATTGAAAGAATAGCCATAAGTATACGCCTTTTTTTTATATACTTTTTTTTGTAAAACCTAATTGTACAAAAAGAAAATAAGATGAACTGCTGGGGAAATATGAGTGCACTTGAAAATCAAAAAGTATTCTGTTCCCGCCCGGGATTGAACCATTCATTGAACATCCATTCAAACATTGAGCGTGTTAGGCCGACGTGATAACCACGTTACTACACTACGGAAACTAAGAGATTCAGGATTCAAATACAGCTTCGTGTATACACCATCTTAGATTGAGCTTAAGCTATGGACTGTTTCCAATTTACGTTATGTATCAAGAACGTTAAGTCTATATTTCAACGTTATCGTAGGTACTTTGAAATTGGTTGTGGGGTGAGGACATATCACAATCTTGCAGCCTTGTATCGCAGGCTGTTGATAGAGATAGCTGGTCACTCGCACCTGTGTGTCCACGCCAATGACAATGGAAATCCAAGAGATGGCGTACGCTCAGGCCTAATATTTCTTATTTTCAACAAAACCAACAATGTGAACACGAACCTTACAAAGAAGAACAAAGCTAAGGATCAAAACATTTCCTTCACATCGCCATCTACAAGATACAAAGGCGTTCATTTCTACATTGACTAAACCAATGTCCAACAGATGACAGCATTTAGTAGTATGACAAACTCCAACTAAACTAAACTGGAAAAGTTAAAGTTCTTTAGTTGTTCTTTGCTCAGCAGTGGGACAGTACAGGCTATCAAAAAAAAAAAAAGGAATTGTGATAGTGACTTTTGATGATGTGTATTATTAGGACATAAATGTAGAGTGTATTTCATGCTTGAAAACTCAAAAATTGCAAAACTCTGGGGTGTCCCTGACTAAAACAAATATGAGTCTGTTTAGTCCGTCAGTTAGATTAGGTATCGATTAAAATATTGGATACGTGTTTTTGTTTTATCAAGTTATTAAAAAAATACGAAGATAAAACGCGTCAAAGCTCATGAGTGGGGGCTTGTGACGTCACTTTCCGGTAAAAAATGTACTCAAAAGTTACGTCTGTAATGTTTAGATACTCTCAAGTCATCGAAGATTCGCTACATAATTTATTTGAACAACATTGTATTTTTAGTTCAATTTTGGTCTCAAGTCTATTGGGCAGAAAAAGCTCAGCAAAGCCGTCCTCTCGGGGCTAGCGCTGAGCTTCCCCTGACGGACGCGACGCGCCGTGCCACCGGCAGACAAGCGGCGCGGTAAGTGCGATGGCGTAGGGAACTAAAATAAATGGGTTAGGTAACAAGTGTAACAGAGAGAGCAATTGCTGCCTTCATGTTCACACGGTGTTTGACCCGTACTAACTTTAGGTAATTTAAAATCAATCACGGTCCGATAGGTAATAGGTCGCCTATCAGAGTAACATTAATAACAGGAGCATAGCTGAGTGGTGTGACCGTTGGGCTGCCAAGTCATAGGTCTCAAGTTTGAACCCAAGGTACGCACCTCTGATTTTTCGGATTCATGTGCATATTGTGTAATTATCAGTCGCTTCGAAGAAGAAAAACATCGTGAGGAAACCAACTTTCCTGGACATATTTCTTGATGACAGAGCCAGAGCCCCGTGGGCGGCATAAAAACTGGCGCCAGGTTAGGTACTAGAAAGAAGAACAGCCATAATCGCACAAATAAACAAGCAGTTTGTTGTGCAGAGATTCAAAATGATGACAACAAAAGATAATGAATAATAATGTTTGGTAAAATTGTATCTAATACAAAGAGGTAAAGTTTATATGTTTGAATGTAGAGGGAACTAGTGATCCGAGTATCATAGGGGGTAGATATACAACATGTAACATAATTAACGCACATCCTGAAATTACTTTGTTCAGAATCGTTTACTGAATTGATTTCTATGATTTTTAATATAGGTAATTTTTTATCCCAAAAATAATTAAAGCTACTTAATTTATAGTCACACTACCCCTGTATAGTCCAAGCAAACTGAAATGGACCGTAACTCAAGGCAATAAGACTTTTAAAAGTGCAGTTTTATTTGTATTAATACGAATTCCACCATTCAATACAAAATAAAGAAAAATGAACCGTATTTCAAGCAAGTTAAGTCTTTACAAAAACAGTTGAAGTAAACTTGGCGATTTAACCGCACGCACACACTTACAGACACTGGATACAAAGGAAATAGTTACCCATACCAACAAAATGCAAAATAAGTCGTACCAGTTTTCGTTCCCTTTCTCGTGCAAATTAAAAACGTGGGATAGAGCGAGATAGCCATCATGACAACGGGCGGCGCAGGCGATGAAAGCTAACTTAAATAAATGTAAACAATATTTAGTCTCGCGCTACCTTCGCGATGTCTTTCGAATAATTAACACAAAATGTTCAGTGAAATGGTGACTAATAGTGAGGCCTGTGGCACCCTGTGGCGCCTGTGCCCCAATCAGCTGATTTGACGACTTTTTTTGTGGGGACATATTAAATCGTTGGTTTATTTTAAAAAATTGGATAGTGAACGCTTTTGATAAAAAATGACGAAGTGCTTTCTAAATTAAAACATCAATTAAGAAAACAGGCATTAAAATGTATTGAAGTTTTCTATTGAAGTTGAGTCGAGCGACGACGCGACGTTAACAGCTGTCTCGAACGCGAGCGAATACCTACAAGGCTAGCAAGACTCACACAGTCGCATACGTAGGTATGAGACCTACGTATGCGACTGTGTGCGTTCGTTGATTTGTACTGTGACTACAACATTCTTCCGGAATTAGGAAAACTAATTTATTAAATAATCATTGCTTATACATGTTTAATTAAAAATTCAGTGCATGTATTATGATTATAACATAATAAACTAATTGGGGTGTCTGAGGGTGTGCGTTAATTACGTTACCATGTTGTATTTAAAACTTTCTATCTATACAGACGACGCATGCAATACCTATAGGTATTTATTATTTACTAGCTGTGCCCGCGGTGTTATCAACGGTGAACATATTTGCATGAACGGGTCGCAAAAACCACCATTTGATTTAAATTTTAAGTTAGTTTGTAATGTAAGGGTAGTTACGTTTTTATTTTTGACCCAAGTAGGCTTATTGAATTAATAGTTGTATTGTAGGGTAGTGAGTTTTTATTTGACATTTGTGTTGATTTACTGAACTCATATTTGTGTTTCCGTTTATTTAATTTAAAAGTAATCGTAATTTCTGTTTGCTTCAATAATAAGGATTATGTTTGATTTATGTAAAATATGGTTACTTCTTTTTATTTTAATATGAATTAATTTTATATGTCCACTAGAAAGTTTAGTCTAAAGCGAAGATTATTAGTAGTTATTTTGATCTCTCCCGCCTTGCAAAATTAAATATTGTTATTTTTATTCTACCTTATTTTTTATTCTACCAACCTCAGTTTGAATTTCTGTGTATAAAAGCCATATGTAAAAGAAAGGGGATTTTTGGGAATATTTTTTTAGTTCGCTTATCATGGAGTAAAACGCTCTGAACTGGAGTTAGGTATTTTCTTTAAACTGGTGCTTATATTTCCTGCTGTTTATTATTTGCTGAGTAATAATTGTGTAACTGCGTGTTTATTTTGGTGCAAACCGATATGTTGAGTGAATCTGACGACGACCGCTATGAGCCTCACTTCGAAAAAAGAATGACATACAATTTTCAAGATTTTTTTTTCATGTTCTTGAATAATTTAGATGCTAAAAGCTGTGAATTTCCAATGCACTTTTCCTACCTACACCTTATACTTACCACCTTATACCACTCTACACCAACTTCCTAATTTCCTATCTACCTATATCCTACCTACCTACCTCGTGTTTGCTCTTGAGCTACTGTAACGCCCAAATATTCTAATAAGGGTATGAGGGGCTTCAAGTATTATAATAGGAATACGATGCGAGAAAGAATGACGTCGACGTTTCCGAATTGTAATTTCAAAGTGGACATTACGTCTGTAGATGACGCACCACTGATAAACAGGCTGGCTACGGCTTCGTGAGCGGCGCCGCATAAACATTTACGTAACCGTCAAAGATTTTCTTTATCGTTGAAGTTACAAACTTCTGTGGATTCCATAAAAGCTTATGTAACACTCACAGCGTATTGAAAACAGATAATAGTAAGTTTTTTTTTGTCAGTTTATAACTTCATTCAAAACTCATCAATGTAAAAAAATATTTGACTGTGACGTGATAGATTCTACGATTGTATAAATGTTAATATATTTTGAAGTATTTTCCTCAATCACGCGAAAACGGCTGAACGGATTAGGATGAATTTGGCAGGCATTTACACATAGGCTACTTTACTTACTTTTTATACCGGTAATCTCTCCAGACCCAATTTTGCTTGACTCTACACCGACTAAATCGCGGACAAGAGCTGAAGAATTATTCGAAGTAGACTTCGTCCGCAAAAAATGTGATTGCGTGGCTAATATGCATGATATAAATATAATTTATAACCTATGATTATTATATATCCCTGTCATTGAGAGGAGGCCGTGTCCCAGCAGTGGGAACATTATAGGCTGATGATGATGATTATAACCTATAAGCAACTACGAATACTGTGACATTCTGCCAGTGAAAGAATTTTTGAATTCAATCATTAGTTCCGGAGATTGCCCATGGTAACTTCAATTACAGAAAGTACACCGTTTATGGTTTATTCGCAAGCTTAAAGTCAGATAACGATTCTTGAGTTGTTGGGAAAGGCGCCGGAATATTGGCAAATCCTGCATATTGTTATTTTCAATATTCACCCGACACCGGTCGGCATCGTGCCCAAAAGTTGGAACACTGAGACCACGTTTACTGTGCAACGACCCGCCCGGCTACCAGGATAACATTAATTCAAAGAGCGACACCACGTGAATGAAGATATGCTCAGGGGCGGGTTTTTCGAAAGTACCTACCTATTATAATTCTTCTGATGTTTGATACGCCATAGTAACCATTTTTTTTTGGACTCAGGATTGAAAGTATTTTTCCATTGAGTGCAGCAGTAAGCATCCAGCTTCGATCTCTCGGCCACGCATCCAGTTTTCCATTCAATTCCTGCGTGAACCATGCAAAATAGGTAGCGAACTATTCTTCCCTTGGTTGAATTGTATTCTCCATAAAATAAGGAAAAAATAGATCATTTCTACTACCTCAAAATACGACTTTATAAAAAAGTACTTCATGAATACGCTGTGAGCTAACAAAACAAAATAAATGTCTTTAAAAATAGAGCAGCGCGTCTGTTGCCATGGAAACGGTACGCCTGCCAGAAGTACCAGCGCAACATGAGTCAATCAGATATATTTGCAAATACAAGACTTGGTGGTCTTCACAAGCTGGTTGGTACTGAATCAATGAGGCAAAGGATTCAAGAATGGAAGCATCATAAAAAATGTGTATATGTATGTGTTTGAAAACTCTCAAACACATACATATTATTATACACATTTTTGACGACGACGCGATGTCTTCGCTTGGACATCGCGTCATTGTAAAGTTGTAGAATAAATATGAAAATAGTTTAATAAAAGTGTTACAACAAAATAACATTCTCTTTATTTTTAAATACTCGTAGCTCCTGTGAGCAATACGGCTACGAGAGTTGCACCGTTGAGCTGCGTAAACTTTCAACGCGGTCGTAGTATAACCATCTCGCTATGCGTCAGACTACATAATACGAGTACACACCATGCAATGCAGAAATTTTTAACTTAATGATGATCAGTCTAATGTGTATGTTTAAATAGCTCACGGGTAAAATACACATTTTATTATTCGAACCTGTCAAAACGGCATTTCAGCCATTTTAGAGCAAAAAGACTAAACACCGTGAACAGAGTAAAACAGAATTGTATCATTTTATTATTATTATTAATTTGCTCACACGTAGACCTTATTAACCTGTAAATTTTCAGAATTTCAATCAAAACTTTAGCGACGATCGCACTAGAATTTTTGTAATACCCTGTACCAAGCATTCCAATCTAAAGGGACATCAACGCGGTGTCAATTAAAATCAGGACAAGATTTAAACCTTTTTGAACGTCAGATTTGACCGAAATTATTCCCTCAAAATGCTCACTTTTCACAACTTCTGAGCAATTGCTTACAATTGCTTTATCGGTTGGTGTATAACTGACAATTAAGAAAAACCTCTAAAACAAACTCGAAAGCGATTGGTTTATATTTTAATAATATAAAAAAAAACGGCCAAGTACGAGTCTTACTGGCACACACAGGGTTCCGTAGCACCAAACAATCTAATAACAATATTTTTAACGCTCATTCATAATATTCAATTATTTTTTTCAAAATTTCCCATCACATCACATAGCGGTTCGTAGAAGGCACCTACTTTCCAAAGTACCAATAGTCTCGAAGTAAAATGGCTGTGTTATACAGACGGACAGACAAGATGAATCTATAAGGTTCCGTTTTCGACATTTGACATCGAAACCCTAAACACAGTGTAAATTGAGTAAAGCATCACTGTCAACATACTATTGACTCCATACCGACGTAAATTCATTAAGAGAAATTCACAAAGCGGTCTAAAATTTCGCGCTCCTTCACAATCCCTCGATAGCTCAGTTGGTAGAGCGGTGGACTGTAGAGTATCAAGAATAGTAATCCATAGGTCGCAGGTTCAAATCCGGCTCGAGGGAGTCCTTTTGTGTTTTAAGTTTCTTTTTTATTGACATTTTTGTTATAAACATTTTAGAATAAAGTTTGTGTACGTAATTTTTAACTCAAGTTGAGTTTAGGTTATTAAAATATAGCAGTCTAAAAAACAATGAATTAACATTAATTTGAAGTATGGAGGTTATTAAAGAAACACGTCCGTTCTATACTAGCGTTTATTACTGACTACTCTAACTTAAGGTTTCTAACTCTAAGTACATTTATGCACTTCAACTCCGGGGGTGAAAGAAAAAAAAAATATAATGATATAACACTCAATTAAAATTAAAGGCAATCATTTAAAATTAAACATTTAAAGAGAATCAATTAAAATTGAACATATAACACAATCAATTATAATTTTGGTCAATTATTATAGATTCTAAAAACTAAAGACAATCAAAGCAAAGGTACCTTTTCTTAAAAAAAAAACTTACTGGCTAAATTTTTTTGTCCTATCTTTATGTATTACATCTACCTTTCCATTTATAATTATCTTTACATTAACGCCTAAATCTTCCAACACTTCAAAAGGTCCATCAAAAATACAGTCTAATTTACGAGCACATTCATTCTTTACTAAAATAAGATCGTTTTTCTTATAAAATACAGGATGACATGATTTATCATATTTGTCTTTTCTGTTTTTCTTACAAACTACCAAATTGTTTCTTGCGTCTCTTAAAGCTACTTGCAACTTATATTTTAAATCTAAACAATAATCATTAGTATTATAAAGTGGTTCTACACCATGTTCTAAACTGTTTGGCAAACGACATTGTCTTCCAAACACAAGCTCATAAGGTGCGTATTTAGTTTGCGTGTTTACACTAGTATTAAAACTAAAACACCAGAAAGGTAACCAATCTGACCATGAATGATACGCGTTTTTACAATACGTTCTTAGAAATGCTCCTAAATGTTTATGTGCTATCTCTAGAGAACCGATTGACTGATGGTGGTATGCCGTGGATTGCAACTTTTCTATTTCTAATAGCTTACATGTCTGTTCCATAACGTGAGAGATAAACTCTGTCCCCCTATCCGTAGCTATGGTTTTTGGGATACCGAAACGTAAAATAAAATTATTTACGAAAGCTTTTGCAACAGTAACCGTTTCCTTATATGGTAATGGATATGACTCTATGTATTTTGTCAGCTCGCATTGTAAGGTTAAAATATAACAATTTCCTGACTCGTCCCTGTCCAAAGGTCCAACTAAGTCAAGGAAAACTTTATCAAAGGCGGCTAATGCTGTAGTAGTTATAGTCATAGGTTGTCTCGTATATTTACTTTGTTTCATTTTCTGACACATCTCACATTTACTTATAAACTTACGAATATCCATATCTAGACCTGGCCAGTAATATTTTCTTTTAATATTATTCGCCATTCTATTCATACCAGCATGTCCACTGGTGGGCAATATATGATAGTTATTCATAATAAATTCTTTTTGCTTTTCGTCATATATTCTTTCAATTCCTCTCAAAATACATATTCGGGGTACGGGCCATGCCTTAAAGGATTTAATTTCAATACATAAACCTCTTATAAATTCATTATTATTATCATCTTTCACTATGCATAGTTCTTTTACGTTTATTCTTTCACAAAACTCCTTTAACTTAGTAGCAAATTCGGCTCGCGAGAAATGCAATCTAAAGTTAAGGTTAATGCACAATAGCATTTTACTTGGAATATAAACAAAACAATCCTTTTGTATCTCTATCATATTTTCTCTTTCATACTTCTTTATAGTCTTTTCTTCTACTAACTTCATTTCAATAGAATCACACCGCTGTCTTAATAATTCCACGACCCTTGGTTGATCAGGCCAATTGTTGGTGGCTTTACTAGGAACAGTTTGTTTTTCCTTACTACTCTCTTCCAATCTCTTCTTTTGTCCTCTGGTTGTAACAGCTAAAATTTGCTCTTTCATATTCTTTAATTCATCTGATGTTATGCATATCCTTGACAATGCATCCGCAATCACATTGTCCTTACCTTTCACATACACTATCTTAAAATCATATTCTTCAAGTATTAATCTGAATTTAATTAGTCTACTAGAAGGGTCCTTCATGTTTCCACGTTCTACCATACAAATATGGTCTGTAGTACTTTACTGCCCATACTATGGCTGTTAATTCTTTCTGTATTACTGGATAATTTTTCTCTGCTTTATTTAATGGTCTGCTGGCATAAGCAACAGGTTTCATATCCTTGTTACACAATAAAGCTCCTACACCCAGATCAGATGCGTCTGTTTGCACTATAAATTCATTGGTTTCCGAGAAATCTGGATATTGTAATATTGGTGGCGTTGTTAATGATGTTTTTAAATAATTAAATGCATTTTGACACTCTATACTCCAAACAAAAGGTTCATCCTTTTTTAGCAAATGGTTTAAAGGCATAGTAATTGTTGCAAAGGAAGGCACGAATTTCCTATAGTAGTTGCAGAAGGCAACAAACCGTCTCACTTCATCCACGTCTTTTGTTACTGGATAGTTTTTTAAGACTTTAGTTTTGTCAGGGTCAGGTGAAACACCGGTAGCAGAAACTAAATGACCCAGATATAAAATTTCTTTTTTTAAGAATTGACATTTAGTAGGATTCAACTTAAGTTAACCTTCCTCAGTCTTTCAAACACATCAATGAGATTTTGGTTATGAATAGTTAAAGATCTTCCGAAAACGATAACGTCGTCTAAATATACAAAACATTTCTCAAAAGCTAAACCTGACATCGCAATTGACATAACCCTACTGAATGCGCTACAAGAAGTCTTAAGACCCATCGGTAATCGTTTTAATTGGTAATGTCCTGTACTGGTGGAAAATGCAGTATATTTTCGGCTTTCTGGTGCCAGTTTTACTTGATAGTATCCTTGTTGAAGGTCTAAATGGGTAAAATAGATTGAGCCAGACAACGAATCTAAAATATCAGTTATGTTCGGCATTGGAAATTTGTCATCTACAATATTTTCATTTAATTTCCTGAAATCAATAACTAAATGCCACTTCTGAGATCCCTCTGTTTTTTTTGGAACTAGTAGGATTGGGCTAGACCATTCGCTAGTTGATACTTCTATAATGTCATCCTTAAGCATACTATCTATTTGCTTAGCTACTTCCGGTTTTAGGGCTTGTGGTAACCAGTACGGTTTGTTATAAATAGAATTAATGTTACTCTTCAATGTTATTGTTTGTTCGCAAATATTTGTTGTTTCTAACTTATCACCGGGTAAAAAGAAAATATCAGAATATTTAGTACAAATTTTCTCAATGAAAGACATGTCCTCCAATCATTTTCTTCTCTGTTTAAATGTTGTAATTCTAAAATTGGCAATAACGTATTGGCTCTTTTTAAACTACTGTCATGTTTGCTAAATTTAAAAGTATGGAAGTCCTCTAAAGGCTCTACGTTTAATGCCAAATTTTTTAAAGTTTAAATTTAATATATTTTTATTGGGACTTTTTTATTTTTAGGCCTAACTATAGTACCTGCTAGGAAAACATCCTTTTCTTACTCTCTTGCGCCAACAAAGCAATCACCTGTCACTTCCGTGTTTAAATAAATGTAATGAATGGTTTCACTTCGAGGTGGGATCAATAATGAATTACTGTAATCCGGTTGGTCAAAAATTGTTTGTTTATAATGTTCTTCTCCTATTTGTAGTGTTAACAAATTTTTATGTAAATCAATATTTGCTTTATACCTTTTCATGAAGTCTAATCCTAATATTCCATGAACGGTTATCGGTTTTCAGAAGCAAATAAATCGAGCATTGCGTACCCTGTGGAGTAAACCTTACCTCCGATTCCATTGATCGCTAAATTATCACGAAACACCTGGGTTGACCTTGGTAGTTCTTCTTCCTTAATAATTGAAATAGATGCGCCCGTATCTAATAATAGTATTAGCTTTTTGCCGTTTATATAGAAGTTAACAAATTTAAAATTACCAGTGCAAGTGTTATAAACAAAATTATTAATCACGAAAAAACTGATTGTTGCCATTGTTATGAGGCTTATGTTCCAACCTATTTGTAGTTCGTGCTTGAGTATTGTCACTTTGTGGTGGGAGCGTCATTTGGTAAAAACCTTGGCCACCACGCCTGTTATAGTAATAACCCTGTCTGTTATGCTGTCCTCTGCCGCGGGGTCCGTACCGAAAAGGTCTGGATTGGCCTTGGTATCTATTTGAGTGGTTACCGTAATTGTTATAACTATTTTGATAAGTACCTCTGAATTTACCTCTATTTTGAAAATTTTGACGACCTCGACCCCTATTTTGTCTCATGAAGCCCATGAGACAAAATAGGGGTCGAGGTCGTCAAAATTTTAAAGGAAAACGAAAATTTTGCCTAACTCTAAAGGTTGACGGAAACTCCATTACCTCAACAGGCCTGGAAGAAGATGATGATGGCGGGGATTCGTCCTTGGCTGCCTGGATTGCGTCCTTCAGCAATGTGTAATTGCGTGAGGCAATGATCGTGCCCAATCTTTCACTCTTAAGTCCATCTGTAAACTTTTTCACGGCCATTTTTTCATTAATTGGCTTAAGAATCGCGCACTTGGCAGTGTCTCCTTCAGCCTGAGAAATATTCAAATTTGTTAATAATCTTTCAAGTTCCGACCCATATTCCTCAATGGCCTTGGTTCAGAGATTGAATTTGATTTAGAATCGCTGTGAAGGATTTTTTTATTAATAGTTTATTCCTAAAATCATTAATCATGTCATTAATTGTCGAGTAAGTGTCTGCTACTCGTAACTTGGCATTTTCAGATAACCTACCTTTTAGTATAAACTTAATTAATAACTGTTGACCTCCATCAGTAAGCATATCCGCGTACATCTCCACCGCGTCAATCAATCGCTTCGTTGTATTTTCCTTATCATCTAATACAGGTATTAACATACAAGCAGTTCTCATATCAAATTCCATTGTTTCTAATATTAATTCTACGCTAGACAAAGTACACAATTTTGATATTTCCTGAAATATAACACAAATCTCTTTGTACGTGGCATTAATTATCTCAATTTCCGATTCTTTTGCTTTTTCACATAAAGCGGTAAATAATGTTTTACTTTTGTTTAACAATATCTCGGCCTCTTGCAACTTATCTGACGATACTGTACCTTTGTATCTACTCTGGCCTTTTTTTATAAGACATTTCCGTAATCGTAATAATTCTTCATATAATTCGATTAAATTGTCAGCCATAATATAATTAACAAAACATTATAATTTCTGGAAAAATAAAGTTGTTGCACCATAATATCATATTTCATTCATTGCAACTTAACTTGTCCTAACTCGAGGCACATTCATTCAATGCACCGATAAAAAAATGCTGAGTCGTATTTCAACGTACTACAGTACTGCAACTCGCAACCTATTTTTAGAACTTAATATTACTACATGCTTTTAAATCTAAGATTGTCAATATTCTTACGCATAAAACACTTCACTTCACTCACTTCTGTTTCTTTCACTTTTTTCCACTTATGTATTCACAGATCTTCTCTCGAATTGAACTGTATGTGCCTAAACATCTTCAGCGTGAGCTTGGTCTCTCCTTCCGGATAAGCGCTGGCGCATACTTCTTAAAAATGCTGAATCCACTTGCTCGTCTATCCACTTCTTATGTTTTTTTTAAGATTTTCTTGTAAATTATTGCAAGAATCACAATAAACAACAGCACCAAAAATGTCGTCATCAAAATGTTATTTAGTTTTATGTGATTTTCTTGCTCCGTTTCACTGGCGCTATTATTATCTCCTGATGCGTTTTGGGCGATGATAACCTCCTTATCCTCAGTCTTCGAGTAACTTTTTCCCATTTTCACTCGTGCTTATAATATTCCATTTTTAAACATTTCAACTTGGTGCACCAAGGCACACAGGAATCCGCCGCGTTTGCACTTTACGCCCGCTATCGGATAGCTTGCAAGCGCAGTTCCCGGAACGTGTGTGGCAGGGTCGCCATGAAGTATGGAGGTTAATAAAGAAACACGTCCGTTCTATACTAGCGTTTATTACTGACTACTCTAACATAAGGTTTCTAACTCTAAGTACATTTATGCACTTCAAATTGATGGGACTACAAACAAAAATAAAGGTAGGATATAATTTCAAGTTAATTGGCCTAAATGTTGAACGTTTTGAATTATATATTTTGTCTGTTTGCCGTTTATTGACAAGTAAGAAAGTAAGTTATTTGCTTGAAATGTGGTAGTTACCTGGTACCTTTAAAAAGATGTTACCGTATTTTTAATATAATATTTTTAGTGCAGACTATGTTCCATCAACCAAACTAATAAACCAACAACTCAACCAAATATCGTAGTGTGTACAATGATGATTTTTGGTACTCGCATCATGCGCTTACATCATGCAAATTAGACAAAACATAAGTTCATTTTTTCTCTAAAAGCGCTGAAGAAGTCATTGGTTAACTTTGCAACTTCCACGTATTTCTAAAGGACCTTCAATTTACGAGTATTTTAGATTTTTACATCCTATCCAATCCATCCTATTTTATACTACGGCAGTTTTTAAAGTAACTTCCTACGGTTGCTTATGTGAGGGAATCATAACTACCGGCTGCTCACGTCACAAAACTTCACAACTCAAGACGACATTATGATTTACCAGTATGCTGTCCTTTACAGTAACATAGTTTATGAAAATGTGCTAATTCAACACTTTTTTTGATAACCAACACGTCACGAATTTAGTGAGATGTAACGTAGCCTATAAATCATGATCTGCCAAAGGACCGATTTGTTCGAGATACCATTGATTAACTATTGTGTCTACTTCGTGGACTGATCAAGGGATAATCGGCGGACAATCAATACGCTTCTTATGTTATTGACGAATTATGACAAAATAAGCTTAGAAGTTATCCAAGAACATACTGTATACTCGTACATACATTAGGGCTGAAAACATTACCTTCCGCAGTCGGGTAATTGAAAGAAAATCTTATATTTTCCAGTTCCGTTCGACACTATGTGGCGCTGGTACGCAGTTGCTGTTAACTGGCGCTTCTGAAAAAGTTTCACCATGAAACAAAAAAAGTAAGTACCGATGTTTACTCGATTTTATTAGGGCCAGCGCAAATAAATTGAACTACAACTTGACAAATAAAATACTGCATACAATCCGGAAGTGTTATTCCAGAAAAAATACAAATCCCTACCAGTGAGGATCGTTACTTTTTTTTCCAGTACTTTTTTTTTGGTTGGGAAATCATCAAATGACTCCTCCCGCTCTGGGCGGAGCAGGAGGGAGTGTCAGACTTTTACTGACTAAAATCCATCCATGTTCCTTCATCGCCCTTTGCGTTCCGGGGCCACGGTATCTCTTTCGAACAGTCCCGCAGCCCCGACTCAGAAGTAACCGTTGAGTAAGGACTGAGGCAAAGAATGAAGTAGAAAACAAATACGCTGGGTTAATCAGGTTAGGCCAATGCTTGCATTCTTTAATATGTCCATAAATTAATAAGATACAGAATACTCAATTTTATTAATTTATTTAGTTACAACGGTTGTATAAAACGAATTATAGTAACTACAAGTTTACACAGTTTTACGACTCTCAACTTTCAATCCGACGTGTTAGTAATATTGCAATTTACAACAATTACTATCATTAAGGGTGACTGTTTCTGTTGTATCGTGGCTCAAAGGGGCCATCCATAAATTACGTCACACGAATATCATGAATTTTTGACCCACCCTCCCTGTCCTTGTCACAGCTGGTCACATTTGCGAGACCACCCCGCCCTAGTCTGACGTCACATATTTTGCAATTTTACATCTAGAAATAGAACTAAGAAAACGACGTCGTTTATCCGCGAAAGTCAATTGTCAAATGAAATATAAACACAGAAATCATCCATTCCTAGGCGCGGTGCGTTTGGCGGCATTTATCAAAGGGCGCTTAGGCGGTCGGCGCGTAACACTAGTAGAGGGAGTGGCCGACAAAACACACAATACAATTTGAACCTTATGTTTATATAGATAGAATTGGAAATGTTCACTCACGGATTAGAAAACAACCAGGCTGCGACTAGGAGATCCCCCAAGGCCGCAGCCGGAATTTTCTGACTTTCTGCCTAGCCATGAAGGGGGTCGACGGGTGTGTCGGGTCAACATTCACTTGGTTTGTTGGTACCCCTAAGTTTTCCTCCAAGTACCACCGAAATAATGGTGGGTTTAGCTCTTGAGGAGCCAAAGATATGACGCGGAACGCGGTACGTGAGCAGCGTACGTACGCGGCGGGGCAGCCGCTTTGTACTGTGCTTAGCACAGTATGTAGCAGCGCTACGAGGTAGGCCTACCTGCGACAGAAGTTGTGTGCTCGATGCACTTACGTACGATGCACGAACGTTATTTTTTCGAACTTTAGTCGATTCATCCCGGGTTCGATGCCCGAATGTGGCAAGCGAATTTCTATTGAAACCTGTGAATGCAGATTTGTTTCTTTTAAAAAATAAAGGAATGTTTTAATCTCCAGTATTTAGAGTAATTTACCTCCAGGCCCCTTATTCACAACGCTTCGATTCGATTTTCGATTCGGAAAGTCGTATGTTTATCTTTTTTTGACATTACGAAATCGAGCGAGATAGACATACGACTTTCCGAATCGAAAATCGAATCGAAGCGTTGTGAATAGCTATACAGGTGGCATTTCCACCCTGTACTTATAGTGCATATCAATCATTCTAATAGCTATTTTTTTATTTTCAGAGAAATGCGAATGTATCCGAAAGTGATAACAACTGCTCAGATGTTCGGACGTTTAGACGTAGCCACTGGAACCACTGGACTGACGGGATATTCTCAGCTCTTTGGCGTACCCTCAAGATACATAGGTACTGGTGAATATAATTTATTTGGTAGGTCTATCAACTTTTATACCGTTAACACTTGTGTATAGACGTTGGGTAGACGAATTTTGTCTCTTTCTAACGTTTCATTCATAGAAAGCAAAACTGCACTAAGCACTACTACTACTGCAACTACTTGTATACTCGTAATACACACACTTGTGTGCGAGTGGTAGTAATAACGTTGAGATACCGTGGCTCCATGCTCTGTTTGCGCATCCTACAAAATAATAACGATCGGCATCCATACATAATATTCACTGCTTGCTATATCACATCAGTAACGTCACGTTGAATGCAGCATCACATCTTTTTGATGTCCTGGTACTTTATGGCGAATGTATCGATTTGGTTACCGTACATTGCAGCGTCGCGTAGTACGGGGCCCTTGTCAGTGAAGTGCCTACGTTGATATTTGATGAAGGGAATTCAAGCTTACAACACTTGAAGACATGGAAGTATTGCCCTTTTTTTCGGTTGGGAAATCATCAAATGACTCCTCCCGCTCTAGGGAGGGAGTGTCAGAGTTTTACTGACTAAAACCCATCCATGTTCCTTCATCGCTTTTTGTGTTCCGGGACCACGGTATCTCTTTCGAACAGTCCCGCAGCCCCGGCAGCTGGAAGTAATGCCCTTATATTATGTTTTTATAACCGCCATGTCTAGTATATTTATATAGCTCTCTCTCTCTCTCTTCTTAGTCGTAGTGGTTGCGCAGACGAGGTACACGGAGAGATTTTCTATGTGTGATTTATCTAGCTATCTATATAACTTTAATAATGAGTTTCTTTAGTTTTAAGGAGAAATGAATAACTAGTTGTAATTATAGCTATTACGAAGATTTTTGTTGAAAAACGCTAACTTCTAGTTTCGGAAACCTGTGCCTATGGATCGATAGCGCTAGGTTTTGAGGTTTCAAAAATATTAAAGTTGTTTGTATTTCGCATAATTATAGTTTCTGTGCCATTTGCCCAACCTAGTACATTAGTTTGTGTCATCTTAGGTACTTGCATAGGTATAAATTTGGGTATTTTTCGATCAGTAGGTATTAGACGAAAATAAAATTAGAGATGAAAATTTTACTTTCATTAAAATAACGAAGTAGTAACTGATATACATAGACATTTTGTGTCATCTCTGTCCACGGGAATCCTAATATTTAACCAGTAGCCCAACTAGCTCTAAAAATATTACAATAGGTAAAATAGGTGTTACGCGGTTTGAGTACTGATACCTGTTGTCCAAAATATTTTCTGCCCAAATCATTCACGATATTTATGGATATTTTATTTTTTTATTACAACACCCTGTACAATCCACAAAACAAAATGCAAGTTATTAGAGTTTACGTGTTTTTGACTACTATGGTGGAATAAAAAACAAAAAAGCTATATCCAATGCACGGGGCTTATATAAAGTGAAAATTTTTCTCAATAATTGTAAGTCTAAATTATCAAAAACAAAAAAAAAAAGAATGAAGAAAAATCACGGATATCATCCCGTAAGTACTTTAAGTGTAAATGATATTCATTAAAGTGATTAATTGACATGTCTCGAACTTTGTTTGATGGAACAACAAGAACTATATTTCAGCCATTTTCATTTCATGTATGACGTCAGTGACCGTGTCATTTGTTTTTTGTTGAAGCTAAAATACCTACATATTAATATTACAATATGTCCGTATTCTTCAACTGTTTGACAATGTCAAGACACTATAAGAACAGAACGGCTATTTTACACTATTTGTCACCGTAGTAAGTAGCTCGTCGGTGTCAGCGACCGGCCTGTGACAAATATGATGCTAAGATATTCTCTTTTTCGTATTTATTAAGATTGTTTTAATGCTGTAAGATTTCAAAAATAATAACAATGGTTTGCAAGTTCAATCCTCAGCTGGTTTTCACTTTTTGTATGCCAGGTAGGTTGATTTTTTTTAAAGCTTTAAGATGTTCAAATCATTACAAAATAGCTTTATACATACTCTTGGTTTTTTTTAACCATTCAAACGATGTTGCATTGCAATCGGTGCTCTCTATCAAAAGGTATTGAGTGTCTCCGGGTTAGTAATGAATAATATGTTTTGTAGCATTACATTGTAGACACAATTAAGGAATAATGGTTGTAGACAATGGACAAAATGGTTCCTTGTCCGTGTTTACATCTTTTTGAGGCTGACTGTATCTACAGTGGCGGGCAATAAATCATTAGGTACCTATTAAAAGAATTAATTCCACTAATTTGGGGGCACCAGGTTTGGTTCTCAATCGACTACCTAGTTAGATCAATAAAACCAAACAGACTATAAATTAGCAAAAGTTATATAGTAGCAATACATTGAAAGCTCTTTCAAATGGTGTATAATTATCTTATTACTGCTGGTAACCCAGAATATCTTAACTTGGGTGCCCAATTTGACACACATTTAGGTCAATAACTTAAACGGACCACGAATTGGGGGAAGTCATGTTACTGGCAAAGGTTCTCCTTGAACATTTTTATCTAATGATGTATATCTTATGGTTAATTTGTAGCCAAGACAATCTTAACTTTGGTGTCCAAATGGTCAGCTATTTAAGTCAATAACTCTGATAGGTCTGCGAATTAGCAAAAGTTATATAAGTAGCAAAAGTTCTAATAACAAAATCTCTCTCCAATTGTGTAGTTTATGGCTATTGGTTACTCAGAAAATCTTAACTTCGGTGTTCAATAGTCACCTACTTAGGTCAATAACTCCGAACGGAATCCGAATTGGCGAAAGGCGTAAGAAGCAAAGGTTCTCCTTAAAAATCTCTTTCTAATGATGTATGATGACCCGAATGGTGCAGCGATAGTGAGGCTGCCTTACGTTCTTAGGGTCCCAGGTTCGAATCCTGGTTGGAGCAAATGTTTGTGTGATGAGCATGGACATTTGTTTCCGAGTCATGGATGTTTATATGTATAATAAGTATGTATTCACAAACAAAAAGTATCTATGTGGTATATCAACTATCTGGTGTCCACAAGCCTCGTTGCTTAGTATGGCACTAGATGGCGCTGTGTGTTAATTTCCAGCGATACTATATTGTATTATCTTATCTTATGGTTATTGGTTGCCAAGACAATTTTAATTTCAGTGTCCAAAGAGTCAGCATTAAGTCAGTAATAAAATTCTGAACAGACTGCGAATTAGAAAAAGATATATAAGTAGCAAAAGTTGTCATTGAAAGCTATTTCCAATGGTATAAATGTTATTTCTATTGGACACCCTAAAAATCTTAACTTCGGTGCAAAAAAAAACATTGTTTTTGTGTATTATTAATTTAAATATCGTGCATGAAAATGACACAAATTTATAATGTCGATTTTTCATGCGTTTATGATAGGTATTGATTGATACGTGATCTGTCATGATTGTAATATTTTTGAAGCGTTTGTAGCTTGGATAAACGGGTACACTACTTAAGTTCGAAAAACTTTATTCTGAAAGTCACAATTCCGAATTTCAAAATACCGATTTTCATAATTCTGAATGGTTCAAAATTACGAATATAACATCTCCGATATATCATTAATCCTATTCTCAAAATACCGAATTTCAATAGTCCGACTTATTGATAATACAAAACATTAAAAATACGAATCCATATTTTTTTTCATGCATGCAGGGTTAACGATGACGATTTTAATTATTTTTGCGATAATTGAAGTTAATAGGCATTCGCATTAAGTCAGATAAGCAGTCGCATTAAGTCAGATAGGCAGTCGCTCCATGTAAAATACTGGTATTCAGCTGCATCCGGTTAGACTGGAAGCCGACTCCAACATAGTTGGGAAAAGGCAAAGCAGATGATGAATATTGTTAGCGGTACGACATTAAAAACATTTAAAAAAAGTTGGTCTTAAATAATTTCTTTACGGGCCAAAATTTTAATTATTTTTGCGATAGGACACACCGTTTTCGAGATATAAGCAAATTTAGAACCTGCTATGACTCCATGACGCGCGCTCGCTACGCTCGCACTTTAAATTACACACCCACTTTCTGTCACAAATGTCGTCGTTGCTCCGCTGGCCTTCGGCTTACGCTCCTCATGCCAGCTAACAAGGCTTTTAGGACAATTTTAGCGGTTATGCGAAGTATCGGAATATTGTTTTTCGGACTAACGATCCATCGCACAATTGATTCTTCAGACATAAGAAAATCCGACAATAAACTATTCGTATTTATGACTTTCGGAATTATGAATTTCGGGATTTTAAATAATAGACATTGTAATTTTTTGGAATTATGAAATTCGGACTTTTGATAATCGGAATATTGAAATTCGGAATTTAGTTTTTCGGAATTTTTGGGTGTTCCTTGTACATTTTGGTCTATGACGCAGTCTCGTTTTACAAACTGCGCCAAGAAAAATCTAAATCTGAAAGTAGAACTGGCTGCCACTATACAATGGTATGTGTTGTGATAGTTTCACTTTCAAGGGACCTGCAGTTGTAGTTACTCGTACTACCTCCGAGGCTATGCTTCCCTAGTAACGGATTCTAATATTAACGATCGGCATCCATACATATTCACTGCTTGCTATATCATATCAGTAACGTCACGTTGAATGCAGCATCACATCTTTTTGATGTCCTGGTACTTTATGGCGAATGTATCGATTTGGTTACCGTACATTGCAGCGTCGCGTAGTACGGGGGTACTTTGCCGTCTATCGACTGTTGTGTTACATGTTGTTAACATAGTCAAGGTGTCAGTGAAGTGCCTATGTTGATATTTGATGAAGGGAATTGAAGCTTACAACACTTGAAGAGATGGAAGTAATGCTTTTTGTTTGGGTGGGAAATCATCAAATGACTCCTGCCGCTCTGGGCGGAGCAGGAGGGAGTTTCAGACTTTTACTGACTAAAACCCATCCATGTTCCTTCTTCGCTTTTAGTGTTTCGGGGCCACGGTATCTCTTTTGAACAGTCCCGCAGCCCCGGTGGAAGTAATGCCTTTATATTATGTTTTTAAAACTGCCATGGCTAGTATATTTATCTAGATAAATAAGTTACTTAACATAGTATTAATTTTTTTTATTTCTTTTCAGAGGTAATCAATACTATTACTTTATAAAAAACTATGTGTTTTGAATTGAAAGACCTGGCCCCTTATTCACAACGCTTCGATTCGATTTTCGATTCGGAAAGTCATATGTCTATCTCGCTCGATTTCGTAATGTCAAAAAAAGATGGACGACTACGAAAAAAGATACGACTTTCCGAATCGAAAATCGAATCGAAGCGTTGTGAATAAGGGGCCAGGTCTTTCAATTCAAAACACATATTTTTCTAGAATCGAAGCGTTATGAATAGCTATGCAGAAATGTTAATAATTAACATAACTTGAGTGAAAATCCCTCCGTAAGTGTGAAAAGTTCACACAAACCCGCCCAAATCATGGTCTGCGTTTATAGTTCACTAGTTTATAGGTCATAACTAGGCCTATCTAGCACAAAAAATATTTTCTTCCCATATTACTAGGATACCATAAAAACGAAGCGATGGTCCGACTACCTAGGACTTGACGTAACGTGACGTCACAGATTGATATTCCAATCAGTTACTAGTATTGGTGCAGGTCTACACATACGAAGCTTACCGACGAGACATCAGATATACATCCACACACACTCACGACATAAGCATAACTCACACATACATAAGCGCAGTTCGCGTCTACAAAGTGGCAGAATTTGGAACTAACGTTTTGTATGTGTGTGACACAAGGCTGTTTTATGTTAAGGTGGATGCTCCAGGGTAGCCCACGAAATTCAATTTTTTTTACTTTTTTGCAATATGCAAGCCAGTGCCAGGTTTTATTTTGATTAAAATATTGCTCGCGACTGTAAGACGTATGTAGTTAAAGAATTATAATCATTAAAATCATCAATACCCTCCAAGCTCATAAAGGTGCAGGAATTACTTTTTCAAGGTCAAAGTCATTCCAGCACCTTTATTTTAATCCATACAACCTCGCACTGGCTTGCAAATTGCAAAAAACGTTAGAAAGCATCCACCTTAAGCTTTCGTTTTTATTAATGAACACAGCGCCACAGCTCGCTTTGCGGATTAGATGACGAACTAGAATTTCAATGTTGATATAGACATACAGAGACTTGTCAGATCAAGAGATCAAGTCACAACTAACTGAGTACTTACATAAATATTAATCAACTAGCTCTTTGCCCGTGACTTCATCCGCAAAAATGGTGAAAGCTCGGCTAGTATGCATGATAAGAATATAATTTATAGCCTAAAGCATCCACCAGGGTTCTGACTGACGATCGACTGATGATTATCAAAATACTTACAGCCTTACAAATAAAAATGTGTTATACCGCATCTATTCCATTCTTGTACTAAGTATAGTTATAATAGTTATAACTTAAGAATAGGTCGAGAATATTTTTTTACAAATAAACCAGGTATATCTTTGGTATAACTACTCTTCCGTTATGTCAAAATGCACGATTTGGCAACCGCAACCAAAGAGAAACTTCTAAAAAAAAAAGCCGGTCGGTCCGTAAAAACTGTATGGACCCTTTGTCAACTTGACTTTTTTAGACCTTTTTTTTTTGTTCTATTCTTTGCGCGCGAACTGAGTCAATACAGATGTAATTGAATTTGTTTATTTTTGTGGATAGAGAAATATAATTTTAAAAGCGAATAATAAAATGGCTAAGAGAGACAGATCAATCAACTGGGAGAACGATTAGAATAGAATAATCTTTATCTACGTCCCCAGTACCTCAAAACAGAAGATAGTCCACCTCCGCGCGTGTTCATATTGAGAGATCTACCAATTAATTGGTCTAAAAATACCACCTTTAGAAAATTGATATTTTAACCGTAACTGCTCATTGCTATATACCTAAATCAAAAGGATTTTCTCTTTTTTAAATATTTTAACTTTTCTTTGAACCTGCATTAGATTTAGAATGTTATTTACTGGTTCTACTTTTTCTATTGCATCTAATTCCATAATAAAAGCGAACGTAAAATATTTAAATGCGCGTAAACAAACACAAACCGTGGTATTTTTAAGGTTATACTAGCTTTATACAAGGGTGGAGGCGCGAATAACTACGGAATAGCAGTTGTATGAAAACTTATATCAAAGCTATACTTGGTTTATGCTATTCTTTGTTTATTTGTAGACATTTTGCTTATTCTTAGTTTATCCTCGTATAACTTTTATACCACGTTTATTTGTAAGGCTGTTAGGGTATTTCCTAATGTCCTAGAAAGCTAAAATTTGGTGCGTAAGCTACTATTAGTACACAAACAACAAAAAATTTAACTTATAACTTTTATCCCTCAACCCGTTAAACTAGGGGATGGAAGTTTATATGAGACTTCCGCAATTTTGACGCTAGAAGTCTGAAAATTGATTATAGATATATTATATATATATATATATATATATATATATATATATACACATACATTATATATACTTACTACATTATATATATATATATATATAATGTCAATTTTTACAAGAAATACATCCCAAAAAAGAATTAGTCACAAGCATCTTACAAAAAGAAATTAAATCCCACCAAAAACATTTTCATATGCCTCGCACTGTCAAAAAGTTACCCGATCTCATGTAGAGCCAAGCTTCTAACTCAACTCTACACGCCCTAACTCTACAAGGTCTAACTTCACAAACTCTACACCTTAGTCAAAATATGTGGCTTGGCCGTCTTGTTCGTGACCTTGTGTTGAATTAGAGCATGTAGAGTTAGAAACTTGGCTCTACGTGAGATCTGACAACTTTTTGACAATGTGAGTCATATGGTCTCGTCTTGGCAACATTTTACATGAAAATGTTTTTGATGGGATAGATTTTACTTTCATCGTGTCATTATGCCCTTCTCGTAGGTTAAGAAAAGGACAAATATCGCGAGGCGATAGTCAAGAGTCGTCAAGAGAAGTCAATGGCAGTGGACTGCAGTTGAAAAACGAAGAAGCTTGTTAATACCTACAGGTGTACTTTACATAAGATTACGAAGAGGTAAAGTTTGTATGTTTGTTAGTTCGGATGTAGGTAGTAATCTTCCCCAAATGTCATTACGTATATTTAAAACATTCCCGCGGTATAGTTTCCGACCGGTACGCGAGTGATGTTGCGCGGTAAGCTCATAAAATACCATCAGGAAAAATAACATAGTATTACTTTAGTAAGATAATTTACAGCTAAAAAAACACAGTTAAAAAACATCTAAAAATAATTAAAATTGTAGCCCACCGGTACTTATCAATCAATCAATCATTTTATTTTTAGGCATCATAAGGCCCATAGATAAAAAACACAAAATTTTAAAATTACATTACAACAAAAATATACTAGTACACACAAAATATAACTTATAAACTATGAACTATGACACACGAAGGGGCGGTGTCGTGTTACGCTGCGCGGTGTCACGTAACCTGCGCGAAAACGTCGGTAGACTACACCCTTCCGCCAAAACTCTTCCTTGAGAAACTTGTCTTGATTTTGTGTCGGAACTTGCACCACATACGACTTGAAGTTGGTGTTGTAACGCGGCTCCAACTTCTCGACCCTCAAGGTCCAGCTCGTCTTCACCTTCGTGTACTCTACGAAGTCCACAACCGGTATCGGTGACCGGGTATCGGTAACAGGGTCCAAACTACAGGGTCAGGGCTCCAGAGAGCCATTATTCATGCCATTATTACATTGACAACAAGTTAATCTCTTTCATACAGTCATTAAACCATTTCTGAATAAAGTGATTTATTAAGTTACTAGCTGACCGGACAGCCGACGTTCTGTCATAAGCTGGCAAATTGGGCTGTGGCAGTCCTACCAATTTATCTTTTCTGGTGATGGCGTCGCTTAGAATTTAAATTGCTCATGTCGGGATGATCTATAATTTTGAGTTATGGTAACCAGAATCGATAATTTGTGATACTATACAGCCAAAAATGTGTATATAATAAAAAATGACTTTTCATTCATTTTTTTCATCAATTCAAACTGATCAAAAGAATATTAGCATTATGCATAATGCTAATATACTTTTGTATGTGTTTTTTTTTATGATAATATATTAAACAATAGTTAACTACAAAATTAAATTTTCTGTTTCGTACACTGCAATAATTTAGTGTGTAATAATATTGAGACTGATATTTTCATTGTAATGTTTTATGGTACATTATATTTTTGTTTGATTACCTGGAGCGTGAAATACCAAAGCTGATGGTTTTCCAACACAGAAACAGACCACATTTAATTGAACACGAGTGAAACATGGGTATTCAAGATTAATGCCACAAACTCTTAATGACTGCCCCTGGGATTTATTTTTTATTTTCGGTCATAGCGGGAGCAAGCCGCGCTTGTATCAAAACGTCTTCTCCTTATACTTTCTCATTAGGATGTTTGCTTCGATCACGTTGTTAAGTAAATTTTTCAACGATAGCTGTAAACCGTCAAAAAGACGCAGTTGGTTGATAAATCGCAACATAATGATCACCGATCCGACCTTTAATTGAAGATTGTGAGGCGGCAATCCTGGAAAATCCAGGCAGTTCAAAAATTCGTTTGGATAGTTGACACCATCATCTTGTTTAGTAGCGAAATCAACTGTTGGTATGTCTTCAATTCACCGGCCAAAATACTAAATCGGAAAGTAAGCCGCGTACCGAAAAAGTTTGGAAAACCCTGTCATAGGGATTAATTATTCCGGAATATAGTTTTTACCATAACGTCTAATTTTCTATAAAAAGGAAAGCGCGTATTATTGAATGGTTGGAATAAAATAATACACACATTACTTACTTATCCTTTTCCTCTTGTAATTCCCGACTAGCGTCATCTTTCAAACCTTCACATGAACTTTTAAAACCAGTTTATAGAGGAATTGGAAGACATGCAGGCTGCAACTGTAGTAGGTGTATCATTGCGTAGCTAGATGGCTCTATTTTAAATTTTTGATTTCTGATCGATCTCCTCTGAACTCATGTTATCCTAGTAACCTCAGTTCAGTTTTAATGAAACCACCACGTGTACATGCCAGATGTTAGCCTCATTTGTAGCATTTGCGTTGAATTTGAGCTTTGGTACTAGGGTAATAGAATCTACTAGGACGTTGACAGGCGGAGCCCGCCGTTTCCACTGTTGTCATAGTTGGCACTGTTGAGACGTGAAGCTAGATGTCACTATCAAAACTGACATCTATCTTCACGTTTCAAAAACCAGTTTACAGACATTTCCGTGATGGTGTGTGTATGTTGGTGGTTATGTGTTTGTGGTATGTGAATTGTGTGTCTTTAAAATTAGGAATGAGTTCAGTTAACACGGTCAACCCCATCAATGCAAGAAACCAATGGAGCGTAAGTACTGTGACTAGTGACCGGCCAATCAAATAAATAATTGTAATTTATAATTATTGTATTGTATTGTATCGGGCTGGTGTCCGCAACTTCACGTCAAAGCGCGTATTTTGCGTAAGGGTGAGAAAATTATTTCGATCCACCCTAACTCCCTATAATTAATTAGTTTATAAATCATTTATTTTTTATTTATGGCAGCTGGATCAACAGCTTGATTCAGAAAGCGGTACTCCTGGACACGGCTCGTATTGTTAGGAGGTTCCTCTCTCTGGAGCCTTTGCGGTGGCTTGAACCCTGTTACCGATATCGGTGGGCTATTTTTTTTTTTTATATTTGAAAATATTTTGTTTACTTTTGTTTTTAAATTAAAAAAAATATCTAAAAATTTACTAGATAAGAGAAATAATGAAAAAAGGAATTAATTTAAATTTAATTGCCCGCCTTTTAAATATTTTTTGTAAAACGACTTGGTAAAAATAAATTAAGATTGATTATTTTAGACCTCGAGTAAGCTGCACACGTTAGAAGAAGCAAAGAAAGCTGTGACGACATGTCAATTAGATAAGATCATTTTTGAAGACAAGACGAAAGCTTTGAGATAATCAATAGAAAACACTTTAGAAGAGTTTTTTTCTACCGTATGGGAGACACCTCATGGGATAAGTTCTTCACTAGATTTGAAAGGTGCCTTTATTTATTTACCACTGCGATTGTCAACTCCACGATTTATTACTATTCTTTATTGATGAATCTTCAATATATATATACTCGCAAATGTTAATTATTTCATGAGATTGAGAGTTAGTTTACAAACTATAAATAAATACAAGTTGAATTGAATTGAATTAAATTTGTTACACGGCATTTTCAGATTCTTTAGCTAAATGCATTTTCTAAAGTAAACAAAGTTTTTTTCAAAGCGGTTCCCATACAGTTTTCAAGAAAAAATAACTCGAAAACTATCAAGAGTCGCGGAAAATACATGAAGTATTTTTGGATACCCCATGTATGTTAAAATGCTAATTAAGCCCTTTCATTTGATACTCAAACAATTTTTTTTTCCAATTTACGACTTAAAACTCGAATTATGCAAACTAATTTAAAAGTTATTTGGGAAAGAATGAACTGAAATCTTTTGTTAAATATTTGTAGGTCAACCATGATCGTGATAAAGAAACTGGGACTGCGAGAAGGAAGCGGATCCGATAATGAAAATATTCGAGAGGCAGCGAGAGTATCCAACGTTACTCCGCAACTACTCCCCAGTCTAGTTAAATTAAACTACATTCATGTCCGTGGCCTGCATCAATTGGCTACCCCAGTTGCGGGGTCAGTACCCCGGGTACGAACGTCGGTAATATCAAGAGGGTTATACCCACATCGTGAAGCTGACCAGAGGAGCAGATTTCACAAGAGGTGAGTTGCAACCAAATGCGGGGTTGATTCTGTAGCGTTTTATTAAAATGAAAACTAACAAGCAGAATACATCACAGTTACTCTTACTATGTTTTAAGCGGTATAGAAAGAGATGACACTCTGTGGCAAGTTCCCCCCTTCAGCCAACTTATCAGTGCAGGCGGGGAAAACAGAGAACTGAAATAAGTGTACTAAGGTTTTACATATCGTTGCATTTTTTCTTGACAAGCAGCGCCACCTTGAACTGCACACTTGGAGCGGTCATAATGGGGGTGGTTGGTAGAGTTACGTCACTACTTTCGTCGGGGTGGCAGTGATCTTCGTGAGTGTAGACATTGATCGGAAAATCAATAGGCTGTTGAACTTTAGCATTGAAATTGAGCTGAGTTTGACGACTGCTTGTTACTCGTATTAACGCGTTTCAATTCAACATTAGCTATAGTATCGGTTTATAACAGATATTGTGAATATAACACTCTACTTACGTTTTCTCTACATTTATCACATAATCTTTTAACTTTTTATTATTTTCCATCATTTTACATTGTTATTCCTGAAATGACATTAACTTCAAAGGTGTCAATCTGATATCTACTTATTCTTTTTGTCTCGTAGATTTTCTATACCAGCCTATTCAATGAAGGTTGCATTAGGATTGTATTTACTAAAAATCATTTATATCGTTTTGGCTAGCTTATCTGGTTTTTCTTTTTAATTGCGTTTGTCTACTGAATTACGGAATTCTGAATTATATAATTATAAGTTTCATAACGCACTCTCGGATTTTATCAAGAAAGTTTCAAACGTCTTGGCCGACTACACCTGGCAGGTCAGATGATTATATTTTATGGCTGCATCAACTTAAATCGTAAAAAGAATTGTATCAGTAGAGAAACTTGTAGACTACAGGCCCGTCCAAAAAATGGATGAGTCATATGAACCACCAGGTTACGTATATAGGACGATATAAGAGCATAAAATAATAATGCGCGCTTTCTTATTATTTTTCATGGATCTATCGATGGTAAAAAAATGCCGTACAGAAATATATGACCAAAATATACTCACTCTACATGCACTTTTGATTTCTCACCAGCACTCAGTTGGACAGCTTACAAGTGACGGCATAGTGCTGAATCTTATTATTTTATGCTCTTATATCGTCCTATATACGTCACCTGGTGGTTCATATGACCCATCCATTTTTTGGACGGGCTTGTAGTCTATTGGAGAACGGCCAAATTTCTATATAGAAGGAGCCGCTGATTCAGTTTACGACTGGGTTCTGAGTGAGAACCATTGTAGTACGTGGAGTTCACTTTTACTAAAAGTGAACAAGTGTTAGAGTCGCCGACGCTCTGACGCGTCCCTACAGTTCCCAGCGTCACAGGAGCTTGCCTAATGCCTGTACTGTGGAGCTGGCCTGACGCCAGTACTGTAGAGCTGTCCTTACGCCTGTACTGTGGAGCTGGCCTGACGCCTGTACTATGGAGATTGCCTGACGCGGGTACTACGGTGCTTGCCTGACGCGGTACTCGGAGTGCCTTCCGCTCTCTTCAACATCGAGTATTGTAAACCTTAAACATCTTTTCTCTTGCCTCCCGATACTGATAAACCTTGAGTATGTTTTAGGTAGGTCTGTTTTTTTAATAAATAATAACTGTATTTCTTACCTCCCCTCAATTTTTGCTTAATAAATTTTATTGTTCAGTCGACTTTTACCCTTTTATTTGTTACGAGTAAGTAGATGTGATAACGCCAGGGAAGGTTTCTGAAAATAAAGAAGAAAAAGGCATTGCATTGCAAGCCCCCCGGGCTTGGAACAACTAGATTCTATAATAGACTAGATGTGCCTGGTATGCGTTGCAATGCCTTTGTTTCAGAAATCTCACCAAGCCTATGTAGAAAGAACAACTGTGCAAAGTTTCATCGAAATCGGTTCAGAATTTAGGAGTCTCTAGGGTACGAATGAACAAACGAACAGAAATTGTTTTTATGTTTATAGATTTTTGTAAATCAATAATTTTTCAGTTGATACGCAAACGGTTTAAACTGAAGTGTGTATCCTAATATTGCTGCGCGCCGACTGGTTCTCAGTATATCAGCCAAACAAGCGAATAATATGACTATCCCCTCATCCCAAGAGTTCCAGCTATTGCGGTTGCTTTTTTATTATTTATTTGTTTTGCTTGTGGGGCTGTAACGTAGACTTCTCATTGTCGACTTCGTTCTTTTGCCTTCTCATTGTGACAGGGTTCCACGTAGTGGGATTTTCCCCAGAATTTATTGGCCGTACAGTAAACAAATATATCAAAAAAAAACATGCTTTGCAGTAGTGCAAGACTCAGCGTGTCCACCAAGGTATCATGACGCTGAGACCACCGCGCGCCAGCAAGACAACCTGCATACAAACCCTCTTGAGCACACTCACGGAAATTGAAAACTCTCACAAGTAAGAAAATATAACTTATCCGCTGGCGCTAAACAATAACGAAATATTATTTTAGGGACATATATCGACTGCTGAGATGACGAGTAATAGAGAATTATGGAAGAAGAAGACATGCTGCGCCGACCCCAAATTAATTGGGATAAGGGCAAGAGAATGGTGATGATGATTGTTTCTTTGAAACAGTTCTTTTAAAGGATGTGAGATTACAGTGAAAAGACATAACAATATTTGATACCAGATTTTCCACACATTGAAGACTAGTTTCTAAAGGAATACTTCATCGAATTTCTGTTCACTTCATAAAAACATCTTTCTTTATTGTGTGGTTAGTGCCTAACCTGGTGTCAGAGTTTTTAAGCCGCCGATGAGCCTCTGACTTGGCTTAACATGCCGTCGAGAAATATCTCTCAGGCATGCTATGCATAAATGAAAACATGATGATTAACCACGATGTGTTCGTTCTCCGAAGCAAGTTAAAAACATCAAATCAAATAGAGAAATCAAACCGATGTTTGGCTTATTGTCTCTGTAAGACTGCCACGTGCCAGTATTTAGTTAACTAAGCTGTGTTAACTAGCAAGTGGTAAGGCACTCGTAGCTGATTAAATACGCCTAACAGGCGCTTTGTACTGTACGTAGCAGAGCTACGAGGTAGGCAGAGCCAGACGGCCGGCAGAGCGGTCGTCGTCGGTGGTGCTCCGTGCGCTACGGCGTAGTGCATCAGAGGAGTCGCCGGAGGGCGCAGGGTCGTAGCGGTCGTAGTGTAGAGCAGGCGTGTGCTCGCAACGGCTGCATAGAGCAGAATTTGAATACGAAAACACTTGTTTATTTTGAGCGGTGAACATGGGCCTCATCCCTACTATTCCGTAGGGTCGTGCATGCGTCTTAGGTAGTCTTTACACATATCATTATTTTCACACAAATTCTGATAGAATTTGTGCCGGTTTAGCCCGGTACGGTCGCCAGACGCGCACAATCATGTTCTCACGAATACATATCGGCTGAGCTCTCGGCTTAAAATTAATTATAAAACTCCCTGAGTTGAGAGTGATTAATTCACTCTAAGACCATTTCATGAAATTATGACATTTTTGGGTTTAAACAATTGTGTGTTTCTAACAATAATGAGTATTTCGAGGTTAAACTACTTATTAAAAATGCTGAAATATGAAATATAATGAATCCCGCAACGAAATTAATCATGTGGGTCACTACTACCTGTTTCAAAACAGAAACCAGGTTTTAATACGTGTATTACTTGTTATAGAAACGTTTACTATAGAAACCCATGAAAAACCCATAAATGTTTGCCGTTCAGTCAATTTTCCTCAGTAAACAGCAATACAAAAGAGCGGCAAAGTGTTTTCAAGTGTGTTGTCAAATCCTAGAAATGTGTATGTGAGAACGTACGAAACACTAGGCTCAAAACAGCTAGGCTGTTTTCGTATTTATACGCATGCTCATTGGCAAGAAATCCACGTGTATCAGATCGCCAATGTTTAAACCTGCTAATGCTTCATGGGCTCCTAGTAACACCGAGCAGTTTTGCGGTAACTTCGTCGCATTGTGACAACGCCGCACAACGACGACTCATAGCTATAGCTCGTCTAGTCCTACTGAGGAGTCCAGTAACGGCAAGGTACCAGGCAAAAATTTATGAATGAACATCACAAGAGTGGAAATCCACATTCCACGCAAGCGCATTTTAGAGTAGTTCACGTTGGTCCGATACGAATATTTTTCTACAGTGGACGCTATTTACGATATGTGTTTTTAGACATGTCAAGCGTTTTATTCACGCCAGGCACGGAATTTTCATAGGAGTTTTCTACTGAAACCTGATTGCCTGTTTTTTTTTCTAAAACTAAAACGTATGAGTTTTAAAACATATTGTATTGTATTGTACAACGGGCTGGTGTCCGCAACTCCACGTCCAAGCGCGTATTTTGCGTTATATTTTTAAAACATAACATACAAACTGGTAACGTTGCCGAAAGGTCGACACTAGGTTAATGAAATCCACTCATATCATAACCGGACAAAGAATCCGTCTTAAAATAAATTACTTTATTTTGTTTATTAGGGCGTTTCATAGATCAGACAAAAATTAGGCACGTATGTAGTTTTGAAAAATGTGCACATAAGCAGAGGAAAGCTGTAGTGTTCTTTCAGACGAATAAGCTCTTTTGATAAATGTTACCCTGGTAGCCGGGCTGCCCGTTGCACGGTTAACGTAAAGCCTGTTCTCCGTTTTTTAACTTATGGTACGGAAATTGTGAAAAAACTGACATATGCCATAAAATTTGCAACAGTTTTACAGAAATCGTGTAGTTTGGGCTTTTCGCCAGTTTAGTCAGTTCTGGATAAGTAATGTATGGTTTTGATCAATATGGACGGACTGATTCATAAAGAAAATTTAAGTGTAATCCTTAAGGTTTGGTGTTAATGCCTGAAATATCATGATAATTGTTGAAGATGTTGTAATAAATCAAGCCCACGGGTGTTTTACTCCATTTTCCACTGTCGCAAAACATAAGTAATGCTGACCTGCCATTAAACTTGCTTTGTAATGGGGCAGGTCAGCATTACATGAAGAAATCTTTACTAATAGCGACTATCTTAAAGAAAGGGTGATTATAAAAAAAACTTTACAAATAATGCTTACATTTTATTTGGAGTTCAACAAATTAACAATGCATTTAAAAAATTTAAACATCTGGATTTCAAATGTTACATTAACATCTCAATCTTGTCTTCTACACTAATATTTTATATAAGAAAGAGTTGTATGTTTCTAACGAATAAACCCAAAAACTACTAGATGGATTTAAAAATTCTTTCACCTTTATAATGCTACTAAACAGAATATAAGTTTACCCGTGTAAATTCGGGACGTACAATTCTGAAAACGTGTTATTCTTAAAATTACGTCTCCAATAGAACGTCATTAACAATAAAATTCGTTTCTACGTGGTGTTCAACACCCCCACGTGGCTCTTCCATCATCGCGCCTTATATCGCGAAGACGGTTCAAAACACGAAACAAGATAATAGGAGCCCATAAAAGTTACGAGCTTGAATCGAGACTTTTAAGCGGTCAAAACGTGACAACTGCCGCTTTAGCTTTATACTGAATTCGCCTTTTTGCTCTTGGAATTAAAGGAGAAAATCGGATCCATGTTTCAGTTTAATTGATTTTTCTACGCGCAGTCTCAGTCCGAGTTATCCACGAAAGATTAAGTTTGTGCTCTTTTTAGCTGATTTTTACAGAATCATGACAAAAATGTGTGAATTTAAAACACGGAAATCATCCGTAATGAAATTCTAAACAGTCACCATTCGGAAATTTGTTTGAATACCGTTTGATCAGGCCATATTTGTAATGTATTCAAGGAGCAGCACTAGAAAACGACGTTTTCTAGAATGGTTTGTAATTTATGTTGAAAATATCTTACAAAACATCACAGAAATTGTGTATGAGCTGACATAAGAGTTAGGCGTATTCAAACACTGAATAGTTTTCATCAGATGTCATTTAAAATACATATTCCCTTCTTTCGGTATTCTGAATTTTCCCATGGAGAGCGAAGGAAATACTCGTAGTTCTTTACAGAGCGGCTAACTTCGAGTTAGGCAGAGGTGTAATCGAGTTGTAATTTTATAAACCTCTGTATTTAGTTTTAGATTTAAGACCTGTTAAATAAATAAAAGCTTAAATTACCTGGTACAGTCGTGGTCTTTTCCGCCTGATCAGTTAAACATTTTTTCGCTTAAATCATGCGGAGGCGCCAAGCCACGGCCCCTTAAAAGTTTAGGCCTATTAGGAAAGCGTCAACTTTGGCGCGCAAAATAACAATAAGTCTCGTTTGGCGTGCGTCGTCAGTGCGCTCGCGATTGGTATCTTTTCATTCGTTATTTCCCTACAAAGTCAACGGGGCAGGGCTAAAGAGCGTTTCTATGTTGTAAGTGCAAGCAAAAATAAGCTTAGTGTTGATCAGGCGGGAGTGTCCTCGATAGTACATTTTCGTGTTGTTCAATAACGAGGTAGTCAGATCCTTTGCATGTGAACTGCTTCTTGATAGAGGTAGTATAATATAATTCGTTGTGGGGATGCGCGGCCTGTGTCTAGCTATGGTCATCTGCAAAGTATTCTTCTGATAACCTTAAAAGTACTTATGGCCTAACCTTTTCTGCAATGGATGCGTCGCATCTTTACTGCAGTTTTAACCGTCTTCTCAATAGTGGACGAAATGATTTTAAACATAGCTAGGTTATAAACATAGATAGGCTATCACTTTAATATGATAAAGGCGAAAGTTTGTATGTGTGTATGTTTATTATTTATTCACGCTTAAATGGCTTAACGGATTTAGATGAAAATTGGTATCAAGATAGCTTATATTCTGGATTAACACATAGGCCTGTTGATCCCAGAGAAATTCTCTGTTACCGTGGGATAATGAAATAACTCAAATATTGTTTTCCCCAATAATTGTGAATTATTGACTAAAATTGTCTTTTTGGTGACTAAAAGTACTAAGCTAACATAAATTCAAGGTGTTGTTTATTCAAACGAGGACCGACCCTAACATTACTACCTAAATAACTTTTTATTACAGGATGTAGTAGATAGGAAAAGCGCATTGGAAAGGTGTCAAATTTGTCCTTCTATTTCTAAGTTTCAGTTCGTGTACTTGTGCAAATTTATTCACCGCGTAGTAGTTCATCCACACAGCTTTCATGGTCTCCTCGTAGTTGTGTATGAGGGAGCGGGTGTCGGAGTACTTCCTCATCATGTCGGCTGGCGCAGGCAACGCCCGGAGTATGGGGTGGGCGCATACGTTCTCGACGGTCTCCGTCATGTTGTGCATAAAACAGCGGGGCCATTTTTTCAACCTTGAAGGATATAGCATCATCATCATTGTTACCAGAACAACATCAAATGTCATCAAATGTTATTCTTAATGTAAGACTCTGAATAAAACCATTTCGTAACATTTCAATCATCAACATCATCATCATTTCAGCCGAAAGACGTCCCCTGCTGGGCATAGGCCTCCCCCAAGTGTCACCACATTGACCAGTCCCGTGCGACCCGCATCCAGGGGGTCCCCGTAACCTTCAGCAGATCGGTCTTAGTAGAAGGCTTTCCAACGCAACGTTTTCCGGTTCGCGGTCGCCCCTCCAGAACCTTCCGGCCCCATCGGCCATCCGTTCTACGAGCAATCTGCCCTGCCCACTGCCACTGCTACAAGTTCACATTTCGGTATGCAAAGTTGGGATCAACCAATGACGATTAGGTACAAAATCATTCATGATTTGAGGTTGCTAAACTTGGAACAATAATAACGTTATTATTAGTCGTTTAAAATACTTCAAAGTCATTTTTTTACATAATTTTCCGATCTATATCCACACACCTACGATGGAAACTGATGCCGCTCTGGTATCGACGACGAATGTAGTGACGTCAGGACTTCCCCAACCACCCCAGTATAGGAATGACGTCGACACCTACGTTATCAAACAAGTAAGGGATGAAACTTTCCACAGCGTGCGATCTCTTTCTTTACTGTTGACAACATAATAGGAGTGACTGTGATGTGCTCCGAGGTTTCAGTCATAGGTACTATCCAATCAAACGCTGTTGAATCAACCCCGCGTTTGATTGCGACTTGCGACACATGTTGCGAAATCTGCTACCCTGTTACGTGAACATGAATTTGTTAAAAACATTGTTAACCCGCAGGTTAACAATGTTTTTGTTAGTTGCGGGGTAGCGGCGTGTCCTCTTGCTGCCTCTTAGACATTTTGGTTATCTTATCCACTTCCTTATCGCAGTATCTCAGCACTCTGTCGTACTTCTCACTCAGTTTCGTTATCATGATCTTTTGACTGATATAATTATAAAAAACAACTTAAAAATCATTATTAACCTACTTAGGAAAAAAATTCGAGAAAATCCATAGCCAAACAAAAAACATTACAAAAAGTACTCGTATTATTGAGAGCAACGCATTTTTGACAACTCCTTCATCGAGGAAAAAAATCAAGCTATTGTTTAATTGCCCGGACAGGCGTTTACATTGATCTACACCAAGTACTTTTCAATAACGGCGAAGACGCCTGCCTATAGAGTAAAATACCATTTAATTGTTAACATTGAATATTGGCGATATCTGTCATCTTGTACCTACAAATGATACGTACACTAGGTCATATACGTACGTATTTATTATAATCGTGAGCAGTAACGTAAGGAAGGTAGGAATTATAATTTAGCTATACGATTTCGACTCATATTTGCTAATATTAACACTAAACGAATTTTAGATCAAAAAAAATTGCATTTGATAGATCGTTCTCTTACTGTTTCGTTGAATGAAACCTAAAATTAATTTTGATCTTGAAGGTAGGGGCTATTATTTTAAAATAATAGTTTGTAAATTGTACGGGGTGGAAAGGACACTAACGCTTAAACGGTTACCACGTATGTATTGTACTTAGTACATCATTATGTACGAATCGATTTTTCGCTATGCCTCATGGTTTCGGAATTGGCCATCCACGCTCACTTGAAAAAAATCACCGTGAATACATTATTCTTGAATATTCATCAATAAAAGACACCCAAATAAGGAGTTGTTAATTGTTGTGGTAAATAAATAAACGCACTTTCTCAAATCTGGTAAAGGACTATCCCTTGAGGTTTCCCATACGGTAGAAAAGTTCTCTTCTATTGTGTTTCCTATTGATTCTCTCAGAGCATTCGTCTTGTCTTCAAAAACGTTGTAATCTTTGTCAAATTCGTTGTTTAAGTAATCCAACTAGTCATATTGACATGTCGTCACCGTTTTCTTTGCTTTTTCAAACGTGTGCATAGCAGAGCTTCCTCGAGGTCTAAAATTATTTTTATCATAATTTATATTCACCAAATATTTTATGAAATAAATGAAAAGATGGACAAATATGTATAAACGTCGCGATCGAAAACCCTCTATATGTCCCATCTTTTAACAACAAAATAATTAATTAAAGTAAAATTAAGTAAGTAAATAAAGTTAATATAGTGTCAGAATAACGACCTATTTTCCGGTCGTTAGCAAGCATGTTGTAGGGGAGCCGACTACCTTCATAGTGTTTATGCTTTCAGTTTAAGGTTCAAAACTGATTTAACGACTCTCTCTGACCTATGTTTTTCTGGTACAGGTGCGGATTGTGGCCGCTGCGGATGTTCGTTGCGTCCAGTTTCGACCGACCGAATATTTATAGCTGGTTTTTTGTTTTTAATTAGAGGGTGTGATTCCTGCACGGAACAAATATTTGTATATCCAACAGGTAGTGTTCCGGGTCTGGCTGTTAGTGTATGTGACACGTGAGAAATTTTGAATGTTTTAAACAGAAAGAAAAAGATCAAGAATGTACTTAATTATAACCTTTTCCAAAACAACTGCAGTGTTTCCCTGCATTTAAGGCTGTATGCTTGGAACATTTTTGATTCATTGGTAGATTAAAGCCCTATGTGTTTTTTTTTACTGTCAATTTTAAAATTCAATTTGATTGACTTAAATGAATGTTGTTTTAATTTCAATGTGTTTTGTTTTGTGCCAGACTTAAATCTCTTTGTGAAAAGCAAAGAGAGTACATACTTGCTTTTTACCGGTGATCTAATTGTTACAAACGAATATATTGTCTCAGTTTGAAGAATAATTTTATTGTCTCCCGGTATTTTTAACCAATATACTGTGTTTATGTGAGACCTGAGTTATTAAATATATATACATAATAAGTATACACTACAATACTTTAGCCGTAGTGTCAAAAACAACTACTTTAAACCTTTCTAATTTTCTTACTTTAGTCCAAACATGGATTTTGATTTTGTTTTTTTTTTTCATTCTGGGATACAGGCTCATACAATTTTTGGGCAAATCCTGTTGACAGTTAGGGTGGGATCAGTTCGTGAGAATGAATAAGACTATGTTTGTTGCTTCCTTTTAAATTTTGTGTAGTTCTTATTGCCATTACTATAGGGTTCATGTTCATGGCTGGACACTGACAAGCATTATTTATTTCATGTTGATATCTCTTCATAGGTTATGTTTTCCTAGTATCGTCGCTTTGCTTGAATCTCTTAGGTCGTCATCTAAATGACGGCTTTAAGATAGGAAAATGTTTTCCATGCGAGGTGCATGGAAAACATTTTACATTTCACCCATCTCCTGCAAATTTTAAACGGAAAATATTTACCGTGCACCTAAAAGTTTTTCCAATAAAGTTCTGGGCATTCCCTTGACCAATGTTTACGGGGGAAAAATTCGTGTACCAAAAGGATTTTTCACTAGAGTTCGTTGCGTTCACTTGATCAATGTTATTTGTATGGAGGGGTATATTTTTCTGAACAACGTCATCGATTTAAAATCATCATCATCATCCACAGCCTTTCACCCACTGCTGGATATAGGCCTCTCTTTGCTTGTGCCAAGCTCCACGCTCTTTTGCCAGCCTCATCCATTATATTTTAAATACTACAATTATTATTATTTTTTATTTTCCGAATCATATTTTTGTTTGAAATTCAATTTAATCTATACAAATAAATAAAAATTTAAGTTTCTGTTTGTAATAACAAAATAACAGATTTTTACTGAATTCATAATTATGAATATTAAGCGGCACTTATACCAAAAACACATTTCTGCCAGTTAAGACACAGCAGTCGGTATATTTAGTAGTAGGTTAATAATTATAAAATTGCCGTATAAAGTGTCGCTACGAGTTTCAGAGTGTTTCAACTGTTCTGTACTTGCCGAGCACGTGGTTATGCTGCCTTCGTAAACAATACACCTGCTAGCGCAAAAGGGTGATTCTTCGAGGTGCCTCAAAACGCGGTCACACGGTCTTAATTCCTAACCTATTGAATATTCCGTCTTAGGGCCAAACACAGATTACTCTTTACTTATATTTATGTATAATTTTAACACTAAACACCTAAAATTATTTATAATGTTTATAAAAATAAACATCTAATGTCAAAAATGGGAACAAAATCGATGTTCTTCAAGCGTCACACTCGGTTCGCGTTCACGGCAAACTTTAATAACTTTTGTATTCAATTCATAAGCATAATATAATGTTATACATATTATCAAATTAATCGTGTCTAACTATGCATCATAAATAGTAAAGCACATTTATTGTATCTCTTATGTTACAATACTTAATAGACATTATGTCTCTGTCACACGATTTTGCTAGTTTCGGGAGCGCGCAACGAAACTGCACCTCTCTTCCAAAAGCGGCAATTTGTCGCTACACGTTTTAGCTGCACGGTCAGCTAGCGCACCACAAAAGCTATAAATCTCCACTAAATAATAATTATAGAATTTTTTTTGTGAGCCGTAGATGCATTTACTCGATTGTCGTGAAGCTCAAAAGAAAGGTGTTATGTATTTGTATAAGTATTCATATACATGCAAGTGTTTCAATTTTTTTCTTGTAACGACTCGTAGAATGATTTTTTTTCTTTTCTCGTAGCCAATTTAACAGTCCACATACCCCAAACTGGGCTGTTTTGCCGATTGTATCCGTCTTGCTTAAAAAGTTTCGTAACTTTCGTGGGCACCAAAATTTCAAAAAAGAATATCTCTGTAGTTTATGCACCGATTTACATCAAATAAAATTTGTACGTATTGTTTTTACAGCTTCTTAAATGTGTGTCCGTTAATTAGAAGATTACTCTAAAAAAAATTAGCCTCAAAGGTACGCGGAGAATAGTTTTTGAAGAACTATCCATAATATCCTGGTACTGAAAAAAACGTTATAAACGTCGTTTGGCGAACATTGCATCCGTCCCAACTTTGATTATAGTAGATTGTATCATAGATCATGATCTGTCAAATTACCAATTTGGTCGAGACGCCATTGTTTAACTATTGTGTCTTTCTTTAACTACATTACTACACGCCATTGTTTAACTTCGTGGCCAGATCATGGGATAAGGGAGCGATATAATATTTTACGGCGAGGGTGCTTTTTTGAACCCAGAGTGAAGTGAGGGATTCTTTAGTAGAATCCTGAACGTAACGAGGGATTCAAAGTACGTCGCCCGAGCCAAAACTATATTTTGCACCCGAGTGATACTCTCTACTTTTCATCACCCACTATGAGAAAATGAAAAGCGCCTCATATTTTATTGTATTATTATTATTTAATAAAACATAGATTAACAAATAAATTGAAATTAAATAGTATCTTAATTAAAATAATATGAATGTAAATGTATCACATTTCTTCACATTTCTTGCGTCAGTTCTAATACTTTCAGGAGTTAATTCTATACTTTCACTGTCATTTGAAGAACTCATTTTTCAAAACAACCATGAACTTCTAATAATCCTTTAAAATTGAAGAAAACGCGGGCTGTAGTTAGCGCATTTTTAATTTGATTTCTTTTTTTTTTATTCAGCCGGCGGCGCTACTATGGGCCGTCGTACCAGCCAGTCTTTTTTCAAACAATATTTGCGTTCGATTTCTTAGCGCTGAACACTAAGATGTTCCAAATTAAAAAAGTGCGCGGCAAAGTATATTATGTAGGTATGTCATTGTCATTCATGTTGTGAGATACATGCGACTAACAAGTAACATTTAATTAAAATAATCAAAAAACCGGACTACAAATTGTACTATGTACCTATATATAAATGTATTTGTAATCTCCTTTTAATTTCCTTTATATGGATACCCTATTGGAAAGGTTTGGTTGTAAAATAAAATATATTATTAACGACTTACAATAAATTAGCGCCAAAAATCCACTATTTTGTTTTTTGAAACACCTATCTAAGGACACTTGGGTTTTAAGACGATTATGACGATACCTTAAATTGTCGAAATTAATCCAGCCGGTTGGAAGATTCACCCTTCCTTGGTAGTCGGATAATAATTTATAGGTACAAATAGTTTCGATTTTGGACCGGTGACCGGATAGAAAAAAGCCCTTAGTTAGTTCCCCAAGGGCCTTCTTCGACCCGGCCACCGTAGGCGCAGGCCTGTGGACGGTTAGCAATGGGCTAGCTCAACGTCCGTCCGTCTATGGACTACAGGCCGTGTTGACGGCGCTTTCGTGTTCCACGTGCGCCTCAAAGAGATTTAAGCAAAAAAGAAAGGGGTCGTCCGCAAGGGGCGATGCCTGCCGGGGCTGTGGGACTGTTCGAAAGAGCCCTGGAACACAAAGGGCTAAGAAGGAATATGGATGGGTTTTAGTCAGTAAAAGTCTGACACTCCCTTCCGTGCTGTGATATCCCATCCGAAAAAAGAAAAGGTATTTCTTCCATTGCAGTAGGCGGGGCAAACCAACTGCACACCATCGAGTACTAGCACGTCATAAATGAATAGGAGCACATTTAATCTGGATCTATTGCAGCTGTAGCTTTGTGATGCGGTTCGCACTATTTACATCCGTGCCAGTACAAGGATGGCAACAACATGAAGTGGTGCTTTAATATTTTGATATTAGTAGTAACTATGGGTCATGTGTGTGTTTATAATAAGTTTTAGTTTCATTTATTAGACTTCTTTATACTTCTTCGTGTGGCAAGCTCGACGCATATTAGCTGTTGGCTAGGCAATGTTTTGTATAATTAATTCCAACTATAAAAAAACTTTCTTAGAACGGATTCCGATTTTACAAATCTTATATAAACACTTTCTGTCGTTTAGATAAATATCAAAGCATCCATCAGCAGAATGTTATAAGTGTGCATATTGAGTTTTACCGTAAAATGTGATTTGACATCCCAAAAAAAAGTTGTTCCTCCTAATATTTTTTGCGTAGGGTCACTTTGATGTACACAATGCTTTCAAGCATTATGGTATATCAAACGGCTTCACGAAGGGTTCGTTTACAAGACGAGTGGGACGATAAACTTAACCTCGTTGGAATTTTGCGATAAAAGTTTCTGGAGACGGTTTTCGCCTTTACTTACTACTTAAATTTTCAGTTTATTTCATTTGTATTGCATCTTGATGTGATATGTCATAATACTGTCATTTGTAGATCTTTGATAGTCGTAACAGGTAGTCAGTGGCCCGAAAGTCTGACAACCAGTCTTACCAAGGGTTTAGTATAACCCAGTTCTAACTGGGTTGTGGAGGTCAGATGGGCAGTCGCTCCATGTAAAATACTGGTATTCAACTGCATCCGGTTAGACCGGAAGTTGACCCCAATATCGTTGGGAAAAGGCTGGGCAGATGATGATGAGATAGGTTTCTTATTTTTATTATTCTACTCTACATTCTAATATATTACTGTTGCTGTTAGCCTGTGTCCTGTTGTCTTGTGTGAGACCCATGACTTCCAAATCCTTTGATCCAGGGCCAATGGGTACCACGTAAAATATTGACCTTTACAGCACTTAAATACCATTTTATCTTCAAACAATAAAAACTCACGAAACAAATACAGTAATATAATCTATACATATAATAAAATCGCTGAGACCAAAAAATCTGTACATTGAAGATTTAAAAAAAAAAACCAGCCAAAATAAGTAACTGAACATGTTAAAACCATTTAAAAAAATTTTGTTTGTTTGTTTGTCTGTTTGTTTGTTTGTTTGACCGCGCATCACGTAAAAACTGCTGAACCGATTTTGTTGAAATGTTCACAAATCTGTTTAAATACATTCAGAATAACATTTAGGCTATTTAAATTTTGGAAAATTTTGGAAAAGGGGGGTGAAAAGGGGGGGTAAAGTTTGTATGAAAAAAAAAATTTAGATTGTTCTAGAATCATGAAACTCAGAATAAATACTTATTCATAAAATAAAGAAATACCTGTTATAGCATTTTTTTTTAATCTCATCCAGCGACGCAAAAAAGAGGGTTTTGTGTTTAAAATTAATAAACTTCAAACACCTATACAATCAAAACCAATGAAGTGTAACCTTTTAAAGTTGCTACATATACTTCATATCTAATACAAGTAAATATAATTTCTCAGATTTCTTGAAATTTGATTTTTGAGGTGAATACGCACAAAATAGCGGAACTCAAGAAAATCAGCTTACTTCGGTTTAAGTAGTTGGTACGAAATGTTTATGCGCGCATCACGTCAAAACTACTGCATAGATTTCTTTAAAGGCTTCTTCAATATTTAGGCTATATATTATCACGCTACTTCCTTAAGGGGGTAGGCAATTTAACATTATGTCCGTATACTTCAATTGTTTGACGTTTCAGTCATGACGTAACACATGAGAACGGCTATTTGTAGCTTATGTCAACGAAGTAAATAGCCTAGCGGTTTCATGACCGCTCTTCAAACTACTGGGTTGCAGGTTCAAACCCCGAAACGTTATTTTCACTTTTTGTGATTTGTTTTTTTTTTTTTTGATGCTGTTAGATTGCCTATATCTCTTTTTGTATTTAAATAGTTTGCATTTCTATATTTCTTATTCTTTCGTGTTTTTTTTTTCCAAAAAGCAATAGAGAAGTATGGAAGAAGAATACAATCATGCTGCGCCGACCCCAAATAAATTGGGATAAGGAGCAGGAGTATGATGATGATTTCTCCAAAAAGTAGTATAGCGAACGGAAGCCTGATAAATTCACGTGTTCTTGGCGTGCAAGAACTGTGCTGTGCTATTAGCAAAAATCAATAATCCATCCGCAGTTTACGTAGATTATATTTACAGCTATATTGTTATTGGCCTCATTCCATGCATCTTGGTGAGAATTGAAGACCTGCCTGGACTGTCATCGAAGGTCTGACGGTGGAGACAAAAGTCAGTTGTAAGAGGTTCGCAACAGTTTGCAACAGCTATATCGTGTTTGGGCTCATTTCATGCACCTTGATGAAAACTTTAAACTTAGCTAGAGTATGAGTTTCATCGAAGGTCGACGATGAAGACGGAAGGCAGTTGCAAGAGGTCATCAAGAGTTTACAGCATCTATATCGTGTTCTAGCATCTATGACTGTCATCAAATGTCTAAGGATGATAACGTAAGGCTGAGGAGGCTGGCGAGGGAAGCCCTTATTTAGAAAAACAGAATATTTTAGCGATTAATGCAAATATTTCAGAGAAATTAAATTGTTACCTACTTGATTCTATACTATGCTAATATTATAAAGCTGAAGTGTTTGTTTGGTTGGTTGAACACGCTAATTTCAGGAACTACGGGTTCGAGTTGAAAGTATCTATTAGTGTTGGATAGCCCTTTTATCGGAGAAGGCAACAACGAACAACAACGTTACAACGTTTATATAACATCACGCTACAATCAATAGGAGCAGAGCATCAATGAAAAATGTTGCAAAAAAAAAAAGGAAAAAAATATTCCTTTTGAGATCTTTCGTTGCGTGCACTGCGGAAACGGTTAAAGTTACGCAACAATCGTGTATTACGGAATTGTTCCTCTTAAAAAGTTCTATAAAAAGTCAGCGATAGCATTATTATGTTTATCTTTTAAGGGTGTCTCACACTCTCTCTAACCATCTCTCTGTCTCTCTTATATAACGCAGACGAAGTTGCGCGGGTCAGCTAGTATAATATATAATAGCATCGCTGCCAGTATTGCTCCATTATGGTTTCGCGCTAAAAAAATTCAAGACTTCCTTTACATGAGCTGCGGCAGCTCAGCTCATACCAAACCAATATGTATGTGACATACACCTAAATCTTCCATGTGAAACACTATCTTATGGTGAAAAAAATATACTTTTATCATCATTCTCTTGCCCATAACACAATTCATTTGGGGCCAGCGCAGCAAGTCTTCTTCTTCCATTCTTCTCTCTTACTCGTCGTCTCATAAGACACCTCCTTTCTTGCCATTTAACCTGAACATTTGTAACCTGAACTTTGATATATGAATATGTCGGGTTGTCATGATTTATTTCGTTAGACTCGAGCATTATGTGGGCAGAAGATGGGTTTCGTGCAATGAAGACAAACTGGATATGATACGCTGTTTTTATTAAACTAACATTACAGATTACTTGAAAAAACACTTTAACACCCATAACACTGGGCACAGTGAATCGGCTACAGTTTCAAGCCGTCTCAACTCCGCTGCGATCAGACCCAGAATGTCCTCCTCGTCGCGAGCTGTTAACATCAGGACTCTGTAGAAGCACACCATGGTGACCCCACTATGGCGTGCTTCTACAGAGTCCTGATGTTAACAGCTACCCAGACTGGTAAGTAGGTTGCGTGATGTCACCAATGGCGCGCTTGCGATCCATTCCCCCGTCCGTACTCATGACCGGATCCGACATATATTTAATTCTCAAAAACACTAAAAACTGGATATTTACTAAGTATAAGCATGTTAAATATCCCGTTTATTGTTAATAAATGTAGATAGAGTGTGTGACCATGACAGTTTAAAAACTTATACATTTAATTAGTATATTTATTTATTTCTGTTGTTTAAAAATAGTATAAAAATATATTTTTAATGAATTTGCATAGGTACGAAAAGTTAAAACCAAAAATAATTTCTCAGAAATATATACATATATTATAAATGAGAAAAAAGAAGCAGAAATAGCAGTCACATTGATTGCCAGCGTGAGCCAAAACAGTGGTGCAATTGACTCCTAGACTAAAGTTGCGTACGCTGTACTAGGCTTGCATATGAGCGAAGAGGTTCCATTTTCAGCAAAAGTTAACTGACTAAAAGACCGAGAGCTAGCTCTCGCTGGAGCTTATTTAATTGTAAAGGGACTTCCAATGGATTATTTTTTGTCTTATGGATTCTTCCTTTCTATCTTACCTTTTTTATTTGATTATATGGATAACTTAAAGAAAAATTCACAGCATTGAATTGCATCCGGATCAATGGCCAACAAAATTAGCTGTGAATAGTACGATAACCTGCGATAAAAGGTATACCACAAATTAGTTATATAATGTTTTGTTGACAAATATATACTCAAGAAAATAAAATAAGCATCCATTTATTGTTAAATAAACTTTATTAAACAACATAATAAAGATTCTATAGGTACATAAGAAAGCTTTGATGTTGTTCGATCACATTTCCAAGCCATTATTCCAAAACTATTTTCACTCATTGTCTTTGTTACATATTTATTCCATGAAACTCATTTGAAATCCATCGTAGTAAACTAGAGTATTACTCATGGCTTGTGGCTCGCACACCTGACCAATAATAATAACATATCATTAGATAATATTGATAAAACGGAGGAATAACTAATATCAAGTTTTAAAATATATTTTTAAGATTTAAGTTTCGGGAAACTTTACTCCAGTTGTATTGTTCAAATACATTGAACAATAAAACTGGAGGACAATTTTTGATCGAAGCACAATGTTGCCGTACTCTCTACTATCTCATTGCTTTCATTGGAGTGGACACAATGTCCACTCCAATGAAAGCAATGAGATACGTTAGGATGTAGATAGTGTAGAATCGTATTGTTGTTATGGCTGAAAAAATACGTACCTATTAACGATAACAGCCGATGAATATAAAATTTATAAGCAGGAAAACATAAGCGTAACACTTCACCGTAACGTAAGAGGCGTGTTTTCATGTTCATGCGTGTGTCAATGGGGAACGCCAGAACTGAGGTTAAACTTAGTCAGGGAACTTTTTAAATTGTAGTTAATACTAGAGAACGTAACAGGAGTTTTTTGGTGAGTAGGATGTCGATTTTCACAACTATCTCGGTAGACATTTGGCGGGAACGCAGCCTGTTATTAGTTTTAAGGTCATTTTACTCACTACATGAAAGTCAAATAGAAGGAACAACTAGACAAAAATGTGAACGCGACCTGAAAGTCCACAACAAACGTACAAATGTATTGTAAACTTATGCTCGTTATAAAAGCGTACTGCTGGAATTTCAACATTCCAAGTTTTGAAAGGCATAAATATTGTAACTTTTAAATACAATAAAACAAGATCTGCCAGCAAGAAACAGCAACATCCACCCTAAAGCTACTTTCAATAACACTTACGTCTTTAGCTATTTTTGATATCCTGTAATCACTTACATTTGCTTGCATGCATTTATTAATTAATAAAACCTACATAACTTGTCTTACTCAACTTAATATTATATTCTTTTCTAATCGTTATTCTGATATCGCAATATTTCAAAACTAATTAGAGATTCACAATAATATAAAAGACATTAAAGACATCACATAGTCCGCGCGCGAGCTCCGTGGAATCGGTGGCTTACTTAAAACATCGGTGGTTTTATTTCAAGTATGCGGCGCACTGACGACGCACACTAAACTAGAGTTATTGTTATTTTGCGCGCTAAATTGACGCTTTCCTAATAGGCCTAAGTTTAAGGTGGCATGGCTCGGCGCCTCCGCATGATTTAATCGATTTTTTTTTAACTGATCAGGCGGAAAAGACCACGACAGTACTTGAAATAAAACCACCGATGATTTAAGTAAGCCACCGATTCCTCGGAGCTCGCGCGCGGACTATAGGTTGTATTCCTTGCATTAGGCCTAACCCAACTAAGCGTTAGCTGTACTTGGCGTGGACGTTACTAGAAACGAGCATAATAATAACAAGCAACAGTTTTATCTCTACAATTATTACGGAAACCTTGGGACCGGTCTATTGGCTCTTTCCAAATACTTAATATACTTTTACAAGACGTATTTTGTCTAGTACTTAAACCAAATTAAATTCAGCAAGCTCAGTTTTTACACCTATCTGCTCCGAACTTAACATTACGAGTCGTGAGTCGTCTTATGTATCTGTTGTTCTTGAACGGTCGTCATCAAGTATCGTCTTCGAACGCTTAAGTTCAATGTCAAAAGTTCAACAGCCTATCGATTTTACGTCAGAAAAACTCAACCACCGCCCCCTGTATTCGGCATGCCGTCTCTTTCTACACGTGCCAAAATATTATGTTGTTCATTTTGACAGTTGTACGAAATATTACTTGGATTTTATTTTGTAAATTCTGATTAGGAGAACATAAGAAAAATATATTTACATATTTAATGAAAAACTTAAATAAATTAAATAAACTAACAACAAACTCTAAAAGGGCATCGAAAAACTCCTCCTCATCGCTGGTAATGTGCCCAAGAGACTGGCGGCGTTGCCACGTTGTATGACAACACTTAACCTCTGCTCTGATCAAGGTAAAAGCCAGCCCTTGGGTCACGGGAAGCGTCAACTAGGCGTTTTGAAAGTTCTTTGAACAGGCTATGGAAGAAAAAAATAATAAATTAATGTTATCTGAACCAAAGTTTTGATTTTTTTTTTTTAAATACTATAAAAATGTTACTACAATCTGTCGTCCTACACCCGTTTCAAGGTACTGGAAGCATACTGGAAGGATATTTTGGCGCCCGCGCCCGGGTGACGTTGTCAAGGAGGGGCTTACTATTGGATAAAAAAATCTAAGGAGCATAGGGAAAAATCATCACACTGAACTTATTATATTGTCCGAAACCTGAAAGCTTAAAACAGTGATTATCTCATTGCTTTCCTATTACAACAAAATAATCCCCTCATCTCTTAGGTATATGTTGTTTTTCAAAATTTACCTCTTCTGTCATAATGGTAGCCTAGTACAACTTACGGAATTCTAGTCTCTGGCACATTTTTCTGCTATTTTTGATTCCTTTTAGAAAGAAGATTGAGTTGCTTTTAGAGTGTCCAGCTTTTCTTATACCTTTATACGCTATTCAATTCAATATTAAACAAAACTTTTTAACAACAAAACAAACCATTTAAAAATATTATGAAGTGAAAAATAACCCAAGTTTCGGGCTTTGTTTTTTATAATAAATTGTCAAATAGGCACTGAGTTTTTTTTTTATATATTTCGGTTTTTTTATAGCTCCTGTTTTGGAGATTTAATCCACATACGTTTATGTATCACTACTACACAAATGTATACTAACATACTTTATCAACAAAGACAATCATTTTTCTTTTTTGTTTCGATTGTTTTTATATGCGGAAACTTGTAAATGGCCTTCAAATTCAGTTTTACGAACATTGTTTATATTAGCTGTAAGTTTCCCAAACAGTATATAAAAAAATTAAAAAAACATGATTAAAATCATTGAAGTTACCTGATAAACAACCTACTCATTCGCCTTAACATATTTGATTCCAATCAATGCTTTAGTCTAACTAATGCGATGTGCCTATGATTTACATGGCACAACAAGGGCTATTTTGTTCAATCCTGGCTTCCACGCTTTGAAACAGGGTGATAGATTTCAACGTACCAAAGTGTAAGAGGAACCTCGTTGCGCATGCGCTAGGGATGCAAGGGAACGCACATTTCGACGTGAATAGTATCGGCACATTAGCTCAGTGGCAGAGCACCTTACCCGAGGTGGAGCGGGGAGGAGGTCGTTGGTTCGAATCCTTCATGTGCCCTTTTGGCTAATCTTTATGTCATAAAAGAGTAAGTATCATTGACGTTTTAAAGTGCTAGAAATTTTTTCATACCTTTCCTTGAAGAAAAATGAAAAATTTGGTTTGTCGACAAAAAGACACACCAAAGTTTTGCAATTTTCGAGCTTTCCTACATGAGATACTTAAGATTAATAAATATTATATTATTTCCAGTTAAGTTTAGACGTGGAGGTTGTCGTACTACAAACTGTTCTAATCTGTTGGACATTGGTTAAATCAATGCATTTGCCATACTTTTTATTTCCTTTTATTTTTGTAATGGGAAATCATCAAATGACTCCTCCCGCTCTGGGCGGAGCAGTAGGGAGTGTGAAACCCATCCATGTTCCTTCATCGCCCTTTGTGTTCCGGGGGCACGGTATCTCTTGCGAACAGTCCCGCAGCCCCGGCAGGCATCGGCCCTTGCGGACCCCTTCATTTTTGCTGACTCTCTGTGAGGCGCGCGTGGAACACGAACGCGCCGTCGACACGGCCTGTCGTCATGAGACGGACGGACGGCGAGCTAGCCCATAGCTCCCCGTCCACAGGCCCGCGCCTACGGTGGCCGGAAGCCACCACGTGACCCCCGACGCCCGGGGCGTCTCCCGCGGCGGCCGGGACGTGTGGATCACTCCCTGTCCCGTTCCGCCACCTCCTTCGCTAGCATGACTGCTTCGCAGAAGGAAGCGACGGCTTCCCATTCCGTCTCGATCCGGACCATGGATTGAACCAGGGCCGGGAGCGAGAGGTCGCCGCCGCCGATCGCCGCTTCAAGGACACGGTGGATCTCCGCCCAAGCGGGGCACACCTCCACAGTGTGCGCCACCGTGTCCTCCGGTCGATCCTCACAGTGGAAGCACCCGGGCGTCTCCTCCCGCCCGATTCGATGAACTTATCGAAACATCCGTGTCCGGTAAGAACCTGCGTCAGGCGGAAGGTGAGGACGCCGTGGCGTCTCTCCAGCCACTCCTCAAAGAGGGGACTTACTGCCACTATTGTGGCGTGCCCTGCACGGGGTTGCGACAGTCGCTCTCTCCATGTCGCCATGAGATCACGCCGGAAGTCCGTCCGCTGAGCGACAATTTGCCACGGCAGCGGAGTTTCCCCCCGGCGTAGCGCCTCCGCGCGCCACTCGCGCAGGCGCGCGAGGACTATCGCCTCCAGATCCCATGGCGGCAATCCGGCAAGGAGGCTCGCCGCCTCGCGGGAGATCGTGCGGTACCCCCGGATCAGCCTTACGGCCACCACCTTTTGGGGCGCGTTCAAATAGTGGGCGGCTCGCCGCCTCAATGAACGCGCCCACACCGGGGCCCCGTAAAGGGCCATGGACCGCATGACTCCCGCGTAGAGCCTCCGGCAGATGCATTTCTATTTTGATAGGTGCAACCATCCTTCATAATTATGGGTTTTGTTGTAAATTCGCCTTCAGAGTTATTATCATAACATGTATACATGTAATATACAGGGTGTAAACAACCTCATCACGAAGCCGTCAACCAAGCATTCTGTACATCAAACTAAGTAACTTTTTGCAAAAATTATTGCTGGGAAATGGTTTTTTTTGGGGTGAAAAATCATGTTTTGTGGTAAAACTCAATGTAACGCACTCAAAACATTGTGCTGATGGATGGATTGAATAATACGGGGGTCGTGGAGGTGTTTAAAGTAAAAAAATTACATTACAAAAAAAAAAACTAGTATTTAAAAAAAAAAACTTGTCAATAAGTTCGAACTTTCTTCTTTCGTTCGAAGGTTCCCAGGTATGGCGTAGAACAAAAAAAATATCGCAATGACGGGGAGAATAAGTGCCTTTCGACTTCGTTAAGAGGTTTTTTACACCCTTTATTATACAGCTAACAAAAAATGGTGGCTTAGTATCAGCGTAGACTTCTGAATACCTATAACATCTTACTCTTTTGGATGGGAATTCATAAACCGTAGGCAGTGCACAGCTGCATCCTGTTCTAAGACAACATAATATTTTCCTTCATCCGACTCCTTTATATACTTTTCAATTTTATTCTATTTTAATAAATAATTTTGTAGTGAACATTGTAGCTAAGATTAACTTGTCTCCTATACGCATGCGCCAGCCGAAACGGGGATGAGTAAAGTTCATAGTAATCGTCGGTAACACCTAACGCAACTGTCTGTTAAAAACTACTAATCACGAAAACTACTGAACGAAGAAAAATTTTTTTTCATCATAAGATAGAGTGTTTCTCAGGAAAGATTTAGGTGTATGTCACATACATATAGGTTTGGTATGAGCTGAGCTACCGCAGGTCATGTAAAGGAAGTCTTGATTTTTTTTAGTGCGAAACCAGAATGGAGCAATACTGGCAGCAATGCTAGTATTATGTAAAATGGAATATATATTTGAAGGTAAAATGGTATTTAAATGCTGTAAAGGTCAATATTTTATGTGGTCCCCATTGGCCCTGGATCGAACGATTTGGAAGTCATGGGTCTCACACAGGACAACAGGACACAGGCTAATAGTAACAGAAATATTTTAGAATGTAGAGTAGAATAACCTATCTCATCATCTGCCAAACCTTTTCTCAACAAGGTCGGCTTCCAGTCTAACCGAATGCAGCTGAAAAGAAGTGTATTACATAGAGCGGCTGCCTATCTGACCTCCATAACCCTGTTAGTACTGAGTAATACCCCTGGTAAGACTGGTTGTTTTTCTCGCTAACATCTGCGTTACTTTATATACGAGTAATATGTTTTGCTAGTTATTAAAAAATTGGTTTTTAATATTAAAAAATCTTGAAATATTACTTACAGGTTGTACCTAATGTTATATTTTAGTTTAAGTGCACTCAGTGAATTGAAAATGTTTTGTTTTTACAAATGTAAATTAAATTTCTTATTTGTAAGAAATGTTATGCTCCACCAAAATTATTATTTTGTGCCAAAAAATATTTTTAACATAGCCGATCTAAAGTCACATACGCGGCGCGGCGGCGTGAGTTCCGATTATGACTACGCGCCACATTATTCTTGTACAGCCATATTTGGCTACTACTAGCTGACCCGCGCATCTTCGTCTGCGTCATATAAGAGAGACAGAGAGGTGGTTAGAGAGAGTGTGAGACACCCTTAAGACCACCCCCAGATAGACATAATAATGCTTTCGCGAACTTTTTATAGAACTTTTTAAGAGGAACAATTCGTCATACACGATTGTTGATTTTTTTGCAACATTTTTCATTGATGCTCTGCTCCTATTGATTGTAGCGTGATGTTATATAAACGTTGTAACGTTGTTGTTCGTTGTTGCCTTCTCCGATAAATGGGCTATCCAACACTAATAGATACTTTCAACTCGAACCAGTAGTTCCTGAAATTAGCGTGTTGAACCAACCAAACAAACACTTCAGCTTTATAATATTAGGTATAGTATAGAATCAAGTAGGCAACAATTTAATTTCTCTAAAATATTTGCATTAATCGCTAAAATATTCATTTTTTTTAAATAAGGGCTTCTCTCGCCAGCCTCCTCAGCCTTACGTTATCATCCTTAGATACTTGATGACAGTCATCCAGCTAGGTCGAAAGTTCTCATCAAGGTGCATAAAATGAGACCAAACACGATATAGATGCTGTAAACTCTTAACGACCTCTTGCAACTGCCTTCCGTCTCCATCGCCAGACCTTCGATGTAAGTCATACTCTAGCTAAGTTTAAAGTTCTCATCAAGGTCCATGAAATGAGCCCAAACACGATATAGCTGCTTCAAACTGTAGCGGACCTCTTGCAACTGACTTTTGTCTCCACCGTCAGACCTTCGATGACAGTCCAGACAGGTCTTAAATTTTCACCAAGGTGCATGAAATGAGGTCAATAACAATATAGCTGTAAATATAATCTACGTATACTGCGTATGGATTATTGATTATTGCGAATAGCACGGCAAATGTAAAAAGAAATATAGGAAACCTCACAGCACCATATAAAAAACAAATCACAAAAAGTGAAAATAATGTGAGGGGGGGTTTGAACCTGCAACCCCGTAGTTTACAGAGCGGTCATGAAACCGGTAGGCTATTTACTTCGTTGACATAAGCTACAAATAGCCGTTCTCATGTACTTACGACATGACTGAAACGTCAAACCATTGAAGTATACGGACATAATGCAAAATTGCCTACCCCCCTTAAGGAAGTAGCGTGATAATATATAGCCTAAATATTGAAGAAGCCTATGCAGTAGTTTTGACGTGATGCGCACACAAACATTTCGTACCAACTACTTATACCGAAGAAAGCTGATTATCTTGAGTTCCGCTATTTTGTGCGTATTTACGTCAAAAAACAAATTTCAAGAAAACTGAGAAATGACATTTACTTGTATTAGTTATGAAGTATATGTAGTAACTTTAAAAGGTTACACTTTATTGGTTTTGATTGTATAGGTGTTTGAAGTTTATTATTTTTAAACACAAAACCCTCTTTTTTGCGTCTCTGGATGAGATTTTAAAAAAATGCTAAAACAGGTTTTTCTTTATTTTTATTAATAAGTATTTATTCTGATTTTCATGATTTTAGAACAGTCTACAATATTTTTTTTCATACAAACTTTACCCCCCCTTTTCACCCCCTTTTTCCAAATTTTCTATAGCCTAAATGTTATTCTGAATGTATTTAAATAGATTTGTGAACATTTCAACAATATCGGTTCAGTAGTTTTTACGTGATGCCAAATTTCATTCCAAAACGTTGGATATTTTCTCTGGCTGTTGAATATATCTTGCTGTTCCTGTGTTTTCAGGCAGTAATATCAGTACTTTCTTGTATTTCTTACTTAATCCCCATTCAGACAGTTTGACTTACCTACAAAATATGACAGTTATAACATAAAAAATCCACAGCTTTGTTATTACCAACACTAGAATTATGTCGTATACAATACGGATTTTAGTCATAGTGTTTAAGATTGCCATAATCATTTTGATATTTTTTTAACATATTTTACTGTTGTTTACCGTATCTAATACGTTCTGCAATAATAAAGTTGATTAATAGATGTTCATTAGTGCTGACATTTAGGAGTATTATGCACATGAGATGACCTAATAAAGAACAAAGAGCAAAAACTGTAAAAATTACAGCGTTAATATTCATCACCCTTACAATTTGCTACCTTGGTCGCTTCATCTATCCGCCAGATGGCGTATCCTTCGTTGGGGGATGAGGAGTGAATCAGCATTAATGTTCTATCCCTCTCTCCTCCAGCCTTCGCATCGGCGCGATTTATTTCTCAAAGCTTATTATGTCCTGGTAGCAAGCAAAAAGTTTTTAGACAACAAAACGTCAGCGTCTATTGCGTGTTACACAACGAGCTTAAGGCGACTACAGGTGGCCTACCATGACGTCTTAAAACAGGATCGTTTTAATCGCGTTCCAGTGTGGGTAAGAGACGGAGCTATAGAGGACGTCTAGCGCCATCTCTTTCCCACACTGGCACGAAATTAAAACGATCCTGCCTTAAGACGTAATGGTAGGCCCACAGGAGCTAAATTAGCAACTCTAATTATGGTGGTTCAAACGCGTGTGAAATACTGATAGAATAAAGTTCTAATCAGTTTGTACTACAAAGTGGTTGTTACGTCAGTCACTGCGGGCCAAATAGTGCGAAATGAGTGGTTTTTTGCGAAAAAATAAAACACTATCATGCTAATATGTTGCTTGTAGAATGATTTGCCAAAAAATCAGAATGATCGCATGTATTTGAGTATAGTTTACTCGTTAAAAGAATTTTTTAGAGATAAGTTCGTTTTTCTTTTTGTATTGAATACAATTAGTTGAATTATGTTTTCAAAACATTATCAAACTAGCATATATCCTGAAGAATATCATATATTTTTCTGGTTTTGTTTATTGCAGTGAATCATATTATGCTTTTTTGCATTATAAAACTCGCGTTTAGCTCCTGTAGAAACGAATGTCCTGTTTAAACGATGATAAGTTTACCAAAGTTTACGTGCACAATGGAGGAAGTGTATTGAAAAGTAAATATCGAAAGAATAGGAGTATTAATACAATGAATTAGGAACGGAACTTGAATCATTATAATATAATTGAAAAACAAAAGCGATAAAGCCTATTTGTATCATCAAGAATATTCTGTAAAAAACAATTGTTTACTTTCTGTCATTTTCAACATAAAAAATATTATTTTGATTAATTGTTACAAGTACGAACGAGGACATTCTGATAGCTTTGGTGGTATCATTAACCCCATTTAGTGTGCAGAAGTGGCGCTGTAATACTAGGACAACATAGACCGCAAGAAGATTAGGCAGTAAAGAGCATTATTTTGTATTAACTGTATACTATACTGTATTTTTTATGATTTTTTTTAGCTATTACTACTATATCATTATCTCTAAAAAATATAGTAGTCGTAATCGATAATAATGTAGTATAATACTAGTGTATATCTATTTAAATGGCCTTAATCTATCATGACATATTAAGATAAGCTTATTTCGGTTTGTTTAACATCAATATTTTATGTTATTTTTTTTTTTTTATACTGTTCGGGAAACTTACAGCTAATATAAACAATGTTCTTAAACCATACGAATTCGAAGGCCACTTACAAGTTTCCGCATATAAAAAACACTCGAAACAAAAAAGACAAAGAAAACACAACAAAACTAAACCTTTGATTATAATTACTCACGAGCTGTCATTCAATACAAATTAATCTCCTTTCTGAATTAATATAAAAGCTGCCTTCCCCGGGCATTAAACCCAATACGTTGGCTCATAAGGTACTTTTACCTCGCTGATTCATCACTTCTCGTTTTAAACTAGACTAATTAAAGATTTTTAATTTCGCGAAAGGTACATTGTGCGACTGAACGTTCAAAAAATATCGAATTATTCTTCGTTCGTCCCACTGAGTTTCGGCTCACATAACAATATTCTGGTTCGTCCCAAACAATATGCTTCCTTTCCCCAAAACATATTTTCTATTGTTTTATTCCCGCTTCGTCCTATTTTATTTTTTTTATTGGCCAAACTTACTTTTTTGTACAATCAGCAAAGAAAGCTTACCTACGTATTATTAAAATATATTAAATAAAAAGTAAAAAAAAAAATCATCAATCAACTATTTAAAACAACCACTCCTCTCTTGTCTTCTTCGCGAGAGAAAACTTATTAGTATTATTTGACTTTTTAGTAATAAATACTTTAATAAGTACTAGGAGAACAGAAACGTGAAGAATATGACAATACTACATTACGGAATCTACTTAAATCTTTGTATGTGAACTCAATTTAGAATTTGAACAGAAAGTACTAGGAGAACAGAATCAAGAAGGAGATGTTGGAGCCGCTGAAATCGTCTTTTAGTGAATACCCAACAATAACTACTAGAAGAACAGAATCGTGAAGAAGATGTTAGTCCCGCCGTTTACCAGTCTACAAGTCTACTACTGTACATTGTTTTAGTATTTACTGTTTGAATAAAAACCACCTTTAATTAATGCAAGTCTAGTACTATTACAATTTGTTAGTTTTTATTTCAAAGTTATTAATTTTTAAATATGTAAGTGTAAATTGTTTATGTATTATTGGAACTATTTGTTTTCTTAGTTATAAGACTAATTACTTTTTTTTTCTCATAGCAGGTTAGGTTAGGTTTATTTTTGTGGAAATTGTTTTAGTATTTCCGATAAGTTAGAAAGAAAGAAATAATACATTAGTTTTTTTGTAGACTATACTTTTAAATCACTTGTAATTTAGGACGAAGCAGGAATTCAAAAGTGATGTGAGACGAACTAAGATTTTTTGGAATGTGGGTCAAAACTTCGGGACGAACGAAGAATAAACCAAAATGTCATGTAAGTAATTTATAAATTTTCTTTTACTCTATGAATCCGTTTCATTTCACACGGTTGAACTAACTGAAACAGTTTTGTACAGACACTCTCCAGACACTACCTACTTGTCCTTATACATACAGCTGGTTATTACACGCACGCGCGCCGGTTGCGAGTACTACTAAAATTACCAATAAAGATAGTCTTTCAAAGGCTTCATGCTTACATCTCTAATTACATCATTGAATCTTGTCAAAACATTAAAAACTTATCATTATGAAACAGTAAAAATGGCTGTTAGCATCTTCTTTCTTAAAACTTGGGAAAAGCTCCTAGTTAATAAAATGTTTTGTATACCGCTAAGTGTAACTTAACGGATAACTTTTGCCCCTTCGTACAAAACCTAGAGACACCTACTTGTAAGACCTATATTAAAGCGCACTAATGCTTGATTTTTAACTCTTGGCCTAGGTGTATAAAAATAAAAGTTTATTTCGTGTCGGTACTAGGGCAGCAAATTTATACAGTGGAACACAAAGGGCGATGAAGGAACATGGATGGGTTTTAGTCAGTAAAAGTCTGACACTCCCTCCTGCTCAGCCCAGAGCGGGAGAAGTCATTTGATGATTTCCCATCCGAAAAAAAAAAAAAAAGGTGTTTCGATTTGTGGAAGTAAATGACTTCACTCAACTTTTTCAATATATCACTGCGAAGCGTGTCATTTTGCAAACTCTAATTCTGCGCCTAAACGGTGTAGTCTACATGTTAAACAACTGGTGTCGTTAATGAGAAGGAAGACATCAGTTTTGAAAGGCAAAAGGTGAGAGAATATAAGATTAAGAACGTGTGTGCCAAAACTTGACAAGTTTTCTTGAATTCCAATTTCTTATTTTTCGATTATTCTTTATATTTTATAGTTACATCGTTTGAATAAATCTAAAGCGTTCGACAAAAACTTCACGACTAAAAATTAAATAGAGTAAAAATTACACATAAAACATATCCCCCAACCTCAACCCCTTTGGGGTGAAATAGCTATTAAATGTTTTATCATGTCATTAATCCGTCACCGTGTCGGCTGTAAAAAAAGGTGAAGACTAAGGAAAGATTTTTGAAAGTTTTTGTTTTATAAATCTTCAAAAAGGATTGGACAATTTGAAAAACCTGCAAATAATTTGTTTTGAACATAGAAATAAAAAGTACCGCTCAAGTTCGCCGATAATATTTATGTTATCAATATAAATTACCACTAATCAATCGTATTTCACGTCCCCCCGTCCCTTGCTCGAGCCAGTCCGCGTTGCTGAGCCTGTAGTCCAACATCAGTCCCCAAATAAGGACACCACTCAGCTCAGCCGTGTAGTCGCTTAGTTTGTAAGTTTTTACCCTGGCTGGAGGCCTTACACTCAAGGTAGGGTTAAGGTTAGTCCGGTTAAGTAAACGACAACCCCTTTTGGTTGTAGTCCACGTGGATCAAATATAGATCTGATTTATCAAGAGTGTTTCACACACAATCTTTACAGAATTCCTAGCTAATATTAAACCGCATAAAATTTTTATTACGCGGCACTTATTGGTCACACATAGTATACACGCGACCAAATGAGTCTTTGTATTTTATACGAGTGGAATGTTATCAATTTAGTAACAATCAAACCGTTTTTTAATAATTCATTGTGAACAAAATTCAAACGAATAGAATATTTGAATGAAAAAACATAACAAATGGCCGCAAGGAAAATAAAAGTATTCATAAAACATCTTGCTTTTAAATGATCTAACTCCTTTCTATGCATACACAAACCCATTCTAAACATCAACATATTAATGCAGGAATGCAGTCTCGCTTTTCTGATTTGCTAGTGTTTGAATCGATCTCGGTCACACTATTAAAATTGAACACGGTTTTCATTACTAACTATCAACTGATTGTTAATATTTATATACCTACTCCATAATTCTACTGCTTGAAACAATAAAATACTCTTCAGTGGTGACAATTCATTGATTAGAAAAGAAGTCCAAGAACTGAAGCACTGCAGATGTTAAGCAAACGAGTGGTTCAACTTGAAGGGGAACAGCAGATGACCTTGATAGCCAGAGGCTGCCCCCAAGGTGGAGTACTATCCCCGCTCCTCTGGAATCTGGTGATAAATGATCTCATCACAAAACTCAACGTGAACCATTTTTACACAATAGGGTATGCCGACGACCTCGCTATCCTCATTTACCCCGCGAAACTACGGATCTTCACTGATGGATCTAAAACAGGTACTGGTACAGGTGCTGGAGTCTTCTCGGAGGATCTCAACATCCATATAGTCAGCCCACAACACGGTATTTCAGGCAGAATGCATGGGCATTTCCCTGGCGGCATCTGCCATCTTAGCCAGGGAGGTTGTGGACCACTCCATTCGTATACTCTCAGATAGCATAACTGTACTGCTAGCTCTAAACAACCACACAGTCAACTCTGAGTTAATAAGTCTGAACCAGGTTGGTAATCTCAATAACATAACCATCCAATGGATCAAGGGACACAGCGATTCCCGAGGCAATGATGCGGCGGACGAACTTGCGAGCATGGCAGCGGTGGGACCCGAACCTATCGTTAAACCTATCACTGCCCAGTGGTTGCAACATACAGGGCAAAGTACTTCGGTAACCCAGGTACTCTCCGCGAGATTGTCAGCAACATCAATACGCTGCTGGCGTTTCTCGGGGAGTTAGGGTGGATCGAATAAATTTTCCACCCGTACGCAAAATACGCGCTTTGACGTGGAGTTGTGGACCAGCCCGCTATACAATACAATACCTACTCCATAATTCTACTTCTTGAAAAAATAAAATACTCTTCAGTGGTGACAATTCATTGATTAGAAAAGAAGTCCAAGAACTGAAGCACTGCAGATTCTACTAACATGCAAGACTCTGGCGTAATCTGCCAGCTGCGTCATTGTGGTAAGTTTTGTTTAAGTGGCACAGCCACTTACCATACACGCCGCAACTTAGTTTGTAGGTAGGGTCGTGAGTGAACTCGGCGTTTACCGGTCAGTGTCTAGACTGGCGGGTAGGCCCAACAAACAGCAGACAGATAATTATCTACCAGGACAACATATTTGCGAGCAACTCTACATCTAACACAATCACACACTGACTCACATTCTCTAGAGGTTACGGCTGAGAGATATTGTTTTAACTTTAACTTATATGTTTCTGATAACCGGAAATAGAAAAACATTTATATGTCGACACATTTTGATTGTGAACTATTTATTCTCGCTGATCTCATCAAATTATTGTTATGCATTATTTTATTACAAATTCAAATCTTAGAATTTTTTTTTTCCAAGTGACTTTTGTTCATGTCTTTTGGACTTCCAAATATATAGCCATTTTGCATTGTTTGAAGAGGTTTTTTGAGAGTAGGTTTTATTTTATTTCTCCTCTCCTAAAATTGTTTTATTTCTCCATTTTTAAGTTTAAAGTTGATTCAAAGACGCTTGATGATCGTCCAATCGATGAGCTAGAGCCCATTAAACTTTCGAAACAATCGCATGGGCCCTGTAAAAACGTTTCGTTTACGTAATACTTAAATCCATATCTTGGAAACTACTGATCCGATTTTATGAAACTTTCTCTTTTCTCTAAATTAAAAAGACACTTAATCTAATCTATACTTAAAATGTCACTTTCGGGATATCATTGTTTTTGAGCTCCCGATATTTCGACGCTGTAACAAGCGCCATGAACCAATAAATCTAATCTAATCTAATCAATAAGTCCTCTAATCCTCACATGATAGATTATGTACAGGCGTTACCAGTTACACTGGTACCAATAGCAAATACCTAAAAAACGCTAGATATTTTGAAGCTGTATAAACAGACGAGTAATGGAAGGAAAATAACCCTACAACTGTGCCTACACCCTACAAATACGTAATTATACAACGGATGTTGAGATATAATGCATCTCTTTGCATTTCAGCAGGGCTATTACGTATCTTTCTGATATCCAGTGACTATCAAGCTTCGGTTGTACACTGAACTTTGATGACAACCGTGCATGTCTTAATATTGGTATTACGTATGACACTGAGTGGATATCACATTACGGTGACTAACAGGGTCATACATAATACGAAACTATCCTTTTGACAGTTAATTGATGGACACTGAGCCCAGTTACTATCATTTCGAGCTGTCAACAAAGATTCGTAATAGTACCCTACTGGTCTGTTAGTACATCGAGACCGGAGAAAAACTTCCCGCCCCAAACCGGGTATGACTTGCCCGAGCTTTGAGGGCCTGCCCGCCTTTGTGAAAAAATTGCAGGAAATTGTATTGTACAAATCAATTAGGGAGAAAAGACGAAAGCCGAAAGAGGGAGGCTAAAAAGTAAGTACCGTTGGAATCGTTTGTGTTGTGGTTTTAGTGCTTAGTGTAATAAATAAAAGGTGTTTTTGTGAAGTTTCCTATATTTATTTCGATATTAAATAAAAACATATTTTTACAAGTCATTCTTTTGACGCACAGCTATGACGTCTCTTATTTTCTTATTTTAATTTGAACCTAGAGCCAATTTCTACCATAAAGGTGGTTTTTCTGCAGCTTAGTTAGGTATTAGGTATGTTGACCATGTAGGTTTATGGCCTTGTAGTTACATCCTGTTCTATATCAGGTAAATAAGTAAATTGTCAACCTCATAATTAAGCGTAGTTTTATTTATTTTAATCACAGGGTATAAACTTTCCGAATCAAGTGTATGTTAACAGTTCTGGGAAAAATATTAGTCGCATCACTGGTAGGTATATTCAATTTTCCATCATTCAAAAAATCTGGGACTTATGCTCGGGCAATGCTTTGGGCTCGCAGGAGGTGTACAACTTTCGCTACAGACTTCGATGTACTAGGATATCATAAAAGAAAGAAAATGTACAGTCCGGCTAAACCCAGTCCGTAGGGGTGAGTAAAACAACCCTTCGTTATTGTTGAAACAGGAAACGGTATCTTTAAACTGTGTTTGTCTCTCCTTAATCGGCACCCGTATATACAGGGTGGAATTTTGTAATGCCACCTGGAGGGAAAGTACTCTTAATACTGCAGATAGAAAATTTTACTCAAAGGAAACATACCTTTATTTTTTAATAGAAAGCAAACTGCATTCAAAGATTTTCGAAAATTCTCTTCTCCCACACCCGGGAGCCGAACCGGCTAAAATCTGAAAAAATTATACCCTGTACTTTTATTGCATCGATCGTTAGGGTCAATTATAAGGATGAAATCTCTCTAACAAACATGATAAATTAAATGAAAGGAAAACCGATAAATCGATATTTAAAATACTATTTTATGGTTAATCGCTACTGGATACTACTACTATCCACGCACAATCTTGGTTAAAAGCTACTGGATAGTACTACTATCCGAGCTCGGCTCAGTGGATGACCTTCGTACACGTGGACTAACACTACATTATTTCTCATAATTCCGCACCAAACGTTGAAAGAAAATCTTACTTGATTGTTAGTTTCATGAACACGAACAGGATTCACTCGAGACCAATAATGGTTATTGCGGCGATTGTACATGCCATTATTGCTGAAGTTGGTTTCGTCAGACCATACAATGTTACTCAAAAAATTAGGGTTTCGGTCAATTTCTCCAAGCATGTTTTCACAAAATTGTAATCGTCTCTCATGATCCCGAATATGCAATTTTTGCACCAACCGACCTTCACGATAGCATTTTTACTTATACTTTTTCAGCACTTTAAGTACGCGAGTGTGGGTTGTTCCTAATTCATCGGCAGCATCTCTACTTGAAGCCTTCGGATATGATTCAAAGTATGTTAAAACATCTAGTTCAAAATCGAAATAGTTTTGCTGAATAGTTTGCCGTCTCTTCTTGAAACCACCCGTATTCTTTAAATTATCTACCATTATTTTCAATACGAACCGAGTTGGTGCCTGTCGGTCTTGATATCTCTCTCCATACCACCGCAGAGCTAGATTCACGTTTTTGTTATTTAAAAAATAAGCTTCCATTAAATCAAACGGTTCTTGATAAGCCATTTTCACCGTGAGACAAAATGTGAAATGAGTTGTAAAAACAATCAAATGTGAATAACAACTATTACAATCTAATTTTCAAATTTTAATCTAACATTCCATATTTAAATTACCTCATATACGCAGCTACGAGTATGTCGCAAAGGAGTCTGCATTACAAAATATGGATGTTAGTTAAAGAGCTTTAACTTGACTCATTGAATTTGTAACTTCAGATTTCCTGGTTTTCCTTTCATTTAATTTATCATGTTTGTTAGAGAGATTTCATCCTCATAATTGACCCTAACGAGCGATGCAATAAAAGTACAGGGTGTAATTTTTTCAGATTTTAGCCGGTTCGATTCCCGGGTGTGGGAGAAGAGAATTTACGAAAATCTTTGAATGCAGTTTGCTTTCTATTCAAAAATGAAGGAATGTTTCCTTTGAGTAAAATTTTCTATCTGCAGTATTAAGAGTACTTTCCCTCCAGGTGGCATTATTACTATTCTAAAACTCCACACATGAAAGTTGCTAGTGTGAGTATGCGGTCATCGCGTACTTTGGGGTGTTTCAAATGGTTCCTGTTCCTGTCCATTTGCATAAAATTGTAAGACCTAATATAAAATAATAATAAAAGCATTTATTTCAGGTCCGAGACCCATATTAATCAAAAATACAAACACATAAATAATTGATATAGCAGAATTACATTAGAATTTCATACGGCAATATATAACTTGACATACTTTTGTTACTCCTAATTATTATATTTTCGCATAACATTTTACGCATAACAGCTTACGCATAAATTTATTTACGCATTAGGATATTAAAGCATATTTTTTATAGGCATAATAATTAACTCCTAAAATGTTAGACATACCCTGATTGGATATACCAATTTATTTTGACGATTACATAACATATTTGTTTTGAACATAATTGATTGTGAACATATGTGAGTTTTTTTCCCTGTAAGAAGCATGCAAACAAGCATACACCATGCATGCAGCAAGCATGCATGTAGCAAGCATGCAGCATGCAAGCAAGCATGCAGCAAGCAAGCATGCAGCAAGTAACCATGCAGTATGCAACATGCAGCAGGCATGGTTTCTGTCACGGCTCCGGCACTGCGGGGCTCCGGCGGTCCCACGCGAGCTTATCGTCGCAGATGTGGTTTTAACGTTTGCCGCCGCAGTTGAGGCTTGCCGGCGAAAACGGCCAGCAAGCCGAAGCCTGCTCCTTGCGGGCCGCCTCGCTCCACCGCGCCTACGCGGTCTTAGATTACACTCTAGGGGTAGGGCAGACAAGACTACGTGAAGTCGGTTTTGCAGCGATTTGTTTGGCAAAACTGTTTTGGCATAATTTGTTTTGCCATAATAATACTTTGCCATATTTTTTTTTGGCATACAGTTTATGTTGGCATAATCATCTTGAAGGCTAATTTATTTTGGCAAATTCGCATAATGTTACTAGGCATAATGACTATTAGCATAATAGTATTTACGCATACAATTAATAGAAATAACGGAATCATAAATTTGAGTTATTTTAACGTATTTATTTTTAATTAAAAATTCATTAAGTTGAGCTACAAAAGTTAGTGACAGAAACGACTCGCTGCAAAACCGACTCCACGTAGTCTTGTCTGCCCTACCCCTAGAGTGTTATTTAAAATCACGTAGGCGCGGAAGGGCGAGGCGGCCCGCGAGCTAAGGAGCAGGTGGTTCTAACACTCGCCGCCGCGGCTGAGGCTGGCCGGCGAATCCGGCCAGCAAACCGAAGCCGCGGTGGTGAGCGTGAACCACATCTGCAACGCGTGGGGCCGACGGAGCCCCGCAGCGCCGGAGCCGTGACCGAAACCATGCCTGCTGCATGTTGCATACTGCATGCTTGCTTGCATGCTTAATGCATGCTGCATGCTTGCTGCATGCTTGCTGCATGCTTGCTGCATGCTTGCTGCATGCTTGCTGTATGCTTGCTGCATGCTTATTACAGGGAAAAAAACTAACATATGTTCACAATCAACTATGTTCAAAACAAATATGTTAAGTATTACCTGCTTCAGGAGATATGGTTTTTTTCCAATCGTCAAAATAAATTGGTATATCCAATCAGGGTATGTCTAACATTTTAGGAGTTCATTATTATGCTTCTTTGTTATGCTTTAATATCATTATGCGTAAATAAATGTATGCCTAAGAATGTTATGCTTAATCATTATTATGATTAGAGAAATTATGCTTAAAAAAATATGCGTAAGCTGTTATGCGTAAATAATGTTATGCGAAAATATAATTAGGAGTAACAAAAGTATACCAAGTTATATTAGGTCTTGAAATTTTATGCAAATGGATAGGGAACCACAAAGAAATTATTAACTTATTAGATTCAGATCATTGTGGGTCAATTGATAACAATTCCTAATGTAAGCAAGAAAATCACTAAAAAGGATATCATTGTTAATCCAAAAACTAAAACTCGCCTGGAAACCTTTAAAACTAAACTTTTGTCTAAATTACCACTATTGTCAAACTCAAACTCAAATCATTTATTTCAATTAGACCATTACGGCACTTTTGAATGTCGAAAATACAAAAAAGCAAAGCTACAGTCACAGTCACAAGGCATAATAACTTGAGAAAGTACTGTAGTTGCCCATTCCCTAACGTAGATCTCTATGGAGAAGAACGGGCAAGAAACTCCATGGACACTCTTTTAAATCAAAATATTGTTACAAAATCTTGGTTACATCATTCATGTTGAGATTATACGTATATGTGAGAACGATGTAGAAAGACGTGCACATTAAGAACGTCCAGAGTAAAATGATAAATCAAAAATTAAAAAAAAAAAAAAAAAGTAATTAAAATGAACGAACCGTGGCAGCCAAGAGATGACCAGTCCCAACTGATAGCGCCCGTTCACGAACATGACGCATGTATCGGCACCATTCAACTCGACCATATTTAAGGGAACTAAGTGACCCGACACACCCGCCACCATCAGCGAGACATTTGAGTGAGCATGACATCCTCTCGTAGCCACCAAGGCATATTCAAGTCAATGAAAGATAACTAAATGTAAGTGGCGGCTGAACAGTACAAAGTACTCACACATATGCTATGCAATTATATAATACTAAAAACTGGAATCTACACAATGCAAGTAGGTATATTTTTACAATCTTCTGCAGCTTCCACAATACATTAACATGGGAATCAATTCTTCTTCTTCTTTGCGTGTCGATAGACTCAAATAATGCCCGACCAGTACAATCAATTAGTTTGCAACTATGGTGGTGGAGCAGGACCAGCATTTAGCCAAGCATTTTTATCATCAATGTAATCCCCCAACTTATAATATGCTTGCCTACATAGTGTGCGTTTTATACAAGATTTAAATTTCGTCTCATTCAGTTGAAGAATGTGGGGAGGTATTTTATTGTAACATTTCAAACAGTACCCCATGAAAGATGAATCTACTTTAGCAAGCCTGAAACCTGGCTGAACTAGTTGGTCCCTATTTCTAGTGTTATAGTGGTGTCTGTCACCTCTTTTACTGAATAGATGCAGATTTTTACTAACGTACATGATGTTTTCATAGATGTATTGACAAGGTACTGTCATGATATTAATTTCCTTAAACAGTTCTCTTAGAGAATCGCGTCTACGTAATTCATATATGGCTCTGATGGCTCTTTTCTGCAGAATAAATATAGACTCGATGTCTGCAGCCCGTCCCCATAGTAAAAACCGTATGACATAATACTATGAAAATAACTAAAATAGACTAGCCTCGCGGTATCAATATCAGTAAATTGACGGATTTTTCTAACAGCATATGCAGCTGAACTCAGCCGTCCTGCAAGAGATGTTAAATGAGGACCCCATTGTAACCTTGAGTCGAGCGTGATTCCCAAGAAAACCGTTTTATCGACAAATTCTAGTTTCTCTTGATTCAATATTATGTCACAATCATTACTTTTGACATTTGGTAGAGCAAATCTAATGCACTTAGTTTTTTTCCCATTTAGTACTAAATTATTAGCGGTAAACCAATTATAGACCTGCAGTAGGGCGTTATTTACGTCGTCAAGATCAGTGGCACGTCTGTTTATCCTAAATATTAAAGAAGTATCGTCAGCAAACAACACCATATGCGGATGGTTGTTAAATAAACGAGGTAGGTCATTAATATATACTAAAAAGAGGAAGGGACCCAATATCGAACCTTGTGGTACACCCATTTTAACCTTTAAACCCATTGAATTGACACCATTTATTTGTACCTGCTGCTGTCTACCATTCAAATACGATTTTACTAAACTAAGCGCAAGTTTACCTAAACCGTAATGCTCAAGTTTCAAGATCAGGGTTTCGTGATTTACGCAATCAAATGCCTTCGAAAGGTCACAGAAGATTCCTATGGCATCTTGTGCCTCTTCCCACGCAGTAAATATGTGTTTTAATAAAGTGACACCGGCGTCAGTTGTACAACGTCCTTTGGTGAAACCATACTGTTGCTCGTGCAATATTTTATTGGTGTTAAAATGGTTAAGCATTTGATTGATGGTACGGGCCTCGGCTTAGGGCGTCGCTGGGAGAGGACAGCAAGGGGACAGGCTGGATCGGAGTGGTGTCATTATTTAGGGACTGACTTTTGACTACAGGCTCAGCAACGCGGGCTGGCACGAGCAAGGGACAGGGAGGGTTCTAATAGGGTAATAGGTGCTCGCTTGTGCGTCGTAATTTATTCTAATTTAGAGTGATGTTAAAAATTGTATTATGTCTGATTTTTTACATATTTTTTAAAATGTAATTACGCTTTATTCAAACCAAAAAACAACGATAAAATAGCGATTAAAACGTAAAAATTGACTTAAGCATTTGATTTTTTACTAATTAATGTTATTAATTTTCGATATTCTTGTAGCTATGTGTCGACAAAAGGATATGTCTGATCCTTGATGTATTTTTTTTCAGTGAAATTTATAAATATTTATGATAGATATAGGAGTCTGAAATTGACTCTGCGATGATTTTTCATTATATTAGTTGTGGGAGATTAATCACTACTTTGTAAACAAATAAGTTTTTGTAAATGTGTTACCTAAAGTATCAATAAGAAAGACTAATATAATTTTAACATGTATTAAAAAATGCCAGGGTGTTGTTGAAGGTAAATTAGGCGACTAAAGTCCTTGAAATTTGCGCGAAAACGTGAAATGGCTCTTAAGCCATGAGCATTTAGCACTGGACGGGATAATAAATATAATAAAACACGATAATGATGTATTACTTATTTATTACACACATTATAAAATCCTACTGATTAATAATACAGAGAACGGTCGTTATAATTAGATGGATCTGGGACTTTATGCGCGAAAGACATTTGCTCGAAAGACACTTGCGCGAACCCACTTGCGCGAAAATAAATAATTATGTGAATGGACTTTTGCGCGAATGAATTTTGGTCGATAAGCCTTTGATCGAACGGACTTTTGCGCGCCAGGACACTTACGCAAATGAACTTTTGCGCTAAAGGACACTTGCGCAAATAGAAATAAGAACATTAGCATCGAGTTTCAGAAAAAGTCTGTCAACTTATAAGTGACAGGGACAGCGCTATATAATGTCGAACTTTGTCTTTAACTTTGTCTTTGTCAATCAACGTCTGCGTACCACAGACATATTATCATTGACATCGATTAAATAAATGCAATTATATTAATGGCTTTGAAAGATTTCAGACATTTTCCTTCGAATTTCTCCGTCGTCCAGTTGCTCAGTGATTGTTTCATATTCTTCCTCATATTCAAGCCTACAATTTTCCGGCAGAAGTAACAACACGAGGAAGTATGTATGAGTGAGTTCGAATGCCATCAGTCCCAAACATATGTTAACCTTCATATATAAGAGTTCAGTTACATCTGTTGTAAGGGATACAACTTTTTCTATCGTGCGTAGAACAGTGTCTCGAATATCTTTAAAGAATATAGTAAACATTTCTTTTTCAACGAATTCTTCAAATAAGATTCCTAGCTTATCAGCAAAGTTGTTTGCAATCTCTTTTATTATCGGTTTATCAGTTGTGTTTTCACAGCCATATTCAGTTTTAGTTTCCGCTATCACTTCCCGAGCCACGATGCCCAGTCGTAATTTCCACAATACCATAAAAATATCATCAGTAGGTAACTTTTTTTCTTCAAGCGTTTCCAGGACCAGTTGCATTATTTGATTCGCGTTTTTATAATCGGGAAAGTCGTGACGGTAACTTAATCTCTCAAGTTCACCAATGAAGTAAAAAGAAGTGTTTAGTGCAGCGCGCTTCCTTTCGCGTATTTTGGTGTCCGTCAGACATGTATTTAAAATGTGCTTCATTAACTTTACTGTTTTATCAAAATCATATTCCTTGCCACTCATTATATAAGTTGCTGTCAGTGTCCATTTGGCTTCAATCAAAGCATCAGCTTCATCAGTTTGTGTTTCTTCTTGAACAGCTGTTGGAATAAACGATTCTATAATACATAAAATAAGTTCTTTGCGAATCATATAAATTTTTGAACACCAACGCATTATTATACTCTTCATGCGTGTAAGGTTTTTTGAATTTGGAGGAAATTGGCTTACTACTTTCCAAGACATCTCGAACCATTCTGGCAGACGATTCTCGTTTATTATCGAACAATAGTTTAGAAAAATGAATACTTTATCATCATCATCTGGTGTTAGCGTTAATGTTAACTGTTTCAATGTATCAAGTAATATATCATGTCCACTAGTAACTTTCGAAATCTTGTTATGCAGTGTTATATAAATCTTCATCCTGAACCAAACTCGTTTGGGGTTTTTCCAAGCTCGTAATAAAATTGTATTTAAGGTTTGTGCATTGAAACATTCAAAAGCGAGACGAATACCGTGTCTCTGAAGTGACCGAGATTCCGTAGTATCGAACATTGATTCGACGAATTCCAAGCAAAGTGGTAGTGGCAAATTAGCCATGTATGAATGAAATACTGGTGAACAAAATTTTACATAGTCTCCTTTCATGTATAAGAGCATGGTCTTGAGCGGGATTGGAGGGCGTGAGTAGCAGGCGTGGGCACATATAGCTTGTTGAAACAGTAACACATTTTTATTAATTTCACTGTGATTAATTCTAGATTGTTTAGGGGCGTACTTCGTCATAAAATTTACTTTTAACTGCTCGTCTCCTAGTTGGAAAATTCCATGAGCTACGATGTGGGTAACTTTGCGACATAACTGATCTTCAGCCAATAAAGATTCAAAAAAATTAAGATACTCCTTCGCAATATCGTTAGAGAAATATGTTTTCAACTTCTTGAGCACCGCGCTCATATCGTTTTTGTAATAACTATTACAGATATTAGTTTTTACAAGCGGAAGATGCTTAACGACTAGTTTCGCGTTTTTTTTCATGTCACGAAACAGATCATCCTTAGTTATTTTTGTTTTATTTTTATCACGAATCAGCTTATGGCATTCAAATTCGGCCCAGTCCAACTTTATAAATTTGTTGACAAGTGTCGGGACATCTTCTTGGGTTTTCTTGAACAGGTCCAATAGATTCAAAGTGAAATGAATAAATGTTCTAAGATGATCCCTAACCTCATCCACATAGGGCGCACTTGCCAATTTTTCGATTTCGGCCGTGTAAAATTTTAATAAATACTGAAATACCATTTTTTGTTGCTCTTCTGTCAATTTATCAGTGTTCCTTTTTATTGCATCACGATCAATTTCTAATTGTAATAGATTTCTAATGGCTTTAGGAACTTTCTTTTGGTTAATGATGTAGTATATAAGAGATACTATTTTATATTCACTCTTACTGTTAAAGTCAGTTAAGCTGTAAACTTCCAACTTGTAAAACATTTCTTTTAAAGCCGCCCAGCAATCTTCATCAAATTTAAAAACATTATAGTTTAGCAAAACTTGGTCAAGGAAATTCTCTTTTATTTCTTTTTGTTCATCGCCATGTTCCTCAAGATAGTAATTCAAAAGTTTCGCTACATCATCTTGGGTTTTCGCTGAAGCAATCAGTACGGACATCATATCTGCTCGTTTACTGTTATCTGTAGTGATCGCTTCTAACCTTTTAATTTCGTCCAAAGCTTTTTCGAAGCTTACACAAATGTACAATCGATAGTATTTGTTACTAATGATTTCAGTTTTTCTGGCTATTTGTCCTAAAGCCCAAATTTCTTGTTCTTCGGTTGTCATTAATTTGTAGTACTGCTTGTTAAAAAAATATCTGTGTGTTTCAAAGCGATGTTCCTGATACTTGGCTGCGAATATCCGTTTAACGAATTGAAACTTTCCATCTGTGATTTTATCAAGTATCAATTTGTATCTGATGTGAAAGTTTTCATACCAAAAGTCTTTGGCATCTTCGGGCAATACAGCAGTTGCGTAAATTTTTGCATCTTCTTCCGTACTATACTTGGCTAGAGGAGCTTTGTTCAATAATCTCGCATATAGTGATGGCATTTTTAGTACTCGATCCTTATGCTGTTTCATTATACTTTTAGATATGCGTATGCCTAAATCCCTAATGTTAGAACATGATTCTACTATAACATATTTTTCCAAGAGATCTAAATACTTTTCTCCAGAAACTGTGTATAAATAGCTAATCTCGCGAAGCACTCTATTTTTGCTGGGGCCATAGAATGCTTTCAGATATTCTTCGGCAAGATAAAATGACTTTCCAATAAAATTCTTATAACATCCAAGTTGGAAAATCAGAAAATTGGACCCGTCCTTCAATACCTCCAACTTAAAGGTGTCATCGGTAATGTAAAGGAACTTCAATGCATTTATTTGTAAATCGACATCCGTGCAGTATTTATAAAATTCTGCTGCCCTTGATTCACTCTTGACTTGTATGGCAATAGCTGTCAGTAGCTGCTTCTTCATTTTGTTAGACATGAAAGGTATTACATTGTTGTGAAGATTGTCTACGTTGATGATATGTGAGAAGCTATCTCCATATATCCAACTACATTTGAGAGCTCTAGATATGTACAAACTGTCTCCAGACTTGAGAACTTCGATGATATACCCGATGTTATGGTTTTCGGAAGCAAGATCAATTTTGAATAACTTGTCGACATCGGACTCATCTGCCGTGTCTTTTATTTCGTTGAAGTTGACGCTTTGCGCTGCGGCTTCTTTCACTTTTGTGTTCAATTCTCGCTGCCTTTCGCCTAGGCTTTTCCCCATTAGTTGTATCATCTTGATTTATGTAGAATCTGAAAACAAAGAAAATGATTGTTAAAAAAGTAGTGCAAGTAACTGATGTACACTAAGGTATATCTTGACGGAGGCGTAGTGGAGTGGAGAAAAATACTTAAGTAAATAATATTGCATAGTACCTACGCAATATTATAATAATCGTCACGTATGTGTGTGGTTTAAAAGGCTTGAAAAGCCGTTGTTGCGAGCCCAAGAAATTGCTGAATCCGAAGGTCCAGCAGCTGCACAATTCATGGCCACCGCCATAGATATTGATTGCGTTAAATCTAAGAATCCTTGGAAAGATTGGACAATGTTCTGAGAACTATATCATCTAAAACGAAATGCGTAAGTATAAATGCGTCCGTACATAATCCTCTGATAAATAATCAGGTTTACTCCGATGTATGGCAAGTAAGTTTGATTAATTGACAGTTATAGATGTTAGAAATAGATATTTTGCTGTTCCATATGAAGTAAGCGTTATACCTGACGTCACGCAAAACCTATATTGCACGAGCAGACGTAAATAATATACAGACACCCGACAGTAGCCAACTAGCAACAAACAATACCAGTATTGCATGGAGGCCGAAAAATTTTTCACAACAACTGAAATCCAATTCAACAAACGGTTTGTGCAAGGGTGTACCGTAAATAAAGCAAGTAGGTTAACAAATTATTTTAAAAAAATCTCGGCAAAAAGTACTGGCCACAATATTTTAAATGTAGGGTGGAACAAAAGTAACTGAATTAAGAAAAAATATTGGCCGTCACGGTACGCCCGGCGCGTATTTGGAATCTATACCTTCAGCCAACGCTCTATAGTGTTGAGTTCGGGTATACAATAAAAATATCCGCAACATTTTTCTGGGGTATACTTTCATGGATACTCCATTTTTTATACTATGATGTATACCCGTTTCACTCTCTCTACTTTTAATTGGGTAGTATTTAAACGAGTGACTGTAAATTAAAGTTTTAAGTGACTAAAATATAGGGTTCGAACCCGCGCTCGCTCCGCTCGCATACTTAATAAGTAACACTTTTTGACTTCTGTCCCCAAATTGCCGGGCCTCCGCCAGCCTGCTTCGTCAGTCTACGGCCCGGTGCCCATGCCGCCCATAAAGGTAAAAACCCCAGTTGGAAAAATCGTCTCTTAATATTAAAGTAGTTGTCTTTGTATTTCTAGTCGCTGAAATGGAAGGGAAAGAACGTAACTTGACGAAAGTATAGGTACCGAACGTTTGCTTCGTTGCGGTTGGGTATGTTTTAAAATACCTACGTGCGAAATCCTATATCTGAAAGTATACCCGATGTCAAATCGGCCAGTGACGTCACAAATGTTAGGTAAAGGTACGTTTTAATTTATTTATTTCTGGATTTGAAAACATACCCGACGGCAACACGGTCTCTGACGTCCTGAGCGTTGTGTAAACGTATAGATTCCAAATACGCACGCCCGGCAGATGTGAAACATCGATCTTAATATTAGAAATGATAAAAATAAAAATAAAAACCTGTAACAAAATATGGAGTAAAATGTAGAAAAATAGAGGACGTTAATGACATAAATGTATTTTATTTACAAACTTTTTGTATTACTTTCAACTGTCCCGATTTTTGTCTGTCTGTAATCAAATCTTGCAAGTTAAATTTGATCAACTTTCCGGTTACCGATTGAGCTGAAATTTCGCACGCATATGTATATCGCGCGACAATGCAATATTACGATAACATGGAGCTGATCTGATGTTAGAGCTAGAAGGTGGCCATAGGAACTCTGTAATGAAACTACGCAACCCCATCGAATTTGGACTCGCTTGATTTGTCATGATGAGTACTTTGTCTTTAGATGGTATCTAGGGTCTAATGATGGAGCTGGAAGGTGGCCATAAGAGGTCCGTAATATAGCGACATAATCCCGTCGAGTTTCGGCTCGTTTGATTCGTCGTGAAGAGTACTTCGGTCCTAAATGGTAACCAGAGTTTGATGATGAAGCTGGAAGGTGGACATAGGATCTGCGTAATAAAACGACGTAACCACACGAGTTTGGGCCCGTTTGATTCGTCTTGATGAGTACTTTGGTTAGGACCAAATTGAGATGAGTCTAATAAATACCTTTTCTTACTTTCTCTTTTCTTGAGATAATGTGTGCTCAAATTACTTATTATTAAACATTGTGCGTACTACGAATTACTACGGGCTACGAAAAATACTAAAAAGTTAAAAATTAAATTAAAAGTAAAAAACTTTTTCAAAAACAAGTTCTTATTTAAATGCGCTAAAAATAATAAAATAAACTGTTCATAAAAACCTTTAACTGTCACCATATAAAGTCATTACACAATTTATATGATATAAAAGCTTGTCGCGAGATTTACCTGTTTATACAAGTAAATTAATCAACTTGATCTAATTGATTTTAACTAAAAAAAAAACAAACTACTTTAGTAAATACGAGTACGTAAATCTCGCGACAAGCTTTCATATCATATAAATTGTGGTATGAATGACGTTATAAGTTGATAGTAAAAGTTTTATAGGAAAAGTTTATTTTATTATTTTTAGCGCCTTTAAATAAAAGCTTGTTTTTAAATAAGTTTTTAACTTTTATTTTTTCTTATATTAATAAGTACAGATTAGAGTGTAGTATGATAAAATTAATTAAAAACATGTAATGAACTTACATACTATCTAAAAAAAACAATCCCGGCCGATCTTTGATTTTTATTTTGATCTAATTTTCGTTACCACCAACGTAACTTTTTTAATCTAATTGCCCACTATTTTATTAATTTCCATAAACTTCAATTTTATATCGCCCCGTTTCACATTTTTTCATGTATTGTTTTTGTTTTTCACTTAGAAGCTTCTTATTAAATAATAGCAATTAAATTGTGTATTAAATTACGCTTCTATTTATGTATGACACCTACGATGAAATATTAGAAAAAACATATGTCCTTGTTTTCTAGACTGTTGAGAAATGTAGGGTCAATTACACCAATGAATTTTCAACAGAATATCAGTGTTATCTTTGCTATGAAATATTGGCAGCATTAACGCGGATTAAATAAGCTGATCGTGTTCAGTTTCGTAGACGTAATACGCTCTTAGATTGCGTAATATAAATGTTACGACTTATAAGTCGTTTCACTGTAGAAAGGTGCAGGTGACATTAGATGTACCGTTCCTTTTCAATCTCGAACGTTACCTTGATTTACAGCCATGACTGAATATTTTAGCTGCACTCTAAATACTACAGTCGTAAAATACGGTCAGTAATCACTATAATAAATTAAATGAATTTACCCTGCCAAAATGTTATTGTCTACAAAAAAAATATGAAACAAAGTACATTGCGTGTATCACGATGCCATAGACATGCTTAGTGATGGGATCAGGCGCGGATACAGGATATCCTTTACGGGGGGGCAATTTTTGTTTGATTTTACCTATTTTACGGCAAATTCATAAAAAAATTAATTAACTTTTAACAATAAATAAAATCAGGCGTAGTTTACAGAAATCCATGATATGCAAGAAACAAGCTTTTGGGCGGGGGGGCTTCAAAAGGGTGCGAGTAAAAACAGATTTTAAGTTTACTATTTACGGATGCAGCTGAAGTTCTTCAAATTAAAATGCAATAGCTATTTTTTGGCCAAAGAATCAGCATTGCCATCCAACGTGGCAATGCTGCCAGCCTTCTGGGCACTTTTCCTGTTGACAGCGACGTGGACGAATTTTTTGACGCCCTGTAACGGTAACAGGTTGTTACTTGTACATATTTTTATTATCATTTAGAGTTATAGTTTATATAAAAGAAGTGTAATTATTTAAATAAACGAAACATAAAATATACCTAGGTACTTCAAAAATGTTAGTCACCTGGGATTGCTTAGATTTTTGATACTTGTTTATAGAAGTAAAAGTTATCAATTTTGAAGAGTTATTTGAAAAGTCTACGAACAAAAATAATATTTAAGGTGTCCACTCTAGACGAGTTAGCTTTAGCGTTAGCGACCGTAGCGAGCTCGAAATTTTTATGAGACCTTGCCTTGGGCAGGTTAGAAATTAGAATGGTTTCGATCCTTCATATAGAAGTTACTTGGTCGGCTTCTAGATAAATTCAAGGGAAAGTAGTCTAGAGCGAAGGAAGCGAGCTCGAAAATTTTACCACCTTTAACAGGTTGGAATTGTTTCGACCAACTGGAGTTACCTGGGCCTCCTAGAGACAAAGTTAAGAGTCAAGAAAAACTAGACTGCAAGAGCGAGCGAAGCGAGCTCGACATTTTTTACTTCATTGCCTCAGATAATTATGCTATAATTGCATTTATCTCACATTTGCTTGTAAAGGGTCTCTTATTTCACCAATTTCAATATCGTAATGTATCTCATAACGTACTTTTGCGTTATTGTAAAGTAAAATGCATGGTTTATCAAGATGCTTCGTCTAAACCGAACGGTACTTTTTTAAATCTTAGCAAAGAGTTTTTATGTCAGAAAAGTGGTCAACATTTTATGAATAAAATTAACTTTGGGAGATGAAATATAATAAATAATTCTTTAATTTAATTAATTTTGACAATAAATTACAACCATTTATCTGTAACAAAAACACAAAATTACACAAAACAAAATCACACAAAATTATAATTTACTTATAACTATCAGTAATACTGGCGGTTGTTTGTGTCGTTGCCTTTAAAAAGCCCTGATGTGCGCGCATAGCTAATTTGTGAACAAGTAAAAATTATTCCGCGCGCTTTTTCTTTTCGCTGTATTGTTTTTATTTGTTTTATTTATTTTCTCGCAAATATGTTATAAAACGTCGTATGACATACGTACTGTGCGCTTTTATAATTACATCATCTGCTTTCTTATAGCCCTCGCCTATGGCTCGGGCTAGCAATATCGCCTCAGCTGTAATTTTGAACATACCGCACTTATATCATAATGTACTATTATGGCCTTGGGGCAAGGGCCTCCTAATGTATTTCAGGCTCTGTCTATACCAGTCGATCATGCAAAAATCCAATTAGAGTGCCAATCCAGAGGTAGAAAAAAGGAGCCTTTATGATGCATGTTTTTCCGCAGGGTTAAACAATATTTAAATTTGAGTGATTCTATTTTACGCAACAATTTATTACGAACAATACCATTCTATGGCATCAGGCAGGAAAATCTATAACTTTTAAAAATCCTGAGCCTCTAGGGGTAGCTGCCTCCTCCTGGCGACGCCCATGACAAGATATACAACTAGAATATTTAGTTTCAATTCCGTCAAACTAGTTCAAGCTTGGCTAATGACGTATTTGGTCCGGTTCAGGGGGGGGACCCATTGCCCCCTCCCTGTATCCGCGCCTGGATGGGATGTATTGCTATGATGGATGGGCGATATTTTTTCTAGAAAAAGAAGTTTACCTTATTTTTATTTTTTTTGTTGTTACACTTCTAACTAATATCAATTTTGAACCACACAATCAAACAACGGGACGATAAACGGCAAACGTGTCGCATACAAGGCGCCAGACGACCGACGCCGACAAATTGCCACCGACGCACCACACCACATGGCAAAATTCTATTCTATTCAAAAAATGATACCAAATAAAAAAAAACTTATTTTTGGTTATGTTTTGAATGTGTTTTTTTTTTTACATTTAACCATATTTTACAATAAAACAACACATGGAATCATCGAGAGATCGATGTTTTGTTTTGCTGTGAAAATCGTTTACAGATTAAATTGAATTGCATAATGCTTTGTTTTTTCTCTAAAAATATCGACCTAAATATGGGACTAAAATATCGATTAAAAATGAGGAAAATGTCGTGAGGAAAGTTTGAGTATTAATGTGTTTAGGTATATGTGTTGAGGAAGACCAAAGAAACGATGGATGGACTTTGTTAAGAATGATATGGAAAGAAAAGAAGTGCCTGATGAGATGAAGAAAAATAGAGAAGTATTGAAGAAGAAGACATGCTGCGCCGACCACACAAAACACACGCAGTAAACATGAAATTGTAATACCTAAATTCAGATTAACAAAAACTGGCAAGTCTTTTATTATAAACAGTATACGCTTTTATAACAAGTTGCCTAAGTCAATTATAGAACTGACCGATGGAAAGTTCAAAAACTATATCAAACGTGTCCTTATTAAAAAAGCATATTACAAAATCAAGGACTACGTTGAAGACAAAGAAGTTTGTCTCTAGTTCCTTCTGCGCATGCGGCTTCCCTGGTAGCTCATAAACGGCACAAATTTGTGGATGTCTCTAACTATTCTCAATCTCTCATTTTTTATTTTCTTTCCATTCAGATTTTTACAATAGTTTTCAAATAATTTTTTATTTTTTACATCTTTTGCTCAGAATAGTTACAGCACTGATGACAATATTTGTGTCACTTGTTTAATTTGTTTTTTTTATTTTTTTTACAAAATTTTCCTACCTTTGTGTAGATTCTTTATTTACCTATTATTTGTGAATGAGTGAACATTGTAGGCTTTTCCCAGATGCTTGTTAAATTTTCTTAAGTCTGTTTTACGCTTTTTGTATTGTAAGCAACGACCTATTGTCGGGCCTACGCTGTCCCCCCATACTTATGTACTAATGCTGTGACAAAATAATATTGTAATACCAATGATTTGAAAAGAGTAACCACGGAGTTTCTTGCCGGTTCTTCTCCATGGAAACGACCAACGCGAACCGTGCACCTTTTTCGACGTTTTATAAGTGCCCATCTAGGCCTATGTGAAATAAAATATTTTGATTTTGATTTTTGACCCCAAACGAATTGGGTTAAGGGCAAGAGAATGATGATAGCAATTCATCTAACGTCACCTGCACTTTGCTACAGCGAAAACAGTCTAGCATGGCGGGGCGATTCTCCCGCTATGTACATTTATTTAAGTTCTTCGTTCAAACACGGAAATAAAGCCTTTTAACAACCAGAATTGACATCCATCATGTTAACATTTAATAAGAGTATGTTTAGGTTCGCATTAATTTCTTTTGTTAAAATCTTTCGAATTTGTCTGGTAGTCATAATCACGGCGGTAAAAATGGAGCATTTTTTTCATTTTTGAAGGGTTATAATACTTTCTTTACTTATTAGTTGCTAAAAAAAGGAAATAACAGGGACGTGTCGACATACAGTAAACCTTGATTTTATAAAAAAATAAAATGTTTACTCTATTGCCATTATTCAGGAAGAAACAAGGGGAATATATTTTTATGGAGAATCACAGCCCCAGTTCCCTCTTAATGTAAAGCGCCGTGGGCTAGTCCTGGGACTCATAGATAAACTATACAAACAAATTGCAAAGTTTTTTTGAAAATTAATAAGCACTGTGTATTGGCAGAAAACCACAAATGACTACGTACCTCATCCAATCGAATTATTCACGACATCATCGAACTGATTCTGAATTAAGAAACAAAGGCCCGGCGCGGTAGTACTTCGATACGCACCCTCACAGCCTCGGCAACGAGACTAGACTGGCTGGGAAATCGATCCCATCGTCGTACCTACACACCTTACTTTCTACCTATATGTCTGACTACCAAACCCATCTGTTGTTTCTCTCGCACGGTATGCAACAGATCGAGAGCAACTGAGACAGCACACCCGGAAAAAGTTGGAGGGTCTATTAAACTGGAGGAAACGTGCGCTGCGCACCGGTCATCAACCGACAGGTACCATCAATCGATACGTCACATTTGATTGGTAAGTATGTAATTTGAAAATTGTACTGATACGGGGTGCGGGGAGAGTACTTCCTTATTGAATGAAATTTAAAAAATAATAAAGTAACCTTGAACAAGGAAAACATCACCAAGAAGGTTGATAACACGTTGAAGTTATCGTTGAACAAGGTAATAGAAGAAGGAATTATCACCTACTCGTAAACTAACTAACTGTACCCATTATAGTAGTCGCAATAGCGTTCATAATTAAAGTATTCCGTTGTTTTTAAATAAAGTGTAGAAGATTTAAAAATCCAACATTTGAAGCAATGGACTGGATCTGGAATTCACTTTCAAATTAAAACCTATAAGGTACATGGAACATAAGTTTGTAAGCACATTAGCGGTGCTGACACGGCAGGAAGTTTTTGGACTCGATGTCGAGTGAGAGATTCTTATACTACATTTACCATATCACAATTTTTTTAAACATCTTGAACATCAAATTGGATAATTTGGTGTTCACGATGTTTAAAACCACCCTTCACCGTCTTTTATTTTTCTTATATTAAAATTTGTTTTCGTTTATTCATTTTACAACATATCTTTATATTTTAAATATTCCTAATATAAAAACAATATAAATAAAACATTTTGAAAATATAAAAATACAAATAGCCCACCAGCGCTGGGAACAGAGCCCGAGCGGCCGTTATATTAAAATAATTATTACTTTTCCTTCTGAGGATTCTCGCCAACTAGCGTAATGAAGCCTGGTGGGATTCATGTGGTGCTGCTGCTACAGGCACGCAACCATGGCAATAGAGCGGCGAGTCTTCGTCTTTTGTGCAGTACCCCTTCTATTGCTATTGCATTTTCTCTTTCAACATTTTCGTATAAGCCTGTCGCACAAGTGCTTACAGATGAACGTTACTGTCCCGTGTCACAGTGTGTGTAAACGTCGTGAGATAAAAGAGGACCAACAACTACATCCTGATATTCATGGTAGCCTGGTGCGACAAATCTATTAATAGATAGCTGCATTACACCCGTGCAGGAACTTCTACAAAATGTACGCGAAAAGTTTTTCCTTTAGATGCATTCATACGCTTTTATGCTTTTTGTAAATTAAAGTTTTGCAACATGACAACAATACATATATTTTGCGGAATTTGCATTATATTTTTTTATAACTTTATTTGAAATCGGATTTATTTGAAGTTTTGAAATCGGCGCGATAGTTTTTGAGTTGATTCATTACAAACATACACACACACAAAAATACAAATATTTCCTCTTTATAATATTAAAACCTAACTTAATTCGGGAAGCTTATTTTTTACTATCTATAAAATTCACATTACGTGCCGCACTTTGCGGTACAAGTATCGTCTTCGATTGCTGAAGTTCAGTGTCAATAGTTCAACAGCCTACTGATTTCCCGGTCGCTTGTAACACCCACATACGTGTCCAAATGACGTAATGAACAGCGAAAATTAAGTGGTGGTAGCTTTCTCAGCATGCCATCTCTTTCTACACGCGTCAAAATATCATGAATGCTGCTGATATTTGATTTTTTTATGCTTTTCAATGTTTTAATGGATTAATTGAATTAACAATAACATCATTTACCAGAACATTTGGTAGCTCAGCCGCTTCATCCATACGCAAGATGGCGTTTCATTCATTCATTCATAAGTTTCACAAACACTCCACCCCGCAGCGAATGTCGTTGGGGGATGAGGTGTTTATGGCAATAAAGTGAAACCTATGCTTTCCGTCCCTCTCCAACCATCAGCGCTATTTATCTCCTTTAGCTTATGGTTTCCTGGTATACAAGCGTGAAAGCGTCAGCGTCCGTTGCTACGACACCGCAGCAGGGGCGGAACCGATGATACAAATACCGGGACGTTTACGTGCACGAGTGCTTGATATTTTCAACAAATTGAAATTGAAAATTACGATGACTTATTGGGGCTAAAGAGACAGCAATTAAGCCCTCCTTGCAGCCCGATCAATTTGGCAGCCGACGCACCAAACAACCTGTATCATGCCAAAACACCAGATCTAAGGTCACGTCAGGTTTACTTGAATGAAAAATTTAAAATAAGTATATCACAACAAGTTGCCTTCAAAATCTTTCAATTGAAAATAATACAAGTTTCCTAATTTCTAAAGTAGAGTTAATAGATAGATAGTTCATAGGTAGAGTTAAAAGGTAATTTGTCATTCTATCGAGTGATTTGTATGAATCTAAACAACATCTTCTTTGGACCTTTTAAAGTTTATTTACAACTTAACTAAAATTCTATTACGCTTTTTGATGTTTAGACACTCAACTTTTAACATCATTGAAGTTCAATCGTGCCTATCACGCTGTTTTGTTTTGTATTAGATATAATACCATATTAGAGATATAACATCAACAACACAACAACAATAATACAACTCTCTATGCTCTCTAAGCTCCCTACGCTCTACGTATAAACTCTGCTAGTACATGCCAGCGCGGAAAAAAACCAATAGCCCTGCCTTCGTTTCACGTAGGTAGTCTTCGAGGTTCCCCTTAACACAAATGAGTCCTATTGGATGTTTGTTTCCGGAGGAAAAGTTATTACCTAAATACGAGTATATAAAACTTGAAGATGACGATGTCTGAAGGAAAATTGAAAATATTCTAACACGAACGTTTGATTTTAGAATAGAGAATCCCGCCTAAATATAATTATGTGTGACAAACAAAGCGACGGCCATGGTCCCTTTTGTGTAGAAAGTGCAATAAATACGATGCTAAAATAACAAATGCATAAGTAAAATTAGTGTTTAAATTACAGTTTCGTTTACAAATAGTGCCACTCTTTCTTTTTTTCAGTCATTCATCACCAGCCTACAACAGCCCACTGCTGGTCAATCGCACGCCACTTAACTTGATTCTTGGAAAATTTCATCCAGTTTCTACCAGCCACCTTGCGAAGATCGTCGCTTCTTGCAGTCATCATTAATTCGAATAATTTAATATTCTTGTAGTAAGTCGTCTTCTACGTTACTCAATATGCTGATCCCGTTTGGCAGCGATGCCATGATCTTTTGACGCTGTTGTTCTTTCATGTTTTATACACATTACACTATAATATACTAGCTTACACAAGAATCGAATTTAAAACATGGTAGCGTGGCCGGGAGATCGACAAAAATGCACGTACTTTGAAAAATATGGCAAACGGCATAGGTAGATAAGATTTTCTTATGCTGGGTACACATTGGTGAAACGTAACATGAAATGTCACATTACATACCAAATACTAACACGGCAACATATACTAACAATAAATAACACTTGGAAACGTTGCTCTACAAAAAGTAACTGCGGTGTGGATGCACCATTACACCAATGTGTACCTTTTATTTTAGTCATGTAATTTTTTCGATCACACGATATAGCTCTTTTGATAATTGTTACCCTAGTAGCCGGGCGGGTCGTTGCACTGCAAACGTAACGCCAATTCTCTGTTGCCTTAGTTTTGGCAGAGCGCGCGCGGCGTGAATATTGTGAAAATGCAGAAATCGCCGAAATTCTACCTATTTCAACCATTTAAGTTTCCTTATCTTACTTATAAATAATTCTGCAAAAAAATTAGAATTTCAGATAGCAGTTTACATTCTCTACATAAATGCTTAAGTAGAGAAACGTTTGAAATCTTGAAGTCAAGTAAGAAACAACTAACTCTTCGTTATGGAAACTTTTAGTTGTCTTATAATAAAAGTAATACAATAGGTATAGGTTTATTTTTGAGTAATAAAATACTTTCAACCTAGGTAGGTCCATAAACATTAAATTGAACTCAGAGTTGCAGGATTCAGTCATATGGGTTAGTAAATACAAATTTTTGTAACTACTTATATTTCTACTACCTCCTCCTTGCCTTATCTAGGTACTTCTTCTTTCATTAAAAAGGTTTTTTCTGAAAAACAGAAATACTAATTGTTATTATCATTCTATGTTTATTACATAGACGTCAAAAACCACGTCGTCGTAAATAAAAGCAAGATTATTTGAAATTGTGAATATTTTCTAGGATTGAAAGCTCAGAAAGACTAAGTTCGGAGATATGAAAATATTAGAATGAGCATTATTATTAAAGCCAACATAACACAGCATCATTTTATTGACTGTGAAGTATGTCAAAATGACAAAACTAGTATTTATTACTTCTAAAAAATATGGTGGGTAATGGGGTACCGCTTCCGCGGAATGCGCGTATTATGCCGCACCTATACTAGGAGATCATGACAATACAGAAGGTTGCAATGGAAAATTGTTTGAACATAGTCGCGCCATTTTGCGTAAGAATAAAGTAATAGGCAGTTTTATTTGCAGAAAATACGGAAACACTTTTACACGTCACAATGAAAACTATTTGTTTAAACTACTGTTTTTTGTCCCTGACTTCTCCGAGACGAATAAGATGAAAATAAAATCGGTAGTCGCAGTCTCTTTTAAAATCCAGACATAATCTCGGTCAAGTCTTCGACTTCAAAAACGTCTGCAAAGTCTCGCAAGCTAATAAAATTTGACATTGTATTTATAATTTAAGTGTGGTCTCAAGTCTATTGGGCAGAAAAAGCTCAGCAAAGCCGTCCTCTCGGGGCTAGCGCTGAGCTTCCCCTGACGGATGCGATGCCTCGTGTCACCGAGAAACCGAGTGTGGAGAGGCGCGCGGCTGCGCGGTGGCTTGCGTAACCAAATAGATAGGTTAGAGCAATTTGAATGTTATTGCATACTTTTAATAAAGTTCTATTTGGCCATTATGCATAAGGTTGCTGTGCAGATTATTTTTATGACAATACAATTTGTTAAGTAATAATCCATTCAGTTAAATAGGCTATCCAAAGGGTAAACATGTTTTAAACGCATCAATTTAAAATCATGATCTCCAATCGTTAAATCTAAGTTTAGTTGCTCCTACTACATTTCAAGGTAAAACCTACCCGTGCTAACGATTTACCTTCCCCGTAATGAATGATTATGCCATGTCGTGTAAAAATATAATATACCTAGTGACTGACTTTCTACCTAATTAATGTTTTGCTATCGTATTAGGAAACTAAACAATTTTAAAAAGATTTGAATGATGAAACTCTTTTGAATTTAACGTGTCACGAATGTGTTTTACTTTACCATGGCAACGAACGCCTTGAACGACATAATCGTCAAGAACAGAGAGAGAATAAAATATACTCGACTATATCTCTTAATAATGTAAGAAATGTTTTTTGTTTTGTATAAAGGAACCCCTATCTCACACCAAAAACCCTAACGTGTTACACAAAATATGACGTCATCGGGGTGGGGATAGGGAGAATTGTTGTTGGAGTCCGGTGACCGAGAGTCTGCTGTAATGTTATTGCCATGCGTCATCACTTCACTGCCTTCTGAATCAGGCCCTTAGATCCAACCGCCTAAGGAGAGGCTCGAAGTTCTCGTTATACGGTATGGTAACCCATGCCCTTATAAAGGCTCAAGTATGTATTACTATTATAATTATAATAATAATAATATGTCATTTAATTCAGGTAACAAAAGACCCATATCATTTATACCTTACAGACTAACAAATATATTTATAAAAACCACAAAAATCGAATTAATCTAATGAACATGAAGACACGGCGTCATGTTGCGCTGCGTGGTGTCGCGTAGCCTTCCGCGGAAACGCCGATACATGACACCCGTCGGCCAAAACCCTACCTTGAGGAAGGTCTCAATAATGATGAGTAGGAACTCGCAGCACGAACGACTTAAATACGTGTTGTGGCGCGACTCCAACTTCTTGACCCTCAATGTCCAGCAGCTTCGCTCGGACATACTCCTCAATCTCCTCAATCTTCGTGGTATTAGTGTACTACCTTATGCCTGCGGCTTCGTCCGCGTTGAATTCCGTAATTGTCTCACGGGATCGTACTACCGGGATGATAAGTATAGTATGTCATATCCGGGTTATAAACTACCTGTGTGTCAAATTTTATCCAAATCCGGTTAGTAGTTTTTGCGTGAAAGAGTAACAAACGTCTCTCCATCATCACAAGCTTTCGCATTTATAATATTAGTACTAAGTAGGATTCATAGGAATGCAAGAAAAATAACGCTACACCTTTCCTATGCTATCAAGCGGTTTTTTGAAAAGAATTTAACTTTTTTTAGATGAAAACTTTGTTACGTTAGACCAAATAATATTTATACTAATTTGAGACTCGGGATGAAAAGCAAGTCGACTTAACGATCACGCTATCACTTTTATTATTTGAAGTTAGGAGAAACTCTCCACTTAACGAAACTATTTAGTGCGGAAATTTCTGAATATGAACGTAACGAATACGTTTTCACAGAATTTTAATAATAATTAGAAACATCAATTAAATTCTAGAAGCCAGTGATTAGGTAGCTAACTTGACTTGATTCCAAGAAAAAATATTTTTATTATCAAATGAACTACCCGGAGCTTCATAAATGATTTTAACTTAATGTTTACGGCCGCACAAATCAATGAATCACTAACTAAGAACTGATCTGACTGACCTGCCAATCGCAAAAAAACGTAAGAAAATATGAATTTCGCTCCCACTTTATTAAGAAAAGAAAGAGTGTACTTTAAACGCACGGTATGACAGCTGTGGCATTCAAAAATAAATGCGTAGTACCGGGTGTTGCCAAAACTCTAGTACCTACTCGTATTTCCGTTTTGAGGTTTACTCTACAGCCATTATGGGTCGCTATTTGATGAAATGCAAAGTAACTTATCTTGTAGGTACGAGTACGAGCGAAAAACATAACCCTTTCTTGGCAGTGTTTTTTTTAGTTGGTTATATTTTTTAATATATAATTTATCATCCCGATTTTTGAAACGTATTTAAAATTAACAGAAACAAAGAAATGAAATGACAAAGAACGGAGTAAAATTGATGTCGGGACGTCTGTAAGATTTTTTTTCTTTCGTCGTCTACCACCCTATCGTGTGGAGTATCGTTGAATAGGTATTTTAAAATGACTTAGGGGTTGCCAATAATATGTATTATTTTAGTCTCGAATGAGTATCGTCTGAAAAAGGCCATTCCAGAACAATGCAAGAGAAATTTTGCGGGGTCACAACTACCCAGTGCAACAAAGAAACGGTTTTAATCCGTGTATTATGTCTTAATATTCGAGTACGAGTACGCATGCGCATTGGTAAAAAGTCTACGTGAGCCGTAAATATTTCAATCTGCTAACGCTTCATGGGCTCATAGTACCGCCGAGACTTTTGCCTGATTTCGTCGCATTGTAACAAACGCACAATAACGGCATCGATTCGCTCTTTCCATTTTCAACTAGCACCACTATTAAATCAGCACCATAAAATCCTGATATAATATAATGTATAATAACCCTGTGTAACACTGAATACCACAAAGAAGCTCTTCCTTATTGTTCTTACTTTCAAAATCTCCCCAACAACCTTCTTATTCTTAAGGATTTGAATATTTTCCCATAAGGGATATTTTCAATGTATGGTTATAGCCTGGTTCCGGTACTTGCAACGCCAACGTATTGCAGCTACATTCACAGTTCATTTTTCACACCAGCGCATTTTAGCTTAATGAAACTCTTCAAATAGTTTTGCATAAATTATCCGATACAGGCGCTTTTATCGTTATGTGTATCGTATTTTATCGTTTGATCTATGAGGTCCTGGTGTTGCGAGTAGTACCGCGAAAGCCTGATGCCTCATTAAATTTCCGCGCAAGCGTATTATGCATTGTCACGAGGAGCTAATACGCCGCGCGGCCGCGCCGTTTAGTTTAGCATATTTTCCGATAGAGGCGTGCGCGTATGATGCCTATGAACTGGTATTTAAACCCTTCAGAACGAAGGAAGTCTCAGCTGGTTTTAGCCAGCGGCCGGACACGAGCCGCGTGCTAAAATCAGTTGCTCAAAAACTGAAACAGATTGCTGCGGCTACATTTAGAATTTTGCAATAGTGTTTATGAATCGACTCTGACGACTGATTTTTATCGTTGTTGTAAAATATTTGTACATCTATCGCAAATAGCCACGCTGCCATAGATGTACGTAAAAACACGTAAAAAAAAGAGTTATGGATGGATATTCATTAATCTGATATAAGCACGTCAACATCCTGGCAAATAAACAACGTTACGAGTGCGTTAGTTTTGGTAGGAAAGACGAAATAAAAACTTGCACGCAATATACCTATTAACTAACATTTATGTCTGTTTCTAAACACGTAATATCTCACCATTGTGTTTGATAGGCGTAACTTATTTCATTTGATAAACCAGAACCAAAGGAGTGTGCCAAATTTCAACTCAATCGGTTGGGGGTTCAACTGATTAGATAATAAGTTGGATTTTTTTAAGTGGTCAAGTAACATACATACATATATACAAATAGTGCAGGTTAAAATATAAGCTTGTTTTAGTACACGTTTTTTTAGGGTTCTAAAGTCCTAACAAAAAAAAAAAAATTTGCAAAATGTATCAGACCAATATTAATTTTTTTGAATCGTGATTAAATTTATGTAAAAAAGCGTGAATTTATGAATAGCTTTCCATTTAAGAATTTTCATCCGTTTGTATCACGCTGGACTCGAAATTGATGATTAATTTGTAGACAATGTATTGACGTCATTTTCTAAATAATTTATGACGTCAATTACAGTTATCTATTATTTTCCGTCGGAAATCATCAATTTTGATTTTATAGGATAAACGCTCAAACAACAAACTATGTTTCTTCACAAAACTGTACGCAACAAATATCCGCATCAGCCACAATCCGCACCTGTACCAGGAAAACATAGCTCAAAGAGAGTCGATGAACAGTTTTATACCTTTTATACGCTATATAGATAAGTCCGGTTTCTGGCACTAGATTATTACGATAAATCTCAATTATACTTTACTTACTTGAGTTAAATTTTATTATAGTTCAGAGAGATGGAAGGTGTAGGGGAGTTCCCATAGACACAAACGTGACGTATTATTCTTCAACTTATTAATTTATTTTGTAAAAAAACTACTTGGTAAAAATAAAATTAAAATTGATAATTTATAACTTCGAACAAGCTATGTACACGTGTCTTCACAGCTTTCTTTGCTTTTGAAGCAAAGAAAACTGTGAAGACATCGACATGTCTAATGATTGGTTGAATTTCAGAAACGCAAAGAGACTTAAAAGAATTGCTCTTAAATATTTGAATGTCTTTGAGAAACAGCGACTTTGATAAAGATTACAAACTTTTGAAGACCAGGTGATTGCTCTGAGAGAGTCGATAGGAAAAACTGGCTACAATAAACAAAATCTTCAAGAGGCAGCGAGAGGGTCCAACGGTAACGGCAACTACTCCATTCGCAGGTAAATCATGTTTTTAAACTTATTCATATTCATGTACCAGGGACATAGATTTCACAACAGGTGTGGGTGTCACAATCAAACGCGGGGTCGATTTGGACAGACGGATACAGACATGGATAAGTGACTTTTTATACTACTTTTGTTATTAAACAGCGAACTACTTTAACTTAAAATACCGGTTAAACATATCCATTTCGACAATATCGCACGTTTTGAGGTTATTGTTAGATTCACGTTTTCATTTTCGAATTTCTCAGCATTCCGGTTAGACAAGGCTTAGCTAATATTACCACTGTAATCTAGAGATTATAAGGACGAAATCAATATACGTTTCATTACTAAACGCTACAATTTAAGAGGTGGCCTGTTCTCCAAACAAAAAAAAATTGTCTCCTTTAGTACAAAAAATTATTAAATTATTCCTCCAGTCCATAGAACTTTCGTAAGTTTTTAGGTAAATCTTCCGCGTTTTTGGCGGCAAAAGATTATCTTTTATGTCTTTTGCTCTTTGCTCGACGTCAGACTCTTCATTGTCACTGGACATTCCTAATAAATTTATATACCCAATACCGAACAAATTTACACTCGACAAAAATTCAGAAATTTTCGCGGTCAGTTTTTTCTTCTAAACCAGTCACAGATTAAGAATTTAAAACGCATGGCGCCACCTTCCTTGCGGAAAAACCATGGAACTAAGACTCTCAATATTTTCGCAATGAAGATGGTCCACACTCCACAGATAATAGTAGTATATTAACTGGCTGTTTGAGTTTGTCTATGTCACATGAAGGAAATTAAAAAAACGAATTACTTTTTACTCCCAAGGGACTAATGTGGTCACTTTACTCCCGCTTCGTAGGGCTATATTGGCGTACTTTTAGAGCATGAGAAGTGAAAAAGAAACAAACAATACATTATACTCACACTTTCTATGTTTTAAACAGGATAAAGAGAGATGGCACGCTGTGGCAATTTACATCCCTTACTTCATTCACTTTTTCTTTTGAATACGGGGGGTGGGGTTGAATTACGTCACGTCGTAGGTGAAAATCGATAGGCTGTTGAACTTTTAGCATTGAACTTGAGCAGAGTTCGTGACTCGTATAAGCTCGTTTCATCTTTACATAGTATAAAACAAAGTCGCTTCCGCTGTCTGTACGCTTAAATCTTCTCTTATACTATGCAACGGATTTTAATGCAGTTTTCAGCAATAGAACAGCAGATTTAAGGGGAAGGTTTATATGTTTATGTTAAACTCTCTACACTGCTCCACATTAGTATCTACATTACACCCATGCGAAGTTGGGGCGGGTCGCTTTTGGGATTGGTAAAATGTTAATGTATTTGGAATTCACTTTACAAAACCGGACAAAACTACGATTTCAGAAGAATATTAAAATATTTTGTTTCTGTAAAAAAAATCCTTTTTTAGTTGATACGCAAATCTGTAGGATTGCTGAGCCTTGCCGTGGACCGGCTGACTAGTTATTGTATATATACTGAGAACCATATACGGTTCTCAGTCTGTAAGCCAAAAAAGCTAATGTCTTATTTTTCTTGAGCATAAGATCAAGTTAAAGTATATGTTTAATAGCTATTAAAAACAGTACTAACGTCTTCCATAAGGTGATATATTACGTTATTATATACATTGCATTGAATATAATATAATTTACTAACACTTTGCCGACGACTTTGTCTGCAGAAATTGTGATAGCTCGGCTAATTTTCATGATTTAAATTTAATTTATAGCTTATGTTACTTTCTAATGGGGAAAGAATTTTTGAAATCGGTGTTGTAGTTTTTGGGTTTATTCGTTACAAACATACAAATTTTTCCTCTTTAATTAATTAATTTAATTTTAATTAAAATTTAATATTAGTGTATATTGATACGACTTGTGTTTCATAACCTCTAAATCCTCTGATAATCTGTCAGTTGGGTTATTGTAATCTATTTTTACATACGTTTTTATGTTATTTTATACGCCTTGGTTTTCTAAGTTTAGAAACCTAAACTCTCGAAATGCTTTTGGAATTGTCAGTTGATAATTTTAACTTAGCACCGAATTGCTACGAGATTTTTTTGTCCATCAGTCTTAATTGGTAAATTACCGCCCATCTCGTACTCCGGGCTTTGCCTGCGTCAGCCGATATGATGAGGAAGTACTCCACCCGCTCCTTCATACACAACTACGAGGAGATCATGAAAACTGTGTGGATGAACCAGAATGTGAGTTCTTTAAGAATGTATTTAATCCACCACTCAATATAAACGCGTTGGTCATTCCTGAATTGAGCAAGATGATGAGTAATTTTATTTACTGACTTAGACTAATGGTAAATCTGACTGCCACCTCATTTGACCTTTTTGCCACCTCATGAGTTGTATTTTGTTGAAGTCTGACAATCTGAACCGAGTTGTATTGAATAAAATATTTCGTGTGGGTCAACTAGTAATGTCAGTACTTATTTGAAGAGAGACTTCTAAAAATCGTTAAAGATCATTGTTAATGGGTCAGCCCGTATAAATTAGGCTAGCATGCAGATTGTAGGAAAGAAAATGTGAATAGCTACTGATTTAGCTTTGTAATAAGTAAGCATCCTAATGTTATTGTACCACTAGCTTTAGTCTGATTATTAATACCTTGCTATTCATTATCCATGTGTTCCATGTTAGTAGCAGCCCAAATGTCTGGACTTGTGCCAAGTTGTGATGGCTATAGACTCGCCCCTTATTACATGGGACTTAAAAATGTAACTGGCGAAATGTGGGTGGATTACATTAAGCTGTACCTCTGCCTATTTCTTCAAGGATTGCAAGTGTGTTATTACTTACCATCCCGCTGCAATGCGACCTGCGTTCCTGTAACAAGACAAGCCATGGTGCTCAAGGCTGTCGACAGCTTCACCGCAATGACACCAATGTGGAGCAACACAACGTGCCCGCTTAAGTGTAGAGTCGTAGCGATGCGGAACGATGCGTCATCAATCATAGCCCCAATGGTGAATGATGGAAGTGCCTGAAGCCAAAAGCCCGACTCCCATTCCCTCATGGTCAGCAGAGGGTCACGCTCCACAGTATTGATTGACGTGTTACTATCATGGATAATAATTAAAACTTAAAATCCTAACAGGTACCAAATAAAGTCAAGCTTTAACTTCAGAGACTTTTTAAATTAGCGTAAAAAGGGTTTAAACTAGAATAAGGCTTAACCCCCCCTTGGCCTGTTATACATACCCATATTCTACATTGAAACGTTCGAATGTTATCATTGCGTAGCGGCAACATAATATTTTTTTATCTCGGATCGACCTCTTCAGAACTTATGTTATCCTGGTACTCTTCGTTCAGTAGCAGTGTTACCGACGACACCGTGTTCACCTCAGGAGCGCCAAATTGAACAGCTTTGTATTTTTTGTGTATTGGTACTAGGTTAGCAGAGTCTTCCTGGAGGTTGAACGCCGCCGTAACAGCGATGGACAATGCTATGTCGCGCCCGTTGCGATAATCGTGACATCTAGTTTTGCGTCTTAAAAACAGTTTTCAAGCATTTCTGTCATGTGTGCACGTTGGTGGTTAAGTAAGTGTAAGTACTGTATGTTCGATGAGAAAATAAACAGAAGACATTTTTGAACTGTTGGATTTAAATAAAAGGTTAATTCGCAAATTATTTTGTAGACCCACAATTACAGAAACATTAATAAGTATCAATAGTACCTACGTACATAAAAAGACTCTAGCTTCAGAAGTCGGTGACTTTTGTTTGTTTGATTCAGTTTTTTTCGAACTGACTTCTGAAGCTAGAGTTTTTTTTCACTTTCTGGTGTTTTCTTTTTTTTTGCAAAATGTTTTTTTTTCCATTCTCATCCACTTACGTACAGTAAGTCGTGGGTTCGAACCCAGACAGGTGCATTACTTTGTGTAATTTATTTCATCACCACTGCTCTCAAAACGGTGAAGGAAAACATCGTGAGGAAACCGGCATGTCATAGAACTAAAAATTCGAAGACATGTGACATCTACCAAACCGCACTGGGCCCGCGTGGTGGATTATAGCCCATTCCCTCTCATTGACAGGAGGCTGATGATGATGATTTCAGGTAGCTCTAAGCTGGGTTCCCTAGTTACCTGCTCTATAAGTAGTGATTAGGAGCTATTCCATTGTATCTCCCTCCATTTAATAATATCTAGACTACATGAATGCACCCTCATATAATTGCTTCTTTTTTTTGCGTTTGGAAAATGCGGAGATTAGAGTGTTCTCGTAATTTGCACACGTATTTTTTTAAATATTAAGGTTATTACATTATAGATAAATGAGTATAGAAGTATAAATTACCCAAATTAATCCCGGAAGCTTAATTTTACACCCATCTAATTATCTATAAACTTTACATGACGAACTTTTGCTTTAGTACGGTACAATAGAATCGTCCTCGGAACGCTCAAGTTCAATGTCAAAAGCTCAACAGCTTGTAGATTTTCCGGTCGATTGCCGTTCCTCCGATGAACACTGCGAGCTTAGTATCCACTTCGAAAATAGTGACGTCTGCCAATTCAACCATTAACTACCCCTGGTACGAATGACGTCATGAGCATGGGCGAAACTTTCTCAGCAGTCCATCTCTTTCTACAAGCGTTAAAATATTGTGAGTGTTGGAGATGTTTGTTTTTCTTTCGTAGTTTAACTTAGTTTTAATGATTAAAACTTGTTCATTCTCACTAAAATAATTTAAAATGTATAAATGTCTTCTGAACTTACACAATTTTCTATTAAAGGTTTTACAGTACTGCAAGGATGTTTTGGCGCTCGAGTGACGTCGTCAGGAAGGCGCTGCTTTTTACCATTTTGTTAAACTATGAGTGAAAATGTTAAAAATTTTAAGAAATTAAGAAATTAAGTTCCAATTTTGACCACGCGCCACTTGGTCAATAGTACAGCCATATTTGTCATGAAGTTTGTTTGCGACTCACCTGTTCTGTAATTTCCTGGTCCTTTTTTCTTGGATGGGAAATCATCAAATGACCCCCTCCCGCTCTGGGCGTAGTGGAAGGGAGTTTCAGACTTACTGACTCGAACCCGTCATCCATGTTCCTTCCTAGCCCTACTTATCGCCACTATTGTGGTGTGCCCTGCACGGGGTTGCGATAGTCGCTCTCTCCATGTCGCCATGAGATCGCGCCGGTGGTCTGTCCGCTGAGCGGATTTCCTGGTCCTCCAAAAGCGATTTAGTTCAAAAATACATTGTTAACCAGAGACAGAGGAGAGTGGGAAATAGTCTGTTAGTTGCGACGCAAAGTATTTTCTCTGTCTCACTTTTGTATTTTTTTTTATTGTTGCCGTGTTTTCGAGCAATATCTCAGCACGTTCTCGTATTATCACGCATTCCCAATATCAAAACTTTTTGATTCACCTCATTTAAAAACCAGTTTTAATTATTTCACAGCTTTTTTAATTATCAAATAGACCGATACTGTTTTCGATTATCACGGTATTTATGACAGCCATAATAAGTTGTGAATTATGACAGAGATGCGGAGCAGTACTTTGACGTCAATAGACGTCAAAGTACTGCTCCGCAACGAAAACACCTACAAAACCACCAAAACACCTAAAACTAAACGAAAGTACCTACTTTCGTTTAGTTTTATTATTATAATTATATAGAGTTCTAGTTGTAGTATGTTTATAATGTAAATATGGTTTTTATATTCAATAATAAATAATTCAATCAATAATAACTTTACAATAAATAAAACTTTTAATATTAAATGATGGTTAATTTTTGCTATTTAATTTTGTTTGTTTTTGTGAAAGTCGCCATGAACTGAGTTACAAGTGCTGCCATTTTTTCCACATACATGTTTATTACGCAGTCACGTCACATATTGAAAAGACTGTTTAAAAAGATTTAAGTTTTTATGATCTAGATAACTATAAGAAATATTGTTGACAAATTATCGCACTTTGCAATAAAATGACAACTAACGCTTGGCACTTTCGAATGTAGCGTTTAGGCGCAGAATATCCAATTCGCAAAATGTCCAGCGGTCGAAAAATTTGATTTGATTTGATTGAAATTTTCATTTTCATGAGACAGATTACATAAGTACGACAGTTGAGTTGTCAGAAAACACGGCGGAATATCGGCGATTTCTGCATACAGCCGTTTTCACAATATTCACCCGATGACACCGTGTCAAAAGTTGGAAAAGTGAGATCACGTTTGCAGTGCAACGACCCGCCCGGCTACCAGGGTAACATTAATCAAAAGAGCTAGATCGTGTGAATGAAGAAAAATTATGACAACAGATTTTATGAAACACCTAAGGGCGGGTTTTTTAAAATAAGATCAAGAACATGATAATTTAATTGAAAAAAGGGCTGTAGTATTTTTACCATATCTGTCAATTAGTGGTTTTAAGTGAACTATGTCCCAAGTAAATTTAAAAGCCTCAAGTGATAATAGTACCTATAAACATTTTGCCTGATGTATACACGCCAAAGTAAACAAAAGTTATTTTGGACTCAGTTTTAAAAGTATTTTTTAAAACAGGCGTCGATCTCTCGACCACGCTTCCGGTTATTTTTCGATTCCTGCGTCGTGCACGCAGAGCAAGTAATATTATAATTCTGCCCTAGGTTGAATGTCATTCTCCATAGAACTAAGAAAAAAAAAACTTCTCTTCAATAGCGCGGTGCTTCTGTTACCATGGAAACTGTACGCCTGCCGAGCACCAGCGCAACATGAGTCAGGAAGAGTTACCTGCAAATACATATGGATTTGGTAGTTGCTTTTTAATACTTGGTGACCTTCACAGGCTGGTTGGTAGTACATCAATGAGGCAAAGGATATTAGAATGGAAACTATACAAAAAAAATCGGAAGATTTGTAGCAAAGACATCGCATCATAATAAAATGGTAGGTATACTAAGTATGAAAATAATTAAATTAAAAATGGTTTAACAAACAAACTTCATTTTTAATTTTAAAGTGTTCCTACGCAATGTGGCTATGAAGTCTGTGCTGTTACGGGTACGAGAGTAGCCCTAGCTGCGTAAATATACCAGCTACGCGGCCCCAGTAGTGCTCAGTTGCTACGGCGTAGTATTTCTACGGCGTAGCACTACTGCTACGACTACGGGAGCTACGCGGTTGATAGTAAGTTTTAATCAGGTTTAATCTTATTAGTTAGCAAGTGTTTTCGATGTAATTTCTTAAAATATTTAAATGCAAATAAATTATGATCTGTCAAATGACCGATTTGTTCGAGACGCCATTGTGGACAGATCATGGGTTACTATGTTTTTGTGTTGTTTTTGTTTTTTTTAATTGTTCCCTGAATCAAGCATTATAAAAAAAAACAAACAACCCTTAGATATGTTCAAATTCAAATTCAAATTCATTTATTAGCTTGCAACAGAATACTGACAGGATTAACAGCGGGTCCCAAACTAGGCACAGCCTGTATCTTGGTGACCCAGACAAAACACAAGTTAAAAAAAATTACAATGTTCTGCTAGCGCAAGAAAAATAACTTGGATGATTTGCAAAATTTGATTACTAAACAAAAATAATAATAATAACATTGAAATGCAAAATGTGATTATTTACAAAATTTGTGAAACATGATAAGAACGAAATTAGGAGTAATTAAAAAACAATAAATTGGTAACAATGTTCATACAAACAAGATTCGATTTAAATGTGTGCGTGCGTGTGTGTGTGTTTGTGTGTGTGTGTGTGTGTGTGTATGTTAAAAATGACGTTGTTTGAAAATGTCTGTTGGACATGTTAAAATAACTTTTAATTATCATTTCAACTGCTATAGTGCTGGAATAGGTTCTAACCTACTTAGACCGTATTTCAACAATTTTTTCAGTGACACTAGGTAAACCCAATGATGCGACTACTGAGAACGTTTATAAAAAGTATACATTTGAAGAGCTCTAGTTAGAGAACAACGACGAATACGAAATGTCACCTTGTACTTAATGTTAAGATAACGCGTTCCAGGTAAGTTCAATGTTGCTGATTCTAGATGGATGTCAACAATTTCCGTTAATCGCTCATGCCCCAACATTTTTCCAAGAAATCGTCCTTTTGGTAACGCAGAAGGACATGCAATATCTTTTATAGAGGCCCACAAATGCCCGTTACATGTTTATTTAAGCAAACATAAAAGGTACGAGTTCCTTTATACGTGACATAAGGTAATTTTTTCCCTTCTTCTGTGATAAGTGCCATCCTAGTACCAAGTGGTCAAACCCGCGGTGTGTCTTCCGCAAGATATTTCAAAACAATTTTATCGTCAAGTTTGATGGTACAGGGTTGCTGGGAGAACTCTGTCTTTGTCTATCTAGTTCTGATAAAACTGCGGCTGAGCGAGAGCACGAATTTAAATTACTCTACGTTTATGCACTGGTAAAACGCTGCTTCCAGAGAGAACGAGACGCGTTCTTACTAACAAGAGAATAGGACTTGTTAAGACTTCATATCAGCCATTAAGTTATCCGAAATGCTTGTAAAGACTTTATTCATAGCTATCTTAAATAAATTCATTCCTGCATTCAACGTACAACGCATAGACTAAACTGCTGGTCCAGGAGTATGATATTTTGCACAAGGGATTATTTTAGAACAAAAATAAGTAGGTATGAAAGGATTTTGAAAATTCATCCTCTAACAGATAAAAGGTTCTTATTCCTCATTGTACCTACATACAAAAAAAAAATACGCTAACACGCTATCAAATTATGATTATTTTTGTTTCTCTGAGCGCGAAATAAAAATTAACTGATATTTCGATGATTGTTGTTGTTTGATTACCATGGTGTTATAAATATTGTTTGAAATGTTTTTTTAAATCTTGTTCATAAAATAATATTCGTCGTAGCCGACTACTCTCTGGCATGGCGGTCGAATGCGCAAGACGTTACGTACCACGTAGCAATGTTGTTCCAATGACAATACATTAAATAATAACATTTAATTATGATGTTTAAAATGCAAAAAAGGTTTTGGCACATGCGGGACTCGAACCCGCGACCTTCGCGTTTCGGATACGCGACGCTCTATTCCACCCAGCTGAGCTAATGTGCCGTCACAAATTGTATCCGAATTTGCGTCCGGTATCGCCCTCTGAGTGCATTCAGCGACAGTAGCGCTAAACGCCCTTTAAAATGAATGAGTTCAGCTGCGGACAGACGTGGAACTACTGACGAATGCATAAGTCCTTCGAAGGACAGGGATACAAACCATACGAGACAGATGGCATTGATTTTAGTAACATTTGCATTTTGAATTTGTGACTGGTTTTCTCTAGAAACATTTTTTTGTCAATGTAGGTAGTATTTTTATTGCCTATTTAATAACCTGAAAGCGTAAATGAATTGATTCTAACCACCTTAATCACCTTAATTAACATCTTTCCTAATGTAACTTAGACACGAGTAAAACCAAAAAAAATGCATCACTTAACAAACTTCTAAACATAATGAAAAGCTCTCTTTAAATGTTATTGCGTAGTTTCTAATTTTATGCATTTTAAATTATCACATTCCTTGTTGACATAGTATACAGGACAGAAGATCACACTTTATGTATTTGATTTGAGTGGTGTATTTTCAATGTAACTTACATTAAAAATACACCACTCGATTACAGAAACATAATGCTTTTTACTTCTTACTTTACTATAATCAAATTATAAGTGATGTATTGCAATCGATTATTCACCCATTCCCAAAAGTAAACATTATTTTCCCATCAAAATAAGTGTTCGCGACGAACGTCACCAAAAAACCAAGTGCATATAGAGTCAGTGATATGGGCAATTACAGTGACAAATAAATGAGTGAAACAGTGATTTAGAATTAGTAAACAGTCATTTGCATACGCCCTAGACTCATATGTACTCGCAAGTGGAGCCTTAAAGTCTTAATTTAGTGAAATCCAGGTCAATCAGGAAAATACTATATCAGGCCTAGGTCGCAACCTGATATAGTATTTTCTTTAATAAATAACTTAGTCCCTTCAGGAAAACCACTTGTTGAGAATATGACAGTCTAACGCAACCATCTTTGTTCTAACGTGTAAATTTTGTCTAACAGACTGACATTTGAAGGATCATTACAGGCTAAAAAACATAGACTCGTAAATATAAATAGTAGAATTCGATAGGTCATATACTCTCCTAGTATATGGCAATTATATACTTACAGCTTCAATGACAGTTTTCGTATAAACTCAGCTGGAAAGATCCTTCAACCAGCCTACCAAGCCTACCTAGCCAACCTATTTGAAAAATTGTATTGTTTTTAGAATATAATTTTCATTTTCATTTCATTTCATTTTCATATCTAGTAGATAGATAACTATATCTAAAATCTTGTGATATCTTGAATGTACTTAGACATAAGCATAAAATCGTATTTTTTGCAAAAAAATTAAAACTTTATAGCCAAAAATTCTAATAAAAATTTCCAAAATCAGGAAGCGATTCACGGCTCTCGTTACAGTATAGTTCCGGGGTACGATAGTAATCTAAAAAACAGATAGAATTGTAGTCATCAGTACGGCGAATATGCCTTAGTAATAAGTAAATAAACAATGAAAAGTAGTGCGGTGAAAGTCCTGTAGTTCCGAATCGCTTCCTGAAACAGTTTTGAAAGTTTGTGTTGTTATTCCCAGTAACCCTGTCCCCTTGCCTTGTAACGATGCCTGAGGTAGCCTGAACCTATAGGTGTAGAACGTCAGCGCTGACTTGGAGCGAAGAATACGTGCGCACAGTGTAGTAAGCATAGGCACATCGTCCGTTAGGTACACGTATATATCCTCGCGCCCAGCGATCACGCCCGTCCGGCACAATAAGCTTCTTAACATAACATTGTTATTCTATACCACAAAACATACAAATACAAAACGTAGTTGGGAAGTTCTATTTAATAAGAAACAAACATTGTATGGAATGTTTACTTTCATCATACTAAATATTTATGGCGCGAACACTACGGACATTTAAAGTAACATTCCTGAAAGACTCTTAGTATCGCATGAAAGCCTAGTGCTTCAAATAGTGTTCAGTCTAGACAGATCAATACTGCGTCCTGAGCACATGGCCCACCACAGCGGGCTTGTGACGTCAGTTGTGACGTTTTAAACTTAAAGCATGAATCCGAAATAAATAGAAGCGTGCCCAGTCTGAAAACTATTGTGACTTCAGGACTAGCAATGCGCATTGCGCAAGTCCTACTAGACTTCCATACGAGCGAAGAAGTTTATTTGCCACACAAACCCGTTTCAATTTACCCAAGAGATGGCGTTAGCTGTAATGACTGTCCGTATTTTCGCATACAAGTAAGCTCTTTCTGCATGTTGAGGAGTTCCCTCGTGAGTAGACGATCCTGGTTGCAGGATGAGATCATGATATAAATCTTGTTTATACATCAAAAATGAACGCGTATACAAAGTTTTGTGTTCGTGCTATTAACCATTGAAGAATTCTTTCGTGAGGAGACGATCCTGGCTGCAGGATTGAGTATTGTTTGTCAAATGTCACCAGAACCACAGGTGTGTGCAAAATTTCGGCTCAATCAGTTGGAGGGAACTGCTTTAATATTTAATAGCGAATATGCATGAAATACAAAACCTAAAAAATGAAAAATACCTTGTATTGACGCATAAAAACATTGTGGTACACTTGTTTAAGTTTCTAATACATCACTTATTTTACAATTTACTATTTTATGTAGCATGTTTTTGGTGAAACGGAACGCACTGTCAAAACACACCGTCCTCGATAACGCTGGTATTGACGTCAAAGTTCATTGGTTCAAAAAAAAGTTTTATTTGAAAAGTGCTAAAAGTTTCACTATTTTATGATAATATTGTTATTGCAATTTTTACTTGAATAAAGCACATACATTTGTAAAATTATTTTATAAAGGCCAAAAAAAATTGATGTAAACAAGGCAGATTGTGGATAATGACGTCACATCATGGCCGCGACAGCTACGGACATTTGAAATGTCGTAGAAAATTGCAGGAGTTTAATGTTATTTTTGTACGACAAGCAGTAGTTGAACTTATTAACTTCTATTACTTTTCTTGGGTTGATAGTACTGTATGTTATTGATTTAAGTAAAGAAAAAAAATACGTACATATTTCCTATTGCAAGATTTTACCAATACAAACTACCAAGGCTAGTTGAATAAAAGCTTAAAAAAAAAATTATGAAAAATACGAGTATGTTTCATTTCATAGTGCACTTAGCCGCTTGGCCGCTTTTCAGTTTTATCAGACAGCTAAGTGAGCTTGGCCTCTCTGGCCGAGCCCACAGAGCCGTCTGCCGTCCCGACTGTGCTCCCATTAGGACGTAGGTACAAACATCTGTACAGCTAGGTAACAAGAGAGTAGTAGGGGTAGCAGCCTTTTTAACTATTATAATCTACTAGTGCCCCGCCCCGGCTTCGCACGGATGCAATGTAGATATAAACCTTCTTCTTGAATCACTAATGCTAAAAACTGCATTAAAATCTAATTTCAATCCAAGTTTAAAAGATATAAGCGAACAGACAGCGGGAGCAAATTTGGTTTATAGTCTCTAAAGTAAGTAAAGCGTCCAAAAGTGCTTTTTACTGACTTTATTAAATGAATCCGTGTAAAAATTGCTTGAAATAAGTTTTGCTTGCGTTTATTCCATAGCTGTTAGCAATGCTGGTAATGAGCCGCCCGCGAATGGCCACGGTGGTGACGGGCGTTTTTCCTTGATGACCGTTGCGACAGATAAACTGAGTTGCTAATGCAGCAACTGTCTTTCACTCTTGCTTTTACTAAAAGGGCATGTCTTAGTCTAGACAAAGATAGACAGAGAGTAACATTTTTTTGTGGCATATTTTAATGATAATAACGATTTATTTCTCACCAAAAAACAGGGTGACTGGATCCGCTATAGCAAATTCACATAAATAGAAGAGCTCATTTGCTAATTATTGATTTTACTTTCCCTAGCTAAAGTTTTATAGTTTGGGAGATAATTATGTCAATTTTTATACCCTATTGATTTTTTTTCAAAATTTGACATTCAAGCATAGTTTTTTTTTGGTTATTTATTGTTAGTTATAAACTTTGGTGATTAAAATACTTACCTCGGAACTACCCTTAAACCATCGTTAAAAAATAGGGTATTACGCTTTTGAAGTAAGTCTAAATAAATAATTGGCAAATCACCTCCTCTATTTGCGAATTTTCTATGGCGGGTCAGATTCAGTCACCCTTATAAGGTACATTAGAGAGGTATCAATACATACAGAATGTAAACAGACTCATCACGAAACAGTCAACCAAGCATTCTGTTCATAATACAAAATATATACATGGTATCATACTTTATTGATGGTTAGATTACAATTGAAAACTGCAAACATACTAATTATTATTATTGTAGATCTGGTTTATTCAATAATTTTATGTTGATTGACGAACATTTCTGAAGGAATTCGTGAAGGATTTGACCCGGCGACCACCTCACGTTGGGCGTTCCTACTATTGAACCGGCTCTTTGTTATATGGGAAAACAGCAAAATAGGCTTTTTTTCAGGAAAACATAACTGTACGTTGCAAATTAAATATAACATAACATCACGACTGTAATCCGCGAAGCGTTAGACAAAGGGGTTCCTAATAATTCACTCACATTTTACCAGTTATGTTTCAATCGTATATAATAGGGGCGCCTATAATATGTTGCAATAAATAGGTTACAGATTCAGACTAAAACAAACTTTTCATATAGTCCTCATTATTCTCTCATCTACTGGTACTATAACACAATCTCTCACACAAAGCCTCACTCTACAGATGCCTAATCACACAATTTGCATGCTGCAAAAAGACTCTTCTACATTATCATCCACTTTCTCTAACTAATTTCATCTTACATCCTTGGTTCCGACCCGCGTGTAAGGTTTCTTAAGCTTAAATGAGAAGAATCATTAAGAACAACAAAATAATAATTATATATTTTGCGCTACCAGTAGATGCTCTAGTTTAGATTTGTGAATTCATGGCAGCACTTACTATATTATAATATATAAAGCTGTTTATATATACATTTCGTAAAGAGACACCCTGTACTTTAAGAGAGCGTAGTACTACAAATATTTTACGTTCTAAATGGATCAATACTGTCTCGGAGCACATGGCACGCTACTGCGGTTCCCATGGCAACAAAGCAACTGGCGATGACGTGAAGAAGTTTGTATCGTCTTATCTTTAAACCGGAGCTATGCACTATAATTTTTATTGTTTTATTAAGAAAAAAATGTATTTTATTTTTTGACATTTCTGTGTGCAGTTTGAAATAATCCATGGAAATCGTACCATATAACGAATATATATATATGTATATGGGTTGCCTTGAATCAAATAAGCTGGTTCCCGTTTTTTAATATGTTGTATGTGATGAAGTAGTTATGTCAAATCCAATTTTTTGACCTCCGTAACCCTCCGGTTCATTGTTAATTTTCATTATCACCAAGGACCTTTGCTACGGTAAAAGTTACCATGCAAGTTTTTAAGAAGACTAAATTGTCAACAAAATGAAAGTATGGTTATGTTAGAAGTTAGACCAAATAGGTTCTAAGATACAGCTGTTCAAACTTCCAGGCGCCCAAAATGTTAGCTTATTATGCTATCGTACCATTCTACATATAAAACAAAACTTACCACAGCTGCAACTGGCCGATTTAGTCAGCGTCTTGCATGAAGTAAAAATGAAGCGCTTCAGTTCCTGGAGTTCTTTCCTATTCGATGATTTGTCACCACGGAAATAATCAGAATATGATTATAGATATCTTCTTTAAATTGTAGAATTTGGCATAATTTACTTAAATCGTTGATAAGCCATTGTTGGTTAACATTTCTGAAATTGACCTGATCTATAACTTAAACGTTGCTCAGATTTAAGGCATGAGGCCAAGATCGATAGCGTTCAGTTTTAATACCAGAATATCAGGAATGCGAGGCTGTATCTTCTTGTAATAATGCATCTTCTACGGTTAACTACCTACTATTAAATGTTAATACGTTTTCTTCAATCTTACATTTAAAAATATGTTTCAGGAATATCACGAAATATTTCTGTATTGTGAGAATAATATTGCAAATTGATGCATGTTGCGAATAAGTCCAATGTCTACTAAGCCCTCCATTCGTTTGGGCATGTGCTTTTCATCTCTCTCTGGCTATCAACGCGCTTTATCTCCTTCAGCTTATTGCCTCCTGGTATATGAGAGTCAAGGCGTGAGAATATGACTTCTGCAGATGACGCCTTATCTGTTTTAAAATATGATATGAATAATCTGTCAAATGTAGAATAGGATGTCAAAAGTAGAATCTGTCAAATGTAGACTAAACGACCGAGATGTGTTGGAGCACGATTCTTACTCAAAGTTGAAGAATAAAACAGTTGTTGGGTGTAACAGTGGTTCGAACATAAAAAGAATAATTGTTTCAGACCAAAGAGATTTAAGAAAATTAGTAGAGCGGACATTGGGAATAATGTCATACAAAAATGTTGATCCCAAACATTTTCGATTTTGACACAATGAATGTTACCTGACAAGCGGGTGACATTAAACATAACGATTTGTTACTAAGTAGTAACACGTATTCGGTTACGATTTTCTTCGTCTTGTCCCGTCTATCGTTCGTAAATATTTAATGTCTTTGTTTCAGACGAATTTATTAATTCGAATAAAGAAATGTTGTTTGAAACAATCGCGTCAAAAGCGTTAAGTCGTGCAATATGGCCGGGACAGTGAGAAGGTAAGTTTAGATTGCGTAAATTGTACAAGGCTTCCATATGGGCGAAGAGGTTTATTTGCAATAATTATTCAGTTCAACATATACTCAATATGATAATAGATGGCATTCATTCGAGCATATTTACAGGTTTTGGGACTGACATGTATGTGATGATTTTACCTACTTGTGTTAGATTTTTACTACAAAATCAATAATATGAATCAAATAGCAATAGAAGCACAAAACCCTTCAAAACATTTTTTTACATCGCCATCAACGGCAAACGTACCGTGTCCGCAAAGACTGCCTACATTTCCAACATTGAATTATAACTATTTAAATATTCACATAACTTAAAAAGTAAACTGCATTGCATGTATGTATTATGGTGTTTTAAGCATAGCAAGACGGTCATACTACCGCGTTGATAAGTCTACGCAGCTCTACGGCAACTATTGTAGCCGTGATGACACAGATTTCGTAACCGTATTGCTTACAGAAGCTACGAATATTTAAGGATCAAGAGAAAGCTAATTCGATGGAACACTTTTTATTAAACTATTTCATACTTAGTCTACAACTTTATGATTACGCGCTGTCTTTTTTTTAAGATGCTTCCATTCTTGACTCCTTTGCCTTATTGATCAAATATCAACCAGATTGTGAAGGTCACCAAGTCTTAAAAAGGTACTTAGCCTTATGTATTTGCAGGTATCTCTTCCTGACTCATGTTGCGCTGGTGCTATTGGCAGGCGTCCTACTGTTTCCATGGCAACAGACTCGCTGCTCTATTGGTTTTGTTTGCTTACAGCAGCAAAGAGTATTCATGAAGTACTTTTCGTTTTTTCTCTTAATTTTATGGAGAATGCAATTAAATCTAGGGCAGAGTAATTATAACATTAGATGCTTCATGCATGGTCCATGCAGGAATTGAATTTTCACTTTTCATTCTCTGAAAGGGCTTATTTGTGCAGGATATAGGCAGCACAAACTCGAATTTTGTGCACAAGTGCATTAACGTATCTACTTATAAATGTATCTATATTAAGGCAAAGAAAATGAGCCATACTGCCAAACACAATAAGAAGTTCATAGATAGAATTTGTTATTTTATAATATTTACTTTAATTTATTTCCCTTGTGTGTTTTTAAGACATAAAAGATATTAAATTCAAGTACGGTAGGTTATTTAATTAGTTTAACAAAATTATTATTACAAAATTAATTTAATAGTAGGCTGTATAGGTCTGCAGCCCACGCCTAATATCAATGTCGAAAGATTAAAAAAAAAATATAAGCGGCGATATGCCGTGAAAAATTTCCTTCAGTATTCTAACTAATTTTACTTTGAATTTTAATTAAAGATATAATGTTATACTACTGTAGTTTTATTTCTTAGCAATCGAAGTGAAAAGCAGAGTTTATAACTCGTCCACAAAACCATTTTATCCTCGACATTACTATGAGCCCTCGCCTTAGGCTCTGGCTGCTAAAAGTCTTGGATAAAAATGGTTCATTTTGTGCACTCGTTGCCTTGTTGTTGATCTACTATTAATCTTGAGTCCAAAAGTATTTTATTTTGTTTACTATGGTGTCTCATGCATTAGATAAGAATAATTTTATAGGCAATTGTAAAGCCCGGCCCCTAGGCATATCTTGTTTAACGTAATGTAGCTCTTTTGACTAGTGTTACCCTGGTAGCCGGTCGGGTCGTTGCACTGCAAACGTGGTCTCAGTGCTCCAACTTTTGGCACGGTGCCGGCCGGTGTCGGGTGAATATTGTGAAAATTGCAGTATGCAGGATTCGCCAATTTTTCCGCCGCCTTTCCCAACAAATCAAGTATCGTTATCGGACTTACGCTTTAAGCTTACGAATAAACGGTAAACGGATTACTTTCTCTAATTGAAGAAAGTGTATTGAATGGAGAATAAATGTCGCTAGGGAAAAATAATTTAATGTTTAATTCCTACCCCCATTCCTGAATACTCGTTCCGTGAACTTTTTGTCCTCCCATCACACTTTCCCTCTATTTAATAACTTACTACAACTGATAAGTCAGTTTTAAACACCGTTAGTGCAGGCTTTGTCCGTGTTGTAGTATAAATTGAATTTTACATTTGTTCATAAGAAGTATATTTTTCAAACGAGCTAGTTGTAGGTTTTTCCAGCTTTTATCTTGCAGTTGAGATAGAACTTTGTCGTGGAAGAAAGAATGCAGTGAGGCATGGGCGAGATTTTAAACACCGATCTAATTAATCAACCGGAAAGAGCAAGTTACTAGTAACAGTTAGATAGAAATTTTCACAGGTGCTTCATCGTGCATGACAACTCCTTCTGATCCCTGTTGTGCTAGTAATATATACGCGTTGCGTATCCATGGCAACGCATGCTCTGGCTGGGCCGCACGCTGTATGGAAAAAGTTAGGGAGAGTTGGTCTCACGTAGTCCGGTTTTTATACCCTTTAACACTAAAACAGTGTTCATTAATCGGTTACGAATTCTGGACACGAAGCTAGTTCAGTCAATAGGTTTTTCCAAAGTTAACCGGTTAATTCCAAAATAAATGAAGTTATGACAACAGTGTCCTAGAATATCAAAACTTCTGTGTATTTTATGAGCAAATTTAGTGTTTGTTTTTATCTCGTTCGTTGTACAGGGGCGGGCTCTATGAAAGTTTTGCTGCAGTTTAAATGCATTGTTTATTGCAATTTAACCCTTTAAGCCTTGCAATAAGAACTTGTATATTCGTCCGATCACGAAACGATAAACATGTTTCCAGCTTTCACACCTCCTGTGCTCCTAGTATTCAAACGATGCAATATCGGAACAAACCACTTGGGTCTCGCGTGGAACGTGGTTTCAAAACACAATAAAATCGACACGAATAAAATATGTCGCAGATACAACGTATGACGCAAAACTGCGTGATTTGCAATAAAATGTACTATTATTCAAATTGCGGCCACGCTTGTAACCTGTGTATCAATAGTTTGCATCAATACAAATATGTAGTGTGTGAGACAAAATCTTCGAAAGCGTTATATATCCCAGATATACTCGTAAACTAATCTAAGTTAAAAGCTATTCATTGATGGCGCAATCGTACAAGTTTGAAGTATTTGGAAAATCACTTAGTTTCAGAAACGCTCATCAATAATTAAAATATGTACATTATTTATTAGATGGGTTTACTTGTTAAGTACCTATGTATTACCATTTTTTGTAAGGTTAAAAATAAGATGATATAAATATTTTATTTTTTGGGTAAAACTGTGTGAGTCAGGAAACGAGTCAGTAATTCAAATTAGAAACCTATCCTAGTGGTTTCCTCTATTACTAGTGCTTATATAATTTGACGTGAGGATAACGATAAAGCAGTGGATGGATTAGTGGATTAGCCCCAGCGGCTATTACGTTATTGGTTCAAATTAGAATGAAAATCATGTTTATGAAGAGGGTGAATACTATGGAAAGACTTTTAGACAGCATTAAAGGCTTTACAAAGCTATAAAACCGGCTAAGTGTTTTTCGGAAAATGCACAGTGAAGGGTTTCGTAGTTGATCTGATATTTCTGTTTTATCCCAGTAAAATAGTAAGAAAGTTAAAAAACGATATTGAGGCCGCGTTTATAAGAGGTAAAAGCTAGTTTTACGAGACTCGCGTTATGGCCGGAAAGGCGTTTATTTCACGGAAACGTTTCAAATGGAGCCTTTTCGGAATCAGATCTGTAGTTCTGAAGATGTAACTCGGATTTTTTTTATTCGGAAATAAGCTCTGCAAGAGAAACGAACGGACGAGGAGAAGAAATAAACCAGACTGTCATAAATTTCATCTTTTGTTCCACTTGCGTCGTCTAAGGCGTCTATAAAAGGAACGTACGAAGCAATTTACGATAGTCCGTACCCCGCACGGGGTGCCCTTAGCGTGTAGTCGCTTAGTTTGTAAGTTTTTTGCCCTGGCTGGAGGCCTTACAATTAAGGCACCCACAGGAAAGTCCGGTTAAGCAGACGACAACCTCTCAGGTTGAAATGCGAGATGCCAATTCGAAAATTACGGCAGTGTGAAACTGGGTGCCAACCTGGCTGTTTGGTTGGTACTCATTTCACACTCATAAATCTTATTTAACTTATGTAACAAAACTGTTAAAGGGCGTCAAAAAATATAATATTATATATCATATTTTTGACGCCCTGTAACCGTTTTGTTACTTGTCCATAATTATATTATTCCTTAGAGTTGTAGTTTGTATGTTAAGAGTATCAATATTTTTAAAAAAATTAACAAAAAGAAATACTTATACTATACATGTATAAATCTACTTATCTCTCATAGTGGCGTTAATATTGTTAATAAGAGTTACACTATTGCTTACGACCATTTCGAATAATTTTTGTAAAAAATCCTTGTGACTTCTTGCCCGGGATATTTTTAGCTCAATTGTCAGACCTGCCTTTCATTGAAACAATTATAATATTACCAACTTTTTAAAACATTAATATTATATTGTATTGTTAATCGGACTGATGTCCGCAACTCCACGTTCAAAGTTCGTATTTTGCGTGCGGGTGGGAAATTTATTCGATCCACCCAACATTTATATTTTTACGGCTATGAGAACGCTCCATTTCATATTTTGAGGGCACGCAGTACGGGTGCACTCAGTTTGCACTAGCTATTAGGAAGCATGAAAATGAACATGCCGTGTATAGCCACGGCTATCGTCACACTGGCTCCTCTCGCTCAGATTTCAGCGAGAGTAGAACGACGGGTAGACTACGCATGCCCCGACCGACGAAATAATTACCTGCCTTTGTCCCTTATTCTATTTGGGGTCGGCGCAACACGTTTTTTTCCTCCCTTTCCTGTCAGACGTCATGGCACAAGTCGTGTATTTTATAAGGTATATATTTATGGGCCAATGTAGCCTGAAATAAATTGATGTTGTTGTATTTACATCATTTAATGATCTACTGGTGTGAGGTGTCGAGGTGGCCCAGAGGTTATGGCCTCGCCTCTCATGTATGAGGTAGTGAGTTCAAATCCGGGCAAGTACCAATGCAACTTTTTCAATTCATAATTGTACTTTCGAAGTTTATCTCAAGGACATCACAGACATCGGTGAAGAAAAACATCGTGAGGAAACCTGGACTTATAACTAATATAAGTTCGAGTTCAAGCGTGGTGATCAATGCTCGTGCCTTCTCTGTATGAGAAGAGGCCTTTGCCCAGCAGTGGGACAGTAATAGGCTGGTATTTTATTATTATAATGATCTACTATCATAGTAAATAATATTGATCGCTAATATTTACAACAGAAGTCCGACTATTCATTTCAATGCTTACTACCTAACTGCATTGATTTATGAAAAGTGAGATTTGAATGTGAAAGTCTCCTAGACGCTCGTGTTCGTGTTATCCTAGTCACTGCCTCTATAAATAGTATTGGAACGAAAACTACTAGATGTTAGGAAAGACTATAAATAGGTTGCATTTTATAGTGTTGGTTTGCAACTCAAATGCATCTTCTCATCTCTGCTGCCCTGGTGTTTACGGTCAACGAGTTTCGATTTTGACTGATAGCTCACGATGTCACTGAAGAATTCAAAATATGTTTTTCTTTTTGAATATAATCTAAATGATATTTGACCAATTAATAAAGAGGTTAACGTAGTGGTTGTATGAAGTTATATTTATATAACTATATATATATAACACAAATCTTTTAACGAACTTCACATCAGCTATCAATTTCGTCACAATTTATTAGAAACACTTTAGCACAATTGCAAGTTTCTAGTTCCAGCAAGTCAGGCAGGCAATCCATGCATTGTGTTTTCATCCGACTTCAAAAAGGAGGAGGTTCTCAATTCGTCGGAAACTGTTTTTTTTATGTATGTTTCCCGATTACTCGAAGATGGCTGAACCGATTTGCACTTTTTTTGCACTTTTTTTTTTCACGTTGTTTGTCTTCCCAGGTGGTCCCTTGTTCAAATCAGGATCTGATGTTGGGATCCTGGAGAAATAAAGAGAACTCTTCAAATTTTATAGGCACATTTGAAGTGATTTGGGTAGTTTTTGAAAGAGTACTTTCTCGGAGTAGTCCTATTTCAATTTGGTGAAGATCTGATAAAGAACTTCGGAGATAAGCAACGGAACTTCTCAATAAATGATAGCAAATGAACTGGGATTGCTGAAATCTCATGTCTGTCTTTTGTTTACACCAGTTCATAACATAACATCACGCCGGTAGGCTGTGAAGGGGTAAGCAGTTAAGCACATGTGAACCACTAAAAAGTGAAAAATAACTTGAGCTTCAGAAGTCTGTGACCTTTCTTTGATTGATTTAGTTTTTTGTCACCAACTTCTGAAGCTAAAGTTATTTTTAATTTTTTTTGTGATTTTTGAACTCTGATTTATTTTTTGCAAAAAAGTTTTTGTAAGTATCTTAAATATTTTCAATAAGTCAATGGAATATAAAATTATCTGATAATAATAAAGTGCTTCGCGTAGTTACACAGTTACAGTGTTTTGCCACAACTGTAATCTGAGCGTGTATACTATTTTGATTACATATATCTTATGATTCAAAGGCGTCTCATTGCTGAACTGTTCACTTCAAAAAATCCTCCTGTATTAATCACAGACGAATTTTAACCTCCTTCTTCTTTAAGTGAGGTAATAGAGGCTTTAATTAAGGAATTTTCATTAAAACCAATTCACTCGCAGCCACGCAGAAATGCTTATGCTTTTTTGTACAAAATGAACTATCATGAAGTGTCGCATGAAAACCAAAATCATCTTCAAAGCAAAACATTCGACGCCTGGCCGCCGCTGAGTGCACACGTGCACTCCGCTCTGTCGCTGCCTTGCTCCCGCGCACCCCGCGCCCCTCGACTCGGTTTCGCCGCTCCGCTACGTCAGTAGCATCCGCCGCCTCGCCGAGCTCCGACGGCCCCCGGCCCGCCAAGTCGTAGTGTGACTACAGTCTTTGCCTTGTGCTCGGACTTAGTTGCGCTGCGCCGTGTTGAATTAATTACTTGTAGTTAATTCGATACGTTAAAAACTGTCTTTTTCAAGACATATTTCCTTAACGACAATCGACAAAACCACGTCCGCGTTTTTTGCCCTTCAGGTGAAATCCACGATTTTGTGGTTCTTGACGGAAACCTCACGGTGTTAACGAAGTCAAGAGGGTGGTGACCCGACACACCCGCCGATCCCCTTCTGGGTGAGGCAACCCGTTGGAAGGGCTCTGACTGCGGCCTTGGGGGATCTCCTAGTCGCAGTCTGGTAGCATCTAATCCCCGTTTGTCCACAGCTGCACCCGGTACGTCTGGGTGTCTCTACCCGCACAATAAGATCGGCGGCAGGCTTACAAGCTTAGGGCACACCTTAGCACTCACCTCCCTGTGATCCCAACAGGGAGAGAACACATCCCTGGGTTATTCCCACCCGGGGAGTTAGGCTTTACAGTGTTTTCCGGCCCTTCTGGCCATTCAGACAGCAGTGTAGCTGGCGAGTTTGTTTGTGTTTTTCTGCCAGTGGAGCACTAGGAAAAACACAAGGGGTAGCCTAGTTTTAAGGGAACTGTTTGCCCAGGGGGATTACGTTTCCACGTACCTCCTCGGGATAGGTTTGGTTAGGACTAGGCATAGGTTATGTTTTAGCTCCCTCCCTTTAATTACTCTACCATAATGGCAACGCCCCGAACCGAGGAATTAAATTCCTCGCTAGGAGTGCTCCTCAAGCGTCTGCTAGCGGACAATAACCCCTACATTAGGGAAGTTTATGATGGGCTCCTTGAGCCATTTAAGAAGGAGAACTGGGGCAAGCCAGACGACTCCCACTCAAGATCTCCCTCTCCTATTCCCCGACCCAACTCCGCCGATATGGACGTTGTGGTCAGCCCCGAAGCCCCCGATAGCTCTCCCGAGTTGGTCTCCTCCTCTGAGTCCTCACCATCCGAGCCAGAGGAATTCCAACTCGTCCAAAACGGGAAAAGAAAGAAGGCGAGGAAATCCAATGCCGGAAAGGCCAAGAAGGCAGTCACGGCATCGAACGCCCCCCTCTCCGCTTCCCTTTCCCACATCCCCTCTACCGCCGGAGTAGCTGCTCACTCAGCCGCGACCCCCATCAACCGCTCTCCCAGCCGTACGGCTACTGGCTCGGCTCCTGCCGCCCGGATAGTCCAATGGAACCGGTTCCATCCCAATCCGCTTCGACCAAGAAGCTCACACCCCCTGCTCTGTACATCAGAGAAAAGGGGAAGTGGACTGAAGTGTCCAAGATGTGTGCGGATCGCAAGATCCAATACACAAACGCCACTTCTACCCAACAGGGTATTAAAGTAAATGTCCCTACCTCCACCGACTACAGACAGTTGGTGCATGCCCTTCGTGGAAGGAATATCGCCTTGCACACCTGCTCCCTCCCGGAGGAAAAGCCGACCCGCGTGGTCATCAGGCGGATCCCGAAGGAGATCCCTGCCCAGGACATCCTGGAGGATTTAACCTCCCAGGGCATCCCCGTCTCGGCGGTTCACCGCCTCCATAAAAATAGGTCCCAAGGGGGTGACGAGTACGACATGGTGCTCGTCATCTGTGACCCAGTCGAGGGTCACCACCCCATCTTCAAAATCAAGTCCGTCTGCTCCTTATCGGGCATCTCAATCGAGAGGCCCAAGAAGCAGAATATAGTTGGGCAGTGTCATCGCTGCCAACTATACGGACACAGCCAAAAGCATTGTTACGCACCGCACAGGTGCGTAAAATGCCTAGGCGAACACGCCACGGCAGATTGCCCTCGTCCCAAGGACAGGAGTCTGTGCACAGAGCCGCCTAGCTGCGTGCTATGCGGTCAATCTGGCCACCCGGCAAACTACAGGGGCTGTCCCAAAGCCCCCAAACAATTCGCCAACAGACTGGCGAATCGCGCTCAAGCCCGTCAGCAGAGGGAAAGCCCCCTGACGAAAGCCCCATCCAAAGACCTCCCTGAGCGTCTCAGCCCACAGAGGCCCTCTCCGTGGAACCAGCTCAACCACCAGCGTGCCTTCCCTGCCCTGGCGAAATCCCAGCCCAACCCGTTGCCAATGCCTGGCCTCATGGACAACCCAGTCCCAGTGCCCACTCCAGTGGCTCGGTCCCAGGTCCCTCTTCCCTCCCCTAGCCCCCTGCCTTCCAACCAGGAAGAGGAGAGTACAATCGACACCCTCATGAGGTTCCAGGTATTTATCTCACCTGAGGCCGACTGCTTAGCAGCCGAGCTCAGGTCAGCTAAGGACCTGAAACAGATCCATGAAGTATACGCGAAATATCCTAGGATCGCGGAAGCCCTTCGTAACCTCAACCAAACTCAGTAATGGATAACACACCCGTAGCATCGTGCACCCAACCCCGGTCCCTAAAGTTAGGCTTTTTTAATGCTAATGGCATGGGAGGGCAACGCGACGAGATCGCGTCCTTCCTTCGCGATTATCAAATAGACATTTTCCTCATCCAAGAGACTTTTCTAAAACCCAGCAATCGTGATCCTAAAATTGCCAACTATTGTTTAGTTCGCAATGATAGGACACGTTGTCACAAAGGCGGTACACTCATCAACTACCGCAAGGAACTGCACTGCATCCCAATCGACCCCCCTCCCCTAGAATCCCTACTGGAGGTTTCAATCTGTCGGCTAGCCATGACAGGTCATCAACCGATACATATAATGTCTGCCTATATGCCCCCCTCAAACACGTCTGAGAATCATAACCTGGTTAATGATCTCACCGAACTCTTCGGCATGAGTTACTCCGCTATCATAGCGGGTGACTTCAACGCCAAACATCCCGCCTGGAATAGTAGTATGACTAACCCGAGAGGGAGAGTCGTCTGCGATCTAGGCCAGAGTATCAACTTCGATCCCATTGCTCCTATGGAGAACACTCACTATCCCGACACCACTAGTCATCGTCCCGATGTGCTCGATATAGCGCTGCTCAAGAATGTTAGCCTTAGGTTACATTTAATTGAGACGCTACACGAGCTTAACTCTGACCACCGCCCAGTGCTCATGCACCTAGTTCCTCGCTCGGGTATCTCCGACCCTAGCCAACCCACTCCTACCACCCTAATAACCGACTGGAAGAAAGTAAGCGATATGCTGAAATCCGACACGTCACCGCACCTAGACGGTATCCCCGACCACATTGTCTCAGTCGCAGACACCGAGGCCGCTATCGACTCGTTTACAGTCCACGTGCAATCCATCTTAAAGGATTGCTCTCGGGAAGTCCCAGTGTTGAGTGATCAACGCTGGAAACTACCCGACGACATCCGTGAACTGATAAACGAGAAGAACGCCGCCATACGTCCCTATAGCGTCTGGCCCTGCGATGAGAACAAAGCTCACATGCGTTATTTGCAGCGTGCTGTAAAGAAGCGCACTAGTGAGTTTCGTTCGAACCAATGGGACAAAATGCTCAGCGAACTGGAGCCAACCCACCAAGCCTTCTGGCAACTTCAGAGGAAGCTGAGGTCCTCCGAGGAGGCCTCCTCTCCACCTCTCATCCGTCCTGACAAGAGCGTCGCTTTTGACGACTCTGAGAAGGCAGAATGCCTGGCCGACAGTTTGGAATCACAGTGCTCCCCTAGCACCCTTCCAGTAGACAAGCAGCACCTCGATGAGGTGGATGCAGAAGTCGAAGAGCTGCACTCCCTCCCGTAGAAGACCCCAACGATCCCCTCCCTCCGGTCACTCCAGACGAGGTCAAGGATATAATAGACAAGCTCAAGCCTCGGAAAGCCCCTGGCGCCGACGGCTTCACCAATAGGATTTTTAAAACCCTCCCCGCTCAGCTCATAGTCCTTTTGGCAGCCATCTTCAATGGCGCCTTGAGCAACAACTTGTTTCCCCAAGTGTGGAAAGAGGCCACCGTCATCGGTATTCCCAAACCTGGGAAACCGAAAGCTCAGCCTTCGAGCTACAGGCCGATCAGTCTCCTGAGCGCGCTCGGCAAAATCTATGAGAGACTTATTTATAAGCGACTCAGAGATTATGCCGAGACAAAAGGCCTCATTCCCGACCAACTGTTCGGTTTCAGAACCGAACATTCTTGTATACACCAAGTCCACCGCATCGTAGAACACTTGAGCGCTGGTTTCCAGCGTGGAGCGATGACGGGGGTGTTGTACTTCGACAAGGTCTGGCACAACGGCTTATTATACAATTTGTACAAACTCGGCGTGCCGGACCGTCTCGTGCTCATCTTACGAGACTTTCTGTCGGATCGCACCTTCCGCTACCGCGTGGGGAAGACTCTTTCCTCCCCCCACCCCATCCGAGCCGGAGTCCCTCAGGGCTCCGTCCTCTCTCCTCTAGTTTTCACGCTGTTCACCAGCGACATCCCAACGAACAAGAAAGTTCAGTTAGCCCTATTTGCCGACGACACGGCTATTTATTACACCGGCCGATCTCAGGTTTGCATCCATCGTGCACTTCAACAAGCCGCCGATTCACTCGGCGCTTGGTTTCGTAAGTGGAGGATAGAAGTAAACCCTGAGAAGAGCCAGGCTGTTCTCTATCAGAAGTTACGCCATCAGCGACCGTCACCTGCCCCCATCACTATGTTCGGCAAGCCTATCCCTTGGGAGAAGCAAGCCAAGTACCTCGGTGTCATCCTCGACGAACACCTGACCTACGCGGCTCATATCAAAGCAGCTCGTAACCGAGCAGCCTTTGCCATGAGCAGACTCCACTTCATGCTAGTCAAAAAGAGCAAGTTGTCACTCAAGTGCAAGTTGCGTCTTTACACAGCAGTTATCCGACCTATCATGACATACGCTTGTGTCGTATTCGCTCATGCCCATCCCCGCCACATCCACAGGATGCAGACCTTGCAGAACCGCTTTCTCCGTCAGATCACCGGAGCCCCCCCGTACGTCCGTAACGATAGTCTTCACCTAGATCTTAGAATCCCCACTATTCAGCAATTCATGAAACGTCTTGCAAAGCGTTTTTTCGACTCCTCTATTAAGCATAGGAACCCCCTGATCGCATTGGCCGCCCGATACGACCCATTGCGTATCAGCTCAGTCCGCCGTCCTCGGCACACTCTAGTCACCCCCGACGACGACGCTATTACCCTCTTACAGGAGAGTAGCAAAGACACCAGCACCGTACGTAGAAAATACAAATACAAACCGAAGACCTACCGACCTCGCCGCCCCGATCAATTCCCCCCCGACCCTTGCTAGAGCTCGTAAAATAGTACTCGGAAATAGTAGTGACGAAAACGCGAGCTGTAGTTCGCGCGTTTTTAATTTGATTTATTTTTTTCTTAATCAGCCGGCGGCGCGACTATAGGCCGTCGTACCAGCCACTCTTTATTCAAACAATATTTGCGTTCGATTACTTTGGCGCTGAGCGATAAGATGTTCCAAATTCAATAAGTGCGCGGCAAAGATAATTGCGGCACACACATAAAGAGGATTAAAAACTCATTACTGCCCGCTAAAAGTTTAATTCAATAAGTGCGCGGCAATAGTACATTGTTACCAGGGTGAAAGTAACTTATTTGTGCCCGAGCGAAGCGAGGGCGCTAATAGTTCGAGGGACTAAATAAGTCTTTAACCCGAGGTAAACACTGTGCTTTTCATTACGAATACAAGGAAAGTAAAAATAAAAACATGACTCAATTAAAAAAAAAAAATGAAGATCGGATTGCCGCTTTCCCGCCTATTTTGTTTTTTTTTTCTATGGCCGACCAGCTATGCAGCCATTACCTATTTTTCATTTTCATCATCGAAAAAATGGTAAATATTTGCCCAAATCTATGTTATTTTAAAGAAATAGTTGAAACTTAATTGTTATAAAGTTATTTAAAAAATATCTATTCTTTAATTAAGACGTAACGTTGTTATTTAAATTTTACATCGTGGCTGTATAGAAAGTTGGAACATGGTTCAATAGAAAAATGAACAATTTTTTTTTATAATTTGACAGTTGTCAGTTGAAAACGATTCTCCCTAGGGCTGAAAAGTATTATTTTCAACCCGGTCCTCAGGCAACTTCAGACCTACTTTCAGAGTATGAGTAATGAAAAGATAATTGCGGCACACTTATAAAGAGGATTAAAAACTCATTACTGCCCGCTAAAAGTTTCTTATAGAAAACACCATCTTTGGGTGCATTTAAAGGCGAACCAAGTCGTCCTTTTCGAATAGATGGGATGAAAAAGGGCTTTAATGCGCTTGGTCACTGATCTCAAAACAGTAAATGAATCGAGCAAGTCTAGAAAAACTATATAATATAAAACATCACATACGTAGATAATATATTTGTTGTAATGTTTAGATAGAGACACTCTCTATTACCCGAAGTTTCGCTAACTAATTAAAACCTTGTATTTACTATTTAAGGCGACTCCAGGAGCTAAATTAGCAACTCTGTTTGTGGCGGTTCAAACTTGGTTTGAAATACTGATAGATTAAATTTCTAATCAGATTGTACTACAAAGTGGTTGTTACGTCGGTCACTGCGGGCCGAATAGTGCGAAATGAGTGTTTTTTTGCGATTTACAAAAAATCTATTGATTGGACTAAATAAATAAAACACTATCATGCTACTATGTTGCTTGTAGAATTATTTGCCAAAAAAATCAGAATGATTGCATGTATTTTAGTAAGGTTTTACTCGTTGAAAGAAATTTTTAGAGATAAGTTCGTGATTTTTTTATCGGGTAAAATTAGTTGCATTATGTTTTCAAAACACTATCATACAAGCATATATCTTATATTTTTCTGGTTTTGTTTGTTTCTTGCAGTGAATCATATGCTTTTTTGCATTATAAAACTCGCATTAAGTTTGGTCTCAAGTCTATTGGGCAGAAAAAGCTCAGCAAAGCCGTCCTCTCGGGGCTAGCGCTGAGCTTCCCCTGACGGACTCGACGCGGTTTGTCACCGAGAGACGCGCGGCGCGGCGAGTGCGGCTGCGCGGTGGGGTACACAAATAAAGAGATAGGTTAGAGCATTCAAGTTCATTTATTAGCTTACACAACAGAATACTGACAGGTTTGACAGCGATTTGAAATTTGAATGTTGTTGCATATTATCTAATAATTAATGTAGTTCTAATTAGCCATAAATTAAACCTAAACATTGCTGAGCATAATATTTTTGTCACAATACAATTTATAAGGTCAATAGACCTTTTGATTAAATATGTTGTTAGTGAAAGTTCATTATTTCGTTATACTTCCCTTCTTCATTATCTTTTGAAACTGATCGGTCATTATTCACAAGAAAAAATTAAAAGCTTTTATTTATTTAAGGATCTCCAACAAAAGATGTACACAAAGCATAATTATATAAAGTAAAACACAAGGTATTGGGTAGGTGTACTCCTTCACTTATAGGAGACCACAGCATGCACAATAAAGTTAATAAATTTAGCCCTTATTAATTAAAATAAAAATAAATTTTGACAGTTTAAGAATGATAAAACACATACAAATAATTTTAGTAGAAATAAAACATAGAATAATTTTTTCTACATAATATTATAAGGTTTTTATTGGCTAAACACCCACCACCATTAACTCCTTATTACTTAAGGAATTAACGTTTAGAGCTCATCACAAAATATTACATTTACTTTAACATTACTTAGTATATTTATTAAATTCTTATTGAGATTTTTCATAGAATGCGTTTGAATACGAAATTTTAAACCAAATATCATCTCTATTCTCAATAAGAAAATAAAGCGGATTTGCCTCCAAACCATGACTTTTATCGTAATAATAAATAAAAAATAAACTTACAATGGCAGTTGGAAAAACCTCTGCTCCCATACATCGTGTTTAGGAAAGTACATTTTATAAGTTGGTCGACAATTTATTCGTATATTTCACATACCTAACTGTTTAGCTGGTAGCCCCCCCCCCCCTACCAGCTAAACGCGCGTTTAACACTTGAGTCTAACAAAAATGAGCACTTTAAAGCTTAATATTTCACAAATGAATCCCTTAATCGAAAAATTATATAAACAAAGTCGTGTTTCTTAAATGTTTTTAAATACCTATCCAAAACATCCCACTCTATGGGGTACACAAGAAAAAAATCCCCACTTTACGTGTAAGTACAGGAGACACTAAAAAAAATACTTTTCGAGATTTTATTTTACTAACATGTCGGCGTAACTAATCTGTATATTCATTCCAAATCAACGCTTTGTAGTACTAAGAGTCTTTGAGCTAAGCTACGGACAGACGGACAGACATGGCGAAACAATAAGGGTTCCTTGTTGACTGCAAAAGAAGTAAAAGTAGCCAGCCAGCCACTGCATTGATTGCCGTCGCGAGCCAAAAACCGAGACTCCTAGACTAGAAATGCGTAAATTGTACTAAGCCTCCATAAATGAGCGAAGAGGATCGCACATACGCAATTCAACTTTTGGTGTTGGTTTGAGCTTGTTAACTGCGAAAACAAAAAACAAAAAATTGCAAATATAAACACCGTTTTTTATTTTTCCATTTTTAGTTGTAATATCCTATACAAAAGTTTCCTGTGCATTCATTTTACATTTTTAACAATACATGTCATGGTATTAAGCTAATCCCAATAAAATGAAACTTAAGCATAATTGGAAAAATTGGGGGTATTATACCAAAGCATAAAGGCGTAATGTTAAGTTATGGAATTGTGTAAACAATTATATCCAAGCGATTACAGCAATTAAGACAGGCTTGCTGTCTATAATTGAAAAGTTTAATTGTATATCTCCAAAGATCAGCATCAGATCTTCACCAAATTTAAACAGGTCCACCGCTATATAATATTCTTCCAAATAAAAAAAGAATCATCCAAATCGGTTTACAATTGGGAGAGAAATCGGTGAACATACATAAAATAACACTGTTTTAAGCTTTCACGGTTCTTAACTATACTTAAAAATAACCCGCGATGAGTTAACCCGCGATCATGTCGCTTGCAACAGCGTCGAATTATCGAGAGCTCAAAAATAAACAGTAATCACGACAGATATCCCGTAAGTGATATTTAAAGTATACATAAAATAAAATACATCAGGCAAACATAGAAACTCCTCCTATTGGAAGTTGGCTAAAAAAGCTGGGCATTGAAAAAACAAGCACAGCGCCATCACCGGGAAACGTGGCCGTGGCCGCAACGACTTGATGTAGATGCAATTCAATGCGGAAATGTAGGCACATTTTCGCATCAATATCAATTAAATATCAGCAGTTAATAGTACGATAACCTGCATTCCACAATTTTAGATTACTCAAAAAGTGTATAGCACAACATAAAAGACTCGTCGCACTTGAATTCTAAAGATTTCAGTGTGTCTTCAAAAATGTCAGATTGTCTCATTCAGTGTCTACTGTTTGCACTTTTTTCACGGATTTTTACTAACTTTGAAGAATAAAACATGCGGGGCAGTCTTTGGGGACTGCCGATAGAAGTGAAAACTAATTAACTTGTGAATTGTATCGTCGAACTATGTATTAGATTATTATTTTTGTTTTGTAAGGAAGTGACCAATTTAAACTTTATTCCTTGATGATCATAAACACTTCTCCCGGTGACGATGAGTTAAATGTTTTTCCTTCACCCAAAAACTGCTCAACGCACCTAAAGAAGTTTTCATTTCAAAAATATAACATTGCAAATCAGCTGTTATAGTATACATAGGTACTGCCCCGCAGCTGTAATCTGGACTGACGAGTACTGGTTGCCGTTGATTTCGACGACGACGACGACGGTTGCAAATATTGTACCGAACATAACTCCTTCTCAGCTATGTTATCCTTGTTTCTGTTTTGCTCACTATGCGTTACGATTGGAAGGAACGCTTTGGTCCAACATTGATCACGTTTATTTTCATGACGTCATTTTATGTAGATAGAGAGAGCACAAACTACTGAGAAAGTAGCTTTTTTAATATTATGTTCCTGCTCACATCAATGCTTTCACTAGCAGTCTAAACAGAGACAGCAAAGTGAGCGAAGCCACCAAAATTGTAAACGTCTCACCCCATCAACTCACCCCATCCCCACTACAGCTATACTCTAGGTACGACTGATGTTTCATTCAAGCACGGTACGAGCTTGAATGAAACATCAATCGTACCTAGAGTACAGCTGTATACTACAGGTGGATTCAAGCACTACTATACGTTATGCAATCCTGGTAGGTGTAGGTTATTTTGCAGAATCCCTTAGTGCGATTTAGTCACTCTTGTGCAATATTAATAATTTCGAATATTATTTTATTTTTACCCGACTGCCAAGAAAGGGTTATGTTTTTATTAAAAAAAGAAATGGGCTAACTAAAATAATGAATTATGCTAGTTTATATTTTAGAATTTATGAGAACAAAAAAATAAATAAATAAATAAATAAATAAATATCGCTGGACATTACACACAACGCCATCTAGTGCCACACTAAGCAACGAGGCTTGTGTCGTGGACACCAGATAGTTGATACACTACATAGATACTTTTTGTTTGTAAATACATACTTATTATACATATAAACATCCATGACTCGGAAACAAATGTCCATGCTCATCACACAAACATTTGCTCCTACCGGGATTCGAACCCGGGACCCTAAGAACGTAAGGCAGCCTCACCACCGCTGCGCCATTCGGGTCGTCAAAAATACACATAATCATTTCAGTATTGGTACCTGTCATCGTCATTTGCCTAGCCTGTTATCAACTCCGTTCGGTCGGCTTACTGATTAACCGGATGCAGCTGAATACCAGAATTTTACATGGAGCGATTGCCTATCTGACCTCCACAACCCAGTTAGTACTGGGTAATACGATACCCCTTCGACTTTCGGGCAACTACCTGTAACGACTGTCAGGGACCTATAAATGACAGCCGGAACAACGGCTTAACGTGCTTCGGTGCTATCGAACCAACCTAGCAAGCGCGGCTTAACCTAAAGATCGATCCTAGCTGCTGTTACTATTTAGCCACGAGGAATAGGTATAATAGTATTACTTCATTTTCTCAGTAACTGAATGCCAATAGAATACAAAGTTCATGAGCGAAGCCGAGACCACAGCTAGTACCTACATACAAAATAATTTTGTTCACGATTGTTTTACAAGATTGAACCATTCTCGATTTATCCTATCCTACTAATATTATAATCCTACTAATAAGTTAAGTTTGTAAGTATGGATGTTTGTATGGATTTTGTTACTCTTTCACGCAAAAACTACTGAACGGATATGAATGAAATTTTGCACATAGATAGTTTATAACCTGGATTAACACATAAGATACTTTTTATCCCGGTAGTAAGATCCTATGGGACTATTATTAAACTTTACGCGGGCGAAGCCGCTGGCAGAAGCTACAGTGTTGTAATAAATGACAATATTATGAATCATAATATTGAAATGTACATTTATTACAACACTCATAATTTATGATCTACGATAACAACATAGTATGACTGCATGTAACTCAGAGGCCAAAATATTTTAAGCATAACATCTAGTTTAGTAGTACTTGGAGAAAGAAACATTTTTTGAGCCAAATTGTCTCATTCATCTGTGGAGAACGTGGTTGATTTCACATTTGTATCATTTTTGTTTCTTATCTTTTTGTAATTCTTAATGTGTAATTGTTTATTTTCCCGATTAAATAAAATAAAATAAATTAATTGATTTTTTGCAACTTCTATCATATAAATAAATATTCTGTAGCTACACGACAAAGCTTTGTTGTTGCTCGATCGCATTTCTAAGCCATTTTTCCAAAACTATTTTCTTTCATTGTCTTTATTATTTTCATGAAAGACATAGGAAAAGGAAATTAATTTAATTCAAGAATTATTTCTGTAGCAAACGTTTTATTTATACATTTCACACGGTTTGTGGTTCCCACTCGAGCGGCAATTCAAATAAAAAGCATTAGAAATTAATGAAAGCAGAGAAATTACCCATATTTATCTTTGTTGAACCATACATTTTTCAAGATTTAAGTTTCGGTTAACTTTATTCCGGATTTATTCATAACGAAGTGAGGTTTCACATTTATTACTTGTGCTGTGCTTGTGCTGTATTACATTTAGTAAAAGAAAATTTTATAATCGGAAGGTACACATAAGCGCTAGGATGTCCATCGCCTCTATAGCTACTACTACACGGAAGCGTCTAGTAAGCTAGCGCTAGTGAGCAGTGGGGAACGCCGGAACTATCGAAGTTAAACTTTGTCAGGGGCCTGTTCAAATTGTACCAGGACTTTAGAAGCCAATAAGAGGTCAATTTTTACGATAGTAAACTAATAAGCTAGCGCTAGTGTGCAGTGGGGAACGCCGGTACTATCGAAGTTGAACTTCGTCAGGGGGCTGTTCAACTTGTACCAGGACTTTATGAGCCAATAAGAGGTCAATTTTCACTATAGTATACTAGCAAGCTAGCGCTAGTGAGCAGTGGGGAACGCCGTAACTATCGAAGTTAAACTTTGTCAGGGGGCTGTTGAAATTGTACCAGGACTTTAGAAGCCAATAAGAGGTCAATTTTTACGATAGTATAATAATAAGCTAGCGCTAGTGTGCAGTGGGGAACGCCGGAACTATCGAAGTTAAACTTAGTCAGGCGGCTGTTCAAATTGTACCAGGACTTAATAAGCCAATAAGAGGTCAATTTTCACGAATAGTATACTAGTAAGCTAGCGTTAGTGTGCAGTGGGGAACGCCGGAACTATCGAAGTTAAACTTAGTCAGGGTGCTGTTCGAATTGAACCAGGAATTTATAAGCCAATAAGAAGTCAATTTTCACAACGCGGGAGTCACTTGGCGGGAATGCAGGGTAATACTAGCTTCCCGTCTTTGGTGTGCTTGTGGCTGGAGGTAGGAAGTTTTAGGAGATGAACTCAAAAACATGATGTTATTTCATTCTTACCTAGTTTTGATTCTGTTGAGTAATGAACTCGATATAAATTTTCGTCACTTAGGTACATCCTTGTAACTTTTCAGTTTGCTGTACCTATGTGTGCGTTATAGTGCATTCAGGTTGTCTAGGCATTTCCAGGCTGTACATTATTACTTAGGTGTCCAATTTAATGCGGTCTTGATATTCTGGTCAACCCTATCTAGAGATGAATCGATACCGGAATCTCGCTCGATATTAAAGCAATATTTTTTTTTTCATTCAGCCTCTGTAATCTCGGTTTCTTTTCATTTTCTTTTACCTTACTTTTGGTTGGTATAGATTTGACCAGCAGAAGACTTTCTGCGCTATCAGTTGTTCGATAGGGACGACTATGTGTGCTCTAGCTATACGCGTTTTCCAGAATATAAAACAAAAGTATTGTTTTATAAACCTCTATTTTTTGTATGAAACGATTTAGTGTATGGCTTAGTAAGTAATATCAGTTTCTAATGCGATGACAAAAACAGTTGTTGAGAAAATTATAAATATTTAGAAATTCTTATTTCGTCCCTAAGTACATTAGTCAAATGTACTCATGGGTTTCATACTTTTAGAAAATCATGTAATATTACAATAAATTATGAAAGAATATTAATAATAGATGGGTACAAAACACATAATTATCCTGTATTCAATCTGGGTTTCACAAATGAAAAAATCCACCATCTTCATTCGGTAACCAATATAACTCTTAGAGAACCCAACCTCTAACCTCTGAATGATACAATCTATTTATAGATTCAACGCACCAAGATCCCATGATTATCAGGATGTTATACCCCCCTGTCACCTCTGGATGAGATTGTGACACACACACACGAGAAAACACAATTCATCTGTGTGCACTGCACTTCAACATCGACTTACGATTTTTACAAGAAAGTATGTGACAGCAGTAGTTAGCAAAGAGGGAATGCAATACTGACATGCATAATTATATTATGTGTACATCACACAATTGCTGTTACACATTTTAATACCGTACATACGTAAATAATAAAAAGCTCAGTTTTCTTTTAATTTTACGCCGATAAGTTATTTTTTTATATACTGTCCTGTGTTTCAACTTGCAGCCTCCTGAAAGTTTTGCAAATATAAGTGGATAAGTTACATACTTATCTTATTCATTTCATCACAAAATAATTACGTAAATGTGGCATTTTGGTGTGTACAATAAACAAAAGTAACTGCTTATTACCGAAATTAGTCAATCCACGAGTCAGTTCACTGACTAATAATAGCTATTTATTCACCAAGGGGAGTAAGGCACAGATTACTAATCGAGTGTGCATTTGAGGCCCGACGCGAAGCGGAGGGCCGTGAACCACACGAGTTTAGTAATCTGTACTTACCATCGAGTGATAATACTACACTTGCATACAACGTCATCAAGCCTTTAAAAAAAAAAACGAAACGCGTTAATACTGGACTACTACCCTGATTTTCAGGGCAGTAATGAAATTCCATACAATACACAGCCTAGATTTTTGAGAAGGTTTAATGAACAGCATTCAAGCCTTATATTGGGGTGGTATTGGTACACTTACTAAGCAAGTGTAGTATAAAATAACATGTTGTATACATATGTTGTAATAACATGTTGTTGATCTCCGTAGCGTAACGAAGGTTGAGTGGGTGAAGCTCCCCTTCCCAACCTCCCCTAAAATTGAAAGGGCTGTAGCTTCATAACGGTTAGAGATAGCCACCAGGTTTTTGAATAAACATTACAGTAGGCGTCGATAAGGAATACTTCTCAAAAATACAACAATAATAACGTTGTCACTTACCTACGTGTTTATCGGCCGTTCAAATAATATTTATACCATACCTACTCTAAAAAGCTTATTTTATTATTATTTACGCAAAACAGTGAATAAAAAGGCCTTTTATTCACTGTTTTGTTTTTATTCACTATTTTGGTGTTTGAATTTGGAACACAAATAGATTCTTTTTGTTCTATTCTAAAAATAAATGTACAAAAAATCCAATTGGAATAAATAAAATTGGTTCCATGCCAAAAGACATTGCAACATTTTTAAAGCTACCAAATCCCGAGATGTATACAGGGCATTCTTTCCGAAGAACCTCTGCCACGTTATGAGCAAACACTGGTGCAGATATGACGGAATTAAAGCGACATGGTGGATGGAAGTCCACTACCGTGGCTGAGGGTTATATCGAAGATTGTATCGAAAATAAATCGAAACGCAGCCTTCAGATAGCAAGCAGCATAAACCTAAAGAAACCTGAAGACCCATGGGCTCCACGCCCTTCAACGTCCAAAGATGCACCAGAGTTTCCTCCAGCAGAAAGTTCTGACCATCGACAAGAAATAAATATTGTTTCACAAGTTGACCAGCCTAATAATAATAATAAGAAAATTACGCTTAATTTCAGTCATTGCTCTAATTTTAATGTCCATTTCAATTAATGTAACAATTCTTATTTCTTGATTAAATTTCTATTTTCGCTTAAATTATGTCTTTTCTCGTAGTCATGATATAAAGTATAGTATGCAACTCCTGAATAAAGTACGAATTTATATTGAAGGCCATGAATCACTCGCGTCGTTCAGGATTCTAACAGTTGAGTCACTCGCTGCGCTCGTGATTCAATCATTAGAATCCTTCACTTGCTCGTGACTCATCTCTCATCTACGGCCCTCGCTTTAAATCCGTTCTTTATTCACTAGTTGCATAATATACTATTCTCTTTATTAAAATATTTTGTACTCTTTTGCAACTGCATGCTAAAGAATAAAACTCATCAGGTTCCGTTTGTGTGAAACCAAATGTTGAAAAAAATTATGCATGGACGAGGACCCCCGACGCTGTTGCCATGAAAAGGGTACGCCTGCCAGGAACACTAGCACAGCATGAATCGGAAAGAGTTGCTAGATAGAAGCTAAAAGAGTCATAAGCAACCAGCTATCATTTCCATATAACTTGACGGGATACTCACAAGGCTTGTAAGAAATTATAAATCGAAAAGAGAAGTCAACTCGATTAGGACCTTAAACAGGGTGGAAAGTTGAATCAACTCGATAATACACAGATACACACAGAAGAAACTAATCCAACTACAATTAAAAAAAAAAAAAAAAAACTGTGTGTTATTGATTATTGTAATTATGGTATTTTATTTAGTGTCATTTTTGACGTATTTCAATCAATTTAACATTCATTCCAAGGAGCCTAGTAAACCCTGTAAAGGTCATAATGAAATAGGTAATAAAGAGCAATTTTAATATTAGGCGGCAATAGCGTCAATCGAGAAAATAACGGATGCCATGTTTATCCAAAGTGAAAGCTTACACATCATTAGATCGCTATTTATTAGGAACATATTGTTTGTATTCAATCAAATTCTATATCCATGATGCATATCAGGAAATAAACCAGGGCGACATAGATTTCTGGTGTAGCATGTCTGTTTCACTTGCAGGCGTCTATAAAAGGACCAGTACTATGCAGTTTACGGCAGTGGTAGACTGGGAGCCAACCAGGCCGTTTGGTTGGTCCCTAGCTACCACTGATAAATCTTATTATAATAGTATGTAATAATATTAATGTATATGTACTTATTTGTGATATTGTTCATTATTAGTAGTTATTAAGAGCTTGTTACGGCCATTTCGAACCACAAAGGTATAAAAATCCTCCTGACTTCTTGTTCTGCTCGGGATACTTTCATCTAAATTGACAAATCTGCCATTTCCATATAGATTGGTTAAATCTTAGTTATAGTTTAATATGTTATGATAATACAGCAGCACCTTTAAACTAAAGGACGACCATATTCTGAGCACGCAGTACGGGTGCACCCAGTTTGCACTAGCTGTTAGGAGGCATGAAAATAAATATGTCGTCTATTCCGAGCCACGGCTATCTTTACACTGGCTCCACTCGCTTGGGGCTCAGATCTCAGCGAGAGTAGGGCGACGAGTAGACTACGCATGCGCCGACCGACGAGATAATTAGGGAATGGGGGTACTGTACATACTGTACTAGACAGTCAGCCCCAAAAAGATGTGTTCCATAACATTGTATAATTATGTACATGTATACGCTACTAAACATAGTTTACAATTTATTTTACCAATACTATGTTAACATTTCTCCCAAAACCTACTACAAACAACCTTTGACCAAAACGAGGTAGATAGACCGACAACGTCATACGACTTACAACGAATGACATGACGTCTCGAGCTTCGTATCATTGAAGAATAAAAACTTTATTTCTATCCTTTTCATTTCAAGCGTCAATTTTTTTATTTGTTGATTTTGTACAAATATAGTATATTTTATATAGAGGGACTAAACGGAGCCATAATATACCAGAGGTGGTTTGACTCCCGAGCGAGCGAGGGAGTCAATAAAACCGAGGGTATATTAAGTTGGCGTTTAGTCTCGAGGTGCAAACTGTACTTTTCACTTTGAGTGCGAGAAAAATAGTTAATTTAGTACAAAAACATTTATTATTCCCCCAGTCCATAGAACTTTCGTAAGTTTTTAAGTAAATCCTCCGCGATTTTGGTGGCAAAAGATTATCTATTATGTCATTTGCTCTTTGCTCGACGTCAAACTCTTCACTGTCATTGGACATTCTTAATAAATTTATTTTTCACCACTCCCGCACGAAAGAAGTGTCTTTCCTCTACGAAAACAGTGAGGATAGTTGGTTTTTCCTCACTGTTTGAACAGTGAGGAAAGTAATGATCCCGTTCAGAAACTAACCTTGCCTGATTTTTTTATGTTAAGTTTTAAAGATATTTTAAAAAACAAAAATTTTTTTTCATGAATAACAGCTCTTTTTATTTTATAATAAAGAATTATTTTGATTTGCTTTGTGACTATTTAATTTATTCACCTATGATGACTGAAAACTTTCTTGCTGGGAGTGGTGAAAAATTTTGTATGCAACATGTGAGCAAGTTCATTTGCTATTCGTTTTGTTGAGTCTTTCGCTTACTCAGGATTGAAATTTATAATCACTCGCTGCGCTCGTGATTCTATTTTTCAATCCTTCGCTCGCTCAAGACTCAAAATCAAAACTCATAGGAAAAACGAACTTTCCTCACATGTTGGATAAATAACTATAAAACCGAACAAATTTACACTCGACAAAAATTCTGAAATTTTCGGGTGGTTACCCGTGGTCCCGGTGAGTCGACCCATTACCGGGTCCATGGGTAATTTTAATTACCCGTGGTCCCATGGCATTAGGGATTGTTTCCTGGACTTCTGAAAATATCGATAGAAAATACAAAGCCATAGTAACAGCATATCATATCCCACCGCGACCACGGGTGTGATTGTATAATTTGACTAAGGGTTTATTGGTTTTCTATTTTTTATTTATCTACCAACTACCAGGAGCACAGAACCTTAAAGGAGGTATTTTATATTTTTAATAGGAATCTCATAATCAATCCGTGTACATTTCGAGTATCACGCAGTATGCAATTTAGAAAATACTTTTTCATGATTCTGGCGTCCTGGTAGTTTGTGAGACTTTACTATCCTTAAAAAAACCAATAAACCCATTGTCAATTTATGCAATGGCTTGTTACCCGTGGTCCCGGTGGGATATGACATGCTGTTACTATGGCTTTGTATTTTCTATCGATATTTTCAGAAGTCCAGAAGGCTAATTCACGTAATTTTATGACGCGCCGATGAATACTCAATACTCAATACTTTTATTGCATTCCACAATGTGAACTTAGGTGGTAGGTACATAGGAATATACATACATTAGTTTTAGAGCATTGTGGGCCCTGTCGGGCATAACAAAATACAAATTAGAAGGAGGGCTATTATAAATTAATATTAGTTTACAACTTCAATATTTATCTACTCATTCGTTTTGTGAAGGGCTTACAACTAGGTACATAAATTGTGTCATATAATTTTTACTACTTATATATTGGATTTATACATTAATATTTATTTAAATTATACATATATTATTATTATTGGTATTATAAATAATAAATAATAAAATAAATAAAATTTTATTCAAAAAATAAATTTTTTTATTTAATTAATTAATTAATTATAGATTATTAATGCGTTTTTTTTATTATTATTTATTTATTAAATTTATCATTTAAATATTCATGTACATTATAATAACATTTACGGATTAGAAGTTGTTTTAATTTATTTATAAAGATATTAAATTTTTGTTCATTTTTAATTTCATCGGGTAATTTATTATATATTTTAACTGACATTACTAAAGTGCTTGTGGAGTGTATTTTTAGCTTAGAACCTGGCTGAAGTTGTAGTGCAGTTGCAGTCAAGTTCAAGTTCGAGTGATAAACGGTATTCTTGTAATCTTTGAACTGCGCGTAAGCTGCGCGTAAACTGCACGTCAACTGTACGACAACCAAACTGACTTATGGTGTGGCCATTTGAGAGAAAAAATATTACTCACTAAATAATCGAATAGAATCGATTACATTTCAATGAATATTACGTTATTAAAATAATACCCCAGTACAGATTTTAGTGCTTTTTCTTACTCAAAATCAAAATCAAAATCAAAGCATTTATTTCAAGTAGGCCAGTTACAGGCACTTTTGAATTGTCGAAACAAAGATGAAAATTAAATGTAGCTACAGTCCCAGTCACAAGGCATAAAAACTGTGAAAGTACTGTAGTTGCCCATTCCCTAGCGTAGATCTCTATGGAGAAGAACGGGCAAGAAACTCCATGGACACTCTTTTAAATCAGAATATTGTTACAAAATCTTGGTTACATCATTCATGTTGAGATGGTATATTATGTGAGAACAATGTAGCAAGATGTGCACGTTAAAAGTGTCCACAGTAAAACAAAACAGAAAAAAAAAACAATTCAAAAACTAAAATAATTCATTAAAATAAGCCATGGCAACTGAGAGATGACCAGTCACAACTGACAGCGCCCGTTCACGGACATGACGCATAGATCAGCACCATTCAACTCAACCATTTTGAAGGGAACTAAATGATCCGACACATGCGCCACCATCAGCGAGACTTTTGAGTGAGCATGACATATTAAAACTTAGTAGAATACCGATCATGTTGCGTTCCGAAGCACGCACTAATGACGCGCAACAGTAGAATGCCGTTATTGCGCTCGCGTGACGCGAACTTGACGCGAGCGTGTCTGACAGCGGCAGAGAATACGAAAAGCGTTGTTTTGATCGGACCTTAACTGCAACTGCGCTGCAACAGCACTTCTTTAGTTACGTGAATTAGCCTACAGGAAACAATCCCTAATGCCATGGGACCACGGGTAATTAAAATTACCCATGGACCCGGTAATGGGTCGACCCACTGGGACCACGGGTAACCACCCAAATATTCGCGTATAGTTTTTTCTTCTAAACCAGTCAAAGATTAACAATTTAAAACGCATGGCGCCACCTTCTTTGCGGAAAAACCATGGAACTAAAACTCTCAACATTTTCGCAATGAAGGAAGATGATCCACACTCCACAGATAATAGTAGTTTATTTACTGGCTGTTTGAGTTTGTCTATGTCACATGAAGGAAATTAAAAAACTAATTACTTTTCACTCCTTAGGGACTAAAGTAACCACTATTGGCGTACTTTTAGAGCATGAGAAGTGAAAAATTGTAAATTATACGGCCATTCACGTGTACTAAACAATTCTAGTGATTAAATCTCCAGTGTTCAAATTTGAGCATAGCATTACAATACATCGCTAGGACACCTGGACTTACCAAGGGGCATTCACGTTAAAACGTACGCGCACACAGCGCGCGCTCGCACATTTATACGCGTAACATTTATTCCATTGTAACGACAATGTCAGTGGTAATGACCGGTTCTTGGCACACACTGCTACAATGTTAAAAAGAGACCATAGTAAATAGCTTGGGAAGTTTTGGGATTCAAAATCAAAATCGAAATATTTTATTTCACATAGGCATGATGATGGGCACTTATAAAACGTCGAAAAAGGCCACGGTTCGCGTTGGTCGTTTCCATGGAGAAGAACCGGCAAAAAACTCCATGGTTACTCTTTTCAAATCATTTGGTATTACAATATTATTTGAAAGAAAGTTGGTAGTAGTTAAATGTAGTTAAATGTAGTATTTATGCTTCAGGTGTTGCTATTGATATGCATAAGGCCATACATAAGGGAATGCAATATTCTTGTAGCCATTAGTAAGGGATATTAATTATAAAATTATTGTGTACGTGGTATAACTCACTGACTGTGTATTATTTTGACAACTTATGTCAATGGGAACGTGAAGTCATCATCTTTCATATTTCTTGTGCCTATTTTATTTTGGGGTCGTCGGTGCAGCATGTCTTCTCTTACCATACTTCAAACACTCATCATCTCAGCAGTCATCGCCAAGTAAAAAAAGAAGGTGTAGTACAAGAAACTAGGGAGGCCGAGATGAGAGCTACGCAGTCGTAGCAATATATTGCTACGACTGCGTGGCTCTCGTAGCACTGATTTTGTCTACGACGTAGCATCGCGTAGCACGCTTGATCATTTATTTAGATATCATGCACCTACCGCTAAATTTAAGAAAAAGATTTGGTCAATTTATTTTTTATTTACACATACAAACAAAAGTAAATTAATCAAATGTATTTGAATTATACTCTACAACTAGTGTATCCAAAAACCACAAAGTCAATAAGAAAAAAGGCTCTAACAAAAAAACCGATTGCTTCATACGGTCTGAAATAAATGCCATCTGTCTAGATCCTGTAGGACTTGTTGCGCTAGGTTTCAAAAGAGTTTAGCGTTAGTTCCGGGTCGGCCCGTAGTCAAAATCATTTGGAGGACGGAGGGCGCTACCGTCGCTGAATGCACTGAAAAGGACGAAACAGGACGCAAATTTGGATGCAGTTTGTACTTGGCACATTAGCTCAGCTGGATAGTAAAGAGCATTCGCGTACAGGGTTGAAACGCGAAGGTCGTGGGTTCAAGTCCCACATGTGCCGGCCACCCTTTTGCATTTTAAGTTTTTATTTTTCCCAGAACGTTTTTTGTTAATTGACTTAAAAAAACATAACGTAATTTGGATTTGGTCTTCCCCTTCTGTGCGATATTTTAACCTCCTATTTACACCCATTTCTGACCTACAATGTTAAGTGGGACAATATGAGGAAATACTATTTTTTTTTGGCTAATGTGAATTCTCCAAACAAATAGTCGAAATTAACTTCGTTTCTTTTTAAATGCTGGTCGTCTATCGTCAATTAAATGGTCATCTCATTGTATGAGAAGAAAATGTTTGGACCTGCCGATATGTTTGATGTGGCGCTGATGTTGACATCCAGAAAAGAGAAGGACAACATTTGTAAAAGGACACTTTTGTGTGCGTATATATATTGACTACGGAGAGAATTGAAATGCTGCGGGACTCGAATATTTCATTACTTGCGGATTTGTTACAAATATTACAATGGAAAAGTTAATTAGGTTGCAAGCGCGTCACGTACTACAAATACAAACTGATGTGTCAGCGCTCCTACAACACTTTTGCTTCTGGTGACAATACATTTTTATGACAGATTTTTATTTATTTATTTAAACTTCATATACAATAGTGGTACATAGGCGGACTTAATGCCACAAGCATTCTCTACCAGTCAACTTTTGGGTTAAATAGGAAAACATTGTGATAGGGTACAAAATAATGTCTAAAAAACTAACTTCTTGTTAACGAGAATTTATATACTTATATTGATACTAATACACATATACAGATAAATTAAACTAATAGATATTTTAACAAATACCAAAAATTAAAAAGAAAATAACGAGAAACCTAATTATAATTATTATGACTAGACTTCAAATTGAGTGCTATATAATCTGACTTAAGTAGTAGTTACAAACTTTTCTTTTAAAAGTGAATTTGCTGACATGACTTGATCCTGCAGACAGAATCGCCTCCTCACTAGAGAACGCCTCAACGGTTCATCTTTGTCGTATAACTAGGACAGCACTAGTTAGGAATAAATGGTGTGGAAAAATCAGTAGTGTGACAAACGAGAAAAAAAATCCTGTTTGTCATATGATAATCTGGTGTGACCACGAGTCGGCAATGACGCTAAACTTGGTATACGCGTTCTTGTTGACAGATAAACCAAATTTCCTTATTTTCATTTGAATATAAGTATTTATAATGTAATTCTGATAGTTACTTTTTTTTAATGAATTTGTACATTTATTTATAAACCATATTTACATTATATACATACTACAACTAGAACTTTTTATAATTACAAAAATAAAACTAAACGTAAGTACCTACATATATACAACGACGTCAATAGGCGTCAAAGTACTCATCCGCATCGCTGTCATTCGGAAACGTGCCCAGAAGACTGGCAGCATTGCCACGTTGAATGGCAATGCTAATTCTTTGGCCAAAGAAAGAGCCAGCCCGCTGGTCACGCAAATTGTCGACCAGTCGGTGAGAGATTTCCTTAAAAAAAGGCGCGCACTCGGACCCCATGACCCGAGCGTTTCGACCCCAAACGGCTCAAAGCTGTAGTTACCAATGAGGTTACAGTATTTGCGCCGTTTGAGGATCTAGCAGCCGCAGCAGCAGCACCTGCACAGCCCACCGTGCTTGCAACGTGAGAAGGCGCAAGGGTGTCGACACAGGTTGCGTCCCACACCAAAGGCCTACCCACGCTCCAAGGCACCAGTGTCATGCCATCCGGTCTTTTGCCATCGTCACGCACCAAGCCGTTTGGTTCTAAAACCGCTGGTACGCCGGCGCTGGCAAGAGCTCGACGAATAAAGTCGTTAATGCTGGCGTGCCGTGCAATGCGACCTGCGCTCTTGTAGCAGGACAGGCCATAGTGTCCGAGGCTGTCGACAACTTCACCTCAGTGACACCGATGCGGAGCAACACAAGGTGCGCCTAAGCGTAGACTCGTAGCGACCCGGAATGATGCGTCATCCAACATAGTGCCAATGATGAATGACCGAAGTGGCCTGAAGCCACAAGCCCGATTCCCAATGTCCCACGGCCAGCAGACGGGCACGCTCCACAGTATTGATTGACGTGTGTAAAAGAGTATTCCGTACAATACTGCAGACCGGCACGTCCCATTGTCTCTGGGAGGACAGGTTGGTTGTTGTTGTGGCAAATCCGTATTGGGACAAGCCATTTTCTAAGCGTTCAACGCATCGGTCAAATACGGCACCTCAACATTAACCTGCAGTGAGAAAGATAAAATATCCCTAGTTAAGTTTTTCGGTACCGTAGACCGAGGAGAGGAAGGCTGGTAAACTTATACTTTTTTTAGTTAGTTATTTACAAACTAATTACATTTTTAAATATTAACTAAATATATAATAGTAGGTACATTATTATATAAGTGCGGTAAGTTGAAAATTATAGCCAAGGCGATATTGCTAGCCCGAGCCATAGGTGAAGGCTATAAGAAAGCAGAGGCTGTAATTATCAAAAGCGCTTGGAAAAAATTTACTTGTTCACAAATCAGCGATGCGCGCGCATCAGCGCTTTTTTTTTAAGGCAAAGATAAAAACAGCCAGTATTACTAATAAAGTAAATTAATATTTTTGTGTTTTTTTTTACAGATAAATGGTTGTAATTTATTGTCAAAATTAATTAAATTAAAGAATGAAATGTTTATTTATTATATTTCATCTCCCAAAGTTAATTTTATTCATAAAATGTTGACCACTTTTCTGACATAAAAACTCTTTGCTAAGATTTAAAAAAGTATAAACCGTGCATTTTACTTTACAGCACAAGTGCGTAATGAGATACATTACGATATTGAAATTGGTGAAATAAGAGACCCCTTACGAGCAAATGTGTTATAAAAAAATAAAATGAATCGTATTCCACTCGGATCTATAATTTTTTTATCTTGTATCGGGATCATGGTACAAGCGGCTCCAGAATAGAATAGAATAGAATAGAATAATTTATTTGTATAAAAATATGGTACATTAAGGTCTTATGGATAGGGTTATGAACTTACATGTTTCGCCATAGAAATGGCATACAAATATGAGAACATCATAAACGTAAAATTTTTCCACAACATCAATATTGGTGTAAATATTAATATTACAATGTCTAGATAATAAGAATAGCACTCACAATTCAGGATTCATGTCTATTTTAAATTTTCAGTAATTAAGAGACTCTTGTAATTATTATAGAGAAAACTAAAAAATATATCAACTTACAATACTTTGTTACTTAGTAGCTATATCTATCGGATACTTTTTTTTCAAAGAATTCTTTTACACTATAAAAACAATTGTCAATAAGCCATTTATGTAATTTGAGATTAAGAGGATTAAGAGGATTAAGAGAGAGGAACCTCCTAACAATACAAGCTGTGTCCAGGAGTACCACTTTCTGAATCAAGGCCTTAATCTAGCTGCCTAACGAGAGCTTTTTCCTGAGGTATTGGTCGAGGCTCTTGGCAATTAAGCCATTGGCTAATACGACTATTATTTAACTTATTTTTAATATTTCATCATCTGAATAATGATTTTTGGGAAAGGAAAATTACCTGGGATACTAGGAAAAGACTGAAAGTGCTGTTTTCTAATAAATACATAGTCTTTTATAAAATAACGGCTGTCGCATCACAAATCTGCCTTGATGCGGATCAAGGCAGATTGAAGCGATCAATGCTAATGCCTTTATTGAATGAGAAAAGGTCTTTGACCTGTAGTGACATGGAATAGTTTTGTTTTCAATGTGTGCTGTTACTTCTATAGCACCCGTCCATGCAGCAGTTAAGGGCCTGAATAACCCCAATTGTGATTGAATGGCTCGCGTTTTAATATTACAGAAGCATTCACTTTGTGATAAAATGACCAGTCACAACTGACAGCGCCCGTTCACGAACAAGACGCATGGATCAGCACTATTCAACTCGACCATTTCGAAGGGAACTAAATGATCCACACGCGATGATACACACGCGCCACCATCAGCGAGACATTTTAGTGAGCATGACATACTCTCAACCGCCAGCGCTCCTCATAGTCATCCTTATGGCACCTTTTGTACAGCCGATGCACGAAGCCCAATACGCCGAGTAGTAGCATAAGCAGGATACAGGACAGAATAATGTTGGATGTGGACATATGAAAGCGAAAATAAATAAATAAATATTGCTGGACATTACACACAGCACCATCTAGCGCCACACACACATATACTACATAGATACTTTTTGTTTGTAAATACATACTTATTATACATATAAACATCCATGACTCGGAAACAAATGTCCATGCTCATCACACAAACATTTGCTCGTACCGGGATTCGAACCCGGGACTCAACGAACGTAAAGCTGCCTCACTACCGCTGCGCCATTCGGGTCGTCGTAGCTTCGTCTGCTGTAGCTTGGTTACTCCTCTTTAGACTGCTGCTTGCCGAATTTCGTGGATGATTCGCACAGTCCCACTGACGTCTAGTCCGTTGGCCCAAAAAATCAGTACTCCTACCATTTTCAATAATATTTTTCGTAACACATCGAATGGTATCAAGACATCAAATTCGCCGAGCGCGTATAGTTTCCTCAGGCAGGGTCACTATGTAAGGTGCGGTGTTGATGGTAAATGAAAACAACGAATGCTCGAATAATACTGAGATATATTTCATAGGATAGTGCATATTATAAATGGTTACAAAGGTGCATAGATTATAGTAGGTAAAACAGATCTTAAAGTAGGTAATTAATACAACCCTAACAGTCCTGATGGCCAAGAGCTTGTTTTTGACTATGCAAAATGCAGCGGGTCTATATTATGTAAATGCTTCGAGTGTTTGAGTTTGAGAGTTCCTGTCTCTGGAGCCCTAACCGTCGATAGCTGGACCCTGCTCCCGACACCGGCGGACAGTTAATTAATTAATTTATTAATCAAGTCTCTTAGCTTAACTAGACTAGATATCGTCTGGTCCTTATAGCGGTATCACACCGACTGTCCCTAGCACCAGGCATGATATCCCCACCGTTCCTTCAGCCCCTGGCCTGCCTCAAACCGTTCTCAGCCTCCCCGCATACATCGTTCGCTTACTTTTACACAGACTGCGTTTATGACCCCTTTTTTGTGCCGACGACGCCGACGTCTTTTGAGTTTGATTTAATTCTATTATGGAAAACCATATAGTGATTCTAGAATAACATGTTTTATCTTTGAAAACTGATTCGGTCAGGCTGACAGAAGCACGTGTCTTGCAGAAGCACTAGTTGTATGAAACGAGCACATGATCCATGGGGTGGGATTGGAATGGTTTGATATCACATCTATTTTATAAACAGTCTTAGGACTGTTAGGGCCCATGACTACTGGTTAGCATGATGATTGACGTTCTGCCGCTGAAAAACCACCTCGTCACGTTCACCAGTTCGAAAGCACTACTAGGGACAATGTTCACTAGGAGCATGATGTCGACGCTTTGCCGCTGAAAAGCCGCCTACGTCACTTATGGAAGTGTTGCTCTGAGTGCACCAGGTGTAGATGTGGAGTATCGTGTGAGTCACGAATTACCAATTATCTATTACGCTAGCGTAAGGATTATTTACAAGAACTATTGGTTGCCATATGAATATACCTAGCATCTCCCAGTTATGTTTTAAACTTTTGAAACCACTTTCGATATATTTCAATAACAATGAATTCCATAGTCTTAATTACTATATCTTTCAATGCTTTCCTTGATCTAATAATGATACGAGGCATTGGACTGCTGTATGTAAGGGATTCATTTATCATAGTTAGTGGGAGGCCAACCAGTCAGGGACGAAGCCTACAGGGTCGTGCGGATGGCGGGGCGCGACTTTTTCCCCTTCGGGCGAAACAGACCTTAATACTGATATAAACTTTAATTATTAAAAACGGAAATTTTATCAGCCTACGGTAATTTAAGAACAGTCACAATATCCTTTATTTTTTTTCGACTGAATTAATAATAAGAGTTGAGTTGTATATCTACAAAACAATTTTTTTTATACCTTCGTCATCATCATCAGCCTATTAATTTTCCCACTGCTGGGACACACGCCTCCTCTCTAAGAGAGGGAATGGGATATAATCTATCAAGCGGGCCCAGTGCAGATCGCTTTCTTCAGATGACCGCTGTTGGCGGGCCACACGGGCACGGGCACGGGCTGTAACTGTAACGGTTAGAGGTAGCCATCAGGTGTTTGAACAACAGGCCCGTTGCCGCTCAATCCAATAAGTATACCTACGTAAAGTAGGTATACTAATCGAGAATTGAATAGTTTTTATTTAAATGGGCGGCTGCGTCCAACGTTGTAAGCCAGTTGCTCTTGAGCCCATCGTGCCAGAAGGGGCTGTGGACTTCTCCATCTGAAAACAAAGACATTTTTAGGGGATTATTTACTTTATTATCGAACCGCTCGATCTACAAGGAAAAGCAACTAATGCCGAGGTTGATCCGTGGACGGTTGACCATTCATATGCTATCGAGTCCCGTTTGTGTCTCGGAAAGCACGTAGAGCCGTTGGTCCCGGTGTCATTTGTAGATCTTGACAGTCAGAAACCTAAAGGTTTGAAAACCAGGAGACTAGATAGCAGTGCCGGATTAAGCAAACGCGATTATGAAGATACTTTGTCGATTAATGCAGAGAAGCTCCTTAAAACAAGAGAATGCATGAGCGAGCGAAGCGAGCTCAAAAATTTAGACCACCCTCTCTAGATGAATTAAATTGTATAAGCTCATTTATTCAGAAATGAGAATTGGAGTAAATCTGTCAACTTATGAACTTATATTGAATTGAGTACCTACCCAAGTAGAAAGTATTAAAAAAAAAGTGTAGTATTTAACCCCCAACGTCGGTGGTGGGCGGGTTTGGATACGCGGATCACCGCGGGGCCCGTGGCAATCGCTACTCCTGCTCCTGGGTTAATCCGGCACTGCCAGATAGCCTAGCCTTATCTCAACTTGTTTGAGTCGGTTAGTAGATCATCTTCATCTGACGATATGTCTGTTTGTAATTTGAAAGTAACAGCTTTTTACTAAATGCATATTATAAGTTAATTATAACAGAAAAGCATTTATTTTGATTTTCGCCTGTCTGGCTGTCCGCCTGTCTGTCTGTCTGTCGGAAAATTAAAAAAAAAGTTGGATTCTAGAACGTAAAAAGAACTTTCAACGAACAATGGTTCGAATAAGATTTGATATTCAGCTTTTGAGAAATGGGACTTTTTCATGAAACTGCAGCAGCAACTTCGTTTTTTATTAACATGCATACTAGCTATGAAAAATATATTTACACAGTTTCACTGTGGTAGAGTGTAAATCGACCTAAGAATCTGGGTTAATAATATTGTTAGTATATTGTTTGGTGCTACGGAATGCTTTGTGTGCGAATCCGACTCGCACTTGGCCGGTTTTTTTTATTTATCTAGGCTAGATTTTTTTGTATACAGGGTGTAAACGGACCCTTCACCAAGCGGTCAACCAAGCATTCTGTACATCAAACTGTAACTTAGTTTCTCTACGCAAAAATTATTGCTGGGATACAACTTTTTTTTGGAGTGAAAATTCACAGTTTGATCGTAACACTCTAGAAAACTCATTGTTTTAAAGGTTAAACATACCATTATTTGAACGTCGTCTAATTCTGACTCCCTTTTTCCGATTCGCCCTCGCACGGATGACATTGTCGAGTGCTAGTAGGAACTGAAACAAGAAAACAAAATGAGGTCAAAACAAATAAGAGAATACATTAAATAGAATATGTTCAAGTTACTGTCACTGCTAGCGCTACTGGACTACCTCGTTGATCTATTGCTGGCAAGAGCGACTGCTAAGCATGCGATCCTGGGTTCGATTCCCAGGGCGGGGAGTGGTTTTGGGTTTTTCCTTCAGAAATGTCTCAGTAGGTACTAAGCACGGTTCTGGATGTGTGCCCGGTTGATGGCAATAGGCTCGCCCCCTATTTTATGAGACTCAAACATAACTGGCAAAATGTGGGAGTGATGTATGGTACACCTCTGCCTAACCCTGGGATAACAGGCGTTATGTTATGTTACTTGGGAAATAGAATAATAATAATGTGAACAACGTTAACAAAGATTCTAAGTAAGTAGGTTTATTTTAAGAATAGATTGTTTATCTTAACAAATAAATAAATTGAAGTGTCTGGTGGCATTCTCCGAATAACAGCTTTTTACTGAATGCATTAATGAAAGTATATTATATTTCTAGGTTTGCCTATCTCTTTGTTCCGGCTAATCTCCGAAAAGGCTGTACCGAATTTGATGGGACTTTTACTGGCAGATAGCTGATGTAGTAAAGAGGAGTAGTTAGGCTCGGCGCAAACGGGCCACGAACCACAGCCACCAGTGGCTGTGGTTTGTTTGTCGACTGCTATAACGAGTGGCCGCCACCGGCCACACGTGTGCGGCGAGTTTCAACAAAATGTATGAAAAAGCGTGCGAACTGCTTGTCGCTGGCTACCGGTGGCTGTGGTTGGTGGCCCGTTTGCGCCGAGCCTAAGGAGTTATTTTACTTTTATTTTAGAAAAAATATTTGGGTTCCGTGCAAAACAAAGCCCTTGAAATGAAGGGAGTTATTCTACTTTTATTTAAAAAAAAAATGATTAGGGTTCCGTGCAAAACAAAGCCCTTGAAATGGAGAAATAATATTTTTATAACAATTGCACGCGAAAGTAGGAGATCCCGGGCAACAGGAAACAGCTAGTTTCTCATAACAAAGTATAGACAAGAAACCTCGTTTCGCAACTTGAATAGTTTCTATGCCATGTCACTCACCGCTGCACATTGCGTGCAGTCGTGCACTTTTGCATAATCATAGCTACCTATAGCTCAAGTGTAATTATCATAGTATAAGAATGCAGGAGGACGGGTTCGGTCCCACTAGTTCTACAACAAACACAAACGTTTTGGTGAGCGAGACCTATGTCGAGCAGTACACGTGTTTCGACTGAAGTAATGATACTTGTATCTCATCCGTTGCTCCGATATTAGTCTTAATAATAGCTAGCAAAATACACTTGTGTGTGGAACACGACACAATAACCCAATAAAATAGTTAACGTAGCAGAAGTACCACAACGACATAGTAAAACTATAATCATTTTTTGCTTATACTGGAAAATATGATTATAGTTTCATTATGTCGTTGTTTGCTCTTATTGCAAGGAAAGACGAATCAATGCGAGGTCAGTTACAATAGAAATGTATAAATAAATACCTCAACTACCGTCTTCAGTTTATCGAAGCTCTGCAATAGCTTTATATAATCACTGATCATTAAACTGTCTAGTTTGAAACCTAACTTTAACATTTCTTTCTTAATTATACTCGAACAATATGATAGGAGAACTGTTAAGATTTATTTTTAATGCACGGTATACGTCTGGTTGCTTGCAACGAACACAAAGGCAGACTGATGTTCAAAGCCAGACTGTCCTTTTTAAGTAGCGCGCCCCAGAGCTGGCCGGCTTGAACCCCTGGGGGTGTGCACACATAGGTACTACCGCGCTCTCTGAAGGTCGACCTCTTTTAAACTTTATCACTCAGGACATAAGAGTAAAAATTGGTCGACCGCCAGTGAACTAGTAGTACAAAGAGTGTTGGACCCCACAGAGTGATAAATATTACAGAGGACCGATAGCAAAGACAGTCATTTCAATGTGCCATCTCTTTCTTCCTTACGCAATGTCCCGCGAGTTAGCAAGAGTATATACTAGATCAAATTAAAATTTGTTACCGAAACTAGATATCGTTAGCTAAACTTAATAAGACAACAAAAAATATTTTGATAAAGATAATTTTACCGATATACCAGCGAGGCAGGCCATCGCATCTCAAAGGTAACATAAAATTTAAGTCATTGACTCGAGAAAAGGACTCGTAATCGTGAAATAATAAACTATCAGCTGTCGATCCGAATGTATGGAACAGATGACAAATACTTCTCGCTATTACAATGTTAATTCCATGAAAAAGCCTAATCACACCCCCACATTTGACCACGCCTTTTTGGAACACGCTGTATTTGTTAGTAACTCTGTGGTCTCACACTGTAATACAAAGTCCAGACGACAAATGATCCTAAACCATATTAAGTTTTCTATAGGTAATTGTGATGTAGGGCGGAAACATCCCTATTATCAAACTGCTCTCCTTTTTAGTACTCCGTAGCGAAATATGAAATAAAATAATTACACAATACATCATAAATAATTTGTTGAGAATAGTTATAAAAATAGGTGTGAGCGTTTTGTTTAGTTTAATCTAATAATATTTATGAAGAGTTTTAGATTTCTAGATTTCGACTTAACTACTAATCTGAAGACTACCTGAAAAGCATAATATTCTCCTATGAATCAAAAGAATTGCAATTCAATTGTTCGGTTAATCGGAAGATTAACTAGCGTTAAAGATTAACCCAACCTTTATAATCTGCAGACAAAAGACGTTTGGTGAATACATTAGCACACATTATAGAAAGCCCACCCATTCATACAACTATTGACACATAATTCGGATAGTTTACCTACAGAACACTTTTACGGCATAGATACCGCTTTAACGTTTATTGAGAAGGTTGCTCTTTGAAAACGTTTTTATGCTTCGGATGGGAGTCTGATGTTAGACGCTCCAGTCAACCGTATATAAGTGGCAAGATTTTGATATAGACAGCCCCTTTATGTCGTAGCAGTAAGGGCGATATTGTACCGCAATTTGTTACCCCTGCACCCTTTTTTTTTTTTTTGAGTATGGTAAATCATCAAATGACTTCTCCCGCTCTGGGCGGAGCAGGAGGGAGTGTCAGACTTTTACTGACTAAAACCCATCCATGTTCCTTCATCGCCCTTTGTGTTCCGGGGCCACGGTATCTCTTTCGAATAGTCCCGCAGCCCCGGCAGGCTACCCCTGCACCCTGGCGTGTGGTTGACTGATGGACAAAATAAAGAGACACGAAGGTTGTAAAATTTTATAGAATTAAGTACTTATTTTTTAAGTAAATAAGTAATAATTTAATATGATTTCACATATAAAACCACGAAGTATTGAAAAATAACATCACAAGGGCGACATGTTTTCACCATCCCACCGCAGTCACAATGATCACTCACAAAACGTAGTCTCTCAACGATTTCGAAAGATATAATAGTAAAGTCTCTGACTTGAGTATAATATGAATAGAGAACTAGCTAAACTCTAACCAAGATGATTCCGTCAATGTCATTTAGCCAATCCTGAGTGGATTACCCGTTCGCCATTTTATCTATTAGTCGCACGATGACCTATATGAGTAAGAAGACACTAATACAAACAAGAAAGTTCTGGAATATGTTGCCTTAAGTGTAACGTTGCCGAGATATTTAAACGCCAAGATTGCTAAATGATACAGATGCGCCGCGATATCCACGACGATTACGACCAATCAAAATGGCGCTGCGTACGTGTGCCAGCTCAAATAGAAATTTAAAGAATTACCTTAGGCGCAGTCTTCATCCTGGCGTAACACTGTTGTTGGTTGAAGAATTTTGTATTTGTTAAATTGGTCATTATTCCAGACACACAAACAAAAGCAGATAAAATTTCAGTTATACAATTATAAGCGTGTAACTACGTTGGGACACGAAGCTAGACTGGCTTGTGAAGTCCCGACAATCCAAACCGCGCACCGCCAGGCGTGCGCACATACAGGGATGAACCACAGAACAAAGACTATCACAAAGCGAGCGTGGCATTAATGGCAGTAAAAAACAGTAATTTTTATTTATATTAAATAACACAAGCTTCCAGTACTATAATAATATTATTATTAACACCATATCGCTGTAGCTATAGATAACGCAAGTAGTCTGTCTGCCTTCATCCGGCAGCATGTATACAGAATGGAATTTTGAGAAGGGGCACTAAAAGCAGGTACATTCAATTTTATCGTTATACCTAAAAGAAAACGTTCTTAGAAGACTATCTATACATTTTATAGGAATTTCGATATGCATCACAGATTTTTCTAGCACATTTTCGACAGCAAGAACATAAGTGAAGGATGGAAACAAATTATTAAAGAGTTACATACAGAATGCTGCATGTAATGGTTTATATTCCGACCACTTTTTTAAATGGTTTTTGGTCCTAATATAAACGAAATAATGAAGAATTGTTTTACCTGGTTTACAGACGATCTCAATCATTTTCTATGTCACTTACGTGTGATGTACTTAATAAGGAGTATCATATCTATCTACCAATCACGTTCTATTCTATGTGTTAGTTAGTCTGTATTATGCTAAGGGGAACACGCACACTATAATATCCAGACGAAACACGATCGATATCGTGTCTCTGTCTGTACACAGATGTTATGGTGTACTGTGGAAGATGTAGGGGGAGCCCCTTTAGCATTCCGTAGCGAAATATCAATGAGAAAACAGTAGTCAAAAATCAAAATCACAATATTTTATTTCACATAGGCCTAGATAGGCACTTATAAAACGTCGAAATAGGTGAACGGTTCGCGTTGGTCGTTTCGCAAGAAACTCCATGGTTACTCTTTTCAAATAATTTGGTATTACAATATTATTTTGTTACAGCATTAGTACATAAGTATTGGGGGACAGCGTAGGCCCGACAATAGGTCGATGCTTACAATACAGAACCGGCCAAGTGCGTGTCGGGCCAAGCGCAGTGTAGGGTTCCGTAGTAACCCGTTATATTTTAGTTTTTGTTTTTCAATGAAAGTCTTTACCCGTTATAAACAAGCAACTACTTGATCTTAGTCACTTTATAGGATTTATTCTAAGGATTTTGTATTTAGTACAAAGTTATCCAACACCTTAGTTACTGCTTTTAAAGTTCATGAAATGCACTACAGTCATGAAATTTTCCAGATTTTCCAAGCCCACAGTTTAGCTTTTAGAGGGGGGGACGCCCTACTGAAACAAAAAAATGCACTTTAAAACTTAAAATTTCGTAAATGGAGCATTAAATCGAAAAGTGAAATTAGCAACCCCTAAGTCATTCTAAAAGACCTATTCAACGATACCCCACACGATGGGGTAGACTCTAACGGAGGAAGCTTGTCCTCTTGTTGTTGTTGTATTATAGCAATCCATACGATGAATGATACATTTATTTGCAAGAATATAGGTTGTTAACATAAGTTCTTAATGTCTAAAGGTTTCACTATATTCGGCATTTCGGCCATACAAATATTGAGATTTTACATCTTGGTACTACTATCTACGACACTAATAGCATGCAGTATACACATCTAATAATTAGCAATTACATATAAATACTTATCATAATTAAAATCAAAATTACAAACCAATTAAATATAATTAGACTCACTTAAAATAATCATTTATGCATATTAAAATAGTGATCAATAATAACTAGGCATGTCATGTCAATAAAAATTGTATTTGACGTATCCAAAAAAAAAAAAAACACTGTTAAAATAGCGTTGTCGAATTATGTCGTTTCAATAAAAATAGCAAGAATAATAAATTAAAAATATTTCAATAATCTCAATAATTAAAGATATGTCATAATAATTATACTAAGTCAGTTTTACATTTTACACTCAAAATATTCGTTGATGGAATAAAAACATCTCTCACACAACCAGCTATGTAGCTTTTTATTAAATTCTAAATCTGTAGCACTTCTAAATTCTTTAGCTAAGTGATTATATATTTTCACCGCCATAGTATAACAATTTTTGTCGCATACTCTTAGTCTATTACGCGGGACTACTAGTGGCTTTTGTGCTATTTTCCTCTTTGACATGGCCTTTTCATCTTTTTCAAAATGCGAGTAATTGTTTCTTACAAATTTGCAGGTTTCAAATATATATAGAGACGGGAGGGTAAGCAGCTTTTGTTTAATAAATACAGGTTTGCAGGAGTCTGTCCACTTAAGATTGAAAATTGTTCTTACACACTTTTTTTGGGCTATGAATGCCCTTTGGGCATCTGTTGAATTCCCCCATACAGTTATTCCATACCTTAAAACAGAACAAACATGGCTGTGGTATACCAATAAGGCGGTTTGAATGTCTGTTAAATTTTTGATCCTCCTAAGTGCAAATACGAATTTGTTTATTTTCTTACAAACATTATCTACTTGCGCTTTCCAATTGCAATGTTTGTCCATAACTACTCCTAAAAATTTTAATCTCCGTACATTGTTGTCGGCCTCTTAAGTAGCTTTCAAACCAACTCAACGTAACGCCTCGTATCCCATATTGCTCAAGTTTACGCAATAAGGTTTCATGACATACCATATCAAACGCCTTACTCATATCCAAATATACTGCTACTGGGATTTCTTTTTTATTGATAGCGTCCATAATTTCTTTAACTAGTTTAAAACATGCTAAAGTTGTAGATTTTTGCTTAATAAAACCGTTCTGTTGACTACATAACACATCATGTTTCTCTAAGAAATTTATAAGCCGTTTGCTCATTACCTTTTCAAATATTTTTGAAAGTATGGGAACCAAAGTAATTGGTCTATAATTATTTGCCTCAGATCTAGGTCCTTTTTTGTGAAGGGGTTTTACAACAGAAAATTTTAATTTTTCGGGGAATATCCCCTTTTCCAAAGATAAATTAATTATGTAAGTCAAGGGTTTTGTTAAAGTTGATAAATTTTGTTTGATCATATTAGTACTTATGTTATCATATCCGACTGAGTTGGTGTTTCGTAATTTCATAGCTGTCATAAATATTTCCATACAAGTAGCTGGTTCTAGATAAATTGAGTTCACAACCGTTTTATTGCAAACATGCTTATTTTTTGGATTTTGAGTGTTACCCTTTTTAGCAATGTTGATAAAATAATCGTTAAAGTATGTTGCTATATCATAACCTTCTTTTAATATATTTTCCCCATCCAAAATTTCCCTAATTTCATTACTAGCATTGTTGTGCTTGAGTTTATCATTTATTATTTTCCATGTAGCTTTACATTTATTGTCTGCTTTCTCTATGTATTTTTTATTATTATCCCTTTGTATCGTATTTACACATTGCTTTAGTCTTTTGCTATAGTTTCTAAATTTTTGTTTATTGTGGGTAGTTTTATGTTTATAATAGAGACCTTGTAGTTTTCTCTTTGTTATAAATGACTTTTTTAGACTTTTAGTTACCCACTTTGGGTTAATAGAGTTAGAGTTCATCTTAATTTTGATCAATGGGAAACACAGTTCATAAAATAGACAAAGTTCATCGTGCAATAATGAAAAGGCGTTATTTACGTCTGTTTCCAAGTATACTTCTGAAAATGATAGCTTACTTATATAATAGTTCAACTTTTCTATGTTTTCTTTACTCAGGTCCCTTTTGTATGCAAACCAATGCTTTCGAAATATATTATTTTCGGTTTTTAATTGTATTGACAATGTTTGTCCGGTATTGTGATCTGATAGTCCTAATTCATGTGTTTCACCTTTTGCTTCTTTGATGTCACTTATAATATTGTCGATGCAAGAATTTAGCCGAGTTGGTTTGTGTATGTGTATTTTTAGGTCATAATTGTGTAAAATATCGATAAATGTGTTCTTATATTTACTATCGCTTAGAATATCTATATTAAAGTCGCCACATATAATATTTTTATATTTGTCTTTACTACGTGTTTTATCCAATAATATTTGTAATTTTCTAAAGAATATGTTTATATCAGAATCTGGTGTTCTATAAAGGCAGAATAAGTTCAGGTTATATTGTTTTATCTTAGTACCGCATATTTCATAATGTTTTTCCATCGCAATACTGTTCGCCCATTCAATGTTTTTAAATTCAACATCTGGTTTCATTAGTATACAGACTCCACCTCGCCTTTGATCTTACCTAGAATAGCTGCTGACTAGTTTAAACGAATGTACAGTCATATTATCTTCTTCCCCAGATTTAATAAACGTCTCACTTAGGCCTTATGCCTTACACCAAAGCTGCAAATCAACATACACAACGCAAATAGTGCACACATATATGATTGAATATTTATTGATTGTGACAAGGAGCTCGCAATCAAATAGGTCATCTATTAACTTATCTTTATTTCTCTTAAGGAAACATGTTCCCCTATCGTCTTTTTGTTTTAAATGCGGAGCGATCATTTGAGTTGTCATGTTTAAATATTGCATTGCTGGCCTTGTGGTGTCGACCCTGACTAACAGGACTTGGCCCGCGCGGGTTGGTAGATGTTTGTGACATGCGTCTTTAATGTTATGTTCTTTTAAAGTCATCTAACGCCAAGATACTTACAATTGAATAGGATTATTGTCACCACCAAGCGATCCCATCGTCTTCATCGTCTGCACTCTTTTCTCTTTCGCTTTGTCAAGTTGGAGCTTGTTCGACAACGTTCTGCGCTTTCGTGACTTTTGGAGCTATCGCTTGCTGGCACCACACGGTCTGGAAGGAGAAGTTATTGGGTTGAATGGCTTTGTTCTAGTGTATTGATCGAACATGGTGTGGGGCATATTTCTTGGCATATCGATGGCAGTCTATCCTGAGTCTGACTGATAATTTGATCCCGAATACAAAGCATACCAAACTGTTAACGGGACCACTGAATCGCCGGAAAGTGTCATTGGGGTTTTATCGGCTCGTGATTTAATTGCAATGCTGCAAGTTTCCGGACATTGCACCACTGAATCATCTACAACCCTAACTTCATAAGTGGAGTGTTACGTCAGTACGTTAATTAATTTACAAAATGATTTAGTTATCCCCTAGCGCAAAAGAACCGAGTGTAAACCTATAGATTTATTATGCATAATAATAATGATTTGCCTTGTTTACGTGAATAGGTGGCGAATCCGCGACGGTTGAGGTGGCGGGGTCGGAGGTCGCCGGTGCAGGCGCAGCGCCTTCACTCCCAGCGCAGCCCGCAGTCGCGATACTTGAATGGAATGTGACTAAACTATCAGCGTCATCATTATGAATTAGCGAATTATGTTTGCGGTTGCATTTCCTACACGGCCCAAACGCACTTTTATCTAGTGCATGTCCCGACCGTAAACAATTCTCGCAAAGATTGTGTTCGCGAATTAACTTTAACTTTGATCCTAAGTCACTTTCAATAAACTTTTCACAAGAATAATGTGGATGTGCACCATTACATTTCACGCAAGAACGTCTGAAGCGAGAAGTACGGTCGTCATTCGGCTTATGTGTAGAAACATTGCCCTGTGATGTGTTACGTTATTATGAACTTTGTTTTTTATTGACGATTTGTGTTTTATTATGTGAAAGCTGCGATGTTTCTAACACATCCGCTCTGTTTTTTTTTAAAAACCAATCAATTCATCAACTATAAGTATGCGTTTAGAATTGTTATCGGTCGGGAACAGTGTGCTTTTATGCGTTTCCCATGCAACCTGATAATTAGCAGAGGAAAATTCTACGGAGTTTACGACCAACTCAGCATCGCCTTTCTGCGAAGACCTTAAGTAGTGGATTTTTTTTATATTACTGATACGTTTAGAATTGTGCACTAACGATAAAAAGTGTCTCTAAACTCCAGCCAGTGCTCATAAGAACCGTCAAAGGTATGCAATGAAATTGTGGGAAGTTTAACTGACTGCGTTAGTTCGCTACAGCAATGTTTCTTGGAACCGTCCGTAACCTCACAATCGGTCAGCATCAATTCCGCGCGGGCTAATATGCAAGAGTTTTCGAACAATTCTCTATTGTCTATTTGAACAGAGATATCACTATCAGAATCACACTCTTCGATTTTACTTTGAATTTCATTATAGTAGATTATTGCATCGAGCACAAAGTAATTTATTATTGCACCGAGTGCCTGATTTAGAGCCCGAGCGTCAGCGAGGGCTCTAATCTAACAGGCACGAGGGCAATATAAATTACTTTAGGCGAGGTGCATAATCTGCTTTTCTTTCAACTATTACCTATAGGAGTAGTAGATAAAAGAAACTCAAATCAAACAGTTAAAATAAAAGTTTAATTATTGAAATTAAAAGTTATACTTGAGCAATTATTAAACGTAAGATTAAGAGTTTTATCGTTTCCAAAAATATTGTCAAGCTAAATTAACAAAGTTCCCGCCAAATCACTTTTTAAATTTCTTTCATTTTTAAATCAGAGTTAGCAGCAATCATTTTTTAAATTTGGGACAAGTAGGATAGAAGCGAATAATACGTACGTAAAAAAAAAGTATTGATATCGGCTGGCTGAATAGAGCTAATCCATTGAGATTGGCAACTTTTGGTGCGATTAAAAAAAAAAACTATGCAATAATGAAATTTCATACTTTTTTATTGCTCTAGAGCTTTAAAGACTCGCTTTGTACTGAGTTTTTAGTGTGATTGTGATGAAATTAAAGCATAGTTGGATGAAAAATTCGTTTTCACTTGTCATGCTCTAAAAGTACCCCAATATGGCCCTACGAAGCGGGAGTAAAGTGACCACTTTAGTCCCTAGGGAGTAAAAAGTAATTCGTTTTTTAATTCACTATTATGTGTGGAGTGTGGACCATCTTCATTGCGAAAATGTTGAGTGTTTTAGTTCCATGGTTTTTCCGCAAGGAAGGTGGCGCCATGCGTTTTAAATTCTTAATCTGTGACTGGTTTAGAGGAAAAAACTGACCGCGAAAATTTCTGAATTTTTGTCGAGTGTAAATTTGTTCGGTTTTATATAAATTTATTAGGAATGTCCAGTGAGAGTGAAGAGTTTGACGTCGAACAAAGAGCAAAAGACATAATAATAATCTTTTGCCGCCAAAAACGCGGAAGATTTACCTAAATACTTACGAAAATTCTATGGACTGGAGGAATAATTAATGTTTTTGTACTAAATTGACTATTTTTCTTGCACTCATAGTGAAAAGTACCGTTTGCACCTCGAGACTAAACGCCAACTTAATATACCCTCGGTTTCATTGTCTCCCTCGCAAGCTCGGGAGTCAAACCACCTCTAATATATTATGGCTTCGTTTAGTCCCTGGTTATAAAATATACTATAAGTAGATTAGATGCCCCTGTAACACTGTTGATGATTCCTCGTTTCTTAATTAGGTCGCGAAACGTAAACCACAGGATGCCGATTCTTGAGATTTGGTTACGAAGGACCACATGTACCGGTATAGGATTTTGGCATATCTGTGTCCTGTTTTCTGGGCCTTTTTGAGGAATTTTCGGGAGTAGAATAAATCAAAATGCTTTGACGTTGAAAACCCTAATGGCGTATATATTAGAAATTAAAAACGGTTACACTAATCGAGGAGAGTGGGGTAAGGGAACAATGCATTAGCCAATGCCAAGGCCGTATTTATCGTATCGTGTGAGCTTGAAGGTAATGGTATGGGTGAGAAATGCAAGAAGATTAAGCATAGTTAACGTAATCCTAAGCAAGGCCGTTGCCGCTCAATCCAATTCGAGAATTGAATTGTATTGGGCGGCTGTGTCCAACGTTGTAAACCAGTTGCTCTTGAGCTCATCGTGCCAGAAGGGGCTGTGGACTTCTCCATCTGAAAACAAAGACAAACATTATTTTTAGGGGATTATTTACTTTATTATCGCACCGCTCGATCTACAAGGAAAAGCAACTAATGCCGAGGTTGGTCCGTGGACGGGTGACCATTCATATGCTATCGAGTCCCCTTTGTGTCTCGGAAAGCACGTTGATCCGTTGGTCCCGGTTGTCATTTGTAGATCTTGACAGTAAGAAACCAAAAGGTTTGACACCCTGCAGTCTGCAACCAGCCTGGTATTGTATTACCCAGGTGGACAGGACGCCGAGATAACCAGGAGACTAGATAGCAGTGCCGGATTAAGTAAACGCGATTATGCAGATACTTTGTCGATTAATGCAGAGAAGATTCTAAAAATAAGAGAATGCATGAGCGAGCGTAGAGAGCTCAAAAATTTTGACCACCCTCTCCAGACGAATTGAATTGTATTTGCTCTGTCTGTCGGAAAATTAAAAAAATAGTTGGATTATAGAACGTAAAAAGAACTTTTAACGAACAATGGTTCGAATAAGATTTAATATTTATAGCTTTTGAGAAATGGGACTTTTTCATGAAACTGCAGCAGCAACTTCGTTTTTTATTAACATGCATACCAGCTATGAAAAATATATTTACACAGTTTCACTGTGGTAGAGTGTAAATTGACCTAAGAATCTGCGTTAATAATATTGTTAGTATATTGTTTGGTGCTACGGAATGCTTTGTGTGCGAATCCGACTCGCACTTGGCCGATTTTTTTATTTAAGTATCTAGACTAGACTTTTTTGTATACAGGGTGTAAACGGACCCTTCACCAAGCCGTCAACCAAGCCTTCAGTAGATCAAACCATGACTTAGTTTCTCTACGCAAAAATTATTGCTAGAATACAACTCACTTCACAGTTTGCATGTAACGCACTCAAAACATTGTGCTGATGAATGCATTGAATAGCTTAATTGGTTATGGAGATTTTTTAAGAAAATTTATAACAATTAAAAATAAGTAATTAAAAAAAACTTGTTAAAAAGTTGAAACTTCGACCCCCAATATCTCCATAACTATAAGGTTTCCAGGTATGGTCAAGTCTAGAATAAAAATAATGTTCGCAATGATGGGGAGAACAAGTGCCTAATCACTCTAGAAAAATCATTGTTTTAAAGGTTAAACATACCATTATTTGAACGTCGTCTTATTCTTACTCCTTTTTTCCGATTAGCCCTCGCACGGATGACATTGTCGAGTGCTGGTAGGAACTGAAACAAGAAAACAAAATGAGGTCAAAACAAATAAGAGAATACATTAAATAGAATATGTTCAAGTTACTGTCACTGCTAGCGCTACTGGACTACCTCGTTGATCTATTGGTGGCAAGCGCGACTGCTAAGCATGAGATCCTGGGTTCGATTCCCAGGGCGGGGAGTGTTCTTGGGTTTTTCCTTCAGAAATGTCTCAGTAGGTACTAAGCACGGTTCTGGATGTGTGCCCGGTTGATGGCAATAGGCTCGCCCCCTATTATATGGGACTCAAACATAACTGGCAAAATGTGGGAGTGATGTATGGTACACCTCTGCCTAACCCTGGGATAACAGGCGTTATGTTATGTTACTTGGGAACTAGAAAAATATTAATGTGAACAACGTTAACTTTTACTGAATGCATGAATGAAAGTATATTATATTTTTAAGTTTGCCTTTCTCTTTGTTCCGGATAATCTCCGAAAAGGCTGGACCGAACTTGATGGGACTTTTACTGGCAGCTAGCTGATGTAGTAAAGAGGAGCAGTTAGGCTCGGCGCAATCAGGGTGTCCAGTCTGCTATTACAATAGTGTCACAATGATCTATCAGTGATTTCATAATTGTTGATCAATGACAATGGTCATTTTGCAAAAAATTCGTAATCTGCTAAATTCATAATGGTCGATCATTGTTCGGTCAATGGTCTCGTAATAGAATTGTGATAAAATGACATTGTTGTATTGTCATTATTAAAAAACCTTAATAGAAATGATTTTCGAAATACTAGAATTAAATTAGAACATCTAATCATACCAGATTTCATTTATATATGGTTTTACAAATTATTTATTAGTGTTCTATGCAATCTGAAGTAGTAAGAAGTTCGTAAATAGCAAAAAACATTAAGTTATGTGTAACGCGGATTAATGTGAAACTATTCAATTCAATAATATTTATCTGCTTAGCTGTCAAAGTCAAATGTGACATTACTGCCTTTATTATTTCTAGCGGTCAGTGTTTTGATTTATTTTCATTTAAGTGTTTTAATTTATCTTTAATATAGAAGCCTATATTTATAGCAATACAAATAAATAAATAAATAATGATTGATCATTGGAAAATCATAATGACGCCACTATATTAGTAGATTACGAAACTTGTCAAAATCAACTATTATGAAATCAATGATAGATCATTGAAACACCATTGTAATAGCAGACTCGCCCCCCCGGCCACCAACCACAGCCACTGGTGGCTGTGGTTGTGTGGTTGTTTGTCGACTGCTATAACGAGTGGCCGCCACCTGCCACACGTGTGCGGCGAGTTTCAACAAAATGTATGAAAAAGCGTGCGATCTGCTTGTCGCTGGCTACCAGTGGCTGTGGTTGGTGGCCCGTTTGCGCAGAGCCTAAGGAGTTATTGTACTTTTAGAAAAAATGATTATTGTTCCGTGCAAAACAAAGCCCTTGAAATGGAGAAATAATATTTTTATAACAATTGCACGCTAACGAAGGAGATCCCGGGCAACAGGATACAGCTAGTTTCTCATAACAAAGTATAGACAAGAAACCTCGTTTCGCAACTTGAATAGTTTCTATACCATGTCATTCACCGCTGCACATTGCGTGCAGTCGTGCACTTTTGCATAATCAGAGCTACCTATAGCTCAAGTATAATTATCATAGTATAAGAATGCAGGAGGACGGGTTCGGTCCCACTAGTTCTACTACAAACACAAACTGTTTTGGTGAGCGAGACCTATGTCGAGCAGTACACGTGTTTCGACTGAAGTAAAGATATTTGTATCTCTCGCTATTATTACGTCTAATATCGCGTTGCCCCGATATTAGTCCTAATAATAGCTAGCAAAATACACTTGTGTGTGGAACACGACACAATAACCCAATAAAATAGTTAACGTAGCAGAAGTACTACAACGACATAGTAAAACTATAATCATATTTTGCTTATACTGGAAAATATGATTATAGTTTCATTATGTCGTTGTTTGCTAACCTCTTATTGCAGGAAAGACGAATCAATGCGAGGTCAGTTACAATAGAAATGTATAAATAAATACCTCAACTACCGTCTTCAGTTTATCGAAGCTCTGCAATAGCTTTATATAATCACTCATCATTAAACTGTCTAGTTTTAAACCGAACTTTAACATTTCTTTCTTAATTATACTCGAGCAATATGATAGTAGAACTGTTAAGATTTATTTTTAATGCACGGTATACGTCTGGTTGCTTGCAACGAACACAAAGGCAGACTGATGTTCAAAGCCAGACTGTCCGTTTTAAGTAGCGCGCCCCAGAGCTGGCCGGCTTGAACTTGAACCCCTGGGGGTGTGCACACATAGGTACTACCGCGCTCTCTGAAGGTCGACCTATTTTAAACTTTATCACTCAGGACATAAGAGTAAAAATTGGTCGACCGCCAGTGAACTAGTAGTACAAAGAGGGTTGGACCCCACAGAGTGATAAATATTACAGAGGAGCGATAGCAAAGACAGTCATTTCAATGTGCCATCTCTTTCTTCCTTACGCAATGTCCCGCGAGTTAGAAAGAGTATATACTAGGTCAAATTAAAATTTGCTACCGAAACTAGATATCGTTAGCTAAACTTAATAAGACAACAAAAAATATTTTGATAAAGATAATTTTACCGATATACCAGCGAGGCAGGCCATCGCATCTCAAAGGTAACATAAAATTTAAGTCATTGACTCGAGAAAAGGACTCGTAATCGTGAAATAATCAACTATCAGCTGTCGTTCCGAATGTATGGAACAGATGACAAATATTTCTCGCTATTACAATGTTATTTCCATGGAAAAAGCCTAACCACACCCCCACATTTTACCACGCCTTTCTGGAACACGCTGTATTTGTTAGTAACTCTGTGGTCTCACACTGTAGTACAAAGTCCAGACGACAAATGATCATATACCATATTATGTTTTCTATAGGTAATTGTGATGTAGGGCGGAAACATCCCTATTATCAAACTGCTCTCCTTTTTAGTATTCCGTAGCGAAATATGAAATAAAATAATTACACAATACGTCATAAATAATTTGTTGAGATTACACTTAAAGTACTTACGGGATGATTTCCGTGATTTTGTTTAATTGTTAAATGTTAAATTGTTGAGAATAGTCATAAAAATAGGTGTAAGCGTTTTGTCTAGTTTAATCTAATAACATTTATGAAGAGTTTTAGATTTATAGATTTCGACTTAGCTACTAATCTAAAGAATACCTGAGAAGCATAAGTAATATTCTCCTATGAATCAAAAGAATTGCAATTCAATTGTTCGGTTAATCGGAAGATTAACTAGCGTTAAAGATTAACCCAACCTTTATAATCTGCTGACAAAAAACGTTTGGTGAATACATTAGCACACATAGAAAGCCCACCCATTTATACAACTATTGACACATAATCCGGGTAGTTTACCTACGGAACACTTATACGGCATAGATACCGCTTTAACGTTTATTGAGAAGGTTGCTCTTTGTAAAGGTTTTTTTGCTTCGTAAGGGAGTCTGATGTTAGACGCTCCAGTCAACCGTATATAAGTGGCAAGATTTTGATATAGACAGCCCCTTTATGTCGTAGCAGTAAGGGCGATATTGTACCGCAATTTGTTGCCCCTTTTTTTTTTTTTTTTTTGGATGGGAAATCATCAAATGACTTCTCCCGCTCTGGGCGGAGCAGGAGGGAGTGTCAGACTTTTACTGACTAAAACCCATCCATGTTCCTTCCTCGCCCTTTGTGTTCCGGGGCCACGGTATCTCTTTCGAATAGTCCCGCAGCCCCGGCAGGCTTCGGCCCTTGCGGACCCCTTCACTGTTGCTGACTCTCTTTGAGGCGCGCGTGGAACACGAACGCGCCGTCGACACGGTCTGTCGTCATGAGACGGACGGACGGCGAGCTAGCCCATAGCTCCCCGTCCACAGGCCCGCGCCTACGGTGGCCGGTAGCCACCACGTGGCCCCCGACGCCGGGGCGTCCACCACCGCCACCTCCTTCGCTAGCATGACTGCTTCGCAGAAGGAGGTGACGGCGTCCCATTCCGTCTCGCTTCGGACCATGGCAAGAACCAGGGCCGGAAGCGAGAGGTCGCCGCCGCCGATCGCCACCTCGAGGACACGGCGGTGCTCCACCTAAGCAGGGCACACCTCCACCGTGTGCTCCACCGTGTCCTCCGGTCGATCCTCACAATGGAAACACCCGGGCGTCTCCTCCCGCCCGATTCGGTGCAGCAACTTACCGAAACATCCGTGTCCGGTAAGAACCTGCGTCAGGCGGAAGGTGAGGACGCCGTGGCGTCTCTCCAGCCACTCCTCAAAGAGGGGACTTACCGCCACTATCGTGGCGTGCCCTGCACGGGGTTGCGACAGTCGCTCTCTCCATGTCGCCATGAGATCCCGCCGGAAGTCCGTCCGCTGAGCGACAATTTGCCGCGGCAGCGGAGTTTCCCCCCGGCGTAGCGCCTCCGCGTGCCACTCGTATTGGCGGCCAGATCCCATGGCGGCAATCCGGCAAGGAGGCTCGCCGCGTCGCGGGAGATCGTGCGGTACCACCGGATTAGCATCACGGCCACCACCTTTTGGGGCGCGTTCAAATGGTTGGCAGCTCGCTGCCTAAATGAACGCGCCCACACCGGGGCCCCGTAAAGGGCCATGGACCGCACGACTCCCGCGTAGAGCCTCCGGCAGGAGAATTTGTTGCCCCTGCACCCTTATTTTTTTTTATTTTTTTTTTCGGATGGGAAATCATCAAATGACTTCTCCCGCTCTGGGCGGAGCAGGAGGGAGTGTCAGACTTTTACTGACTAAAACCCATCCATGTTCCTTCATCGCCCTTTGTGTTCCGGGGCCACGGTATCTCTTTCGAATAGTCCCGCAGCCCCGGCAGGCTTCGGTCCTTGCGGACCCCTTCCCTATTGCTGACTCTCTTTGAGGCGCGCGTGGAACACGAACGCGCCGTCGACACGGCCTGTCGTCATGAGACGTACGGACGGCGAGCTAGCCCATAGCTCCCCGTCCACAGGCCCGCGCCTACGGTGGCCGGAAGCCACCACGTGGCCCCCGACGCCCGGGGCGTCTCCCGCGGCGGCCGGGACGTGAGGATCTCTCCCTGTCCTGTTCCGCCACCTCCTTCGCTAGCATGACTGCTTCGCAGAAAGAGGTGACGGCGTCCCATTCCGTCTCGCTCCGGACCATGGATTGAACCAAGGCCGGGAGCGAGAGGTCGCCGCCGCCAATCGCCGTTACGAGGACACGGCGGTGCTCCGCCCAAGCGGGGCACACCTCCACCGTGTGCTCCACCGTGTCCTCCGGTCGATCCTCACAATGGTGACACCCGGGCGTTTCCTCCCGCCCGATTCGGTGCAGGAACTTACCGAAACATCCGTGTCCGGTAAGAACCTGCGTCAGGCGGAAGGTGAGGATGCCGTGGCGTCTCTCCAGCCACTCCTCAAAGAGGGGACTTATCGCCACTATTGTGGCGTGCCCTTGCCCCTGCACCCTTTTTTTTTTTTTTTTTTTTTTCGGATGGGAAATCATCAAATGACTTCTCCCGCTCTGGGCGGAGCAGGAGGGAGTGTCAGACTTTTACTGACTAAAACCCATCCATGTTCCTTCATCGCCCTTTATGTTCCGGGGCCACGGTATCTCTTTCGAATAGTCCCGCAGCCCCGGCAGGCTTCGGCCCTTGCGGACCCCTTCACTGATGCTGACTCTCTTTGAGGCGCGCGTGGAACACGAACGCGCCGTCGACACGGCCTGTCGTCATGAGACGTACGGACGGCGAGCTAGCCCATAGCTCCCCGTCCACAGGCCCGCGCCTACGGTGGCCGGAAGCCACCACGTGGCCCCCGACGCCCGGGGCGTCTCCCGCGGCGGCCGGGACGTGAGGATCTCTCCCTGTCCTGTTCCGCCACCTCCTTCGCTAGCATGACTGCTTCGCAGAAGGAGGTGACGGCGTCCCATTCCGTCTCGCTCCGGACCATGGCACGAACCAGGGCCGGGAGCGAGAGGTCGCCGCCGCCGATCGCCACCTCGAGGACACGGCGGTGCTCCACCCAAGCGGGGCACACCTCCACAGTGTGCTCCACCGTGTCCTCCGGCCTATCCTCACAATGATAGCACCCGGGCGTTTCCTCCCGCCCGATTCGGTGCAGGAACTTACCGAAACATGCCCCTGCACCCTGGCGTGTGGTTGACTGATGGACAAAATAAAGAGACACGAAGATTGTAAAATTTTATAGAATTACTTATTTTTTAAGTTTAGCACTCAGGATTACCCGTTCGCCATTTTATATATTAGTCGCACGATGACCTATATGAGTAAGAAGACACTAATACAATAATATAATAAGATTTCAAATATAAAACCACGAAGTATTGAAACATGTTTTCACACCATCCCACCGCAGTCACAATGATCACTAACAAAACGTAGTCTCTCAACGATTTCGAAAGATATAATAGTAAAGTCTCTGACTTGAGTATAATATGAATAGAGAACTAGCTAAACTCTAACCAAGATGATTCTGTCAATGTCATTTAGCACTCAGGATTACCCGTTCGCCATTTTATATATTAGTCGCACGATGACCTATATGAGTAAGAAGACACAAATACAAACAAGAAAGTTCTGGAATATGTTGCCTAAAGTGTAACGTTGCCGAGATATTTAAATGCAAAGATTGCTAAATGATACAGATGCGTCGCGATATCCACGATGATTACGACCAATCAAAATGGCGCTGCGTACGTGTGCCAGCTCAAATAGAAATTTAAAGAATTACCTTAGGCGCAGTCTTCATCCTGGCGTAACACTGGTGTTGACTAAAGAATTTTGTATTTGTTAAATTGGTCATTATTCCAGACACACAAACAAAAGCAGATAAAATTACAGTTATACAATTATAAGCGTGTAACTACGTTGGGACACGAAGCTAGACTGGCTTGTGAGTGAAGTCCCGACAATACGAACCGCGCGCCGCCAGGCGTGCGCACATTCAGGGATGAACCACAGAGCAAAGACTATCACAGAGCGAGCGCGGCATTAAAGGCAGAAAAGTAACTGTAACTTTTATTTATATTAAATAAAACACAGTGAGCTTCCAGTACTATAATAATATTTTCATTAAAACCATATCGCTGTATCTATAGATTACGCAAGTAGTCTGTCTGCCTTCATCCGGCAGCATGTGTACAGAATGGAATTTTGAGAAGGAGCACTAAAAGCAGGTTCATTCAATTTTATCGTTACTCCTAAAAGAAAACGATCTTAGAAGACTATCTATACATTTTATAGGAATTTCGATATGCATCACAGATTTTTCTAGTATACTTTTCGACAGCAAGATCATAAGTGATAAATAAGTCCGCGAACGGAACAAAACATGTAAGGATGGAAACATTTTTTTTTTTTAATTATTAAAGAGTTACATGCATAATGCTGTATGTAATTTATTTTCCGACCACTTTTTTAAATGGTTTTTGGTCCTAATATAAACGAAAGAATGAAGAATTGTGTTGCCAGGTTTACAGACGATCTCAATCATTTTTTATGTCACTTTCGTGTGATAGTACCTACTTAATAAGGAGTATCCTATCTATCTACCAATCACGTTCTATTCTATGTGTTAGTTAGTCTGTATTACGCTGAGGGGAACACGCACACTATAATGACCAGACGAAACACGATCTATATCGTGTCTCTGTCTGGTCAAAGATGTTATGGTGTACTGTGGAAGATGTATGGGGAGCCCCTTTAGCATTCCGTAGCGAAATATCAATGAGAAAACAGTAGTCAAAAATCAAAATCACAATATTTTATTTCACATAGGCCTAGATAGGCACTTATAAAACGTCGAAATAGATGAACGGTTCGAGTTGGTCGTTTCCATGGAGAAGAACCGGCAAGAAACTCCATGGTTACTCTTTTCAAATCATTTGGTCTTACAATATTATTTTGTTACATCATCTTCTATATATACATATAATAAAATCGTTGAGACCAAAAAATCTGTTCATTGAAGACTAAAAAAAAAAAACCAGCCAGGGTGACTTGAAATAAGTAACTGAACATATTAAACCATTTAAAAAATTTTTGTTTGTTTGTTTGTTTGTTTGTTTGTTTGTTTGACCGCGCATCACGTAAAAACTGCTGAACCGATTTTGTTGAAATGTTCACAAATCTGTTTAAATACATTCAGAATAACATATAGGCTATAGAAATTTTGGATTTTTTTTGAAAAAGGGGGTGAAAAGGGGGGGTAAAGTTTGTATGAAAAAAATAAATTAGATTGTTCTAGAATCATGAAACTCAGAATAAATACTTATTAATAAAAATAAAGAAATACCTGTCTTAGCATTTTTTTTAAATCTCATCCAGAGGCGCAAAAAAGAGGGTTTTGTGTTTAAAATTAATGAACTTCAAACACCTATACAATCAAAACCAATGAAGTGTAACCTTTTAAAGTTGCTACATATACTCCATATCTAATACAGGTAAATATAATTTCTCAGTTTTCTTGAAATTTTATTTTTGAGGTGAATACGCACAAAATAGCGGAACTCAAGAAAATCAGCTTTCCTCGGTTTAAGTAGTTGGTATGAAATGTTTGTGCGCGCATCAAGTCAAAATTACTGCATAGGCTTCTTCAATATTTAAACTGTATATTATCACGCTACTTCCTTAAGGGGGTAGGCAATTTTGCATTATTTCCGTATACTTCAATTGTTTGACGTTTCGGTCATGACGTAAGTACATGAGAACGGCTATTTGTGGCTTATGTCAACGAAGTAAATAGCCTTGCAGTTTCATGACCGCTCTGTAAACTACGGGGTTGCAGGTTCAAACCCTCCAACATTATTTTCACTTTTTGTGATTTTTTTTTTTTTTTTTTGATGCTGTGAGATTTCCTATATTTCATTTTGTATAAGTTGTGTGCATTTCTTATTTTTTTCGTGAAATATTTTTCCAAAAAGTAATAGAGTAGTACATAAGGAAGAAGAATACAATCATGCTACCCCCAAATAAATTGGGATAAGGGCAGGAGTATGATGATGAGGATGATTTCTCCAAAAAGAAGTATAGCGAACACCAGAAGCCTGATAAATCCACGTGTTCTTGCCGTGCAAGAACTGTGCTATGCTATTCGCAATAATCATTAATCCATACGCAGTTTACGTAGATTATATTTACAGCTAAATTGTTATTGGCCTCATATCGTGTTTTCGGGCGGGAGGAGACGCCCGGGTTCTTCCATTGTGAGGATCGACCGGAGGCCACGGTGGAGAACACTGTGGAGGTGTGCCCCACTTGGGCGGAGCACTGCCGTATCCTCGAAGCGGCGATCGGCGGCGGCGACCTCTCTCTCCCAGCCCTGGTTCAATACATGGTCCGGAGCGAGACGGAATGGGATGCCATCACCTCCTTCTGCGAAGCAGTCATGCTAGCGAAGGAGGTGGCGGAACGTGAGAGGGAGAGATCCTCAAGCCCGGCGCGAGACAGCGGGAGACACCCCGGGCGTCGGGAGCCACGTATTGGCCCCCGGCCACCGTAGGCGCGGGCCTGTGGACGAGGAGCTATGGGCTAGCTCGCCGTCCGTCCGTCTCATGACGACAGGCCGTGTCGACGGCGCGTTCGTGTTCTACGTGCGCCTCAAAGAGAGTCAGCAAAAAAGAAGGGGTCCGCAAGGGCCGATGCCTGCCGGGGCTGCGGGACTATTCGAAAGAGATACCGTGGCCCCGGAACACAAAGGGCGATGAAGGAACATGGATGGGTTTTAGTCAGTAAAAGTCTGACACTTCCTCCTGCTCCGGGAGGAGTCATTTGATGATTTCCCATCTGAAAAAAAAAGCTATATCGTGTTTGGGCTCATTCATGCACCTTGATGAGAACTTTCGACCTAGCTGGAGTATGACTGTCATCGAGTGTCTAAGGATGAAAACCTAAGGCTGTCGAGGGAAGCCCCAAATTGGAAAAACATAGTACAATATTTTAACGATGATTTCATATAATTCCGAGAAATAAAATTGTTACCTACTTGAATCTATACTTATTATTATAAAGGAGAAAAGTTTGTTTGTTTGGTTGGTTGAACGCGCTAATTTTAGGAACTACTGATTCCAGTTAAAAACATCTTTTAGTGTTGGATAGCCCATTTATCGAGGAAGGCTATACGTTATATAACATCACGCTACAATCAATAGGAGCGGAGCATCAATGAAAATTGTTGCAAATACAGCGAAAAATTATTGCTTTTGAGAGCTTCCTTTCCGTGCGCTGCGTAAACGGTTAAAGTTACTCAACAATCATACATGTATGACGGGATTGTTCCTCTTAAAAAGTCCGCTAAAGCATTTTATCTGCATTTTTTTTTAGGTTGACTCACACCCTCTCTAAGCCTCTCTCTCTCTTACGTAACGCAAACGAAGTTGCGCGGGTCAGCTAGTTAGTACATAAGTATGGGGGGACAGCGTAGGCCCGACAATAGGTCGTTGCTTACTATACAGAACCGGCCAAGTGCGTGTCGGGCCAAGCGCAGTGTAGGGTTCCGTAGTAACCCGTTATATTTTAGTTTTTGTTTTTTAATGAAAGTCTTCACCCGTTATAAACAAGCAACTACTTTATTTTAGTCACTTTATAGGATTTATTCTAAGGATTTTGTATTTGGTACAAAATTATCCAACACCCTAGTTCAACGACTATTACTGCTAAACTAATAAAGTTATAGCTATAGTTTACCTTTATTGAAGTTCATGAAATGCACTATCATCATGAATTTTTCCAGATTTTTCAAGCCAGCAGTTTAGCTTTTAGAGGGGGGGGGACGCCCTACTGGAATAAAAATTTGCAATTTAAAGTTTAATATTTCGTAAATGGAGCATTGATAAAAGAAAAAAGCAAATCGAAAAGTGAAATTAGCAACCCCTAAGTCATTTTAAAAGACCTATTCAACGATACCCCACACGATGGGGTAGACTCTAACGGAGGAAGCTTTGTGGGCCTCTCGCAGTCCTCTCGTTGTTGTTGTATTATTAGCAATCCATACCATGCCTTACACCAAAGCTGCAAACTCAACATACACAACGCAAATAGTGCACACATATATGATTGAATATTTATTGATTGTGACAAGGAGCTCGCAATCAAATAGATCATCTATTAACTTATCTTTATTTCTCTTAAGGAAACATGTTCGCATATCGTCTTTTTGTTTTAAATGCGGAGCGATCATTTGAGTTGTCATGTTTAAATATTGCATTGCTGGCCTTGTGGTGTCGACCCTGACTAACAGGACTTGGCCCGCGCGAGTTGGTAGATGTGTGTGACATGTGTCTTTAATGTTATGATCTTTTAAAGTCATCAGCCGAGCGCGGATAGTAGTACTATCCAGTAGCTTTTGACATTGACGGTGGGTGGATAGTAGTAGTATCCAGTAGCGATTAACGTTATAATAGTTTTTTAAATATAGATTTAAACGTGTTTGTCTATGGATTGGAGTGAATTGAGTGGTTTACGTCCCATCTCTATAATATTTCTCAACTACGTACCACAGGACGATTCCATTGACAAATGTCATAATTTAGTAAAAAATTTAGTGTAAACAAACTCCGCCATTACGTAACGTGTTTCGTTATCGCGAATATCGTATTTTAATTGTTTTGTTATGTATATTGTTACATTCGGTTAGTGCTATATATCAAATTAATCGTGAAAAACTGTGCTACAATAGTATGCTATAGGAAATCTAGTTTTCGAAACTCGAAATTGATTATTTCGCCTCCGAAAAAGTGGTAGGTATATTTACCTTAGTGATGGTTTTTAAACAAGAAATAAGTGTTAGTTGTGATTAAAACGTGTGTGTTAACGGATAAATAGTGCTTAATTAGTATAATGAGAATATTGTTAAATTGTACAAACAAAAACAACTGGCTTCGTAAAGTTGTAAGTACGTAAATAACCGTGTTCAAAAAACAGGCGCAGGCGCAGGCGGCAAAATAAACAGTGAGTATACAAATTTCAATTAATTTCTAATTAGACTATAGTAAATAAACTAATAAGATTATGGTCTTATTGGAAAGGAAATATAATCTAGTTTATTTTAAAATTATAAAAAAAAAAATTAAATTAATATTTTAATAGCAAACTATCTGTTTTCATCACTGTTTTTCAAGTTCTACATTTTTTTTTGAGTTTCAAATTAATATTAGATATATTTTTTTTATTATTTATATTCCATAATTAATCAGCTATTCACTGTAAATTTCATTTAGATATATCTCTTGTAGTTTGCGATCCTCAAGTGTTTTTAACTAAGGTGTCCAAAATACCTGCGAATATTTCGCGAATATCGCGAAACTTCGCTGTTAATCATTTTGGGTCACGTGACTTTTCGCTGCTCAGTGGACGCCACGATACTTACAATTGAAAAGGATTATTGTCTCCACCAAGCGATCCTATCGTCTTCATCGTCTGCACTCTTTTCTCTTCCGCTTTGTCAAGTTGGAGCTTGTTCGACTACGTTCTGCGCTTTCGTGACTTTTGGAGCTATCGCTTGCTGGCACCACACGGTCTGGAAGGAGAAGTTATTGGGTTGAATGGCTTTGTTCTAGTGTATTGATCGAACATGGTGTGGGGCATATTTCTTGGCATATCGATGGCAATCTAAACTGAGTGTGACTGATAATTTGATCCCGAATACAAAGCATACCAAACTGTTAACGGGACCACTGAATCGCCGGAAAGTGTTGTTGGGGTTTTATCGTCTCGCGATTTAATTTCAATGCTGACAGTTTCCGAACATTGCACCACTGAATCACCTACACCCCTAACTTTAAAAGTGGAGTGTAACGTCGGAACGTTAATTAATTTATAATAATAATAATGTTTATTTATAGAAAGCTTAGACATAGGTTACAAAATGTTTTAACAGGCTCATTTAGGTCAGTATAAGTGGTGTAGTCATCTGTAGCCGAACTAGGCAGAGCCTGTATTTCGACTATCAGCGCCAAACCTCTCGAATATTAAACATATGAAATTGTCAGTAACATTACATTTGTTTCTTGTACAAAATCATTTTAACAATTTTATAATATATTTACTTTCGCTATTTATTTTTTAATACAAACAAATTAAAAGAGTTTGTGTAGTGTTTGCATGCATGGCCTCTTATTTGTGTGAGATGGGAATGTACGTGTCTGATGTGTAAGAGGATGTGTGTGGTGTGTTGTGGTGTGCGCGCGTTTGTGTGTAATAATATATGTATAATATAATTGTATGTTATAATATACATATTACTATGGTTTTTTTTTATTAGGATGCTATGTACAAAAGAAGTGGTGGGAAGGAGTAGTGGGTTGTATTTTAATTTACTGTGTTGTAGGAGGGCAACGCTTAGTATGTATAATTGCCTGACGGTCATGACCTCCCATTTCTCGTATAATGTTGTTGTAGAGAATCGGATAGGCTTGAACGTTGCAACCTTCAGTATTGCACGCTGGGCTATCTCGATAGACTTCAAAGTTGTTTTTGATGTTCCTCCGCAAGAAGATATACAATATGTAAGAAGCGATTGACAAAGAGCGTAGTATATCTGCTTTAGCAACTTAAAGTCAGCAATGTGCCTCAGGTTTCTAAAAATATATATGAGCTTTCGTATTCTTCCGCATAGCAGCCTAACATGTTCCTTGAAATTGAGATTGCTGTCTATGATAACTCCTAGATATTTCAGTGTATGCACGCGTTCCAGTGAAGGACACTTGCAGTTTCTTCCGGAGTAACACTCGTGCGATACGATATTTCGCGCGATGCTATCTCCAGTTACATTTTTTATGCTAAAGCAGATGTACATGGTTTTGTCGACATTTAATGTAAGTATGTTACTCTGAAGCCAATTTCTCACGATATCGAAGCCCCGCTGTGCAGCACCGAAATTCCATGTATCAGCAGCAAAAGAAAGGACAGTATCGTCCGCAAAACATAAGATTACACCATGGGTAAGTTCCAAACTCGTGAGACCATTTATATACACAAGAAATAAACTGGGTCCCAGTATGCTACCTTGTGGTACACCGTGAGTAATCTGGAGGTAGGAACTTTTACAATTTCCTACAAGAACACACTGAGACCGGCCAGTCAGGTAACTAGTAAAAAGTTGCAACTGTGTACCTCTAATTCCTAATCTTTCGAGTTTGTCCAGTAAGAGGGTAACAGAAATCGTATCAAATTCCTTTGAGATATAGAAAGATAGCGAAAAATTTTTTTCTTTTTATCTAAATTGGAAGTAACAAAATCTATAAGTTTATTAACGGCATGCTCAGTTGATTTAGCTGAAAGCAGATTATTTTTTTCCACATATTTAACAAGTCGTGAATTTATATTATTTTCTAGTATTTTTGATATCGTTGGTAAAATAGATATTGGTCGATAGTTATTGATGCGATTTCTGTCCCCAATCTTATAGATTGGACAAACTTCGGCTTTTTTAAGGACGTCAGGGAACACTCCGCTCTGCAGACAATCATTTATGATCTTTGTAAGAGCTGGTACAATGATGTTTCTATAGGTTTTCAGAAATTTATTACTAAGACTGTCTCCACCACTGGCACAGTCTGATTTTAGTTCGAGGATGAGACGTTCTACCTCCTCTTCAGTTGTGTCTATGAGAGCAAACGAATGCGGACTTTTTTATAACACATTTGCTCGTAAAGGGTCTCTAATTTCACCAATTTCAATATCTTAATGTATCTCATTACGTACTTGTGCGTTAAAGAAAATTCACGGTTTATACTTTTTAAAATCTTAGCAAAGAGTTTTTATTTCAGCAGAAGTGGTCAACATTTTATGAATAAAATTAACTTTGGGAGATGAAATATAATAAATAAACATTTAATTATTTAATTTAATTAATTTTGACAATAAATTACAACTTTTAACAAAAATAAATAAATAAAAATAAAATAAATAAATAAATACATAAATTACAATACATAAATACAATAAATACAATCTACAAAAACAAAATTACATAAATAACAATAAATTACAATCTTTAACTAAAACACAAAAATATTAATTTACTTCATAAGTATAATACTGGCTGTATTTGCTTGAATAAAAGCGCGAAGTAAAAATTATTCCGCGCGCTTTTTCTTTTCGCTGTATTGTTTTTATTTGTTTTATTTATTTCCTCGCAAATATGTTATAAAACGTCGTATGACATACGTGCGCTTTGATAATTACAGCCTCTGCTTTTTTATCGCCCTCGCCTACGGCTCGGGCTAGCAATATCGCTTCGGCTGTAATTTTCAACTTACCGCACTTATATCATAATGTACTATTACAAAATGATTTAGTTATGAAACACCGATGGCTTCCACTATCCAGCAGTGCGCACGCTCGATGATAAACACCGTGAACGTCGGCTGCATCGATCACAGCTGTAGATAATAGAACCAAGTGTATGCCTATTGATTTATTATGCATATGTGCCTTGTTTACGTGAATAGGTGGCGAATCCGCGACGGTTAAGGTGGCGGGGTCGGAGGTCGCCGGCGCAGGCGCAGCGCCTTCACTCCCAGCGCAGCCCGCAGTCGCAATACTTGAATGGAATGTGACTAAACTATCGGCGTTATCATTATGAATTACCGAATTATGTTTGCGGTTGCCTTTCCTACACGGCCCAAACGCACATTTATCTAGTGCATGTCCCGACCGTAAACAATTCTCGCATAGTTTGTGCTCGCGAATTAACTTTAACTTTGATTCTAAGTCACTTTCAACAAATTTTTCACAAGAATAAAGTGGATGTGCACCATTATATCAATTTTAATCATTTTATTTATTCTTTTGTGTTTTTATTTCTACTAAAATTATTTGTATGTGTTTTATCATTCTTAGACTGCCAAATTTATTTTATTTTAATTATTAGGGGCTTAATTTATTAACTTTATTGTGCATGCTGTGGTCTCCTATAAGTGAAGGAGTACACCTACCCAATACCTTGTGTTTTACATTATATAATTATGCTTTGTGTACATCTTTTGTTGGAGATCCTTAAATAAATAAATAAATAAATTACATTTCACGCAAGAACGTCTGAAGCGAGAAGTACGGTTGTCATTCGGGTTATGTGTAGAAACATTGCCCTGTGATGTGTTACGTGATTGTGAACTTTGTTTTTTATTAACGATTTGTGTTTTAGTTTGTGAAAGCTGTGTGAGCAATGTTTCTAACATATCCGCTCTGTTTTTTAGGAAACCAATCAATTCATCCACTTTAAGAATGCGTTTAGAATTGTTATCGTTCGGGAACATATGCTTTTATGCGTCTTCCATGCAACCTGATAATTATCAGAGGAAACTTCTACGGAGTTTACGACCAACTCAGCATCGCCTTTCTGCGAAGACTTTAAGTAGAGGATTTTTTTTATATTACTGATACGTTTAGAATTGTGCACTAACGATAAATAGTGTCTCTAAACTCCAGCCAGTGTTCATACGAACCGTCGCAGGTAGGCAATGAAATTGTGGGAAGTTTAACTGACTGTGGTAGTTCGCTACAGCAATGTTTTTTGGAACCTACCGTAACCTCACCATCGGTCAGCATCAATTCCGCGCGGGCAGTAAGAGTTTTCGAACGATTCTCTATTGTCTATTTGAACAGAAATATCACTATCAGAAACAAACTCTTCGATTTTACTTTGAATTTCATTAAATTCGTTAAGTAGATTAGATGCCCCTCTAACGCGTAATTTAAGATCATTATGATCTCTAGATCCAATGAAACGCCATCCGCGTTTCATTGGATTCTAAAGATGTTAAATAACACGAAAATTTTGTTAGTCTGTCTTTGATGATTCCTCGTTTCTTAATTAGGTCGCGAAATAAATTAGGATCGGCAGATTGGTGAGCACTGTCTACACTTAAGAAAACAGGGGATTTATGGCGTGATATAGCACCATCATTAGGCATTTTGGTGGTCAGTTCACAAGGCTAAGAGAACTAGGAGGTGATAGGGAAAAGAAAGGATGGTTGGTCCCACCAGATTGCGTTTGTTCGATGAAATGCCAATCCAACTTCGATTCCAATATGCGCTTAGCCTCCAGTTTGTCTCAGTGTTAAGATTCGTGCGTCTGCTCTCGTAGCCCAGCCACGCGGCCACAGCCACGTATTCCACAGGATGCCGATTCTTGAGATTTGGTTACGAAGGACCACATGTACCGGTATAGGATTTTGGCATATCTGTGTCCTGTTTTCTGGGCCTTTTTGAGGAATTTTCGGGAGTAGAATAAATCAAAATGCTTTGACGTTGAAAACCATAATGGCGTATATATTAGAAATTAAAAACGGTTACACTAATCGAGGAGAGTGGGGTAAGGGAACAATGCATTAGCCAATGCCAAGGCCGTATTTATCGTATCGTGTGAGCTTGAAGGTAATGGTATGGGTAAGAAATGCAAGAAGATTAAGCATAGTTAACGTAATCCTAAGCAAGGCCGTTGCCGCTCAATCCAATTCGAGAATTGAATTGTATTGGGCGGCTGTGTCCAACGTTGTAAACCAGTTGCTCTTGAGCCCATCGTGCCAGAAGGGGCTGTGGACTTCTCCATCTGAAAACAAAGACAAACATTATTTTTAGGGGATTATTTACTTTATTATCGCACCGCTCGATCTACAAGGAAAAGCAACTAATGCCGAGGTTGGTCCGTGGACGGGTGACCATTCATATGCTATCGAGTCCCCTTTGTGTCTCGGAAAGCACGTTGATCCGTTGGTCCCGGTTGTCATTTGTAGATCTTGACAGTAAGAAACCAAAAGGTTTGACACCCTGCAGTCTGCAACCAGCCTGGTATTGTATTACCCAGGTGGACAGGACGCCGAGATAACCAGGAGACTAGATAGCAATGCCGGATTAAGTAAACGCGATTATGCAGATACTTTGTCGATTAATGCAGAGAAGATTCTAAAAATAAGAGAATGCATGAGCGAGCGTAGAGAGCTCAAAAATTTTGACCACCCTCTCCAGATGAATTGAATTGTATTTGCTCTGTCTGTCGGAAAATTAAAAAAACAGTTGGATTCTAGAACGTAAAAAGAACTTTCAACGAACATTGGTTCGAATAAGATTTAATATTTATAGCTTTTGAGAAATGGGACTTTTTCATGAAACTGCAGCAGCAACTTCGTTTTTTATTAACATGCATACCAGCTATGGAAAACATATTTACTTACACAGTTTCACTGTGGTAGAGTGTAAATTGACCTAAGAATCTGCGTTAATAATATTGTTAGTATATTGTTTGGTGCTACGGAATGCTTTGTGTGCGAATCCGACTCGCACTTGGCTGGTTTTTTTATTTATCTAGACTAGTTTTTTGTATACAGGGTGTAAACGGACCCTTCACCAAGCCGTCAACCAAGCCTTCTGTACACCAAACCATGACTTAGTTTCTCTACGCAAAAATTATTGCTGGAATACAACTTTTTTTTTGGAGTGAATATTCACAGTTTGCATGTAACGCCCTCAAAACATTGTGCTGATGAATGCATTGAATAGCTTAATTGGTTATGGAGATATTTTAAGAAAATTTATAACAATTAAAAACTAGTAATTAAAAAAAACTTGTTAAAAAGTTGAAACTTCGACCCCCAATATCTCCATAACTATAAGGTTTCCAGGTATGGTCAAGTCTAGAATAAAAATAATGATCGCAATGATGGGGAGTACAAGTGCCTAATCACTCTAGAAAACTCATTGTTTTAAAGGTTAAACATACCATTATTTGAACGCCGTCTAATTCTGACTCCCTTTTTCCGATTAGCCCTCGCACGGATGACATTGTCGAGTGCTAGTAGGAACTGAAACAAGAAAACAAAATGAGGTCAAAACAAATAAGAGAATACATTAAATAGAATATGTTCAGGTTACTGTCACTGCTAGCGCTACTGGACTACCTCGTTGATCTATTGGTGGCAAGCGCGACTGCTAAGCATGAGATCCTGGGTTCGATTCCCAGGGCGGGGAGTGTTCTTGGGTTTTTCCTTCAGAAATGTCTCAGTACTAAGCACGGTTCTGGATGTGTGCCCGGTTGATGGCAATAGGCTCGCCCCCTATTATATGGGACTCAAACATAACTGGCAAAATGTGGGAGTGATGTATGGTACACCTCTGCCTAACCCTGGGATAACAGGCGTTATGTTATGTTACTTGGGAACTAGAAAAATATTAATGTGAACAACGTTAACTTTTACTGAATGCATGAATGAAAGAATATTATATTTTTAAGTTTGCCTTTCTCTTTGTTCCGGCAAATCTCCGAAAAGGCTGGACTGAATTTGATGGGACTTTTACTGGCAGATAGCTGATGTAGTAAAGAGGAGTAGTTAGGGCCACGAACCACAGCCACCAGTGGCTGTGGTTTGTTTGTCGACTGCTATAACGAGTGGCTGCCACCGGCCACCGTGTGCGGCGAGTTTCAACAAAATGTATGAAAAAGCGTGCGAACTGCTTGTCGCTGGCTACCGGTGGCTGTGGTTGGTGGCCCGTTTGCGCCGAGCCTAAGACGTTGCCCTTATTTTAGGAAAATGATTAGTTTTCCGTGCAAAACAAAGCCCTTGAAATGGAGAAATAATATTTTTATAACAATTGCACGCTAACGAAGGAGATCCCGGGCAACAGGAAACAGCTAGTTTCTTATAACAAAGTATAGACAAGAAACCTCGTATCGCAACTTGAATAGATTCTATACCATGTCATTCACCGCTGCACATTGCGTGCAGTCGTGCACTTTTGCTAAATCATAGTAACCTTTAGCTAAAGTATAATTATCATAGTATAAGAATGCAGGAGGACGGGTTCGGTCCCACTAGTTCTACTACAAACACAAACGTTTTGGTGAGCGAGACCTATGTCGAGCAGTACACGTGTTTCGACTGAAGTAATGATAATTGTATCTCATCCGTTGCTCCAATATTAGTCTTAATAATAGCTAGCGAAATACACTTTGTGTGGAATACGACACAATAACCCAATAAAATAGTTAACGTAGCAGAAGTTGCTAACCTCTTATTGCAAGGAAAGACGAATCAATGCGAGGTCAGTTACAATAGAAATGTATAAATAAATACCTCAACTACCGTCTTCAGTTTATCGAAGCTCTGCAATAGCTTTATATAATCACTCATCATTAAACTGTCTAGTTTTAAACCGAACTTTAACATTTCTTTCTTAATTATACTCGAGCAATATGATAGTAGAACTGTTAAGATTTATTTTTAATGCACGGTATACGTCTGGTTGCTTGCAACGAACACAAAGGCAGACTGATGTTCAAAGCCAGACTGTCCGTTTTAAGTAGCGCGCCCCAGAGCTGGCCGGCTTGAACTTGAACCCCTGGGGGTGTGCACACATAAGTACTACCACGCTCTCTGAAGGTCGACCTATTTTAAACTTTATCACTGAGGACATAAGAGTAAAAATTGGTCGACCGCCAGTGAACTAGTAGTACAAAGAGGGTTGGACCCCACAGAGTGATAAATATTACAGAGGAGCGATAGCAAAGACAGTCATTTCAATGTGCCATCTCTTTCTTCCTTACGCAATGTCCCGCGAGTTAGAAAGAGTATATACTAGGTCAAATAAAAATTTGCTACCGAAACTAGATATCGTTAGCTAAACTTAATAAGACAACAAAAAATATTTTGATAAAGATAATTTTACCGATATACCAGCGAGGCAGGCCATCGCATCTCAAAGGTAACATAAAATTTAAGTCATTGACTCGAGAAAAGGACTCGTAATCGTGAAATAATCAACTATCAGCTGTCGTTCCGAATGTATGGAACAGATGACAAATATTTCTCGCTATTACAATGTTATTTCCATGGAAAAAGCCTAACCACACCCCCACATTTTACCACGCCTTTCTGGAACACGCTGTATTTGTTAGTAACTCTGTGGTCTCACACTGTAGTACAAAGTCCAGACGACAAATGATCATATACCATATTATGTTTTCTATAGGTAATTGTGATGTAGGGCGGAAACATCCCTATTATCAAACTGCTCTCCTTTTTAGTATTTCGTAGCGAAATAAGAAATATAATAATTACACAATACATCATAAATAATTTGTTGAGATTACACTTAAAGTACTTACGGGATGATTTCCGTGATTTTGTTTAATTGTTAAATGTTAAATTGTTGAGAATAGTCATAAAAATAGGTGTAAGCGTTTTGTCTAGTTTAATCTAATAACATTTATGAAGAGTTTTAGATTTATAGATTTCGACTTAGCTACTAATCTAAAGAATACCTGAGAAGCATAAGTAATATTCTCCTATGAATCAAAAGAATTGCAATTCAATTGTTCGGTTAATCGGAAGATTAACTAGCGTTAAAGATTAACCCAACCTTTATAATCTGCTGACAAAAAACGTTTGGTGAATACGCACACATAGAAAGCCCACCCATTTATACAACTATTGACACATAATCCGGGTAGTTTACCTACGGAACACTTATACGGCATAGATACCGCTTTAACGTTGCTCTTTGTAAAGGTTTTTTTGCTTCGTAAGGGAGTCTGATGTTAGACGCTCCAGTCAACCGTATATAAGTGGCAAGATTTTGATATAGACAGCCCCTTTATGTCGTAGCAGTAAGGGCGATATTGTACCGCAATTTGTTACCCCTGCACCCTGGCGTGTGTTTGACTGATGGACAAAATAAAGAGACACGAAGATTGTAACATTTTATAGAATTACTTAATTTTTTAAGTAAATAAGTAATAATATAATAAGATTTCACATATAAAACCACGAAGTATTGAAAATTAACATCACAAGGGACGACATGTTTTCACACCATCCCACCGCAGTCACAATGATCACTAACAAAACGTAGTCTCTCAACGATTTCGAAAGATATAATAGTAAAGTCTCTGACTTGAGTATAATATGAATAGAGAACTAGCTAAACTTTAACCAAGATGATTCTGTCAATGTCATTTAGCACTCAGGATTACCCGTTCGCCATTTTATATATTAGTGGCACGATGACCTATATGAGTAAGAAGACACAAATACAAACAAGAAAGTATGGAATATGTTGCCTAAAGTGTAACGTTGCCGAGATATTTAAATGCAAAGATTGCTAAATGATACAGATGCGCCGCGATATCCACGACGATTACGACCAATCAAAATGGCGCTGCGTACGTGTGCCAGCTCAAATAGAAATTTAAAGAATTACCTTAGGCGCAGTCTTCATCCTGGCGTAACACTGGTGTTGACTAAAGAATTTTGTATTTGTTAAATTGGTCATTATTCCAGACACACAAACAAAAGCAGATAAAATTACAGTTATACAATTATAAGCGTGTAACTACGTTGGGACACGAAGCTAGACTGGCTTGTGAGTGAAGTCCCGACAATCCGAACCGCGCGCCGCCAGGCGTGCGCACATTCAGGGATGAACCACAGAGCAAAGACTATCACAGAGCGAGCGCGGCATTAATGGCAGAAAAGTAACTGTAACTTTTATTCATATTAAATAAAACACAGTAAGCTTCCAGTACTATAATAATATTAACATTAAAACCATATTGCTGTATCTATAGATTACGCAAGTAGTCTGTCTGCCTTCATCCGGCAGCATGTGTACATAATGGAATTTTGAGAAGGAGCACTAAAAGCAGGTTCATTCAATTTTATCGTTACACCTAAAAGAAAACGATCTTAGAAGACGATCTATACATTTTATAGGAATTTCGATATGCATCACAGATTTTTCTAGTATACTTTTCGACAGCAAGATCATAAGTGATAAATAAGTCCGCGAACGGAACAAAAAATGTAAGGATGGAAACAAATTATTATTTTTTTAATTATTAAAGAGTTACACACAGAATGCTGTATGTAATTTATTTTCCGACCACTTTTTTGAATGGTTTTTGGTCCTAATATAAACGAAAGAATGAAGAATTTTGTTGCCTGGTTTACAGACGATCTCAAACATTTTCTATGTCACTTTCGTGTGATGTACCTACTTAATAAGGAGTATCCTATCTATGTACCAATCACGTTCTATTCTATGTGTTAGTTAGTCTGTATTACGCTGAGGGGAACACGCACACTATAATGACCAGACGAAACACGATCGATATCGTGTCTCTGTCTGTACACAGATGTTATGGTGTACTGTGGAAGATGTAGGGGGAGCCCCTTTAGCATTCCGTAGCGAAATATCAATGAGAAAGCAATAGTCAAAAATCAAAATCACAATATTTTATTTCACATAGGCCTAGATAGGCACTAATAAAACGTCGAAATAGGTGAACGGTTCGCGTTGGTCGTTTCCATGGAGAAGAACCGGCAAGAAACTCCATGGTTACTCTTTTCAAATCATTTGGTATTACAATATTATTTTGTTACATCATTAGTACATAAGTATGGGGGGACAGCGTAGGCCCGACAATAGGTCGTTGCTTACTATACAGAACCGGCCAAGTGCGTGTCGGGCCAAGCAGTGCAGGGTTCCGTAGTAACCAGTTATATTTTAGTTTTTGTTTTTTAATTAAAGTCTTCACCCGTTATAAACAAGCAACTAGTTTATCTTAGTCACTTTATAGGATTTATTCTAAGGATTTTGTATTTGGTACAAAATTATCCAACACCCTAGTTCAACGACTATTACTGCTAAACTAATAAAGTTATAGCTATAGTTTACCTTCATTAAAGTTCAGGAAATGCACTATCATCATGAATTTTTCCAGATTTTTCAAGCCAGCAGTTTAGCTTTTAGAGGGGGGGGACGCCCTACTGGAACAAAAATTTGCAATTTAAAGTTCAATATTTCGTAAATGGAGCATTAAATCGAAAAGTGAAATTAGCAACCCCTAAGTCATTCTAAAAGACCTACTCAACGATACCCCACACGATGGGGTAGACTCTAACGGAGGAAGCGTTGTGGGCCTCTCGCAGTCCTCTTGTTGTTGTTATATTAGCAATCCATACGAAGCCTTACACCAAAGCTGCAAACTCAACATACACAACGCAAATAGTGCACACATATATGATTGAATATTTATTGATTGTGACAAGGAGCTCGCAATTAAATAGATCATCTATTAACTTATCTTTATTTCTCTTAAGGAAACATGTTCCCCTATCGTGTTTTTGTTTTAAATGAGGAGCGATCATTTGAGTTGTCATGTTTAAATATTGCATTGCTGGCCTTGTGGTGTCGACCCTGACTAACAGGACTTGGCCCGCGCGGGTTGGTAGATGTGTGTGACATGCGTCTTTAATGTTATGATCTTTTAAAGTCATCTAACGCCACGATACTTACAATTGAATAGGATTATTGTCACCATCAAGCGATCCCATCGACTTCCGCGCATGCACTCTTTTCTCTTCCGCTTTGTCAAGTTGTGACTTAGAGCTGGTTCGACAACATTCTGCGCTTTCGTGACTTCTGTAGCTATCGCTAGCTGGCACCACACGGTCTGGAAGGAGAAGTTATTGGGTTGAATGGCTTTATTCGAACATGGTGTGGGGCATATTTCTAGGCATATCGATGGCAATCTAAACTGAGTGTGACTGATAATTTGATCCCGAATACAAAGCATACCAAACTGTTAACGAGACCACTGAATCGCCGGAAAGTGTCGTTGGGGTTTTATCGACTTGCGATTTAATTTCAATGCTGCAAGTTTCCGGACATTGCACTACTGAATGATCTACAACCCTAACTTCATAAGTGGAGTGTTACGTCGGTACGTTAATTAATTTACAAAATGATTTAGTTATCCCCTAGCGCGAAAGAACCGAGTGTATGCCTACAGATTTATTATGCATATTTGCCTTGTTTACGTGAATAGGTGGCGAAGTAGAACGGTTGAGGTGGCGAGGTCGGAGGTCGCCGGTGCAGGCGCAGCGCCTTCACTCCCAGCGCAGCCTGCAGTCGCGATACTTGAATGGAATGTGACTAAACTATCGGCGTCATCATTATGAATTAGTGAATTATGTTCCGGTTGCATTTCCTACACGGCCCAAACGCACATTTTATCTAGTGCATGTCCCGACCGTAAACAATTCTCGCAAAGATTGTGCTCGCGAATTATTTTTAACTTTGATTCTAAGTCACTTTCAATAAACTTTTCACAAGAATAAAGTGGATGTGCACCATTACATTTCACGCAAGAACGTCTGAAGCGAGAAGTAAAGTTGTCATTCGGCTTATGTGTAGAAACATTGCCCTGTGATGTGTTATGTTATTATGAACTTTGTTTTTTATTGACGATTTGTGTTTTATTATGTAAAAGCTGCGATGTTTCTAACATTTCCGCTCTGTTTTTTTAGGAAACCAATCAATTCATCCACTATAAGAATGCGTTTAGAATTGTTATCGGTCGGGAACAGTGTGCTTTTATGCGTTTCCCATGCAACCTGATAAATATCACAGGAAAATTCTACGAAATTTACGACCAACTCAGCATCGCCTTTCTGCGAAGACCTTAAGTAGTAGATTTTTTTTATATTACTGATACGTTTAGAATTGAGCACTAACGATAAAAAAAAGTGTCTCTAAAGCCAGCGCTCATACGAACCGTCAATTCGCAAGGCTAAGAGAACTAGAAGGTGATAGGGAAAATAAAGGATGGTTGGTCCCACCAGATTGCGTATGTTCGATGAAATGCCAATCCAACTTCGATTCCAATATGCGCTTAGCCTCCAGTTTGTCTCCGTGTTAAGATTTGTGCGTCTTCTCTCGTAGCCCAGCCATGCGGCCACAGCAACGTATTCCACAGGATGCCGATTCTTTAGATTTGGTTACGAAGGACCACATGTACCGGATTGAGGCGCCGGTACAGGATTGTGGCGTATCTGTGTCCTGGTTTCTGGGCCTTTTTGAGAAACTTTCGGGAGTAGAATAAATCAAAATGCTTTGACGTTGAAAACCATAATGGCGTATATATTAGAAAATAAAAATGGTTACATTGATCGAGGAGAGTAGGGTAAGGGAACAATGCCAGGGCCGTATTTATTGTATCGCGTAAGCTTGAAGGTAAATATGGGTGAGAAATGCAAGAAGATTAAGCATAGTTAACGTAATCCTAAGCAAGGCTTAAAAAATGTAGACACTTTTCTGGAATCACTGAATAATATTTTGACAGATATAAAATCGTTTAATGATATAATTGTAATTGGTGACATAAATATTGCAATCAACGCCAGCAAAATTGAGCTTCTCGGAGAGAAATATCTCACCTTGTCTGCTTCTCATGGTCTCTTGACAGCACACACCGAGGTCACTCGTGATGCTAGTGGTACATGTATTGACCACATTTTACTTAAAACCAAAAATTCATGTACTACTCTAGTACCACAAACTAATCGAACAGATCACCATCCAGTTCTGTTACACATGGATCTAAAGCAACTACGTCGTTACACCCCTTCAACTATAAAAAAGATAAATGCAGACAACCTAAATAGAGACATCCTTAGTATTGATCTAGATCCAGTATTCCAAACACATGACCCAGAAATTGCCTTAAACTACATTATAACTATCATACAATCAGCGTTGCAAAAGAAAACAAACTCAATAACTCAACCAAGAAAAATATAAAACCTTGGATCACGCCGGGCTTACTGAGATGCATAAAAAATCGGGATAGGTTACATCAAAAATGCAAAAAATCTCCGAGTAACGAGATCTTAAAAGTTACATATACACGTTACCGAAATTTTTGTAACCGAATCCTCAAAAAAATTAAAAGAGCTTACGATAAAACTCAAGTTGAAATGGCTAGAAACGACCCAAATAAATTATGGAATGTGATAAAAAAGCGTCACTAACTGAGGAGAGGGACAGACTTTTAATAACTCGGTTGGAGAACTATTATCTTTTTTAGTATTAATACTAAAAAAAGAAAAAAAAAAAATGAAATGAAATGAATGATTACTTCATAAGCGTAGGACGGTCATTGGCTGAAAATATTATTAATTTACACAGTTGCGACGATGACAAGCACAAAAGGAAATCCCCCTTACACTCTTTCTATTTAAGAAAAACTACAGAGGAACCTCTTCCTCTGTAGTTTAACCGAACATTCAGTCTTAAGGTTATTTATGTATCGTGCTACCTCTAGCACGATACATAAATAACCTTAAGACTGAATGTTCGGTTGGCTGGGACAACATCTCTAACAGACTATTAAAACAATTTAAGGACTTCATTGTTCCGCCACTAACATTTATTTTTAACCTATGTCTTGAGACAGGCACCTTTCCTCAAGCTCTCAAAAAATCAGTTGTCCGTCCGATATACAAAGGTGGTGATAAGAAAAGGTTCAGCAATTATAGACCCATATCGATCCTGCCATCTTTGTCCAAAATTCTAGAAAAGATTATTAACACGAGACTTGTCAACTATCTCGAGAGGAACAAACTTCTCTCAGAGAATCAATTTGGTTTTCGCGCAGGCAAGTCCACTGATCAGGCTGTGCTTAAACTTACTACTAATTTTAGCACAAAATTAGAAAAGGGACAGAAGTGTCTATCGGTCTTTTTAGACCTCGCAAAAGCCTTCGACACTATTTCTGTTCCGATTCTAATACAGAAGCTAGAAGACCTTGGTGTACGTGGTACACAGCTTAAGCTTTTTGAAGGTTACCTATCTGAGCGTCGTCAGTGTGTACGAGTCGATAACTATTGCAGCAATGAACTCCCTTTGTCATTTGGAATTCCTCAGGGCAGTATTTTAGGACCTACTTTGTTTCTCGTATACATTAATGACCTCACAAACTTAAGTATACCAAATTGTGAAATAATCTCCTACGCTGATGACACCGCTCTAATATTCTCCGCTAATAGTTGGAATTGAGGTCTTTGATGCCGCACAAAATGGTTTTGATGTGGTACAAAATTGGCTGTTTGAAAATGTTTTGACTTTAAACACTGAGAAAACCAAATATCTAACTTTTCTATTCGAAACAACCCGGATTTTGACGCTTCACTTAAAGTCATTCCTCATAAGTGTATCAGTAGAAACAACTGCAGTTGTGAACCGCTGGAATGCGTGAATACTATAAAATACCTCGGTATTACAGTGGACAGTCATCTCAGTTTTAAGCAACACATAAAATTGCTGTCATCCAGGGTTCGCAAACTCATCTATATATTTAAAAACCTAAGACACGTAACAAGATGCGAGTCTCTTAAAACAAATTTACTATGCTATGTGTCAATCTATCATCTCTTACTGTATCTCCTCATGGGGGGGGGGCGCCCCAAAAACTACTTTAAAGAGTTAAGAAATTGCACAACGTGCCATTCTAAAAATCTCTACTTTTAAGCCTATACTGTCTCCAACAAGAGAACTTTATCAGTACTGTCAAGTGACAACCGTAAGACAAATGTTCGTAGAAACAATTCTCCTTAGGCAACACTGCTCACTAGTATACGATCCTAGTAAAATAAATAAGCGTAGGAAACATGAAGTGTGCTCCCGATCGTACAAACCCAAAACAGCATTCCTTAAAAGATTCTTTACGTTTATTGCCCCCCTCATGTACAATAAAATAAACAAAATTTTAAACATCTATGCACTTAATAAATTGCATTGTAAGAAGAAAATTCATCAGTTTCTCCTTAGTCTTTCTTATGAGGAAACTGAAGACCTTCTAAAAATTCAAAATTAGTAGACGCTTTACAAACTTTCATTTTGTTTTTCGGTACTACACGCACACATAAACATTACACAAGCAGACAGATACACGCACACACACAGATACAATCACACACATACACAAACACACCCATATGTTATACATATGCGGTACAAGTTAGATCTTTCTTTTAGGTTTATGTTAACTCGAATTTTTATTTATTTGTATTGATTATATTATTATTATTGGTTTTATTGAATGTATGAAATTTATAATCCTTAATAATGAAAATTATAATCCTAAATCGATGCAACTTGTATGTCTAGTTTGGTTTAATCATTGTAGTGAAATCTGTTAGGGGATGGCGCTGTTTGCCGAGATACAGGATCCGTCCTAGTTCGGCAACAGAGGATTCCATACTAAAACTTGTATACTAAGCCTATCAAGTCATATGTTATTGTTTATTTTTTTGTGGTGAAAATAAAACTTATTATTATTATATTTCGTTTATTTATTTTATGACATATTTATTAAATTATTAAATATTCCTAATATAAAAACAATACAAATAAAAACATTTAAAAATACAAATAAATAGTAGCCCACCAGCGCTGGGAACAGGGTCCGAGCTGCCGGTGGTCAGGGCTCTTGAGAGAGGAACCTCCTAACAATACGAGCCGTGTCCAGAAGTACTGCTTTCTGAAACAAGCCCTTGATCCAGCTGCCAAGCGAGAGCCTCCTAAGATGTTGGTCGAGGCTCTTGGCTATTAAGCCATTGGCCGACATGACTATCGGCACAATGACTGCTGTACTCGCGTCCCACATGTCAACAACCTCGCGACCCAGATCTAGATAATTAAATTGTTTATCTTTTTCTGCTTTCACGAGGTTCTCGTCATGCGGAACCGTTATATCAACAATCATTGTGCGACGCTCCAAACGATCTATCACCACAATGTCAGGCCTATTGGCAACAACAGTCCTGTCAGTGGTGATAGGTCGATCCCAATACAACGTGATATTACCATTATCGAGAACTGGGTCGGGCGCATACTTATAGTATGGCACTTCTGATTCCACAAGGTTGTACTTCAAAGCAAGTTGCTGGTGGATAATCCTGGCAACAAGGTTATGTCTATGCAAGTACTCTCCGTTAGCCAGACTAGAACACCCAGAAATAATGTGTCGGATCGATTCTCCCGGACGGTGGCATGCCCGACATATGTCAACCGTGCCATCTTTCACAATGTATTTTTTATTATTATTATTAAGGCCGTTGCCGCTCAATCCAATTCGAGAATTGAATTGTATTTTATTTAAATGGGCGGCTGTGTCCAACGTTGTAAACCAGTTGCTCTTGAGCCCATCGTGCCAGAAGGGGCTGTGGACTTCTCCATCTGAAAACAAAGACAAACATTATTGTTAGGGGATTATTTACTTTATTATCGCACCGCTCGATCTACAAGGAAAAGCAACTAATGCCGAGGTTGGTCCGTGGACGGGTGACCATTCATATGCTATCGAGTCCCCTTTGTGTCTCGGAAAGCACGTGGACCGGTGGTCCCGGTTGTCATTTGTAGATCTTGACAGTAAGAAACCTAAAGGTTTGACACCCTGCAGTCTGCAACCAGCCTGGTATCGTATTACCCAGGTGGACTGGAAGCTGAGATAACCATGACACTAGATAGCAGTGCCAGATTAAGCAAACGCGATTATGCAGATACTTTGTCGATTAATGCAGAGAAGATTCTAAAAACAAGAGAATGCACGAGCGGGCGAAGCGAGCTCAAAACTTTTGACCACCCTCTCCAGATGAATTAAATTGTATAATTGCTCATTTATTCAGAAATGAGAATTGGAGTAAATCTGTCAACTTATGAACTTATATTGAATTGAGTACCTACCCAAGTAGAAAGTATTAAAAAAAAAAGGCCCGTAGCAAGAGTTTGTAATTTGAAAGTAACAGCTTTTTACTAAATGCATATTATACGGCAATCATAACAGAAAAGCATTTATTTTGATTTTTACCTGTCTGGCTGTCCGCCAGTCTGTCTGTCTGTCGGAAAATTAAAAAAAAGTTAGATTCTAGAACGTAAAAAGAACTTTCAACGAACAATGGTTCGAATAAGATTTGATATTTAGCTTTTGAGAAATGGGACGTGTTCATTAAAACTGCAGCACTGACTTCGTTTTTTATTAACATGCATACCAACTATGAAAAACAATTATTTACACAGTTTCACTGTGGTAGAGTGTAAATTGACCTAAGAATCTGCGTTAATAATATTGTTAGTATATTGTTTGGTGCTACGGAATGCTTTGTATGCGAATCCGACTCGCACTTGGCCGGTTTTTTTATTTATCTAGACTAGATTTTTTTGTATACAGGGTGTACACGGACCCTTCACCAAGCGGTCAACCAAGCCTTCTGTACATCAAACCATGACTTAGTTTCTCTACGCAAAAATTATTGCAGGAATACAACTTTTTTTTTTGGAGTGAAGATCACAGTTTGCATGTAACGCACTCAAAACATTGTGCTGATGAATGCATTGAATAGCTTAATTGGTTATGGAGATATTTGAAGAAAATTTATAACATTAAAAACTAGTATTTAAAAAAAACTTGTTAAAAAGTTGGAACTTCGACCCCCAATATCTCCATAACTATAAGGTTTCCAGGTACGGTCAAGTCTAGAATAAAAATAATGATCGCAATGATGGGGAGAACAAGTGCCTAATCACTCTAGAAAACTCATTGTTTTAAAGGTTAAACATACCATTATTTGAACGCCGTCGAATTCTGACTTCCTTTTTCCGATTAGCCCTCGCACGGATGACATTGTCGAGTGCTAGTAGGAACTGAAACAAGAAAACAAAATGAGGTCAAAACAAATAAGAGAATACATTAAATAGAATATGTTCAAGTTACTGTCACTGCTAGCGCTACTGGACTACCTCGTTGATCTATTGGTGGCAAGCGCGACTGCTAAGCATGAGATCCTGGGTTCGATTCCCAGGGCGGGGAGTGTTCTTGGGTTTTTCCTCCAGAAATGTCTCAGTACTAAGCACGGTTCTGGATGTGTGCTCGGTTGATGGCAATAGGCTCGCCCCCTATTATGTGGGACTCAAACATAACTGGCAAAATGTGGGAGTGATGTATGGTACACCTCAGCCTAACCCTGGGATAACAGCGTTATGTTATGTTACTTGGGAACTAGAAAAATATTAATGTGAACAACGTTAACAAAGATTCTAAGTAAGTAGGTTTATTTTAAGAATAGATTGTTTATCTTAACAAATAAATAAATTGAAGTGTCTGGTGGCATTCTCCGAATAACAGCTTTTTACTGAATGCATAAATGAAAGTATATTATATTTTTAAGTTTGCCTTTCTCTTTGTTCCGGCAAATCTCCGAAAAGGCTGGACTGAATTTGATGAGACTTTTACTGGCAGATAGCTGATGTAGTAAAGAGGAGTAGTTAGGCTGAACGGGCCACGAACCACAGCCACCAGTGGCTGTGGTTTGTTTGTCGACTGCTATAACGAGTGGCCGCCACCGGCCACACGTGTGCGGCGAGTTTCAACAAAATGTATGAAAAAGCGTGCGAACTGCTTGTCGCTGGCTACCGGCGGCTGTGGTTGGTGGCCCGTTTGCGCCGAGCCTAAGGAGTTATTTTACTTTTATTTTAGAAAAAATATTTGGGTTCCGTGCAAAACAAAGCCCTTGAAATGGAGGGAGTTATTCTACTTTTATTTAAAAAAAAAATGATTAGGGTTCCGTGCAAAAAAGCCCTTGAAATGGAGAAATAATATTTTTATAACAATTGCACGCTAACGAAGGAGATCCCGGGCAACAGGAAACAGCTAGTTTCTTATAACAAAGTATAGACAAGAAACCTCGTATCGCAACTTGAATAGATTCTATACCATGTCATTCACCGCTGCGCATTGCGTGCAGTCGTGCACTTTTGCTAAATCATAGTTACCTTTAGCTAAAGTATAATTATCATAGTATAAGAATGCAGGAGGACGGGTTCGGTCCCACTAGTTCTACTACAAACACAAACGTTTTGGTGAGCGAGACCTATGTCGAGCAGTACACGTGTTTCGACTGAAGTAATGATAATTTGTATCTCACGCGTTGCTCCGATATTAGTCTTAATAATAGCTAGCAAAATACACTTTGTGTGGAATACGATACAATAACCCAATAAAATAGTTAACGTAGCAGAAGTATCACAACGACATAGTAAAACTATAATCATATTTTGCTTATAGTGGAAAATATGATTATAGTTTCATTATGTAGTTGTTTGCTAACCTCTTATTGCAAGGAAAGACGAATCAATACGAGGTCAGTTACAATAGAAATGTATAAATAAATACCTCAACTACCGTCTTCAGTTTATCGAAGCTCTGCAATAGCTTTATATAATCACTCATCATTAAACTGTCTAGTTTGAAACCTAACTTTAACATTTCTTTCTTAATTATACTCGAACAATATGATAGTAGAACTGTTAAGATTTATTTTTAATGCACGGTATCCGTCTGGTTGCTTGCAACGAACACAAAGGCAGACTGATGATCAAAGCCAGACTGTCTTAAGTAGCGCGCCCCAGAGCACACATAGGTACTACCGCGCTGACTGACGGTCGACCTCTTTTGAACCTTATCACTCAGGACATAAGAGTCAAAATTGGTAGACCGCCAGTGAACTAGTAGTACAAAGAGGGTTGGACCCCACAGAGTGATAAATATTACAGAGGAGCGATAGCAAAGACAGTCATTTCAATGTGCCATCTCTGTCTTCCTTACGCAATGTCCCGCGAGTTAGAAAGAGTATATTTTAGGTCAAATTAAAATTTGCCACCGAAACTAGATATCGGTTAGCAAAACTTAATAAGACAATAAAAAATATTTTGATAAAAATAATTTTACCGATATACCAGCGAGGCAGGCCATCGCATCTCAATGGTAACATAAAATTTAAGTCATTGACTCGAGAAAAGGACTCGTAATCGTGAAATAATCAACTATCAGCTGTCGACCCGAATGTATGGAACAGATGACAAATATTTCTCGCTATTACAATGTTAATTCCATGGAAAAGCCTAATCACACCCCCACATTTGACCACGCCTTTCTGGAACACGCTGTATTTGTTAGTAACTCTGTGGTCTCACACTGTAGTACAAAGTCCAGACGACAAACGATCGTATACCATATTATGTTTTCTATAGGTAATTGTGATGTAGGGCGGAAACATCCCTATTATGAAACTGCTCTCCTTTTTAGTATTCCGTAGCGAAATATGAAATGAAATAATTACACAATACATTATAAATAATTTGTTGAGAATAGTCATAAAAATAGGTGTGAGCGTTTTGTTTAGTTTAATCTAACAACATTTATGAAGAGTTATAGATTTATAGATTTCGACTTAGCTACTAATCTAAAGACTACCTGAAAAGCATAATATTCTCCTATGAATATAAAAAAATGCTATTCAATTGTTCGGTTAATCGGAAGATTAACTAGCGTTAAAGATTAACCCAACCTTTATAATCTGCTGACAAAAGACGTTTTGTGAATACATTAGCACAAATAGAAAGCCCACCCATTTATACAACTATTGACACACTAGCTGACCCGCGCAACTTCGTTTGCGTTACGTAAGAGAGAGAGAGGCTTAGAGAGAGTGTGAGTCAACCTAAAAAAAAATGCAGATAAAATGCTTTAGCGGACTTTTTAAGAGGAACAATCCCGTCATACATGTATGATTGTTGAGTAACTTTAACCGTTTACGCAGCGCACGGAAAGGAAGCTCTCAAAAGCAATAATTTTGCGCTGTATTTGCAACAATTTTCATTGATGCTCCGCTCCTATTGATTGTAGCGTGATGTTATATAACGTATAGCCTTCCTCGATAAATGGGTTATCCAACACTAAAAGATGTTTTTAACTGGAATCAGTAGTTCCTAAAATTAGCGCGTTCAACCAACCAAACAAACAAACTTTTCTCCTTTATAATAATAAGTATAGATTCAAGTAGGTAACTATTTTATTTCTCGGAATTATATGAAATCATCGTTAAAATATTGTACTATGTTTTTCCAATTTGGGGCTTCCCTCGACAGCCTTAGGTTTTCATCCTTAGACACTCGATGACAGTCATACTCCAGCTAGGTCGAAAGTTCTCATCAAGGTGCATGAATGAGCCCAAACACGATATAGCTTTTTTTTTCGGATGGGAAATCATCAAATGACTCCTCCCGGAGCAGGAGGAAGTGTCAGACTTTTACTGACTAAAACCCATCCATGTTCCTTCATCGCCCTTTGTGTTCCGGGCCACGGTATCTCTTTCGAATAGTCCCGCAGCCCCGGCAGGCATCGGCCCTTGCGGACCCCTTCTTTTTTGCTGACTCTCTTTGAGGCGCACGTAGAACACGAACGCGCCGTCGACACGGCCTGTCGTCATGAGACGGACGGACGGCGAGCTAGCCCATAGCTCCTCGTCCACAGGCCCGCGCCTACGGTGGCCGGGGGCCAATACGTGGCTCCCGACGCCCGGGGTGTCTCCCGCTGTCTCGCGCCGGGCTTGAGGATCTCTCCCTCTCACGTTCCGCCACCTCCTTCGCTAGCATGACTGCTTCGCAGAAGGAGGTGATGGCATCCCATTCCGTCTCGCTCCGGACCATGTATTGAACCAGGGCTGGGAGAGAGAGGTCGCCGCCGCCGATCGCCGCTTCGAGGATACGGCGGTGCTCCGCCCAAGTGGGGCACACCTCCACAGTGTTCTCCACCGTGGCCTCCGGTCGATCCTCACAATGGAAGAACCCGGGCGTCTCCTCCCGCCCGAAAACACGATAAGAGGCCAATAACAATTTAGCTGTAAATATAATCTACTAAAACTGCGTATGGATTAATGATTATTGCGAATAGCATAGCACAGTTCTTGCACGGCAAGAACACGTGGATTTATCAGGCTTCTGGTGTTCGCTATACTTCTTTTTGGAGAAATCATCCTCATCATCATACTCAATACTCAATACTCAATACTTTTATTGCATTCCACAATGTGAACTTAGGTGGTAGGTACATAGGAATATACATACAGTAGTTTTAGAGCATTGTGGGCCCTGTCGGGCATAACAAAATACAAATTAGGAGGATGGCTATTATAAAATAGTATTAGTTTACAACTTCAATATTTATCTACTCATTCGTTTTGTGAAGGGCTTACAACTAGGTACATAAATTGTGTCATATAATTTTTACTACTTATATATTGGATTTATACATTAATATTTATTTAAATTACACATATATTATTATTATTGGTATTATAGATTATTATTGCGGTTTTTTTATTATTATTTATTTATTAAATTTATCATTTAAATATTCATGTACATTATAATAACATTTACGGATTAGAAGTTGTTTTAATTTATTTATAAAGATATTAAATTTTTGTTCATTTTTAATTTCATCGGGTAATTTATTATATATTTTAACTGACATTACTAAAGTGCTTGTGGAGTGTATTTTTAGCTTAGAACCTGGCTGATTTAGTCTATTTTTGTGTCGTAGTGTGTAGTGAGTCTGTATGTTTTCACGTGTAGTGAAGAGTTTTTGATTATTTTTAACAAATTTACACATTTCCAAGATATATATACAAGGTAGGGTTAGAAGTTTATGTTCTTGGAAATGGGGTTTGCAGCTGTCTGTGCTATCTATATTGGCTAGTATTCTAATCAGTCGTTTTTGTAGTAAGAAAAGTGTTGGTGCGTCTGTACTATTTCCCCATAATATTATGCCGTAGTTTAACCACGCGTATGCATAGGCATAATACGTAACCAGAGCAGTGGAGAAATTTGTTGATTTTTTTATTTCACGGAGGGCATAGGCAAATTTTGACAATTTTGACCTGATTTTTTTAATATGTGATTTCCAATTTAAATGTGTATCTATGGATAAGCCGAGTAGGTTGAATTCTTTTACTGTTTCTATTTTTGCGTCATTGTAAATAAATTTTATGTCTATAGGAGTTTTCTGATGTGGATAGAAGGACATGATTTTAGTTTTATGAAAATTTAGTTCAAGGTTATGTTCTGTCATCCAAGTTGTTATTTTGTTGAGTATACCTGTAAGTATTTCGGTTAAGTTGGTATTGTCGTGGCAAGAAGTTAGTACTGAGATATCGTCGGCAAATAGAACACATGACTCATTTATGATTGTAGGGAGGTCATTTATATAGATGATAAATAAGAGGCATCCAATAACACTCCCTTGGGGGATTGAGGCGTTAATTTGCTTGCTATCCGACCGAATGTATTGAATTTGTTTTGCGTGTTCGTTGTAGTATTCTACTTCGACTTGGTGTTCTCTATTTTCCAAATATGATTTGAACCATTCGTAAGATTTTCCGCGGATCCCTATTCCTTGTAACTTATTAAGTAGGATGTCGAATTGCACTTTATCGTAAGCTTTTGTCATGTCTAACAGTATACCTACTGCATATTTTTTCTTATCAATTTTATTAATGGCTTCCTGGATAAAATTATATACTGCTAGAACTGTAGAGTGGTTTTTTCGGAAACCATTTTGGGATTCATTAAAAATTTTATATTTTTCGCAAAACGAATAGACGCGATTACACATCGCTTTCTCGAATACTTTCGAGGCTGTAGGTAAAAGAGCAATAGGGCGGTAATTAGAGGGGTCAGTTTTTGAGTCTTTTTTGTGAATTGGCTTTATTATGGCTTTTTTTAGGTAGTTTGGAAATCTTCCTTCCTCAAAAGACTGATTGACTAGCAAGTAGAATGGAAGGGTCAGCTCATCTGCACACTGTTTGACTAGGGTTGGTGGAATTTCGTCTATTCCATAGCTGTTTTTGTTTTTAAGGCTTTTCAATATTAAATTTATTTCACTGGGACCTACTGTGCTTAGGAACATGGTATTTTCTGTGCGGTGGACCACAGAGTTGTTTCGCGGTTCTTTGCCGGGGGTTTGCGCATATCCTTCTCCGATAGACGCAAAGAAGTTATTAAATATATTTGCTGCTTGCTTTGGGTCCGAGATAGCATTGTCATTTAGATGTAGCGTTATGTTTTTTTTTACCTTTTTTACGTTTTTATTCGTTCGTTCGTTTATAATTTTCCACATAGTCTTTACTTTATTATTAGATTTCATTAATTTATTTATATACTGTAGTTTTTTAGCTTTTTTTACAATTTGTTTTAAAGTTTTTTCATATATTTTGTAATGTTGTTTAATTAAAAGGTTATTTGTTTTAATGGAGAGTATTTTTTCGAGCCTTTTATTTTTACAAGAAATTTTGATGCCTTTAGTTAGCCAATGTTTTTTATAGTTTGTTTTTAGCTTTAATTTTGTCTTTGGTATGGATTGATTAAGTATGTCAGTAAGTGTATTGTTAAATGATTTATAGTTTTCATCAATGTCCCTACCGGGCTTGATTATATCGTTCCATTTTATTTCTTTTAGTTTAGATTTGAAACATTGTGTGTTTTTGTTATTGAACAGCCTCTTTTCAACACACCAGACTATCTATCTAGTTTGCCGGGGTACAGCCAATTTTATTATTGTACTACTATGGTCAGAGAAGCCCAACTCTTCCACTGTGGTGTGTGATTTTATATTGCAATTTGTAAAAATTAAATCTAGACACGTTGAGGTGGTTTGGGTCACTCTCGTTGGTACTTTTATATGCTGTACAAAATTAAATTCTAACATGAGATCTAAGAATTGGTTTGTCTTTAAGCTACTATCTAATACATTTATATTAAAGTCTCCTCCTACAACAATATTAAGTCTGGAGTCTTTCTTATTTAAATAATCTAATATTTGTTTTAATTGTTTATAAAATATAGCTTCCTCTCTCCTATTCCAGTAAATAATTATTAATAATAAATTCTCTATTTGTAACTCTATTGCACACACTTCTATCACATATTCAATTGACATGTCTGCTATATCACTTCTTTCTAAGCATTCTATGTGTTCTTGTAGAAGAATACAGACGCCACCACCAGCGCGAGTTTTCCGGCAGAAAGAAGCCGCAACCTTGTAGCCACTAAAATTTATTAAGTCCAGTCTTTCCTTTGATAGCCAGGTTTCCGATACACATATAGCATGATATTTTGGTGTTTGTTGAATGAAGGCTTCCAGTAAGTGTTGTTTATTGGAGAGGCTTTGGATATTTTGAAATAATATTCTAAATTGTAGGTCTTTGTTTTCGAGGTGTTCTATTTCTGTCTCCTGTGTCGGTGTAGCGGCGAAAAAAATAGTTATTGTTTTGAGAAGATGATAGGTCTGCATGATGTGTATTCCATTTATTTGTGTTCATTTGGTTGTCGGGTGTATTATCTATTTTATTAATTATTTTTCCATCAATGAATAGTTGATTATCGCGGATTACTGCGTGAAGTCCTTGCCTTCTTGCTTTCAACTTTTCTTCGTGCAGCAATTTCCTTTCTCTTCGTGCTTCATCATCTAAGAATTCCGATAAAAATAGTCTAGTTCCTCGAAATACGTTGCTATTTTCCTTGAGGTACGATACCATCCTTTTGCTCAATATCTCTATCACTAATGGGCGGTTCTTCGAGCTTCGTTTGCCAATCCTATAGGTTTCCTCAATGTAGCCCATCAAGTCAACGTTCATAAATTCGCGAAATAAGTTTATCAATCTGATGTGTAAGTTATTTACAGGCTCCTTATAGTATTCATCAAATCCGTATAATACTATTTTCTTTGAATAGCTTTCAGTGCAATTAGTTTGGCAAGTGTTACTTCGCGTCTTCAAGCTCTCTATTTCAGTTTTTAACTTTTCGTTTTCGATTTTTAAGTTCTCAATTTCCGTGTTTACATGTTGGATGTCCATTTTCCTCTCTTCATTTTGCCTTAGTAAGCAATTTGTTTCGCGTTCAAAATCTTCTCTTAACTTTAAGATGGCCTTATTTAACTCTAGTTGGATAGTATTCTGTAATTCGGTGATGATTGACCTATTATTTTCTTTTAAACGAAGCATTATCATTTCACCTATGTTCTGCAGTGTAAGTTCTGTTTGTGTAATAGATTGGGGTGTTTTACCTTCATCTTGCGCGTATATTGTGTCACCCAATAGACTTAAGTCCAAGGAACTGGTAGTATCATTCATAGGTTTTATTGTTTTTCTAATTGTGACATTGTTTATTTCCGGTGGTGAGGTTATTGGGCGTGAGTCATGTTCTTGTGGGCGTATGGGTGTGTTTATGTTTCCTCGCTTTGGTATTTTACAGTAACAATCTAGGCATTTCCAGGTGTCAATGCTCTCTGTTTCTATCATTATTTTGAAGCGCTCATTATTAATATTGGCACACTCCAAGTCATATACACTGTTACATAATGAACAGGTTAAGTAGTCTGTATTGGGTACGTTTTGTTTACAACCAGCACATATAAGAGGCATATTTGCAAACAACGCCCTCTAGCGGATATTCTACGAATTATTTTGATTTTCGAAATTTTGCTACTTGCTACTCGCCAACAGATGGAGCTTAACACAATCCTGTTTGTGCCCTTATTTGCACTTTTTCCTTTTTATAAGTGTTTTACAAATATACCATTTCAAGGGATTCTGCGTACCTTTTTATGGTGGTAGGTATTTGTCCCAAAGTTTTCTTCAGCACCTGATCCTCAAATAATGTGTTTTTCAAACATCCCACAGTTTTTTCCACAGGTTTGAAATTTGGTCGTTATTTAGGAAAAGTATAGTTTTCTTGAGTATTTATGAAGTTAAGCTTTGTACTACACTTTTAGTCACTGAAGGTCTTTATTCACTTGAACTTTATTGACTTTTTATCATAAGTTAAGCACTTAAACTATTTTTAACGTTTTATTATCTACGGAGCTGATGTTTACGTGCGCACAGTAGCGCCCTCTCCTGCTCCTATCCCAATCCCTTTAATCCCTACTCCTGCCCTTATCCCAATTTATTTGGGGGTAGCATGATTGTATTCTTCTTCCTTATGTACTACTCTATTACTTTTTGGAAAAATATTTCACGAAAAAAATAAGAAATGCACACAACTTATACAAAATGAAATATAGGAAATCTCACAGCATCAAAAAAAAAAAAAAAACACAAAAAGTGAAAATAATGTTGGAGGGTTTGAACCTGCAACCCCGTAGTTTACAGAGCGGTCATGAAACTGCAAGGCTATTTACTTCGTTGACATAAGCCACAAATAGCCGTTCTCATGTACTTACGTCATGACCGAAACGTCAAACAATTGAAGTATACGGAAATAATGCAAAATTGCCTACCCCCTTAAGGAAGTAGCGTGATAATATACAGTTTAAATATTGAAGAAGCCTATGCAGTAATTTTGACTTGATGCGCGCACAAACATTTCATACCAACTACTTAAACCGAGGAAAGCTGATATTCTTGAGTTCCGCTATTTTGTGCGTATTCATCTCAAAAATCAAATTTCAAGAAAACTGAGAAATTATATTTACCTGTATTAGATATGAAGTATATGTAGCAACTTTAAAAGGTTACACTTCATTGGTTTTGATTGTATAGGTGTTTGAAGTTCATTAATTTTAAACACAAAACCCTCTTTTTTGCGCCTCTGTATGAGATTTAAAAAAAATGCTAAGACAGGTATTTCTTTATTTTTATTAATAAGTATTTATTCTGAGTTTCATGATTCTAGAACAATCTAATTTATTTTTTTCATACAAACTTTACCCCCCCTTTTCACCCCCTTTTTCCAAAAAAATCCAAAATTTCTATAGCCTATATGTTATTCTGAATGTATTTAAACAGATTTGTGAACATTTCAACAAAATCGGTTCAGCAGTTTTTACGTGATGCGCGGTCAAACAAACAAACAAACAAAAATTTTTTAAATGGTTTTAATATGTTCAGTTACTTATTTCAAGTCACCCTGGCTGGTTTTTTTTTTTAATCTTCAATGAACAGATTTTTTGGTCTCAACGATTTTATTATATGTATAGATAATTCGGGTAGTTTACCTACGGAACACTTTTACGGCATAGAAACCGCTTTAACGTTTATTGAGAAGGTTGCTCTTTGAAAACGTTTTGTTGCTTCGGAAGGGAGTCTGATTTTTGACGCTCCAGTCAACCGTATATAAGTGGCAAGATTTTGACATAGACAGCCCCTTTATGTCGTAGCAGTAAGGGCGATATTGTTCCGCAATTTGTTACCCCTGCACCCTGGCGTGTGGTTGACTGATGGACAAAATAAAGAGACACGAAGATTGTGAAATTTTATAGAATTACTTATTTTTTAAGTAAATAAGTAATAATATAATAAGATTTCATCTATAATACCACGAAGTATTGAAAAATAACACCACAAGAGACGACATGTTTTGACACCATCCCACCGCAGTCACAATGATCACTAACTAAACGCAGTCACTCAACGATTTCGGAAGATATAATAGTAAAGTCTCTGACTTGAGTATAATATGAATAGAGAACTAGCTAAACTCTAACCAAGATGATTCCGTCAATATCATTTAGCACTCAGAATTACCCGTTCGCCATTTTATATATTAGTCGCACGGTAACCTATATGAGTAACAAGACACCAATACAAACAAGAAAGTTCTGGAATATGTTTCCTAAAGTGTAACGTTGCCGAGATATTTAAATGCAAAGATTGCTAAATGATACAGATGCGCCGCGATATCCACGATGATTACGACCAATCAAAATGGCGCTGCGTACGTGTGCCAGCTCAAATAGAAATTTAAAGAATTACCTTAGGCGCAGTCTTCATCCTGGCGTAACACTGGTGTTGACTAAAGAATTTTGTATTTGTTAAATTGGTCATTATTCCAGACACACAAACAAAAGCAGATAAAATTACAGTTATACAATTATAAGCGTGTAACTACGTTGGGACACGAAGCTAGACTGGCTTGTGAGTGAAGTCCCGACAATCCGAACCGCGCGCCGCCAGGCGTGCGCACATTCAGGGATGAACCACAGAGCAAAGACTATCACAGAGCGAGCGCGGCATTAATGGCAGAAAAGTAACTGTAACTTTTATTTATATTAAATAATACATAGTAAGCTTCCAATACTATAATAATATTATCATTAAAACCATATCGCTGTATCTATAGATTACGCAAGTAAACTTTCTGCCTTCATCCGGCAGCATGTGTACAGAATGGAATTTTGAGAAGGAGCACTAAAAGCAGGTTCATTCAATTTTATCGTTACACCTAAAAGAAAACGATCTTAGAAGACGATCTATACATTTTATAGGAATTTCGATATGCATCACAGATTTTTCTAGTATACTTTTCGACAGCAAGATCATAAGTGATAAATAAGTCCGCGAATGGAACAAAAAATGTAAGGATGGAAACAAATTATTAAAGAGTATTATACAGAATGCTGTATGTAATAGTTTATTTTCCGACCACTTTTTTAAATGGTTTTTGGTCCTAATATAAACGAAAGAATGAAGAATTGTGTTGCCTGGTTTACAGACGATCTCAATCATTTATTATGTCACTTTCGTGTGATGTACCTACTTAATAAGGAGTATCCTATCTATCCACCAATCACGTTCTATTCTATGTGTTAGTTAGTCTGTATTACGCTGAGGGGAACACGCACACTATAATGACCAGACGAAACACGATCGATATCGTGTCTCTGTCTGTACACAGATGTTATGGTGTACTGTGGAAGATGTAGGGGGAGCCCCTTTAGCATTCCGTAGCGAAATATCAATGAGAAAGCATTAGTCAAAAATCAAAATCACAATATTTTATTTCACATAGGCCTAGATAGGCACTTATAAAACGTCGAAATAGGTGAACGGTTCGCGTTGGTCGTTTCCATGGAGAAGAACCGGCAAGAAACTCCATGGTTACTCTTTTCAAATCATTTGGTATTACAATATTATTTTGTTACATCATTAGTACATAAGTATGGGGGGACAGCGTAGGCCCGACAATAGGTCGTTGCTTACTATACAGAACCGGCCAAGCGCAGTGTAGGGTTCCGTAGTAACCCGTTATATTTTAGTTTTTGTTTTTTAATAAAAGTCTTCACCCGTTATAAACAAGCAACTACGTCATCTTAGTCACTATATAGGATTTATTCTAAGGATTTTGTATTTGGTACAAAATTATCCAACACCCTAGTTCAACGACTATTACTGCTCAACTAATAAAGTTATAGCTATAGTTTACCTTTATTAAAGTTCATGAAATGCACTATCATCGTGAATTTTTCCAGATTTTTCAAGCCAGCAGTTTAGCTTTTAGAGGGGGGGGACGCCCTACTGGAACAAAAATTTGCACTTTAAAGTTTAATATTTCGTAAATGGAGCATTGATAAAAGAAAAAAGCAAATCGAAAAGTGAAATTAGCAACTCCTAAGTCATTCTAAAAGACCTATTCAACGATACCCCACACGATGGGGTAGACTCTAACGGAGGAAGCGTTGTGGGCCTCTCGCAGTCCTCTTGTTGTTGTTGTATTATAGCAATCCATACGATGCCTTACACCAAAGCTGCAAACTCAACATACACAACGCAAATAGTGCACACATATATGATTGAATATTTATTGATTGTGACAAAGAGCTCGCAATCAAATAGATCATCTATTAACTTATCTTTATTTCTCTTAAGGAAACATGTTCCCCTATCGTCTTTTTGTTTTAAATGAGGAGCGATCATTTGAGTTGTCATGTTTAAATATTGCATTGCTGGCCTTGTGGTGTCGACCCTGACTAACAGGACTTGGCCCGCGCGAGTTGGTAGATGTGTGTGACATGTGTCTTTAATGTTATGATCTTTTAAAGTCATCAGCCGAGCGCGGATAGTAGTACTATCCAGTAGCTTTTGACATTGACGGTGGGTGGATAGTAGTAGTATCCAGTAGCGATTAACGTTAAAATAGTTTTTTAAATATCGATTTAAACGTGTTTGTCTATGGATTGGAGTGAATTGAATGGTTAACGTCCCATCTCTACAATATTTCTCAACTACCTACCACAGGACATAGCACGATTCCATTGACAAATGTCATAATTTAGTAAAAAAATTAGTGTAAACAAACTCCGCCATTACGTAACGTGTTTCGTTATCGCGAATATCGTATTTCAATTGTTTTGTTATGTATATTGTTACATTCGGTTAGTGCTATATATCAAATTAATCGTGAAGAACTGTGCTACAATAGTATGCTATAGGAAATCTAGTTTTCGAAACTCGAAATTGATTATTTCGCCTCCGAAAAAGTGGTAGGTATATTTACCTTAGTGATGGTTTTTAAACAAGAAATAAGTGTTAATTGTGATTAAAACGTGTGTGTTAACGGATAAATAGTGCTTCATTAGTATAGTGAGAATATTGTTAAATTGTACAAACAAAAACAACTGGCTTCGTAAAGTTGTAAGTACGTAAATAACCGTGTTCAAAAAACAGGCGGAGGCGCAGGCGGCAAAATAAACAGTGAGTATACAAATTCCAATTAATTTCTCATTAGACTATAGTAAATAAACTAATAAGATTATGGTCTTATTGGAAAGGAAATATAATCTAGTTTATTTTAAAATTATAAAAAAATATATTAAATTAATATTTTAATAGCAAACTATCTGCTTTCATCACTGTTTTTCAAGTTATACATTTTTTTTGAGTTTCAAATTAATATTAGATTTTTTTTTTATTATTTATATTCCATAATTAATCAGCTATTCACTGTAAATTTTATTAAGATATATCGCTTGTAGTTTGCGATCGTCAAGTGTTTTTAACTAAGGTGTCCAAAATACCTGCGAATATTTCGCGAATATCGCGAAACTTCGCTGTTAATCATTTTGGGTCACGTGACTTTTCGCTGCTCAGTGGACGCCACGATACTTACAATTAAATAGGATTATTGTCTCCACCAAGCGATCCCATCGTCTTCATCGTCTGCACTCTTTTCTCTTCTGCTTTGTCAAGTTGGAGCTTGTTCGACTACGTTCTGCGCTTTCGTGACTTTTGGAGCTATCGCTTGCTGGCACCACACGGTCTGGAAGGAGAAGTTATTGGGTTGAATGGCTTTGTTCTAGTGTATTGATCGAACATGGTGTGGGGCATATTTCTTGGCATATCGATGGCAATCTAAACTGAGTGTGACTGATAATTTGATCCCGAATACAAAGCATACCAAACTGTTAACAGGACCACTGAATCGCCGGAAAGTGTCGTTGGGGTTTTATCGAGTCGCGATTTAATTTCAATGCTGACAGTTTCCGAACATTGCACCACTGAATCACCTACACCCCTAACTTTAAAAGTGGAGTGTAACGTCGGTACGTTAATTAATTTATAATAATAATAATGTTTATTTATAGAAAGCTTAGACATAGGTTACAAAATGTTTTAACAGGCTCATTTAGGTCAGTATAAGTGGTGTAGTCATCTGTAGCTGAACTAGGCAGAGCCTGTATTTCGACTATCAGCGCCAAACCTCTCGAATATTAAACATATAAAATTGCCAGTAACATTACATTTGTTTCTTGTACAAAATCATTTTAACAATTTTATAATATATTTACTTTAACTATTTTTTTTAATACAAACAAATTAAAAGAGTTTGTGTAGTGTTTGCATGCAGGGCCTCTTATTTGTGTGAGATGGGAATGTACGTGTCTGATGTGTAAAAGGATGTGTGTGGTGTTTTTATAGTGTTCTGCTGTGTGTTGTGGTGTGCGCGCGTTTGTGTGTATGATATGAGAGATGTATGTTATAATATACATATTACTATGGTTTTTTTTATTAGGATGCTATGTACAAAAGAAGTGGTGGGAAGGAGTAGTGGGTTGTATTTTAATTTACTGTGTTGTAGGAGGGCAACGCTTAGTATGTATAATTGCCTGACGGTCATGACCTCCCATTTCTCGTATAATGTTGTTGTAGAGAATCGGATAGGCTTGAATGTTGCAACCTTCAGTATTGCACGCTGGGCTATCTCGATAGACTTCAAAGTTGTTTTTGATGTTCCTCCGCAAGAAGATATACAATATGTAAGAAGCGATTGACAAAGAGCGTAGTATATCTGCTTTAGCAACTTAAAGTCAGCAATGTGCCTCAGGTTTCTAAAAATATATATGAGCTTTCGTATTCTTCCGCATAGCAGCCTAACATGTTCCTTGAAATTGAGATTGCTGTCTATGATAACTCCTAGATATTTCAGTGTACGCACGCGTTCCAGTGAAGGACACTTGCAGTTTCTTCCGGAGTGACACTCGTGCGATACGATATTTCGCGCGATGCTATCTCCAGTTACATTTTTTATGCTAAAGCAGATGTACATGGTTTTGTCGATATTTAATGTAAGTATGTTACTCTGAAGCCAATTTCTCACGATATCGAAGCCCCGCTGTGCAGCACCGAAAGCCTCTTCCCATGTATCAGCAGCAAAAGAAAGGGCAGTATCGTCAAAAGATAAGATTTCACCATGGGTAAGTTCCGAACTCGTGAGACCATTTATATACACAAGAAATAAACTGGGTCCCAGTATGCTACCTTGTGGTACACCGTGAGTAATCTGGATGTGGGAACTTTTAGAATTTTCTACACGAACCCACTGAGACCGGCCAGTCAAGTAACTAGTAAAAGTTGCAACTATCAAAAAAAATCAAAATCAAAGCATTTCTTTCAAGTAAACCAGTTACAGGCACTTTTGAATTGTCGAAACAAAGATGAAAATTAAATGTAGCTACAGTTGGGACTGTAGCTACATTTAATTACACACCACAAGACATAAAAACTGTGAAAGTACTGTAGTTGCCCATTCCCTAGCGTAGATCTCTATGGAGAAGAACGGGCAAGAAACTCCATGGACACTCTTTTAAATCAGAATATTGTTACAAAATCTTGGTTACATCATTCATGTTGAGATGGTATATTATGTGAGAACAATGTAGCAAGATGTGCACGTTAAAAGTGTCCACAGTAAAACAAAACAAAAAAAAAAAACAATTCAAAAACTAAAATAATTCATTAAAATAAGCCATGGCAACTGAGAGATGACCAGTCACAACTGACAGCGCCCGTTCACGGACATGACGCATAGATCAGCACCATTCAACTCAACCATTTTGAAGGGAACTAAATGATCCGACTCATGCGCCACCATCAGCGAGACTTTTGAGTGAGCATGACATATTCTCAACCGCAAGGGCACATTCAAGTCAAGAAAAGACGTAGGTTTCCAGTGAATGATAGCTTTCTAGTACATAGTACTCACACAATATGGGCTATGCGATTATATAATACTAAAGAGATTGAATCTATACAATGCAAAGATAGTTGTACAATCTTCAGCAGCTCCAACAATACCATTTAATGCTATCAATTTAAGCGCCCCTGTCCTTGTGGAGCAGGACCAGCATTGAGCCAAGCATTTTTATCAGCGATATAATCGCTCAACTTGTAATATGCTTGCTTACATAGTGTGCGTTTAATACATGTTTTAAATTTCGTCTCATTCAGTTCAAGAATACTTTGTGGAATTTTATTATAGCATCTCAAACAGTACCCCATGAAAGATGAGTCTACTTTAGCGAGTCTGAAGCCTGGCTGAACTTGTTGGTCCCTATTTCTAGTACTGTAATTATGTCTGTCACCCCTTTTACCAAAAAGGTGCAGATTTTTTCTGACGTACATTATGTTTTCGTAGATGTATTGACAATGTACTGTCATGATGCCAATATCCTTAAACAGTTCCCTTAGAGAATCGCGCCTACGAAGATTATATATGGCTCTGATGGCTCTTTTCTGCAGAATAAATATAGACTCAATATCTGCAGCCCGTCCCCATAGCAAAATGCCATGAGACATTATACTATGAAAGTAACTAAAATAAACCAGTCTAGCGGTATCTACATCAGTATATTGACGGATTTTTCTAATGGCATATGCTGCTGAACTTAGCCGCCCCGCAAGAGATGTTAAATGAGAACCCCATTGTAGCCTTGAATCAAGCGTAATCCCCAGGAAAACCGTTTTATCTACGAATTCAAGTTTCTCTTTATTCAGTACTATCTCACAATCACTACTTTTAACATTCGGTAAAGCAAATCTTATGCATTTGGTTTTTTTTTCATTTAATACCAAATTGTTTGCTGTGAACCAATTTTGGACCTGAAGTAGGGTATTATTTACGTCATCTAGATTTTGGGCCCGCCTATTTATCTTAAAAATTAAGGAAGTGTCATCAGCAAATAACACCATATTTTGAGGTTGGTTTTTCAATAAATAGGGTAGATCATTTATATATACTAGAAAAAGGAAAGGACCCAATATTGAGCCTTGTGGAACCCCCATTTTTACTTTTAAACCATGTGAATTAACACCATTTATTTGAACATGTTGTTGTCTATCATTCAAATAAGATTTTACCAAACTAAGTGCAAGTTTACCCAGTCCGTAATGCTTAAGTTTCAAAAGTAATGTGTCGTGATTTACACAATCAAACGCTTTGGAGAGGTCACAAAAAATTCCTATGGCGTCTTGAGACTCTTCCCACGCAGTAAATATGTGCTTTAATAAGGTTACACCGGCGTCAGTTGTACAACGTCCCTTAGTGAAACCAAACTGTTGATCATGTAAGATTCTGTTGGTGTTAAAATGATAGAGCATTTGATTTAGCATTACCTTTTCAAAAACCTTGCTAAAAGCTGGTAAAACCGATACAGGTCTATAATTATAGTGTCTTTACTGTCCCCGGATTGGAAAAGAGGTATGACTTTACTGTATTTCATTAAATCAGGGAAAACTCCTTGGTCTACACTACTGTGTACCTCTAATTCCTAATCTTTCGAGTTTGTCCAGTAAGAGGGTATCAGAAATCGTATCAAATGCCTTTGCGAGATCTAGAAAGATAGTGAAACATTTTTTCTTTTTATCTAAATTGGAAGTAACAAAATCTATAAGTTTATCTATGGCATGCTCAGTTGATTTACCTTGTTGAAAACCATATTGGTTAGCTGAAAGCAGATTATTTTTTTCCAAATATTTAACTAGACGTGAATTTATATATTTTTTTAGTATTTTTGATATCGCTGGTAAATTAGATATTGGTCGATAGTTATTGATGCGATTTCTGTCCCCACTCTTATAGATTGGACAAACTTCGGCTTTTTTAAGGACGTCAGGGAACACTCCGCTCTGCAGACAATAATTTATGATCTTTGTAAGAGGTGGTACAATGATGTTTCTATAGGTTTTCAGAAATTTATTAGTAATATTGTCTCCACCACTGGCTCAGTCTGATTTTAGGTCGAGGATGAGACGTTCTACCTCCTCTTCAGTTGTGTCTATGAGAGCATACGAATGCGGACTTATTTATAACAACTTTGCTCGTAAAGGGTCTCTTATTTCACCAATTTCAATATCGTAATGTATCTCATTACGTACTTGTGCTGTAAAGAAAATGCACGGTTTATACTTTTTTAAATCTTAGCCAAGAGTTTTTATTTCAGAAAAGTGGTCAACATTTTCTGAATAAATTTAACTTTGGGAGATGAAATATAATAAATAAACATTTAATTCTTTAATTTAATTAATTTTGACAATAAATTACAACCATTTATCTTTAACAAAAACACAAAAATATTAATTTACTTTATTTGTAATACTGGCTATTTTTGCTTTAAAAAAAGCGCGAAGTAAAAATTATTTATTCCGCGCGCTTTTTCTTTTCGCTGTATTGTTTTTATTTGTTTTATTTATTTCCTCGCAAATATGTTATAAAACGACGTATGACATACGTGCGCTTTGATAATTACAGCCTCTGCTTTTTTATCGCCCTCGCCTACGGCTCGGGCTAGCAATATCGCCTCGGCTGTAATTTTCAACTTACCGCACTTATATCATAATGTACTATTACAAAATGACTTAGTTATGAAACACCGATGGCTTCCACTATCCAGCAGTGCGCACGCTCAATGATAAACACCGTGAACGTCGGCTGCATCGATCACAGCTGTAGATAATAGAACCGAGTGTATGCCTATAGATTTATTATGCATATGTGCCTTGTTTACGTGAATAGGTGGCGAATCCGCGACGGTTAAGGTGGCGGGGTCGCAGGTCGCCGGCGCAGGCGCAGCGCCTTCACTCCCAGCGCAGCCCGCAGTCGCGATACTTGAATGGAATGTGACTAAACTATAGGCGTTATCATTATGAATTAGCGAAAGTCTCACTGAAATCAGTTTAGACACAGGTGTGGTACCTCGTCAATTCACAAGGCTAAGAGAACTAGGAGGTGATAGGGAAAAGAAAGACTGGTTGGTCCCACCAGATTGCGTAAGTTCGATGAAATGCCAATCCAACTTCGATTCCAATATGCGCTTAGCCTCCCGTTTGCCTCCGTGTTAAGATTTGTGCGTCTTCTCTCGTAGCCCAGCCACGCGGCCACAGCCAAGTATTCCACAGGATGCCGATTCTTTAGATTTGGTTACGAAGGACCACATGTACCGGATTGAGGCGCCGGTACATGATTTTGGCGTATCTGTGTCCTGGTTTCTGGGCCTTTTTGAGAAACTTTCGGGAGTAGAATAAATCAAAATGCTTTGACGTAATGGCCATAAATAACCATAATGGCGTATATATTAGAAATTAAAAATGGTTACATTGATCGAGGAGAGTGGGGTAAGGGAACAATGCATGAGCCAATGCCAAGGCCGTATTTATTGTATTGCGTGAGCTTGAAGGTAAATACCCATATTTACCTTGAACCGAGAAATGCAAGAAGATTAAACATAGTTAACGTAATCCTATACCGAAATAAGGAGACGAACAAGACTCACGGACATAGCAGAAGTGATAGCAAAAAGAAAGTGGAAGTGGGCGGGCCATATATGCCGTAGACTGGATGGAAGATGGGGGAAGAAAACGCTGGAGTGGAGACCACGGACGGGGCGGAGGAGCGTGGGAAGACAACCGACTAGGTGGACAGACGATCTCACTAAAGTGGCCGGAAGAAACTGGATAGCCATGACACAAAACCGCCAGAAGTGGAGAAAATTGGAAGAGACCTACACTCAGCATTGGGTGGCCAAAGGTTGAAGAAGAAGAAGAACGTAATCCTAAGCAAGGCCGTTGCCGCTCAATCCAATTCGAGAATTGAATTGTATTGGGCGGCTGTGTCCAACGTTGTAAACCAGTTGCTCTTGAGCCCATCGTGCCAGAAGGGGCTGTGGACTTCTCCATCTGAAAACAAAGACAAACATTATTTTTAGGGGATTATTTACTTTATTATCGCACCGCTCGATCTACAAGGAAAAGCAACTAATGCCGAGGTTGGTCCGTGGACGGGTGACCATTCATATGCTATCGAGTCCCTTTTGTGTCGCGGAAAGCACGTTGAGCCGTTGGTCCTGGTGTCATTTGTAGATCTTGACAGTCAGAAACCTAAAGGTTTGAAAACCAGGAGACTAGATAGCAGTGCCGGATTAAGCAAACGCGATTATGGAGATACTTTGTCGATTAATGCAGAGAAGATCCTTAAAACAAGAGAATGCATGAGCGAGCGAAGCGAGCTCAAAAATTTTGACCATCCTCTCTAGATGAATTAAATTGTATTAGCTCATTTATTCAGAAATGAGAATTGGAGTAAATCTGTCAACTTATGAACTTATATTGAATTGAGTACCTACCCAAGTAGAAAGTATTAAAAAAAAGTGTAGTATTTAACCCCCAACGGTTTGGATACGCGGATCCCCGCGGGGCCCGTAGCAATCGCTACTCCTGCTACTGGGTTAATCCGGCACTGCCAGATAGCCTAGCCTTATCTCAACTTGTTGGAGTCGGTTAGTAGATCATCTTCATCTGACGATGTGTCTGTTTCTAATTTGAAAGTAACAGCTTTTTACTAAATGCATATTATAAGTTAATTATAACAGAAAGGCATTTATTTTGATTTTCGCCTGTCTGGCTGCCCGCCTGTCTGTCTGTCTGTCGGAAAATTAAAAAAAAAGTTGGATTCTAGAACGTAAAACGAAGTTTCAACGAACAATGGTTCGAATAAGATTTGATATTTAGCTTTTGAGAAATGGGAGTTTTTCATGAAACTGCAGCAGCAACTTCGTTTTTTATTAACATGCATACCAGCTATGAAAAATATATTTACACAGTTTCACTGTGGTAGAGTGTAAATTGACCTAAGAATCTGCGTTAATAATATTGTTAGTATATTGTTTGGTGCTACGGAATGCTTTGTGTGCGAATCCGACTCGCACTTGGCCGGTTTTTTTTATTTATCTAGGCTAGATTTTTTTGTATACAGGGTGTAAACGGACCCTTCACCAAGCGGTCAACCAAGCATTCTGTACATCAAACTATAACTTAGTTTCTCTACGCAAATATTATTGCTGGAATACAACTTTTTTTTGGAGTGAAAATTGACATTTTGATCGTAATCACTCTAGAAAACTCATTGTTTTAAAGGTTAAACATACCATTATTTGAACGTCGTCTAATTCTGACTCCCTTTTTCCGATTAGCCCTCGCACGGATGACATTGTCGAGTGCTAGTAGGAACTGAAACAAGAAAACACAATGGGGTCAAAACAAATAAGAGAATACATTAAATAGAATATGTTCAAGTTACTGTCACTGCTAGCGCTACTGGACTACCTCGTTGATCTATTGCTGGCAAGAGCGACTGCTAAGCATGCGATCCTGGGTTCGATTCCCAGGGCGGGGAGTGTTCTTGGGTTTTTCCTTCAGAAATGTCTCAGTAGGTACTAAGCACGGTTCTGGATGTGTGCCCGGTTGATGGCAATAGGCTCGCCCCCTATTATATGGGACTCAAACATAACTGGCAAAATGTGGGAGTGATGTATGGTACACCTCTGCCTAACCCTGGGATAGCAGGCGTTATGTTATGTTACTTGGGAAATAGAATAATAATAATGTGAACAACGTTAACAAAGATTCTAAGTAAGTAGGTTTATTTTAAGAATAGATTGTTTATCTTAACAAATAAATAAATTGAAGTGTCTGGTGGCATTCTCCGAATAACAGCTTTTTACTGAATGCATAAATGAAAGTATATTATATTTTTAAGTTTGCCTTTCTCTTTGTTCCGGCAAATCTCCGAAAAGGCTGGATTGAATTTGATGGGACTTTTACTGGCAGATAGCTGATGTAGTAAAGAGGAGTAGTTAGGCTCGGTGCAAACGGGCCACGAACCACAGCCACCAGTGGCTGTGGTTTGTTTGTCGACTGCTATATCGAGTGGCCGCCACCGGCCACACGTGTGCGGCGAGTTTCAACAAAATGTATGAAAAAGCGTGCGAACTGCTTGTCGCTGGCTACCGGTGGCTGTGGTTGGTGGCCCGTTTGCGCCGAGCCTAAGGAGTTATTTTACTTTTATTTTAGAAAAAATATTTGGGTTCCGTGCAAAACAAAGCCCTTGAAATGGTGGGAGTTATTCTACTTTTATTTAAAAAAAATGATTAGGGTTCCGTGCAAAACAAAGCCCTTGAAATGGAGAAATAATATTTTTATAACAATTGCACGCGAAAGTAGGAGATCCCGGGCAACAGGAAACAGCTAGTTTCTCATAACAAAGTATAGACAAGAAACCTCGTTTCGCAACTTGAATAGTTTCTATGCCATGTCACTCACCGCTGCACATTGCGTGCAGTCGTGCACTTTTGCATAATCATAGCTACCTATAGCTCAAGTGTAATTATCATAGTATAAGAATGCAGGAGGACGGGTTCGGTCCCACTAGTTCTACAACAAACACAAACGTTTTGGTGAGCGAGACCTATGTCGAGCAGTACACGTGTTTCGACTGAAGTAATGATAATTGTATCTCATCCGTTGCTCCGATATTAGTCTTAATAATACCTAGCAAAATACACTTGTGTGTGGAACACGACACAATAACCCAATAAAATAGTTAACGTAGCAGAAGTTGCTAACCTCTTATTGCAAGGAAAGACGAATCAATGCGAGGTCAGTTACAATAGAAATGTATAAATAAATACCTCAACTACCGTCTTCAGTTTATCGAAGCTCTGCAATAGCTTTATATAATCACTCATCATTAAACTGTCTAGTTTGAAACCTAACTTTAACATTTATTTCTTAATTATACTCGAACAATATGATAGTAGAACTGTTAAGATTTATTTTTAATGCACGATATACGTCTGGCTGCTTGCAACGAACACAAAGGCAGACTGATGCTCAAAAGCCAGACTGTCCATTTTAAGTATCGCGCCCCAGAGCTGGCCGGCTTGAACCCCTGGGGGTGTGCAAACATAGGTGCACCGCGGTACTACCGCGCTCTCTGAAGGTCGACCTCTTTTAAACTTTATCACTCAGGACATAAGAGTAAAAATTGGTCGACCGCCAGTGAACTAGTAGTACAAAGAGGGTTGGACCCCACAGAGTGATAAATATTACAGAGGAGCGATAGCAAAGACAGTCATTTCAATGTGCCATCTCCTTCTTCCTTACGCAATGTCCCGCGAGTTAGAAAGAGGATATACTAGGTCAAATTCAAATTTGCCACCGAAACTAGATTAGTAGTTAGCTAAACTTAATAAGACAACAAAAAATATTTTGATAAAGATAATTTTACCGATATACCAGCGAGGCTGGCCATCGCATCTCAATGGTAAAATAAATTTTAAGTCATTGACTCGAGAAAAGGACTCGTAATCGTGAAATAATCAACTATCAGCTGTCGACACGAATGTATGGAACAGATGACATATTTCTCGCTATTATAATGTTAATTCCATGGAAAAAGCCTAATCACACGCTCACATTAGACCACGCCTTTCTGGAACACGCCGTATTTGTTAGTAACTCTGTGGTCTCACACTGTAGTACAAAGTCCAGACGACAAATGATCATATACCATATTATGTTTTCTATAGTTAATTGTGATGTAGGGCGGAAACATCCCTATTATTAAACTGCTCTCCTTTTTAGTATTCTGTAGCGAAATATGAAATAAAATAATTACACAATACATCATAAATAATTTGTTGAGAATAGTCATAAAAATAGGTGTAAGCGTTTTGTTTAGTTTAATCTAACAACATTTATGAAGAGTTTTAGATTTATTGTTTTCGACTTAGCTACTAATCTAAAGACTACCTGAAAAGCATAAGTAATATTCTACTATGAATCAAAAGAATTGCAATTCAATTGTTCGGTTAATCGGAAGATTAACTAGCGTTAAAGATTAACCCAACCTTTATAATCTGCTGACAAAAGACGTTTGGTGAATACATTAGCACACATAGAAAGCCCACCCATTTATACAACTATTGACACATAATTCGGGTAGTTTACCTACGGAACACTTTTACGGCATAGATACCGCTTTAACGTTTATTGAGAAGGTTGCTCTTTGAAAACGTTTTGTTGCTTCGGAAGGGAGTCTGATTTTTGACGCTCCAGTCAACCGTATATAAGTGGCAAGATTTTGACATAGACAGCCCCTTTATGTCGTAGCAGTAAGGGCGATATTGTTCCGCAATTTGTTACCCCTGCACCCTGGCGTGTGGTTGACTGATGGACAAAATAAAGAGACACGAAGATTGTGAAATTTTATAGAATTACTTATTTTTTAAGTAAATAAGTAATAATATAATAAGATTTCATCTATAATACCACGAAGTATTGAAAAATAACACCACAAGAGACGACATGTTTTGACACCATCCCACCGCAGTCACAATGATCACTAACTAAACGCAGTCACTCAACGATTTCGGAAGATATAATAGTAAAGTCTCTGACTTGAGTATAATATGAATAGAGAACTAGCTAAACTCTAACCAAGATGATTCCGTCAATATCATTTAGCACTCAGAATTACCCGTTCGCCATTTTATATATTAGTCGCACGGTAACCTATATGAGTAACAAGACACCAATACAAACAAGAAAGTTCTGGAATATGTTTCCTAAAGTGTAACGTTGCCGAGATATTTAAATGCAAAGATTGCTAAATGATACAGATGCGCCGCGATATCCACGATGATTACGACCAATCAAAATGGCGCTGCGTACGTGTGCCAGCTCAAATAGAAATTTAAAGAATTACCTTAGGCGCAGTCTTCATCCTGGCGTAACACTGGTGTTGACTAAAGAATTTTGTATTTGTTAAATTGGTCATTATTCCAGACACACAAACAAAAGCAGATAAAATTACAGTTATACAATTATAAGCGTGTAACTACGTTGGGACACGAAGCTAGACTGGCTTGTGAGTGAAGTCCCGACAAACCGAACCGCGCGCCGCCAGGCGTGCGCACATTCAGGGATGAACCACAGAGCAAAGACTATCACAGAGCGAGCGCGGCATTAATGGCAGAAAAGTAACTGTAACTTTTATTCATATTAAATAAAACACAGTAAGCTTCCAGTACTATAATAATATTAACATTAAAACCATATTGCTGTATGTATAGATTACGCAAGTAGTCTGTCTGCCTTCATCCGGCAGCATGTGTACAGAATGGAATTTTGAGAAGAAGCACTAAAAGCAGGTTCATTCAATTTTATCGTTACACCTAAAAGAAAACGATCTTAGAAGACTATCTATACATTTTATAGGAATTTCGATATGCATCACAGATTTTTCTAGTATACTTTTCGACAGCAAGATCATAAGTGATAAATAAGTCCGCGAACGGAACAAAAAATGTAAGGATGGAAACAAATTATTATTTTTTTAATTATTAAAGAGTTACACACAGAATGCTGTATGTAATTTATTTTCCGACCACTTTTTTGAATGGTTTTTGGTCCTAATATAAACGAAAGAATGAAGAATTTTGTTGCCTGGTTTACAGACGATCTCAAACATTTTCTATGTCACTTTCGTGTGATGTACCTACTTAATAAGGAGTATCCTATCTATGTACCAATCACGTTCTATTCTATGTGTTAGTTAGTCTGTATTACGCTGAGGGGAACACGCACACTATAATGACCAGACGAAACACGATCGATATCGTGTCTCTGTCTGTACACAGATGTTATGGTGTACTGTGGAAGATGTAGGGGGAGCCCCTTTAGCATTCCGTAGCGAAATATCAATGAGAAAGCAATAGTCAAAAATCAAAATCACAATATTTTATTTCACATAGGCCTAGATAGGCACTAATAAAACGTCGAAATAGGTGAACGGTTCGCGTTGGTCGTTTCCATGGAGAAGAACCGGCAAGAAACTCCATGGTTACTCTTTTCAAATCATTTGGTATTACAATATTATTTTGTTACATCATTAGTACATAAGTATGGGGGGACAGCGTAGGCCCGACAATAGGTCGTTGCTTACTATACAGAACCGGCCAAGTGCGTGTCGGGCCAAGCAGTGCAGGGTTCCGTTGTAACCCCTTATATTTTAGTTTTTGTTTTTTAATTAAAGTCTTCACCCGTTATAAACAAGCAACTACTTTATCTTAGTCACTTTATAGGATTTATTCTAAGGATTTTGTATTTGGTACAAAATTATCCAACACCCTAGTTCAACGACTATTACTGCTAAACTAATAAAGTTATAGCTATAGTTGACCTTTATTAAAGTTCAGGAAATGCACTATCATCATGAATTTTTCCAGATTTTTTAAGCCAGCAGTTTAGCTTTTAGAGGGGGGGGGACGCCCTACTGGAACAAAAATTTGCAATTTAAAGTTCAATATTTCGTAAATGGAGCATTATCATTTTAAAAGACCTATTCAACGATACCCCACACGATGGGGTAGACTCTAACGGAGGAAGCGTTGTGGGCCTCTCGCAGTCCTCTTGTTGTTGTTATATTAGCAATCCATACGATGCCTTACACCAAAGCTGCAAACTCAACATACACAACGCAAATAGTGCACACATATATGATTGAATATTTATTGATTGTGACAAGGAGCTCGCAATTAAATAGATCATCTATTAACTTATCTTTATTTCTCTTAAGGAAACATGTTCCCCTATCGTGTTTTTGTTTTAAATGAGGAGCGATCATTTGAGTTGTCATGTTTAAATATTGCATTGCTGGCCTTGTGGTGTCGACCCTGACTAACAGGACTTGGCCCGCGCGGGTTGGTAGATGTTTGTGACATGCGTCTTTAATGTTATGATCTTTTAAAGTCATCTAACGCCACGATACTTACAATTGAATAGGATTATTGTCACCATCAAGCGATCCCATCGACTTCCGCGCATGCACTCTTTTCTCTTCCGCTTTGTCAAGTTGTGACTTAGAGCTGGTTCGACAACATTCTGCGCTTTCGTGACTTCTGTAGCTATCGCTAGCTGGCACCACACGGTCTGGAAGGAGAAGTTATTGGGTTGAATGGCTTTGTTCGAACATGGTGTGGGGCATATTTCTAGGCATATCGATGGCAATCTAAACTGAGTGTGACTGATAATTTGATCCCGAATACAAAGCATACCAAACTGTTAACGGGACCACTGAATCGCCGGAAAGTGTCGTTGGGGTTTTATCGACTTGCGATTTAATTTCAATGCTGCAAGTTTCCGGACATTGCACTACTGAATGATCTACAACCCTAACTTCATAAGTGGAGTGTTACGTCGGTACGTTAATTAATTTACAAAATGATTTAGTTATCCCCTAGCGCGAAAGAACCGAGTGTATGCCTACAGATTTATTTTGCATATTTGCCTTGTTTACGTGAATAGGTGGCGAAGTAGAACGGTTGAGGTGCCGAGGTCGGAGGTCGCCGGTGCAGGCGCAGCGCCTTCACTCCCAGCGCAGCCTGCAGTCGCGATACTTGAATGGAATGTGACTAAACTATCGGCGTCATCATTATGAATTAGTGAATTATGTTCCGGTTGCATTTCCTACACGGCCCAAACGCACATTTTATCTAGTGCATGTCCCGACCGTAAACAATTCTCGCAAAGATTGTGCTCGCGAATTATTTTTAACTTTGATTCTAAGTCACTTTCAATAAACTTTTCACAAGAATAAAGTGGATGTGCACCATTACATTTCACGCAAGAACGTCTGAAGCGAGAAGTAAAGTTGTCATTCGGCTTATGTGTAGAAACATTGCCCTGTGATGTGTTATGTTATTATGAACTTTGTTTTTTATTGACGATTTGTGTTTTATTATGTAAAAGCTGCGATGTTTCTAACATTTCCGCTCTGTTTTTTTAGGAAACCAATCAATTCATCCACTATAAGAATGCGTTTAGAATTGTTATCGGTCGGGAACAGTGTGCTTTTATGCGTTTCCCATGCAACCTGATAAATATCACAGGAAAATTCTACGAAATTTACGACCAACTCAGCATCGCCTTTCTGCGAAGACCTTAAGTAGTAGATTTTTTTTATATTACTGATACGTTTAGAATTGTGCACTAACGATAAAAAAAAGTGTCTCTAAAGCCAGCGCTCATACGAACCGTCAATTCGCAAGGCTAAGAGAACTAGAAGGTGATAGGGAAAATAAAGGATGGTTGGTCCCACCAGATTGCGTATGTTCGATGAAATGCCAATCCAACTTCGATTCCAATATGCGCTTAGCCTCCAGTTTGTCTCCGTGTTAAGATTTGTGCGTCTTCTCTCGTAGCCCAGCCATGCGGCCACAGCAACGTATTCCACAGGATGCCGATTCTTTAGATTTGGTTACGAAGGACCACATGTACCGGATTGAGGCGCCGGTACAGGATTGTGGCGTATCTGTGTCCTGGTTTCTGGGCCTTTTTGAGAAACTTTCGGGAGTAGAATAAATCAAAATGCTTTGACGTTGAAAACCATAATGGCGTATATATTAGAAAATAAAAATGGTTACATTGATCGAGGAGAGTAGGGTAAGGGAACAATGCCAGGGCCGTATTTATTGTATCGCGTAAGCTTGAAGGTAAATATGGGTGAGAAATGCAAGAAGATTAAGCATAGTTAACGTAATCCTAAGCAAGGCTTAAAAAATGTAGACACTTTTCTGGAATCACTGAATAATATTTTGACAGATATAAAATCGTTTAATGATATAATTGTAATTGGTGACATAAATATTGCAATCAACGCCAGCAAAATTGAGCTTCTCGGAGAGAAATATCTCACCTTGTCTGCTTCTCATGGTCTCTTGACAGCACACACCGAGGTCACTCGTGATGCTAGTGGTACATGTATTGACCACATTTTACTTAAAACCAAAAATTCATGTACTACTCTAGTACCACAAACTAATCGAACAGATCACCATCCAGTTCTGTTACACATGGATCTAAAGCAACTACGTCGTTACACCCCTTCAACTATAAAAAAGATAAATGCAGACAACCTAAATAGAGACATCCTTAGTATTGATCTAGATCCAGTATTCCAAACACATGACCCAGAAATTGCCTTAAACTACATTATAACTATCATACAATCAGCGTTGCAAAAGAAAACAAACTCAATAACTCAACCAAGAAAAATATAAAACCTTGGATCACGCCGGGCTTACTGAGATGCATAAAAAATCGGGATAGGTTACATCAAAAATGCAAAAAATCTCCGAGTAACGAGATCTTAAAAGTTACATATACACGTTACCGAAATTTTTGTAACCGAATCCTCAAAAAAATTAAAAGAGCTTACGATAAAACTCAAGTTGAAATGGCTAGAAACGACCCAAGTAAATTATGGAATGTGATAAAAAAGCGTCACTAACTGAGGAGAGGGACAGACTTTTAATAACTCGGTTGCAGAACTATTATCTTTTTTAGTATTAATACTAAAAAAGATAATAGTTCTCCAACCGAGTTATTAAAAGTCTGTCCCTCTCCTCAGTTGACCGTAAATGAAATGAATGATTACTTCATAAGCGTAGGACGGTCATTGGCTGAAAATATTATTAATTTACACAGTTGCGACGATGACAAGCACAAATAGTTGTAAATCCAGAAAGGAAATCCCCCTTACAGTCTTTCTATTTAAGAAAAACTACAGAGGAACCTCTTCCTCTGTAGTTTAACCGAACATTCAGTCTTAAGGTTATTTATGTATCGTGCTACCTCTAGCACAACTGGGCAAGTTGGCTGGGACAACATCTCTAACAGACTATTAAAACAATTTAAGGACTTCATTGTTCCGCCACTAACATTTATTTTTAACCTATGTCTTGAGACAGGCACCTTTCCTCAAGCTCTCAAAAAATCAGTTGTCCGTCCGATATACAAAGGTGGTGATAAGAAAAGGTTCAGCAATTATAGACCCATATCGATCCTGCCATCTTTGTCCAAAATTCTAGAAAAGATTATTAACACGAGACTTGTCAACTATCTCGAGAGGAACAAACTTCTCTCAGAGAATCAATTTGGTTTTCGCGCAGGCAAGTCAACTGATCAGGCTGTGCTTAAACTTACTACTAATTTTAGCACAAAATTAGAAAAGGGACAGAAGTGTCTATCGGTCTTTTTAGACCTCGCAAAAGCCTTCGACACTATTTCTGTTCCGATTCTAATACAGAAGCTAGAAGACCTTGGTGTACGTGGTACACAGCTTAAGCTTTTTGAAGGTTACCTATCTAAGCGTCGTCAGTGTGTACGAGTCGATAACTATTGCAGCAATGAACTCCCTTTGTCATTTGGAATTCCTCAGGGCAGTATTTTAGGACCTACTTTGTTTCTCGTATACATTAATGACCTCACAAACTTAAGTATACCAAATTGTGAAATAATCTCCTACGCTGATGACACCGCTCTAATATTCTCCGCTAATAGTTGGAATTGAGGTCTTTGATGCCGCACAAAATGGTTTTGATGTGGTACAAAATTGGCTGTTTGAAAATGTTTTGACTTTAAACACTGAGAAAACCAAATATCTAACTTTTTCTATTCGAAACAACCCGGATTTTGACGCTTCACTTAAAGTCATTCCTCATAAGTGTATCAGTAGAAACAACTGCAGTTGTGAACCGCTGGAATGCGTGAATACTATAAAATACCTCGGTATTACAGTGGACAGTCATCTCAGTTTTAAGCAACACATAAAATTGCTGTCATCCAGGGTTCGCAAACTCATCTATATATTTAAAAACCTAAGACACGTAACAAGATGCGAGTCTCTTAAAACAAATTTACTATGCTATGTGTCAATCTATCATCTCTTACTGTATCTCCTCATGGGGGGGGCGCCCCAAAAACTACTTTAAAGAGTTAAGAAATTGCACAACGTGCCATTCTAAAAATCTCTACTTTTAAGCCTATACTGTCTCCAACAAGAGAACTTTATCAGTACTGTCAAGTGACAACCGTAAGACAAATGTTCGTAGAAACAATTCTCCTTAGGCAACACTGCTCACTAGTATACGATCCTAGTAAAATAAATAAGCGTAGGAAACATGAAGTGTGCTCCCGATCGTACAAACCCAAAACAGCATTCCTTAAAAGATTCTTTACGTTTATTGCCCCCCTCATGTACAATAAAATAAACAAAATTTTAAACATCTATGCACTTAATAAATTGCATTGTAAGAAGAAAATTCATCAGTTTCTCCTTAGTCTTTCTTATGAGGAAACTGAAGACCTTCTAAAAATTCAAAATTAGTAGACGCTTTACAAACTTTCATTTTGTTTTTCGGTACTACACGCACACATAAACATTACACAAGCAGACAGATACACGCACACACACAGATACAATCACACACATACACAAACACACCCATATGTTATACATATGCGGTACAAGTTAGATCTTTCTTTTAGGTTTATGTTAACTCGAATTTTTATTTATTTGTATTGATTATATTATTATTATTGGTTTTATTGAATGTATGAAATTTATAATCCTTAATAATGAAAATTATAATCCTAAATCGATGCAACTTGTATGTCTAGTTTGGTTTAATCATTGTAGTGAAATCTGTTAGGGGATGGCGCTGTTTGCCGAGATACAGGATCCGTCCTAGTTCGGCAACAGAGGATTCCATACTAAAACTTGTATACTAAGCCTATCAAGTCATATGATATGTTATTGTTTATTTTTTGGTGGTGAAAATAAAACTTATTATTATTATATTTCGTTTATTTATTTTATGACATATTTATTAAATTATTAAATATTCCTAATATAAAAACAATACAAATAAAAACATTTAAAAATACAAATAAATAGTAGCCCACCAGCGCTGGGAACAGGGTCCGAGCTGCCGGTGGTCAGGGCTCTTGAGAGAGGAACCTCCTAACAATACGAGCCGTGTCCAGAAGTACTGCTTTCTGAAACAAGCCCTTGATCCAGCTGCCAAGCGAGAGCCTCCTAAGATGTTGGTCGAGGCTCTTGGCTATTAAGCCATTGGCCGACATGACTATCGGCACAATGACTGCTGTACTCGCGTCCCACATGTCAACAACCTCGCGACCCAGATCTAGATAATTAAATTGTTTATCTTTTTCTGCTTTCACGAGGTTCTCGTTATGCGGAACCGTTATATCAACAATCATTGTGCGACGCTCCAATCGATCTATCACCACAATGTCAGGCCTATTGGCAACAACAGTCCTGTCAGTGGTGATAGGTCGATCCCAATACAACGTGATATTACCATTATCGAGAACTGGGTCGGGCGCATACTTATAGTATGGCACTTCTGATTCCACAAGGTTGTACTTCAAAGCAAGTTGCTGGTGGATAATCCTGGCAACAAGGTTATGTCTATGCAAGTACTCTCCGTTAGCCAGACTAGAACACCCAGAAATAATGTGTCGGATCGATTCTCCCGGACGGTGGCATGCCCGACATATGTCAACCGTGCCATCTTTCACAATGTATTTTTTATTATTATTATTAAGGCCGTTGCCGCTCAATCCAATTCGAGAATTGAATTGTATTTTATTTAAATGGGCGGCTGTGTCCAACGTTGTAAACCAGTTGCTCTTGAGCCCATCGTGCCAGAAGGGGCTGTGGACTTCTCCATCTGAAAACAAAGACAAACATTATTGTTAGGGGATTATTTACTTTATTATCGCACCGCTCGATCTACAAGGAAAAGCAACTAATGCCGAAGTTGGTCCGTGGACGGGTGACCATTCATATGCTATCGAGTCCCCTTTGTGTCTCGGAAAGCACGTGGACCGGTGGTCCCGGTTGTCATTTGTAGATCTTGACAGTAAGAAACCTAAAGGTTTGACACCCTGCAGTCTGCAACCAGCCTGGTATCGTATTACCCAGGTGGACTGGAAGCTGAGATAACCATGACACTAGATAGCAGTGCCAGATTAAGCAAACGCGATTATGCAGATACTTTGTCGATTAATGCAGAGAAGATTCTAAAAACAAGAGAATGCACGAGCGGGCGAAGCGAGCTCAAAACTTTTGACCACCCTCTCCAGATGAATTAAATTGTATAATTGCTCATTTATTCAGAAATGAGAATTGGAGTAAATCTGTCAACTTATGAACTTATATTGAATTGAGTACCTACCCAAGTAGAAAGTATTAAAAAAAAAGGCCCGTAGCAAGAGTTTGTAATTTGAAAGTAACAGCTTTTTACTAAATGCATATTATACGGCAATCATAACAGAAAAGCATTTATTTTGATTTTTACCTGTCTGGCTGTCCGCCAGTCTGTCTGTCTGTCGGAAAATTAAAAAAAAGTTAGATTCTAGAACGTAAAAAGAACTTTCAACGAACAATGGTTCGAATAAGATTTGATATTTAGCTTTTGAGAAATGGGACGTGTTCATTAAAACTGCAGCACTGACTTCGTTTTTTATTAACATGCATACCAACTATGAAAAACAATTATTTACACAGTTTCACTGTGGTAGAGTGTAAATTGACCTAAGAATCTGCGTTAATAATATTGTTAGTATATTGTTTGGTGCTACGGAATGCTTTGTATGCGAATCCGACTCGCACTTGGCCGGTTTTTTTATTTATCTAGACTAGATTTTTTTGTATACAGGGTGTACACGGACCCTTCACCAAGCGGTCAACCAAGCCTTCTGTACATCAAACCATGACTTAGTTTCTCTACGCAAAAATTATTGCCGGAATACAACTTTTTTTTTTGGAGTGAAGATCACAGTTTGCATGTAACGCACTCAAAACATTGTGCTGATGAATGCATTGAATAGCTTAATTGGTTATGGAGATATTTTAAGAAAATTTATAACATTAAAAACTAGTATTTAAAAAAAACTTGTTAAAAAGTTGGAACTTCGACCCCCAATATCTCCATAACTATAAGGTTTCCAAGTACGGTCAAGTCTAGAATAAAAATAATGATCGCAATGATGGGGAGAACAAGTGCCTAATCACTCTAGAAAACTCATTGTTTTAAAGGTTAAACATACCATTATTTGAACGCCGTCGAATTCTGACTCCCTTTTTCCGATTAGCCCTCGCACGGATGACATTGTCGAGTGCTAGTAGGAACTGAAACAAGAAAACAAAATGAGGTCAAAACAAATAAGAGAATACATTAAATAGAATATGTTCAAGTTACTGTCACTGCTAGCGCTACTGGACTACCTCGTTGATCTATTGGTGGCAAGCGCGACTGCTAAGCATGAGATCCTGGGTTCGATTCCCAGGGCGGGGAGTGTTCTTGGGTTTTTCCTCCAGAAATGTCTCAGTACTAAGCACGGTTCTGGATGTGTGCTCGGTTGATGGCAATAGGCTCGCCCCCTATTATGTGGGACTCAAACATAACTGGCAAAATGTGGGAGTGATGTATGGTACACCTCAGCCTAACCCTGGGATAACAGCGTTATGTTATGTTACTTGGGAACTAGAAAAATATTAATGTGAACAACGTTAACAAAGATTCTAAGTGAGTAGGTTTATTTTAAGAATAGATTGTTTATCTTAACAAATAAATAAATTGAAGTGTCTGGTGGCATTCTCCGAATAACAGCTTTTTACTGAATGCATAAATGAAAGTATATTATATTTTTAAGTTTGCCTTTCTCTTTGTTCCGGCAAATCTCCGAAAAGGCTGGACTGAATTTGATGAGACTTTTACTGGCAGATAGCTGATGTAGTAAAGAGGAGTAGTTAGGCTGAACGGGCCACGAACCACAGCCACCAGTGGCTGTGGTTTGTTTGTCGACTGCTATAACGAGTGGCCGCCACCGGCCACACGTGTGCGGCGAGTTTCAACAAAATGTATGAAAAAGCGTGCGAACTGCTTGTCGCTGGCTACCGGCGGCTGTGGTTGGTGGCCCGTTTGGGCCGAGCCTAAGGAGTTATTTTACTTTTATTTTAGAAAAAATATTTGGGTTCCGTGCAAAACAAAGCCCTTGAAATGGAGGGAGTTATTCTACTTTGATTTAAAAAAAAAAATGATTAGGGTTCCGTGCAAAAAAGCCCTTGAAATGGAGAAATAATATTTTTATAACAATTGCACGCTAACGAAGGAGATCCCGGGCAACAGGAAACAGCTAGTTTCTTATAACAAAGTATAGACAAGAAACCTCGTATCGCAACTTGAATAGATTCTATACCATGTCATTCACCGCTGCGCATTGCGTGCAGTCGTGCACTTTTGCTAAATCATAGTTACCTTTAGCTAAAGTATAATTATCATAGTATAAGAATGCAGGAGGACGGGTTCGGTCCCACTAGTTCTACTACAAACACAAACGTTTTGGTGAGCGAGACCTATGTCGAGCAGTACACGTGTTTCGACTGAAGTAATGATAATTTGTATCTCACGCGTTGCTCCGATATTAGTCTTAATAATAGCTAGCAAAATACACTTTGTGTGGAATACGATACAATAACCCAATAAAATAGTTAACGTAGCAGAAGTATCACAACGACATAGTAAAACTATAATCATATTTTGCTTATAGTGGAAAATATGATTATAGTTTCATTATGTAGTTGTTTGCTAACCTCTTATTGCAAGGAAAGACGAATCAATACGAGGTCAGTTACAATAGAAATGTATAAATAAATACCTCAACTACCGTCTTCAGTTTATCGAAGCTCTGCAATAGCTTTATATAATCACTCATCATTAAACTGTCTAGTTTGAAACCTAACTTTAACATTTCTTTCTTAATTATACTCGAACAATATGATAGTAGAACTGTTAAGATTTATTTTTAATGCACGGTATCCGTCTGGTTGCTTGCAACGAACACAAAGGCAGACTGATGATCAAAGCCAGACTGTCTTAAGTAGCGCGCCCCAGAGCTGGCCGGCTTGAACTTGAACCCCTGGGGGTGTGCACACATAGGTACTACCGCGCTGACTGACGGTCGACCTCTTTTGAACCTTATCACTCAGGACATAAGAGTCAAAATTGGTAGACCGCCAGTGAACTAGTAGTACAAAGAGGGTTGGACCCCACAGAGTGATAAATATTACAGAGGAGCGATAGCAAAGACAGTCATTTCAATGTGCCATCTCTGTCTTCCTTACGCAATGTCCCGCGAGTTAGAAAGAGTATATTTTAGGTCAAATTAAAATTTGCCACCGAAACTAGATATCGGTTAGCAAAACTTAATAAGACAATAAAAAATATTTTGATAAAAATAATTTTACCGATATACCAGCGAGGCAGGCCATCGCATCTCAATGGTAACATAAAATTTAAGTCATTGACTCGAGAAAAGGACTCGTTATCGTGAAATAATCAACTATCAGCTGTCGACCCGAATGTATGGAACAGATGACAAATATTTCTCGCTATTACAATGTTAATTCCATGGAAAAGCCTAATCACACCCCCACATTTGACCACGCCTTTCTGGAACACGCTGTATTTGTTAGTAACTCTGTGGTCTCACACTGTAGTACTAAGTCCAGACGACAAACGATCGTATACCATATTATGTTTTCTATAGGTAATTGTGATGTAGGGCGGAAACATCCCTATTATGAAACTGCTCTCCTTTTTAGTATTCCGTAGCGAAATATGAAATGAAATAATTACACAATACATTATAAATAATTTGTTGAGAATAGTCATAAAAATAGGTGTGAGCGTTTTGTTTAGTTTAATCTAACAACATTTATGAAGAGTTATAGATTTATAGATTTCGACTTAGCTACTAATCTAAAGACTACCTGAAAAGCATAATATTCTCCTATGAATATAAAAAAATGCTATTCAATTGTTCGGTTAATCGGAAGATTAACTAGCGTTAAAGATTAACCCAACCTTTATAATCTGCTGACAAAAGACGTTTTGTGAATACATTAGCACAAATAGAAAGCCCACCCATTTATACAACTATTGACACACTAGCTGACCCGCGCAACTTCGTTTGCGTTACGTAAGAGAGAGAGAGGCTTAGAGAGAGTGTGAGTCAACCTAAAAAAAAATGCAGATAAAATGCTTTAGCGGACTTTTTAAGAGGAACAATCCCGTCATACATGTATGATTGTTGAGTAACTTTAACCGTTTACGCAGCGCACGGAAAGGAAGCTCTCAAAAGCAATAATTTTTCGCTGTATTTGCAACAATTTTCATTGATGCTCCGCTCCTATTGATTGTAGCGTGATGTTATATAACGTATAGCCTTCCTCGATAAATGGGCTATCCAACACTAAAAGATGTTTTTAACTGGAATCAGTAGTTCCTAAAATTAGCGCGTTCAACCAACCAAACAAACAAACTTTTCTCCTTTATAATAATAAGTATAGATTCAAGTAGGTAACTATTTTATTTCTCGGAATTATATGAAATCATCGTTAAAATATTGTACTATGTTTTTCCAATTTGGGGCTTCCCTCGACAGCCTTAGGTTTTCATCCTTAGACACTCGATGACAGTCATACTCCAGCTAGGTCGAAAGTTCTCATCAAGGTGCATGAATGAGCCCAAACACGATATAGCTTTTTTTTTCGGATGGGAAATCATCAAATGACTCCTCCCGGAGCAGGAGGAAGTGTCAGACTTTTACTGACTAAAACCCATCCATGTTCCTTCATCGCCCTTTGTGTTCCGGGGCCACGGTATCTCTTTCGAATAGTCCCGCAGCCCCGGCAGGCATCGGCCCTTGCGGACCCCTTCTTTTTGGCTGACTCTCTTTGAGGCGCACGTAGAACACGAACGCGCCGTCGACACGGCCTGTCGTCATGAGACGGACGGACGGCGAGCTAGCCCATAGCTCCTCGTCCACAGGCCCGCGCCTACGGTGGCCGGGGGCCAATACGTGGCTCCCGACGCCCGGGGTGTCTCCCGCTGTCTCGCGCCGGGCTTGAGGATCTCTCCCTCTCACGTTCCGCCACCTCCTTCGCTAGCATGACTGCTTCGCAGAAGGAGGTGATGGCATCCCATTCCGTCTCGCTCCGGACCATGTATTGAACCAGGGCTGGGAGAGAGAGGTCGCCGCCGCCGATCGCCGCTTCGAGGATACGGCGGTGCTCCGCCCAAGTGGGGCACACCTCCACAGTGTTCTCCACCGTGGCCTCCGGTCGATCCTCACAATGGAAGAACCCGGGCGTCTCCTCCCGCCCGAAAACACGATATGAGGCCAATAACAATTTAGCTGTAAATATAATCTACGTAAACTGCGTATGGATTAATGATTATTGCGAATAGCATAGCACAGTTCTTGCACGGCAAGAACACGTGGATTTATCAGGCTTCTGGTGTTCGCTATACTTCTTTTTGGAGAAATCATCCTCATCATCATACTCCTGCCCTTATCCCAATTTATTTGGGGGTAGCATGATTGTATTCTTCTTCCTTATGTACTACTCTATTACTTTTTGGAAAAATATTTCACGAAAAAAATAAGAAATGCACACAACTTATACAAAATGAAATATAGGAAATCTCACAGCATCAAAAAAAAAAAAAAAAAATCACAAAAAGTGAAAATAATGTTGGAGGGTTTGAACCTGCAACCCCGTAGTTTACAGAGCGGTCATGAAACTGCAAGGCTATTTACTTCGTTGACATAAGCCACAAATAGCCGTTCTCATGTACTTACGTCATGACCGAAACGTCAAACAATTGAAGTATACGGAAATAATGCAAAATTGCCTACCCCCTTAAGGAAGTAGCGTGATAATATACAGTTTAAATATTGAAGAAGCCTATGCAGTAATTTTGACTTGATGCGCGCACAAACATTTCATACCAACTACTTAAACCGAGGAAAGCTGATTTTCTTGAGTTCCGCTATTTTGTGCGTATTCACCTCAAAAATCAAATTTCAAGAAAACTGAGAAATTATATTTACCTGTATTAGATATGAAGTATATGTAGCAACTTTAAAAGGTTACACTTCATTGGTTTTGATTGTATAGGTGTTTGAAGTTCATTAATTTTAAACACAAAACCCTCTTTTTTGCGCCTCTGGATGAGATTTAAAAAAAATGCTAAGACAGGTATTTCTTTATTTTTATTAATAAGTATTTATTCTGAGTTTCATGATTCTAGAACAATCTAATTTATTTTTTTCATACAAACTTTACCCCCCCTTTTCACCCCCTTTTTCCAAAAAAATCCAAAATTTCTATAGCCTATATGTTATTCTGAATGTATTTAAACAGATTTGTGAACATTTCAACAAAATCGGTTCAGCAGTTTTTACGTGATGCGCGGTCAAACAAACAAACAAACAAAAAATTTTTAAATGGTTTTAATATGTTCAGTTACTTATTTCAAGTCACCCTGGCTGGTTTTTTTTTTTAATCTTCAATGAACAGATTTTTTGGTCTCAACGATTTTATTATATGTATAGATAATTCGGGTAGTTTACCTACGGAACACTTTTACGGCATAGATACCGCTTTAACGTTTATTGAGAAGGTTGCTCTTTGAAAACGTTTTGTTGCTTCGGAAGGGAGTCTGATTTTTGACGCTCCAGTCAACCGTATATAAGTGGCAAGATTTTGACATAGACAGCCCCTTTATGTCGTAGCAGTAAGGGCGATATTGTTCCGCAATTTGTTACCCCTGCACCCTGGCGTGTGGTTGACTGATGGATAAAATAAAGAGACACGAAGATTGTGAAATTTTATAGAATTACTTATTTTTTAAGTAAATAAGTAATAATATAATAAGATTTCATCTATAATACCACGAAGTATTGAAAAATAACACCACAAGAGACGACATGTTTTGACACCATCCCACCGCAGTCACAATGATCACTAACTAAACGCAGTCACTCAACGATTTCGGAAGATATAATAGTAAAGTCTCTGACTTGAGTATAATATGAATAGAGAACTAGCTAAACTCTAACCAAGATGATTCCGTCAATATCATTTAGCACTCAGAATTACCCGTTCGCCATTTTATATATTAGTCGCACGGTAACCTATATGAGTAACAAGACACCAATACAAACAAGAAAGTTCTGGAATATGTTTCCTAAAGTGTAACGTTGCCGAGATATTTAAATGCAAAGATTGCTAAATGATACAGATGCGCCGCGATATCCACGATGATTACGACCAATCAAAATGGCGCTGCGTACGTGTGCCAGCTCAAATAGAAATTTAAAGAATTACCTTAGGCGCAGTCTTCATCCTGGCGTAACACTGGTGTTGACTAAAGAATTTTGTATTTGTTAAATTGGTCATTATTCCAGACACACAAACAAAAGCAGATAAAATTACAGTTATACAATTATAAGCGTGTAACTACGTTGGGACACGAAGCTAGACTGGCTTGTGAGTGAAGTCCCGACAATCCGAACCGCGCGCCGCCAGGCGTGCGCACATTCAGGGATGAACCACAGAGCAAAGACTATCACAGAGCGAGCGCGGCATTAATGGCAGAAAAGTAACTGTAACTTTTATTCATATTAAATAAAACACAGTAAGCTTCCAGTACTATAATAATATTAACATTAAAACCATATTGCTGTATGTATAGATTACGCAAGTAGTCTGTCTGCCTTCATCCGGCAGCATGTGTACAGAATGGAATTTTGAGAAGAAGCACTAAAAGCAGGTTCATTCAATTTTATCGTTACACCTAAAAGAAAACGATCTTAGAAGACTATCTATACATTTTATAGGAATTTCGATATGCATCACAGATTTTTCTAGTATACTTTTCGACAGCAAGATCATAAGTGATAAATAAGTCCGCGAACGGAACAAAAAATGTAAGGATGGAAACAAATTATTATTTTTTTAATTATTAAAGAGTTACACACAGAATGCTGTATGTAATTTATTTTCCGACCACTTTTTTGAATGGTTTTTGGTCCTAATATAAACGAAAGAATGAAGAATTTTGTTGCCTGGTTTACAGACGATCTCAAACATTTTCTATGTCACTTTCGTGTGATGTACCTACTTAATAAGGAGTATCCTATCTATGTACCAATCACGTTCTATTCTATGTGTTAGTTAGTCTGTATTACGCTGAGGGGAACACGCACACTATAATGACCAGACGAAACACGATCGATATCGTGTCTCTGTCTGTACACAGATGTTATGGTGTACTGTGGAAGATGTAGGGGGAGCCCCTTTAGCATTCCGTAGCGAAATATCAATGAGAAAGCAATAGTCAAAAATCAAAATCACAATATTTTATTTCACATAGGCCTAGATAGGCACTAATAAAACGTCGAAATAGGTGAACGGTTCGCGTTGGTCGTTTCCATGGAGAAGAACCGGCAAGAAACTCCATGGTTACTCTTTTCAAATCATTTGGTATTACAATATTATTTTGTTACATCATTAGTACATAAGTATGGGGGGACAGCGTAGGCCCGACAATAGGTCGTTGCTTACTATACAGAACCGGCCAAGTGCGTGTCGGGCCAAGCAGTGCAGGGTTCCGTAGTAACCCGTTATATTTTAGTTTTTGTTTTTTAATAAAAGTCTTCACCCGTTATAAACAAGCAACTACTTCATCTTAGTCACTTTATAGGATTTATTCTAAGGATTTTGTATTTGGTACAAAATTATCCAACACCCTAGTTCAACGACTATTACTGCTAAACTAATAAAGTTATAGCTATAGTTTACCTTTATTAAAGTTCATGAAATGCACTATCATCATGAATTTTTCCAAATTTTTCAAGCCAGCAGTTTAGCTTTTAGAGGGGGGGGACGCCCTACTGGAACAAAAATTTGCACTTTAAAGTTTAATATTTCGTAAATGGAGCATTGATAAAAGAAAAAAGCAAATCGAAAAGTGAAATTAGCAACTCCTAAGTCATTTTAAAAGACCTATTCAACGATACCCCACACGATGGGGTAGACTCTAACGGAGGAAGCTTTGTGGGCCTCTCGCAGTCCTCTTGTTGTTGTTGTATTATAGCAATCCATACGATGCCTTACACCAAAGCTGCAAACTCAACATACACAACGCAAATAGTGCACACATATGTGATTGAATATTTATTGATTGTGACAAGGAGCTCGCAATCAAATAGATCATCTATTAACTTATCTTTATTTCTCTTAAGGAAACATGTTCCCCTATCGTCTTTTTGTTTTAAATGAGGAGCGATCATTTGAGTTGTCATGTTTAAATATTGCGTTGCTGGCCTTGTGGTGTCGACCCTGACTAACAGGACTTGGCCCGCGCGAGTTGGTAGATGTGTGTGACATGTGTCTTTAATGTTATGATCTTTTAAAGTCATCAGCCGAGCGCGGATAGTAGTACTATCCAGTAGCTTTTGACATTGACGGTGGGTGGATAGTAGTAGTATCCAGTAGCGATTAACGTTAAAATAGTTTTTTAAATATCGATTTAAACGTGTTTGTCTATGGATTGGAGTGAATTGAATGGTTAACGTCCCATCTCTACAATATTTCTCAACTACCTACCACAGGACATAGCACGATTCCATTGACAAATGTCATAATTTACTAACTCTAACTCCGCCATTACGTAACGTGTTTCGTTATCGCGAATATCGTATTTCAATTGTTTTGTTATGTATTTAGGGGAGTCAGGGATTCACCGTAGATAATAAAACTCCGTACTTTGACTAGGATGAACAATGAATGAATTTATTTTCGAAAGCCCTACTTTTATATACAATAATCATGATAGCATCTAGGCATAACCGATACCGTTATGTGCGTTCGTCCAATAGCGACGCGCCGCAGGGCGAGCCGCGCGCGGGGCGCGGGGCGCTGCTTCGCCGCGGCGCTAAATCAACGCGAAGGGATAAATAGGAGTGGCGCGCGAAGCGCGGTCCTTTTCCATCGCGCGCCGTCGTCGAGTGAAGACCGTCTGCTCTGCTGTTGCTCAGTCGTGTGTCGTCAGCGCCGCGTGTCCATCTGCGTAGTCCCGGAGTGTGAAGTGAAGATGCCGAGGGAAACTGGTGCTACGCTTGCTCTGCCTGCTTGCCTCTGCTTACAAAACCGCTTCTTTCGAAGCGAAATAGCCGGCGTGTGCGGCGTTGTGATGACGCCGTGCTGTGCCCGTGCTACTATCCTATTTCTTCAACGTACTAACGTCTTTTTCAAGATGCTTGCTTCTCTGTTTCTTTACGGAACGTCAACGTGCACGTGGTAAGGTAACTGGTTCGGTGTTGAGTGGTAATAAATTGGTTTGAAGGTATCTGGTAACTGGTTCGGAGGTATGTGGTAATGGTTCGAAGGTATGGTAATTGTGTGACGGGTACTATGTCACTACATCACTCCCCCCTAAGCGAAGCGTACGTTGGGTTTCACTGCGCGGCCGGATCGAGTGACGTAGGAGTCATACGGTGCGCTTGGGGTCGGCGACCGCGGCTCGACGCTCGGTGATGTGCTTTCCGTGCGCGGTTCTTGCTGTGCCGCGCTTGTTGTGGTAGAAGTAAACCCTTCGTTGAGTAAGTGCGCTGGCTTGAGTCTGTCTATTGAGACTACTGTAGTTCGAAGTGGCATCTGTATGGTGAAATGCTTGCTGTCACGATGAATTACCTTGAACGGGCCGTCGTAAGGTGGGGTCAATGGACTTCGCACGGTATCATTGCGCACGAACACATGGGTACACGTCGCTAGGTCCTTGTGTACAAACGTACTTCTGTTATTGGCGTGAGACTTGCTGCTCGGGGACATCGTCGACATTGTTTCTGTCAGCTTTCGTACGAATTCTGCGTCCTCATTTTTCGGCTGTGAAGGCACGAAGAAATCTGACGGTATTCTAAGTGTTGATCCGTAGGTAATGAGGGCCGGGCTCAGTTGAGTATCTTCCCGTAGGGCGGTACGAAGGCCAAGTAACACAGTCGGTAGTTCCTCGCTCCAGTGCGCACCGGCGTTTCGCGCCATAAGCGCGGACTTCAATGTGCGATGCCAGCGTTCAACTTGACCGTTTGCTTGAGGGTGGTAGGCAGTTGTACGTATTCTTGTTATGCCAAATTTCTTCATAAGTAGGTTGAATAACGACGATTCAAACTGTCGCCCCTGATCCGTTGTGATTCGTAAAGGGCAGCCAAATCGTGATATCCATCCCTCGTAGATTGCTTGGGCGACGGTGTCGGCGGTGACGTCACGCACAGGAATTGCTTCCGGCCATTTCGTGCAGCGGTCGATTATTGTTACTAAGTATCTGTAGTCGTTAGAGGGCGGCAGTGGTCCAACGATGTCAACGTGAATGTGTTCGAAGCGCGACGATTTTTGAAACTCGCCGAGAGGACTGATAACGTGTCGTTGAATTTTCCCGCGCTGGCAACCGATGCATGATTTCGCCCACAAACCAACTTCTTTATTCATATTCGGCCAGAAAAACTTTGTAGACATTACTCTTCTTGTTGTTCGCACACCAGGGTGACTTAGTTCGTGTTGCGCTTTGAATGCTACTATACGATAAGTCGCTGGTAGGTATGGACGAACGTTGCCGGTTGATGTTTCGCATATGATGGGTCGTTGACCTCCGGGTAATGTGATAGGCGCGAACTTGAGACTTGGGTTCGTCATGCAGATCTTCAGTTCTTCATCGTTTTCTTGGTCTTGAGCGAGTTGGTTGTAGTCGATCGTGGAGTGCGACAAGTCGATTTCTTCGATGCGTGATAAGGCGTCAGCTGCTTCGTTCTTATCACCGTGAATGTATTTGATCTTCGCACAGAACTGACTAATGTAGTGTAGCTGGCGTTCTCGTCGTGGTGTGTCGCTGCTACTTGGCGTTCTTGTCAGGGCGTAAGTTAATGGTTTGTGATCGGTGAATATTGTTAGGTCACTGCCCTCAATCAGTCGTCGTAGGTGTTGCACTGCGGTGTACATTGCTAATAATTCGCGATCGTACACGCTGTAGCGTCGCTGCGTCTTACTCATAGTTTTTGAGTAGAATGCCAGTAGTCTCCACGCGTTGTCCACCTTTTGTTGAAGAACGGCGCCGATGCTAGTATTGGATGCGTCGGTAAATAAACATAGCGGCGAGTTAGGGATGGGGTGCGTCAGAGTTGTTGCCTCGAGTATGCTTTGTCGGCATTTTTCAAAGGCTTGTTCAGCTACTTGAGACCATTGTATCGGAGTTTTGTCGTTCTTCTTGCTGTTGTGTAGGTATTTGTTCAGTTCATGTTGGTGCTCGGCTTGATGTGGTAAACAACTACGGTAGAAGTTTATCATTCCTAAAAATCTTCTTAGTTCTTGCACTGTTTGTGGTTTGGGATAGTCGACTATGGTTTGAATTCGTTCTTGAGTGGGTTTGATTCCTTCTGATGACACTTCGTATCCGAGAAACTCGATGGTTTTCTTGTCAAACTCGCACTTATCGATGTTAAGACTGACGCCGTAGGTATTTAGGCGTTCGAGTACTAGTTCTAAGTGGCGGCGGTGTTCTTCCTTGTTTCTCGAGTGTACGAGCAGATCGTCGACGAAACAGAATACGTTGTCGTCGAGTCCTCGTAGAACCTCATGCATGAAGCGTTGAAAGGTTTGACCGGAGTTTCTTAAGCCGAACGTCATGCAGTTGAATTCGAAGAGGCCAAATGGAGTTATTATTGCTGTTTTTTGAGCATCTTGTTTTGCGATTGGTATCCAGAAATATGTCATTTTCAAATCGAGTTTCGAGAATATTGTCTTGCCATGGAGTTGGTATGTGAAATCTTGAATTCGTGGAATGGGGTATCGGTCAGGAACGGTGACGGCGTTGAGTCTTCTGTAATCGCCACATACTCGAAGTGAACCGTCTTTCTTTTTCACAATGTGAAGTGGACTCGCCCACGGACTGCTTGACGGCTTGCATATTCCCATCTCGATCATGCGCTCGAACTCGAGTTTTGTCGCTTTATATTTGTCGGGCGGTAGAGGGCGCGGCCGTGAGTAGATCGGCGGCCCAGTCGTCTCGATGTGATGTGTGACGTCATGCTTGGGTGGAGTTTTTAGTGTCATTGGTCGTAGTACATCTGGATATTTCTTCAGCAGGTCGTGATGAGTGTGGTCGCGGTTGATAATGTGGATAGATTCTTCTTTGCTGTTTATTTTGATGGCGTTCACACTAAGCTCGGTCACACGGTCGATAAGTTTTCTTTGGTGCAAGTCGACTAACAGTTTGTGCTGTGCCAGGAAATCGGCACCCAGTATTGAAGTCTTCACATTGGCGACGACGAAAGTCCACTTGAAACTTCTTCGTAATCCTAGGTTGAGCTCGAGTGTGCGCTCTCCGTAGGTACGAATCTCTGTTCCGTTGGCTGCGTACAGTTTGTAGCCTGCATTGTCCGCCGGTCTTGAGTATTTCTGGTTTCGGGCGGCTAATACCGATATGTCGGCTCCCGTGTCGACAAGAAATTTTTCTCGGTTGTTGATGTCGATCACACATAGGCGGTGGCTGATTTGGTTTACATCGACACCCGCCACTATCAATGCACGTTCTAGTTTTCCCGCTTTTCTCTGGAACACGGCGATTCACATTTCCGTGCCTCGTTGCCGAATCGGTAATGATAACGGCACAGCCAGTCAGGGTCGCCGGGCTTGCGGGAGTTGACATTGCGCTGTCTTGAATGTGAGCGTGAGCGGCTACGATGCGCTGAGTTTTGGCGGGAACGGTGATACGAATGTTGCTGATTTCGAAGTTCGGCGACTTCGAGTGACAATTTCTCTATTTGTTTCGTAAGCATATTGATTTGTAGGTTTGTTATCGCGTTTAACTGTACCTCATTGGCTGCTGGACTTGTTGACGGAGGATTTGCTGTGGAGACTGCGGCGACTGTAGTGGGTTCAAAATGCTCCATCATTTTGTCGGCCATTGCGGCAAGCATTTCGAGCGACGACTCGGTGTTGACGGAGAGCACGGCGCGAACTTGTGGGGGCAGCTGGTTGAGCCACATCACCTTCAGCGCCTCATCAGATAGTAGCTTGCCACTGAGATCTCGCATTTTACGCAGCAGCTGGCTTGGCTTGTTGTCGCCGAGTTCGAGACCACTGAGTAGCTTCTGTAACTGCCGGTGATCTGATTCTTGGTACGTCGAGATGAGTCTGTCCTTGAGCGCGCTGTACTTGCCGGTGGTCGGTGGATGTAAGATGATGTCACCGATTTGTTCTAGGTCGCTGTTGCCGAGTAGCGGGACGACGAGGTTGAATTTCTGCTCTTCACCTATCTTGCTGGCAGCAACGGCGGCTTCAAATTGCGCGAACCACAGGCGAGGATTTTGGCGCCAAAATGGTGGTAGACATGCAGGAAGTGAGATTGTTGCCACGTCACTCTTCACTGTTGTGGCGCACTCAGCATCGGAAAAATCGTCGGGATTCAACGACATGATGGTGCTCTTCTACTTTTCGACTGGATCTTGCAGGAGTTTGATGATCGAGGAGCTCAGGCTTCGTCTTCCAGGTCGTGTTCTTGTACTTTTTGCTCGCGGGGTCACCAATTTAGGGGAGTCAGGGATTCACCGTAGATAATAAAACTCCGTACTTTGACTAGGATGAACAATGAATGAATTTATTTTCGAAAGCCCTACTTTTATATACAATAATCATGATAGCATCTAGGCATAACCGATACCGTTATGTGCGTTCGACCAATAGCGACGCGCCGCAGGGCGAGCCGCGCGCGGGGCGCGGGGCGCTGCTTCGCCGCGGCGCTAAATCAACGCGAAGGGATAAATAGGAGTGGCGCGCGAAGCGCGGTCCTCAAAAGATTCGACGCCTGGCCGCCGCCGAGTGCACACGTGCGCTCCGCTCTGTCGCTGCCTTGCCCCCGCGCACCCCGCGCCCCCCGACTCGGTTTCGCCGCTACGCTACGTCAGTAGCGTCCGCCGCCTCGCCGAGCTCCGACGGCCCCCGGCCCGCCAAGTCGTAGTGTGACTACAGTCTTTGCCTTGTGCTCGGACTTAGTTGCGCTGCGCCGTGTCGAATTAACTACTTGTAGTTAAATTCGATACGTTAAAAACTGTCTTTTTCAAGACATATTTCCTTAACGGAAATCGACAAAACCTCGTCCGCGTATTTTGCCCCTTCAGGTGAAATCCACGATTTTGTGGTTCTTGACGGAAACCTCACGGTGTTAACGAAGTCAAGAGGGTGGTGACCCGACACACCCGCCGATCCCCTTCAGGGTGAGGCAACCCGTTGGAAGGGCTCTGACTGCGGCCTTGGGGGATCTCCTAGTCGCAGTCTGGTAGCATCTAATCCCCGTTTGTCCACAGCTGCACCCGGGACGTCTGGGTGTCTCTACCCCAGCGGCCCGGATCGGTCGCAAGACCCATAGGGCCCTGCCGCACAATAAGATCGGCGGCAGGTTTACAAACTTAGGGCACACCTTAGCACTCACCTCCCTGTAATCCCAACAGGGTGAGAACACATCCCTGGGTTATCCCACCCGGGGAGTTAGGTCTTACAGTGTTTTCCGGCCCTTCTGGCCATTCAGACAGCAGTGGAGCTGGCGAGTTTGTTTGTGTTTTTCTTCTCGCCAGTGGAACACTAGGAAAAACACAGGTGTAGCCTCGTTTAAGGGAGCTGTCTGCCCGGGGAGTTTACGTTTCACGTACCTCCTCGGGATAGGTTTGGTTAGGACTAGGCATAGGTTAGGTTATGTGCTAGATCCCCCCTTAGTTAATTCTGCCATAATGGCAACGCCCCGAACCGAGCAATTAAATTCCTCGTTAGGAGTGCTCCTCAAGCGTCTGTTAGAGGACAATAATCCCTACATTAGGGAAGTTTATGATGGGCTCCTTGAGCCATTCAAGAAGGAGAACTGGGGCAAGTCAGACGACTCGCACTCAAGATCTCCCTCTCCTATTCCCCGACCCAACTCCGCCGATATGGACGTTGTGGTCAGCCCCGAAGCCCCCGATAGCTCGCCCGAAGTAATCTCCTCCTCTGAGTCCTCACCATCCGAGCCAGAGGATTTCCAAATCGTTCAGAACGGGAAACGTAAGAAGGCTAGGAAAGCCAATGCCGGTAAGGCCAAGAAGGCAGTCACGGCATTGAACGCCCCCCTCTCCGCATCCCTTTCCCACATCCCCTCCACCGCCGGAGTAGCTGCTCCCTCAGCCGCGATCCCCATCAACCGCTCTCCCAGCCGTACGGCTACTGGCTCGGCTCCTGCCAGCCGCCCGGATAGTCCGATGGAACTGGTTCCATCTCCATCTCAATCCGCTTCGACCAAGAAGCTCACACCCCCTGCTCTGTACATCAGAGAAAAGGGGAAGTGGACTGAAGTGTCCAAGATGTGTGCGGATCGCAAGATCCAGTACACAAGCGCGACGTCTACCCAACAGGGTATTAAAGTAAAGGTCCCCACCTCCACCGACTACAGACAGTTGGTGCATGCCCTTCGTGGTAGGAACATCGCCTTCCACACCTTCTCCCTCCCGGAGGAAACCCGACCCGCGTGTTCATCAGGCGGATCCCGAAGGAGATCCCTGCCCAGGACATCCTGGAGGACTTAACCTCCCAGGGCATCCCCGTCTCGGCGGTTCACCGCCTTCACAAGAATAGGTCCCAAGGGGGTGACGAGTACGACATGGTGCTCGTCATCTGTGACCCAGTCGAGGGTCACCACCCAATATTTAAGGTCAAGGCAGTCTGCTCCTTATCGGGCATCTCAATTGAGAGGCCCAGGAAGCAGAATATAGTTGGGCAGTGTCATCGCTGCCAACTATACGGCCATAGCCAAAAACATTGTTACGCACCGCACAGGTGCGTAAAATGTCTAGGCGAACACGCCACGGCAGATTGCCCTCGTCCCAAGGACAGGGCTCTGTGTACAGAGCCGCCTAGCTGCGTGCTATGCGGTCAATCTGGCCACCCGGCTAACTACAGGGGCTGTCCCAAAGCCCCCAAACAATTCGCCAACAGACTGGCGAATCGCGCCCAAGCCCGTCAGCAGAGGGAAAGCCCCCTGACGAAAGCCCCATCCAAGGACCTCCCTGAGCGTCTCAGCCCACAGAGGCCCTCTCCTTGGAACCAGCTAAACCACCAGCGTGCCTTCCCTGCCCTGGTGAAATCCCAGCCCAACCCGTTGCCAATGCCTGGCCTAATGGACAATCCAGTCCCAATGCCCACTCCAGTGGCTCGGCCCCAGGTCCCTCTTCCCTCCCCTAGCCCCCGGCCTTCCAACCAGGAAGAGGAGAGTACTATCGACACCCTCATGAGGTTCCAGGTGTTTATCTCACCTGAGGCCGACTGCTTAGCAGCCGAGCTCAGGTTAGCTAAGGACCTGAAACAGATCAACGAGATTTACGCGAGATATCCTAGGATCGCGGAAGCCCTTCGTAACCTCAATCAAACCCAATAATGGATATCACACCCGTAGCATCGAGCACCCAACCCCGGTCCCTAAAGTTAGGCTTTTTTAATGCTAATGGCATGGGAGGGCAACGCGACGAGATCGCGTCCTTCCTTCGCGATTATCAAATAGATATTTTCCTCATCCAAGAGACTTTCCTAAAACCCAGCAATCGTGATCCTAAAATTGCCAACTATCGTTTAGTTCGCAATGATAGGACACGTTGCCACAAAGGCGGTACGCTCATCTACTACCGCAAGGAACTGCACTGCATCCCAATCGACCCCCCTCCCCTAGAATCCCTACTGGAGGTTTCAATCTGTCGGCTAGCCATGACAGGTCATCAACCGCTTCATATAATGTCTGCCTATATGCCCCCCTCAAACACGTCTGAGAATCATAACCTCCTGGTTAATGATCTCACCAAACTCTTCGGCATGAGTGGTTCCGTTATCATAGCGGACGACTTCAACGCCAAACATCCTGCCTGGAATAGTAGTATGACTAACCCGAGAGGGAGAGTCGTCTGCGATCTAGGCCAGACCATCAACTTTGATCCCATTGCTCCTATGGAGAAGACGCACTATCCCGACACCACTAGTCATCGTCCCGATGTGCTCGATATAGCGCTGCTCAAGAATGTTAGCCTTAGGTTACATTTAATTGAGACGCTACACGAGCTTAACTCTGACCACCGCCCAGTGCTCATGCACCTAGTTTCTCGCTCGGGTATCTCTGACCCTAGCCAACCCACTCCTACCACCCTAATAACCGACTGGAGGAAAGTAAGCGATATGCTGAAATCCGACACGTCACCGCACCTAGACGGTATCCCCGACCACATTGTCTCAGTCGCAGACACCGAGGCCGCTATCGACTCGTTTACAGCTCACGTGCAATCCATTTTAAAGGATTGCTCTCGGGAAGTCCCAGTGTTGAGTGATCAACGCTGGAAACTACCCGACGACATCCGTGAACTGATAAACGAGAAGAACGCGGCCATACGTGCCTATAGCGTCTGGCCCTGCGATGAGAACAAAGCTCACATGCGTTATTTACAGCGTGCTGTAAAGAAGCGCACTAGTGAGTTTCGTTCGAATCAATGGGACAAGATGCTCAGCGAACTAGAGCCAACTCACCAAGCCTTCTGGCAACTTCAGAGGAAGCTGAGGTCCTCCGAGGAGGCCTCTTCTCCACCTCTCATCCGTCCTGACAAGAGCGTCGCTTTTGACGACTCTGAGAAGGCAGAATGCCTGGCCGACAGTTTGGAATCACAGTGCTCCCCTAGCACCCTTCCAGTAGACAAGCAGCACCTCGATGAGGTGGATGCAGAAGTCGAACGAAGGGCCGCTCTCCCTCCCGTAGAAGACCCCGACGATCCCCTCCCTCCGGTCACTCCAGACGAGGTGAAGGATATAATCGACAAGCTCAAGCCTCGGAAAGCCCCTGGCGCCGACGGCTTCACCAATAGGATTTTTAAAACCCTCCCCGCTCAGCTCATAGTCCTTTTGGCAGCCATCTTCAATGGCGCCTTGAGCAACAACTTGTTTCCCCAAGTGTGGAAAGAGGCCACCGTCATCGGTATTCCCAAACCTGGGAAACCGAAAGTTCAGCCTTCGAGCTACAGGCCGATCAGTCTCCTGAGCGCGCTCGGCAAAATCTATGAGAGACTTATTTATAAGCGACTCAGAGATTATGCCGAGACAAAAGGCCTCATTCCCGATCAACAGTTCGGTTTCAGAACCGAACATTCGTGCATACACCAAGTCCACCGCATCGTCGAACACTTGAGCGCTGGTTTCCAGCGTGGAGCGATGACGGGGGTGTTGTACTTCGACATAGCGAAAGCCTTCGACAAGGTCTGGCACAACGGCTTATTATACAAGCTGTATAAACTCGGTGTGCCGGACCGTCTCGTGCTCATCTTACGAGACTTTCTGTCGGATCGCACCTTTCGCTACCGCGTGGGAAAATCTCTATCTTCTCCCCACCCCATCCGAGCCGGAGTCCCTCAGGGTTCCGTCCTCTCTCCTCTAGTTTTCACGCTGTTCACCAGCGACATCCCAACGAACAAGAAAGTTCAGGTTGCCCTATTTGCCGACGACACGGCTATTTACTACACCGGCCGATCTCAGGTTTGCATCCATCGTGCACTTCAACAGGCCGCCGATTCACTCGGCGCTTGGTTTCGTAAGTGGAGGATCGAAGTAAACCCTGAGAAGAGCCAGGCTGTACTCTATCAGAAGTTACGCCATCAGCGACCGTCACCTGCCCCCATCACTATGTTCGGCAAGCCTATCCCTTGGGAGAAGCAAGCCAAGTACCTCGGTGTCATCCTCGACGAACACCTGACTTTCGCGGCCCATATCAAAGCAGCTCGTAACCGAGCAGCCTTTGCCATGGGCAGACTCCACTTCATGCTAGTCAAAAAGAGCAAGTTGTCACTCAAGTGCAAGTTGCGTCTTTACACGGCAGTTATCCGACCTATCATGACGTACCCTTGTGTCGTATTCGCTCATGCCCATCCCCGCCACATCCACAGGATGCAGACCTTGCAGAACCGCTTTCTCCGTAAGATCACCGGAGCCCCCCCTTACGTCCGTAACGATAGTCTTCACCTAGATCTTAGAATCCCCACCATCCAGCAATTCATGAAACGTCTTGCAAAGCGTTTTTTCGACTCCTCTATTAAGCATAGGAACCCCCTGATCGCATCGGCCGCCCGATACGACCCATCGCGTATCAGCTCAGTCCGCCGTCCTCGGCACACTCTTGTCACCCCCGACGACGCTATTACCCTCTTACAGGAAAGTAGCAAAGACACCAGCACCGTACGTAGAAAATACAGATACAAACCGAAGACATACCGACCTCGCCGCCGAGGTCCGGCGCGTAATCCCCGTTCAATTCCCCCCCGACCCTTGCTAGAGCCAGCCCGCGATGCTGAGCCAGTAATTTCAAACGAGCCCCTAAATAATGACACTCAGATCCAGCCTGTCCCTTTGCTGCCCCCAGCGACGCCCTAAGCCGAGGTTCGTACCCCACAGGGGGTGCCCTTAGGCGTGGTCGCTTAGTTTTTAGTTATCATGCCCCTGGCTGGAGGCCTTAGCTTCAAGGCATCCACAGGTATAGTCCGGTTAAGCAGTAGCCAGTCTCTTCTAGACTGAACTGCGAGATGCCATTCCCAAAAAAAAAAAAAAATAAAAAAAATAAAAAAAAAATAAAAAAAAATAAAAAAAAAAAAAAAATAAGCGCGGTCCTTTTCCATCGCGCGCCGTCGTCGAGTGAAGACCGTCTGCTCTGCTGTTGCTCCGTCGTGTGTCGTCAGCGCCGCGTGTCCATCTGCGTAGTCCCGGAGTGTGAAGTGAAGATGCCGAGGGAAACTGGTGCTACGCTTGCTCTGCCTCTCTCTTCTCTGTTTCTTTACGGAACGTCAACGTGCACGTGGTAAGGTAACTGGTTCGGTGTTGAGTGGTAATAAATTGGTTTGAAGGTATCTGGTAACTGGTTCGGAGGTATGTGGTAATGGTTCGAAGGTATGGTAATTGTGTGACGGGTACTATGTCACTACATGTATATTGTTACATTCGGCTAGTGCTATATATCAAATTAATCGTGAAGAACAGTGCTACAATAGTATGCTATAGGAAATCTAGTTTTCGAACCTCGAAATTGATTATTTCGCCTCCGAAAAAGTGGTAGGTATATTTACCTTAGTGATGGTTTTTAAACAAGAAATAAGTGTTTATTGTGATTAAAACATGTGTGTTAACGGATAAATAGTGCTTAATTAGTATAGTGAGAATATTGTTAAGGGTCCGTGCACCTAATTAACTCATTTTCAACATTTTTGATCACTGTTTGTGGGAAAGGGAAGAAGAAGTTGTACCTTTTTTATTTTTATTACAAGAGTCAGGTTCTTATTCTTGTCGAATGCGGCAACATTTTTTAAAAATAATGTGCATATTAATGGCAATCACCCATATTCAAAACCCCTTTTCCGCAAAAGTAACGAGCGAGTGATGTTTCGGGTTCCCTGAACAAAGAACTACAAAATATTCTGAACATTAAAAATTATGAATAGCATCATTATATGGTCTACTCGTAAAGTAGCTGGAAACATTATTGATTTCAATACGAAATATAGCAGAAAAAAAATGATGAAAAAACGTAATTTATGGAAAATGTCGAGACAAGTAAGTATTTTTTTCTATACCTTAGAAACACTTTAAAGAAAATTTAAAAATTACTCATTAATCTCAAGGTACCCTTTTAATAGAATCTGAATTTTAATTTATAAATAAACAATAACTTCATTTCGTAAATTAATGGCAAAGTAAACTATATTATCGACCGCCCAAACCCGATCCCGTCAGTAACGACCGGGCTCTCCCAGCGTGAGCACGTATCACTTTGTTTCGCAAGCGCTCGCGAGTTATACGTAAATATATTTCCAAGATACACGCAGACTACCACAGTTTGATACATTAAGTATTTAGGTATTTTTTGACGTCGGTTGTTTATAAATTGTTAAGATATATTTCGTCTTCAATATTTTCATTTTTGGACACCAAAAACCACGAAAACGACACCCATGAAGAAAAACCCGATAATTTTCGTCAGCGCCATCTTGGATTTTCATTTTGACCTCATTTTCATTATCAGCGACACCAAAAACCACGAAAACGACACCCATGAGAAAAAAACCAATAATTTTCGTCGGCGCCATCTTGGATTTTTATTTTGACCTCATTTTCATTATCAGCGACGCCAAAAACCACGAAAACGACACCCATGAAGAAAAAACCGATAATTTTCATCAGCGCCATCTTGGATTTTCATTTTGACCTCATTTTCATTATCAGCGACACCAAAAACCACGAAAACGACACCCATGAAGAAAAAACCGATAATTTTCGTCAGCGCCATCTTGGATTTTCATTTTGACCTCATTTTCATTATCAGCGACACCAAAAACTTTTTTTTATTTATTGTTTTGTAAAATGTTCATGTGTCTGAATTCTTCGAATACAAAATTTTTATTTTGATTGTGATAAATGTACTGTTCACACACATTCCAGACTTTTATTCCTAAGCCGTACTGACTTTATAATTATGTTTCATAAAATAATATCGTGTACACTCTACAGGATTAAAATTGTTTAAGCGATCACTACGCTCGAACTTCACCCGTGTGTGCGTGTATCTGCATGAACAATGCACACAAACATAGGATCGCAATGAATTTGCCTAAACTCTAGCGAGTGAATATTATGCACGGCCTCTTAAATTGTACAAACAAAAACAACTGGCTTCGTAAAGTTGTAAGTACGTAAATAACCGTGTTCAAAAAACAGGCGCAGGCGCAGGCGGCAAAATAAACAGTGAGTATACAAATTCCAATTAATTTCTAATTAGACTATAGTAAATAAACTAATAAGATTATGGTCTTATTGGAAAGGAAATATGATCTAGTTTATTTTAAAATTATAAAAAAATATTAAATTAATATTTTAATAGCAAACTATCTGCTTTCATCACTGTTTTTTAAGTTCTACATTTTTTTTGAGTTTCAAATTAATATTAGATATTTTTTTTTTTATTATTTATATTGCATAATTAATCAGCTATTTACTGAAAATTTTATTAAGATATATCTCTTGTAGTTTGCGATCGTCAAGTGTTTTTAACTAAGGTGTCCAAAATACCTGCGAATATTTCGCGAGTATCGCGAAACTTCGCTGTTAATCATTTTGGGTCACGTGACTTTTTGCTGCTCAGTGGACGCCACGATACTTACAATTGAATAGGATTATTGTCTCCACCAAGCGATCCCATCGTCTTCATCGTCTGCACTCTTTTCTCTTCCGCTTTGTCAAGTTGGAGCTTGTTCGACTACGTTCTGCGCTTTCGTGACTTTTGGAGCTATCGCTTGCTGGCACCACACGGTCTGGAAGGAGAAGTTATTGGGTTGAATGGCTTTGTTCTAGTGTATTGATCGAACATGGTGTGGGGCATATTTCTTGTCATATCGATGGCAATCTAAACTGAGTGTGACTGATAATTTGATCCCGAATACAAAGCATACCAAACTGTTAACAGGACCACTGAATCGCCGGAAAGTGTCGTTGGGGTTTTATCGTCTCGCGATTTAATTTCAATGCTGACAGTTTCCGAACATTGCACCACTGAATCACCTACACCCCTAACTTTATAAGTGGAGTGTAACGTCGGTACGTTAATTAATTTATAATAATAATAATGTTTATTTATAGAAAGCTTAGACATAGGTTACAAAATGTTTTAACAGGCTAATTTAGGTCAGTATAAGTGGTGTAGTCATCTGTAGCCGAACTAGGCAGAGCCTGTATTTCGACTATCAGCGCCAAACCTCTCGAATATTAAACATATGAAATTGCCAGTAACATTACATTTGTTTCTTGTACAAAATTATTTTAACATTTTTATAATATATTTACTTTCGCTATTTATTTTTTAATACAAACAAATTAAAAGAGTTTGTGTAGTGTTTGCATGCATGGCCTCTTATTTGTGTGAGATGGGAATGTACGTGTCTGATGTGTAAGAGGATGTGTGTGGTGTGATGTGGTGTGCGCGCGTTTGTGTGTAATAATATATGTATAATATAATTGTATGTTATAATATACATATTACTATGGTTTTTTTTTATTAGGATGCTATGTACAAAAGAAGTGGTGGGAAGGAGTAGTGGGTTGTATTTTAATTTACTGTGTTGTAGGAGGGCAACGCTTAGTATGTATAATTGCCTGACGGTCATGACCTCCCATTTCTCGTATAATGTTGTTGTAGAGAATCGGATAGGCTTGAATGTTGCAACCTTCAGTATTGCACGCTGGGCTATCTCGATAGACTTCAAAGTTGTTTTTGATGTTCCTCCGCAAGAAAATATACAATATGTAAGAAGCGATTGACAAAGAGCGTAGTATATCTGCTTTAGCAACTTAAAGTCAGCAATGTGCCTCAGGTTTCTAAAAATATATATGAGCTTTCGTATTCTTCCGCATAGCAGCCTAACATGTTCCTGGAAATTGAGATTGCTGTCTATGATAACTCCTAGATATTTCAGTGTATGCACGCGTTCCAGTGAAGGACACTTGCAGTTTCTTCCGGAGTGACACTCGTGCGATACGATATTTCGCGCGATGCTATGTCCAGTTACATTTTTTATGCTAAAGCAGATGTACATGGTTTTGTCGATATTTAATGTAAGTATGTTACTCTGAAGCCAATTTCTCACGATATCGAAGCCCCGCTGTGCAGCACCGAAAGCCTCTTCCCATGTATCAGCAGCAAAAGAAAGGGCAGTATCGTCAAAAGATAAGATTTCACCATGGGTAAGTTCCGAACTCGTGAGACCATTTATATACACAAGAAATAAACTGGGTCCCAGTATGCTACCTTGTGGTACACCGTGAGTAATCTGGATGTGGGAACTTTTAGAATTTTCTACACGAACCCACTGAGACCGGCCAGTCAAGTAACTAGTTAAAAGTTGCAACTGTCAAAAAAAATCAAAATCAAAGCATTTATTTCAAGTAAACCAGTTACAGGCACTTTTGAATTGTCGAAACAAAGATGAAAATTAAATGTAGCTACAGTTGGGACTGTAGCTACATTTAATTACACACCACAAGACATAAAAACTGTGAAAGTACTGTAGTTGCCCATTCCCTAGCGTAGATCTCTATGGAGAAGAACGGGCAAGAAACTCCATGGACACTCTTTTAAATCAGAATATTGTTACAAAATCTTGGTTACATCATTCATGTTGAGATGGTATATTATGTGAGAACAATGTAGCAAGATGTGCACGTTAAAAGTGTCCACAGTAAAACAAAACAAAAAAAAAAACAATTCAAAAACTAAAATAATTCATTAAAATAAGCCATGGCAACTGAGAGATGACCAGTCACAACTGACAGCGCCCGTTCACGGACATGACGCATAGATCAGCACCATTCAACTCAACCATTTTGAAGGGAACTAAATGATCCGACTCATGCGCCACCATCAGCGAGACTTTTGAGTGAGCATGACATATTCTCAACCGCAAGGGCACATTCAAGTCAAGAAAAGACGTAGGTTTCCAGTGAATGATAGCTTTCTAGTACATAGTACTCACACAATATGGGCTATGCGATTATATAATACTAAAGAGATTGAATCTATACAATGCAAAGATAGTTGTACAATCTTCAGCAGCTCCAACAATACCAATTAATGCTATCAATTTAAGCGCCCCTGTCCTTGTGGAGCAGGACCAGCATTGAGCCAAGCATTTTTATCAGCGATATAATCGCTCAACTTGTAATATGCTTGCTTACATAGTGTGCGTTTAATACATGTTTTAAATTTCGTCTCATTCAGTTCAAGAATACTTTGTGGAATTTTATTATAGCATCTCAAACAGTACCCCATGAAAGATGAGTCTACTTTAGCGAGTCTGAAGCCTGGCTGAACTAGTTGGTCCCTATTTCTAGTACTGTAATTATGTCTGTCACCCCTTTTACCAAAAAGGTGCAGATTTTTTCTGACGTACATTATGTTTTCGTAGATGTATTGACAATGTACTGTCATGATGCCAATATCCTTAAACAGTTCCCTTAGAGAATCGCGCCTACGAAGATTATATATGGCTCTGATGGCTCTTTTCTGCAGAATAAATATAGACTCAATATCTGCAGCCCGTCCCCATAGCAAAATGCCATGAGACATTATACTATGAAAGTAACTAAAATAAACCAGTCTAGCGGTATCTACATCAGTATATTGACGGATTTTTCTAATGGCATATGCTGCTGAACTTAGCCGCCCCGCAAGAGATGTTAAATGAGAACCCCATTGTAGCCTTGAATCAAGCGTAATCCCCAGGAAAACCGTTTTATCTACGAATTCAAGTTTCTCTTTATTCAGTACTATCTCACAATCACTACTTTTAACATTCGGTAAAGCAAATCTTATGCATTTGGTTTTTTTTTCATTTAATACCAAATTGTTTGCTGTGAACCAATTTTGGACCTGAAGTAGGGTATTATTTACGTCATCTAGATTTTGGGCCCGCCTATTTATCTTAAAAATTAAGGAAGTGTCATCAGCAAATAACACCATATTTTGAGGTTGGTTTTTCAATAAATAGGGTAGATCATTTATATATACTAGAAAAAGGAAAGGACCCAATATTGAGCCTTGTGGAACCTCCATTTTTACTTTTAAACCATGTGAATTAACACCATTTATTTGAACATGTTGTTGTCTATCATTCAAATAAGATTTTACCAAACTAAGTGCAAGTTTACCCAGTCCGTAATGCTTAAGTTTCAAAAGTAATGTGTCGTGATTTACAAAATCAAACGCTTTGGAGAGGTCACAAAAAATTCCTATGGCGTCTTGAGACTCTTCCCACGCAGTAAATATGTGCTTTAATAAGGTTACACCGGCGTCAGTTGTACAACGTCCCTTAGTGAAACCAAACTGTTGATCATGTAAGATTCTGTTGGTGTTAAAATGATAGAGCATTTGATTAAGCATTACCTTTTCAAAAACCTTGCTAAAAGCTGGTAAAACCGAAACAGGTCTATAATTATAGTGTCTTTACTGTCCCCGGATTTGAAAAGAGGTATGACTTTACTGTATTTCATTAAATCAGGGAAAACTCCTTGGTCTACACTACTGTGTACCTCTAATTCCTAATCTTTCGAGTTTGTCCAGTAAGAGGGTATCAGAAATCGTATCAAATGCCTTTGCGAGATCTAGAAAGATAGTGAAACATTTTTTCTTTTTATCTAAATTGGAAGTAACAAAATCTATAAGTTTATCTATGGCATGCTCAGTTGATTTACCTTGTCGAAAACCATATTGGTTAGCTGAAAGCAGATTATTTTTTTCCAAATATTTAACTAGACGTGAATTTATATATTTTTTTAGTATTTTTGATATCGCTGGTAAATTAGATATTGGTCGATAGTTATTGATGCGATTTCTGTCCCCACTCTTATAGATTGGACAAACTTCGGCTTTTTTAAGGACGTCAGGGAACACTCCGCTCTGCAGACAATAATTTATGATCTTTGTAAGAGGTGGTACAATGATGTTTCTATAGGTTTTCAGAAATTTATTAGTAATATTGTCTCCACCACTGGCTCAGTCTGATTTTAGGTCGAGGATGAGACGTTCTACCTCCTCTTCAGTTGTGTCTATGAGAGCATACGAATGCGGACTTATTTATAACAACTTTGCTCGTAAAGGGTCTCTTATTTCACCAATTTCAATATCGTAATGTATCTCATTACGTACTTGTGCTGTAAAGAAAATGCACGGTTTATACTTTTTTAAATCTTAGCCAAGAGTTTTTATTTCAGAAAAGTGGTCAACATTTTCTGAATAAATTTAACTTTGGGAGATGAAATATAATAAATAAACATTTAATTCTTTAATTTAATTAATTTTTACAATAAATTACAACCATTTATCTTTAACAAAAATACAAAAATATTAATTTACTTTATTTGTAATACTGGCTATTTTTGCTTTAAAAAAAGCGCGAAGTAGAAATTATTTATTCCGCGCGCTTTTTCTTTTCGCTGTATTGTTTTTATTTGTTTTATTTATTTCCTCGCAAATATGTTATAAAACGACGTATGACATACGTGCGCTTTGATAATTACAGCCTCTGCTTTTTTATCGCCCTCGCCTACGGCTCGGGCTAGCAATATCGCCTCGGCTGTAATTTTCAACTTACCGCACTTATATCATAATGTACTATTACAAAATGACTTAGTTATGAAACACCGATGGCTTCCACTATCCAGCAGTGCGCACGCTCAATGATAAACACCGTGAACGTCAGCTGCATCGATCACAGCTGTAGATAATAGAACCGAGTGTATGCCTATAGATTTATTATGCATATGTGCCTTGTTTACGTGAATAGGTGGCGAATCCGCGACGGTTAAGGTGGCGGGGTCGCAGGTCGCCGGCGCAGGCGCAGCGCCTTCACTCCCAGCGCAGCCCGCAGTCGCGATACTTGAATGGAATGTGACTAAACTATAGGCGTTATCATTATGAATTAGCGAAAGTCTCACTGAAATCAGTTTAGACACAGGTGTGGTACCTCGTCAATTCACAAGGCTAAGAGAACTAGGAGGTGATAGGGAAAAGAAAGACTGGTTGGTCCCACCAGATTGCGTAAGTTCGATGAAATGCCAATCCAACTTCGATTCCAATATGCGCTTAGCCTCCCGTTTGCCTCCGTGTTAAGATTTGTGCGTCTTCTCTCGTAGCCCAGCCACGCGGCCACAGAGAAGTATTCCACAGGATGCCGATTCTTGAGATTTGGTTACGAAGGACCACATGTACCGGATTGAGGCGCCGGTACAGGATTTTGGCATATCTGTGTCCTGGTTTCTGGGCCTTTTTGAGGAATTTTCGGGAGTAGAATAAATCAAAATGCTTTTACGTTGAAAACCATAATGGCGTATATATTAAAAATTAAAAACGGTTACATTGATCGAGGAGAGTGGGGTAAGGGAACAATGCATTAGCCAATGTCAATGCCGTATTTATCGTATCGTGTGAGCTTGAAGGTAAATACCCATATTTACCTTGAACCGAGAAATGCAAGAAGATTAAACATAGTTAACGTAATCCTATACCGAAATAAGGAGACGAACAAGACTCACGAACATAGCAGAAGTGATAGCAAAAAGAAAGTGGAAGTGGGCGGGCCATATATGCCGTAGACTGGATGGAAGATGGGGGAAGGAAACGCTGGAGTGGAGACCACGGACGGGGCGGAGGAGCGTGGGAAGACAACCGACTAGGTGGACAGACGATCTCACTAAAGTGGCCGGAAGAAACTGGATAGCCATGACACAAAACCGCCAAAAGTGGAGAGAATTGGAAGAGACCTACACTCAGCATTGGGTGGCCAAAGGTTGAAGAAGAAGAAGAACGTAATCCTAAGCAAGGCCGTTGCCGCTCAATCCAATTCGAGAATTGAATTGTATTGGGCGGCTGTGTCCAACGTTGTAAACCAGTTGCTCTTGAGCCCATCGTGCCAGAAGGGGCTGTGGACTTCTCCATCTGAAAACAAAGACAAACATTATTTTTAGGGGATTATTTACTTTATTATCGCACCGCTCGATCTACAAGGAAAAGCAACTAATGCCGAGGTTGGTCCGTGGACGGGTGACCATTCATATGCTATCGAGTCCCCTTTGTGTCTCGGAAAGCACGTTGAGCCGTTGGTCCTGGTGTCATTTGTAGATCTTGACAGTCAGAAACCTAAAGGTTTGAAAACCAGGAGACTAGATAGCAGTGCCGGATTAAGCAAACGCGATTATGGAGATACTTTGTCGATTAATGCAGAGAAGATCCTTAAAACAAGAGAATGCATGAGCGAGCGAAGCGAGCTCAAAAATTTTGACCACCCTCTCTAGATGAATTAAATTGTATTAGCTCATTTATTCAGAAATGAGAATTGGAGTAAATCTGTCAACTTATGAACTTTTATTGAATTGAGTACCTACCCAAGTAGAAAGTATTAAAAAAAAGTGTAGTATTTAACCCCCAACGTCGGCGGTGGGCTGGTTTGGATACGCGGATCCCCGCGGGGCCCGTAGCAATCGCTACTCCTGCTACTGGGTTAATCCGGCACTGCCAGATAGCCTAGCCTTATCTCAACTTGTTGGAGTCGGTTAGTAGATCATCTTCATCTGACGATGTGTCTGTTTCTAATTTGAAAGTAACAGCTTTTTACTAAATGCATATTATAAGTTAATTATAACAGAAAAGCATTTATTTTGATTTTCGCCTGTCTGGCTGCCCGCCTGTCTGTCTGTCTGTCGGAAAATTAAAAAAAAAGTTGGATTCTAGAACGTAAAAAGAAGTTTCAACGAACAATGGTTCGAATAAGATTTGATATTTAGCCTTTGAGAAATGGGACTTTTTCATGAAACTGCAGCAGCAACTTCGTTTTTTATTAACATGCATACCAGCTATGAAAAATATATTTACACAGTTTCACTGTGGTAGAGTGTAAATTGACCTAAGAATCTGCGTTAATAATATTGTTAGTATATTGTTTGGTGCTACGGAATGCTTTGTGTGCGAATCCGACTCGCACTTGGCCGGTTTTTTTTATTTATCTAGGCTAGATTTTTTTGTATATGGGGTGTAAACGGACCCTTCACCAAGCGGTCAACCAAGCATTCTGTACATCAAACTATAACTTAGTTTCTCTACGCAAATATTATTGCTGGAATACAACTTTTTTTTGGAGTGAAAATTGACATTTTGATCGTAATCACTCTAGAAAACTCATTGTTTTAAAGGTTAAACATACCATTATTTGAACGTCGTCTAATTCTGACTCCCTTTTTCCGATTAGCCCTCGCACGGATGACATTGTCGAGTGCTAGTAGGAACTGAAACAAGAAAACAAAATGAGGTCAAAACAAATAAGAGAATACATTAAATAGAATATGTTCAAGTTACTGTCACTGCTAGCGCTACTGGACTACCTCGTTGATCTATTGGTGGCAAGAGCGACTGCTAAGCATGAGATCCTGGGTTCGATTCCCAGGGCGGGGAGTGTTCTTGGGTTTTTCCTTCAGAAATGTCTCAGTAGGTACTAAGCACGGTTCTGGATGTGTGCCCGGTTGATGGCAATAGGCTCGCCCCCTATTATATGGGACTCAAACATAACTGGCAAAATGTGGGAGTGATGTATGGTACACCTCTGCCTAACCCTGGGATAGCAGGCGTTATGTTATGTTACTTGGGAAATAGAATAATAATAATGTGAACAACGTTAACAAAGATTCTAAGTAAGTAGGTTTATTTTAAGAATAGATTGTTTATCTTAACAAATAAATAAATTGAAGTGTCTGGTGGCATTCTCCGAATAACAGCTTTTTACTGAATGCATAAATGAAAGTATATTATATTTTTAAGTTTGCCTTTCTCTTAGTTCCGGCAAATCTCCGAAAAGGCTGGACTGAATTTGATGGGACTTTTACTGGCAGATAGCTGATGTAGTAAAGAGGAGTAGTTAGGCTCGGCGCAAACGGGCCACGAACCACAGCCACCAGTGGCTGTGGTTTGTTTGTCGACTGCTATAACGAGTGGCCGCCACCGGCCACACGTGTGCGGCGAGTTTCAACAAAATGTATGAAAAAGCGTGCGAACTGCTTGTCGCTGGCTACCGGTGGCTGTGGTTGGTGGCCCGTTTGCGCCGAGCCTAAGGAGTTATTTTACTTTTATTTTAGAAAAAATATTTGGGTTCCGTGCAAAACAAAGCCCTTGAAATGGTGGGAGTTATTCTACTTTTATTTAAAAAAAATGATTAGGGTTCCGTGCAAAACAAAGCCCTTGAAATGGAGAAATAATATTTTTATAACAATTGCACGCGAAAGTAGGAGATCCCGGGCAAAAGGAAACAGCTAGTTTCTCATAACAAAGTATAGACAAGAAACCTCGTTTCGCAACTTGAATAGTTTCTATGCCATGTCACTCACCGCTGCACATTGCGTGCAGTCGTGCACTTTTGCATAATCATAGCTACCTATAGCTCAAGTGTAATTATCATAGTATAAGAATGCAGGAGGACGGGTTCGGTCCCACTAGTTCTACAACAAACACAAACGTTTTGGTGAGCGAGACCTATGTCGAGCAGTACACGTGTTTCGACTGAAGTAATGATAATTGTATCTCATCCGTTGCTCCGATATTAGTCTTAATAATACCTAGCAAAATACACCTGTGTGTGGAACACGACACAATAACCCAATAAAATAGTTAACGTAGCAGAAGTACCACAACGACATAGTAAAACTATAATCATATTTTGCTTATACTGGAAAATATGATTATAGTTTCATTATGTCGTTGTTTGCTAACCTCTTATTGCAAGGAAAGACGAAAAAAGATTAAATCAATGCGACGTCAGTTACAATAGAAATGTATAAATAAATACCTCAACTACCGTCTTCAGTTTATCGAAGCTCTGCAATAGCTTTATATAATCACTCATCATTAAACTGTCTAGTTTTAAACCGAACTTTAACATTTCTTTCTTAATTATACTCGAGCAATATGATAGTAGAACTGTTAAGATTTATTTTTAATGCACGATATACGTCTGGCTGCTTGCAACGAACACAAAGGCAGACTGATGCTCAAAAGCCAGACTGTCCATTTTAAGTAGCGCGCCCCAGAGCTGGCCGGCTTGAACCCCTGGGGGTGTGCAAACATAGGTGCACCGCGGTACTACCGCGCTCTCTGAAGGTCGACCTCTTTTAAACTTTATCACTCAGGACATAAGAGTAAAAATTGGTCGACCGCCAGTGAACTAGTAGTACAAAGAGGGTTGGACCCCACAGAGTGATAAATATTACAGAGGAGCGATAGCAAAGACAGTCATTTCAATGTGCCATCTCCTTCTTCCTTACGCAATGTCCCGCGAGTTAGAAAGAGGATATACTAGGTCAAATTCAAATTTGCCACCGAAACTAGATTAGTAGTTAGCTAAACTTAATAAGACAACAAAAAATATTTTGATAAAGATAATTTTACCGATATACCAGCGAGGCAGGCCATCGCATCTCAATGGTAAAATAAATTTTAAGTCATTGACTCGAGAAAAGGACTCGTAATCGTGAAATAATCAACTATCAGCTGTCGACACGAATGTATGGAACTGATGACATATTTCTCGCTATTATAATGTTAATTCCATGGAAAAAGCCTAATCACACGCTCACATTAGACCACGCCTTTCTGGAACACGCCGTATTTGTTAGTAACTCTGTGGTCTCACACTGTAGTACAAAGTCCAGACGACAAATGATCATATACCATATTATGTTTTCTATGGTTAATTGTGATGTAGGGCGGAAACATCCCTATTATTAAACTGCTCTCCTTTTTAGTATTCCGTAGCGAAATATGAAATAAAATAATTACACAATACATCATAAATAATTTGTTGAGAATAGTCATAAAAAAAGGTGTAAGCGTTTTGTTTAGTTTAATCTAACAACATTTATGAAGAGTTTTAGATTTATAGATTTCGACTTAGCTACTAATCTAAAGACTACCTGAAAAGCATAAGTAATATTCTACTATGAATCAAAAGAATTGCAATTCAATTGTTCGGTTAATCGGAAGATTAACTAGCGTTAAAGATTAACACAACCGTTATAATCTGCTGACAAAAGACGTTTGGTGAATACATTAGCACACATAGAAAGCCCACCCATTTATACAACTATTGACACATAATTCGGGTAGTTTACCTACGGAACACTTTTACGGCATAGATACCGCTTTAACGTTTATTGAGAAGGTTGCTCTTTGAAAACGTTTTTTTGCTTCGGAAGGGAGTCTGATGTTAGACGCTCCAGTCAACCGTATATAAGTGGCAAGATTTTGATATATACAGCCCCTTTATGTCGTAGCAGTAAGGGCGATATTGTACCGCAATTTGTTGTCCCTGCACCCTGGCGTGTGGTTGACTGATGGACAAAATAAAGAGGCACGAAGATTGTAAAATTTCATAGAATTACTTATTTTTTAAGTAATAATATAATAAGATTTCAAATATAAAACCACGAAGTATTGAAAAATAACACCACAAGAGACGACATGTTTTCACACCATCCCACCGCAGTAACAATGATCACTAACAAAAAGTAGTCTCTCAACGATTTCGAAAGATATAATAGTAAAGTCTCTGACTTGAGTATAATATGAATAGAGAACTAGCTTAACTCTAACCAAGATGATTCTGTCAATGTCATTTAGCACTCAGGATTACCCGTTCGCCATTTTATATATTAGTCGCACGATGACCTATATGAGTAAGAAGACATCAATACAAACAAGAAAGTTCTGGAATATGTTGCCTTAAGTGTAACGTTGCCGAGATATTTAAATGCGAAGATTGCTAAATGATACAGATGCGCCGCGATATCCACGACGATTACGACCAATCAAAATGGCGCTGCGTACGTGTGCCAGCTCAAATAGAAATTTAAAGAATTACCTTAGGCGCAGTCTTCATCCTGGCGTAACACTGGTGTTGACTAAAGAATTTTGTATTTGTTAAATTGGTCATTATTCCAGACACACAAACAAAAGCAGATAAAATTACAGTTATACAATTATAAGCGTGTAACTACGTTGGGACACGAAGCTAGACTGGCTTGTGAGTGAAGTCCCGACAATCCGAACCGCGCGCCGCCAGGCGTGCGCACATTCAGGGATGAACCACAGAGCAAAGACTATCACAGAGCGAGCGCGGCATTAATGGCAGAAAAGTAACTGTAACTTTTATTCATATTAAATAAAACACAGTAAGCTTCCAGTACTATAATAATATTAACATTAAAACCATATTGCTGTATCTATAGATTACGCAAGTAGTCTGTCTGCCTTCATCCGGCAGCATGTGTACAGAATGGAATTTTGAGAAGGAGCACTAAAAGCAGGTTCATTCAATTTTATCGTTACACCTAAAAGAAAACGATCTTAGAAGACTATCTATACATTTTATAGGAATTTCGATATGCATCACAGATTTTTCTAGTATACTTTTCGACAGCAAGATCATAAGTGATAAATAAGTCCGCGAACGGAACAAAAAATGTAAGGATGGAAACAAATTATTATTTTTTTAATTATTAAAGAGTTACACACAGAATGCTGTATGTAATTTATTTTCCGACCACTTTTTTGAATGGTTTTTGGTCCTAATATAAACGAAAGAATGCAGAATTTTGTTGCCTGGTTTACAGACGATCACAAACATTTTCTATGTCACTTTCGTGTGATGTACCTACTTAATAAGGAGTATCCTATCTATGTACCAATCACGTTCTATTCTATGTGTTAGTTAGTAGCTGAGGGGAACACGCACACTATAATGACCAGACGAAACACGATCGATATCGTGTCTCTGTCTGTACACAGATGTTATGGTGTACTGTGGAAGATGTAGGGGGAGCCCCTTTAGCATTCCGTAGCGAAATATCAATGAGAAAGCAATAGTCAAAAATCAAAATCACAATATTTTATTTCACATAGGCCTAGATAGGCACTAATAAAACGTCGAAATAGGTGAACGGTTCGCGTTGGTCGTTTCCATGGAGAAGAACCGGCAAGAAACTCCATGGTTACTCTTTTCAAATCATTTGGTATTACAATATTATTTTGTTACATCATTAGTACATAAGTATGGGGGGACAGCGTAGGCCCGACAATAGGTCGTTGCTTACTATACAGAACCGGCCAAGTGCGTGTCGGGCCAAGCAGTGCAGGGTTCCGTAGTAACCCGTTATATTTTAGTTTTTGTTTTTTAATAAAAGTCTTCACCCGTTATAAACAAGCAACTACTTCATCTTAGTCACTTTATAGGATTTATTCTAAGGATTTTGTATTTGGTACAAAATTATCCAACACCCTAGTTCAACGACTATTACTGCTAAACTAATAAAGTTATAGCTATAGTTTACCTTTATTAAAGTTCATGAAATGCACTATCATCATGAATTTTTCCAAATTTTTCATGCCAGCAGTTTAGCTTTTAGAGGGGGGGGACGCCCTACTGGAACAAAAATTTGCACTTTAAAGTTTAATATTTCGTAAATGGAGCATTGATAAAAGAAAAAAGCAAATCGAAAAGTGAAATTAGCAACTCCTAAGTCATTTTAAAAGACCTATTCAACGATACCCCACACGATGGGGTAGACTCTAACGGAGGAAGCTTTGTGGGCCTCTCGCAGTCCTCTTGTTGTTGTTGTATTATAGCAATCCATACGATGCCTTACACCAAAGCTGCAAACTCAACATACACAACGCAAATAGTGCACACATATGTGATTGAATATTTATTGATTGTGACAAGGAGCTCGCAATCAAATAGATCATCTATTAACTTATCTTTATTTCTCTTAAGGAAACATGTTCCCCTATCGTCTTTTTGTTTTAAATGAGGAGCGATCATTTGAGTTGTCATGTTTAAATATTGCATTGCTGGCCTTGTGGTGTCGACCCTGACTAACAGGACTTGGCCCGCGCGAGTTGGTAGATGTGTGTGACACGTGTCTTTAATGTTATGATCTTTTAAAGTCATCAGCCGAGCGCGGATAGTAGTACTATCCAGTAGCTTTTGACATTGACGGTGGGTGGATAGTAGTAGTATCCAGTAGCGATTAACGTTAAAATAGTTTTTTAAATATCGATTTAAACGTGTTTGTCTATGGATTGGAGTGAATTGAATGGTTAACGTCCCATCTCTACAATATTTCTCAACTACCTACCACAGGACATAGCACGATTCCATTGACAAATGTCATAATTTACTAACTCTAACTCCGCCATTACGTAACGTGTTTCGTTATCGCGAATATCGTATTTCAATTGTTTTGTTATGTATATTGTTACATTCGGTTAGTGCTATATATCAAATTAATCGTGAAGAACTGTGCTACAATAGTATGCTATAGGAAATCTAGTTTTCGAAACTCGAAATTGATTATTTCGCCTCCGAAAAAGTGGTAGGTATATTTACCTTAGTGATGGTTTTTAAACAAGAAATAAGTGTTAATTGTGATTAAAACGTGTGTGTTAACGGATAAATAGTGCTTAATTAGTATAGTGAGAATATTGTTAAATTGTACAAACAAAAACAACTGGCTTCGTAAAGTTGTAAGTACGTAAATAACCGTGTTCAAAAAACAGGCGGAGGCGCAGGCGGCAAAATAAACAGTGAGTATACAAATTCCAATTAATTTCTAATTAGACTATAGTAAATAAACTAATAAGATTATGGTCTTATTGGAAAGGAAATATAATCTAGTTTATTTTAAAATTATAAAAAAATATATTAAATGAATATTTTAATGGCAAACTATCTGCTTTCATCACTGTTTTTCAAGTTATACATTTTTTTTGAGTTTCAAATTAATATTAGATATTTTTTTTTTATTATTTATATTCCATAATTAATCAGCTATTCACTGTAAATTTTATTAAGATATATCGCTTGTAGTTTGCGATCGTCAAGTGTTTTTAACTAAGGTGTCCAAAATACCTGCGAATATTTCGCGAATATCGCGAAACTTCGCTGTTAATCATTTTGGGTCACGTGACTTTTCGCTGCTCAGTGGACGCCACGATACTTACAATTAAATAGGATTATTGTTTCCACCAAGCGATCCCATCGTCTTCATCGTCTGCACTCTTTTCTCTTCCGCTTTGTCAAGTTGGAGCTTGTTCAACTACGTTCTGCGCTTTCGTGACTTTTGGAGCTATCGCTTGCTGGCACCACACGGTCTGGAAGGAGAAGTTATTGGGTTGAATGGCTTTGTTCTAGTGTATTGATCGAACATGGTGTGGGGCATATTTCTTGGCATATCGATGGCAATCTAAACTGAGTGTGACTGATAATTTGATCCCGAATACAAAGCATACCAAACTGTTAACAGGACCACTGAATCGCCGGAAAGTGTCGTTGGGGTTTTATCGACTCGCGATTTAATTTCAATGCTGTCAGTTTCCGAACATTGCACCATTGAATCACCTACACCCCTAACTTTAAAAGTGGAGTGTAACGTCGGTACGTTAATTAATTTATAATAATAATAATGTTTATTTATAGAAAGCTTAGAAATAGGTTACAAAATGTTTTAACAGGCTAATTTAGGTCAGTATAAGTGGTGTAGTCATCTGTAGCCGAACTAGGCAGAGCCTGTATTTCAACTATCAGCGCCAAACCTCTCGAATATTAAACATATGAAATTGCCAGTAACATTACATTTGTTTCTTGTACAAAATCATTTTAACAATTTTATAATATATTTACTTTCGCTATTTATTTTTTAATACAAACAAATTAAAAGAGTTTGTGTAGTGTTTGCATGCATGGCCTCTTATTTGTGTGAGATGGGAATGTACGTGTCTGATGTGTAAGAGGATGTGTGTGGTGTGTTGTGGTGTGTGCGCGTTTGTGTGTAATAATATATGTATAATATAATTGTATGTTATAATATACATATTACTATGGTTTTTTTTTATTAGGATGCTATGTACAAAAGAAGTGGTGGGAAGGAGTAGTGGGTTGTATTTTAATTTACTGTGTTGTAGGAGGGCAACGCTTAGTATGTATAATTGCCTGACGGTCATGACCTCCCATTTCTCGTATAATGTTGTTGTAGAGAATCGGATAGGCTTGAACGTTGCAACCTTCAGTATTGCACGCTGGGCTATCTCGATAGACTTCAAAGTTGTTTTTGATGTTCCTCCGCAAGAAGATATACAATATGTAAGAAGCGATTGACAAAGAGCGTAGTATATCTGCTTTAGCAACTTAAAGTCAGCAATGTGCCTCAGGTTTCTAAAAATATATATGAGCTTTCGTATTCTTCCGCATAGCAGCCTAACATGTTCCTTGAAATTGAGATTGCTGTCTATGATAACTCCTAGATATTTCAGTGTACGCACGCGTTCCAGTGAAGGACACTTGCAGTTTCTTCCGGAGTGACACTCGTGCGATACGATATTTCGCGCGATGCTATCTCCAGTTACATTTTTTATGCTAAAACAGATGTACATGGTTTTGTCGATATTTAATGTAAGTATGTTACTCTGAAGCCAATTTCTCACGATATCGAAGCCCCGCTGTGCAGTACCGAAAGCCTCTTCCCATGTATCAGCAGCAAAAGAAAGGGCAGTATCGTCAAAAGATAAGATTTCACCATGGGTAAGTTCCGAACTCGTGAGACCATTTATATACACAAGAAATAAACTGGGTCCCAGTATGCTACCTTGTGGTACACCGTGAGTAATCTGGATGTGGGAACTTTTAGAATTTTCTACACGAACCCACTGAGACCGGCCAGTCAAGTAACTAGTTAAAAGTTGCAACTGTCAAAAAAAATCAAAATCAAAGCATTTCTTTCAAGTAAACCAGTTACAGGCACTTTTGAATTGTCGAAACAAAGATGAAAATTAAATGTAGCTACAGTTGGGACTGTAGCTACATTTAATTACACACCACAAGACATAAAAACTGTGAAAGTACTAAGGACCAAATATGCGCCACCATCAGCGAGACTTTTGAGTGAGCATGACATATTCTCAACCGCAAGGGCACATTCAAGTCAAGAAAAGACGTAGGTTTCCAGTGAATGATAGCTTTCTAGTACATAGTACTCACACAATATGGGCTATGCGATTATATAATACTAAAGAGATTGAATCTATACAATGCAAAGATAGTTGTACAATCTTCAGCAGCTCCAACAATACCATTTAATGCTATCAATTTAAGCGCCCCTGTCCTTGTGGAGCAGGACCAGCATTGAGCCAAGCATTTTTATCAGCGACATAATCGCTCAACTTGTAATATGCTTGCTTACATAGTGTGCGTTTAATACATGTTTTAAATTTCGTCTCATTCAGTTCAAGAATACTTTGTGGAATTTTATTATAGCATCTCAAACAGTACCCCATGAAAGATGAGTCTACTTTAGCGAGTCTGAAGCCTGGCTGAACTAGTTGGTCCCTATTTCTAGTACTGTAATTATGTCTGTCACCCCTTTTACCAAAAAGGTGCAGATTTTTTCTGAGGTACATTATGTTTTCGTAGATGTATTGACAATGTACTGTCATGATGCCAATATCCTTAAACAGTTCCCTTAGAGAATCGCGCCTACGAAGATTATATATGGCTCTGATGGCTCTTTTCTGCAGAATAAATATAGACTCAATATCTGCAGCCCGTCCCCATAGCAAAATGCCATGAGACATTATACTATGAAAGTAACTAAAATAAACCAGTCTAGCGGTATCTACATCAGTATATTGACGGATTTTTCTAATGGCATATGCTGCTGAACTTAGCCGCCCCGCAAGAGATGTTAAATGAGAACCCCATTGTAGCCTTGAATCAAGCGTAATCCCCAGGAAAACCGTTTTATCTACGAATTCAAGTTTCTCTTTATTCAGTACTATCTCACAATCACTACTTTTAACATTCGGTAAAGCAAATCTTATGCATTTGGTTTTTTTTTCATTTAATACCAAATTGTTTGCTGTGAACCAATTTTGGACCTGAAGTAGGGTATTATTTACGTCATCTAGATTTTGGGCCCGCCTATTTATCTTAAAAATTAAGGAAGTGTCATCAGCAAATAACACCATATTTTGAGGTTGGTTTTTCAATAAATAGGGTAGATCATTTATATATACTAGAAAAAGGAAAGGACCCAATATTGAGCCTTGTGGAACCCCCATTTTTACTTTTAAACCATGTGAATTAACACCATTTATTTGAACATGTTGTTGTCTATCATTCAAATAAGATTTTACCAAACTAAGTGCAAGTTTACCCAGTCCGTAATGCTTAAGTTTCAAAAGTAATGTGTCGTGATTTACACAATCAAACGCTTTGGAGAGGTCACAAAAAATTCCTATGGCGTCTTGAGACTCTTCCCACGCAGTAAATATGTGCTTTAATAAGGTTACACCGGCGTCAGTTGTACAACGTCCCTTAGTGAAACCAAACTGTTGATCATGTAAGATTCTGTTGGTGTTAAAATGATAGAGCATTTGATTAAGCATTACCTTTTCAAAAACCTTGCTAAAAGCTGGTAAAACCGATACAGGTCTATAATTATAGTGTCTTTACTGTCCCCGGATTTGAAAAGAGGTATGACTTTACTGTATTTCATTAAATCAGGGAAAACTCCTTGGTCTACACTACTGTGTACCTCTAATTCCTAATCTTTCGAGTTTGTCCAGTAAGAGGGTATCAGAAATCGTATCAAATACCTTTGCGAGATCTAGAAAGATAGTGAAACATTTTTTCTTTTTATCTAAATTGGAAGTAACAAAATCTATAAGTTTATCTATGGCATGCTCAGTTGATTTACCTTGTCGAAAACCATATTGGTTAGCTGAAAGCAGATTATTTTTTTCCAAATATTTAACTAGACGTGAATTTATATATTTTTTTAGTATCTTTGATATCGCTGGTAAATTAGATATTGGTCGATAGTTATTGATGCGATTTCTGTCCCCACTCTTATAGATTGGACAAACTTCGGCTTTTTTAAGGACGTCAGGGAACACTCCGCTCTGCAGACAATCATTTATGATCTTTGTAAGAGGTGGTACAATGATGTTCCTATAGGTTTTCAGAAATTTATTAGTAATATTGTCTCCACCACTGGCTCAGTCTGATTTTAGGTCGAGGATGAGACGTTCTACCTCCTCTTCAGTTGTGTCTATGAGAGCATACGAATGCGGACTTATTTATAACAACTTTGCTCGTAAAGGGTCTCTTATTTCACCAATTTCAATATCGTAATGTATCTCATTACGTACTTGTGCTGTAAAAAAAATGCACGGTTTATACTTTTTTAAATCTTAGCCAAGAGTTTTTATTTCAGAAAAGTGGTCAACATTTTCTGAATAAATTTAACTTTGGGAGATGAAATATAATAAATAAACATTTAATTCTTTAATTTAATTAATTTTTACAATAAATTACAACCATTTATCTTTAACAAAAACACAAAAATATTAATTTACTTTATTTGTAATACTGGCTATTTTTGCTTTAAAAAAAGCGCGAAGTAGAAATTATTTATTCCGCGCGCTTTTTCTTTTCGCTGTATTGTTTTTATTTGTTTTATTTATTTCCTCGCAAATATGTTATAAAACGACGTATGACATACGTGCGCTTTGATAATTACAGCCTCTGCTTTTTTATCGCCCTCGCCTACGGCTCGGGCTAGCAATATCGCCTCGGCTGTAATTTTCAACTTACCGCACTTATATCATAATGTACTATTACAAAATGACTTAGTTATGAAACACCGATGGCTTCCACTATCCAGCAGTGCGCACGCTCAATGATAAACACCGTGAACGTCAGCTGCATCGATCACAGCTGTAGATAATAGAACCGAGTGTATGCCTATAGATTTATTATGCATATGTGCCTTGTTTACGTGAATAGGTGGCGAATCCGCGACGGTTAAGGTGGCGGGGTCGCAGGTCGCCGGCGCAGGCGCAGCGCCTTCACTCCCAGCGCAGCCCGCAGTCGCGATACTTGAATGGAATGTGACTAAACTATAGGCGTTATCATTATGAATTAGCGAAAGTCTCACTGAAATCAGTTTAGACACAGGTGTGGTACCTCGTCAATTCACAAGGCTAAGAGAACTAGGAGGTGATAGGGAAAAGAAAGACTGGTTGGTCCCACCAGATTGCGTAAGTTCGATGAAATGCCAATCCAACTTCGATTCCAATATGCGCTTAGCCTCCCGTTTGCCTCCGTGTTAAGATTTGTGCGTCTTCTCTCGTAGCCCAGCCACGCGGCCACAACCAAGTATTCCACAGGATGCCGATTCTTGAGATTTGGTTACGAAGGACCACATGTACCGGATTGAGGCGCCGGTACAGGATTTTGGCATATCTGTGTCCTGGTTTCTGGGCCTTTTTGAGGAATTTTCGGGAGTAGAATAAATCAAAATGCTTTTACGTTGAAAACCATAATGGCGTATATATTAGAAATTAAAAATGGTTACATTGATCGAGGAGAGTGGGGTAAGGGAACAATGCATGAGCCAATGCCAAGGCCGTATTTATTGTATTGCGTGAGCTTGAAGGTAAATACCCATATTTACCTTGAACCGAGAAATGCAAGAAGATTAAACATAGTTAACGTAATCCTATTCCGAAATAAGGAGACGAACAAGACTCACGGACATAGCAGAAGTGATAGCAAAAAGAAAGTGGAAGTGGGCGGGCCATATATGCCGTAGACTGGATGGAAGATGGGGGAAGAAAACGCTGGAGTGGAGACCACGGACGGGGCGGAGGAGCGTGGGAAGACAACCGACTAGGTGGACAGACGATCTCACTAAAGTGACCGGAAGAAACTGGATAGCCATGACACAAAACCGCCAAAAGTGGAGAGAATTGGAAGAGACCTACACTCAGCATTGGGTGGCCAAAGGTTGAAGAAGAAGAAGAACGTAATCCTAAGCAAGGCCGTTGCCGCTCAATCCAATTCGAGAATTGAATTGTATTGGGCGGCTGTGTCCAACGTTGTAAACCAGTTGCTCTTGAGCCCATCGTGCCAGAAGGGGCTGTGGACTTCTCCATCTGAAAACAAAGACAAACATTATTTTTAGGGGATTATTTACTTTATTATCGCACCGCTCGATCTACAAGGAAAAGCAACTAATGCCGAGGTTGGTCCGTGGACGGGTGACCATTCATATGCTATCGAGTCCCCTTTGTGTCTCGGAAAGCACGTTGAGCCGTTGGTCCTGGTGTCATTTGTAGATCTTGACAGTCAGAAACCTAAAGGTTTGAAAACCAGGAGACTAGATAGCAGTGCCGGATTAAGCAAACGCGATTATGGAGATACTTTGTCGATTAATGCAGAGAAGATCCTTAAAACAAGAGAATGCATGCGAGCGAAGCGAGCTCAAAAATTTTGACCACCCTCTCTAGATGAATTAAATTGTATTAGCTCATTTATTCAGAAATGAGAATTGGAGTAAATCTGTCAACTTATGAACTTTTATTGAATTGAGTACCTACCCAAGTAGAAAGTATTAAAAAAAAGTGTAGTATTTAACCCCCAACATCGGCGGTGGGCTGGTTTGGATACGCGGATCCCCGCGGGGCCCGTAGCAATCGCTACTCCTGCTACTGGGTTAATCCGGCACTGCCAGATAGCCTAGCCTTATCTCAACTTGTTGGAGTCGGTTAGTAGATCATCTTCATCTGACGATGTGTCTGTTTCTAATTTGAAAGTAACAGCTTTTTACTAAATGCATATTATAAGTTAATTATAACAGAAAGGCATTTATTTTGATTTTCGCCTGTCTGGCTGCCCGCCTGTCTGTCTGTCTGTCGGAAAATTAAAAAAAAAGTTGGATTCTAGAACGTAAAACGAAGTTTCAACGAACAATGGTTCGAATAAGATTTGATATTTAGCTTTTGAGAAATGGGACTTTTTCATGAAACTGCAGCAGCAACTTCGTTTTTTATTAACATGCATACCAGCTATGAAAAATATATTTACACAGTTTCACTGTGGTAGAGTGTAAATTGACCTAAGAATCTGCGTTAATAATATTGTTAGTATATTGTTTGGTGCTACGGAATGCTTTGTGTGCGAATCCGACTCGCACTTGGCCGGTTTTTTTTATTTATCTAGGCTAGATTTTTTTGTATACAGGGTGTAAACGGACCCTTCACCAAGCGGTCAACCAAGCATTCTGTACATCAAACTATAACTTAGTTTCTCTACGCAAATATTATTGCTGGAATACAACTTTTTTTTGGAGTGAAAATTGACATTTTGATCGTAATCACTCTAGAAAACTCATTGTTTTAAAGGTTAAACATACCATTATTTGAACGTCGTCTAATTCTGACTGCCTTTTTCCGATTAGCCCTCGCACGGATGACATTGTCGAGTGCTAGTAGGAACTGAAACAAGAAAACAAAATGAGGTCAAAACAAATAAGAGAATACATTAAATAGAATATGTTCAAGTTACTGTCACTGCTAGCGCTACTGGACTACCTCGTTGATCTATTGGTGGCAAGCGCGACTGCTAAGCATGAGATCCTGGGTTCGATTCCCAGGGCGGGGAGTGTTCTTGGGTTTTTCCTTCAGAAATGTCTCAGTAGGTACTAAGCACGGTTCTGGATGTGTGCCCGGTTGATGGCAATAGGCTCGCCCCCTATTATATGGGACTCAAACATAACTGGCAAAATGTGGGAGTGATGTATGGTACACCTCTGCCTAACCCTGGGATAACAGGCGTTATGTTATGTTACTTGGGAAATAGAATAATAATAATGTGAACAACGTTAACAAAGATTCTAAGTAAGTAGGTTTATTTTAAGAATAGATTGTTTATCTTAACAAATAAATAAATTGAAGTGTCTGGTGGCATTCTCCGAATAACAGCTTTTTACTGAATGCATAAATGAAAGTATATTATATTTTTAAGTTTGCCTTTCTCTTTGTTCCGGCAAATCTCCGAAAAGGCTGGACTGAATTTGATGGGACTTTTACTGGCAGATAGCTGATGTAGTAAAGAGGAGTAGTTAGGCTCGGCGCAAACGGGCCACGAACCACAGCCACCAGTGGCTGTGGTTTGTTTGTCGACTGCTATAACGAGTGGCCGCCACCGGCCACACGTGTGCGGCGAGTTTCAACAAAATGTATGAAAAAGCGTGCGAACTGCTTGTCGCTGGCTACCGGTGGCTGTGGTTGGTGGCCCGTTTGCGCCGAGCCTAAGGAGTTATTTTACTTTTATTTTAGAAAAAATATTTGGGTTCCGTGCAAAACAAAGCCCTTGAAATGAAGGGAGTTATTCTACTTTTATTTAAAAAAAAATGATTAGGGTTCCGTGCAAAACAAAGCCTTTGAAATGGAGAAATAATATTTTTATAACAATTGCACGCGAAAGTAGGAGATCCCGGGCAACAGGAAACAGCTAGTTTCTCATAACAAAGTATAGACAAGAAACCTCGTTTCGCAACTTGAATAGTTTCTATGCCATGTCACTCACCGCTGCACATTGCGTGCAGTCGTGCACTTTTGCATAATCATAGCTACCTATAGCTCAAGTGTAATTATCATAGTATAAGAATGCAGGAGGACGGGTTCGGTCCCACTAGTTCTACAACAAACACAAACGTTTTGGTGAGCGAGACCTATGTCGAGCAGTACACGTGTTTCGACTGAAGTAATGATAATTGTATCTCATCCGTTGCTCCGATATTAGTCTTAATAATACCTAGCAAAATACACCTGTGTGTGGAACACGACACAATAACCCAATAAAATAGTTAACGTAGCAGAAGTACCACAACGACATAGTAAAACTGTAATCATATTTTGCTTATACTGGAAAATATGATTATAGTTTCATTATGTCGTTGTTTGCTAACCTCTTATTGCAAGGAAAGACGAAAAAAGGTTAAATCAATGCGAGGTCAGTTACAATAGAAATGTATAAATAAATACCTCAACTACCGTCTTCAGTTTATCGAAGCTCTGCAATAGCTTTATATAATCACTCATCATTAAACTGTCTAGTTTTAAACCGAACTTTAACATTTCTTTCTTAATTATACTCGAACAATATGATAGTAGAACTGTTAATATTTATTTTTAATGCACGATATACGTCTGGCTGCTTGCAACGAACACAAAGGCAGACTGATGCTCAAAAGCCAGACTGTCCATTTTAAGTAGCGCGCCCCAGAGCTGGCCGGCTTGAACCCCTGGGGGTGTGCAAACATAGGTGCACCGCGGTACTACCGCGCTCTCTGAAGGTCGACCTCTTTTAAACTTTATCACTCAGGACATAAGAGTAAAAATTGGTCGACCGCCAGTGAACTAGTAGTACAAAGAGGGTTGGACCCCACAGAGTGATAAATATTACAGAGGAGCGATAGCAAAGACAGTCATTTCAATGTGCCATCTCCTTCTTCCTTACGCAATGTCCCGCGAGTTAGAAAGAGGATATACTAGGTCAAATTCAAATTTGCCACCGAAACTAGATTAGTAGTTAGCTAAACTTAATAAGACAACAAAAAATATTTTGATAAAGATAATTTTACCGATATACCAGCAAGGCAGGCCATCGCATCTCAATGGTAAAATAAATTTTAAGTCATTGACTCGAGAAAAGGACTCGTAATCGTGAAATAATCAACTATCAGCTGTCGACACGAATGTATGGAACAGATGACATATTTCTCGCTATTATAATGTTAATTCCATGGAAAAAGCCTAATCACACGCTCACATTAGACCACGCCTTTCTGGAACACGCCGTATTTGTTAGTAACTCTGTGGTCTCACACTGTAGTACAAAGTCCAGACGACAAATGATCATATACCATATTATGTTTTCTATAGTTAATTGTGATGTAGGGCGGAAACATCCCTATTATTAAACTGCTCTCCTTTTTAGTATTCCGTAGCGAAATATGAAATAAAATAATTACACAATACATCATAAATAATTTGTTGAGAATAGTCATAAAAATAGGTGTGAGCGTTTTGTTTAGTTTAATCTAATAACATTTATGAAGAGTTGTAGATTTCTAGATTTCGACTTAACTACTAATCTGAAGACTACCTGAAAAGCATAATATTCTCCTATGAATCAAAAGAATTGCAATTCAATTGTTCGGTTAATCGGAAGATTAACTAGCGTTAAAGATTAACCCAACCTTTATAATCTGCTGACAAAAGACGTTTGGTGAATACATTAGCACACATAGAAAGCCCACCCATTTATACAACTATTGACACATTATTCGGGTAGTTTACCTACGGAACACTTTTACGGCATAGATACCGCTTTAACGTTTTTGAGAAGGTTGCTCTTTGAAAACGTTTTTTTGCTTCGGAAGGGAGTCTGATGTTTGACGCTCCAGTCAACCGTATATAAGTGGCGAGATTTTGATATAGACAGCCCCTTTATATCGTAGCAGTAAGGGTGATATTGTACCGCAATTTGTTACCCCTGCACCCTGGCGTGTGGTTGACTGATGGACAAAATAAAGAGACACGAAGATTGTAAAATTTTATAGAATTACTTATTTTTTAAGTAAATAAGTAATAATATAATAAGACTAGTTTGCTTGGGTGCGCGAGCTGCGCGCAGCTCGCGTGTTTGGTGCTTATGAGAAGTATTACTTACCCTTATAAAATTTTGAGAATCTATAGGCACCCCTAAATGAATTGGAAAATCCGTTAGAATTAAAACAGTATGAAAACCCCTACGGACCCCTAATAAAACCTTATTTTAAAACTGAGACCTTTTCCCATAAAAAACATTACCCTAAAGTTTGCTGAGTTACGCTTCACCAACTCAACCATCGTTACGCTAAGGAGGTCGCCGGCTCGCTTCGCTCGCCACCTCCCCCCTTCGCTCCATTCAGGACCTACCTACCACCGGACAGGTTTCGACACCTACTATAATATTTGTTCAAACACCTGATACTTATCTCTAACCGTTATTAAGTTACAGCCGTTTTCAATTATAGGGGAGGTTGGGGAGGGGAGCTTCAACCACTCAACCTTCGTTACGCTACAGAGGTCGCCGGCTCGCTTCGCTCGCCACCTCCCCCCTACGCTTAACTCGGTCTCGCAGGTTCGCTCCACTCAGGACCTACCTACCGCCGGGAAGGGGAGGTTGGGGAGGGTATAAAAATTTCAACGCTCCTCAATAATAAAGTATAGTCAAAATCAAAATTCCGCTACGTGTCCTAGTTTCCGAGATACGATTGGGGGAGGGGTGAAGGGGGGGAGAGGGGGGAGTTTTGAAAAAAGAATTTAACTAAAAATCGGCCCCTTTATACGAATCTGAAAAAAAAATGTTCGAAGTCTCTTAACTTCCGAGATTCGCCTAAAGGGGGGGAGAAGGGGGGAAAGGGGGACAACTTTGAAAAATGATTTTTACTTTTCCCAGCCTCCTCTATACGAATCTGAAAAAAAAAATGTTCCAAGTCTCTTGGTTTCCGAGATACGATAGGGAGGGGTGAGAAGGGGGGTGAAAAGGGGAGGTTTGGCACTTTTCCCATAGGTTTCAGAGTTAGTTGTTTACGAATCTGCAAAAATATACCCACCTCCCCATCCACCATCTCGGAGAACAATTCTGTCAATCAGTGAGTCAGTGGTAATTCAGCTTTATATAATATAACTAGTTTGCGTGGGTGCGCGAGCTGCGCGCAGCTCGCGTGTTTGGTGTTTTTGAGAAGTATTTCATATTCTTATAAAATTTTGAGAATCCATAGGCAACCTTAAATGAATTGGAAAATCCGTTAGAATTACCCCTAAATCAGTATGAGAACCCTTAAGCACCCCTAAAACATTTGAGAAGTATAAAAAAAACATTACCCTAAGGGTTGCTTGTCGTCGTCCCTGAGTTACGCTTCACCCACTTAACCTTCGTTACGCTACGGAGGTCGGCGGCTCGCTTTGCTCGCCACCTCCCCCCTTCGCTCCACTCGGTCTCGCAGGTTCGCTCCGCTCAGGACCTACCTACCACCGGACAGGTTTCGACGCCTACTATAATATTTGTTCAAACACCTGATGGCTACCGCTAACCGTTATGAAGTTACAGCCCTTTCAATTTTAGGGGAGGTTGGGGAGGGGAGCTTCACCCACTCAACCTTCGTCACGCTATGGAGGTCGCCGGCTCGCTTCGCTCGCCACCTCCCCCCTTCGCTATACTCGGTCTCGCAGGTTCGCTGCACTCAGGACCTACCTACCACCGGAAAGCGAAGGGGAGCAAAGGGGAGGTTGGGGAGGGGAGGGTATAAAAATTTCAACGCCCCTCAATAATAAAGTATAGTAAAAATCAAAATGCCGCTACGTGTCCTAGTTTCCGAGATACGATGGGGGGAGGGGTGAAGGGGGGGAGAGGGGGGAGTTTTGAAAAATTATTTTGACTAACAATCAGCCCCTTTATACAAATCTGAAAAAAAAAATGTTCCAAGTCTCTTAACTTCCGAGATCCGCCTTAAGGGGGGGAGAAGGGGGGAAAGGGGGACAACTTTGAAAACTGGTTTTTACTTTTTCGAGCTTCCTCTATACGAATCCGTAAAAAACAAAAAATACGGGTCCCTTAGTTTTCCAGATACGATAGGGAGGGGGAGGAAGGGGAGCAAAAAGGGGAGGTTTGGGACTTTTCCCATACTCGCGGGAATTACTTGTTTACGAATCTGTCAAAAAATACCCCCCTCCCCATCCACCATCTGGGAGAACAATTATGTCAATGAGTCAGTGAGTGAGTCAGTGGTAATTCAGCTTTATATAATATAACTAGTTTGCTTGGGTGCGCGAGCTGCTCGCAGCTCGCGTGTTTGGTGTTTTTGAGAAGTATTACTAACCCTTATAAAATTTTGAGAATCTATGGGCACCCCTAAAGGAATTGGAAAATCCGTTAGAATTACCCCTAAAACAGTATGAGAACCCTTAAGAACCTCTAAAACATTTGAGAAGTATAAAAAAACATTACCCTAAGGTTTGCTTGTCGTCGTCCCTGAGTTACGCTTCACCCACTCAACCTTCGTTACGCTACGGAGGTCGGCGGCTCGCTTCGCTCACCACCTCCCCCCTCCGCTCCACTCGGTCTCGCAGGTTCGCTCCGCTCAGGACCTACCTACCACCGGACAGCTTTCGACGCCTACTATAATATTTGTTCAAACACCTGATGGCTATCTCTAACCGTTATGAAGTTACAGCCCTTTCAATTTTAGGGGAGGATGGGGAGGGGAGCTTCACCCACTCAACCTTCCTTACGCTACGGAGGTCGCCGGCTCGCTTCGCTCGCCACCTCCCCCCTTCGCTCCACTCGGTCTCGCAGGTTCGCTCCACTCAGGACTTTTAGGGGAGGTTGGGGAGGGGAGGGGAGTTTATAAAAATTTCAACGCCCCCCAATAATAAAGTATAGTAAAAATCAAAATTCCGCTACGTGTCCTAGTTTCCGAGATACGATTGGGGGAGGGGTGAAGGGGGGGGAGAGGGGGGCGTTTTGGAAAAAGAATTTAAATAAAAATCGGCCCCTTTATACGAATCTGAAAAAAAAAATGTTCGAAGTCTCTTAACTTCCGAGATTCGCCTAAAGGGGGGGAGAAGGGGAGAAAGGGGGACAACTTTGAAAAATGATTTTTACTTTTCCCAGCCTCCTCTATACGAATCTGAAAAAAAAAATGTTCCAAGTCTCTTGGTTTCCGAGATACGATAGGGAGGGGTGAGAAGGGGGGTGAAAAGGGGAGGTTTGGCACTTTTCCCATAGGTTTCAGAGTTAGTTGTTTACGAATCTGCAAAAATATACCCACCTCCCCATCCACCATCTCGGAGAACAATTCTGTCAATCAGTGAGTCAGTGGTAATTCAGCTTTATATAATATAATAACTAGTTTGCTTGGGTGCGCGAGCTGCGCGCAGCTCGCGTGTTTGGTGTTTTTGAGAAGTATTACTTACCCTTATAAAATTTTGACAATCTATAAGCATCCTTAAATGAATTGGAAAATCCGTAAGAATTACCCCTAAAACAGTATGAAAACCCCTAGGAACCCCTAATTAAATCTAAAACCTTTTAACCTAAAGTTTGCCTGTCGTCGCCCCTGAGTTACGCTTCACCTACTCAACCAAGGAACATGGATGGGTTTTAGTCAGTAAAAGTCTGACACTCCTTCCTGCTCCGCCCAGAGCATTTGATGATTTCCCATCCTAAAAAAAAAAAAAAAAAGGACCTACCTCCCACCGAACAGGTTTCGACGCCTACTATAATATTTGTTCAAACACCTAATAGCTATCTCTAACCGTTATGAAGTTACAGCCCTTTCAATTTTAGGGGAGGTTGGGGAGGGGAGCTTCACCCACTCAACCTTCGTTACACTACGGAGGTCGCCGGCTCGCTTCGCTCGCCACCTCCCCCCTTCGCTCTACTCGGTCTCGCAGGCTCGCTCCATTCAGGACCTACCTACCACCGGAAAGCGGAGGGGAGCAAAGGGGAGGTTGGGGAGGGGAGGAAATACAAATTTCAACGCCCCTAAATAATAAAGTATAGTAAAAATCAAAATTCCGGTACGTGTCCTAGTTTCCGAGATACGATGGGGGGAGGGGTGAAGGGGGGAGAGTGGGGAGTTTTGAAAAATGATTTCGACTAACAATCGGCCCCTTTATACAAATCTGAAAAAAAAAATGTTCCAAGTCTCTTAACTTCCGAGATCCGCCTAAAGGGGGTGAGAAGGGGAGAAAGGGGGACAACTTTGAAAACTGGTTTTTACTTTTCCGAGCCTCCTCTATACGATCCCGTAAAAAACAAAAAATACGGGTCCCTTAGTTTCCGAGATACGATAGGGAGGGGGAGGAAGGGGAGCAAAAAGGGGAGGTTTGGCACTTTCCCATACTCGCGGGAGTTACTTGTTTACGAATCTGTCAAAATATACCCCCTCCCCCTCCACCATCTGAGAAAACAATTATGTCAGTGAGTGAGTGGCAATAAACCGGAAATGGCACGGCCGCCATCTTGAATTTCTGAGATGTCACAATTTTCCTAAAGTAACCAGAATACAAGCTACCAGTCAGTCAAAAAACACTGGCTGTACGTTGACTTTGATAGAACAAAAGAACTCGCCAAAGTCGGGTCTAACCCGAAAATTAAATCCCCAATGGCTCTCGGGGTTGCCCGCTGAAAGTGATGAAAATAGTCAAGTGTCATTTGGGGCACCCCATTCTTGGTGGTAATGCAAAATTTCCTTTTAAAATGAATTGATCATCGTTCTGTTTTTGAATGAATGGGAAAATTTGGCAAAGTACCCCAAAAGTAGGGAAATTTTTTGCACCAGGCAACACTCCTTGACTAAATACACAACCAGTTCATACAACAAGATCCAGTCGGGGAATGCCAGCTGTCCCATTTATCGTGTCGAAAATTGGGATTTTTCGTAATTTTTACAAGATGGCCGCCACACTGTCCGCCATCTTGTTTTTTTGGAATGTCATAATTTTCCTGAAATCTCAAGGATACAGCCTACCGACTGGTGTACTTGGTGTTGCCAACTTTTGAGTTTGGTAGAACAAAAGAACTCGCCAAAGTCGGGTCTGACCCGAAATTTCAAGCCAAAATGGTACTCGGGGTTGCCAGCTGAAAGAGATGAAAATGGTCAAATGTCATTCGGAGGACCCCAATGTTGCCGGCTAGTCAAAGTTTCCATTCAAAATGTAGTTATTTCTACTTTTCATGTTTTTAGGGAAAATCTGGGAAAACTCCCTAAAAATGGGGAAAATTTTTGCACCAGGCAACACTCCTCGACTAAATACACAACCGGTTCATACAACACAATCCAGTCGGGGGTTGCCAGCTGTCCCATTTATCGTGTCGAAAATTGAGATTTTTCGTAATTTTACAAGATGGCCGCCACACTGTCCGCCATCTTGTTTTTCTGAAATGTCATAATTTTCCTGAAATCTTAAGGATCAGGCCACCGACTGGTGTTCTTGGTGTTGCCAACTTTTGAGTTTGGTAGAACAAAAGAACTCGCCAAAGTCGGGTCTGACCCGAAAATTCAAGCCCCAATGGCTCTCGGGGTTGCCAGCTAAAAGTGATGAAAATGGTCAAATGTCATTTGAGGGACCACAATGTTGCCAGCTAGTCAAAGTCTCCATTCAAAATGTCGTTATTTCTACTTTTCATGTTTTTTGGGAAAATCTGGGAAAACTCCCTAAAAATGGGGAAAATTTTTGCACCAGGCAACACTCCTCGACTAAATACACAACCGGTTCATACAACATAATCCAGTCGGGGGTTGCCAGCTGTCCCATTTATCGTGTCGAAAATTGGGATTTTTCGTCATTTTTACAAGATGGCCACCACACTGTCCGCCATCTTGTTTTTCTGAAATGTCATAATTTTCCTGAAATCTCAAGGATATAGGCTACCGATCGGTGTTCTTGGTGTTGCCAACTTTTGAGTTTGGTAGAACAAATGAATTCGCCAAAGTCAAAAAGTCCCAAAAATTAAAATATACAATATTTTTTGGGGTTGCCAACTAAAACGCACCAAAATGGTCAAATGTCATTTGGGGGACTCCAGTGCTGCCTGCGAGTCAAAGTCTTCATTCGAATTGTCGTTTTTTCTACTTTTCATGTTTTTGGGGAAAATCTGGGAAAGTACCCTAAAAATGGGGAAATTTATTTCACCAGGCAACACTCGTTGTTGTAACACACAACCGCTCGGTACAACTCGAACCCGTCAGATGTTGCCAACTACACGAAAAATGGATTTGAAAAAAGTCGAAAATTCCAACTGTTCACAAAATGGCCGCCACAGCGTCCGCCATCTTGTTTTTTTTAAAAGTCACAATTTTTCTGAAATCTCAAGGATACAGGCCACCGATTGGTATACTTGGTGTTGCCAACTTTTGGAATCAGTAGAACAAAACAATTCGTCAAAGTCGAGTGGAAAAAGTCGCAATTTTCAAAACGTCCTAGCGCAGCCGCCATCTTGTTTTTTTTTTTTTTTTTACTTTTTTTTAAAATCATTTCAGATTTTATACAGGACCTTTGAGTCGAAACTTCTCCAAGTCTTTTCCCCACCGAAACCGGAAATGGACTCGGCCGCCATCTTGGATTTGAATCTCCTCTATAATTTTCCTCTACTCACTTTATGGTTTTGTACATTATTGCAAAACATACCCTTAACCCATCTCTCACCCAATCCGAGAAACGACATGTCAATGAGTGAGTGGCTTTGTAGTTTTATATAACTATAACTAGTTTGCTTGGGTGCGCGAGCTGCGCGCAGCTCGCGTGTTTGGTGTTTTTGAGAATTATTACTAACCCTTATAAAATTTTGAGAATCTATAGGCACCCCTAAATGAATTGGAAAATCCATTAGAATTACCCCTAAAACAGTATGAAAACCCCTACGGACCCCTAATAAAACCTTATTAAAAACTCAGACCTTTTCCATAAAAAAATAACTCTAAAGTTTGCTGAGTTACGCTTCACCCATTCAATCATCGTAACGCTACGCAGGTCGCCGGCTCGCTTCGCTCGCCACCTCCCCCCTTCGCTCCACTCAGGACCTACCTACCACCGGACAGGTTTCGACACCTACTATAATATTTGTTCAAACACCTGATAGCTATCTCTAACCGTTATTAAGTTACAGCCCTTTTCAATTATAGGGGAGGTTGGGGAGGGGAGCTTCACCCACTCAACCTTCATTACGCTACGGAGGTCGCCGGCTCGCTTCGCTCGCCACCTCCCCCCTTCGCTCCACTCGGTCTCGCAGGTTCGCTCCACTAAGGACTTTTAGGGGAGGGCATAAAAATTTCAACGACCCCAATAATAAAGTGTAGTAAAAATCAAAATTCCGCTACGTGTCCTAGTTTCCGAGATACGATGGGGGGAGGGGTGAAGGGGGGGAGAGTGGGGAGTTTTGAAAAATGATTTCGACTAATGCATTGCCCCTTCTTACGAATCTGAAAAAAAAAATGTTCCAAGTATCTTAACTTCCGAGATCCGCCTAAAGGGGGGGAGAAGGGGGGAAAGGGGGCAACTTTGAAAACTGGTTTTTACTTTCCCGAGCCTCCTCTATACGAATCTGAAAAAAAAAATGTTCCAAGTCTCTTAACTTCCGAGATCCGCCTAAAGGGGGGGGGAGAAGGGGAGAAAGGGGGACAACTTTGAAAACTGGTTTTTACTTTTCCCAGCCTCCTCTATACGAATCCGTAAAAACAAAAAAATACGGGTCCCTTAGTTTCCGAGATACGATAGGGAGGGGGAGGAAGGGGAGCAAAAAGGGGAGGTTTGGCACTTTTCCCATACTCGCGGGAGTTACTTGTTTACGAATCTGTCAAAAAATACCCACCTCCCCATGCACCATCTGGGAGAACAATTATGTCAATGAGTCAGTGAGTGAGTCAGTGGTAATTCAGCTTTATATAATATAAATTCTATACGATGGGGGGAGGGGTGAAGGGGGGAGAGTGGGGAGTTTTGAAAAATGATTTTGACCAACTCTTTGCCCCTTCTTACGAATCTGAAAAAAAAATGTTCCAAGTCTCTTAACTTCTGAGATCCGCCTAAAGGGTCGGGGAGAAGGGGGGCAAAGGGGCAACTTTGAAAAATGGTTTTTACTTTTCCAAGCCTCCTCTATACGAATCTGAAAAAAAAAATGTTCCAAGTCTCTTGGTTTTCGAGACATGATAGGGAGGGGTGAGAAGGGGGGTGAAAAGGGGAGGTTTGGCACTTTTCCCATAGGTTTGAGAGTTAGTTGTTTACGAATCTGTAAAAATATACCCCACTCGCCCTCCACCATCTGGGAGAACAATTATGTCAGTGAGTGAGTGGTAATAAACCGGAAATGGCACGGTCGCCATCTTGAATTTTTGAAATGTCACAATTTTCCTAAAGTAACCAGGATACAAGGTACCTGTCAGTAAAAAAACGGTGGCTGTTCGTTGACTTTCGTAAAACAAAAGAACTCGCCAAAGTCGGGTCTAACCCGAAAATACAAGCCCTAATGGCGCTCGGGGTTGCCAGCTGAAAGTGATGAAAATGGTGAAATGTCATTTGGGGGATCCCAAAGTTGCCGGCTTATCAAAGTTTCTATTCAAAATGGCGTTATTTCTACTTTTCACGTTTTTGGGGAAAATCTGAGAAAGTACCCTAAAAATTGGGAGAATTTTTGCACCAGGCTATACTCCTCAACCAAACGCATAACCCGTTCATACAACACAATCCAGTCGGGGGATGCCAGTCGTGCCATTTATCGCGTCAAAAATTGGGAATTTTCGTCATTTTTACAAGATGGCCGCCACACTGTCCGCCATCTTGTTTTTCTGATATGTCATAATTTTCCTGAAATCTCAAGGATACAGGCCACCGACTGGTGTACTTGGTGTTGCCAACTTTTGTGTTTGGTAGAACAAAAGAACTCGCCAAAGTCGGGTCTGACCCGAAAATTCTAGCCCCAATGGCTCTCGGGGTTGCCAGCTAAAAGTGATGAAAATGGTCAAATGTCATTTGGGGGACCACAATGTTGCCAGCTAGTCAAAGTCTCCATTCAAAATGTCGTTATTTCTACTTTTCATGTTTTTGAGGAAAATCTGGGAAAACTCCCTAAAAATGGGGAAAATTTTTGCACCAGGCAACACTCCTCAACTAAATACACAACCGGTTCATACAACACAATCCAGTCGGGGGTTGCCAGCTGTCCCATTTATCGTGTCGAAAATTGGGATTTTTCGTCATTTTTACAAGATGGCCGCCACACTGTCCGCCATCTTGTTTTTCTGAAATGTCATAATTTTCCTGAAATCTCAAGGATATAGGCTACCGATCGGTGTACTTGGTGTTGCCAACTTTTGAGTTTGGTAGAACAAATGAATTCGCCAAAGTCAAAAAGTCCCAAAAATTAAAATATTCAATATTTTTTGGGGTTGCCAACTAAAACGCACCAAAATGGTCAAATGTCATTTGGGCGACCCCAATGCTGCCAGCTAGTCAAAGTCTTCATTCGAATTGTCGTTTTTTCTACTTTTCATGTTTTTGGGGAAAATCTGGGAAAGTACCCTAAAAATGGGGAAATTTATTTTACCAGGCAACACTCGTTGTTGTAACACACAACCGCTCGGTACAACTCGAACCCGTCAGATGTTGCCAACTACACGAAAAATGGATTTGAAAAAAGTCGAAAATTCCAACTTTTCACAAAATGGCCGCCACACCGTCCGCCATCTTGTTTTTCTGAAAAGTCCCAATTTTTCAGAAATCTCAAGGATATAGGCCACCGATTTATGCACTTGGTGTTGCCAACTTTTGGAATCGGTAGAACAAAACAATTCGTCAGAGTCGAGTGGAAAAAGTCGCAATTTTCAAAACGTCCTAGCGCAGCCGCCATCTTGTTTTTTTTTTTTTTTTTACTTTTTTTTTAAATCATTTCAGATCTTGTACAGGACCTATGAGTCGAAACTCCTCCAAGTCTTTTCCCCACCGAAACCGGAAATGGACTCGGCCGCCATCTTGGATTTGAATCTCCTCTATAATTTTCCTCTACTCACTTTATGGTTTTATACATTATTGCAAAACATACCCTTAACCCATCTCTCACCCATTCCGAGAAACGGCATGTCAATCAGTGAGTGAGTGGTCTTGTAGTTTTATATAATATAAACTAGTTTGCTTGGGTGCGCGAGCTGCGCGCAGCTCGCGTGTTTGGTGTTTTTGAGAATTATTACTAACCCTTATAAAATTTTGAGAATCTATAGGCACCCCTAAATGAATTGGAAAATCCATTAGAATTACCCCTAAAACAGTATGAAAACCCCTACGGACCCCTAATAAAACCTTATTAAAAACTCAGACCTTTTCCATAAAAAAATAACTCTAAAGTTTGCTGAGTTACGCTTCACCCATTCAATCATCGTAACGCTACGCAGGTCGCCGGCTCGCTTCGCTCGCCACCTCCCCCCTTCGCTCCACTCAGGACCTACCTACCACCGGACAGGTTTCGACACCTACTATAATATTTGTTCAAACACCTGATAGCTATCTCTAACCGTTATTAAGTTACAGCCCTTTTCAATTATAGGGGAGGTTGGGGAGGGGAGCTTCACCCACTCAACCTTCATTACGCTACGGAGGTCGCCGGCTCGCTTCGCTCGCCACCTCCCCCCTTCGCTCCACTCGGTCTCGCAGGTTCGCTCCACTAAGGACTTTTAGGGGAGGGCATAAAAATTTCAACGACCCCAATAATAAAGTGTAGTAAAAATCAAAATTCCGCTACGTGTCCTAGTTTCCGAGATACGATGGGGGGAGGGGTGAAGGGGGGGAGAGTGGGGAGTTTTGAAAAATGATTTCGACTAATGCATTGCCCCTTCTTACGAATCTGAAAAAAAAAATGTTCCAAGTATCTTAACTTCCGAGATCCGCCTAAAGGGGGGGAGAAGGGGGGAAAGGGGGCAACTTTGAAAACTGGTTTTTACTTTCCCGAGCCTCCTCTATACGAATCTGAAAAAAAAAATGTTCCAAGTCTCTTAACTTCCGAGATCCGCCTAAAGGGGGGGGGAGAAGGGGAGAAAGGGGGACAACTTTGAAAACTGGTTTTTACTTTTCCCAGCCTCCTCTATACGAATCCGTAAAAACAAAAAAATACGGGTCCCTTAGTTTCCGAGATACGATAGGGAGGGGGAGGAAGGGGAGCAAAAAGGGGAGGTTTGGCACTTTTCCCATACTCGCGGGAGTTACTTGTTTACGAATCTGTCAAAAAATACCCACCTCCCCATGCACCATCTGGGAGAACAATTATGTCAATGAGTCAGTGAGTGAGTCAGTGGTAATTCAGCTTTATATAATATAAATTCTATACGATGGGGGGAGGGGTGAAGGGGGGAGAGTGGGGAGTTTTGAAAAATGATTTTGACCAACTCTTTGCCCCTTCTTACGAATCTGAAAAAAAAATGTTCCAAGTCTCTTAACTTCTGAGATCCGCCTAAAGGGTCGGGGAGAAGGGGGGCAAAGGGGCAACTTTGAAAAATGGTTTTTACTTTTCCAAGCCTCCTCTATACGAATCTGAAAAAAAAAATGTTCCAAGTCTCTTGGTTTTCGAGACATGATAGGGAGGGGTGAGAAGGGGGGTGAAAAGGGGAGGTTTGGCACTTTTCCCATAGGTTTGAGAGTTAGTTGTTTACGAATCTGTAAAAATATACCCCACTCGCCCTCCACCATCTGGGAGAACAATTATGTCAGTGAGTGAGTGGTAATAAACCGGAAATGGCACGGTCGCCATCTTGAATTTTTGAAATGTCACAATTTTCCTAAAGTAACCAGGATACAAGGTACCTGTCAGTAAAAAAACGGTGGCTGTTCGTTGACTTTCGTAAAACAAAAGAACTCGCCAAAGTCGGGTCTAACCCGAAAATACAAGCCCTAATGGCGCTCGGGGTTGCCAGCTGAAAGTGATGAAAATGGTGAAATGTCATTTGGGGGATCCCAAAGTTGCCGGCTTATCAAAGTTTCTATTCAAAATGGCGTTATTTCTACTTTTCACGTTTTTGGGGAAAATCTGAGAAAGTACCCTAAAAATTGGGAGAATTTTTGCACCAGGCTATACTCCTCAACCAAACGCATAACCCGTTCATACAACACAATCCAGTCGGGGGATGCCAGTCGTGCCATTTATCGCGTCAAAAATTGGGAATTTTCGTCATTTTTACAAGATGGCCGCCACACTGTCCGCCATCTTGTTTTTCTGATATGTCATAATTTTCCTGAAATCTCAAGGATACAGGCCACCGACTGGTGTACTTGGTGTTGCCAACTTTTGTGTTTGGTAGAACAAAAGAACTCGCCAAAGTCGGGTCTGACCCGAAAATTCTAGCCCCAATGGCTCTCGGGGTTGCCAGCTAAAAGTGATGAAAATGGTCAAATGTCATTTGGGGGACCACAATGTTGCCAGCTAGTCAAAGTCTCCATTCAAAATGTCGTTATTTCTACTTTTCATGTTTTTGGGGAAAATCTGGGAAAACTCCCTAAAAATGGGGAAAATTTTTGCACCAGGCAACACTCCTCAACTAAATACACAACCGGTTCATACAACACAATCCAGTCGGGGGTTGCCAGCTGTCCCATTTATCGTGTCGAAAATTGGGATTTTTCGTCATTTTTACAAGATGGCCGCCACACTGTCCGCCATCTTGTTTTTCTGAAATGTCATAATTTTCCTGAAATCTCAAGGATATAGGCTACCGATCGGTGTACTTGGTGTTGCCAACTTTTGAGTTTGGTAGAACAAATGAATTCGCCAAAGTCAAAAAGTCCCAAAAATTTAAATATTCAATATTTTTTGGGGTTGCCAACTAAAACGCACCAAAATGGTCAAATGTCATTTGGGCGACCCCAATGCTGCCAGCTAGTCAAAGTCTTCATTCGAATTGTCGTTTTTTCTACTTTTCATGTTTTTGGGGAAAATCTGGGAAAGTACCCTAAAAATGGGGAAATTTATTTTACCATGCAACACTCGTTGTTGTAACACACAACCGCTCGTTACAACTCGAACCCGTCGGATGTTGCCAACTACACGAAAAATGGATTTGAAAAAAGTCGAAAATTCCAACTGTTCACAAAATGGCCGCCACAGCGTCCGCCATCTTGTGTTTTCAAAAAGTCACAATTTTTCTGAAATCTCAAGGATATAGGCCCCCGACTGGTATACTTAGTGTTGCAAACGTTTGAAATCGGTTGAACAAAACAATTCGCCAGAGTCGAGTGGAAAAAGTCACAATTTTCAAAACGTCCCAGCGCAGCCGCCATCTTGTTTTTTTTTTTTTTTTTACTTTTTTTTGAAATCATTCCAGATCTTATACAGGACCTATGAGTCGAAACCCCTCCAAGTCTTTTCCCCACCGAAACCGGAAATGGACTCGGCCGCCATCTTGGATTTGAATCTCCTCTATAATTTTCCTCTACTCACTCTATGGTTTTATACATAATTGCAAAACATACCCCTAACCCATCTCTCACCCAATCCGAGAAACGACATGTCAATGAGTGAGTGGCTTTGTAGTTTTATATAATATAAACTAGTTTGCTTGGGTGCGCGAGCTGCGCGCAGCTCGCGTGTTTTGTGTTTTTGACAAGTATTACTTACCCCTATTTTGAGAATCAATGGGCACCCCTAAATGAATTGGAAAATCCGTTAGAATTACCCCTAAAACAGTATGAAAACCCCTACGGACCCCTACTAAAACCTTATTTAAAAACTCATACCTTTTCCATAAAAAAAATAACTCTAAAGTTTGCTGAGTTACGCTTCACCCATTCAATCATCGTTACGCTACGGAGGTCGCCGGCTCGCTTCGCTCGCCACCTCCCCCCTTCGCTACACTCAGGACCTACCTACCAACGGACAGGTTTCGACACCTACTATAATATTTGTTCAAACACCTGATAGCTATCTCTAACCTTTATTAAGTTACAGCCCTTTTCAATTATAGGGGAGGTTGGGGAGGGGAGTTTCACCCACTCAACCTTCGTTACGCTACGGAGGTCTCGCAGGTTCGCTCCACTCAGGACCTACCTACCACCGGATATGGGAGGTTGGGGAGGGGAGGGTATACAAATTTTAACGCTCCTCAATAATAAAGTATGGTAAAGATCAAAATGCCGCTACGTGTCCTAGTTTCCGAGATTCGATGAGCGGGAGGGGTGAATGAGGGGAGAGAGGGGAGTTTTGAAAAATGATTTTGATCAACTCTGGGCCCCTTAATATGAATCTGAAAAAGAAAATGTTCCAAGTCTCTTAACTTCGGAAATCCGCCTAAAGGCGGGGAGAAGGGGGGCGAGGGGGCAACTTTGAAAAATGGTTTATACTTCCCTGAGTCTCTTCTATACGAATCCGTAAAAAAAACAAAACACGGGCCTCTTAGTTTCCGAGATACGATAGGGAGGGGCGGGAAGGGGGGCAAAAAGGGAAGGTTTGGCACTTTTCCCCTACTTGTTAGAGTTACTTGTTTACGAATCTGCCAAAATATACCCCACTCGCCCTCCACCATCTGGGAGAACAATTATGTCAGTGAGTGAGTGGTAATAAACCGGAAATGGCACGGTCGCCATCTTGAATTTCTGAAATGTCACAATTTTCCTAAAGTAACCAGGATACAAGTTACCTGTCAGTAAAAAAACGGTGGCTGTTAGTTGACTTTGGTAAAACAAAAGAACTCGCCAAAGTCGGGTCTAACCCGAAAATTCAAGCCCGAATGGCTCTCGGGGTTGCCCGCTGAAAATGATAAAAATGGTCAAATGTCATTTGGAGTACCCCATTCTTGGTGGTAATGCAAAATTTCCATTTAAAATGTCGTTATTTCTACTTTTTAGGTTTTCGGGGAAAATCTGGAAAAGTACCCCAAAAATGGGGATTTTGTTTGCACCAGGCAACACTCCTCGACGAAATACACAACCGGTTCATACAACACAATCCAGTCGGGGGATGCCAGCTGTTCCATTTATCGTGTCGAAAATTGGGATTTTTCGTTATTTTTACAAGATGGCCGCCACACAGTCCGCCATCTTGTTTTTCTAAAATGTCATAATTTTCCTGAAATCTCAAGGACACTGGCCACCGACTGGTGTACTTGGTGTTGCCAACTTTTGAGTTTGGTAGAACAAAAGAACTCGCCAAAGTTGGGTCTGACCCGAAAATTCAAGCCCCAATGGTTCTCGGGGTTGCCAGCTGAAAGTGATGAAAATAGTCAAATGTCATTTAGGGGTCCCCAATGTTGCCGGCTAGTCAAAGTCTCCATTCAAAATGTCGTCTTTTCTACTTTTCATGTATTTGGGGAAAATCTGGGAAAACTCCCTAAAAATGGGGAATTTTTTTGCACCAGGCAACACTCTTTGACAAAATACATAACGGGTTCATACATCACAATCCAATCGGGGGTTGCCAGCTGTCCCATTTATCGTGTCGAAAATTGGGACTTTTCGTCATTTTTACAAGATGGCCGCCACACTGTCCGCCATCTTGTTTTTCTGAAAAGTCATAATTTTCCTGGAATCTTAAGAATATAGGCCACCGAATGGTATACTTGGTGTGGCCAACTTTTGAGTTTGGTTTAACAAAAGAACTCGCCAAAATCGGGTCTGACCTGAAAATTCAAACCCTAATGGCTCTCGGGGTTGCCAGCTGAAAGTGATGAAAATGGTCAAATGTCATTTGAGGGACCCCAATGTTGCCAGTTAGTCAAAGTTTCTATTCAAAATGTCGTTATTTCTACTTTTCATGTTTTTGGAGGAAATCTGGTAAAACTCCCTAAAAATGGGGAAAATTTTTGCACCAGGCAACACTCTTTGACAAAATACACAATCGGTTCATACAACACAATCCAGTCGGGGGTTGCCAGCTGTCCCATTTATCGTGTCGAAAATTGGGATTTTTCGTCATTTTTACAAGATGGCCGCCACAATGTCCGCCATCTTGTTTTTCTGAAAAGTCATAATTTTCCTGAAATCTCAAGGATATAGGCTACCGACCGGTGTACTTGTTGTTGCCAACTTTTGAGTTTGGTAGAACAAATGAATTCGCCAAAGTCAAAAAGTCCCAAAAATTAAAATATTCAATGTTTTTTGGGGTTGCCAACTAAAACGGACCAAAATGGTCAAATATCATTTGTGGGACCCCAACGCTGCCAGCTAGTCAAAGTCATCTTTTAAAATGTCGCTATTTCTACTTTTCATGTTTTTGGGGAAAATCTGGGAAAATACCTTTAAAATGGGAAAAAATATTTCACCAGGCAACACTCGTTGACGTAACACACAACCGCTCGGTACAACTCAAACCCGTCAGGTATTGCCAACTACACGAAAAATGGATTTGAAAAAAGTCGAAAATTCCTACTTTTCACAAAATGGCCGCCACAGCGTCCGCCATCTTGTTTTTCTAAAAAATCACAATTTTTCTAAAATCTCAACGATATAGGCCACCGATTGGTGTACTTGATGTTGCCAACTTTTGGAATCGGTAGAACAAAACAATTCGTCAGAGTCGAGTGGAAAAAGTCGCAATTTTCAAAACGTCCTATCGCAGCCGCCATCTTGTTTTTTTTTTTTTTTTACTTTTTTTTTAAATCATTCTAGATCTTATACAGGACCTATGAGTCGAAACCCCTCCAAGTCTTTTCCCCATCGAAACCGGAAATGGACTCGGCCGCCATCTTGGATTTGAATCTCCTCTATAATTTTCCTCTACTCACTTTATGGTTTTGTACATTATTGCAAAACATACCCCTAACCCATCTCTCACCCGTTCCGAGAAACGACATGTCAATGAGTCAGTGAGTGGCTTTGTAGTTTTATATAATATAAACTAGTTTGCTTGGGTGCGCGAGCTGCGCGCAGCTCGCGTGTTTTGTGTTTTTGAGAAGTATTACTTACCGTTATAAAATTTTGAGAATCTATAGGCACCCCTAAATGAATTGGAAAATCCGTTAGAATTACCCCTAAAACAGTATGAAAACCCCTACGGACCCCTAATAAAACCTTATTTAAAAACTCAGACCTTTTCCCATAAAAAACATTACCCTAAAGTTTGCTGAGTTACGCTTCACCCACTCAACCATCGTTACGCTACGGAGGTCGCCGGCTCGCTTCGCTCGCCACCTCCCCCCTTCGCTCCACTCAGGACCTACCTGCCACCGGAAAGGGGAGGTTGGGGAGGGGAGGGTATACAAATTTCAACAACCCTCAATAATAAAGTATAATCAAAATCAAAATGCCGCTACGTGTCCTAGTTTCCGAGATACGATGGGGGGAGGGGTGAAGGGGGGAGAGTGGGGAGTTTTGAAAAATGATTTTGACCAACTCTTTGCCCCTTCTTACGAATCTGAAAAAAAAAATGTTCCAAGTCTCTTAACTTCTGAGATCCGCCTAAAGGGGCGTGGAGAAGGGGGGCAAAGGGGCAACTTTGAAAAATGGTTTTTACTTTTCCAAGCCTCCTCTATACGAATCTGAAAAAAAAAATGTACCAAGTCTCTTGGTTTCCGAGATACGATAGGGAGGGGTGAGAAGGGGGGTGAAAAGGGGAGGTTTGACACTTTTCCCATAGGTTTGAGAGTTATTTGTTTACGAATCTGTAAAAATATACCTACCTCCCCATCCACCATCTGGGAGATCAATTCTATACGATGGGGGGAGGGGTGAAGGGGGGAGAGTGGGGAGTTTTGAAAAATGATTTTGACCAACTCTTTGCCCCTTCTTACGAATCTGAAAAAAAAAAATGTTCCAAGTCTCTTAACTTCTGAGATCCGCCTAAAGGGGCGGGTAGAAGGGGGGCAAAGGGGCAACTTTGAAAAATGGTTTTTACTTTTCCATAGTCTCCTCTATACGAATCTGAAAAAAAAAATGTTCCAAGTCTCTTGGTTTCCGAGACACGATAGGGAGGGGTGAGAAGGGGGGTGAAAAGGGGAGATTTGGCACTTTTCCCATAAGTTTGAGAGTTAGTTGTTTACGAATCTGTAAAAATATACCCCACTCGCCCTCCACCATCTGGGAGAACAATTATGTCAGTGAGTGAGTGGTAATAAACCGGAAATGGCACGGTCGCCATCTTGAATTTTTAAAATGTCACAATTTTCCTAAAGTAACCAGGATACAAGGTACCTGTCAGTAAAAAAACGGTGGCTGTTCGTTGACTTTGGTAAAACAAAAGAACTCGCCAAAATCGGGTCTAACCCGAAAATTCAAGCCCTAATGGCGCTCGGGGTTGCCAGCTGAAAGTGATGAAAATGGTGAAATGTCATTTGGAGGATCCCAAAGTTGCCGGCTTATTGAAGTTTCTATTCAAAATGGCGTTATTTCTACTTTTCACGTTTTTGGGGAAAATCTGGGAAAATACCCTAAAAATTGGGAGAATTTTTGCACCAGGCTATACTCCTCAACAAAACACATAACCCGTTCATACAACACAATCCAGTTGGGGGATGCCAGTTGTGCCATTTATCGCGTCAAAAATTGGGAATTTTCGTCATTTTACAAGATGGCCGCCACACTGTCCGCCATCTTGTTTTTCTGATATGTCATAATTTTCCTGAAATTTCAAGGATACAGACCACCGACTGGTGTACTTGTTGTTGCCAACTTTTGAGTTTGGTAGAACAAAAGAACTCGCCAAAGTCGGGTCTGACCCGAAACTTCAAGCCAAAATGGTTCTCGGGGTTGCCAGCTGAAAGTGATGAAAATGGTCAAATGTCATTCGGGGGACCTCAATGTTGCCGGCTAGTCAAAGTCTCCATTCAAAATGTAGTTATTTCTACTTTTCATGTTTTTGGGGAAAATCTGGGAAAACTCCCTAAAAATGGGGAAAATTATTGCACCAGGCAACACTCCTCGACTAAATACACAACCGGTTCATACAACACAATCCAGTCGGGGGTTGCCAGCTGTCCCATTTATCGTGTCGAAAATTGGGATTTTTCGTCATTTTTACAAGATGGCCGCCACACTGTCCGCCATCTTGTTTTTCTGATATGTCATAATTTTCCTGAAATCTTAAGGATACAGACCACCGACTGGTGTACTTGGTGTTGCCAATTTTTGAGTTTGGTAGAACAAAAGAACTCGCCAAATTCGGGTCTGACCCGAAACTTCAAGCCAAAATGGTTCTCGGGGTTGCCAGCTAAAAGTGATGAAAATGGTCAAATGTCATTCGGGGGACCCCAATGTTGCCGGCTAGTCAAAGTCTCCATTCAAAATGTAGTTATTTCTACTTTTCATGTTTTTGGGGAAAATCTGGGAAAACTCCCTAAAAATGGGGAAAATTATTGCACCAGGCAACACTCCTCGACTAAATACACAACCGGTTCATACAACACAATCCAGTCGGGGGTTGCCAGCTGTCCCATTTATCGTGTCGAAAATTGGGATTTTTCGTAATTTTTACATGATGGCCGCCACACTGTCCGCCATCTTGTTTTTTTGGAATGTCATAATTTTCCTGAAATCTCAAGGATACAGCCTACCAACTGGTGTACTTGGTGTTGCCAATTTTTGAGTTTGGTAGAACAAAAGAACTCGCCAAAGTCGGGTCTGACCCGAAAATTCAAGTCCCAATGGCTCTCGGGGTTGCCAGCTAAAAGTGATGAAAATGGTCAAATGTCATTTGGGGGACTACAATGTTGCCAGCTAGTCAAAGTCTCCATTCAAAATGTCGTTATTTCTACTTTTCATGTTTTTGGGGAAAATCTGGGAAAACTCCCTAAAAATGGGGAAAATTTTTGCACCAGGCAACACTCCTCGACTAAATACACAACCGGTTCATACAACACAATCCAGTCGGGGGTTGCCAGCTGTCCCATTTATCGTGTCGAAAATTGGGATTTTTCGTCATTTTTACAAGATGGCCGTCACACTGTCCGCCATCTTGTTTTTCTGAAATGTCATAATTTTCCTGAAATCTCAAGGATATAGGCTACCGATCGGTTTACTTGGTGTTGCCAACTTTTGAGTTTCGTAGAACAAATGAATTCGCCAAAGTCAAAAAGTCCCAAAAATTAAAATATTCAATGTTTTTTAGGGTTGCCAACTAAAACGCACCAAAATGGTCAAATGTCATTTGGAGGACCCCAATGCTGCCAGCTAGTCAAAGTCTTTATTCAAAATGTCGTTATTTCTACTTTTCATGTTTTTGGGGAAAATCTGGGAAAATAACCTAAAAATGGGGAAATTTATTTCACCAGGCAACACTTGTTGACGTAACACATAACCGCTCGGTACAACTCAAACCCGTCAGATGTTGCCAGCTACACGAAAAATGGATTTGAAAAAAGTCTAAAATTCCAACTTTTCACAAAATGGCCGCCACAGCGTCCGTCATCTTGTTTTTCTGAAAAGTCAGATATTTTCTGAAATCTCAAGGATATAGGCCACTGATTGGTGTACTTGGTGTTGCCAACTTTTGGAATCGGTAGAACAAAACAATTCGTCAGAGTCGAGTGGAAAAAGTCGCAATTTTCAAAACGGTCTAGCGCAGCCGCCATCTTGTTTTTTTATTTTTTTTTTACTTTTTTTAAATTCATTTCAGATCTTATACAGGACCTATGAGTTGAAACTTCTCCAAGTCTTTTCCCCACCGAAACCGGAAATGGACTCGGCCGCCATCTTGGATTTGAATCTCCTCTATAATTTTCCTCTACTCACTTTATGGTTTTATACATTATTGCAAAACATACCCCTAACCCATCTCTCACCCATTCCGAGAAACGACATGTCAATCAGTCAGTGAGTCAGTGGCTTTGTAGTTTTATATAATATAAACTAGTTTGCTTGGGTGCGCGAGCTGCGGGCAGCTCGCGTGTTTGGTGTTTTTGAGAAGTATTACTTACCCTTAGAAAATTTTTAGAATATATAGGCATCCTTAAATGAATTGGAAAATCCGTTAGAATTACCCCTAAAACAGTATGAAAATCCCTACGGACCCCTAATAAATCCTTATTTAAAAACTGAGCCCTTTTCCCATAAAAAACATTACCCTAAAGTTTGCTGAGTTACGCTTCATCCATTCAATCATCGTTACGCTACGGAGGTCGCCGGCTCGCTTCGCTCGCCACCTCCCCCCTTCGCTCCACTCAGGACCTACCTACCACCAGGCAGGTTTCGACACCTACTATAATATTTGTTCAAACACCTGATGGCTAGCTCTAACCGTTATGAAGTTACGGCCCTTTCAATTTTAGGGGAGGTTGGGGAAGGGAGCTTCACCCACTCAACCTTCGTTACGCTACGGAAAGGGGAGGTTGGGGAGGGGAGGGTATAAAAATTCAACGCTCCTCAATAATAAAGTACAGTCAAAATCAAAATGCCGCTACGTGTCCTAGTTTTTGAGATACGATGGGGGGAGGGGTAAAAGGGGGGAGAATGGGGAGTTTTGAAAAATGATTTCGACTAATGCATTGCCCCTTTATACGAATCTGAAAAAAAAAATGTTCCAAGTCTCTTAACTTCCGAGATCCGCCTAAAGGGGGGGAGAAGGGGGGAAAGGGGGACAACTTTGAAAACTGATTTTTACTTTTCCGAGCCTCCTCTATACGAATCTGAAAAAAAAAATGTACCAAGTCTCTTGGTTTCCGAGATTCCGAGATACGATAGGGAGGGGTGAGAAGGGGGGTGAAAAGGGGAGGTTTGGCACTTTTCCCATAGGTTTGAGAGTTAGTTGTTTGCGAATCTGTAAAAATATACCTACCTCCCCATCCACCATCTGGGAGATCAATTCTATACGATGGGGGGAGGGGTGAAGGGGGGAGAGTGGGGAGTTTTGAAAAATGATTTTGACCAACTCTTTGCCCCTTCTTACGAATCTGAAAAAAAAAATGTTCCAAGTCTCTTAACTTCTGAGATCCGCCTAAAGGGGCGGGGAGAAGGGGGGCAAAGGGGCAACTTTGAAAAACTGGTTTTTACTTTTCCAAGCCTCCTCTATACGAATCTGAAAAAAAAAATGTACCAAGTCTCTTGGTTTCCGAGATTCCGAGATACGATAGGGAGGGGTGAGAAGGGGGGTGAAAAGGGGAGGTTTGGCACTTTTCCCATAGGTTTGAGAGTTAGTTGTTTACGAATCTGTAAAAATATACCCCACTCGCCCTCCACCATCTGGGAGAACAATTATGTCAGTGAGTGAGTGGTAATAAACCGGAAATGGCACGGTCGCCATCTTGAATTTTTGAAATGTCACAATTTTCCTAAAGTAACCAGGATACAAGGTACCTGTCAGTAAAAAAACGGTGGCTGTTCGTTGACTTTGGTAAAACAATAGAACTCGCCAAAGTCGGGTCTGACCCGAAAATTCAAGCCCTAATGGCGCTCGGGGTTGCAAGCTGAAAGTGATGAAAATGGTGAAATGTCATTTGGGGGATCCCAAAGTTGCCGGCTTATCAAAGTTTCTATTCAAAATGGCGTTATTTCTACTTTTCACGTTTTTGGGGAAAATCTGGGAAAATACCCTAAAAATTGGGAGAATTTTTGCACCAGGCTATACTCCTCAACAAAACACATAACCCGTTCATACAACACAATCCAGTCGGGGGATGCCAGTCGTGCCATTTATCGCGTCAAAAATTGGGAATTTTCGTCATTTTTACAAGATGGCCGCCACACTGTCCGCCATCTTGTTTTTCTGATATGTCATAATTTTCCTGAAATCTCAAGGATACAGACCACCGACTGGTGTACTTGTTGTTGCCAACTTTTGAGTTTGGTAGAACAAAAGAACTCGCCAAAGTCGGGTCTGACCCGAAATTTCAAGCCAAAATGGTTCTCGGGGTTGCCAGCTGAAAGTGATGAAAATGGTCAAATGTCATTCGGGGGACCCCAATGTTGCCGGCTAGTCAAAGTCTCCATTCAAAATGTAGTTATTTCTACTTTTCATGTTTTTGGGGAAAATCTGGGAAAACTACCTAAAAATGGGGAAAATTTTTGCACCAGGCAACACTCCTCGACTAAATACACAACCGGTTCATACAACACAATCCAGTCGGGGGTTGCCAGCTGTCCCATTTATCGTGTCGAAAATTGAGATTTTTCGTCATTTTTACAAGATGGCCGCCACACTGTCCGCCATCTTGTTTTTCTGAAATGTCATAATTTTCCTGAAATCTCAAGGACACAGGCCACCGACTGGTGTACTTGGTGTTGCCAACTTTTGTGTTTGGTAGAACAAAAGAACTCGCCAAAGTCGGGTCTGACCCGAAAATTCTAGCCCCAATGGCTCTCGGGGTTGCCAGCTAAAAGTGATGAAAATGGTCAAATGTCATTTGGGGGACCACAATGTTGCCAGCTAGTCAAAGTCTCCATTCAAAATGTAGTTATTTCTACTTTTCATGTTTTTGGGGAAAATCTGGGAAAACTCCCTAAAAATGGGGAAATTTTTTGCACCAGGCAACACTCCTCGACTAAATACACAACCGGTTCATACAACACAATCCAGTCGGGGGTTGCCAGCTGTCCCATTTATCGTGTCGAAAATTGGGATTTTTCGTCATTTTTACAAGATGGCCGCCACACTGTCCGCCATCTTGTTTTTCTGAAATGTCATAATTTTCCTGAAATCTCAAGGACACAGGCCACCGACTGGTGTACTTGGTGTTGCCAACTTTTGTGTTTGGTAGAACAAAAGAACTCGCCAAAGTCGGGTCTGACCCGAAAATTCTAGCCCCAATGGCTCTCGGGGTTGCCAGCTAAAAGTGATGAAAATGGTCAAATGTCATTTGGGGGACCACAATGTTGCCAGCTAGTCAAAGTCTCCATTCAAAATGTCGTTATTTCTACTTTTCATGTTTTTGGGGAAAATCTGGGAAAACTCCCTAAAAATGGGGAAAATTTTTGCACCAGGCAACACTCCTCGACTAAACACACAACCGGTTCATACAACACAATCCAGTCGGGGGTTGCCAGCTGTCCCATTTATCGTGTCGAAAATTGGGATTTTTCGTCATTTTTACAAGATGGCCGCCACACTGTCCGCCATCTTGTTTTTCTGAAATGTCATAATTTTCCTGAAATCTCAAGGATATAGGCTACCGATCGGTGTACTTGGTGTTGCCAACTTTTGAGTTTGGTAAAACAAATGAATTCGCCAAAGTCAAAAAGTCCCAAAAATTAAAATATTCAATATTTTTTGGGGTTGCCAACTAAAACGCACCAAAATGGTCAAATGTCATTTGGGCGACCCCAATGCTGCCAGCTAGTCAAAGTCTTCATTCGAATTGTCGTTTTTTCTACTTTTCATGTTTTTGGGGAAAATCTGGGAAAGTACCCTAAAAATGGGGAAATTTATTTTACCATGCAACACTCGTTGTTGTAACACACAACCGCTCGTTACAACTCGAACCCGTCAGATGTTGCCAACTACACGATAAATGGATTTGAAAAAAGTCGAAAATTCCAACTGTTTACAAAATGGCCGCCACAGCGTCCGCCATGTTGTTTTTTTTAAAAGTCACAATTTTTCTGAAATCTCAAAGATATAGGGCCTCGACTGGTGTACTTGGTGTTTCCAATGTTTGAAATCGGTTGAACAAAACAATTCACCAAAGTCGAGTGAAAAAAGTAGCAATTTTCAAAACGTCCTAGCGCAGCCGCCATCTTGTTTTTTTTTTTTTTTTTCTTTTTTTTTTAAATCATTCTAGATCTTATACAGGACCTATGAGTCGAAATCTCTCCAAGTCTTTTCCCCACCGAAACCGGAAATGGACTCGGCCGCCATCTTGGATTTGAATCTCCTCTATAATTTTCCTCTACTCAGTCTATGGTTTTATACATAATTGCAAAACATACCCCTAACCCATCTCTCACCCATTCCGAGAAACGACATGTCAATGAGTGAGTGAGTGGCTTTGTAGTTTTATATAATATAAACTAGTTTGCTTGGGTGCGCGAGCTGCGCGCAGCTCGCGGGTTTCGTGTTTTTGAGAATTATTCCCTATCCTTATAACATTTTGAGAATCCATAGGAATCCTTAAATGAATTGGAAAATCCGTTAGAATTACCCCTAAATCAGTATGAGAACCTTTAAGAACCTCTAAAACATTTGAGAAGTATAAAAAAAACATTACCCTAAGGTTTGCGTGTCGTCGTCCCAGAGTTACGCTTCACCCGCTCAACCTTCGTTACGCTACGGAGGTCGGCAGCTCGCTTCGCTCGCCACCTCCCCCCTTCGCTCCACTCGGTCTCGCAGGTTCGCTCCGCTCAGGACCTACCTACCACCGGACAGGTTTCGACGCCTTCTATAATATTTGTTCAAACACCTGATGGCTATCTCTAACCGTTATGAAGTTACAGCCCTTTCAATTTTAGGGGAGGTTGGGGAGGGGAGCTTCACCCACTCAACCTTCGTTACGCTACGGAGGTCGCCGGCTCGCTTCGCTCGCCACCTCCCCCCTTCGCTCTACTCGATCTCGCAGGTTCGCTCCACTCTGGACTTTTAGGGGAGGTTGGGGAGGGGAGAGTATAAAAATTTCAACGCCCCACAATAATAAAATATAGTCAAAATTAAAATGCCGCTACGTGTCCTAGTTTCCGAGAAACGATGGGGGGAGGGGTGAAGGGGGGGAGAGTGGGGAGTTTTGAAAAATGATTTCGACTAATGCATTGCCCCTTTATACGAATCTGAAAAAAAAAATGTTCCAAGTCTCTTAACTTTCGAGATCCGCCTAAAGGGGGGGAGAAGGGGGGAAAGGGGGCCAACTCTGAAAAGTGGCTTTTACTTTTCCCAGCCTCCTCTATACGAATCTGAAAAAAAAAATGTTCCAAGTCTCTAGGTTTCCGAGATACGATAGGAAGGGGTGAGAAGGGGGGCGAAAAGGGGAGGTTTGGGATTTTTCCCATAGGTTTTAGAGTTAGTTGTTTACGAATCTGTCAAAATATACCCACCTCCCCATCCACCATCTGGGAGAACAATTCTGTCAATCAGTGAGTGAGTCAGTGGTAATTCAGCTTTATATAGTATTACTAGTTTGCTTGGGTGCGCGAGCTGCGCGCAGCTCGCGTGTTTGGTGTTTTTGAGAAGTATTACTTACCCTTTTAAAATTTTGAGAATCTATAGGCACCCTTAAATGAATTGGAAAATCCGTTAGAATTACCCCTAAAACAGTATGAAAACCCTTACGAACCCCTAATAAAATCTAAAACCTTATTTAAAAACTCAGACCTTTTCCCATAAAAAACATTACCCTAAAGTTTGCTTGTCGTACCTACCGCCTTGACCTACCTACCACCCGACAGGTTTCGACGCCTACTATAATATTTGTTCAAACACCTGAAGTCTATCTCTAACCGTTATGAAGTTACAGCCCTTTCAATTTTAGGGGAGATTGGGGAGGGGAGCTTCACCCAATCAACCTTCGTTACGCTACGGAGGTCGCCGGCTCGCTTCGCTCGCCACCTCCCCCCTTCGCTCCACTCGGCCTCAAAGGTTCGCTCCACTTAGAACCTACCTACCCCCGGAAAGCTACTATCTTTCAACTTTAGGGGAGGTTGGGGAGGGGAGGGTATAAAAATTTCAATGCCCTACAAAAATTAAGTATAGTAAAAATCAAAATGCCGCTAAGTGTCCTAGTTTCCGAGATACGATGGGGGGAGGGGTCAAGGGAGGGAGAGGGGGGAGTTTAGAAAAATGATTTTGACCAACAATTAACACCTTTATACGAATGTGAAAAAAAAATGTTCCAAGTCTCTTAACTTCCGAGATCCGCCTAAAGGGGCAGAGAAGGGGGGAAAGGGGGACAACTTGAAAAACTGGTTTTTACTTTTCCAAGCCTCCTCTATACGGATCTGAAAAAAAACTGTACCAAGTCTCTTGGTTTCCGAGATACGATAGGGAGGGTTGAGAAGGGGGGTGAAAAGGGGAGGTTTGGCACTTTTCCCATAGGTTTGAGAGTTAGTTGTTTACGAATCTGTAAAAATATACCCCACTCGCCCTCCACCATCTGGGAGAACAATTATGTCAGTGAGTGAGTGGTAATAAACCGGAAATGGCACGGTCGCCATCTTGAATTTTTGAAATGTCACAATTTTCCTAAAGTAACCAGGATACAAGGTACCTGTCAGTAAAAAAACGGTGGCAGTTCGTTGAGTTTGGTAAAACAAAAGAACTCGCCAAAGTCGGGTCTGACCCGAAAATTCAAGCCCTAATGGCTCTCGGGGTTACCAGCTGAAAGTGATGAAAATGATCAAATGTCATTTGGGGGATCCCAATGTTGCCGGCTAGTTAAAGTCTCTATTCAAAATGTCGTTATTTCTACTTTTCATGTTTTCGGGGAAAATCTGGAAAAACTCCCTCAAAATGGGGAAAATTTTTGCACCAGGCAACACTCCTCGACTAAATACACAACCGGTTCATACAACACAATCCAGTCGGGGGTTGCCAGCTGTCCCATTTATCGTGTCGAAAATTGGGATTTTTCGTCATTTTCACAAGATGAACGCCACACTGTCCGCCATCTTGTTTTTCTGAAATGTCATAATTTTCCTGAAATCTCAAGGATACAGGCCACCGACTGGTTTACTTGATGTTGCCAACTTTTGAGTTTGGTAGAACAAAAGAACTCGCCAAAGTCGGGTCTGACCCGAAAATTCAAGCCCCAATGGCTCTCGGGGTTGCCAGCTAAAAGTGATGAAAATGGTCAAATGTCATTTGGGGGACCACAATGTTGCCACTTAGTCAAAGTCTCCATTCAAAATGTCGTTATTTCTACTTTTCATGTTTTCGGGGAAAATCTGGGAAAACTCCCTCAAAATGGGGAAAATTTTTGCACCAGGCAACACTCCTCGACTAAATACACAACCGGTTCATACAACACAATCCAGTCGGGGGTTGCCAGCTGTCCCATTTATCGTGTCGAAAATTGGGATTTTTCGTCATTTTTACAAGATGACCGCCACACTGTCCGCCATCTTGTTTTTCTGAAAAGTCATAATTTTCCTGAAATCTCAAGGATATAGGCTACCGATCGGTCTACTTGGTGTTGCCAAGTTTTGAGTTTGGTAGAACAAATGAATTCGCCAAAGTCAAAAAGTCACAAAAATTAAAATATTCAATATTTTTTGGGGTTGCCAACTAAAACGCACCAAAATGGTCAAATGTCATTTGGGGGACCCCAATGCTGCCAGATAGTCAAAGTCTTTATTCAAAATGTCATTATTTCTACTTATCATGTTTTTGGGGAAAATCTGGGAAAGTACCCTAAAAATGGGAAAATTTATTGCACCAGGCAACACTCGTCAATAAAACACACAACCGCTCGGTACAACTCGAACCCGTCGGATGTTGCCAACTACACGAAAAATGGATTTGAAAAAAGTCGAAAATTCCAACTTTTCACAAAATGGCCGCCACAGCGTCCGCCATCTTGGTTTTTTTAAAAGTCACAATTTTTCTGAAATCTCAAGGATATAGTCCCCCGACTGGTGTACTTGGTGTTGCCAACGTTTGAAATCGGTAGAACAAAACAATTCACCAAAGTCGAGTGAAAAAAGTAGCAATTTTCAAAATGTCCCAGCGCAGCCGCCATCTTGTTTTTTTTTTTTTTTTTACTTTTTTTTAAAATCATTCCAGATCTTATACAGGACCTATGAGTCGAAATATCTCCAAGTCTTTTCCCCACCGAAACCGGAAATAGACACGGCCGCCATCTTGGATTTGAATCTCCTCTATAATTTTCCTCTACTCAGTCTATGGTTTTATACATTATTGCAAAACATACCCCTAACCCATCTCTCACCCATTCCGAGAAACGACATGTCAATCAGTGAGTGAGTCAGTGGCTTTGTAGTTTTATATAATATAAACTAGTTTGCTTGGGTGCGCGAGCTGCGCGCAGCTCGCGTGTTTGGTGTTTTAGAGACGTATTACTTACCCTTATAAAATTTTGAGAATCTATAGGCACCCCTAAATGAATTGGAAAATCCGTAAGAATTACCCCTAAAACAGTATGAAAACCCCTACGGACCCCAAATAAAACCTTATTTAAAAACTCAGACCTTTTCCATAAAAAAAATAACTCTAAAGTTTGCTGAGTTACGCTTCACCCATTCAATCATCGTTACGCTACGGAGGTCGCCGGCTCGCTTCGCTCGCCACCTCCCCCCTTCGCTCCACTCAGGACCTACCTGCCACCGGAAAGGGGAGGTTGGGGAGGGGAGGGTAAACAAATTTCAACAACCCTCAATAATAAAGTATAGTCAAAATCAAAATGCCGCTACGTGTCCTAGTTTCCGAGATACGATGGGGGGAGGGGTGAAGGGGGGAGAGTGGGGAGTTTTGAGAGATGATTTTGACCAACTCTTTGCCCCTTCTTACGAATCTGAAAAAAAAATGTTCCAAGTCTCTTAACTTCTGAGATCCGCCTAAAGGGGCGGGGAGAAGGGGCGCAAAGGGGCAACTTTGAAAAATGGTTTTTACTTTTCCAAGCCTCCTCTATACGAATCTGAAAAAAAAAATGTTCCAAGTCTCTTGGTTTCCGAGACACGATAGGGAGGGGTGAGAAGGGGGGTGAAAAGGGGAGGTTTGGCACTTTTCCCATAGGTTTGAGAGTTAGTTGTTTACGAATCTGTAAAAATATACCTACCTCCCCATCCACCATCTGGGAGATCAATTCTATACGATGGGGGGAGGGGTGAAGGGGGGAGAGTGGGGAGTTTTAAAAATGATTTTGACCAACTCTTTGCCCCTTCTTACGAATCGGAAAAAGAAATGTTCCAAGTCTCTTAACTTCTGAGATCCGCCTAAAGGGGCGGGGAGAAGGGGCGCAAAGGGGCAACTTTGAAAAATGGTTTTTACTTTTCCAAGCCTCCTCTATACGAATCTGAAAAAAAAAATAATCCAAGTCTCTAGGTTTCCGAGACACGATAGGGAGGGGTGAGAAGGGGGGTGAAAAGGGGAGGTTTAGCACTTTTCCCATAGGTTTGAGAGTTAGTTGTTTACGAATCTGTAAAAATATACCCCACTCGCCCTCCACCATCTGGGAGAACAATTATGTCAGTGTGTGAGTGGTAATAAACCGGAAATGGCACGGTCGCCATCTTGAATTTTTGAAATGTCACAATTTTCCTAAAGTAACCAGGATACAAGGTACCTGTCAGTAAAAAAACGGTGGCTGTTCGTTGACTTTGGTAAAACAAAAGAACTCGCCAAAGTCGGGTCTAACCCGAAAATTCAAGCCCTAATGGCGCTCGGGGTTGCCAGCTGAAAGTGATGAAAATGGTCTAATGTCATTTGAAGCACTCCATTCTTGGAGGTAATGTAAAATTTTCATTTAAAATGTTGTTATTTCTATTTTTCATGTTTTTGGGAAAAATCTGGGAAAACTCCATAAAAATGAGGAAATTTTTAACACCAGGCAACACTCCTCAACAAAACACATAACCCGTTCATACAACACAATCCAGTCGGGGGATGCCAGTCGTGCCATTTATCGCGTCAAAAATTGGGAATTTTCGTCATTTTTACAAGATGGCCGCCACACTGTCCGCCATCTTGTTTTTCTGATATGTCATAATTTTCCTGAAATCTCAAGGATACAGACCACCGACTGGTGTACTTGTTGTTGCCAACTTTTGAGTTTGGTAGAACAAAAGAACTCGCCAAAGTCGGGTCTGACCCGAAACTTATAGCCAAAATGGTTCTCGGGGTTGCCCGCTGAAAGTGATGAAAATGGTCAAATGTCATTTGGGGGACCCCAATGTTGCCGGCTAGTCAAAGTCTCCATTCAAAATGTAGTTATTTCTACTTTTCATGTTTTTGGGGAAAATCTGGGAAAATTCCCTAAAAATGGGGAAAATTTTTGCACCAGGCAACACTCCTCGATTAAATACACAACCGGTTCATACAACACAATCCAGTCGGGGGTTGCCAGCTGTCCCATTTATCGTGTCGAAAATTGGGATTTTTCGTCATTTTTACAAGATGGCCGCCACACTGTCCGCCATCTTGTTTTTCTGAAATGTCATAATTTTCCTGAAATCTCAAGGACACAGGCCACCGACTGGTCTACTTAGTGTTGCCAACTATTGTGTTTGGTAGAACAAAAGAACTCGCCAAAGTCGGGTCTGACCCGAAAATTCTAGCCCCAATGGCTCTCGGGGTTGCCAGCTAAAAGTGATGAAAATGGTCAAATGTCATTTGGGGGACCACAATGTTGCCAGCTAGTCAAAGTCTCCATTCAAAATGTCGTTATTTCTACTTTTCATGTTTTTGGGGAAAATCTGGGAATACTCCCTAAAAATGGGGAAAATTCTTGCACCAGGCAACACTCCTCGACTAAATACACAATCGGTTCATACAACACAATCCAGTCGGGGGTTGCCAGCTGTCCCATTTATCGTGTCGAAAATTGGGATTTTTCGTCATTTTTACAAGATGGCCGCCACACTGTCCGCCATCTTGTTTTTCTGAAATGTCATAATTTTCCTGAAATCTCAAGGATATAGGCTACCGATCGGTGTACTTGGTGTTGCCAACTTTTGAGTTTGGTAGAACAAATGAATTCGCCAAAGTCAAAAAGTCCCAAAAATTAAAATATTCAATATTTTTTGGGGTTGCCAACTAAAACGCACCAAAATGGTCAAATGTCATTTGGGCGACCCCAATGCTGCCAGCTAGTCAAAGTCTTCATTCGAATTGTCGTTTTTTCTACTTTTCATGTTTTTGGGGAAAATCTGGGAAAGTACCCTAAAAATGGGGAAATTTATTTTACCAGGCAACACTCGTTGTTGTAACACACAACCGCTCGGTACAACTCGAACCCGTCAGATGTTGCCAACTACACGAAAAATGGATTTGAAAAAAGTCGAAAATTCCAACTGTTTACAAAATGGCCGCCACAGCGTCCGCCATGTTGTTTTTTTTAAAAGTCACAATTTTTCTGAAATCTCAAAGATATAGGGCCTCGACTGGTGTACTTGGTGTTGCCAATGTTTGAAATCGGTTGAACAAAACAATTCACCAAAGTCGAGTGAAAAAAGTAGCAATTTTCAAAACGTCCTAGCGCAGCCGCCATCTTGTTTTTTTTTTTTTTTTTACTTTTTTTTTAAATCATTCCAGATCTTATACAGGACCTATGAGTCGAAACCCCTCCAAGTCTATTCCCCACCGAAACCGGAAATGGACTCGGCCGCCATCTTGGATTTGAATCTCCTCTATAATTTTCCTCTACTCACTCTATGGTTTTATACATTATTGTAAAACATACCCCTAACCCATCTCTCACCCATTCCGAGAAACGGCATGTCAATCAGTGAGTGAGTCAGTGGCTTTGTAGTTTTGTATAATATAAACTAGTTTGCTTGGGTGCGCGAGCTGCGCGCAGCTCGCGTGTTTGGTGTTTTTGAGAAGTATTCCTTACCCTTTTAAAATTTTGAGAATCTATAGGCACCCTTAAATGAATTGGAAAATCCGTTAGAATTACCCCTAAAACAGTATGAAAACCCTTACGAACCCCTAATAAAATCTAAAACCTTATTTAAAAACTCAGACCTTTTCCCATAAAAAACATTACCCTAAAGTTTGCTGAGTTACGCTTCACCCACTCAATCATCGTTACGCTACGGAGGTCGCCAGCTCGCTTCGCTCGCCACCTGCCGCCTTCGCTCCACTCAGGACCTACCTACCACCGGACAGGTTTCGACACCTACTATAATATTTGTTCAAACACCTGATGGCTATCTCTAACCGTTATGAAGGTACAGCCCTTTCAATTTTAGGGGAGGTTGGGGAGGGGAGCTTCACCCACTCAACCCCCGTTACGCTACGGAGGTCGCCGGCTCACTTCGCTCGCCACCTCCCCCCTTCGCTCCACTCAGTACCTACCTACCACCGGAAAGGAGAGGTTGGGGAGGGGAGGGTAGGGTGTACAAATTTCAACGCCTCTCAATAATAAAGTATAGTAAAAATCAAAATGCCGCTACGTGTCCTAGTTTCCGAGATACGATGGGGGGAGGGGTGACGGGGGGGAGAGTGGGGAATTTTGAAAAATGATTTCGACTAATGCATTGCCCCTTAATACGAATCTGGAAAAAAAATTGTTCCAAGTCTCTTAACTTCTGAGATCCGCCTAAAGGGGGGGAGAATGGGGACAATAAAAAAAATATACCCCCCTTCCCCTCCACCATATGGGAGAACAATTATGTCAGTGGGTGAGTGGTAATAAACCGGAAATGGCACGGCCGCCATCTTGAATTTCTGAAATGTCACAATTTTCCTCAAGTAACCAGGATACAAGTTACCTGTAAGTAAAACACGGTGGCTGTCCGTTGACTTTGGTAGAACAAAAGAATTGGCCAAAGTCGGGTCTGACCCGAAAATTCAAGCCCGAATGGCTCTCGGGGTTGCCCGCTGAAAGTGATAAAAATGATCAAATGTCATTTGCAGTACCCCATTCTTGGTGGTAATGCAAAATTTCCATTTAAAATGTCGTTATTTCTACTTTTTAAGTTTTCGGGGAAAATCTGGAAAAGTACCCCAAAAATGGGGATTTTGTTTGCACCAGGCAACACTCCTCGACGAAATACACAACCGGTTCATACAACACAATCCAGTCGGGGGATGCCAGCTGTTCCATTTATCGTATCGAAAATTGGGATTTTTTATCATTTTCACAAGATGGCCGCCACACTGTCCGCCATTTTGTTTTTCTGAAATGTCATAATTTTCCTGAAATTTCAAGGATGCAGGCCACCGATTGGTGTACTTGGTGTTGCCAACTTTTGAGTTTGGTAAAACAAACGAACTCGCCAAAGTCAGGTCTGACCCGAAAATTCAAGCCCCAATGGCTCTCGGAGTTGCCAGCTGAAAGTGATGAAAATGGTCAAATGTCATTTATGGGACCACAATGTTGCCGGCTTGTCAAAGTCTCCATTCAAAATGTCGTTATTTCTACTTTTCAAGTATTTGGAGATAATCTGGGAAAACTCCCTAAAAATGGGGAATTTTTTTGCACCAGGCAACACTCCTCAACAAAATACACAACCAGTTCATACATCACAATCCAGTCGGGGGATGCGAGCTGTCCCATTTATCGTGTCGAAAATTGGGATTTTTCGTCAATTTCTTAAGATGGCCGCCACACTGTCCGCCATCTTGTTTTTCTGAAATGTCATAATTTTCCTGAAATTTCAAGGATACAGGCCACCGACTGGTGTACTTGGTGTTGCCAACTTTTGAGTTTGGTAGAACAAAAGAACTCGCCAAAGTCGGGTCTGACCCGAATATTCAAGCTCTAATGGCTCTCGGGGTTGCCAGCTGAAAGTGATGAAAATGATCAAATGTCATTTGGGGGATCCCAATGTTGCCGGCTAGTTAAAGTCTCTATTCAAAATGTCGTTATTTCTACTTTTCATGTTTTCGGGGAAAATCTGGAAAAGTACCCCAAAAGTGGGGAAAATTTTTGCACCAGGCGACACTCTTCAACGAAATACACAACCGGTGGGTACAACACAATCCAGTCGGGGGTTGCCAGCTGTCCCATTTATCGTGTCGAAAATTGGGATTTTTCGTCATTTTTACAAGATGACCGCCACACTGTCCGCCATCTTGTTTTTCTGAAAAGTCATAATTTTCCTGAAATCTCAAGGATATAGGCTACCGATCGTTGTACTTGGTGTTGCCAACTTTTGAGTTTGGTAGAACAAATGAATTCGCCAAAGTCAAAAAGTCCCAAAAATTAAAATATTCAATATTTTTTGGTGTTGCCAACTAAAACGCACCAAAATGGTCAAATGTCATTTGGGGGACCTCAATGCTGCCAGCTAGTCAAAGTCTTTATTTTAAATGTCGTTATTTCTACTTTTCATGTTTTTGGGGAAAACTGGGAAAGTACCCTAAAAATGGGGAAATTTATTTCACCAGGCAACACTCTTCAATAAAACACACAACCGCTCGGTACATTTGGAACCCGTCGGATGTTGCCAACTACACGAAAAATGGATTTGAAAAAAGTCGAAAATTCCAACTGTTCACAAAATGGCCGCCACAGCGTCCGCCATCTTGTGTTTTCAAAAAGTCACAATTTTTCTGAAATCTCAAGGATATAGGCCCCCGACTGGTATACTTAGTGTTGCAAACGTTTGAAATCGGTTGAACAAAACAATTCGCCAGAGTCGAGTGGAAAAAGTCACAATTTTCAAAACGTCCCAGCGCAGCCGCCATCTTGTTTTATTTTTTTTTTTTACTTTTTTTTGAAATCATTCCAGATCTTATACAGGACCTATGAGTCGAAACCCCTCCAAGTCTTTTCCCCACCGAAACCGGAAATGGACTCGGCCGCCATCTTGGATTTGAATCTCCTCTATAATTTTCCTCTACTCAGTCTATGGTTTTATACATTATTGCAAAACATACCCCTAACCCATCTCTCACCCATTCCGAGAAACGACATGTCAATGAGTCAGTGAGTGGCTTTGTAGTTTTATATAATATAAACTAGTTTGCTTGGGTGCGCGAGCTGCGCGCAGCTCGCGTGTTTGGTGTTTTAGAGACGTATTACTTACCCTTATAAAATTTTGAGAATCTATAGGCACCCCTAAATGAATTGGAAAATCCGTAAGAATTACCCCTAAAACAGTATGAAAACCCCTACGGACCCCTAATAAAACCTTATTTAAAAACTCAGACCTTTTCCATAAAAAAAATAACTCTAAAGTTTGCTGAGTTACGCTTCACCCATTCAATCATCGTTACGCTACGGAGGTCACCGGCTCGCTTCGCTCGCCACCTCCCCCCTTCGCTCCACTCAGGACCTACCTGCCACCGAAAAGGGGAGGTTGGGGAGGGGAGGGTATACAAATTTCAACAACCCTCAACAATAAAGTATAGTCAAAATCAAAATGCCGCTACGTGTCCTAGTTTCCGAGATACGATGGAAGGAGGGGTGAAGGGGGGAGAGTGGGGAGTTTTGAAAAATGATTTTGACGAACTCTTTGCCCCTTCTTACGAATCTGAAAAAAAAAATGTACCAAGTCTCTTGGTTTCCGAGATTCCGAGATACGATAGGGAGGGGTGAGAAGGGGGGTGAAAAGGGGAGGTTTGGCACTTTTCCCATAGGTTTGAGAGTTAGTTGTTTGCGAATCTGTAAAAATATACCTACCTCCCCATCCACCATCTGGGAGATCAATTCTATACGATGGGGGGAGGGGTGAAGAGGGGAGAGTGGGGAGTTTTGAAAAATGATTTTGACAAACTCTTTGCCCCTTCTTACGAATCTGAAAAAAAAAATGTTCCAAGTCTCTTAACTTCTGAGATCCGCCTAAAGGGGCGGGGAGAAGGGGGGCAAAGGGGCAACTTTGAAAAATGGTTTTTACTTTTCCAAGCCTCCTCTATACGAATCTGAAAAAAAAAATGTACCAAGTCTCTTGGTTTCCGAGATTCCGAGATACGATAGGGAGGGGTGAGAAGGGGGGTGAAAAGGGGAGGTTTGGCACTTTTCCCATAGGTTTGAGAGTTAGTTGTTTGCGAATCTGTAAAAATATACCTACCTCCCCATCCACCATCTGGGAGATCAATTCTATACGATGGGGGGAGGGGTGAAGGGGGGAGAGTGGGGAGTTTTGAAAAATGATTTTGACCAACTCTTTGCCCCTTCTTACGAATCTGAAAAAAAAAATGTTCCAAGTCTCTTAACTTCTGAGATCCGCCTAAAGGGGCGGGGAGAAGGGGGGCAAAGGGGCAACTTTGAAAAATGGTTTTTACTTTTCCAAGCCTCCTCTATACGAATCTGAAAAAAAAAATGTACCAAGTCTCTTGGTTTCCGAGATTCCGAGATACGATAGGGAGGGGTGAGAAGGGGGGTGAAAAGGGGAGGTTTGGCACTTTTCCCATAGGTTTGAGAGTTAGTTGTTTACGAATCTGTAAAAATATACCCCACTCGCCCTCCACCATCTGGGAGAACAATTATGTCAGTGAGTGAGTGGTAATAAACCGGAAATGGCACGGTCGCCATCTTGAATTTTTGAAATGTCACAATTTTCCTAAAGTAACCAGGATACAAGGTACCTGTCAGTAAAAAAACGGTGGCTGTTCGTTGACTTTGGTAAAACAATAGAACTCGCCAAAGTCGGGTCTGACCCGAAAATTCAAGCCCTAATGGCGCTCGGGGTTGCAAGCTGAAAGTGATGAAAATGGTGAAATGTCATTTGGGGGATCCCAAAGTTGCCGGCTTATCAAAGTTTCTATTCAAAATGGCGTTATTTCTACTTTTCACGTTTTTGGGGAAAATCTGGGAAAATACCCTAAAAATTGGGAGAATTTTTGCACCAGGCTATACTCCTCAACAAAACACATAACCCGTTCATACAACACAATCCAGTCGGGGGATGCCAGTCGTGCCATTTATCGCGTCAAAAATTGGGAATTTTCGTCATTTTTACAAGATGGCCGCCACACTGTCCGCCATCTTGTTTTTCTGATATGTCATAATTTTCCTGAAATCTCAAGGATACAGACCACCGACTGGTGTACTTGTTGTTGCCAACTTTTGAGTTTGGTAGAACAAAAGAACTCGCCAAAGTCGGGTCTGACCCGAAATTTCAAGCCAAAATGGTTCTCGGGGTTGCCAGCTGAAAGTGATGAAAATGGTCAAATGTCATTCGGGGGACCCCAATGTTGCCGGCTAGTCAAAGTCTCCATTCAAAATGTAGTTATTTCTACTTTTCATGTTTTTGGGGAAAATCTGGGAAAACTCCCTAAAAATGGGGAAAATTTTTGCACCAGGCAACACTCCTCGACTAAATACACAACCGGTTCATACAACACAATCCAGTCGGGGGTTGCCAGCTGTCCCATTTATCGTGTCGAAAATTGAGATTTTTCGTCATTTTTACAAGATGGCCGCCACACTGTCCGCCATCTTGTTTTTCTGAAATGTCATAATTTTCCTGAAATCTCAAGGACACAGGCCACCGACTGGTGTACTTGGTGTTGCCAACTTTTGTGTTTGGTAGAACAAAAGAACTCGCCAAAGTCGGGTCTGACCCGAAAATTCTAGCCCCAATGGCTCTCGGGGTTGCCAGCTAAAAGTGATGAAAATGGTCAAATGTCATTTGGGGGACCACAATGTTGCCAGCTAGTCAAAGTCTCCATTCAAAATGTAGTTATTTCTACTTTTCATGTTTTTGGGGAAAATCTGGGAAAACTCCCTAAAAATGGGGAAATTTTTTGCACCAGGCAACACTCCTCGACTAAATACACAACCGGTTCATACAACACAATCCAGTCGGGGGTTGCCAGCTGTCCCATTTATCGTGTCGAAAATTGGGATTTTTCGTCATTTTTACAAGATGGCCGCCACACTGTCCGCCATCTTGTTTTTCTGAAATGTCATAATTTTCCTGAAATCTCAAGGACACAGGCCACCGACTGGTGTACTTGGTGTTGCCAACTTTTGTGTTTGGTAGAACAAAAGAACTCGCCAAAGTCGGGTCTGACCCGAAAATTCTAGCCCCAATGGCTCTCGGGGTTGCCAGCTAAAAGTGATGAAAATGGTCAAATGTCATTTGGGGGACCACAATGTTGCCAGCTAGTCAAAGTCTCCATTCAAAATGTCGTTATTTCTACTTTTCATGTTTTTGGGGAAAATCTGGGAAAACTCCCTAAAAATGGGGAAAATTTTTGCACCAGGCAACACTCCTCGACTAAACACACAACCGGTTCATACAACACAATCCAGTCGGGGGTTGCCAGCTGTCCCATTTATCGTGTCGAAAATTGGGATTTTTCGTCATTTTTACAAGATGGCCGCCACACTGTCCGCCATCTTGTTTTTCTGAAATGTCATAATTTTCCTGAAATCTCAAGGATATAGGCTACCGATCGGTGTACTTGGTGTTGCCAACTTTTGAGTTTGGTAAAACAAATGAATTCGCCAAAGTCAAAAAGTCCCAAAAATTAAAATATTCAATATTTTTTGGGGTTGCCAACTAAAACGCACCAAAATGGTCAAATGTCATTTGGGCGACCCCAATGCTGCCAGCTAGTCAAAGTCTTCATTCGAATTGTCGTTTTTTCTACTTTTCATGTTTTTGGGGAAAATCTGGGAAAGTACCCTAAAAATGGGGAAATTTATTTTACCATGCAACACTCGTTGTTGTAACACACAACCGCTCGTTACAACTCGAACCCGTCAGATGTTGCCAACTACACGATAAATGGATTTGAAAAAAGTCGAAAATTCCAACTGTTTACAAAATGGCCGCCACAGCGTCCGCCATGTTGTTTTTTTTAAAAGTCACAATTTTTCTGAAATCTCAAAGATATAGGGCCTCGACTGGTGTACTTGGTGTTTCCAATGTTTGAAATCGGTTGAACAAAACAATTCACCAAAGTCGAGTGAAAAAAGTAGCAATTTTCAAAACGTCCTAGCGCAGCCGCCATCTTGTTTTTTTTTTTTTTTTTCTTTTTTTTTTAAATCATTCTAGATCTTATACAGGACCTATGAGTCGAAATCTCTCCAAGTCTTTTCCCCACCGAAACCGGAAATGGACTCGGCCGCCATCTTGGATTTGAATCTCCTCTATAATTTTCCTCTACTCAGTCTATGGTTTTATACATAATTGCAAAACATACCCCTAACCCATCTCTCACCCATTCCGAGAAACGACATGTCAATGAGTGAGTGAGTGGCTTTGTAGTTTTATATAATATAAACTAGTTTGCTTGGGTGCGCGAGCTGCGCGCAGCTCGCGTGTTTGGTGTTTTAGAGACGTATTACTTACCCTTATAAAATTTTGAGAATCTATAGGCACCCCTAAATGAATTGGAAAATCCGTAAGAATTACCCCTAAAACAGTATGAAAACCCCTACGGACCCCTAATAAAACCTTATTTAAAAACTCAGACCTTTTCCATAAAAAAAATAACTCTAAAGTTTGCTGAGTTACGCTTCACCCATTCAATCATCGTTACGCTACGGAGGTCACCGGCTCGCTTCGCTCGCCACCTCCCCCCTTCGCTCCACTCAGGACCTACCTGCCACCGAAAAGGGGAGGTTGGGGAGGGGAGGGTATACAAATTTCAACAACCCTCAACAATAAAGTATAGTCAAAATCAAAATGCCGCTACGTGTCCTAGTTTCCGAGATACGATGGAAGGAGGGGTGAAGGGGGGAGAGTGGGGAGTTTTGAAAAATGATTTTGACGAACTCTTTGCCCCTTCTTACGAATCTGAAAAAAAAAATGTACCAAGTCTCTTGGTTTCCGAGATTCCGAGATACGATAGGGAGGGGTGAGAAGGGGGGTGAAAAGGGGAGGTTTGGCACTTTTCCCATAGGTTTGAGAGTTAGTTGTTTGCGAATCTGTAAAAATATACCTACCTCCCCATCCACCATCTGGGAGATCAATTCTATACGATGGGGGGAGGGGTGAAGAGGGGAGAGTGGGGAGTTTTGAAAAATGATTTTGACAAACTCTTTGCCCCTTCTTACGAATCTGAAAAAAAAAATGTTCCAAGTCTCTTAACTTCTGAGATCCGCCTAAAGGGGCGGGGAGAAGGGGGGCAAAGGGGCAACTTTGAAAAATGGTTTTTACTTTTCCAAGCCTCCTCTATACGAATCTGAAAAAAAAAATGTACCAAGTCTCTTGGTTTCCGAGATTCCGAGATACGATAGGGAGGGGTGAGAAGGGGGGTGAAAAGGGGAGGTTTGGCACTTTTCCCATAGGTTTGAGAGTTAGTTGTTTGCGAATCTGTAAAAATATACCTACCTCCCCATCCACCATCTGGGAGATCAATTCTATACGATGGGGGGAGGGGTGAAGGGGGGAGAGTGGGGAGTTTTGAAAAATGATTTTGACCAACTCTTTGCCCCTTCTTACGAATCTGAAAAAAAAAATGTTCCAAGTCTCTTAACTTCTGAGATCCGCCTAAAGGGGCGGGGAGAAGGGGGGCAAAGGGGCAACTTTGAAAAATGGTTTTTACTTTTCCAAGCCTCCTCTATACGAATCTGAAAAAAAAAATGTACCAAGTCTCTTGGTTTCCGAGATTCCGAGATACGATAGGGAGGGGTGAGAAGGGGGGTGAAAAGGGGAGGTTTGGCACTTTTCCCATAGGTTTGAGAGTTAGTTGTTTACGAATCTGTAAAAATATGCCCCACTCGCCCTCCACCATCTGGGAGAACAATTATGTCAGTGAGTGAGTGGTAATAAACCGGAAATGGCACGGTCGCCATCTTGAATTTTTGAAATGTCACAATTTTCCTAAAGTAACCAGGATACAAGGTACCTGTCAGTAAAAAAACGGTGGCTCTTCGTTGACTTTGGTAAAACAATAGAACTCGCCAAAGTCGGGTCTGACCCGAAAATTCAAGCCCTAATGGCGCTCGGGGTTGCAAGCTGAAAGTGATGAAAATGGTGAAATGTCATTTGGGGGATCCCAAAGTTGCCGGCTTATCAAAGTTTCTATTCAAAATGGCGTTATTTCTACTTTTCACGTTTTTGGGGAAAATCTGGGAAAATACCCTAAAAATTGGGAGAATTTTTGCACCAGGCTATACTCCTCAACAAAACACATAACCCGTTCATACAACACAATCCAGTCGGGGGATGCCAGTCGTGCCATTTATCGCGTCAAAAATTGGGAATTTTCGTCATTTTTACAAGATGGCCGCCACACTGTCCGCCATCTTGTTTTTCTGATATGTCATAATTTTCCTGAAATCTCAAGGACACAGGCCACCGACTGGTGTACTTGGTGTTGCCAACTTTTGTGTTTGGTAGAACAAAAGAACTCGCCAAAGTCGGGTCTGACCCGAAACTTCAAGCCAAAATGGTTCTCGGGGTTGCCAGCTGAAAGTGATGAAAATGGTCAAATGTCATTCGGGGGACCCCAATGTTGCCGGCTAGTCAAAGTCTCCATTCAAAATGTAGTTATTTCTACTTTTCATGTTTTTGAGGAAAATCTGGGAAAACTCCCTAAAAATGGGTAAAATTTTTGCACCAAGCAACACTCCTCAACAAAATACACAACCGGTTCATACAACACAATCCAGTCGGGGGTTGCCAGCTGTCCCATTTATCGTGTCGAAAATTGGGATTTTTCGTAATTTTTTTAAGATGGCCGCCACTCTGTCCGCCATTTTGTTTTTCTAAAATGTCATAATTTTCCTGAAATCTCAAGGATACAGGCCACTGACTGGTGTACTTGGTGTTGCCAACTTTTGAGTTTGGTAGAACAAAAGAACTCGCCAAAGTCGGGTCTGACCCGAAAATTCAAGCCCCAATGGCTCTCGGGGTTGCCAGCTGAAAGTGATGAAAATGGTCAAATGTCATTTGGGAGACCTCAATGTTGCCAGCTAGTCAAAGTCTCCATTCAAAATGTCGTTATTTCTACTTTTCATGTTTTTGGGGAAAATCTGGGAAAACTCCCTAAAAATGGGGAAATTTTTTGCACCAGGCAACACTCTTCGACTAAATACACAACCTTTTCATACAACACAATCTAGTCGGGGGTTGCCAGCTGTCCCATTTATCGTGTCGAAAATTGGGATTTTTCGTCATTTTTACAAGATGGCCGCCACACTGTCTGCCATCTTGTTGTTCTGAAATGTCATAATTTTCCTGAAACCTCAAGGATATAGGCTACCGACCGGTGTACTTAGTGTTGCCAACTTTTGAGTTTGGTAGAACAAATGAATTCGCCAAAGTCAAAAAGTCCCAAAAATTAAAATATTCAATATTTTTTGGTGTTGCCAACTAAAACGCACCAAAATGGTCAAATGTCATTTGTGGGACCCTAATGCTGCCAGCTAGTCAAAGTCTTTATTTAAAATGTCGTTATTTCTACTTTTCATGTTTTTGGGGAAAATCTGGGAAAGTACCCTAAAAATGGGGAAATTTATTTCACCAGGCAACACTCTTCAATAAAACACACAACCGCTCGGTACATTTGGAACCCGTCGGATGTTGCCAACTACACGAAAAATGGATTTGAAAAAAATCGAAAATTCCAACTGTTTACAAAATGGCCGCCACAGCATCCGCCATGTTGTTTTTCCAAAAAGTCACAATTTTTCTGAAATCTCAAGGATATAGGCCACCAATTGGTGTGCTTGGTGTTGCCAACTTTTGGAATTGGTAGAACAAAACAATTCGTCAGAGTCGGGTGGAAAAAGTCGCAATTTTCAAAACGTCCTAGCGCAGCCGCCATCTTGTTTTTTTTTTTTTTTTACTTTTTTTTTAAATCATTCCAGATCTTATACAGGACCTATGAGTCGAAACTCCTCCAAGTCTTTTCCCCACCGAAACCGGATATGGACTCGGCCGCCATCTTGGATTTGAATCTCCTCTATAATTTTCCTCTACTCACTTTATGGTTTTGTACATTATTGCAAAACAAACCCCTAACCCATCTCTCACCCATTCCGAGAAACGACATGTCAATCAGTCAGTGAGTGGCTTTGTAGTTTTATATAATATAAACTAGTTTGCTTGGGTGCGCGAGCTGCGCGCAGCTCGCGTGTTTGGTGTTTTTGAGAAGTATTACTTACCCTTATAAAATTTTGAGAATCTATAGGCACCCCTAAATGAATTGGAAAATCCGTTAGAATTACCCCTAAAACAGTATGAAAACCCCTACGGACCCCTAATAAAACCTTATTTAAAAACTCAGACCTTTTCCATAAAAAAATAACTCTAAAGTTTGCTGAGTTACGCTTCATCCATTCAATGATCGTTACGCTACGGAGATCGCCGGCTCGCTTCGCTCGCCACCTCCCCCCTTCGCTCCACTCAGGACCTACCTACCACCGGACAGGTTTCGACACCTACTATAATATTTGTTCAATCACCTGATAACTATCTCTAACCGTTATTAAGTTACAGCCCTTTTCAATTATAGGGGAGGTTGGGGAGGGGAGCTTCACAGACTCAACCTTAGTTACGCTACTTAACTCGATCTCACGGTTCGCTCCACTCAGGAACTACCTACCACCGGAAAGGGGAGGTTGGGGAGGGGGGGGGGGGTATAAAAACTTCAACGCTCCTCAATAATAAAGTAAAGTGAAAATCAAAATGCCGCTATGTGTCCTAGTTTCCGAGATACGATGGGGGGAGGGGTGAAGGGGGGGAGAGGGGGGAGTTTTGAAAAATGATTTCGACTAATGCATTGCCCCTTTATACGAATCTGAAAAAAAAATGTTCCAAGTCTCTTAACTTCCGAGATCCGCCTAAAGAGGGGGAGTAGGGGGGCAAGAGGGGAGGTTTGGCAATTTACCCGTGCTCGTAAGAGATATTTGTTTACGAATTTGTCAAAATATACTCCCCTCCCCCTCCACCATCTGGGAGAACAATTATGTCAGTGAGTAAGGTGAGGTAATAAACCGGAAATGGCACGGCAGCCATCTTGAATTTCTGAAATGTCACAATTTTTCTAAAGTAACCAGGATACAAGTTACCTGTCAGTAAAAAAACGGTGGCTGTCCGTTGACTTTGGTAGAACAAAAGAATTGGTCAAAGTCGGGTCTGACCCGAAAATTCAAGCCCCAATGGCTCTCGGGGTTGCCAGCTGAAAGTGATGAAAATGGTCAAAAGTCATTTCGCGCACCCCATTCTTGGTGGTTATGAAAAATTTTCATTTAAAATGTCGTCATTTCTATTCTATTCTATTCACGTTTTCGGGAAAAATCTGGGAAAATACCCTAAAAATGGGGAAAAAATTTGCACCAGGCAACACTTCTTGATGAAACACACAACCGGTTCATGCAACACAATCCAGTCGGGGTATGCCAGCTGTCCCATTTATCGTGTCGAAAATTGGGATTTTTCGTCATTTTTACAAGATGGCCGCCACACTGTCCGCCATCTTGTTTTTCTGAAATGTCATAATTTTCCTGAAATCTCAAGGATACAGGCCACCGACTGGTGTACTTGGTGTTGCCAACTTTTGTGTTTGGTAGAACAAAAGAACTCGCCAAAGTCGGGTCTAACCCGGAAATTCAAGCCCGAATGGCGCTCGGGGTTGCCAGCTGAAAGTGATGAAAATGGTGAAATGTCATTTGGGGGATCCCAAAGTTGCCGGCTTATCAAAGTTTCTATTCAAAATGTAGTTATTTCTACTTTTCATGTTTTTGGGGAAAATCTGGGAAAACTCCCTAAAAATGGGGAAAATTTTTGCACCAGGCAACACTCCTCGACTAAATACACAACCGGTTCATACAACACAATCCAGTTGGGGGTTGCCAGCTGTCCCATTTATCGTGTCGAAAATTGGGATTTTTCGTCATTTTTACAAGATGGCCGCCACACTGTCCGCCATCTTGTTTTTCTGAAATGTCATAATTTTCCTGAAATTTCAAGAATACAGGCCACCGACTGGTGTACTTGGTGTTGCCAACTTTTGTGTTTGGTAGAACAAAAGAACTCGCCAAAGTCGGGTCTGACCCGAAAATTCAAGCCCCAATGGCTCTCGGGGTTGCCAGCTAAAAGTGATGAAAATGGTCAAATGTCATTTGGGGGACCACAATGTTGCCAGCTAGTCAAAGTCTTCATTCAAAATGTCGTTATTTCTACTTTTCATGTTTTTGGGGAAAATCTGGGAAAACTCCCTAAAAATGGGGAAAATTTTTGCACCAGGCAACACTCCTCGACTAAATACACAACCGGTTCATACAACACAATCCAGTCGGGGGTTGCCAGCTGTCCCATTTATCGTGTCGAAAATTGGGATTTTTCGTCATTTTTACAAGATGGCCGCCACACTGTCCGCCATCTTGTTTTTCTGAAATGTCATAATTTTCCTGAAATTTCAAGGATATAGGCTACCGACCGGTGTACTTGGTGTTGCCAACTTTTGAGTTTGGTAGAACAAATGAATTCGCCAAAGTCAAAAAGTCCCAAAAATTAAATTATTCAATATTTTTTGGGGTTGCCAACTAAAACGCACCAAAATGGTCAAATGTCATTTGGGGGACCCCAATGCTGCCAGCTAGTCAAAGTCTTCATTCGAATTGTCGTTTTTTCTACTTTTCATGTTTTTGGGGAAAATCTAGGAAAGTACCCTAAAAATGGGGAAATTTATGTCACCAGGCAACACTCGTTGTTGTAATACACAACCGCTCGGTACACTTCGAACCCGTCATATGTTGCCAACTACACGAAAAATGGATTTGAAAAAAGTCGAAAATTCCAACTGTTCACAAAATGGCCGCCACAGCGTCCGCCATCTTGTTCTTTTTAAAAGTCACAATTTTTCTGAAATTTCAAGGATACAGGCCACCGATTGGTGTACTTGGTGTTGCCAACTTTTGGAATCGGTAGAACAAAACAATTCGTCAAAGTCGAATGGAAAAAGTCGCAATTTTCAAAACGTCCTAGCGCAGCCGCCATCTTGTTTTTTTTTTTTTTTTACTTTTTTTTTTAAATCATTCCAGATCTTATACAGGACCTATAAGTCGAAACCCCTCCAAGTCTTTTCCCCGCCGAAACCGGAAATGGACTCGGCCGCCATCTTGGATTTGAATCTCCTCTATAATTTTCCTCTACTCACTTTATGGTTTTGTACATTATTGCAAAACATACCCCTAACCCATCTCTCACCCATTCCGAGAAACGACATGTCAATGAGTCAGTGAGTGGCTTTGTAGTTTTATATAATATAAACTAGTTTGCTTGGGTGCGCGAGCTGCGCGCAGCTCGCGTGTTTTGTGTTTTTGAGAAGTATTACTTACCGTTATAAAATTTTGAGAATCTATAGGCACCCCTAAATGAATTGGAAAATCCGTTAGAATTACCCCTAAAACAGTATGAAAACCCCTACGGACCCCTAATAAAACCTTATTTAAAAACTCAGACCTTTTCCCATAAAAAACATTACCCTAAAGTTTGCTGAGTTACGCTTCACCCACTCAACCATCGTTACGCTACGGAGGTCGCCGGCTCGCTTCGCTCGCCACCTCCCCCCTTCGCTCCACTCAGGACCTACCTGCCACCGGAAAGGGGAGGTTGGGGAGGGGAGGGTATACAAATTTCAACAACCCTCAATAATAAAGTATAATCAAAATCAAAATGCCGCTACGTGTCCTAGTTTCCGAGATACGATGGGGGGAGGGGTGAAGGGGGGAGAGTGGGGAGTTTTGAAAAATGATTTTGACCAACTCTTTGCCCCTTCTTACGAATCTGAAAAAAAAAATGTTCCAAGTCTCTTAACTTCTGAGATCCGCCTAAAGGGGCGTGGAGAAGGGGGGCAAAGGGGCAACTTTGAAAAATGGTTTTTACTTTTCCAAGCCTCCTCTATACGAATCTGAAAAAAAAAATGTACCAAGTCTCTTGGTTTCCGAGATACGATAGGGAGGGGTGAGAAGGGGGGTGAAAAGGGGAGGTTTGACACTTTTCCCATAGGTTTGAGAGTTATTTGTTTACGAATCTGTAAAAATATACCTACCTCCCCATCCACCATCTGGGAGATCAATTCTATACGATGGGGGGAGGGGTGAAGGGGGGAGAGTGGGGAGTTTTGAAAAATGATTTTGACCAACTCTTTGCCCCTTCTTACGAATCTGAAAAAAAAAAATGTTCCAAGTCTCTTAACTTCTGAGATCCGCCTAAAGGGGCGGGTAGAAGGGGGGCAAAGGGGCAACTTTGAAAAATGGTTTTTACTTTTCCATAGTCTCCTCTATACGAATCTGAAAAAAAAAATGTTCCAAGTCTCTTGGTTTCCGAGACACGATAGGGAGGGGTGAGAAGGGGGGTGAAAAGGGGAGGTTTGGCACTTTTCCCATAAGTTTGAGAGTTAGTTGTTTACGAATCTGTAAAAATATACCCCACTCGCCCTCCACCATCTGGGAGAACAATTATGTCAGTGAGTGAGTGGTAATAAACCGGAAATGGCACGGTCGCCATCTTGAATTTTTAAAATGTCACAATTTTCCTAAAGTAACCAGGATACAAGGTACCTGTCAGTAAAAAAACGGTGGCTGTTCGTTGACTTTGGTAAAACAAAAGAACTCGCCAAAATCGGGTCTAACCCGAAAATTCAAGCCCTAATGGCGCTCGGGGTTGCCAGCTGAAAGTGATGAAAATGGTGAAATGTCATTTGGAGGATCCCAAAGTTGCCGGCTTATTGAAGTTTCTATTCAAAATGGCGTTATTTCTACTTTTCACGTTTTTGGGGAAAATCTGGGAAAATACCCTAAAAATTGGGAGAATTTTTGCACCAGGCTATACTCCTCAACAAAACACATAACCCGTTCATACAACACAATCCAGTTGGGGGATGCCAGTTGTGCCATTTATCGCGTCAAAAATTGGGAATTTTCGTCATTTTACAAGATGGCCGCCACACTGTCCGCCATCTTGTTTTTCTGATATGTCATAATTTTCCTGAAATTTCAAGGATACAGACCACCGACTGGTGTACTTGTTGTTGCCAACTTTTGAGTTTGGTAGAACAAAAGAACTCGCCAAAGTCGGGTCTGACCCGAAACTTCAAGCCAAAATGGTTCTCGGGGTTGCCAGCTGAAAGTGATGAAAATGGTCAAATGTCATTCGGGGGACCTCAATGTTGCCGGCTAGTCAAAGTCTCCATTCAAAATGTAGTTATTTCTACTTTTCATGTTTTTGGGGAAAATCTGGGAAAACTCCCTAAAAATGGGGAAAATTATTGCACCAGGCAACACTCCTCGACTAAATACACAACCGGTTCATACAACACAATCCAGTCGGGGGTTGCCAGCTGTCCCATTTATCGTGTCGAAAATTGGGATTTTTCGTCATTTTTACAAGATGGCCGCCACACTGTCCGCCATCTTGTTTTTCTGATATGTCATAATTTTCCTGAAATCTTAAGGATACAGACCACCGACTGGTGTACTTGGTGTTGCCAATTTTTGAGTTTGGTAGAACAAAAGAACTCGCCAAATTCGGGTCTGACCCGAAACTTCAAGCCAAAATGGTTCTCGGGGTTGCCAGCTAAAAGTGATGAAAATGGTCAAATGTCATTCGGGGGACCCCAATGTTGCCGGCTAGTCAAAGTCTCCATTCAAAATGTAGTTATTTCTACTTTTCATGTTTTTGGGGAAAATCTGGGAAAACTCCCTAAAAATGGGGAAAATTATTGCACCAGGCAACACTCCTCGACTAAATACACAACCGGTTCATACAACACAATCCAGTCGGGGGTTGCCAGCTGTCCCATTTATCGTGTCGAAAATTGGGATTTTTCGTAATTTTTACATGATGGCCGCCACACCGTCCGCCATCTTGTTTTTTTGGAATGTCATAATTTTCCTGAAATCTCAAGGATACAGCCTACCAACTGGTGTACTTGGTGTTGCCAATTTTTGAGTTTGGTAGAACAAAAGAACTCGCCAAAGTCGGGTCTGACCCGAAAATTCAAGTCCCAATGGCTCTCGGGGTTGCCAGCTAAAAGTGATGAAAATGGTCAAATGTCATTTGGGGGACTACAATGTTGCCAGCTAGTCAAAGTCTCCATTCAAAATGTCGTTATTTCTACTTTTCATGTTTTTGGGGAAAATCTGGGAAAACTCCCTAAAAATGGGGAAAATTTTTGCACCAGGCAACACTCCTCGACTAAATACACAACCGGTTCATACAACACAATCCAGTCGGGGGTTGCCAGCTGTCCCATTTATCGTGTCGAAAATTGGGATTTTTCGTCATTTTTACAAGATGGCCGTCACACTGTCCGCCATCTTGTTTTTCTGAAATGTCATAATTTTCCTGAAATCTCAAGGATATAGGCTACCGATCGGTTTACTTGGTGTTGCCAACTTTTGAGTTTCGTAGAACAAATGAATTCGCCAAAGTCAAAAAGTCCCAAAAATTAAAATATTCAATGTTTTTTAGGGTTGCCAACTAAAACGCACCAAAATGGTCAAATGTCATTTGGAGGACCCCAATGCTGCCAGCTAGTCAAAGTCTTTATTCAAAATGTCGTTATTTCTACTTTTCATGTTTTTGGGGAAAATCTGGGAAAATAACCTAAAAATGGGGAAATTTATTTCACCAGGCAACACTTGTTGACGTAACACATAACCGCTCGGTACAACTCAAACCCGTCAGATGTTGCCAGCTACACGAAAAATGGATTTGAAAAAAGTCTAAAATTCCAACTTTTCACAAAATGGCCGCCACAGCGTCCGTCATCTTGTTTTTCTGAAAAGTCAGATATTTTCTGAAATCTCAAGGATATAGGCCACTGATTGGTGTACTTGGTGTTGCCAACTTTTGGAATCGGTAGAACAAAACAATTCGTCAGAGTCGAGTGGAAAAAGTCGCAATTTTCAAAACGGTCTAGCGCAGCCGCCATCTTGTTTTTTTATTTTTTTTTTACTTTTTTTAAATTCATTTCAGATCTTATACAGGACCTATGAGTTGAAACTTCTCCAAGTCTTTTCCCCACCGAAACCGGAAATGGACTCGGCCGCCATCTTGGATTTGAATCTCCTCTATAATTTTCCTCTACTCACTTTATGGTTTTATACATTATTGCAAAACATACCCCTAACCCATCTCTCACCCATTCCGAGAAACGACATGTCAATCAGTCAGTGAGTCAGTGGCTTTGTAGTTTTATATAATATAAACTAGTTTGCTTGGGTGCGCGAGCTGCGCGCAGCTCGCGTGTTTGGTGTTTTAGAGACGTATTACTTACCCTTATAAAATTTTGAGAATCTATAGGCACCCCTAAATGAATTGGAAAATCCGTAAGAATTACCCCTAAAACAGTATGAAAACCCCTACGGACCCCTAATAAAACCTTATTTAAAAACTCAGACCTTTTCCATAAAAAAAATAACTCTAAAGTTTGCTGAGTTACGCTTCACCCATTCAATCATCGTTACGCTACGGAGGTCACCGGCTCGCTTCGCTCGCCACCTCCCCCCTTCGCTCCACTCAGGACCTACCTGCCACCGAAAAGGGGAGGTTGGGGAGGGGAGGGTATACAAATTTCAACAACCCTCAACAATAAAGTATAGTCAAAATCAAAATGCCGCTACGTGTCCTAGTTTCCGAGATACGATGGAAGGAGGGGTGAAGGGGGGAGAGTGGGGAGTTTTGAAAAATGATTTTGACGAACTCTTTGCCCCTTCTTACGAATCTGAAAAAAAAAATGTACCAAGTCTCTTGGTTTCCGAGATTCCGAGATACGATAGGGAGGGGTGAGAAGGGGGGTGAAAAGGGGAGGTTTGGCACTTTTCCCATAGGTTTGAGAGTTAGTTGTTTGCGAATCTGTAAAAATATACCTACCTCCCCATCCACCATCTGGGAGATCAATTCTATACGATGGGGGGAGGGGTGAAGAGGGGAGAGTGGGGAGTTTTGAAAAATGATTTTGACAAACTCTTTGCCCCTTCTTACGAATCTGAAAAAAAAAATGTTCCAAGTCTCTTAACTTCTGAGATCCGCCTAAAGGGGCGGGGAGAAGGGGGGCAAAGGGGCAACTTTGAAAAATGGTTTTTACTTTTCCAAGCCTCCTCTATACGAATCTGAAAAAAAAAATGTACCAAGTCTCTTGGTTTCCGAGATTCCGAGATACGATAGGGAGGGGTGAGAAGGGGGGTGAAAAGGGGAGGTTTGGCACTTTTCCCATAGGTTTGAGAGTTAGTTGTTTGCGAATCTGTAAAAATATACCTACCTCCCCATCCACCATCTGGGAGATCAATTCTATACGATGGGGGGAGGGGTGAAGGGGGGAGAGTGGGGAGTTTTGAAAAATGATTTTGACCAACTCTTTGCCCCTTCTTACGAATCTGAAAAAAAAAATGTTCCAAGTCTCTTAACTTCTGAGATCCGCCTAAAGGGGCGGGGAGAAGGGGGGCAAAGGGGCAACTTTGAAAAATGGTTTTTACTTTTCCAAGCCTCCTCTATACGAATCTGAAAAAAAAAATGTACCAAGTCTCTTGGTTTCCGAGATTCCGAGATACGATAGGGAGGGGTGAGAAGGGGGGTGAAAAGGGGAGGTTTGGCACTTTTCCCATAGGTTTGAGAGTTAGTTGTTTACGAATCTGTAAAAATATGCCCCACTCGCCCTCCACCATCTGGGAGAACAATTATGTCAGTGAGTGAGTGGTAATAAACCGGAAATGGCACGGTCGCCATCTTGAATTTTTGAAATGTCACAATTTTCCTAAAGTAACCAGGATACAAGGTACCTGTCAGTAAAAAAACGGTGGCTCTTCGTTGACTTTGGTAAAACAATAGAACTCGCCAAAGTCGGGTCTGACCCGAAAATTCAAGCCCTAATGGCGCTCGGGGTTGCAAGCTGAAAGTGATGAAAATGGTGAAATGTCATTTGGGGGATCCCAAAGTTGCCGGCTTATCAAAGTTTCTATTCAAAATGGCGTTATTTCTACTTTTCACGTTTTTGGGGAAAATCTGGGAAAATACCCTAAAAATTGGGAGAATTTTTGCACCAGGCTATACTCCTCAACAAAACACATAACCCGTTCATACAACACAATCCAGTCGGGGGATGCCAGTCGTGCCATTTATCGCGTCAAAAATTGGGAATTTTCGTCATTTTTACAAGATGGCCGCCACACTGTCCGCCATCTTGTTTTTCTGATATGTCATAATTTTCCTGAAATCTCAAGGACACAGGCCACCGACTGGTGTACTTGGTGTTGCCAACTTTTGTGTTTGGTAGAACAAAAGAACTCGCCAAAGTCGGGTCTGACCCGAAACTTCAAGCCAAAATGGTTCTCGGGGTTGCCAGCTGAAAGTGATGAAAATGGTCAAATGTCATTCGGGGGACCCCAATGTTGCCGGCTAGTCAAAGTCTCCATTCAAAATGTAGTTATTTCTACTTTTCATGTTTTTGAGGAAAATCTGGGAAAACTCCCTAAAAATGGGTAAAATTTTTGCACCAAGCAACACTCCTCAACAAAATACACAACCGGTTCATACAACACAATCCAGTCGGGGGTTGCCAGCTGTCCCATTTATCGTGTCGAAAATTGGGATTTTTCGTAATTTTTTTAAGATGGCCGCCACACTGTCCGCCATTTTGTTTTTCTAAAATGTCATAATTTTCCTGAAATCTCAAGGATACAGGCCACTGACTGGTGTACTTGGTGTTGCCAACTTTTGAGTTTGGTAGAACAAAAGAACTCGCCAAAGTCGGGTCTGACCCGAAAATTCAAGCCCCAATGGCTCTCGGGGTTGCCAGCTGAAAGTGATGAAAATGGTCAAATGTCATTTGGGAGACCTCAATGTTGCCAGCTAGTCAAAGTCTCCATTCAAAATGTCGTTATTTCTACTTTTCATGTTTTTGGGGAAAATCTGGGAAAACTCCCTAAAAATGGGGAAATTTTTTGCACCAGGCAACACTCTTCGACTAAATACACAACCTTTTCATACAACACAATCTAGTCGGGGGTTGCCAGCTGTCCCATTTATCGTGTCGAAAATTGGGATTTTTCGTCATTTTTACAAGATGGCCGCCACACTGTCTGCCATCTTGTTGTTCTGAAATGTCATAATTTTCCTGAAACCTCAAGGATATAGGCTACCGACCGGTGTACTTAGTGTTGCCAACTTTTGAGTTTGGTAGAACAAAAGAACTCGCCAAAGTCGGGTCTGACCCGAAAATTCAAGCCCCAATGGCTCTCGGGGTTGCCAGCTAAAAGTGATGAAAATGGTCAAATGTCATTTGGGGGACCACAATGTTGCCACTTAGTCAAAGTCTCCATTCAAAATGTCGTTATTTCTACTTTTCATGTTTTCGGGGAAAATCTGGGAAAACTCCCTCAAAATGGGGAAATTTTTTGCACCAGGCAACACTCCTCGACTAAATACACAACCGGTTCATACAACACAATCCAGTCGGGGGTTGCCAGCTGTCCCATTTATCGTGTCGAAAATTGGGATTTTTCGTCATTTTTACAAGATGACCGCCACACTGTCCGCCATCTTGTTTTTCTGAAAAGTCATAATTTTCCTGAAATCTCAAGGATATAGGCTACCGATCGTTGTACTTGGTGTTGCCAACTTTTGAGTTTGGTAGAACAAATGAATTCGCCAAAGTCAAAAAGTCCCAAAAATTAAAATATTCAATATTTTTTGGTGTTGCCAACTAAAACGCACCAAAATGGTCAAATGTCATTTGGGGGACCCTAATGCTGCCAGCTAGTCAAAGTCTTTATTTAAAATGTCGTTATTTCTACTTTTCATGTTTTTGGGGAAAATCTGGGAAAGTACCCTAAAAATGGGGAAATTTATTTCACCAGGCAACACTCTTCAATAAAACACACAACCGCTCGGTACATTTGGAACCCGTCGGATGTTGCCAACTACACGAAAAGTGGATTTGAAAAAAGTCGAAAATTCCTACTTTTCACAAAATGGCCGCCACACCGTCCGCCATCTTGTTTTTCTGAAAAGTCCCAAATTTTCTGAAATCTCAAGGATATAGGCCACCGATTAATGCACTTGGTGTTGCCAACTTTTGGAATCGGTAGAACAAAACAATTCGTCAGAGTCGAGTGGAAAAAGTCGCAATTTTCAAAACGTCCTAGCGCAGCCGCCATCTTGTTTTTTTTTTGTTTTTTACTTTTTTTTAAAATCATTCCAGATCGTTTACAGGACCTATGAGTCGAAACCGCTCCAAGTCTTTTCCCCACCGAAACCGGAAATGGACTCGGCCGCCATCTTGGATTTGAATCTCCTCTATAATTTTCCTCTACTCAGTCTATGGTTTAATACATTATTGCAAAACATACCCCTAACCCATCTCTCACCCATTCCGAGAAACGACATGTCAATCAGTGAGTGAGTGGTCTTGTAGTTTTATATAATATAAACTAGTTTGCTTGGGTGCGCGAGCTGCGCGCAGCTCGCGTTTGGTGTTTTAGAGAAGTATTACTTACCCTTATAAAATTTTGAGAATCTATAAGCACCCCTAAATGAATTGGAAAATCCGTTAGAATTACCCCTAAAACAGTATGAAAACCCCTACGGACCCCTAATAAAACCTTATTTAAAAACTCAGACCTTTTCCATAAAAAAAATAACTCTAAAGTTTGCTGAGTTACGCTTCACCCATTCAATCATCGTTACGCTAAGGAGGTCGCCGGCTCGCTTCGCTCGCCACCTCCCCCCTTCGCTCCACTCAGGACCTACCTACCACCGGACAGGTTTCGACACCTACTATAATATTTGTTCAAACACCTGATGGCTATCTCTAACCGTTATGAAATTACAGCCCTTTCAATTATAGGGGAGGTTGGGGAGGGGAGCTTCACCCGCTCAACCTTCGTTACGCTACGGAGGTCGGCGGCTCGCTTCGCTCGCCACCTCCCCCGTTCGCTCCACTCGGTCTCGCAGGTTCGCTCCGCTCAGGACTCACCTACCACCGGACAGGTTTCGACGCCTACTATTATATTTGTTCAAACACCTGATGGCTACCTCTAACCGTTATGAAGTTACAGCCCTTTCAATTATAGGGGAGGTTGGGGAGGGGAGCTTCACCCACTCAACCTTCGTTACGCTACGGAGGTCGCCGGCTCGCTTCGCTCGCCACCTCCCCCCTTCGCTCCACTCGGTCTCGCAGGTTCGCCCCACTCACGACCTACCTACCACCGGAAAGCGGAGGGGAGCAAAGGGGAGGTTGGGGAGGGGAGGGTATACAAATTTCAACGCCCCCCAATAATAAAGTATAGTAAAATCAAAATGCCGCTACGTGTCCTAGTTTCCGAAATACGATGTGGGGAGGGGTGAAAGGGGGGAGAGGGGGGAGTTTTGGAAAATGATTTTAATTAAAAATCAGCACCTTTATACAAATCTGAAAAAAAAAATCTTCCAAGTCTCTTAACTTCCGAGATCCGCCTAAAGGGGGGGAGAAGGGGGGAAAGGGGGACAACTTTGAAAATTGGTTTTTACTTTTCCGAGCCTCCCCTATACGATTCCGTAAAAAACAAAAAATACGGGTCCCTTAGTTTCCGAGATACGATAGGGAGGGGGAGAAAGGGGAGCAAAAAGGGGAGGTTTGGCACTTTTCCCATACTCGCGGGAGTTACTTGTTTACGAATCTGTCAAAAAATACCCACCTCCCCATCCACCATCTGGGAGAACAATTATGTCAATGAGTCAGTGAGTGAGTCAGTGGTAATTCAGCTTTATATAATATAATAACTAGTTTGCTTGGGTGCGCGAGCTGCTCGCAGCTCGCGTGTTTGGTGTTGTTGAGAAGTTATTCCCTATCCTTACAAAATTTTGAAAATCCATAGGAATCCTTAAATGAATTGGAAAATCCGTTAGAATTACCCCTAAATCAGTATGAGAAGCCTTAAGAACCCCGAAAACATTTGAGAATTATAAATAAAACATTACCCTAAGGTTTGCTTGTCGTCGTCCCTGAGTTAAGCTTCACCCACTCAACCTTCGTTACGCTACGGAGGTCGGCGGCTCGCTTCGCTCGCCACCTCCCCCCTTCGCTTCAGTTGGTCTCGCAGGTTCGCTCCGCTCAGGACCTACCTACCACCGGACAGGTTTCGACGCCTACTATAATATTTGTTCAAACACCTGATGGCTATCTCTAACCGTTATGAAGTTACAGCCCTTTCAATTTTAGGGGAGGTTGGGGAGGGGAGCTTCACACACTCAACCTTCGTTACGCTACGGAAGTCGCCGGCTCGCTTCGCTCGCCACCTCCCCCCTTCGCTCCACTCACGACCTACCCACCACCAGAAAGGGGAGATTGGGGAGGGGAGGGTATAAAAATTTTAATGCTCCTCAATAATAAAGTATAGTCAAAATCAAAATGCCGCTACGTGTCCTAGTTTCTGAGATACGATGGGGAGAGGGCTGAAGGGGGGGAGAGGGGGGAGTTTTGAAAAATGATTTTGACCAACTCTTTGCCCCTTCTTACGAATCTGAAAAAAAAAATGTTCCAAGTCTCTTAACTTCCGAGATCCGCCTGAAGGAGGGGAGAAGGGGGGAAAGGGGGATAACTTTGAAAACTTGTCTTTAATTTTCCCTGCCCCCTCTATACGAATATGAAAAAAAAATGTTCCAAGTCTCTTGGTTTCCGAGATTCGATAGGGAGGGGGGAGAAGGGGGCGAAAAGGGGAGGTTTGGCACTTTTCCCATAGGTTTTGGAGTTAGTTGTTTACGAATCTGTCAAAAAATACCCACCTCCCCATCCACCATCTGGGAGCACAATTCTGTCAGTGAGTCAGTGGTAATTCAGCTTTATATAGTATAACTAGTTTGCTTGGGTGCGCGAGCTGCGCGCAGACTCAATATCTGCAGCCCGTCCCCATAGCAAAATGCCATGAGACATTATACTATGAAAGTAACTAAAATAAACCAGTCTAGCGGTATCTACATCAGTATATTGACGGATTTTTCTAATGGCATATGCTGCTGAACTTAGCCGCCCCGCAAGAGATGTTAAATGAGAACCCCATTGTAGCCTTGAATCAAGCGTAATCCCCAGGAAAACCGTTTTATCTACGAATTCAAGTTTCTCTTTATTCAGTACTATCTCACAATCACTACTTTTAACATTCGGTAAAGCAAATCTTATGCATTTGGTTTTTTTTTCATTTAATACCAAATTGTTTGCTGTGAACCAATTTTGGACCTGAAGTAGGGTATTATTTACGTCATCTAGATTTTGGGCCCGCCTATTTATCTTAAAAATTAAGGAAGTGTCATCAGCAAATAACACCATATTTTGAGGTTGGTTTTTCAATAAATAGGGTAGATCATTTATATATACTAGAAAAAAGAAAGGACCCAATATTGAGCCTTGTGGAACCCCCATTTTTACTTTTAAACCATGTGAATTAACACCATTTATTTGACCATGTTGTTGTCTATCATTCAAATAAGATTTTACCAAACTAAGTGCAAGTTTACCCAGTCCGTAATGCTCAAGTTTCAAAAGTAATGTGTCGTTATTTACACAATCAAACGCTTTGGAGAGGTCACAAAAAATTCCTATGGCGTCTTGAGACTCTTCCCACGCAGTAAATATGTGCTTTAATAAGGTTACACCGGCGTCAGTTGTACAACGTCCCTTAGTGAAACCAAACTGTTGATCATGTAAGATTCTGTTGGTGTTAAAATGATAGAGCATTTGATTAAGCATTACCTTTTCAAAAACCTTGCTAAAAGCTGGTAAAACCGATACAGGTCTATAATTATAGTGTCTTTACTGTCCCCGGATTTGAAAAGAGGTATGACTTTACTGTATTTCATTAAATCAGGGAAAACTCCTTGGTCTACACTACTGTGTACCTCTAATTCCTAATCTTTCGAGTTTGTCCAGTAAGAGGGTATCAGAAATCGTATCAAATACCTTTGCGAGATCTAGAAAGATAGTGAAACATTTTTTCTTTTTATCTAAATTGGAAGTAACAAAATCTATAAGTTTATCTATGTATCTATCTATATATATATCTACACCTCCTGCCCTGTTAGAGACTTCACCCTTGTCACCAGATGCTACAAATGCCAACAATTTGGTCATGCAGCGAAATCATGCAGAGAGGTAAACTCCACGTGTGGTCACTGCGGAGAAGCAGGACACTCGATGTCTGAGTGCTCGAAGAAAGCGGACACCCCCAAATGTGCGACATGCTCGCGTTTTAAAAAGCCCAACAACCACAAAACGGGAGATGTTGAGTGCCCAGCTAAGAAATTAGCAGAATATAGGTACATCAACTCCATCGACTACGAGGGCACGTAGAGCGTCATACTCTAGGTCAGACTTCCGCGTTTGACGCATATTGCACCATCAATTTTATTTATTGTAAGCACATTAGTCGCTAGGTGCAAATATCGAATTTAACAAGAGCGCCTCGAATGTTTTTGCAACCTATAATAAATTCTGCTGACGCAAATTTTCGTGTAACAATTATGTGTTTAGGTCTATGTTATTAGAGTTTAAGTTAATCAAAATTTTGTCACGTAATGTTAAATATTAAACAAAAAAATAACTACTGTCCTACATATAGCATATTGTTAGAGCTCCTGCAGCCTGTGATACAGGATTATCCTAGTACAGGCATCATACATTATTATACCTACATTGTTAGTTTTTAGATTCATATTGTATTTTTACCTTCTGAAATTCTGAATAAAGATTTATTTATTATTATTTATTTATTATTTATGGCATGCTCAGTTGATTTACCTTGTCGAAAACCATATTGGTTAGCTGAAAGCAGATTATTTTTTTCCAAATATTTAACTAGACGTGAATTTATATATTTTTTTAGTATTTTTGATATCGCTGGTAAATTAGATATTGGTCGATAGTTATTGATGCGATTTCTGTCCCCACTCTTATAGATTGGACAAACTTCGGCTTTTTTAAGGACGTCAGGGAACACTCCGCTCTGCAGACAATCATTTATGATCTTTGTAAGAGGTGGTACAATGATGTTTCTATAGGTTTTCAGAAATTTATTACTAATATTGTCTCCACCACTGGCACAGTCTGATTTTAGGTCGAGGATGAGACGTTCTACCTCCTCTTCAGTTGTGTCTATGAGAGCAAACGAATGCGGCCTTTTTTATAACACATTTGCTCGTAAAGGGTCTCTTATTTCACCAATTTCAATATCTTAATGTATCTCATTACGTACTTGTGCTGTAAAGAAAATGCACGGTTCATACTTTTTTAAATCTTAGCAAAATGTTTTTATTTCAGCAGAAGTGGTCAACATTTTATGAATAAAATTAACTTTGGAGATGAAATATAATAAATAAACATTTAATTCTTTAATTTTATTAATTTTGACAATAAATTACAACCATTTATCTTTAACAAAAACACAAAAATATTAATTTACTTTATTTGTAATACTGGCTATTTTTGCTTTAAAAAAAGCGCGAAGTAAAAATTATTTATTCCGCGCGCTTTTTCTTTTCGCTGTATTGTTTTTATTTGTTTTATTTATTTCCTCGCAAATATGTTATAAAACGACGTATGACATACGTGCGCTTTGATAATTACAGCGTCTGCTTTTTTATCGCCCTCGCCTACGGCTCGGGCTAGCAATATCGCCTCGGCTGTAATTTTCAACTTACCGCACTTATATCATAATGTACTATTACAAAATGACTTAGTTATGAAACACCGATGGCTTCCACTATCCAGCAGTGCGCACGCTCAATGATAAACACCGTGAACGTCGGCTGCATCGATCACAGCTGTAGATAATAGAACCGAGTGTATGCCTATAGATTTATTATGCATATGTGCCTTGTTTACGTGAATAGGTGGCAAATCCGCGACGGTTAAGGTGGCGGGGTCGCAGGTCGCCGGCGCAGGCGCAGCGCCTTCACTCCCAGCGCAGCCCGCAGTCGCGATACTTGAATGGAATGTGACTAAACTATAGGCGTTATCATTATGAATTAGCGAAAGTCTCACTGAAATCAGTTTAGACACAGGTGTGGTACCTCGACCAACCTACTAGGTGGACAGACGATCTCACTAAAGTGGCCGGAAGAAACTGGATAGCCATGACACAAAACCGCCAAAAGTGGAGAGAATTGGAAGAGACCTACACTCAGCATTGGGTGGCCAAAGGTTGAAAAAGAAGAAGAACGTAATCCTAAGCAAGGCCGTTGCCGCTCAATCCAATTCGAGAATTGAATTGTATTGGGCGGCTGTGTCCAACGTTGTAAACCAGTTGCTCTTGAGCCCATCGTGCCAGAAGGGGCTGTGGACTTCTCCATCTGAAAACAAAGACAAACATTATTTTTAGGGGATTATTTACTTTATTATCGCACCGCTCGATCTACAAGGAAAAGCAACTAATGCCGAGGTTGGTCCGTGGACGGGTGACCATTCATATGCTATCGAGTCCCCTTTGTGTCTCGGAAAGCACGTTGAGCCGTTGGTCCTGGTGTCATTTGTAGATCTTGACAGTCAGAAACCTAAAGGTTTGAAAACCAGGAGACTAGATAGCAGTGCCGGATTAAGCAAACGCGATTATGGAGATACTTTGTCGATTAATGCAGAGAAGATCCTTAAAACAAGAGAATGCATGAGCGAGCGAAGCGAGCTCAAAAATTTTGACCACCCTCTCTAGATGAATTAAATTGTATTAGCTCATTTATTCAGAAATGAGAATTGGAGTAAATCTGTCAACTTATGAACTTTTATTGAATTGAGTACCTACCCAAGTAGAAAGTATTAAAAAAAAGTGTAGTATTTAACCCCCAACGTCGGCGGTGGGCTGTTTTGGATACGCGGATCCCCGCGGGGCCCGTAGCAATCGCTACTCCTGCTACTGGGTTAATCCGGCACTGCCAGATAGCCTAGCCTTATCTCAACTTGTTGGAGTCGGTTAGTAGATCATCTTCATCTGACGATGTGTCTGTTTGTAATTTGAAAGTAACAGCTTTTTACTAAATGCATATTATAAGTTAATTATAACAGAAAAGCATTTATTTTGATTTTCGCCTGTCTGGCTGCCCGCCTGTCTGTCTGTCTGTCGGAAAATTAAAAAAAAAGTTGGATTCTAGAACGTAAAACGAAGTTTCAACGAACAATGATTCGAATAAGATTTGATATTTAGCTTTTGAGAAATGGGACTTTTTCATGAAACTGCAGCAGCAGCTTCGTTTTTTATTAACATGCATACCAGCTATGAAAAATATATTTACACAGTTTCACTGTGGTAGAGTGTAAATTGACCTAAGAATCTGCGTTAATAATATTGTTAGTATATTGTTTGGTGCTACGGAATGCTTTGTGTGCGAATCCGACTCGCACTTGGCCGGTTTTTTTTATTTATCTAGGCTAGATTTTTTTGTATACAGGGTGTAAACGGACCCTTCACCAAGCGGTCAACCAAGCATTCTGTACATCAAACTATAACTTAGTTTCTCTACGCAAATAGTATTGCTGGAATACATCTTTTTTTTGGAGTGAAAATTCACAGTTTGATCGTAATCACTCTAGAAAACTCTTTGTTTTAAAGGTTAAACATACCATTATTTGAACGTCGTCTAATTCTGACTCCCTTTTTCCGATTAGCCCTCGCACGGATGACATTGTCGAGTGCTAGTAGGAACTGAAACAAGAAAACAAAATGAGGTCAAAACAAATAAGAGAATACATTAAATAGAATATGTTCAAGTTACTGTCACTGCTAGCGCTACTGGACTACCTCGTTGATCTATTGCTGGCAAGCGCGACTGCTAAGCATGAGATCCTGGGTTCGATTCCCAGGGCGGGGAGTGTTCTTGGGTTTTTCCTTCAGAAATGTCTCAGTAGGTACTAAGCACGGTTCTGGATGTGTGCCCGGTTGATGGCAATAGGCTCGCCCCCTATTATATGGGACTCAAACATAACTGGCAAAATGTGGGAGTGATGTATGGTACACCTCTGCCTAACCCTGGGATAACAGGCGTTATGTTATGTTACTTGGGAAATAGAATAATAATAATGTGAACAACGTTAACAAAGATTCTAAGTAAGTAGGTTTATTTTAAGAATAGATTGTTTATCTTAACAAATAAATAAATTGAAGTGTCTGGTGGCATTCTCCGAATAACAGCTTTTTACTGAATGCATAAATGAAAGTATATTATATTTCTAGGTTTGCCTATCTCTTTGTTCCGGCTAATCTCCGAAAAGGCTGGACTGAATTTGATGGGACTTTTACTGGCAGATAGCTGATGTAGTAAAGAGGAGTAGTTAGGCTCGGCGCAAACGGGCCACGAACCACAGCCACCAGTGGCTGTGGTTTGTTTGTCGACTGCTATAACGAGTGGCCGCCACCGGCCACACGTGTGCGGCGAGTTTCAACAAAATGTATAAAAAAGCGTGCGAACTGCTTGTCGCTGGCTACCGGTGGCTGTGGTTGGTGGCCCGTTTGCGCCGAGCCTAAGGAGTTATTTTACTTTTAGAAAAATGATTATTGTTCCGTGCAAAACAAAGCCCTTGAAATGGAGAAATAATATTTTTATAACAATTGCACGCGAAAGTAGGAGATCCCGGGCAACAGGAAACAGCTAGTTTCTCATAACAAAGTATAGACAAGAAACCTCGTTTCGCAACTTGAATAGTTTCTATGCCATGTCACTCACCGCTGCACATTGCGTGCAGTCGTGCACTTTTGCATAATCATAGCTACCTATAGCTCAAGTGTAATTATCATAGTATAAGAATGCAGGAGGACGGGTTCGGTCCCACTAGTTCTACAACAAACACAAACGTTTTGGTGAGCGAGACCTATGTCGAGCAGTACACGTGTTTCGACTGAAGTAATGATAATTGTATCTCATCCGTTGCTCCGATATTAGTCTTAATAATACCTAGCAAAATACACTTGTGTGTGGAACACGACACAATAACCCAATAAAATAGTTAACGTAGCAGAAGTACCACAACGACATAGTAAAACTATAATCATATTTTGCTTATACTGGAAAATATGATTATAGTTTCATTATGTCGTTGTTTGCTAACCTCTTATTGCAAGGAAAGACGAAAAAAGATTAAATCAATGCGACGTCAGTTACAATAGAAATGTATAAATAAATACCTCAACTACCGTCTTCAGTTTATCGAAGCTCTGCAATAGCTTTATATAATCACTCATCATTAAACTGTCTAGTTTTAAACCGAACTTTAACATTTCTTTCTTAATTATACTCGAGCAATATGATAGTAGAACTGTTAAGATTTATTTTTACTGCACGATATACGTCTGGCTGCTTGCAACGAACACAAAGGCAGACTGATGCTCAAAAGCCAGACTGTCCATTTTAAGTAGCGCGCCCCAGAGCTGGCCGGCTTGAACCCCTGGGGGTGTGCAAACATAGGTGCACCGCGGTACTACCGCGCTCTCTGAAGGTCGACCTCTTTTAAACTTTATCACTCAGGACATAAGAGTAAAAATTGGTCGACCGCCAGTGAACTAGTAGTACAAAGAGGGTTGGACCCCACAGAGTGATAAATATTACAGAGGAGCGATAGCAAAGACAGTCATTTCAATGTGCCATCTCCTTCTTCCTTACGCAATGTCCCGCGAGTTAGAAAGAGGATATACTAGGTCAAATTCAAATTTGCCACCGAAACTAGATTAGTAGTTAGCTAAACTTAATAAGACAACAAAAAATATTTTGATAAAGATAATTTTACCGATATACTAGCGAGGCTGGCCATCGCATCTCAATGGTAAAATAAATTTTAAGTCATTGACTCGAGAAAAGGACTCGTAATCGTGAAATAATCAACTATCAGCTGTCGACACGAATGTATGGAACTGATGACATATTTCTCGCTATTACAATGTTAATTCCATGAAAAAGCCTAATCACACCCCCACATTTGACCACGCCTTTTTGGAACACGCTGTATTTGTTAGTAACTCTGTGGTCTCACACTGTAATACAAAGTCCAGACGACAAATGATCCTAAACCATATTGAGTTTTCTATAGGTAATTGTGATGTAGGGCGGAAACATCCCTATTATCAAACTGCTCTCCTTTTTAGTACTCCGTAGCGAAATATGAAATAAAATAATTACACAATACATCATAAATAATTTGTTGAGAATAGTTATAAAAATAGGTGTGAGCGTTTTGTTTAGTTTAATCTAATAATATTTATGAAGAGTTTTAGATTTCTAGATTTCGACTTAACTACTAATCTGAAGACTACCTGAAAAGCATAATATTCTCCTATGAATCAAAAGAATTGCAATTCAATTGTTCGGTTAATCGGAAGATTAACTAGCGTTAAAGATTAACCCAACCTTTATAATCTGCAGACAAAAGACGTTTGGTGAATACATTAGCACACATTATAGAAAGCCCACCCATTCATACAACTATTGACACATAATTCGGATAGTTTACCTACAGAACACTTTTACGGCATAGATACCGCTTTAACGTTTTTGAGAAGGTTGCTCTTTGAAAACGTTTTTATGCTTCGGAAGGGAGTCTGATGTTAGACGCTCCAGTTTGCCCCTTTATGTCGTAGCAGTAAGGGCGATATTGTACCGCAATTTGTTACCCCTGCACCCTTTTTTTTTTTTTTTTGAGTGTGGTAAATCATCAAATGACTTCTCCCGCTCTGGGCGGAGCAGGAAGGAGTGTCAGACTTTTACTGACTAAAACCCATCCATGTTCCTTCATCGCCCTTTGTGTTCCGGGGCGACGGTATCTCTTTCGAATAGTCCCGCAGCCCCGGCAGGCTACCCCTGCACCCTGGCGTGTGGTTGACTGATGGACAAAATAAAGAGACACGAAGGTTGTAAAATTTTATAGAATTTAGTACTTATTTTTTAAGTAAATAAGTAATAATATAATATGATTTCACATATAAAACCACGAAGTATTGAAAAATAACATCACAAGGGCGACATCTTTTCACCATCCCACCGCAGTCACAATGATCACTCACAAAACGTAGTCTCTCAACGATTTCGAAAGATATAATAGTAAAGTCTCTGACTTGAGTATAATATGAATAGAGAACTAGCTAAACTCTAACCAAGATGATTCCGTCAATGTCATTTAGCCAATCCTGAGTGGATTACCCGTTCGCCATTTTATCTATTAGTCGCACGATGACCTATATGAGTAAGAAGACACCAATACAAACAAGAAAGTTCTGGAATATGTTGCCTTAAGTGTAACGTTGCCGAGATATTTAAATGCCAAGATTGCTAAATGATACAGATGCGTCGCGATATCCACGATGATTACGACCAATCAAAATGGCGCTGCGTACGTGTGCCAGCTCAAATAGAAATTTAAAGAATTACCTTAGGCGCAGTCTTCATCCTGGCGTAACACTGTTGTTGGTTGAAGAATTTTGTATTTGTTAAATTGGTCATTATTCCAGACACACAAACAAAAGCAGATAAAATTTCAGTTATACAATTATAAGCGTGTAACTACGTTGGGACACGAAGCTAGACTGGCTTGTGAAGTCCCGACAATCCAAACCGCGCACCGCCAGGCGTGCGCACATACAGGGATGAACCACAGAGCAAAGACTATCACAAAGCGAGCGTGGCATTAATGGCAGTAAAAAACAGTAATTTTTATTTATATTAAATAACACAAGCTTCCAGTACTATAATAATATTATTATTAACACCATATCGCTGTAGCTATAGATAACGCAAGTAGTCTGTCTGCCTTCATCCGGCAGCATGTATACAGAATGGAATTTTGAGAAGGGGCACTAAAAGCAGGTACATTCAATTTTATCGTTATACCTAAAAGAAAACGTTCTTAGAAGACTATCTATACATTTTATAGGAATTTCGATATGCATCACAGATTTTTCTAGCACATTTTCGACAGCAAGAACATAAGTGAAGGATGGAAACAAATTATTAAAGAGTTACATACAGAATGCTGCATGTAATGGTTTATATTCCGACCACTTTTTTAAATGGTTTTTGGTCCTAATATAAACGAAAGAATGAAGAATTGTTTTACCTGGTTTACAGACGATCTCAATCATTTTCTATGTCACTTACGTGTGATGTACTTAATAAGGAGTATCATATCTATCTACCAATCACGTTCTATTCTATGTGTTAGTTAGTCTGTATTACGCTGAGGGGAACACGCACACTATAATGACCAGATGAAACACGATCGATATCGTGTCTCTGTCTGTACACAGATGTTATGGTGTACTGTGGAAGATGTATGGGGAGCCCCTTTAGCATTCCGTAGCGAAATATCAATGAGAAAACAGTAGTCAAAAATCGAAATCACAATATTTTATTTCACATAGGCCTAGATAGGCACTTATAAAACGTCGAAATAGGTGAACGGTTCGCGTTGGTCGGTTTGCAAGAAACTCCATGGTTACTCTTTTCAAATAATTTGGTATTACAATATTATTTTGTTACAGCATTAGTACATAAGTATTGGGGGACAGCGTAGGCCCGACAATAGGTCGATGCTTACAATACAGAACCGGCCAAGTGCGTGTCGGGCCAAGCGCAGTGTAGGGTTCCGTAGTAACCCGTTATATTTTAGTTTTTGTTTTTCAATGAAAGTCTTTACCCGTTATAAACAAGCAACTACTTGATCTTAGTCACTTTATAGGATTTATTCTAAGGATTTTGTATTTAGTACAAAGTTATCCAACACCTTAGTTACTGCTTTTAAAGTTCATGAAATGCACTATCGTCATGAAATTTTCCAGATTTTCCAAGCCCACAGTTTAGCTTTTAGAGGGGGGGACGCCCTACTGAAACAAAAAAATGCACTTTAAAACTTAAAATTTCGTAAATGGAGCATTAAATCGAAAAGTGAAATTAGCAACCCCTAAGTCATTCTAAAAGACCTATTCAACGATACCACACGATGGGGTAGACTCTAACGGAGGAAGCTTTGTGGGCCTCTCGCAGTCCTCTTGTTGTTGTTATATTAGCAATCCATACGATGCCTTACACCAAAGCTGCAAATCAACATACACAACGCAAATAGTGCACACATATATGATTGAATATTTATTGATTGTGACAAGGAGCTCGCAATCAAATAGGTCATCTATTGTCTTATCTTTATTTCTCTTAAGGAAACATGTTCCCCTATCGTCTTTTTGTTTTAAATGCGGAGCGATCATTTGAGTTGTCATGTTTAAATATTGCATTGCTGGCCTTGTGGTGTCGACCCTGACTAACAGGACTTGGCCCGCGCGGGTTGGTAGATGTGTGTGACATGCGTCTTTAATGTTATGTTCTTTTAAAGTCATCTAACGCCAAGATACTTACAATTGAATAGGATTATTGTCACCACCAAGCGATCCCATCGTCTTCATCGTCTGCACTCTTTTCTCTTTCGCTTTGTCAAGTTGGAGCTTGTTCGACAACGTTCTGCGCTTTCGTGACTTTTGGAGCTATCGCTTGCTGGCACCACACGGTCTGGAAGAAGAAGTTATTGGGTTGAATGGCTTTGTTCTAGTGTATTGATCGAATATGGTGTGGGGCATATTTCTTGGCATATCGATGGCAGTCTAACCTGAGTCTGACTGATAATTTGATCCCGAATACAAAGCATACCAAACTGTTAACGGGACCACTGAATCGCCGGAAAGTGTCATTGGGGTTTTATCGGCTCGTGATTTAATTTCAATGCTGCAAGTTTCCGGACATTGCACTACTGAATCATCTACAACCCTAACTTCATAAGTGGAGTGTTACGTCAGTACGTTAATTAATTTACAAAATGATTTAGTTATCCCCTAGCGCAAAAGAACCGAGTGTAAACCTATAGATTTATTATGCATAATAATAATGATTTGCCTTGTTTACGTGAATAGGTGGCGAATCCGCGACGGTTGAGGTGGCGGGGTCGGAGGTCGCCGGTGCAGGCGCAGCGCCTTCACTCCCAGCGCAGCCCGCAGTCGCGATACTTGAATGGAATGTGACTAAACTATCAGCGTCATCATTATGAATTAGCGAATTATGTTTGCGGTTGCATTTCCTACACGGCCCAAACGCACTTTTATCTAGTGCATGTCCCGACCGTAAACAATTCTCGCAAAGATTGTGTTCGCGAATTAACTTTAACCTTGATCCTAAGTCACTTTCAATAAACTTTTCACAAGAATAATGTGGATGTGCACCATTACATTTCACGCAAGAACGTCTGAAGCGAGAAGTACGGTCGTCATTCGGCTTATGTGTAGAAACATTGCCCTGTGATGTGTTACGTTATTATGAACTTTGTTTTTTATTGACGATTTGTGTTTTATTATGTGAAAGCTGCGATGTTTTTAACACATCCGCTCTGTTTTTTTTTAAAAACCAATCAATTCATCAACTATAAGTATGCGTTTAGAATTGTTATCGGTCGGGAACAGTGTGCTTTTATGCGTTTCCCATGCAACCTGATAATTAGCAGAGGAAAATTCTACGGAGTTTACGACCAACTCAGCATCGCGAAGACCTTAAGTAGTGGATTTTTTTTATATTACTGATACGTTTAGAATTGTGCACTAACGATAAAAAGTGTCTCTAAACTCCAGCCAGTGCTCATAAGAACCGTCAAAGGTATGCAATGAAATTGTGGGAAGTTTAACTGACTGCGTTAGTTCGCTACAGCAATGTTTCTTGGAACCGTCCGTAACCTCACAATCGGTCAGCATCAATTCCGCGCGGGCTAATATGCAAGAGTTTTCGAACGATTCTCTATTGTCTATTTGAACAGAGATATCACTATCAGAATCACACTCTTCGATTTTACTTTGAATTTCATTATAGTTGATTATTGCATCGAGCACAAAGTAATTTATTATTGCACCGAGTGCCTGATTTAGAGCCCGAGCGTCAGCGAGGGCTCTAATCTAACAGGCACGAGGGCAATATAAATTACTTTAGGCGAGGTGCATAATCTGCTTTTCTTTCAACTATTACCTATAGGAGTAGTAGATAAAAGAAACTCATATCAAACAGTTAAAATAGAAGTTTAATTATTGAAATTAAAAGTTATACTTGAGCAATTATTAAACGTAAGATTAAGAGTTTTATCGTTTCCAAAAATATTGTCAAGCTAAATTAACAAAGTTCCCGCCAAATCACTTTTTAAATTTCTTTCATTTTTAAATCAGAGTTAGCAGCAATCATTTTTTAAATTTGGAACAAGTAGGATAGAAACGAATAATACGTACGTAAAAAAAAAGTATTGATATCGGCTGGCTGAATAGAGCTAATCCATTGAAATTGGCACCTTTTGGTGCGATTAAAAAAAAAAACTATGCAATAATGAAATTTCATTCTTTTTTATTGCTCTAGAGCATTAAAGACTCGCTTTGTACTGAGTTTTTAGTGTGATTGTGATGAAATTAAAGCATAGTTGGATGAAAAATTCGTTTTCACTTGTCATGCTCTAAAAGTACCCCAATATAGCCCTACGAAGCGGGAGTAAAGTGACCACTTTAGTCCCTAGGGAGTAAAAAGTAATTCGTTTTTTAATTCACTATTATGTGTGGAGTGTGGACCATCTTCATTGCGAAAATGTTGAGTGTTTTAGTTCCATGGTTTTTCCGCAAGGAAGGTGGCGCCATGCGTTTTAAATTCTTAATCTGTGACTGGTTTAGAGGAAAAAACTGACCGCGAAAATTTCTGAATTTTTGTCGAGTGTAAATTTGTTCGGTTTTAAATAAATTTATTAGGAATGTCCAGTGAGAGTGAAGAGTTTGACGTCGAACAAAGAGCAAAAGACATAATAATAATCTTTTGCCGCCAAAAACGCGGAAGATTTACCTAAAAACTTACGAAAATTCTATGGACTGGAGGAATAATTAATGTTTTTGTACTAAATTGACTATTTTTCTTGCACTCAAAGTGAAAAGTACCGTTTGCACCTCGAGACTAAACGCCAACTTAATATACCCTCGGTTTCATTGTCTCCCTCGCAAGCTCGGGAGTCAAACCATCTCTAATATATTATGGCTTCGTTTAGTCCCTGGTTATAAAATATACTATAAGTAGATTAGATGCCCCTGTAACACTGTTGATGATTCCTCGTTTCTTAATTAGGTCGCGAAACGTAAACCACAGGATGCCGATTCTTGAGATTTGGTTACGAAGGACCACATGTACCGGTATAGGATTTTGGCATATCTGTGTCCTGTTTTCTGGGCCTTTTTGAGGAATTTTCGGGAGTAGAATAAATCAAAATGCTTTGACGTTGAAAACCATAATGGCGTATATATTAGAAATTAAAAACGGTTACACTAATCGAGGAGAGTGGGGTAAGGGAACAATGCATTAGCCAATGCCAAGGCCGTATTTATCGTATCGTGTGAGCTTGAAGGTAATGGTATGGGTGAGAAATGCAAGAAGATTAAGCATAGTTAACGTAATCCTAAGCAAGGCCGTTGCCGCTCAATCCAATTCGTTAATTGAATTGTATTGGGCGGCTGTGTCCAACGTTGTAAACCAGTTGCTCTTGAGCCCATCGTGCCAGAAGGGGCTGTGGACTTCTCCATCTGAAAACAAAGACAAACATTATTTTTAGGGGATTATTTACTTTATTATCGCACCGCTCGATCTACAAGGAAAAGCAACTAATGCCGAGGTTGGTCCGTGGACGGGTGACCATTCATATGCTATCGAGTCCCCTTTGTGTCTCGGCAAGCACGTTGAGCCGTTGGTCCCGGTTGTCATTTGTAGATCTTGACAGTAAGAAACCAAAAGGTTTGACACCCTGCAGTCTGCAACCAGCCTGGTATTGTATTACCCAGGTGGACAGGACGCCGAGATAACCAGGAGACTAGATAGCAGTGCCGGATTAAGTAAACGCGATAATGCAGATACTTTGTCGATTAATGCAGAGAAGATTCTAAAAATAAGAGAATGCATGAGCGAGCGTAGAGAGCTCAAAAATTTTGACCACCCTCTCCAGATGAATTGAATTGTATTTGCTCTGTCTGTCGGAAAATTAAAAAAATAGTTGGATTCTAGAACGTAAAAAGAACTTTCAACGAACAATGGTTCGAATAAGATTTAATATTTATAGCTTTTGAGAAATGGGACTTTTTCATGAAACTGCAGCAGCAACTTCGTTTTTTATTAACATGCATACCAGCTATGGAAAACATATTTACTTACACAGTTTCACTGTGGTAGAGTGTAAATTGACCTAAGAATCTGCGTTAATAATATTGTTAGTATATTGTTTGGTGCTACAGAATGCTTTGTGTGCGAATCCGACTCGCACTTGGCTGGTTTTTTTATTTATCTAGACTAGTTTTTTGTATACAGGGTGTAAACGGACCCTTCACCAAGCCGTCAACCAAGCCTTCTGTACATCAAACCATGACTTAGTTTCTCTACGCAACAATTTTTGCAGGAATACAACTTTTTTTTTTGGCGTGAATATTCACAGTTTGCATGTAACGCACTCAAAACATTGTGCTGATGAATGCATTGAATAGCTTAATTGGTTATGGAGATATTTTAAGAAAATTTATAACAATTAAAAACTAGTAATTAAAAAAAACTTGTTAAAAATTTGAAACTTCGACCCCCAATATCTCCATAACTATAAGGTTTCCAGGTATGGTCAAGTCTAGAATAAAAATAATGATCGCAATGATGGGGAGTACAAGTGCCTAATCACTCTAGAAAACTCATTGTTTTAAAGGTTAAACATACCATTATTTGAACGCCGTCTAATTCTGACTCCCTTTTTCCGATTAGCCCTCGCACGGATGACATTGTCGAGTGCTAGTAGGAACTGAAACAAGAAAACAAAATGAGGTCAAAACAAATAAGAGAATACATTAAATAGAATATGTTCAAGTTACTGTCACTGCTAGCGCTACTGGACTACCTCGTTGATCTATTGGTGGCAAGCGCGACTGCTAAGCATGAGATCCTGGGTTCGATTCCCTGGGCGGGGAGTGTTCTTGGGTTTTTCCTTCAGAAATGTCTCAGTACTAAGCACGGTTCTGGATGTGTGCCCGGTTGATGGCAATAGGCTCGCCCCCTATTATATGGGACTCAAACATAACTGGCAAAATGTGGGAGTGATGTATGGTACACCTCTGCCTAACCCTGGGATAACAGGCGTTATGTTATGTTACTTGGTAACTAGAAAAATATTAATGTGAACAACGTTAACTTTTACTGAATGCATGAATGAAAGTATATTACATTTTTAAGTTTGCCTTTCTCTTTGTTCCGGCAAATCTCCGAAAAGGCTGGACTGAATTTGATGGGACTTTTACTGGCAGATAGCTGATGTAGTAAAGAGGAGTAGTTAGGCTCGGCGCAAACGGGCCACGAACCACAGCCACCAGTGGCTGTGGTTTGTTTGTCGACTGCTATAACGAGTGGCCGCCACCGGCCACCGTGTGCGGCGAGTTTCAACAAAATGTATGAAAAAGCGTGCGAACTGCTTGTCGCTGGCTACCGGTGGCTGTGGTTGGTGGCCCGTTTGCGCCGAGCCTAAGACGTTGCCCTTATTTTAGGAAAATGATTAGTTTTCCTTGCAAAACAAAGCCCTTGAAATGGAGAAATAATATTTTTATAACAATTGCACGCTAACGAAGGAGATCCCGGGCAACAGGAAACAGCTAGTTTCTTATAACAAAGTATAGACAAGAAACCTCGTATCGCAACTTGAATAGATTCTATACCATGTCATTCACCGCTGCACATTGCGTGCAGTCGTGCACTTTTGCTAAATCATAGTTACCTTTAGCTAAAGTATAATTATCATAGTATAAGAATGCAGGAGGACGGGTTCGGTCCCACTAGTTCTACTACAAACACAAACGTTTTGGTGAGCGAGACCTATGTCGAGCAGTACACGTGTTTCGACTGAAGTAAAGATAATTGTATCTCATCCGTTGCTCCGATATTAGTCTTAATAATAGCTAGCAAAATACACTTTGTGTGGAAAACGACACAATAACCCAATAAAATAGTTAACGTAGCAGAAGTTGCTAACCTCTTATTGCAAGGAAAGACGAATCAATGCGAGGTCAGTTACAATAGAAATGTATAAATAAATACCTCAACTACCGTCTTCAGTTTATCGAAGCTCTGCAATAGCTTTATATAATCACTCATCATTAAACTGTCTAGTTTTAAACCGAACTTTAACATTTCTTTCTTAATTATACTCGAGCAATATGATAGTAGAACTGTTAAGATTTATTTTTAATGCACGGTATACGTCTGGTTGCTTGCAACGAACACAAAGGCAGACTGATGTTCAAAGCCAGACTGTCCGTTTTAAGTAGCGCGCCCCAGAGCTGGCCGGCTTGAACTTGAACCCCTGGGGGTGTGCACACATAGGTACTACCGCGCTCTCTGAAGGTCGACCTATTTTAAACTTTATCACTTAAGAGTAAAAATTGGTCGACCGCCAGTGAACTAGTAGTACAAAGAGGGTTGGACCCCACAGAGTGATAAATATTACAGAGGAGCGATAGCAAAGACAGTCATTTCAATGTGCCATCTCTTTCTTCCTTACGCAATGTCCCGCGAGTTAGAAAGAGTATATACTAGGTCAAATTAAAATTTGCTACCGAAACTAGATATCGTTAGCTAAACTTAATAAGACAACAAAAAATATTTTGATAAAGATAATTTTACCGATATACCAGCGAGGCAGGCCATCGCATCTCAAAGGTAACATAAAATTTAAGTCATTGACTCGAGAAAAGGACTCGTAATCGTGAAATAATCAACTATCAGCTGTCGTTCCGAATGTATGGAACAGATGACAAATATTTCTCGCTATTACAATGTTATTTCCATGGAAAAAGCCTAACCACACCCCCACATTTTACCACGCCTTTCTGGAACACGCTGTATTTGTTAGTAACTCTGTGGTCTCACACTGTAGTACAAAGTCCAGACGACAAATGATCATATACCATATTATGTTTTCTATAGGTAATTGTGATGTAGGGCGGAAACATCCCTATTATCAAACTGCTCTCCTTTTTAGTATTTCGTAGCGAAATAAGAAATATAATAATTACACAATACATCATAAATAATTTGTTGAGATTACACTTAAAGTACTTACGGGATGATTTCCGTGATTTTGTTTAATTGTTAAATGTTAAATTGTTGAGAATAGTCATAAAAATAGGTGTAAGCGTTTTGTCTAGTTTAATCTAATAACATTTATGAAGAGTTTTAGATTTATAGATTTCGACTTAGCTACTAATCTAAAGAATACCTGAGAAGCATAAGTAATATTCTCCTATGAATCAAAAGAATTGCAATTCAATTGTTCGGTTAATCGGAAGATTAACTAGCGTTAAAGATTAACCCAACCTTTATAATCTGCTGACAAAAAACGTTTGGTGAATACATTAGCACACATAGAAAGCCCACCCATTTATACAACTGTTGACACATAATCCGGGTAGTTTACCTACGGAACACTTATACGGCATAGATACCGCTTTAACGTTTATTGAGAAGGTTGCTCTTTGTAAAGGTTTTTTTGCTTCGTAAGGGAGTCTGATGTTAGACGCTCCAGTCAACCGTATATAAGTGGCAAGATTTTGATATAGACAGCCCCTTTATGTCGTAGCAGTAAGGGCGATATTGTACCGCAATTTGTTACCCCTGCACCCTGGCGTGTGTTTGACTGATGGACAAAATAAAGAGACACGAAGATTGTAAAATTTTATAGAATTACTTAATTTTTTAAGTAAATAAGTAATAATATAATAAGATTTCACATATAAAACCACGAAGTATTGAAAAATAACATCACAAGGGACGACATGTTTTCACACCCTCCCACCGCAGTCACAATGATCACTAACAAAACGTAGTCTCTCAACGATTTCGAAAGATATAATAGTAAAGTCTCTGACTTGAGTATAATATGAATAGAGAACTAGCTAAACTTTAACCAAGATGATTCTGTCAATGTCATTTAGCACTCAGGATTACCCGTTCGCCATTTTATATATTAGTCGCACGATGACCTATATGAGTAAGAAGACACAAATACAAACAAGAAAGTATGGAATATGTTGCCTAAAGTGTAACGTTGCCGAGATATTTAAATGCAAAGATTGCTAAATGATACAGATGCGCCGCGATATCCACGATGATTACGACCAATCAAAATGGCGCTGCGTACGTGTGCCAGCTCAAATAGAAATTTAAAGAATTACCTTAGGCGCAGTCTTCATCCTGGCGTAACACTGGTGTTGACTAAAGAATTTTGTATTTGTTAAATTGGTCATTATTCCAGACACACAAACAAAAGCAGATAAAATTACAGTTATACAATTATAAGTAATACAATTGTAACTACGTTGGGACACGAAGCTAGACTGGCTTGTGATTGAAGTCCCGACAATCCGAACCGCGCGCTGCCAGGCGTGCGCACATTCAGGGATGAACCACAGAGCAAAGACTATCACAGAGCGAGCGCGGCATTAATGGCAGAAAAGTAACTGTAACTTTTATTTATATTAAATAAAACACAGTAAGCTTCCAGTACTATAACTATAACTTTAAAGGTCGAATTCTCAGAGGTGAAAACGTCGCTACAGTTTGTTAGTGACAAAATGGATGAGCTGACTTGCAAAGTGACAACTCTGGAGCAGGATATTGAGTCAATGAAGAAGACCAAAGATGACATCTCAAAGTTGCAAGACCGCATTGCTAAATTAGAGATCCTTCAAAGGGAGGGTGAGCAGAGATCCAGGATGAACAACATCGAAATCAAAGGAGTGCCAATAACTAGCGATGAAAACTTATTTTCAATAATGGCTAAAATCGGGGATGTCATTGGATGTCATATACCCAAGGAGCAGATCAACTACATAGCCCGGATTCCAATGCGTAGTGACCCACTTCATAAAAATATAATTTGTGCGGTGCATAATAGTTACAGCAAAAATAATTTTGTTTCTGCGGCGAAAAAGCACAAAACCTTAAATGCTGCTCATCTAGGTCTGCAAGGCACAAATAGGATCTATATTAATGATCATACTACGCTAGATAATAAAATTCTCCTGAACCAGACCAAAGCTCGAGCCAAAGAACGTGGTTTTGAGCACGTCTGGGTCACGGGTTGCAAGATTTTTCTTCGAAAAAACTTTTCATCCCCAAAACTCCACATCAAGACGGAGCAAGACTTAAAAAAGTTCTTATTCTAAAAGTTCTTGTGCTGAGAATGTCGATTCAACGTCCGGGTAAGTTGAACATCGCTCACTCCGCCTCATTAGGTTTGAGAACCACTGTTATTTGTTTTTTCTACGCATTCCTTTCTCGCCGTCCTTTTGTTTGCTTATCGCTAGTTCTTAACCAGTTCGTACATTGTTGCTATTATGACTTTAAATCTTCTTCTCGTTACCTTAGAGATGTGTTTTGCTTACCGAGACCCAACAGTCTACCCTACAATAATTATATTTTACTTCTTAACTTGCATCTATGTACTACGCTTCACCGACCTTATTTGTATGGAGATAAAGTTTTATTTTCCTTAATTGTTTTCATCTCTCAATACTTAAAAAAATATTATTTTAACGGATTGAATATGCCTTTTATTCTTTTTTCTGTACTGGCTCTAGTGTTCTTTATGACTTATAATGGCGCCTATTAGCATTTTTTATCAGAACGTCCGGGGACTGAGAACTAAAACAGATGCTTTGTATAGAAATTTATGTGTTAATGATTTTGATGTTATCTGCTTGACTGAAACTTCTCTAACTGATGGTATATCCGATTCCGAATTATTTGATGACAGATATATGATATGGAGACGGGACCGGGATTATACCAGTACAGGTCAGACTATGGGAGGGGGGGTTTTAATCGCCGTTAGGCGTGAGATTGTGACTCATGCGCGCGGCGAGTGGCACTCATCGGCAGAAGACCTGTGGGTCACATTAACCCTACAAGAAAAAAGACCTAGAATAACATACAAAATGCATTTATGCGTTGTTTACATTTGCTCTCAGAACCTAGGTAACTCATTAACAACTCAGCTGGGTAACTTTTCTGATAATATGACTAACATTATAATGGAGCACCCGGTCGACAAGTTTATTGTGCTGGGTGACTTTAACCAATCCAATATAACTTGGATCCATGCAGATGATGGTTATTCTCTCCACCCTACAAACCTGAATGGTCATGTCCAATCCATTTTCTTTGACAACATTAACGCATGTAACCTGTTGCAGTACAACTGTCACCCTAACAAAAATAATAAGATTCTGGACTTGGTGTTTTCCAATACTGAAGTTTCCGTCTCCTGCAGCATGGACCCCCTTGTTCCTGAAGATCCGCACCACAACGTTTTATGTATCACGGCGGACTTTGTTCAGCTGCATAGTCTGCCAGCTCGTCCCTATGCTAAATACTTGTATCGGTCTGCTGACTATGCAGCAATTAAAGATGATCTTAACATTGTTGACTGGCAATTCGAGTTGGGCCACCGGTAAAGTTCACAAATCTTACATCCCAACGAAAACAGTTGTTTCCCAGTCTAAATACCCCCTTTGGTATAAAAGTTCGTTAATTAAAATTATTAAAGAAAAATCAAAATTCCACGCTAAATTCAAAAAGTATGGGAACGACTCGGACTACCAATCTTTTGTAATATTACGGCAACGTGCAAAGGACTTAGAGAAGTGCATGTTTGAGGATTACATGGCCAATGTTGAATCCGCTATTCGTAACAACCCTCGAGCCTTCTGGAGCTACGTAAAATAAAAAAAACAAAACAACTCCTACCCTTCTGTGCTGTGGTTTGGAGACCGGTCCTCTAGCAATGGTGAAGAAATTTGCGACTTCTTCGGCGAGTATTTTCTGTCAAACTTTTGTGAATCCACTAGCTCTGAGAGTAGTGCGGAATACCATTGTACCAATGAGCGGACTGATTACAGTCCATACGATATTGCCGCTATCGAGGTTTGTGAAAACGAGGTTAGGAAACTGCTAAAGCACTTGGACTTAAATAAATCTGCTGGTCCGGACAAGCTCCCACCGGTTTTCATATTAAACTGTGCTGCAAGTCTCTCGGTTCCTCTTACAATATTATTCAAACGATCTCTGAATACCGGGGTTATGCCCGCTATATGGAAATCGGCTTATATTACTCCCATTCACAAAAAGGGACCGAGAAACTGCGTGAAAAAATAGTGTACAGGCAAGTTTACTTTGCTCTCAGGCTCAGTTTCAGCGAACACCAGCATGGCTTCTTGGGTGGTCGGTCAACAACTACAAACCCCGTTCTCTGTAGTGACTCCTTGTCAGAGGCTATGTCTAATCGGTCCCAAATCGACGTTATTTATACAGACTATGCCAAATGTTTCGACAGAATTGATCACGTAGTTCTCATGCGTAAACTTCTATCGATGGGCATTAGGGGTAATCTTTTCCGTTGGTTTAAGTCGTATGTGGAGGACAGGTGTCAGACCGTTGTGCTGAATGGGTATTCATCAAGATCAATGCGTATTCCATCTGGAGTTCGTCAAGGATCTTTATTGGGGCCGCTCTTATTTAATCTATTCGTCAATGATATTGATTCCTGCTTCCTCCAGTCTAAAATACTTCTATACGCGGATGACATGAAAATTATGTCTAACATATCCACTTTGTCAGATGCTCTATCATTGCAGGAGGATCTAGATAGGTTTCAGTACTACTGCATCACTAACAAGCTCCATTTAAATGTCTCCAAATGTTACGTGTGCTCCTTCACTAGGAAGCCCGTACCTATAACATTCGACTATAAACTTTTAGACAAATCCCTAGCTAGGGTTAACACAGTCAAAGACTTGGGTGTATTATTTGATTCAAAATTATTATTTGATCAACACGTAGACCAAATCATTAATAAAGCATCAAAATCACTAGGGTTAAATCACTAGGTCTCGTCCGAGTTCAGAAGCATCAAAACCATAAAAATTCTCTATTGTACTTTTGTTCGCAGTCATCTCGAGTATGCCTCTCAAGTTTGGAATCCCAACTACAACTTATACATTAATCGATTGGAAGGCATACAAAGAAGATTTTTGAGGTATATTCAATTCCGGTCTAAAACTTATTCTTCCACTTATCTCCTACGCTGTAAAAGATTCCATCTACTTCCTCTTTCTGAACGTAGAAGAATTGCAGACCTGGCGTTTTTATTTAGAATCGCTAACGGTTTAACCGAGCTTCCCGAACTGCTGAGCAAAATTGGACTGCGGATTTCTTCTACTTTTCGGCACAATACACGTCTATTGCATACTCCTGTGGTGGGAACGAAATACAGACGAAACTCATACTTAATAAGAGCGAGTCATACGTATAACGCGGTTGGCGAGGACGTCGACATCGATATTTTCAGTACTAGCATCTCAAAATTAAAAAGGACTCTTTGTAATTTCTTTTTTGATAACGTTAACTAATTCAATTCAATTTGCGCTGTTTGAAACACATTTTTACTTATGATGCTATCTTCTCAAACACTGTCTGCCTTCTTAAATACTTTTGTTTTTGTTTATAAGCTCTTTTCTATCTGTGAAAACTTTTAATTGGCCTTATTTTTGTTACTCTTTGTCATGTGTAAATTTTTAGCTGTAAGTTTTCCTAAAATTGTAAAATAAAATAAAATAAAAATAATAATATTATCATTAAAACCATATCGCTGTATCTATAGATTACGCAAGTAGTCTGTCTGCCTTCATCCGGCAGCATGTGTACATAATGGAATTTTGAGAAGGAGCACTAAAAGCAGGTTCATTCAATTTTATCGTTACACCTAAAAGAAAACGATCTTAGAAGACTATCTATACATTTTAAAGGAATTTCGATATGCATCACAGATTTTTCTAGTATACTTTTCGACAGCAAGATCATAAGTGATAAATAAGTCCGCGAACGGAACAAAAAATGTAAGGATGGAAACAAATTATTATTTTTTTAATTATTAAAGAGTTACATACAGAATGCTGTATGTAATTTATTTTCCGACCACTTTTTTAAATGGTTTTTGGTCCTAATATAAACGAAAGAATGAAGAATTGTGTTGCCTGGTTTACAGACGATCTCAATCATTTATTATGTCACTTTCGTGTGATAGTACCTACTTAATGAGGAGTATCCTATCTATCTACCAATCACGTTCTATTCTATGTGTTAGTTAGTCTGTATTACGCTGAGGGGAACACGCACACTATAATGACCAGATGAAACACGATCGATATCGTGTCTCTGTCTGTACACAGATGTTATGGTGTACTGTGGAAGATGTATGGGGAGCCCCTTTAGCATTCCGTAGCGAAATATCAATGAGAAAACAGTAGTCAAAAATCGAAATCACAATATTTTATTTCACATAGGCCTAGATAGGCACTTGTAAAACGTCGAAATAGGGGAACGGTTCGAGTTGGTCGTTTCCATGGAGAAGAACCGGCAAGAAACTCCATGGTTACTCTTTTCAAATCATTTGGTCTTACAATATTATTTTGTTACATCATTAGTACATAAGTATGGGGGACAGCGTAGGCCCGACAATAGGTCGTTGCTTACTATACAGAACCGGCCAAGTGCGTGTCGGGCCAAGCGCAGTGTAGGGTTCCGTAGTAACCCGTTATATTTTAGTTTTTGTTTTTTAATGAAAGTCTTCACCTATTATAAACAAGCAACTACTTTATCTTAGTCACTTTATAGGATTTATTCTAAGGATTTTGTATTTGGTACAAAATTATCCAACACCCTAGTTCAACGACTATTACTGCTAAACTAATAAAGTTATAGCTATAGTTTACCTTTATTAAAGTTCATGAAATGCACTATCATCATGAATTTTTCCAGATTTTTCAAGCCAGCAGTTTAGCTTTTAGAGGGGGGGACGCCCTACTGGAACAAAAATTTGCACTTTAAAGTTTCATATTTCGTAAATGGAGCATTGATAAAAGAAAAAAGCAAATCGAAAAGTGAAATTATTATATATTATTATATTAGTATATATATTATATATTGACGACCCGAATGGCGCAGCGGTAGTGAGGCTGCCTTACGTTCTTAGGGTCCCGGGTTCGAATCCCGGTAGGAGCAAATGTTTGTGTGATGAGCATGGACATTTGTTTCCTAGTCATGGATGTTTATATGTATAATAAGTATGTATTTATAAACAAAAAGTATCTATCTAGTAATAGTGTATCAACTATCTGGTGTTCACGACACAAGCCTCGTTGCTTAGTGTGGCACTAGATGGCGCAGTGTATAATGTCCAGCGATATTTATTTATTATTTATTAAATTAGCAACTCCTAAGTCATTTTAGACCTATTCAACGATACCACACGATGGGGTAAACTCTAACGGAGGAAGCTTTGTGGGCCTCTCGCAGTCCTCTTGTTGTTGTTGTATTATAGCAATCCATACGATGCCTTACACCAAAGCTGCAAACTCAACATACACAACGCAAATAGTGCACACATATATGATTGAACATTCATTGATTGTGACAAGGAGCTCGCAATCAAATAGATCATCTATTAACTTATCTTTATTTCTCTTAAGGTAACATGTTCGCATATCGTCTTTTTGTTTTAAATGCGGAGCGATCATTTGAGTTGTCATGTTTAAATATTGCATTGCTGGCCTTGTGGTGTCGACCCTGACTAACAGGACTTGGCCCGCGCGAGTTGGTAGATGTGTGTGACATGTGTCTTTAATGTTATGATCTTTTAAAGTCATCAGCCGAGCGCGGATAGTAGTACTATCCAGTAGCTTTTGACATTGACGGTGGGTGGATGGTAGTAGTATCCAGTAGCGATTAACGTTAAAATAGTTTTTTAAATATCGATTTAAACGTGTTTGTCTATGGATTGGAGTGAATTGAATGGTTAACGTCCCATCTCTACAATATTTCTCAACTACCTACCACAGGACATAGCACGATTCCATTGACAAATGTCATAATTTACTAACTCTAACTCCGCCATTACGTAACGTGTTTCGTTATCGCGAATATCGTATTTCAATTGTTTTGTTATGTATATTGTTACATTCGGCTAGTGCTATATATCAAATTAATCGTGAAGAACAGTGCTACAATAGTATGCTATAGGAAATCTAGTTTTCGAACCTCGAAATTGATTATTTCGCCTCCGAAAAAGTGGTAGGTATATTTACCTTAGTGATGGTTTTTAAACAAGAAATAAGTGTTAATTGTGATTAAAACATGTGTGTTAACGGATAAATAGTGCTTAATTAGTATAGTGAGAATATTGTTGAGGGTCCGTGCACCTAATTAACTCATTTTCAACATTTTTGATCACTGTTTGTGGGAAAGGGAAGAAGAAGTTGAACCTTTTTTATTTTTATTACAAGAGTCAGGTTCTTATTCTTGTCGAATGCGGCAACATTTTTTAAAAATAATGTGCATATTAATGGCAATCACCCATATTCAAAACCCCTTTTCCGCAAAAGTAACGAGCGAGTGATGTTTCGGGTTCCCTGAACAAAGAACTACAAAATATTCTAAACATTAAAAATTATGAATAGCATCATTATATGGTCTACTCGTAAAGTAGCTGGAAACATTATTGATTTCAATACGAAATATAGCAGAAAAAAAATGATGAAAAAACGTAATTTATGGAAAATGTCGAGACAAGTAAGTATTTTTTTCTATACCTTAGAAACACTTTAAAGAAAATTTAAAAATTACTCATTAATCTCAAGGTACCCTTTTAATAGAATCTGAATTTTAATTTATAAATAAACAATAACTTCATTTCGTAAATTAATGGCAAAGTAAACTATATTATCGACCGCCCAAACCCGATCCCGTCAGTAACGACCGGGCTCTCCCAGCGTGAGCACGTATCACTTTGTTTCGCAAGCGCTCGCGAGTTATACGTAAATATATTTCCAAGATACACGCAGACTACCACAGTTTGATACATTAAGTATTTAGGTATTTTTTGACGTCGGTTGTTTATAAATTGTTAAGATATATTTCGTCTTCAATATTTTCATTTTTGGACACCAAAAACCACGAAAACGACACCCATGAAGAAAAAACCGATAATTTTCGTCAGCGCCATCTTGGATTTTAATTTTGACCTCATTTTCATAATCAGCGACACCAAAAACCATGAAAACGACACCCATGAGGTAAATACCGAAAATTTTCGTCGGCGCCATCTTGGATTTTCATTTTGACCTCATTTTCATTATCAGCGACACCAAAAACCACGAAAACGACACCCATGAGAAAAAAACCAATAATTTTCGTCGGCGCCATCTTGGATTTTCATTTTGACCTCATTTTCATTATCAGCGACACCAAAAACCACGAAAACGACACCCATGAAGAAAAAACCGATAATTTTCATCAGCGCCATCTTGGATTTTCATTTTGACCTCATTTTCATTATCAGCGACACCAAAAACCACGAAAACGACACCCATGAAGAAAAAACCGATAATTTTCGTCAGCGCCATCTTGGATTTTCATTTTGACCTCATTTTCATTATCAGCGACACCAAAAACTTTTTTTTATTTATTGTTTTGTAAAATGTTCATGTGTCTGAATTCTTCGAATACAAAATTTTTATTTTGATTGTGATAAATGTACTGTTCACACACATTCCAGACTTTTATTCCTAAGCCGTACTGACTTTATAATTATGTTTCATAAAATAATATCGTGTACACTCTACAGGATTAAAATTGTTTAAGCGATCACTACGCTCGAACTTCACCCGTGTGTGCGTGTATCTGCATGAACAATGCACACAAACATAGGATCGCAATGAATTTGCCTAAACTCTAGCGAGTGAATATTATGCACGGCCTCTTAAATTGTACAAACAAAAACAACTGGCTTCGTAAAGTTGTAAGTACGTAAATAACCGTGTTCAAAAAACAGGCGCAGGCGCAGGCGGCAAAATAAACAGTGAGTATACAAATTCCAATTAATTTCTAATTAGACTATAGTAAATAAACTAATAAGATTATGGTCTTATTGGAAAGGAAATATAATCTAGTTTATTTTAAAATTATAAAAAAATATTAAATTAATATTTTAATAGCAAACTATCTGCTTTCATCACTGTTTTTTAAGTTCTACATTTTTTTTGAGTTTCAAATTAATATTAGATTTTTTTTTTTTTATTATTTATATTGCATAATTAATCAGCTATTCACTGAAAATTTTATTAAGATATATCTCTTGTAGTTTGCGATCGTCAAGTGTTTTTAACTAAGGTGTCCAAAATACCTGCGAATATTTCGCGAGTATCGCGAAACTTCGCTGTTAATCATTTTGGGTCACTTGACTTTTTGCTGCTCAGTGGACGCCACGATACTTACAATTGAATAGGATTATTGTCTCCACCAAGCGATCCCATCGTCTTCATCGTCTGCACTCTTTTCTCTTCTGCTTTGTCAAGTTGGAGCTTGTTCGACTACGTTCTGCGCTTTCGTGACTTTTGGAGCTATCGCTTGCTGGCACCACACGGTCTGGAAGGAGAAGTTATTGGGTTGAATGGCTTTGTTCTAGTGTATTGATCGAACATGTTGTGGGGCATATTTCTTGGCATATCGATGGCAATCTAAACTGAGTGTGACTGATAATTTGATCCCGAATACAAAGCATACCAAACTGTTAACAGGACCACTGAATCGCCGGAAAGTGTCGTTGGGGTTTTATCGTCTCGCGATTTAATTTCAATGCTGACAGTTTCCGAACATTGCACCACTGAATCACCTACACCCCTAACTTTATAAGTGGAGTGTAACGTCGGTACGTTAATTAATTTATAATAATAATAATGTTTATTTATAGAAAGCTTAGACATAGGTTACAAAATGTTTTAACAGGCTCATTTAGGTCAGTATAAGTGGTGTAGTCATCTGTAGCCGAACTAGGCAGAGCCTGTATTTCGACTATCAGCGCCAAACCTCTCGAATATTAAACATATAAAATTGCCAGTAACATTACATTTGTTTCTTGTACAAAATCATTTTAACAATTTTATAATATATTTACTTTTGCTATTTATTTTTTAATACAAACAAATTAAAAGAGTTTGTGTAGTGTTTGCATGCATGGCCTCTTATTTGTGTGAGATGGGAATGTACTTGTCTGATGTGTAAGAGGATGTGTGTGGTGTGTTGTGGTGTGCGCGCGTTTGTGTGTAATAATATATGTATAATATAATTGTATGTTATAATATACATATTACTATGGTTTTTTTTTATTAGGATGCTATGTACAAAAGAAGTGGTGGGAAGGAGTAGTGGGTTGTATTTTAATTTACTGTGTTGTAGGAGGGCAACGCTTAGTATGTATAATTGCCTGACGGTCATGACCTCCCATTTCTCGTATAATGTTGTTGTAGAGAATCGGATAGGCTTGAACGTTGCAACCTTCAGTATTGCACGCTGGGCTATCTCGATAGACTTCAAAGTTGTTTTTGATGTTCCTCCGCAAGAAGATATACAATATGTAAGAAGCGATTGACAAAGAGCGTAGTATATCTGCTTTAGCAACTTAAAGTCAGCAATGTGCCTCAGGTTTCTAAAAATATATATGAGCTTTCGTATTCTTCCGCATAGCAGCCTAACATGTTCCTTGAAATTGAGATTGCTGTCTATGATAACTCCTAGATATTTCAGTGTACGCACGCGTTCCAGTGAAGGACACTTGCAGTTTCTTCCGGAGTGACACTCGTGCGATACGATATTTCGCGCGATGCTATCTCCAGTTACATTTTTTATGCTAAAACAGATGTACATGGTTTTGTCGATATTTAATGTAAGTATGTTACTCTGAAGCCAATTTCTCACGATATCGAAGCCCCGCTGTGCAGCACCGAAAGCCTCTTCCCATGTATCAGCAGCAAAATAAAGGGCAGTATCGTCAAAAGATAAGATTTCACCATGGGTAAGTTCCGAACTCGTGAGACCATTTATATACACAAGAAATAAACTGGGTCCCAGTATGCTACCTTGTGGTACACCGTGAGTAATCTGGATGTGGGAACTTTTAGAATTTTCTACACGAACCCACTGAGACCGGCCAGTCAAGTAACTAGTTAAAAGTTGCAACTGTCAAAAAAAATCAAAATCAAAGCATTTATTTCAAGTAAACCAGTTACAGGCACTTTTGAATTGTCGAAACAAAGATGAAAATTAAATGTAGCTACAGTTGGGACTGTAGCTACATTTAATTACACACCACAAGACATAAAAACTGTGAATGTACTGTAGTTGCCCATTTCCTAGCGTAGATCTCTATGGAGAAGAACGGGCAAGAAACTCCATGGACACTCTTTTAAATCAGAATATTGTTACAAAATCTTGGTTACATCATTCATGTTGAGATGGTATATTATGTGAGAACAATGTAGCAAGATGTGCACGTTAAAAGTGTCCACAGTAAAACAAAACAAAAAAAAAACAATTCAAAAACTAAATTAATTCATTAAAATAAGCCATGGCAACTGAGAGATGACCAGTCACAACTGACAGCGCCCGTTCACGGACATGACGCATAGATCAGCATCATTCAACTCAACCATTTTGAAGGGAACTAAATGATCCGACTCATGCGCCACCATCAGCGAGACTTTTGAGTGAGCATGACATATTCTCAACCGCAAGGGCACATTCAAGTCAAGAAAAGACGTAGGTTTCCAGTGAATGATAGCTTTCTAGTACATAGTACTCACACAATATGGGCTATGCGATTATATAATACTAAAGAGATTGAATCTATACAATGCAAAGATAGTTGTACAATCTTCAGCAGCTCCAACAATACCATTTAATGCTATCAATTTAAGCGCCCCTGTCCTTGTGGAGCAGGACCAGCATTGAGCCAAGCATTTTTATCAGCGATATAATCGCTCAACTTGTAATATGCTTGCTTACATAGTGTGCGTTTAATACATGTTTTAAATTTCGTCTCATTCAGTTCAAGAATACTTTGTGGAATTTTATTATAGCATCTCAAACAGTACCCCATGAAAGATGAGTCTACTTTAGCGAGTCTGAAGCCTGGCTGAACTAGTTGGTCCCTATTTCTAGTACTGTAATTATGTCTGTCACCCCTTTTACCAAAAAGGTGCAGATTTTTTCTGACGTACATTATGTTTTCGTAGATGTATTGACAATGTACTGTCATGATGCCAATATCCTTAAACAGTTCCCTTAGAGAATCGCGCCTACGAAGATTATATATGGCTCTGATGGCTCTTTTCTGCAGAATAAATATAGACTCAATATCTGCAGCCCGTCCCCATAGCAAAATGCCATGAGACATTATACTATGAAAGTAACTAAAATAAACCAGTCTAGCGGTATCTACATCAGTATATTGACGGATTTTTCTAATGGCATATGCTGCTGAACTTAGCCGCCCCGCAAGAGATGTTAAATGAGAACCCCATTGTAGCCTTGAATCAAGCGTAATCCCCAGGAAAACCGTTTTATCTACGAATTCAAGTTTCTCTTTATTCAGTACTATCTCACAATCACTACTTTTAACATTCGGTAAAGCAAATCTTATGCATTTGGTTTTTTTTTCATTTAATACCAAATTGTTTGCTGTGAACCAATTTTGGACCTGAAGTAGGGTATTATTTACGTCATCTAGATTTTGGGCCCGCCTATTTATCTTAAAAATTAAGGAAGTGTCATCAGCAAATAACACCATATTTTGAGGTTGGTTTTTCAATAAATAGGGTAGATCATTTACATATACTAGAAAAAGGAAAGGACCCAGTATTGAGCCTTGTGGAACCCGCATTTTTACTTTTAAACCATGTGATTTAACACCATTTATTTGAACATGTTGTTGTCTATCATTCAAATAAGATTTTACCAAACTAAGTGCAAGTTTACCCAGTCCGTAATGCTTAAGTTTCAAAAGTAATGTGTCGTGATTTACACAATCAAACGCTTTGGAGAGGTCACAAAAAATTCCTATGGCGTCTTGAGACTCTTCCCACGCAGTAAATATGTGCTTTAATAAGGTTACACCGGCGTCAGTTGTACAACGTCCCTTAGTGAAACCAAACTGTTGATCATGTAAGATTCTGTTGGTGTTAAAATGATAGAGCATTTGATTAAGCATTACCTTTTCAAAAACCTTGCTAAAAGCTGGTAAAACCGATACAGGTCTATAATTATAGTGTCTTTACTGTCCCCGGATTTGAAAAGAGGTATGACTTTACTGTATTTCATTAAATCAGGGAAAACTCCTTGGTCTACACTACTGTGTACCTCTAATTCCTAATCTTTCGAGTTTGTCCAGTAAGAGGGTATCAGAAATCGTATCAAATGCCTTTGCGAGATCTAGAAAGATAGTGAAACATTTTTTCTTTTTATCTAAATTGGAAGGAACAAAATCTATAAGTTTATCTATGGCATGCTCAGTTGATTTACCTTGTCGAAAACCATATTGGTTAGCTGAAAGCAGATTATTTTTTTCCAAATATTTAACTAGACGTGAATTTATATATTTTTTTAGTATTTTTGATATCGCTGGTAAATTAGATATTGGTCGATAGTTATTGATGCGATTTCTGTCCCCACTCTTATAGATTGGACAAACTTCGGCTTTTTTAAGGACGTCAGGGAACACTCCGCTCTGCAGACAATCATTTATGATCTTTGTAAGAGGTGGTACAATGATGTTTCTATAGGTTTTCAGAAATTTATTAGTAATATTGTCTCCACCACTGGCTCAGTCTGATTTTAGGTCGAGGATGAGACGTTCTACCTCCTCTTCAGTTGTGTCTATGAGAGCATACGAATGCGGACTTATTTATAACAACTTTGCTCGTAAAGGGTCTCTTATTTCACCAATTTCAATATCGTAATGTATCTCATTACGTACTTGTGCTGTAAAGAAAATGCACGGTTTATACTTTTTTAAATCTTAGCCAAGAGTTTTTATTTCAGAAAAGTGGTCAACATTTTCTGAATAAATTTAACTTTGGGAGATGAAATATAATAAATAAACATTTAATTCTTTAATTTAATTAATTTTGACAATAAATTACAACCATTTATCTTTAACAAAAACACAAAAATATGAATTTACTTTATTTGTAATACTGGCTATTTTTGCTTTAAAAAAAGCGCGAAGTAAAAATTATTTATTCCGCGCGCTTTTTCTTTTCGCTGTATTGTTTTTATTTGTTTTATTTATTTCCTCGCAAATATGTTATAAAACGACGTATGACATACGTGCGCTTTGATAATTACAGCGTCTGCTTTTTTATCGCCCTCGCCTACGGCTCGGGCTAGCAATATCGCCTCGGCTGTAATTTTCAACTTACCGCACTTATATCATAATGTACTATTACAAAATGACTTAGTTATGAAACACCGATGGCTTCCACTATCCAGCAGTGCGCACGCTCAATGATAAACACCGTGAACGTCGGCTGCATCGATCACAGCTGTAGATAATAGAACCGAGTGTATGCCTATAGATTTATTATGCATATGTGCCTTGTTTACGTGAATAGGTGGCGAATCCGCGACGGTTAAGGTGGCGGGGTCGCAGGTCGCCGGCGCAGGCGCAGCGCCTTCACTCCCAGCGCAGCCCGCAGTCGCGATACTTGAATGGAATGTGACTAAACTATAGGCGTTATCATTATGAATTAGCGAAAGTCTCACTGAAATCAGTTTAGACACAGGTGTGGTACCTCGTCAATTCACAAGGCTAAGAGAACTAGGAGGTGATAGGGAAAAGAAAGACTGGTTGGTCCCACCAGATTGCGTAAGTTCGATGAAATGCCAATCCAACTTCGATTCCAATATGCGCTTAGCCTCCCGTTTGCCTCCGTGTTAAGATTTGTGCGTCTTCTCTCGTAGCCCAGCCACGCGGCCACAGCCAAGTATTCCACAGGATGCCGATTCTTTAGATTTGGTTACGAAGGACCACATGTACCGGATTGAGGCGCCGTTACATGATTTTGGCGTATCTGTGTCCTGGTTTCTGGGCCTTTTTGAGAAACTTTCGGGAGTAGAATAAATCAAAATGCTTTTACGTTGAAAACCATAATGGCGTATATATTAAAAATTAAAAACGGTTACATTGATCGAGGAGAGTGGGGTAAGGGAACAATGCATTAGCCAATGTCAATGCCGTATTTATCGTATCGTGTGAGCTTGAAGGTAAATACCCATATTTACCTTGAACCGAGAAATGCAAGAAGATTAAACATAGTTAACGTAATCCTATACCGAAATAAGGAGACGAACAAGACTCACGGACATAGCAGAAGTGATAGCAAAAAGAAAGTGGAAGTGGGCGGGCCATATATGCCGTAGACTGGATGGAAGATAAGGGAAGGAAACGCTGGAGTGGAGACCACGGACGGGGCGGAGGAACGTGGGAAGACAACCGACTAGGTGGACAGACGATCTCACTAAAGTGGCCGGAAGAAACTGGATAGCCATGACACAAAACCGCCAAAAGTGGAGAGAATTGGAAGAGACCTACACTCAGCATTGGGTGGCCAAAGGTTGAAGAAGAAGAAGAACGTAATCCTAAGCAAGGCCGTTGCCGCTCAATCCAATTCGAGAATTGAATTGTATTGGGCGGCTGTGTCCAACGTTGTAAACCAGTTGCTCTTGAGCCCATCGTGCCAGAAGGGGCTGTGGACTTCTCCATCTGAAAACAAAGACAAACATTATTTTTAGGGGATTATTTACTTTATTATCGCACCGCTCGATCTACAAGGAAAAGCAACTAATGCCGAGGTTGGTCCGTGGACGGGTGACCATTCATATGCTATCGAGTCCCCTTTGTGTCTCGGAAAGCACGTTGAGCCTTTGGTCCTGGTGTCATTTGTAGATCTTGACAGTCAGAAACCTAAAGGTTTGAAAACCAGGAGACTAGATAGCAGTGCCGGATTAAGCAAACGCGATTATGGAGATACTTTGTCGATTAATGCAGAGAAGATCCTTAAAACAAGAGAATGCATGAGCGAGCGAAGCGAGCTCAAAAATTTTGACCACCCTCTCTAGATGAATTAAATTGTATTAGCTCATTTATTCAGAAATGAGAATTGGAGTAAATCTGTCAACTTATGAACTTATATTGAATTGAGTACCTACCCAAGTAGAAAGTATTAAAAAAAAAGTGTAGTATTTAACCCCCAACGTCGGTGGTGGGCGGGTTTGGATACGCGGATCCCCGCGGGGCCCGTAGCAATCGCTACTCCTGCTACTGGGTTAATCCGGCACTGCCAGATAGCCTAGCCTTATCTCAACTTGTTGGAGTCGGTTAGTAGATCATCTTCATCTGACGATGTGTCTGTTTGTAATTTGAAAGTAACAGCTTTTTACTAAATGCATATTATAAGTTAATTATAACAGAAAAGCATTTATTTTGATTTTCGCCTGTCTGGCTGCCCGCTTGTCTGTCTGTCTGTCGGAAAATTAAAAAAAAAGTTGGATTCTAAAACGTAAAAAGAAGTTTCAACGAACAATGGTTCGAATAAGATTTGATATTTAGCTTTTGAGAAATGGGACTTTTTCATGAAACTGCAGCAGCAGCTTCGTTTTTTATTAACATGCATACCAGCTATGAAAAATATATTTACACAGTTTCACTGTGGTAGAGTGTAAATTGACCTAAGAATCTGCGTTAATAATATTGTTAGTATATTGTTTGGTGCTACGGAATGCTTTGTGTGCGAATCCGACTCGCACTTGGCCGGTTTTTTTTATTTATCTAGGCTAGATTTTTTTGTATACAGGGTGTAAACGGACCCTTCACCAAGCGGTCAACCAAGCATTCTGTACATCAAACTATAACTTAGTTTCTCTACGCAAATAGTATTGCTGGAATACATCTTTTTTTTTGGAGTGAAAATTCACAGTTTGATCGTAATCATTCTAGAAAACTCATTGTTTTAAAGGTTAAACATACCATTATTTGAACGTCGTCTAATTCTGACTCCCTTTTTCCGATTAGCCCTCGCACGGATGACATTGTCGAGTGCTAGTAGGAACTGAAACAAGAAAACAAAATGAGGTCAAAACAAATAAGAGAATACATTAAATAGAATATGTTCAAGTTTCTGTCACTGCTAGCGCTACTGGACTACCTCGTTGATCTATTGGTGGCAAGAGCGACTGCTAAGCATGAGATCCTGGGTTCGATTCCCAGGGCGGGGAGTGTTCTTGGGTTTTTCCTTCAGAAATGTCTCAGTAGGTACTAAGCACGGTTCTGGATGTGTGCCCGGTTGATGGCAATAGGCTCGCCCCCTATTATATGGGACTCAAACATAACTGGCAAAATGTGGGAGTGATGTATGGTACACCTCTGCCTAACCCTGGGATAACAGGCGTTATGTTATGTTACTTGGGAAATAGAATAATAATAATGTGAACAACGTTAACAAAGATTCTAAGTAAGTAGGTTTATTTTAAGAATAGATTGTTTATCTTAACAAATAAATAAATTGAAGTGTCTGGTGGCATTCTCCGAATAACAGCTTTTTACTGAATGCATAAATGAAAGTATATTATATTTTTAAGTTTGCCTTTCTCTTTGTTCCGGCAAATCTCCGAAAAGGCTGGACTGAATTTGATGGGACTTTTACTGGCAGATAGCTGATGTAGTAAAGAGGAGTAGTTAGGCTCGGCGCAAACGGGCCACGAACCACAGCCACCAGTGGCTGTGGTTTGTTTGTCGACTGCTATAACGAGTGGCTGCCACCGGCCACCGTGTGCGGCGAGTTTCAACAAAATGTATGAAAAAGCGTGCGAACTGCTTGTCGTTGGCTACCGGTGGCTGTGGTTGGTGGCCCGTTTGCGCCGAGCCTAAGACGTTGCCCTTATTTTAGGAAAATGATTAGTTTTCCGTGCAAAACAAAGCCCTTGAAATGGAGAAATAATATTTTTATAACAATTGCACGCTAACGAAGGAGATCCCGGGCAACAGGAAACAGCTAGTTTCTTATAACAAAGTATAGACAAGAAACCTCGTATCGCAACTTGAATAGATTCTATACCATGTCATTCACCGCTGCACATTGCGTGCAGTCGTGCACTTTTGCTAAATCATAGTTACCTTTAGCTAAAGTATAATTATCATAGTATAAGAATGCAGGAGGACGGGTTCGGTCCCACTAGTTCTACTACAAACACAAACGTTTTGGTGAGCGAGACCTATGTCGAGCAGTACACGTGTTTCGACTGAAGTAATGATAATTGTATCTCATCCGTTGCTCCGATATTAGTCTTAATAATAGCTAGCAAAATACTTTTTGTGTGGAAAACGACACAATAACCCAATAAAATAGTTAACGTAGCAGAAGTTGCTAACCTCTTATTGCAAGGAAAGACGAATCAATGCGAGGTCAGTTACAATAGAAATGTATAAATAAATACCTCAACTACCGTCTTCAGTTTATCGAAGCTCTGCAATAGCTTTATATAATCACTCATCATTAAACTGTCTAGTTTTAAACCGAACTTTAACATTTCTTTCTTAATTATACTCGAGCAATATGATAGTAGAACTGTTAAGATTTATTTTTAATGCACGGTATACGTCTGGTAGCTTGCAACGAACACAAAGGCAGACTGATGTTCAAAGCCAGACTGTCCGTTTTAAGTAGCGCGCCCCAGAGCTGGCCGGCTTGAACTTGAACCCCTGGGGGTGTGCACACATAGGTACTACCGCGCTCTCTGAAGGTCGACCTATTTTAAACTTTATCACTTAAGAGTAAAAATTGGTCGACCGCCAGTGAACTAGTAGTACAAAGAGGGTTGGACCCCACAGAGTGATAAATATTACAGAGGAGCGATAGCAAAGACAGTCATTTCAATGTGCCATCTCTTTCTTCCTTACGCAATGTCCCGCGAGTTAGAAAGAGTATATACTAGGTCAAATTAAAATTTGCTACCGAAACTAGATATCGTTAGCTAAACTTAATAAGACAACAAAAAATATTTTGATAAAGATAATTATACCGATATACCATTGAGGCAGGCCATCGCATCTCAATGGTAACATAAAATTTAAGTCATTGACTCGAGAAAAGGGCTCGTAATCGTGAAATAATCAACTATCAGCTGTCGTTCCGAATGTATGGAACAGATGACAAATATTTCTCGCTATTACAATGTTATTTCCATGGAAAAAGCCTAACCACACCCCCACATTTTACCACGCCTTTCTGGAACACGCTGTATTTGTTAGTAACTCTGTGGTCTCACACTGTAGTACAAAGTCCAGACGACAAATGATCATATACCATATTATGTTTTCTATAGGTAATTGTGATGTAGGGCGGAAACATCCCTATTATCAAACTGCTCTCCTTTTTAGTATTTCGTAGCGAAATAAGAAATATAATAATTACACAATACATCATAAATAATTTGTTGAGATTACACTTAAAGTACTTACGGGATGATTTCCGTGATTTTGTTTAATTGTTAAATGTTAAATTGTTGAGAATAGTCATAAAAATAGGTGTAAGCGTTTTGTCTAGTTTAATCTAATAACATTTATGAAGAGTTTTAGATTTATAGATTTCGACTTAGCTACTAATCTAAAGAATACCTGAGAAGCATAAGTAATATTCTCCTATGAATCAAAAGAATTGCAATTCAATTGTTCGGTTAATCGGAAGATTAACTAGCGTTAAAGATTAACCCAACCTTTATAATCTGCTGACAAAAAACGTTTGGTGAATACATTAGCACACATAGAAAGCCCACCCATTTATACAACTGTTGACACATAATCCGGGTAGTTTACCTACGGAACACTTATACGGCATAGATACCGCTTTAACGTTTATTGAGAAGGTTGCTCTTTGTAAAGGTTTTTTTGCTTCGTAAGGGAGTCTGATGTTAGACGCTCCAGTCAACCGTATATAAGTGGCAAGATTTTGATATAGACAGCCCCTTTATGTCGTAGCAGTAAGGGCGATATTGTACCGCAATTTGTTACCCCTGCACCCTGGCGTGTGTTTGACTGATGGACAAAATAAACAGACACGAAGATTGTAAAATTTTATAGAATTACTTAATTTTTTAAGTAAATAAGTAATAATATAATAAGATTTCACATATAAAACCACGAAGTATTGAAAAATAACATCACAAGGGACGACATGTTTTCACACCATCCCACCGCAGTCACAATGATCACTAACAAAACGTAGTCTCTCAACGATTTCGAAAGATATAATAGTAAAGTCTCTGACTTGAGTATAATATGAATAGAGAACTAGCTAAACTTTAACCAAGATGATTCTGTCAATGTCATTTAGCACTCAGGATTACCCGTTCGCCATTTTATATATTAGTCGCACGATGACCTATATGAGTAAGAAGACCCAAATACAAACAAGAAAGTATGGAATATGTTGCCTAAAGTGTAACGTTGCCGAGATATTTAAATGCAAAGATTGCTAAATGATACAGATGCGCCGCGATATCCACGACGATTACGACCAATCAAAATGGCGCTGCGTACGTGTGCCAGCTCAAATAGAAATTTAAAGAATTACCTTAGGCGCAGTCTTCATCCTGGCGTAACACTGGTGTTGACTAAAGAATTTTGTATTTGTTAAATTGGTCATTATTCCAGACACACAAACAAAAGCAGATAAAATTACAGTTATACAATTATAAGCGTGTAACTACGTTGGGACACGAAGCTAGACTGGCTTGTGAGTGAAGTCCCGACAATCCGAACCGCGCGCCGCCAGGCGTGCGCACATTCAGGGATGAACCACAGAGCAAAGACTATCACAGAGCGAGCGCGGCATTAATGGCAGAAAAGTAACTGTAACTTTTATTCATATTAAATAAAACACAGTAAGCTTCCAGTACTATAATAATATTAACATTAAAACCATATTGCTGTATCTATAGATTACGCAAGTAGTCTGTCTGCCTTCATCCGGCAGCATGTGTACATAATGGAATTTTGAGAAGGAGCACTAAAAGCAGGTTCATTCAATTTTATCGTTACACCTAAAAGAAAACGATCTTAGAAGACGATCTATACATTTTATAGGAATTTCGATATGCATCACAGATTTTTCTAGTATACTTTTCGACAGCAAGATCATAAGTGATAAATAAGTCCGCGAACGGAACAAAAAATGTAAGGATGGAAACAAATTATTATTTTTTTAATTATTAAAGAGTTACACACAGAATGCTGTATGTAATTTATTTTCCGACCACTTTTTTGAATGGTTTTTGGTCCTAATATAAACGAAAGAATGAAGAATTTTGTTGCCTGGTTTACAGACGATCTCAAACATTTTCTATGTCACTTTCGTGTGATGTACCTACTTAATAAGGAGTATCCTATCTATGTACCAATCACGTTCTATTCTATGTGTTAGTTAGTCTGTATTACGCTGAGGGGAACACGCACACTATAATGACCAGACGAAACACGATCGATATCGTGTCTCTGTCTGTACACAGATGTTATGGTGTACTGTGGAAGATGTAGGGGGAGCCCCTTTAGCATTCCGTAGCGAAATATCAATGAGAAAGCAATAGTCAAAAATCAAAATCACAATATTTTATTTCACATAGGCCTAGATAGGCACTAATAAAACGTCGAAATAGGTGAACGGTTCGCGTTGGTCGTTTCCATGGAGAAGAACCGGCAAGAAACTCCATGGTTACTCTTTTCAAATCATTTGGTATTACAATATTATTTTGTTACATCATTAGTACATAAGTATGGGGGGACAGCGTAGGCCCGACAATAGGTCGTTGCTTACTATACAGAACCGGCCAAGTGCGTGTCGGGCCAAGCAGTGCAGGGTTCCGTAGTAACCCGTTATATTTTAGTTTTTGTTTTTTAATTAAAGTCTTCACCCGTTATAAACAAGCAACTACTTTATCTTAGTCACTTTATAGGATTTATTCTAAGGATTTTGTATTTGGTACAAAATTATCCAACACCCTAGTTCAACGACTATTACTGCTAAACTAATAAAGTTATAGCTATAGTTGACCTTTATTAAAGTTCAGGAAATGCACTATCATCATGAATTTTTCCAGATTTTTTAAGCCAGCAGTTTAGCTTTTAGAGGGGGGGGGACGCCCTACTGGAACAAAAATTTGCAATTTAAAGTTCAATATTTCGTAAATGGAGCATTATCATTTTAAAAGACCTATTCAACGATACCCCACACGATGGGGTAGACTCTAACGGAGGAAGCGTTGTGGGCCTCTCGCAGTCCTCTTGTTGTTGTTATATTAGCAATCCATACGATGCCTTACACCAAAGCTGCAAACTCAACATACACAACGCAAATAGTGCACACATATATGATTGAATATTTATTGATTGTGACAAGGAGCTCGCAATTAAATAGATCATCTATTAACTTATCTTTATTTCTCTTAAGGAAACATGTTCCCCTATCGTGTTTTTGTTTTAAATGAGGAGCGATCATTTGAGTTGTCATGTTTAAATATTGCATTGCTGGCCTTGTGGTGTCGACCCTGACTAACAGGACTTGGCCCGCGCGGGTTGGTAGATGTTTGTGACATGCGTCTTTAATGTTATGATCTTTTAAAGTCATCTAACGCCACGATACTTACAATTGAATAGGATTATTGTCACCATCAAGCGATCCCATCGACTTCCGCGCATGCACTCTTTTCTCTTCCGCTTTGTCAAGTTGTGACTTAGAGCTGGTTCGACAACATTCTGCGCTTTCGTGACTTCTGTAGCTATCGCTAGTTGGCACCACACGGTCTGGAAGGAGAAGTTATTGGGTTGAATGGCTTTGTTCGAACATGGTGTGGGGCATATTTCTAGGCATATCGATGGCAATCTAAACTGAGTGTGACTGATAATTTGATCCCGAATACAAAGCATACCAAACTGTTAACGGGACCACTGAATCGCCGGAAAGTGTCGTTGGGGTTTTATCGACTTGCGATTTAATTTCAATGCTGCAAGTTTCCGGACATTGCACTACTGAATGATCTACAACCCTAACTTCATAAGTGGAGTGTTACGTCGGTACGTTAATTAATTTACAAAATGATTTAGTTATCCCCTAGCGCGAAAGAACCGAGTGTATGCCTACAGATTTATTTTGCATATTTGCCTTGTTTACGTGAATAGGTGGCGAAGTAGAACGGTTGAGGTGCCGAGGTCGGAGGTCGCCGGTGCAGGCGCAGCGCCTTCACTCCCAGCGCAGCCTGCAGTCGCGATACTTGAATGGAATGTGACTAAACTATCGGCGTCATCATTATGAATTAGTGAATTATGTTCCGGTTGCATTTCCTACACGGCCCAAACGCACATTTTATCTAGTGCATGTCCCGACCGTAAACAATTCTCGCAAAGATTGTGCTCGCGAATTATTTTTAACTTTGATTCTAAGTCACTTTCAATAAACTTTTCACAAGAATAAAGTGGATGTGCACCATTACATTTCACGCAAGAACGTCTGAAGCGAGAAGTAAAGTTGTCATTCGGCTTATGTGTAGAAACATTGCCCTGTGATGTGTTATGTTATTATGAACTTTGTTTTTTATTGACGATTTGTGTTTTATTATGTAAAAGCTGCGATGTTTCTAACATTTCCGCTCTGTTTTTTTAGGAAACCAATCAATTCATCCACTATAAGAATGCGTTTAGAATTGTTATCGGTCGGGAACAGTGTGCTTTTATGCGTTTCCCATGCAACCTGATAAATATCACAGGAAAATTCTACGAAATTTACGACCAACTCAGCATCGCCTTTCTGCGAAGACCTTAAGTAGTAGATTTTTTTTATATTACTGATACGTTTAGAATTGTGCACTAACGATAAAAAAAAGTGTCTCTAAAGCCAGCGCTCATACGAACCGTCAATTCGCAAGGCTAAGAGAACTAGAAGGTGATAGGGAAAATAAAGGATGGTTGGTCCCACCAGATTGCGTATGTTCGATGAAATGCCAATCCAACTTCGATTCCAATATGCGCTTAGCCTCCAGTTTGTCTCCGTGTTAAGATTTGTGCGTCTTCTCTCGTAGCCCAGCCATGCGGCCACAGCAACGTATTCCACAGGATGCCGATTCTTTAGATTTGGTTACGAAGGACCACATGTACCGGATTGAGGCGCCGGTACAGGATTGTGGCGTATCTGTGTCCTGGTTTCTGGGCCTTTTTGAGAAACTTTCGGGAGTAGAATAAATCAAAATGCTTTGACGTTGAAAACCATAATGGCGTATATATTAGAAAATAAAAATGGTTACATTGATCGAGGAGAGTAGGGTAAGGGAACAATGCCAGGGCCGTATTTATTGTATCGCGTAAGCTTAAAGGTAAATATGGGTGAGAAATGCAAGAAGATTAAGCATAGTTAACGTAATCCTAAGCAAGGCTTAAAAAATGTAGACACTTTTCTGGAATCACTGAATAATATTTTGACAGATATAAAATCGTTTAATGATATAATTGTAATTGGTGACATAAATATTGCAATCAACGCCAGCAAAATTGAGCTTCTCGGAGAGAAATATCTCACCTTGTCTGCTTCTCATGGTCTCTTGACAGCACACACCGAGGTCACTCGTGATGCTAGTGGTACATGTATTGACCACATTTTACTTAAAACCAAAAATTCATGTACAACTCTTGTACCACAAACTAATCGAACAGATCACCATCCAGTTCTGTTACACATGGATCTAAAGCAACTACGTCGTTACACCCCTTCAACTATAAAAAAGATAAATGCAGACAACCTAAATAGAGACATCCTTAGTATTGATCTAGATCCAGTATTCCAAACACATGACCCAGAAATTGCCTTAAACTACATTATAACTATCATACAATCAGCGTTGCAAAAGAAAACAAACTCAATAACTCAACCAAGAAAAATATAAAACCTTGGATCACGCCGGGCTTACTGAGATGCATAAAAAATCGGGATAGGTTACATCAAAAATGCAAAAAATCTCCGAGTAACGAGATCTTAAAAGTTACATATACACGTTACCGAAATTTTTGTAACCGAATCCTCAAAAAAATTAAAAGAGCTTACGATAAAACTCAAGTTGAAATGGCTAGAAACGACCCAAATAAATTATGGAATGTGATAAAAAAGCGTCACTAACTGAGGAGAGGGACAGACTTTTAATAACTCGGTTGCAGAACTATTATCTTTTTTAGTATTAATACTAAAAAAGATAATAGTTCTCCAACCGAGTTATTAAAAGTCTGTCCCTCTCCTCAGTTGACCGTAAATGAAATGAATGATTACTTCGTAAGCGTAGGACGGTCATTGGCTGAAAATATTATTAATTTACACAGTTGCGACGATGACAAGCACAAATAGTTGTAAATCCAGAAAGGAAATCCCCCTTACACTCTTTCTATTTAAGAAAAACTACAGAGGAACCTCTTCCTCTGTAGTTTAACCGAACATTCAGTCTTAAGGTTATTTATGTATCGTGCTACCTCTAGCACGATACATAAATAACCTTAAGACTGAATGTTCGGTTGGCTGGGACAACATCTCTAACAGACTATTAAAACAATTTAAGGACTTCATTGTTCCGCCACTAACATTTATTTTTAACCTATGTCTTGAGACAGGCACCTTTCCTCAAGCTCTCAAAAAATCAGTTGTCCGTCCGATATACAAAGGTGGTGATAAGAAAAGGTTCAGCAATTATAGACCCATATCGATCCTGCCATCTTTGTCCAAAATTCTAGAAAAGATTATTAACACGAGACTTGTCAACTATCTCGAGAGGAACAAACTTCTCTCAGAGAATCAATTTGGTTTTCGCGCAGGCAAGTCAACTGATCAGGCTGTGCTTAAACTTACTACTAATTTTAGCACAAAATTAGAAAAGGGACAGAAGTGTCTATCGGTCTTTTTAGACCTCGCAAAAGCCTTCGACACTATTTCTGTTCCGATTCTAATACAGAAGCTAGAAGACCTTGGTGTACGTGGTACACAGCTTAAGCTTTTTGAAGGTTACCTATCTGAGCGTCGTCAGTGTGTACGAGTCGATAACTATTGCAGCAATGAACTCCCTTTGTCATTTGGAATTCCTCAGGGCAGTATTTTAGGACCTACTTTGTTTCTCGTATACATTAATGACCTCACAAACTTAAGTATACCAAATTGTGAAATAATCTCCTACGCTGATGACACCGCTCTAATATTCTCCGCTAATAGTTGGAATTGAGGTCTTTGATGCCGCACAAAATGGTTTTGATGTGGTACAAAATTGGCTGTTTGAAAATGTTTTGACTTTAAACACTGAGAAAACCAAATATCTAACTTTTTCTATTCGAAACAACCCGGATTTTGACGCTTCACTTAAAGTCATTCCTCATAAGTGTATCAGTAGAAACAACTGCAGTTGTGAACCGCTGGAATGCGTGAATACTATAAAATACCTCGGTATTACAGTGGACAGTCATCTCAGTTTTAAGCAACACATAAAATTGCTGTCATCCAGGGTTCGCAAACTCATCTATATATTTAAAAACCTAAGACACGTAACAAGATGCGAGTCTCTTAAAACAAATTTACTATGCTATGTGTCAATCTATCATCTCTTACTGTATCTCCTCATGGGGGGGCGCCCCAAAAACTACTTTAAAGAGTTAAGAAATTGCACAACGTGCCATTCTAAAAATCTCTACTTTTAAGCCTATACTGTCTCCAACAAGAGAACTTTATCAGTACTGTCAAGTGACAACCGTAAGACAAATGTTCGTAGAAACAATTCTCCTTAGGCAACACTGCTCACTAGTATACGATCCTAGTAAAATAAATAAGCGTAGGAAACATGAAGTGTGCTCCCGATCGTACAAACCCAAAACAGCATTCCTTAAAAGATTCTTTACGTTTATTGCCCCCCTCATGTACAATAAAATAAACAAAATTTTAAACATCTATGCACTTAATAAATTGCATTGTAAGAAGAAAATTCATCAGTTTCTCCTTAGTCTTTCTTATGAGGAAACTGAAGACCTTCTAAAAATTCAAAATTAGTAGACGCTTTACAAACTTTCATTTTGTTTTTCGGTACTACACGCACACATAAACATTACACAAGCAGACAGATACACGCACACACACAGATACAATCACACACATACACAAACACACCCATATGTTATACATATGCGGTACAAGTTAGATCTTTCTTTTAGGTTTATGTTAACTCGAATTTTTATTTATTTGTATTGATTATATTATTATTATTGGTTTTATTGAATGTATGAAATTTATAATCCTTAATAATGAAAATTATAATCCTAAATCGATGCAACTTGTATGTCTAGTTTGGTTTAATCATTGTAGTGAAATCTGTTAGGGGATGGCGCTGTTTGCCGAGATACAGGATCCGTCCTAGTTCGGCAACAGAGGATTCCATACTAAAACTTGTATACTAAGCCTATCAAGTCATATGATATGTTATTGTTTATTTTTTTGTGGTGAAAATAAAACTTATTATTATTATATTTCGTTTATTTATTTTATGACATATTTATTAAATTATTAAATATTCCTAATATAAAAACAATACAAATAAAAACATTTAAAAATACAAATAAATAGTAGCCCACCAGCGCTGGGAACAGGGTCCGAGCTGCCGGTGGTCAGGGCTCTTGAGAGAGGAACCTCCTAACAATACGAGCCGTGTCCAGAAGTACTGCTTTCTGAAACAAGCCCTTGATCCAGCTGCCAAGCGAGAGCCTTCTAAGATGTTGGTCGAGGCTCTTGGCTATTAAGCCATTGGCCGACATGACTATCGGCACAATGACTGCTGTACTCGCGTCCCACATGTCAACAACCTCGCGACCCAGATCTAGATAATTAAATTGTTTATCTTTTTCTGCTTTCACGAGGTTCTCGTCATGCGGAACCGTTATATCAACAATCATTGTGCGACGCTCCAATCGATCTATCACCACAATGTCAGGCCTATTGGCAACAACAGTCCTGTCAGTGGTGATAGGTCGATCCCAATACAACGTGATATTACCATTATCGAGAACTGGGTCGGGCGCATACTTATAGTATGGCACTTCTGATTCCACAAGGTTGTACTTCAAAGCAAGTTGCTGGTGGATAATCCTGGCAACGAGGTTATGTCTATGCAAGTACTCTCCGTTAGCCAGACTAGAACACCCAGAAATAATGTGTCGGATCGATTCTCCCGGACGGTGGCATGCCCGACATATGTCAACCGTGCCATCTTTCACAATGTATTTTTTATTATTATTATTAAGGCCGTTGCCGCTCAATCCAATTCTAGAATTGAATTGTATTTTATTTAAATGGGCGGCTGTGTCCAACGTTGTAAACCAGTTGCTCTTGAGCCCATCGTGCCAGAAGGGGCTGTGGACTTCTCCATCTGAAAACAAAGACAAACATTATTGTTAGGGGATTATTTACTTTATTATCGCACCGCTCGATCTACAAGGAAAAGCAACTAATGCCGAGGTTGGTCCGTGGACGCGTGACCATTCATATGCTATCGAGTCCCCTTTGTGTCTCGGAAAGCACGTGGACCGGTGGTCCCGGTTGTCATTTGTAGATCTTGACAGTAAGAAACCTAAAGGTTTGACACCCTGCAGTCTGCAACCAGCCTGGTATCGTATTACCCAGGTGGACTGGAAGCTGAGATAACCATGACACTAGATAGCAGTGCCAGATTAAGCAAACGCGATTATGCAGATACTTTGTCGATTAATGCAGAGAAGATTCTAAAAACAAGAGAATGCACGAGCGGGCGAAGCGAGCTCAAAACTTTTGACCACCCTCTCCAGATGAATTAAATTGTATAATTGCTCATTTATTCAGAAATGAGAATTGGAGTAAATCTGTCAACTTATGAACTTATATTGAATTGAGTACCTACCCAAGTAGAAAGTATTAAAAAAAAAAGGCCCGTAGCAAGAGTTTGTAATTTGAAAGTAACAGCTTTTTACTAAATGCATATTATACGGCAATCATAACAGAAAAGCATTTATTTTGATTTTTACCTGTCTGGCTGTCCGCCAGTCTGTCTGTCTGTCGGAAAATTAAAAAAAAGTTAGATTCTAGAACGTAAAAAGAACTTTCAACGAACAATGGTTCGAATAAGATTTGATATTTAGCTTTTGAGAAATGGGACGTGTTCATTAAAACTGCAGCACTGACTTCGTTTTTTATTAACATGCATACCAACTATGAAAAACATAATTATTTACACAGTTTCACTGTGGTAGAGTGTAAATTGACCTAAGAATCTGCGTTAATAATATTGTTAGTATATTGTTTGGTGCTACGGAATGCTTTGTATGCGAATCCGACTCGCACTTGGCCGGTTTTTTTATTTATCTAGACTAGATTTTTTTGTATACAGGGTGTACACGGACCCTTCACCAAGCGGTCAACCAAGCCTTCTGTACATCAAACCATGACTTAGTTTCTCTACGCAAAAATTATTGCAGGAATACAACTTTTATTTTTGGAGTGAAGATCACAGTTTGCATGTAACGCACTCAAAACATTGTGCTGATGAATGCATTGAATAGCTTAATTGGTTATGGAGATATTTTAAGAAAATTTATAACAATTAAAAACTAGTAATTTAAAAAAACTTGTTAAAAAGTTGAAACTTCGACCCCCAATATCTCCATAACTATAAGGTTTCCAGGTATGGTCAAGTCTAGAATAAAAATAATGATCGCAATGATGGGGAGAACAAGTGCCTAATCACTCTAGAAAACTCATTGTTTTAAAGGTTAAACATACCATTATTTGAACGCCGTCGAATTCTGACTCCCTTTTTCCGATTAGCCCTCGCACGGATGACATTGTCGAGTGCTAGTAGGAACTGAAACAAGAAAACAAAATGAGGTCAAAACAAATAAGAGAATACATTAAATAGAATATGTTCAAGTTACTGTCACTGCTAGCGCTACTGGACTACCTCGTTGATCTATTGGTGGCAAGAGCGACTGCTAAGCATGCGATCCTGGGTTCGATTCCCAGGGCGGGGAGTGTTCTTGAGTTTTTCCTTCAGAAATGTCTCAGTACTAAGCACGGTTCTGGATGTGTGCCCGGTTGATGGCAATAGGCTCGCCCCCTATTATATGGGACTCAAACATAACTGGCAAAATGTGGGAGTGATGTATGGTACACCTCTGCCTAACCCTGGGATAGCAGGCGTTATGTTATGTTACTTGGGAAATAGAATAATAATAATGTGAACAACGTTAACAAAGATTCTAAGTAAGTAGGTTTATTTTAAGAATAGATTGTTTATCTTAACAAATAAATAAATTGAAGTGTCTGGTGGCATTCTCCGAATAACAGCTTTTTACTGAATGCATAAATGAAAGTATATTATATTTTTAAGTTTGCCTTTCTCTTTGTTCCGGCAAATCTCCGAAAAGGCTGGACTGAATTTGATGAGACTTTTACTGGCAGATAGCTGATGTAGTAAAGAGGAGTAGTTAGGCTGAACGGGCCACGAACCACAGCCACCAGTGGCTGTGGTTTGTTTGTCGACTGCTATAACGAGTGGCCGCCACCGACCACGTGTGCGGCGAGTTTCAACAAAATGTATGAAAAAGCGTGCGAACTGCTTGTCGCTGGCTACCGGTGGCTGTGGTTGGTGGCCCGTTTGCGCCGAGCCTAAGGAGTTATTTTACTTTTATTTTAGAAAAAATATTTGGGTTCCGTGCAAAACAAAGCCCTTGAAATGGAGGGAGTTATTCTACTTTTATTTAAAAAAAAAATGATTAGGGTTCCGTGCAAAAAAGCCCTTGAAATGGAGAAATAATATTTTTATAACAATTGCACGCTAACGAAGGAGATCCCGGGCAACAGGAAACAGCTAGTTTCTTATAACAAAGTATAGACAAGAAACCTCGTATCGCAACTTGAATAGATTCTATACCATGTCATTCACCGCTGCGCATTGCGTGCAGTCGTGCACTTTTGCTAAATCATAGTTACCTTTAGCTAAAGTATAATTATCATAGTATAAGAATGCAGGAGGACGGGTTCGGTCCCACTAGTTCTACTACAAACACAAACGTTTTGGTGAGCGAGACCTATGTCGAGCAGTACACGTGTTTCGACTGAAGTAATGATAATTTGTATCTCACGCGTTGCTCCGATATTAGTCTTAATAATAGCTAGCAAAATACACTTTGTGTGGAATACGATACAATAACCCAATAAAATAGTTAACGTAGCAGAAGTATCACAACGACATAGTAAAACTATAATCATATTTTGCTTATAGTGGAAAATATGATTATAGTTTCATTATGTAGTTGTTTGCTAACCTCTTATTGCAAGGAAAGACGAATCAATACGAGGTCAGTTACAATAGAAATGTATAAATAAATACCTCAACTACCGTCTTCAGTTTATCGAAGCTCTGCAATAGCTTTATATAATCACTCATCATTAAACTGTCTAGTTTGAAACCTAACTTTAACATTTCTTTCTTAATTATACTCGAACAATATGATAGTAGAACTGTTAAGATTTATTTTTAATGCACGGTATCCGTCTGGTTGCCTGCAACGAACACAAAGGCAGACTGATGTTCAAAGCCAGACTGTCTTAAGTAGCGCGCCCCAGAGCTGGCCGGCTTGAACTTGAACCCCTGGGGGTGTGCACACATAGGTACTACCGCGCTGACTGACGGTCGACCTCTTTTGAACCTTATCACTCAGGACATAAGAGTCAAAATTGGTAGACCGCCAGTGAACTAGTAGTACAAAGAGGGTTGGACCCCACAGAGTGATAAATATTACAGAGGAGCGGTAGCAAAGACAGTCATTTCAATGTGCCATCTCTGTCTTCCTTACGCAATGTCCCGCGAGTTAGAAAGAGTATATTTTAGGTCAAATTAAAATTTGCCACCGAAACTAGATATCGGTTAGCAAAACTTAATAAGACAATAAAAAATATTTTGATAAAAATAATTTTACCGATATACCAGCGAGGCAGGCCATCGCATCTCAATGGTAACATAAAATTTAAGTCATTGACTCGAGAAAAGGACTCGTAATCGTGAAATAATCAACTATCAGCTGTCGACCCGAATGTATGGAACAGATGACAAATATTTCTCGCTATTACAATGTTAATTCCATGGAAAAGCCTAATCACACCCCCACATTTGACCACGCCTTTCTGGAACACGCTGTATTTGTTAGTAACTCTGTGGTCTCACACTGTAGTACTAAGTCCAGACGACAAACGATCGTATACCATATTATGTTTTCTATAGGTAATTGTGATGTAGGGCGGAAACATCCCTATTATGAAACTGCTCTCCTTTTTAGTATTCCGTAGCGAAATATGAAATGAAATAATTACACAATACATTATAAATAATTTGTTGAGAATAGTCATAAAAATAGGTGTGAGCGTTTTGTTTAGTTTAATCTAACAACATTTATGAAGAGTTATAGATTTATAGATTTCGACTTAGCTACTAATCTAAAGACTACCTGAAAAGCATAATATTCTCCTATGAATATAAAAAAATGCTATTCAATTAATCGGTTAATCGGAAGATTAACTAGCGTTAAAGATTAACCCAACCTTTATAATCTGCTGACAAAAGACGTTTTGTGAATACATTAGCACAAATAGAAAGCCCACCCATTTATACAACTATTGACACACTAGCTGACCCGCGCAACTTCGTTTGCGTTACGTAAGAGAGAGAGAGGCTTAGAGAGAGTGTGAGTCAACCTAAAAAAAAATGCAGATAAAATGCTTTAGCGGACTTTTTAAGAGGAACAATCCCGTCATACATGTATGATTGTTGAGTAACTTTAACCGTTTACGCAGCGCACGGAAAGGAAGCTCTCAAAAGCAATAATTTTTCGCTGTATTTGCAACAATTTTCATTGATGCTCCGCTCCTATTGATTGTAGCGTGATGTTATATAACGTATAGCCTTCCTCGATAAATGGGCTATCCAACACTAAAAGATGTTTTTAACTGGAATCAGTAGTTCCTAAAATTAGCGCGTTCAACCAACCAAACAAACAAACTTTTCTCCTTTATAATAATAAGTATAGATTCAAGTAGGTAACAATTTTATTTCTCGGAATTATATGAAATCATCGTTAAAATATTGTACTATGTTTTTCCAATTTGGGGCTTCCCTCGACAGCCTTAGGTTTTCATCCTTAGACACTCGATGACAGTCATACTCCAGCTAGGTCGAAAGTTCTCATCAAGGTGCATGAATGAGCCCAAACACGATATAGCTTTTTTTTTCGGATGGGAAATCATCAAATGACTCCTCCCGGAGCAGGAGGAAGTGTCAGACTTTTACTGACTAAAACCCATCCATGTTCCTTCATCGCCCTTTGTGTTCCGGGGCCACGGTATCTCTTTCGAATAGTCCCGCAGCCCCGGCAGGCATCGGCCCTTGCGGACCCCTTCTTTTTTGCTGACTCTCTTTGAGGCGCACGTAGAACACGAACGCGCCGTCGACACGGCCTGTCGTCATGAGACGGACGGACGGCGAGCTAGCCCATAGCTCCTCGTCCACAGGCCCGCGCCTACGGTGGCCGGGGGCCAATACGTGGCTCCCGACGCCCGGGGTGTCTCCCGCTGTCTCGCGCCGGGCTTGAGGATCTCTCCCTCTCACGTTCCGCCACCTCCTTCGCTAGCATGACTGCTTCGCAGAAGGAGGTGATGGCATCCCATTCCGTCTCGCTCCGGACCATGTATTGAACCAGGGCTGGGAGAGAGAGGTCGCCGCCGCCGATCGCCGCTTCGAGGATACGGCGGTGCTCCGTCCAAGTGGGGCACACCTCCACAGTGTTCTCCACCGTGGCCTCCAGTCGATCCTCACAATGGAAGAACCCGGGCGTCTCCTCCCGCCCGAAAACACGATATGAGGCCAATAACAATTTAGCTGTAAATATAATCTACGTAAACTGCGTATGGATTAATGATTATTGCGAATAGCATAGCACAGTTCTTGCACGGCAAGAACACGTGGATTTATCAGGCTTCTGGTGTTCGCTATACTTCTTTTTGGAGAAATCATCCTCATCATCATACTCCTGCCCTTATCCCAATTTATTTGGGGGTAGCATGATTGTATTCTTCTTCCTTATGTACTACTCTATTACTTTTTGGAAAAATATTTCACGAAAAAAATAAGAAATGCACACAACTTATACAAAATGAAATATAGGAAATCTCACAGCATCAAAAAAAAAAAAAAAAAAACACAAAAAGTGAAAATAATGTTGGAGGGTTTGAACCTGCAACCCCGTAGTTTACAGAGCGGTCATGAAACTGCAAGGCTATTTACTTCGTTTACATAAGCCACAAATAGCCGTTCTCATGTACTTACGTCATGACCGAAACGTCAAACAATTGAAGTATACGGAAATAATGCAAAATTGCCTACCCCCTTAAGGAAGTAGCGTGATAATATACAGTTTAAATATTGAAGAAGCCTATGCAGTAATTTTGACTTGATGCGCGCACAAACATTTCATACCAACTACTTAAACCGAGGAAAGCTGATTTTCTTGAGTTCCGCTATTTTGTGCGTATTCACCTCAAAAATCAAATTTCAAGAAAACTGAGAAATTATATTTACCTGTATTAGATATGGAGTATATGTAGCAACTTTAAAAGGTTACACTTCATTGGTTTTGATTGTATAGGTGTTTGAAGTTCATTAATTTTAAACACAAAACCCTCTTTTTTGCGCCTCTGGATGAGATTTAAAAAAAATGCTAAGACAGGTATTTCTTTATTTTTATTAATAAGTATTTATTCTGAGTTTCATGATTGTAGAACAATCTAATTTATTTTTTTCATACAAACTTTACCCCCCCTTTTCATCCCCTTTTTCCAAAAAAATCCAAAATTTCTATAGCCTATATGTTATTCTGAATGTATTTAAACAGATTTGTGAACATTTCAACAAAATCGGTTCAGCAGTTTTTACGTGATGCGCGGTCAAACAAACAAACAAACAAACAAACAAAATTTTTTTAAATGGTTTTAATATGTTCAGTTACTTATTTCAAGTCACCCTGGCTGGTTTTTTTTTTTTAATCTTCAATGAACAGATTTTTTGGTCTCAACGATTTTATTATATGTATAGATAATTCGGGTAGTTTACCTACGGAACACTTTTACGGCATAGATACCGCTTTAACGTTTATTGAGAAGGTTGCTCTTTGAAAACGTTTTGTTGCTTCGGAAGGGAGTCTGATTTTTGACGCTCCAGTCAACCGTATATAAGTGGCAAGATTTTGACATAGACAGCCCCTTTATGTCGTAGCAGTAAGGGCGATATTGTTCCGCAATTTGTTACCCCTGCACCCTGGCGTGTGGTTGACTGATGGACAAAATAAAGAGACACGAAGATTGTGAAATTTTATAGAATTACTTATTTTTTAAGTAAATAAGTAATAATATAATAAGATTTCATCTATAATACCACGAAGTATTGAAAAATAACACCACAAGAGACGACATGTTTTGACACCATCCCACCGCAGTCACAATGATCACTAACTAAACGCAGTCACTCAACGATTTCGGAAGATATAATAGTAAAGTCTCTGACTTGAGTATAATATGAATAGAGAACTAGCTTAACTCTAACCAAGATGATTCTGTCAATGTCATTTAGCACTCAGGATTACCCGTTCGCCATTTTATATATTAGTCGCACGATGACCTATATGAGTAAGAAGACATCAATACAAACAAGAAAGTTCTGGAATATGTTGCCTTAAGTGTAACGTTGCCGAGATATTTAAATGCGAAGATTGCTAAATGATACAGATGCGCCGCGATATCCACGACGATTACGACCAATCAAAATGGCGCTGCGTACGTGTGCCAGCTCAAATAGAAATTTAAAGAATTACCTTAGGCGCAGTCTTCATCCTGGCGTAACACTGGTGTTGACTAAAGAATTTTGTATTTGTTAAATTGGTCATTATTCCAGACACACAAACAAAAGCAGATAAAATTACAGTTATACAATTATAAGCGTGTAACTACGTTGGGACACGAAGCTAGACTGGCTTGTGAGTGAAGTCCCGACAATCCGAACCGCGCGCCGCCAGGCGTGCGCACATTCAGGGATGAACCACAGAGCAAAGACTATCACAGAGCGAGCGCGGCATTAATGGCAGAAAAGTAACTGTAACTTTTATTTATATTAAATAATACATAGTAAGCTTCCAATACTATAATAATATTATCATTAAAACCATATCGCTGTATCTATAGATTACGCAAGTTAACTTTCTGCCTTCATCCGGCAGCATGTGTACAGAATGGAATTTTGAGAAGGAGCACTAACAGCAGGTTCATTCAATTTTATCGTTACACCTAAAAGAAAACGATCTTAGAAGACGATCTATACATTTTATAGGAATTTCGATATGCATCACAGATTTTTCTAGTATACTTTTCGACAGCAAGATCATAAGTGATAAATAAGTCCGCGAATGGAACAAAAAATGTAAGGATGGAAACAAATTATTAAAGAGTATTATACAGAATGCTGTATGTAATAGTTTATTTTCCGACCACTTTTTTAAATGGTTTTTATAAACGAAAGAATGAAGAATTGTGTTGCCTGGCTTACAGACGATCTCAATCATTTTCTATGTCACTTTCGTGTGATGTACCTACTTAATAAGGAGTATCCTATCTATCCACCAATCACGTTCTATTCTATGTGTTAGTTAGTCTGTATTACGCTGAGGGGAACACGCACACTATAATGACCAGACGAAACACGATCGATATCGTGTCTCTGTCTGTACACAGATGTTATGGTGTACTGTGGAAGATGTAGGGGGAGCCCCTTTAGCATTCCGTAGCGAAATATCAATGAGAAAGCATTAGTCAAAAATCAAAATCACAATATTTTATTTCACATAGGCCTAGATAGGCACTTATAAAACGTCGAAATAGGTGAACGGTTCGCGTTGGTCGTTTCCATGGAGAAGAACCGGCAAGAAACTCCATGGTTACTCTTTTCAAATCATTTGGTATTACAATATTATTTTGTTACATCATTAGTACATAAGTATGGGGGGACAGCGTAGGCCCGACAATAGGTCGTTGCTTACTATACAGAACCGGCCAAGCGCAGTGTAGGGTTCCGTAGTAACCCGTTATATTTTAGTTTTTGTTTTTTAATAAAAGTCTTCACCCGTTATAAACAAGCAACTACTTCATCTTAGTCCCTATATAGGATTTATTCTAAGGATTTTGTATTTGGTACAAAATTATCCAACACCCTAGTTCAACGACTATTACTGCTAAACTAATAAAGTTATAGCTATAGTTTACCTTTATTAAAGTTCATGAAATGCACTATCATCATGAATTTTTCCAGATTTTTCAAGCCAGCAGTTTAGCTTTTAGAGGGGGGGGACGCCCTACTGGAACAAAAATTTGCACTTTAAAGTTTAATATTTCGTAAATGGAGCATTGATAAAAGAAAAAAGCAAATCGAAAAGTGAAATTAGCAACTCCTAAGTCATTCTAAAAGACCTATTCAACGATACCCCACACGATGGGGTAGACTCTAACGGAGGAAGCGTTGTGGGCCTCTCGCAGTCCTCTTGTTGTTGTTGTATTATAGCAATCCATACGATGCCTTACACCAAAGCTGCAAACTCAACATACACAACGCAAATAGTGCACACATATATGATTGAATATTTATTGATTGTGACAAGGAGCTCGCAATCAAATAGATCATCTATTAACTTATCTTTATTTCTCTTAAGGAAACATGTTCCCCTATCGTCTTTTTGTTTTAAATGAGGAGCGATCATTTGAGTTGTCATGTTTAAATATTGCATTGCTGGCCTTGTGGTGTCGACCCTGACTAACAGGACTTGGCCCGCGCGAGTTGGTAGATGTGTGTGACATGTGTCTTTAATGTTATGATCTTTTAAAGTCATCAGCCGAGCGCGGATAGTAGTACTATCCAGTAGCTTTTGACATTGACGGTGGGTGGATAGTAGTAGTATCGAGTAGCGATTAACGTTAAAATGGTTTTTTAAATATCGATTTAAACGTGTTTGTCTATGGATTGGAGTGAATTGAATGGTTAACGTCCCATCTCTACAATATTTCTCAACTACCTACCACAGGACATAGCACGATTCCATTGACAAATGTCATAATTTACTAACTCTAACTCCGCCATTACGTAACGTGTTTCGTTATCGCGAATATCGTATTTCAATTGTTTTGTTATGTATATTGTTACATTCGGTTAGTGCTATATATCAAATTAATCGTGAAGAACTGTGCTACAATAGTATGCTATAGGAAATCTAGTTTTCGAAACTCGAAATTGATTATTTCGCCTCCGAAAAAGTGGTAGGTATATTTACCTTAGTGATGGTTTTTAAACAAGAAATAAGTGTTAATTGTGATTAAAACGTGTGTGTTAACGGATAAATAGTGCTTAATTAGTATAGTGAGAATATTGTTAAATTGTACAAACAAAAACAACTGGCTTCGTAAAGTTGTAAGTACGTAAATAACCGTGTTCAAAAAACAGGCGGAGGCGCAGGCGGCAAAATAAACAGTGAGTATACAAATTCCAATTAATTTCTCATTAGACTATAGTAAATAAACTAATAAGATTATGGTCTTATTGGAAAGGAAATATAATCTAGTTTATTTTAAAATTATAAAAAAATATATTAAATTAATATTTTAATAGCAAACTATCTGCTTTCATCACTGTTTTTCAAGTTATACATTTTTTTTGAGTTTCAAATTAATATTAGATTTTTTTTTCATTATTTATATTCCATAATTAATCAGCTATTCACTGTAAATTTTATTAAGATATATCGCTTGTAGTTTGCGATCGTCAAGTGTTTTTAACTAAGGTGTCCAAAATACCTGCGAATATTTCGCGAATATCGCGAAACTTCGCTGTTAATCATTTTGGGTCACGTGACTTTTCGCTGCTCAGTGGACGCCACGATACTTACAATTAAATAGGATTATTGTCTCCACCAAGCGATCCCATCGTCTTCATCGTCTGCACTCTTTTCTCTTCCGCTTTGTCAAGTTGGAGCTTGTTCGACTACGTTCTGCGCTTTCGTGACTTTTGGAGCTATCGCTTGCTGGCACCACACGGTCTGGAAGGAGAAGTTATTGGGTTGAATGGCTTTGTTCTAGTGTATTGATCGAACATGGTGTGGGGCATATTTCTTGGCATATCGATGGCAATCTAAACTGAGTGTGACTGATAATTTGATCCCGAATACAAAGCATACCAAACTGTTAACAGGACCACTGAATCGCCGGAAAGTGTCGTTGGGGTTTTATCGAGTCGCGATTTAATTTCAATGCTGACAGTTTCCGAACATTGCACCACTGAATCACCTACACCCCTAACTTTAAAAGTGGAGTGTAACGTCGGTACGTTAATTAATTTATAATAATAATAATGTTTATTTATAGAAAGCTTAGACATAGGTTACAAAATGTTTTAACAGGCTCATTTAGGTCAGTATAAGTGGTGTAGTCATCTGTAGCTGAACTAGGCAGAGCCTGTATTTCGACTATCAGCGCCAAACCTCTCGAATATTAAACATATAAAATTGCCAGTAACATTACATTTGTTTCTTGTACAAAATCATTTTAACAATTTTATAATATATTTACTTTAACTATTTTTTTTAATACAAACAAATTAAAAGAGTTTGTGTAGTGTTTGCATGCAGGGCCTCTTATTTGTGTGAGATGGGAATGTACGTGTCTGATGTGTAAAAGGATGTGTGTGGTGTTTTTATAGTGTTCTGCTGTGTGTTGTGGTGTGCGCGCGTTTGTGTGTATGATATGAGAGATGTATGTTATAATATACATATTACTATGGTTTTTTTTATAAGGATGCTATGTACAAAAGAAGTGGTGGGAAGGAGTAGTGGGTTGTATTTTAATTTACTGTGTTGTAGGAGGGCAACGCTTAGTATGTATAATTGCCTGACGGTCATGACCTCCCATTTCTCGTATAATGTTGTTGTAGAGAATCGGATAGGCTTGAACGTTGCAACCTTCAGTATTGCACGCTGGGCTATCTCGATAGACTTCAAAGTTGTTTTTGATGTTCCTCCGCAAGAAGATATACAATATGTAAGAAGCGATTGACAAAGAGCGTAGTATATCTGCTTTAGCAACTTAAAGTCAGCAATGTGCCTCAGGTTTCTAAAAATATATATGAGCTTTCGTATTCTTCCGCATAGCAGCCTAACATGTTCCTTGAAATTGAGATTGCTGTCTATGATAACTCCTAGATATTTCAGTGTATGCACGCGTTCCAGTGAAGGACACTTGCAGTTTCTTCCGGAGTGACACTCGTGCGATACGATATTTCGCGCGATGCTATCTCCAGTTACATTTTTTATGCTAAAGCAGATGTACATGGTTTTGTCGATATTTAATGTAAGTATGTTACTCTGAAGCCAATTTCTCACGATATCGAAGCCCCGCTGTGCAGCACCGAAAGCCTATTCCCATGTATCAGCAGCAAAAGAAAGGGCAGTATCGTCAAAAGATAAGATTTCACCATGGGTAAGTTCCGAACTCGTGAGACCATTTATATACACAAGAAATAAACTGGGTCCCAGTATGCTACCTTGTGGTACACCGTGAGTAATCTGGATGTGGGAACTTTTAGAATTTTCTACACGAACCTACTGAGACCGGCCAGTCAAGTAACTAGTTAAAAGTTGCAACTGTCAAAAAAAATCAAAATCAAAGCATTTATTTCAAGTAAACCAGTTACAGGCACTTTTGAATTGTCGAAACAAAGATGAAAATTAAATGTAGCTACAGTTGGGACTGTAGCTACATTTAATTACACACCACAAGACATAAAAACTGTGAAAGTACTGTAGTTGCCCATTCCCTAGCGTAGATCTCTATGGAGAAGAACGGGCAAGAAACTCCATGGACACTCTTTTAATTCAGAATATTGTTACAAAATCTTGGTTACATCATTCATGTTGAGATGGTATATTATGTGAGAACAATGTAGCAAGATGTGCACGTTAAAAGTGTCCACAGTAAAACAAAACAAAAAAAAAAAACAATTCAAAAACTAAAATAATTCATTAAAATAAGCCATGGCAACTGAGAGATGACCAGTCACAACTGACAGCGCCCGTTCACGGACATGACGCATAGATCAGCACCATTCAACTCAACCATTTTGAAGGGAACTAAATGATCCGACTCATGCGCCACCATCAGCGAGACTTTTGAGTGAGCATGACATATTCTCAACCGCAAGGGCACATTCAAGTCAAGAAAAGACGTAGGTTTCCAGTGAATGATAGCTTTCTAGTACATAGTACTCACACAATATGGGCTATGCGATTATATAATACTAAAGAGATTGAATCTATACAATGCAAAGATAGTTGTACAATCTTCAGCAGCTCCAACAATACCATTTAATGCTATCAATTTAAGCGCCCCTGTCCTTGTGGAGCAGGACCAGCATTGAGCCAAGCATTTTTATCAGCGATATAATCGCTCAACTTGTAATATGCTTGCTTACATAGTGTGCGTCTAATACATGTTTTAAATTTCGTCTCATTCAGTTCAAGAATACTTTGTGGAATTTTATTATAGCATCTCAAACAGTACCCCATGAAAGATGAGTCTACTTTAGCGAGTCTGAAGCCTGGCTGAACTAGTTGGTCCCTATTTCTAGTACTGTAATTATGTCTGTCACCCCTTTTACCAAAAAGGTGCAGATTTTTTCTGACGTACATTATGTTTTCGTAGATGTATTGACAATGTACTGTCATGATGCCAATATCCTTAAACAGTTCCCTTAGAGAATCGCGCCTACGAAGATTATATATGGCTCTTATGGCTCTTTGTTGCAGAATAAATATAGACTCAATATCTGCAGCCCGTCCCCATAGCAAAATGCCATGAGACATTATACTATGAAAGTAACTAAAATAAACCAGTCTAGCGGTATCTACATCAGTATATTGACGGATTTTTCTAATGGCATATGCTGCTGAACTTAACCGCCCCGCAAGAGATGTTAAATGAGAACCCCATTGTAGCCTTGAATCAAGCGTAATCCCCAGGAAAACCGTTTTATCTACGAATTCAAGTTTCTCTTTATTCAGTACTATCTCACAATCACTACTTTTAACATTCGGTAAAGCAAATCTTATGCATTTGGTTTTTTTTTTCATTTAATACCAAATTGTTTGCTGTGAACCAATTTTGGACCTGAAGTAGGGTATTATTTACGTCATCTAGATTTTGGGCCCGCCTATTTATCTTAAAAATTAAGGAAGTGTCATCAGCAAATAACACCATATTTTGAGGTTGGTTTTTCAATAAATAGGGTAGATCATTTATATATACTAGAAAAAGGAAAGGACCCAATATTGAGCCTTGTGGAACCTCCATTTTTACTTTTAAACCATGTGAATTAACACCATTTATTTGAACATGTTGTTGTCTATCATTCAAATAAGATTTTACCAAACTAAGTGCAAGTTTACCCAGTCCGTAATGCTTAAGTTTCAAAAGTAATGTGTCGTGATTTACAAAATCAAACGCTTTGGAGAGGTCACAAAAAATTCCTATGGCGTCTTGAGACTCTTCCCACGCAGTAAATATGTGCTTTAATAAGGTTACACCGGCGTCAGTTGTACAACGTCCCTTAGTGAAACCAAACTGTTGATCATGTAAGATTCTGTTGGTGTTAAAATGATAGAGCATTTGATTAAGCATTACCTTTTCAAAAACCTTGCTAAAAGCTGGTAAAACCGATACAGGTCTATAATTATAGTGTCTTTACTGTCCCCGGATTTGAAAAGAGGTATGACTTTACTGTATTTCATTAAATCAGGGAAAACTCCTTGGTCTACACTACTGTGTACCTCTAATTCCTAATCTTTCGAGTTTGTCCAGTAAGAGGGTATCAGAAATCGTATTAAATGCCTTTGCGAGATCTAGAAAGATAGTGAAACATTTTTTCTTTTTATCTAAATTGGAAGTAACAAAATCTATAAGTTTATCTATGGCATGCTCAGTTGATTTACCTTGTCGAAAACCATATTGGTTAGCTGAAAGCAGATTATTTTTTTCCAAATATTTAACTAGACGTAAATTTATATATTTTTTTAGTATTTTTGATATCGCTGGTAAATTAGATATTGGTCGATAGTTATTGATGCGATTTCTGTCCCCACTCTTATAGATTGGACAAACTTCGGCTTTTTTAAGGACGTCAGGGAACACTCCGCTCTGCAGACAATCATTTATGATCTTTGTAAGAGGTGGTACAATGATGTTTCTATAGGTTTTCAGAAATTTATTAGTAATATTGTCTCCACCACTGGCTCAGTCTGATTTTAGGTCGAGGATGAGACGTTCTACCTCCTCTTCAGTTGTGTCTATGAGAGCATACGAATGCGGACTTATTTATAACAACTTTGCTCGTAAAGGGTCTCTTATTTCACCAATTTCAATATCGTAATGTATCTCATTACGTACTTGTGCTGTAAAGAAAATGCACGGTTTATACTTTTTTAAATCTTAGCCAAGAGTTTTTATTTCAGAAAAGTGGTCAACATTTTCTGAATAAATTTAACTTTGGGAGATGAAATATAATAAATAAACATTTAATTCTTTAATTTAATTAATTTTTACAATAAATTACAACCATTTATCTTTAACAAAAACACAAAAATATTAATTTACTTTATTTGTAATACTGGCTATTTTTGCTTTAAAAAAAGCGCGAAGTAGAAATTATTTATTCCGCGCGCTTTTTCTTTTCGCTGTATTGTTTTTATTTGTTTTATTTATTTCCTCGCAAATATGTTATAAAACGACGTATGACATACGTGCGCTTTGATAATTACAGCCTCTGCTTTTTTATCGCCCTCGCCTACGGCTCGGGCTAGCAATATCGCCTCGGCTGTAATTTTCAACTTACCGCACTTATATCATAATGTACTATTACAAAATGACTTAGTTATGAAACACCGATGGCTTCCACTATCCAGCAGTGCGCACGCTCAATGATAAACACCGTGAACGTCGGCTGCATCGATCACAGCTGTAGATAATAGAACCGAGTGTATGCCTATAGATTTATTATGCATCCGCGACGGTTAAGGTGGCGGGGTCGCAGGTCGCCGGCGCAGGCGCAGCGCCTTCACTCCCAGCGCAGCCCGCAGTCGCGATACTTGAATGGAATGTGACTAAACTATAGGCGTTATCATTATGAATTAGCGAAAGTCTCACTGAAATCAGTTTAGACACAGGTGTGGTACCTCGTCAATTCACAAGGCTAAGAGAACTAGGAGGTGATAGGGAAAAGAAAGACTGGTTGGTCCCACCAGATTGCGTAAGTTCGATGAAATGCCAATCCAACTTCGATTCCAATATGCGCTTAGCCTCCCGTTTGCCTCCGTGTTAAGATTTGTGCGTCTTCTCTCGTAGCCCAGCCACGCGGCCACAGCCAAGTATTCCACAGGATGCCGATTCTTGAGATTTGGTTACGAAGGACCACATGTACCGGATTGAGGCGCCGGTACAGGATTTTGGCATATCTGTGTCCTGGTTTCTGGGCCTTTTTGAGGAATTTTCGGGAGTAGAATAAATCAAAATGCTTTTACGTTGAAAACCATAATGGCGTATATATTAAAAATTAAAAACGGTTACATTGATCGAGGAGAGTGGGGTAAGGGAACAATGCATTAGCCAATGTCAATGCCGTATTTATCGTATCGTGTGAGCTTGAAGGTAAATACCCATATTTACCTTGAACCGAGAAATGCAAGAAGATTAAACATAGTTAACGTAATCCTATACCGAAATAAGGAGACGAACAAGACTCACGAACATAGCAGAAGTGATAGCAAAAAGAAAGTGGAAGTGGGCGGGCCATATATGCCGTAGACTGGATGGAAGATGGGGGAAGGAAACGCTGGAGTGGAGACCACGGACGGGGCGGAGGAGCGTGGGAAGACAACCGACTAGGTGGACAGACGATCTCACTAAAGTGGCCGGAAGAAACTGGATAGCCATGACACAAAACCGCCAAAAGTGGAGAGAATTGGAAGAGACCTACACTCAGCATTGGGTGGCCAAAGGTTGAAGAAGAAGAAGAACGTAATCCTAAGCAAGGCCGTTGCCGCTCAATCCAATTCGAGAATTGAATTGTATTGGGCGGCTGTGTCCAACGTTGTAAACCAGTTGCTCTTGAGCCCATCGTGCCAGAAGGGGCTGTGGACTTCTCCATCTGAAAACAAAGACAAACATTATTTTTAGGGGATTATTTACTTTATTATCGCACCGCTCGATCTACAAGGAAAAGCAACTAATGCCGAGGTTGGTCCGTGGACGGGTGACCATTCATATGCTATCGAGTCCCCTTTGTGTCTCGGAAAGCACGTTGAGCCGTTGGTCCTGGTGTCATTTGTAGATCTTGACAGTCAGAAACCTAAAGGTTTGAAAACCAGGAGACTAGATAGCAGTGCCGGATTAAGCAAACGCGATTATGGAGATACTTTGTCGATTAATGCAGAGACGATCCTTAAAACAAGAGAATGCATGAGCGAGCGAAGCGAGCTCAAAAATTTTGACCACCCTCTCTAGATGAATTAAATTGTATTAGCTCATTTATTCAGAAATGAGAATTGGAGTAAATCTGTCAACTTATGAACTTTTAATGAATTGAGTACCTACCCAAGTAGAAAGTATTAAAAAACAGTGTAGTATTTAACCCCCAACGTCGGCGGTGGGCTGGTTTGGATACGCGGATCCCCGCGGGGCCCGTAGCAATCGCTACTCCTGCTACTGGGTTAATCCGGCACTGCCAGATAGCCTAGCCTTATCTCAACTTGTTGGAGTCGGTTAGTAGATCATCTTCATTTGACGATGTGTCTGTTTCTAATTTGAAAGTAACAGCTTTTTAATAAATGCATATTATAAGTTAATTATAACAGAAAAGCATTTATTTTGATTTTCGCCTGTCTGGCTGCCCGCCTGTCTGTCTGTCTGTCGGAAAATTAAAAAAAAAGTTGGATTCTAGAACGTAAAAAGAAGTTTCAACGAACAATGGTTCGAATAAGATTTGATATTTAGCCTTTGAGAAATGGGACTTTTTCATGAAACTGCAGCAGCAACTTCGTTTTTTATTAACATGCATACCAGCTATGAAAAATATATTTACACAGTTTCACTGTGGTAGAGTGTAAATTGACCTAAGAATCTGCGTTAATAATATTGTTAGTATATTGTTTGGTGCTACGGAATGCTTTGTGTGCGAATCCGACTCGCACTTGGCCGGTTTTTTATTTATCTAGACTAGTTTTTTGTATACAGGGTCTAAACGGACCCTTCACCAAGCCGTCAACCAAGCCTTCTGTACATCAAACCATGACTTAGTTTCTCTACGCAAAAATTATTGCAGGAATACAACTTTTATTTTTGGAGTGAAGATCACAGTTTGCATGTAACGCACTCAAAACATTGTGCTGATGAATGCATTGAATAGCTTAATTGGTTATGGAGATATTTTAAGAAAATTTATAACAATTAAAAACTAGTAATTTAAAAAAACTTGTTAAAAAGTTGAAACTTCGACCCCCAATATCTCCATAACTATAAGGTTTCCAGGTATGGTCAAGTCTAGAATAAAAATAATGATCGCAATGATGGGGAGAACAAGTGCCTAATCACTCTAGAAAACTCATTGTTTTAAAGGTTAAACATACCATTATTTGAACGCCGTCGAATTCTGACTCCCTTTTTCCGATTAGCCCTCGCACGGATGACATTGTCGAGTGCTAGTAGGAACTGAAACAAGAAAACAAAATGAGGTCAAAACAAATAAGAGAATACATTAAATAGAATATGTTCAAGTTACTGTCACTGCTAGCGCTACTGGACTACCTCGTTGATCTATTGGTGGCAAGAGCGACTGCTAAGCATGCGATCCTGGGTTCGATTCCCAGGGCGGGGAGTGTTCTTGAGTTTTTCCTTCAGAAATGTCTCAGTACTAAGCACGGTTCTGGATGTGTGCCCGGTTGATGGCAATAGGCTCGCCCCCTATTATATGGGACTCAAACATAACTGGCAAAATGTGGGAGTGATGTATGGTACACCTCTGCCTAACCCTGGGATAACAGGCGTTATGTTATGTTACTTGGGAAATAGAATAATAATAATGTGAACAACGTTAACAAAGATTCTAAGTAAGTAGGTTTATTTTAAGAATAGATTGTTTATCTTAACAAATAAATAAATTGAAGTGTCTGGTGGCATTCTCCGAATAACAGCTTTTTACTGAATGCATAAATGAAAGTATATTATATTTTTAAGTTTGCCTTTCTCTTTGTTCCGGCAAATCTCCGAAAAGGCTGGACTGAATTTGATGGGACTTTTACTGGCAGATAGCTGATGTAGTAAAGAGGAGTAGTTTGTTTGTCGACTGCTATAACGAGTGGCCGCCACCGGCCACACGTGTGCGGCGAGTTTCAACAAAATGTATGAAAAAGCGTGCGAACTGCTTGTCGCTGGCTACCGGTGGCTGTGGTTGGTGGCCCGTTTGCGCCGAGCCTAAGGAGTTATTTTACTTTTATTTTAGAAAAAATATTTGGGTTCCGTGCAAAACAAAGCCCTTGAAATGGTGGGAGTTATTCTACTTTTATTTTAAAAAAATGATTAGGGTTCCGTGCAAAACAAAGCCCTTGAAACGGAGAAATAATATTTTTATAACAATTGCACGCGAAAGTAGGAGATCCCGGGCAAAAGGAAACAGCTAGTTTCTCATAACAAAGTATAGACAAGAAACCTCGTTTCGCAACTTGAATAGTTTCTATGCCATGTCACTCACCGCTGCACATTGCGTGCAGTCGTGCACTTTTGCATAATCATAGCTACCTATAGCTCAAGTGTAATTATCATAGTATAAGAATGCAGGAGGACGGGTTCGGTCCCACTAGTTCTACAACAAACACAAACGTTTTGGTGAGCGAGACCTATGTCGAGCAGTACACGTGTTTCGACTGAAGTAATGATAATTGTATCTCATCCGTTGCTCCGATATTAGTCTTAATAATAGCTAGCAAAATACACTTGTGTGTGGAACACGACACAATAACCCAATAAAATAGTTAACGTAGCAGAAGTACCACAACGACATAGTAAAACTATAATCATATTTTGCTTATACTGGAAAATATGATTATAGTTTCATTATGTCGTTGTTTGCTAACCTCTTATTGCAAGGAAAGACGAAAAAAGATTAAATCAATGCGACGTCAGTTACAATAGAAATGTATAAATAAATACCTCAACTACCGTCTTCAGTTTATCGAAGCTCTGCAATAGCTTTATATAATCACTCATCATTAAACTGTCTAGTTTTAAACCGAACTTTAACATTTCTTTCTTAATTATACTCGAGCAATATGATAGTAGAACTGTTAAGATTTATTTTTAATGCACGATATACGTCTGGCTGCTTGCAACGAACACAAAGGCAGACTGATGCTCAAAAGCCAGACTGTCCATTTTAAGTAGCGCGCCCCAGAGCTGGCCGGCTTGAACCCCTGGGGGTGTGCAAACATAGGTGCACCGCGGTACTACCGCGCTCTCTGAAGGTCGACCTCTTTTAAACTTTATCACTCAGGACATAAGAGTAAAAATTGGTCGACCGCCAGTGAACTAGTAGTACAAAGAGGGTTGGACCCCACAGAGTGATAAATATTACAGAGGAGCGATAGCAAAGACAGTCATTTCAATGTGCCATCTCCTTCTTCCTTACGCAATGTCCCGCGAGTTAGAAAGAGGATATACTAGGTCAAATTCAAATTTGCCACCGAAACTAGATTAGTAGTTAGCTAAACTTAATAAGACAACAAAAAATATTTTGATAAAGATAATTTTACCGATATACCAGCGAGGCTGGCCATCGCATCTCAATGGTAAAATAAATTTTAAGTCATTGACTCGAGAAAAGGACTCGTAATCGTGAAATAATCAACTATCAGCTGTCGACACGAATGTATGGAACAGATGACATATTTCTCGCTATTATAATGTTAATTCCATGGAAAAAGCCTAATCACACGCTCACATTAGACCACGCCTTTCTGGAACACGCCGTATTTGTTAGTAACTCTGTGGTCTCACACTGTAGTACAAAGTCCAGACGACAAATGATCATATACCATATTATGTTTTCTATAGTTAATTGTGATGTAGGGCGGAAACATCCCTATTATTAAACTGCTCTCCTTTTTAGTATTCCGTAGCGAAATATGAAATAAAATAATTACACAATACATCATAAATAATTTGTTGAGAATAGTCATAAAAATAGGTGTAAGCGTTTTGTTTAGTTTAATCTAACAACATTTATGAAGAGTTTTAGATTTATAGTTTTCGACTTAGCTACTAATCTAAAGACTACCTGAAAAGCATAAGTAATATTCTACTATGAATCAAAAGAATTGCAATTCAATTGTTCGGTTAATCGGAAGATTAACTAGCGTTAAAGATTAACCCAACCTTTATAATCTGCTGACAAAAGACGTTTGGTGAATACATTAGCACACATAGAAAGCCCACCCATTTATACAACTATTGACACATAATTCGGGTAGTTTACCTACGGAACACTTTTACGGCATAGATACCGCTTTAACGTTTATTGAGAAGGTTGCTCTTTGAAAACGTTTTTTTGCTTCGTAAGGGAGTCTGATGTTAGACGCTCAAGTCAACCGTATATAAGTGGCAAGATTTTGATATATACAGCCCCTTTATGTCGTAGCAGTAAGGGCGATATTGTACCGCAATTTGTTGTCCCTGCACCCTGGCGTGTGGTTGACTGATGGACAAAATAAAGAGGCACGAAGATTGTAAAATTTTATAGAATTACTTATTTTTTAAGTAATAATTTAATATGATTTCAAATATAAAACCACGAAGTATTGAAAAATAACACCACAAGAGACGACATGTTTTCACACCATCCCACCGCAGTCACAATGATCACTAACAAAACGTAGTCTCTCAACGATTTCGAAAGATATAATAGTAAAGTCTCTGACTTGAGTATAATATGAATAGAGAACTAGCTTAACTCTAACCAAGATGATTCTGTCAATGTCATTTAGCACTCAGGATTACCCGTTCGCCATTTTATATATTAGTCGCACGATGACCTATATGAGTAAGAAGACATCAATACAAACAAGAAAGTTCTGGAATATGTTGCCTTAAGTGTAACGTTGCCGAGATATTTAAATGCGAAGATTGCTAAATGATACAGATGCGCCGCGATATCCACGACGATTACGACCAATCAAAATAGCGCTGCGTACGTGTGCCAGCTCAAATAGAAATTTAAAGAATTACCTTAGGCGCAGTCTTCATCCTGGCGTAACACTGGTGTTGACTAAAGAATTTTGTATTTGTTAAATTGGTCATTATTCCAGACACACAAACAAAAGCAGATAAAATTACAGTTATACAATTATAAGCGTGTAACTACGTTGGGACACGAAGCTAGACTGGCTTGTGAGTGAAGTCCCGACAATCCGAACCGCGCGCCGCCAGGCGTGCGCACATTCAGGGATGAACCACAGAGCAAAGACTATCACAGAGCGAGCGCGGCATTAATGGCAGAAAAGTAACTGTAACTTTTATTCATATTAAATAAAACACAGTAAGCTTCCAGTACTATAATAATATTAACATTAAAACCATATTGCTGTATCTATAGATTACGCAAGTAGTCTGTCTGCCTTCATCCGGCAGCATGTGTACAGAATGGAATTTTGAGAAGGAGCACTAAAAGCAGGTTCATTCAATTTTATCGTTACACCTAAAAGAAAACGATCTAAGAAGACTATCTATACATTTTATAGGAATTTCGATATGCATCACAGATTTTTCTAGTATACTTTTCGACAGCAAGATCATAAGTGATAAATAAGTCCGCGAACGGAACAAAAAATGTAAGGATGGAAACAAATTTTTTTTTTTTTAATTATTAAAGAGTTACACACAGAATGCTGTATGAAATTTATTTTCCGACCACTTTTTTGAATGGTTTTTGGTCCTAATATAAACGAAAGAATGAAGAATTTTGTTGCCTGGTTTACAGACGATCTCAAACATTTTCTATGTCACTTTCGTGTGATGTACCTACTTAATAAGGAGTATCCTATCTATGTACCAATCACGTTCTATTCTATGTGTTAGTTAGTAGCTGAGGGGAACACGCACACTATAATGACCAGACGAAACACGATCGATATCGTGTCTCTGTCTGTACACAGATGTTATGGTGTACTGTGGAAGATGTAGGGGGAGCCCCTTTAGCATTCCGTAGCGAAATATCAATGAGAAAGCAATAGTCAAAAATCAAAATCACAATATTTTATTTCACATAGGCCTAGATAGGCACTAATAAAACGTCGAAATAGGTGAACGGTTCGCGTTGGTCGTTTCCATGGAGAAGAACCGGCAAGAAACTCCATGGTTACTCTTTTCAAATCATTTGGTATTACAATATTATTTTGTTACATCATTAGTACATAAGTATGGGGGGACAGCGTAGGCCCGACAATAGGTCGTTGCTTACTATACAGAACCGGCCAAGTGCGTGTCGGGCCAAGCAGTGCAGGGTTCCGTAGTAACCCGTTATATTTTAGTTTTTGTTTTTTAATAAAAGTCTTCACCCGTTATAAACAAGCAACTACTTCATCTTAGTCACGTTATAGGATTTATTCTAAGGATTTTGTATTTGGTACAAAATTATCCAACACCCTAGTTCAACGACTATTACTGCTAAACTAATAAAGTTATAGCTATAGTTTACCTTTATTAAAGTTCATGAAATGCACTATCATCATGAATTTTTCCAGATTTTTCAAGCCAGCAGTTTATCTTTTAGAGGGGGGGGACGCCCTACTGGAACAAAAATTTGCACTTTAAAGTTTAATATTTCGTAAATGGAGCATTGATAAAAGAAAAAAGCAAATCGAAAAGTGAAATTAGCAACTCCTAAGTCATTTTAAAAGACCTATTCAACGATACCCCACACGATGGGGTAGACTCTAACGGAGGAAGCTTTGTGGGCCTCTCGCAGTCCTCTTGTTGTTGTTGTATTATAGCAATCCATACGATGCCTTACACCAAAGCTGCAAACTCAACATACACAACGCAAATAGTGCACACATATGTGATTGAATATTTATTGATTGTGACAAGGAGCTCGCAATCAAATAGATCATCTATTAACTTATCTTTATTTCTCTTAAGGAAACATGTTCCCCTATCGTCTTTTTGTTTTAAATGAGGAGCGATCATTTGAGTTGTCATGTTTAAATATTGCATTGCTGGCCTTGTGGTGTCGACCCTGACTAACAGGACTTGGCCCGCGCGAGTTGGTAGATGTGTGTGACATGTGTCTTTAATGTTATGATCTTTTAAAGTCATCAGCCGAGCGCGGATAGTAGTACTATCCAGTAGCTTTTGACATTGACGGTGGGTGGATAGTAGTAGTATCCAGTAGCGATTAACGTTAAAATAGTTTTTTAAATATCGATTTAAACGTGTTTGTCTATGGATTGGAGTGAATTGAATGGTTAACGTCCCATCTCTACAATATTTCTCAACTACCTACCACAGGACATAGCACGATTCCATTGACAAATGTCATAATTTAGTAAAAAAATTAGTGTAAACAAACTCCGCCATTACGAAACGTGTTTCGTTATCGCGAATATCGTATTTCAATTGTTTTGTTATGTATATTGTTACATTCGGTTAGTGCTATATATCAAATTAATCGTGAAGAACTGTGCTACAATAGTATGCTATAGGAAATCTAGTTTTCGAAACTCGAAATTGATTATTTCGCCTCCGAAAAAGTGGTAGGTATATTTACCTTAGTGATGGTTTTTAAACAAGAAATAAGTGTTAATTGTGATTAAAACGTGTGTGTTAACGGATAAATAGTGCTTAATTAGTATAGTGAGAATATTGTTAAATTGTACAAACAAAAACAACTGGCTTCGTAAAGTTGTAAGTACGTAAATAACCGTGTTCAAAAAACAGGCGGAGGCGCAGGCGGCAAAATAAACAGTGAGTATACAAATTCCAATTAATTTCTAATTAGACTATAGTAAATAAACTAATAAGATTATGGTCTTATTGGAAAGGAAATATAATCTAGTTTATTTTAAAATTATAAAAAAATATATTAAATGAATATTTTAATAGCAAACTATCTGCTTTCATCACTATTTTCAAGTTATACATTTTTTTTGAGTTTCAAATTAATATTAGATATATTTTTTTTATTATTATTTACAGTGAATAGCTGATTAATTATGGAATATAAATATATTCCATAATTAATCAGCTATTCACTGTAAATTTTATTAAGATATATCGCTTGTAGTTTGCGATCGTCAAGTGTTTTTAACTAAGGTGTCCAAAATACCTGCGAATATTTCGCGAATATCGCGAAACTTCGCTGTTAATCATTTTGGGTCACGTGACTTTTCGCTGCTCAGTGGACGCCACGATACTTACAATTGAATAGGATTATTGTCTCCACCAAGCGATCCCATCGTCTTCATCGTCTGCACTCTTTTCTCTTCCGCTTTGTCAAGTTGGAGCTTGTTCGACTACGTTCTGCGCTTTCGTGACTTTTGGAGCTATCGCTTGCTGGCACCACACGGTCTGGAAGGAGAAGTTATTGGGTTGAATGGCTTTGTTCTAGTGTATTGATCGAACATGGTGTGGGGCATATTTCTTGGCATATCGATGGCAATCTAAACTGAGTGTGACTGATAATTTGATCCCGAATACAAAGCATACCAAACTGTTAACAGGACCACTGAATCGCCGGAAAGTGTCGTTGGGGTTTTATCGTCTCGCGATTTAATTTCAATGCTGACAGTTTCCGAACATTGCACCACTGAATCACCTACACCCCTAACTTTAAAAGTGGAGTGTAACGTCGGTACGTTAATTAATTTATAATAATAATAATGTTTATTTATAGAAAGCTTAGACATAGGTTACAAAATGTTTTAACAGGCTAATTTAGGTCAGTATAAGTGGTGTAGTCATCTGTAGCCGAACTAGGCAGAGCCTGTATTTCGCCTATCAGCGCCAAACCTCTCGAATATTAAACATATAAAATTGCCAGTAACATTACATTTGTTTCTTGTACAAAATCATTTTAACAATTTTATAATATATTTACTTTAACTATTTTTTTTAATACAAACAAATTAAAAGAGTTTGTGTAGTGTTTGCATGCAGGGCCTCTTATTTGTGTGAGATGGGAATGTACGTGTCTGATGTGTAAGAGGATGTGTGTGGTGTGTTGTGGTGTGCGCGCGTTTGTGTGTATGATATGAGAGATGTATGTTATAATATACATATTACTATGGTTTTTTTTATTAGGATGCTATGTACAAAAGAAGTGGTGGGAAGGAGTAGTGGGTTGTATTTTAATTTACTGTGTTGTAGGAGGGCAACGCTTAGTATGTATAATTGCCTGACGGTCATGACCTCCCATTTCTCGTATAATGTTGTTGTAGAGAATCGGATAGGCTTGAACGTTGCAACCTTCAGTATTGCACGCTGGGCTATCTCGATAGACTTCAAAGTTGTTTTTGATGTTCCTCCGCAAGAAGATATACAATATGTAAGAAGCGATTGACAAAGAGCGTAGTATATCTGCTTTAGCAACTTAAAGTCAGCAATGTGCCTCAGGTTTCTAAAAATATATATGAGCTTTCGTATTCTTCCGCATAGCAGCCTAACATGTTCCTTGAAATTGAGATTGCTGTCTATGATAACTCCTAGATATTTCAGTGTATGCACGCGTTCCAGTGAAGGACACTTGCAGTTTCTTCCGGAGTGACACTCGTGCGATACGATATTTCGCGCGATGCTATCTCCAGGTACATTTTTTATGCTAAAGCAGATGTACATGGTTTTGTCGATATTTAATGTAAGTATGTTACTCTGAAGCCAATTTCTCACGATATCGAAGCCCCGCTGTGCAGCACCGAAAGCCTCTTCCCATGTATCAGCAGCAAAAGAAAGGGCAGTATCGTCCGCAAAAGATAAGATTTCACCATGGGTAAGTTCCAAACTCGTGAGACCATTTATATACACAAGAAATGAACTGGGTCCCAGTATGCTACCTTGTGGTACACCGTGAGTAATCTGGAGGTGGGAACTTTTACAATTTCCTACAAGAACACACTGAGACCGGCCAGTCAGGTAACTAGTAAAAAGTTGCAACTGTGTACCTCTAATTCCTAATCTTTCGAGTTTGTCCAGTAAGAGGGTAACAGAAATCGTATCAAATGCCTTTGAGATAAAGAAAGATAGTGAAACATTTTTTCTTTTTATCTAAATTGGAAGTAACAAAATCTAAAAGTTTATTTACGGCATGCTCAGTTGATTTACCTTGTCGAAAACCATATTGGTTAGCTGAAAGCAGATTATTTTTTTCCACATATTTAACTAGTCGTAAATTTATATTTTTTTCTAGTATTTTTGATATCGTTGGTAAAATAGATATTGGTCGATAGTTATTGATGCGATTTTTGTCCCTACTCTTATAGATTGGACAAACTTCGGCTTTTTTAAGAACGTCAGGGAACACTCCGCTCTGCAGACAATCATTTATGATCTTTGTAAGAGGTGGTACAATGATGTTTCTATAGGTTTTCAGAAATTTATTACTAATATTGTCTCCACCACTGGCACAGTCTGATTTTAGGTCGAGGATGAGACGTTCTACCTCCTCTTCAGTTGTGTCTATGAGAGCAAACGAATGCGGCCTTTTTTATAACACATTTACTCGTAAAGGGTCTCTTATTTCACCAATTTCAATATCTTAATGTATCTCATTACGTACTTGTGCTGTAAAGAAAATGCACGGTTCATACTTTTTTAAATCTTAGCAAAATATTTTTATTTCAGCAAAAGTGGTCAACATTTTATGAATAAAATTAACTTTGGAGATGAAATATAATAAATAAACATTTAATTCTTTAATTTTATTAATTTTGACAATAAATTACAACCTTTAACAAAAATAAATAAATAAAAATAAAATAAATAAATAAATTACAATACATAAATACAATAAATACAATCTACAAAAACAAAAATACATAAATTACAATAAATTACAATCTTTAACAAAAACACAAAAATATTAAGTTACTTTATTAGTATAATACTGGCTGTTTTTGCTTTAAAAAAAAGCGCGAAGTTAAAATTATTCCGCGCGTTTTTATTTGTTTTATTTATTTCCTCGCAAATATGTTATAAAACGTCGTATGACATACGTGCGCTTTGATAATTACAGCCCCTGCTTTTTTATCGCTCTCGCCTACGGCTCGGGCTAGCAATATCGCTTCGCCTGTAATTTTCAACTTACCGCACTTATATCATAATGTACTATTACAAAATGATTTATTTATGAAACACCGATGGCTTCCACTATCCAGCAGTGCGCACGCTCGATGATAAACACCGTGAACGTCGGCTGCATCGATCACAGCTGTAGATAATAGAACCAAGTGTATGCCTATAGATTTATTATGCATATGTGCCTTGTTTACGTGAATAGGTGGCGAATCCGCGACGGTTAAGGTGGCGGGGTCGGAGGTCGCCGGCGCAGGCGCAGCGCCTTCACTCCCAGCGCAGCCCGCAGTCGCGATACTTGAATGGAATGTGACTAAACTATCGGCGTTATCATTATGAATTACCGAATTATGTTTGCGGTTGCCTTTCCTACACGGCCCAAACGCACATTTATCTAGTGCATGTCCCGACCGTAAAGAATTCTCGCATAGTTTGTGCTCGCGAATTAACTTTAACTTTGATTCTAAGTCACTTTCAACAAATTTTTCACAAGAATAAAGTGGATGTGCACCATTACATTTCACGCAAGAACGTCTGAACCGAGAAGTACGGTTGTCATTCGGGTTATGTGTAGAAACATTGCCCTGTGATGTGTTACGTGATTGTGAACTTTGTTTTTTACTAACGATTTGTGTTTTAGTATGTGAAAGCTGCAATGTTTCTAACATATCCGCTCTGTTTTTTAGGAAACCAATCAATTCATCCACTTTAAGAATGCGTTTAGAATTGTTATCGGTCGGGAACATATGCTTTTATGCGTCTTCCATGCAACCTGATAATTATCAGAAGAAACTTCTACGGAGTTTACGACCAACTCAGCATCGCCTTTCTGCGAAGACTTTAAGTATAGGATTTTTTTATATTACTGATACGTTTAGAATTGTGCACTAACGATAAATAGTGTCTCTAAACTCCAGTCAGTGCTCATACGAACGAAAGTTAGGCAATGAAATTGTGGGAAGTTTAACTGACTGCGGTAGTTCGCTACAGCAATGTTTTTTGGAACCTACCGTAACCTCACCATCGGTCAGCATCAATTCCGCGCGGGCAGTAAGAGTTTTCGAACGATTCTCTATTGTCTATTTGAACAGAAATATCACTATCAGAAACAAACTCTTCGATTTTACTTTGAATTTCATTAAATTCGTTAATTAGATTAGATGCCCCTCTAACGCGTAATTTAAGATCATTATGATCTCTAGAGGATGGCGTTTCATTGGATTCTAAAGATGTTAAATAACACGAAAATTTTGTTAGTCTGTGTTTCTTAATTAGGTCGCGAAATAAATTAGGATCGGCAGATTGGTGAGCACTGTCTACACTTAAGAAAACAGGGGATTTATGGCGTGATATAACACCATCATTAGGCATTTTGGTGGTCAGTGAAAACAAGAGTACTTACGGTTGTAAGCGAACACGTCTGCGGTGATAGCGACGTCACCAGCCTTGCGAATTGACGAACTAATACGATACTCCTCCGCGAAAGTCTCACTGAAATCAGTTTAGACACAGGTGTGGTACCTCGTCAATTCACAAGGCTAAGAGAACTAGGAGGTGATAGGGAAAAGAAAGGATGGTTGGTCCCACCAGATTGCGTTTGTTCGATGAAATGCCAATCCAACTTCGATTCCAATATGCGCTTAGCCTCCAGTTTGTCTCCGTGTTAAGATTCGTGCGTCTTCTCTCGTAGCCCAGCCACGCGGCCACAGCCACGTATTCTTGAGATTTGGTTACGAAGGACCACATGTACCGTATTGAGGCGCCGGTACAGGATTTTGGCATATCTGTGTCCTGGTTTCTGGGCCTTTTTGAGTAATTTTCGGGAGAAGAATAAATCAAAATGCTTTGACGTTGAAAACCATAATGGCGTATATATTTGAAATTAAAAATGGTTACATTGATCGAGGAGAGTGGGGTAAGGGAACAATGCATTAGCCAATGCCAAGGCCGTATTTATTGTATCGCGTGAGCTTTAAGGTAAATATGGGTGAGAAATGCAAGAAGATTAAACATAGTTAACGTAATCCTAAGCAAGGCCGTTGCCGCTCAATCCAATTCGAGAATTGAATTGTATTGGGCGGCTGTGTCCAACGTTGTAAACCAGTTGCTCTTGAGCCCATCGTGCCAGAAGGGGCTGTGGACTTCTCCATCTGAAAACAAAGACAAACATTATTTTTAGGGAATTATTTACTTTATTATCGCACCGCTCGATCTACAAGGAAAAGCAACTAATGCCGAGGTTGGTCCGTGGACGGGTGACCATTCATATGCTATCGAGTCCCCTTTGTGTCTCGGAAAGCACGTTGAGCCGTTGGTCCTGGTGTCATTTGTAGATCTTGACAGTCAGAAACCTAAAGGTTTGACACCCTGCAGTCTGCAACCAGCCTGGTATCGTATTACCCAGGTGGACTGTAAGCCGTGATAACCAAGAGACTAGATAGCAGTGCCGGATTAAGCAAACGCGATTATGCAGATACTTTGTCGATTAATGCAGAGAAGATCCTTAAAACAAGAGAATGCATGAGCGGGCGAAGCGAGCTCATAACTTTTGACCACCCTCTCCAGATGAATTAAATTGTATTTGCTCATTTATTCAGAATTGAGAATTAGAGTAAATCTGTCAACTTATGAACTTATATTGAATTGAGTACCTACCCAAGTAGAAAGTATGAAAGTATTAAAAAAAAAAGTGTAGTATTTCGCCATGGATAGGTTGGATTGTTTATAGTTGTCCCAGATTTGGGGGGGGGGGGGGTAGCAATCGCTACTCCTGCTACTGGGTTAATCCGGCACTGCCAGATAGCCTAGCCTTATCTCAACTTGTTGGAGTCGGTTAGTAGATCATCTTCACCTGACGATGTGTCTGTTTGTAATTTGAAAGTAACAGCTTTTTACTAAATGCATATTATACGGCAATCATAACAGAAAATCATTTTTTTTTGTTTGCCTGTCTGGCTGTCCCCCTATCTGTCTGTCTGTCGGAAAATTAAAAAAAAGTTGGATTCTAGAACGTAAAAAGAACTTTCAACGAAATTCATTTCGAATAAGATTTGATATTTAGCTTTTGAGAAATGGGACTTTTTTATGAAACTGCAGCAGCGACTTCGTTTTTTATTAACATGCATACCAGCTATGGAAAACATATTTACTTACACAGTTTCACTGTGGTAGAGTGTACATTGACCTAAGAATCTGGGTTAATAATATTGTTAGTATATTGTTTGGTGCTACGGAATGCTTTGTGTGCGAATCCGACTCTCACTTGGCCGGTTTTTTTTTATCTAGACTAGTTTTTTGTATACAGGGTGTAAACGGACCCTTCACCAAGCCGTCAAGCAAGCCTTGTCTTCTGTACATCAAACCATGACTTAGTTTCTCTACGCAACAATTATTGGTGGAATACAACTTTTTTTTTTGAGTGAATATTCACAGTTTGCATGTAACGCCCTCAAAACATTGTGCTGATGAATGCATTGAATAGCATAATTGGTTGTAGAGATATTTATAGAAAATTTATAACATTAAAAACTAGTATTTAAAAAAAACTTGTTAAAAAGGTGAAACTTCGACCCCCAATATCTCCATAACAATAAGGTTTCCAGGTACGGTCAAGTCTAGAATAAAAATAATGATCGCAATGATGGGGAGAACAAGTGCTTAGTAACTCTAGAAAACTCATTGTTTTAAAGGTTAAACATACCATTATTTGAACGTCGTCTAATTCTGACTCCCTTTTTCCGATTAGCCCTCGCACGGATGACATTGTCGAGTGCTAGTAGGAACTGAAACAAGAAAACAAAATGAGGTCAAAACAAATAAGAGAATACATTAAATAGAATATGTTCAAGTTACTGTCACTGCTAGCGCTACTGGACTACCTCGTTGATCTATTGGTGGCAAGAGCGACTGCTAAGCATGCGATCCTGGGTTCGATTCCCAGGGCGGGGAGTGTTCTTGGGTTTTTCCTTCAAAAATGTCTCAGTATTATACTCTCAAAATGTGGGAGTGATGTATGGTACACCTCTGCCTAACCCTGGGATAACAGGCGTTATGTTATGTTACTTGGGAAATAGAATAATAATAATGTGAACAACGTTAACAAAGATTCTAAGTAAGTAGGTTTATTTTAAGAATAGATTGTTTATCTTAACAAATAAATAAATTGAAGTGTCTGGTGGCATTCTCCGAATAACAGCTTTTTACTGAATGCATTCATGAAAGTATATTATATTTTTAAGTTTGCCTTTCTCTTTGTTCCGGCAAATCTCCGAAAAGGCTGGACTGAATTTGATGGGACTTTTACTGGCAGATAGCTGATGTAGTAAAGAGGAGTAGTTAGGCTGAACGGGCCACGAACCACAGCCACCAGTGGCTGTGGTTTGTTTGTCGACTGCTATAACGAGTGGCCGCCACCGGCCACACGTGTGCGGCGAGTTTCAACAAAATGTATGAAAAAGCGTGCGAACTGCTTGTCGCTGGCTACCGGTGGCTGTGGTTGGTGGCCCGTTTGCGCCGAGCCTAAGGAGTTATTTTAGAAAAAATATTTGGGTTCCGTGCAAAACAAAGCCCTTGAAATGAAGGGAGTTATTCTACTTTTATTTAAAAAAAAATGATTAGGGTTCCGTGCAAAACAAAGCCTTTGAAATGGAGAAATAATATTTTTATAACAATTGCACGCGAAAGTAGGAGATCCCGGGCAACAGGAAACAGCTAGTTTCTCATAACAAAGTATAGACAAGAAACCTCGTTTCGCAACTTGAATAGTTTCTATGCCATGTCACTCACCGCTGCACATTGCGTGCAGTCGTGCACTTTTGCATAATCATAGCTACCTATAGCTCAAGTGTAATTATCATAGTATAAGAATGCAGGAGGACGGGTTCGGTCCCACTAGTTCTACAACAAACACAAACGTTTTGGTGAGCGAGACCTATGTCGAGCAGTACACGTGTTTCGACTGAAGTAATGATAATTGTATCTCATCCGTTGCTCCGATATTAGTCTTAATAATACCTAGCAAAATACACCTGTGTGTGGAACACGACACAATAACCCAATAAAATAGTTAACGTAGCAGAAGTACCACAACGACATAGTAAAACTATAATCATATTTTGCTTATACTGGAAAATATGATTATAGTTTCATTATGTCGTTGTTTGCTAACCTCTTATTGCAAGGAAAGACGAAAAAAGGTTAAATCAATGCGAGGTCAGTTACAATAGAAATGTATAAATAAATACCTCAACTACCGTCTTCAGTTTATCGAAGCTCTGCAATAGCTTTATATAATCACTCATCATTAAACTGTCTAGTTTTAAACTGAACTTTAACATTTCTTTCTTAATTATACTCGAACAATATGATAGTAGAACCGTTAATATTTATTTTTAATGCACGATATACGTCTGGCTGCTTGCAACGAACACAAAGGCAGACTGATGCTCAAAAGCCAGACTGTCCATTTTAAGTAGCGCGCCCCAGAGCTGGCCGGCTTGAACCCCTGGGGGTGTGCAAACATAGGTGCACCGCGGTACTACCGCGCTCTCTGAAGGTCGACCTCTTTTAAACTTTATCACTCAGGACATAAGAGTAAAAATTGGTCGACCGCCAGTGAACTAGTAGTACAAAGGGGGTTGGACCCCACAGAGTGATAAATATTACAGAGGAGCGATAGCAAAGACAGTCATTTCAATGTGCCATCTCCTTCTTCCTTACGCAATGTCCCGCGAGTTAGAAAGAGGATATACTAGGTCAAATTCAAATTTGCCACCGAAACTAGATTAGTAGTTAGCTAAACTTAATAAGACAACAAAAAATATTTTGATAAAGATAATTTTACCGATATACCAGCGAGGCAGGCCATCGCATCTCAATGGTAAAATAAATTTTAAGTCATTGACTCGAGAAAAGGACTCGTAATCGTGAAATAATCAACTATCAGCTGTCGACACGAATGTATGGAACAGATGACATATTTCTCGCTATTATAATGTTAATTCCATGGAAAAAGCCTAATCACACGCTCACATTAGACCACGCCTTTCTGGAACACGCCGTATTTGTTAGTAACTCTGTGGTCTCACACTGTAGTACAAAGTCCAGACGACAAATGATCATATACCATATTATGTTTTCTATAGTTAATTGTGATGTAGGGCGGAAACATCCCTATTATTAAACTGCTCTCCTTTTTAGTATTCCGTAGCGAAATATGAAATAAAATAATTACACAATACATCATAAATAATTTGTTGAGAATAGTCATAAAAATAGGTGTGAGCGTTTTGTTTAGTTTAATCTAATAACATTTATGAAGAGTTGTAGATTTCTAGATTTCGACTTAACTACTAATCTGAAGACTACCTGAAAAGCATAATATTCTCCTATGAATCAAAAGAATTGCAATTCAATTGTTCGGTTAATCGGAAGATTAACTAGCGTTAAAGATTAACCCAACCTTTATAATCTACTGACAAAAGACGTTTGGTGAATACATTAGCACACATAGAAAGCCCACCCATTTATACAACTATTGACACATTATTCGGGTAGTTTACCTACGGAACACTTTTACGGCATAGATACCGCTTTAACGTTTTTGAGAAGGTTGCTCTTTGAAAACGTTTTTTTGCTTCGGAAGGGAGTCTGATGTTTGACGCTCCAGTCAACCGTATATAAGTGGCGAGATTTTGATATAGACAGCCCCTTTATATCGTAGCAGTAAGGGTGATATTGTACCGCAATTTGTTACCCCTGCACCCTGGCGTGTGGTTGACTGATGGACAAAATAAAGAGACACGAAGATTGTAAAATTTTATAGAATTACTTATTTTTTAAGTAAATAAGTAATAATATAATAAGACTAGTTTGCTTGGGTGCGCGAGCTGCGCGCAGCTCGCGTGTTTGGTGCTTATGAGAAGTATTACTTACCCTTATAAAATTTTGAGAATCTATAGGCACCCCTAAATGAATTGTAAAACCCGTTAGAATTAAAACAGTATGAAAACCCCTACGGACCCCTAATAAAACCTTATTTTAAAACTGAGACCTTTTCCCATAAAAAACATTACCCTAAAGTTTGCTGAGTTACGCTTCACCAACTCAACCATCGTTACGCTAAGGAGGTCGCCGGCTCGCTTCGCTCGCCACCTCCCCCCTTCGCTCCATTCAGGACCTACCTACCACCGGACAGGTTTCGACACCTACTATAATATTTGTTCAAACACCTGATACTTATCTCTAACCGTTATTAAGTTACAGCCGTTTTCAATTATAGGGGAGGTTGGGGAGGGGAGCTTCAACCACTCAACCTTCGTTACGCTACAGAGGTCGCCGGCTCGCTTCGCTCGCCACCTCCCCCCTACGCTTAACTCGGTCTCGCAGGTTCGCTCCACTCAGGACCTACCTACCGCCGGAAAGGAGAGGTTGGGGAGGGTATAAAAATTTCAACGCTCCTCAATAATAAAGTATAGTCAAAATCAAAATTCCGCTACGTGTCCTAGTTTCTGAGATACGATTGGGGGAGGGGTGAAGGGGGGGAGAGGGGGGAGTTTTGAAAAAAGAATTTAACTAAAAATCGGCCCCTTTATACGAATCTGAAAAAAAAATGTTCGAAGTCTCTTAACTTCCGAGATTCGCCTAAAGGGGGGGAGAAGGGGAGAAAGGGGGACAACTTTGAAAAATGATTTTTACTTTTCCCAGCCTCCTCTATACGAATCTGAAAAAAAAAATGTTCCAAGTCTCTTGGTTTCCGAGATACGATAGGGAGGGGTGAGAAGGGGGGTGAAAAGGGGAGGTTTGGCACTTTTCCCATAGGTTTCAGAGTTAGTTGTTTACGAATCTGCAAAAATATACCCACCTCCCCATCCACCATCTCGGAGAACAATTCTGTCAATCAGTGAGTCAGTGGTAATTCAGCTTTATATAATATAACTAGTTTGCTTGGGTGCGCGAGCTGCTCGCAGCTCGCGTGTTTGGTGTTTTTGAGAAGTATTACTAACCCTTATAAAATTTTGAGAATCTATGGGCACCCCTAAATGAATTGGAAAATCCGTTAGAATTACCCCTAAAACAGTATGAAAACCCCTACGGACCCCTAATAAAACCTTATTTCAAAACTCAGACCTTTTCCCATAAAAAACATTACCCTAAAGTTTGCTGAGTTACGCTTCACCCACTCAACCTTCGTTACGCTACGGAGGTCGGCGGCTTGCTTCGCTCGCCACCTCCCCCCTTCGCTCCACTCGGTCTCGCAGGCTCGCTCCGCTCAGGACCTACCTACCACCGGACAGGTTTTGACGCCTTCTATAATATTTGATCAAACACCTGATGGCTAACTCTAACCGTTATGAAGTTACAGCCCTTTCAATTTTAGGGGAGGTTGGGGAGGGGAGCTTCACCCACTCAACCTTCGTTACGCTTCGGAGGTCGCCGGCTCGCTTCGCTCGCCACCTCCCCCCTTTGGCTCCACTCGGTCTCGCAGGTTCGCTCCACTCAGGACCTACCTACCACCGGAAAGGGGAGGTTGGGGAGGGGAGGGTATAAAAATTTTAACGCTCTTCAATAATAAAGTATAGTCAAAATCAAAATGCCGCTACGTGTCCTAGTTTCCGAGATACGATGGGGGGAAGGGTGAAGGGGGGGAGAGGGGGGAGTTTTAAAAAATGATTTTGACCAACTTTTTGCCCCTTCTTACGAATCTGAAAAAAAAATGTTCGAAGTCTCTTAACTTCCGAGATCCGCCTAAAGGGGGGGAGAAGGGGGGAAAGGGGGCCAACTCTGAAAAGTGGTTTTTACTTTTCCGAGCCTCCTCTATGTGAATCCGTAAAAAACAAAAAATACGGGTCCCTTAGTTTCCCAGATACGATAGGGAGGGGGAGGAAGGGGAGCAAAAAGGGGAGGTTTGGGACTTTTCCCATACTCACGGGAGTTACTTGTTTACGAATCTGTCAAAAAATACCCCCCTCCCCATCCACCATCTGGGAGAACAATTATGTCAATGAGTCAGTGAGTGAGTCAGTGGTAATTCAGCTTTATATAATTACTAGTTTGCTTGGGTGCGCGAGCTGCGCGCAGCTCGCGTGTTTGCTGTTTTTGAGAAGTATTACTTACCCTTTTAAAATTTTGAGAATCTATAGGCACCCTTAAATGAATTGGAAAATCCGTTAGAATTACCCATAAAACAGTATGAAAACCCTTACGAACCCCTAATAAAATCTAAAACCTTATTTAAAACTCAGACCTTTTCCCATAAAAAACAATACCCTAAAGTTTGCTGAGTTACGCTTCACCCACTCAATCATCGTTACGCTACGGAGGTCGCCGGCACGCTTCGCTCGCCACCTCCCCCCGTCGCTCCACTCGGTCTCGCATGTTCGCTCCACTTAGGACCTATCTACCACCGGAAAGGGGAGGTTGGGGAAGGGAGGGTATAAAAATTGTAACGCTCCTCAATAATAAAGTACAGTCAAAATCAAAATGCCGCTACGTGTCCTAGTTTCCGAGATACGATGGGGGGAGGGGTGAAGGCGGGGAGAGGGGGGAGTTTTGAAAAATGATTTTGACCAACTCTTTGCCCCTTCTTACGAATCTGAAAAAAAAAATGTTCCAAGTCTCTTAACTTCCGAGATCTGCCTAAAGGGGGGGAGAAAGGGGGAAAGGGGAGCAACTTTTAAAACCGGTTTTTACTTTTCCTAGCCTCCTCTATACGAATCCGTAAAAAACACAAAATACGGGTCTCTTAGTTTCCGAGATACGATGAGGGGAGGGGTGAAGGGGGGGAGACTGGGGAGTTTTGAAAAATGATTTCGACTAATGCATTGCCCCTTTATACGAATCTGAAAAAAAAAATGTTCCAAGTCTCTTAACTTCCGAGATCCGCCTAAAGGGGGGGAGAAGGGGGACAAGGGGGACAACTCTGAAAAGTGGTTTTTACTTTTCCCAGCCTCCTCTATACGAATCTGAAAAAAAAAATGTTCCAAGTCTTTTGGTTTCCGAGATACGATAGGGAGGCGTGAGAAGGGGGGCGAAAAGGGGAGGTTTGGGATTTTTCCCATAGGTTTCAGAGTTAGTTGTTTACGAATCTGTCAAAATATACCCACCTCCCCATCCACCATCTGGGAGAACAATTCTGTCAGTGAGTCAGTGGTAATTCAGCTTTATTTATATAACTAGTTTGCTTGGGTGCGCGAGCTGCGCGCAGCTCGCGTGTTTGGTGTCTTTGAGAAGTATTACTTACCCTTATAAAATTTTGACAATCTATAAGCATCCTTAAATGAATTGGAAAATCCGTTAGAATTACCCCTAAAACAGTATGAAAACCCCTACGAACCCCTAATTAAATCTAAAACCTTTTAACCTAAAGTTTGCCTGTCGTCGCCCCTGAGTTACGCTTCACCTACTCAACCATCGTTACGCTACGGAGGTCGCCGGTTCGCTTCGCTCACCACCTCCCCCCTTCGCTCCACTCAGGACCTACCTCCCCGGGGCTGCGGGACTATTCGAAAGAGATACCGTGGCCCCGGAATACAAAGGGCGAGGAAGGAACACGGATGGGTTTTAGTCAGTAAAAGTCTGACACTCCCTCCTGCTCCGCCCAGAGCGGGAGAAGTCATTTGATGATTTCCCATCCTAGAAAAAAAAAAAAAAAAAGGATCTTCCTCCCACCGAACAGGTTTCGACGCCTACTATAATATTTGTTCAAACACCTAATAGCTATCTCTAACCGTTATGAAGTTACAGCCCTTTCTATTTTAGGGGAGGTTGGGGAGGGGAGCTTCACCCACTCAACCTTCGTTACGCTACGGAGGTCGCCGGCTCGCTTCGCTCGCCACCTCCCACCTTCGCTCTACTCGGTCTCGCAGGCTCGCTCCATTCAGGACCTACGTATCACCGGAAAGCGGAGGGGAGCAAAGGGGAGGTTGGGGAGGGGAGGAAATACAAATTTCAACGCCCCTCAATAATAAAGTATAGTAAAAATCAAAATTCCGCTACGTGTCCTAGTTTCCGAGATACGATGGGGGGAGGGGTGAAGGGGGGAGAGTGGGGAGTTTTGAAAAATGATTTCGACTAACAATCGGCCCCTTTATACAAATCTGAAGAAAAAATGTTCCAAGTCTCTTAACTTCCGAGATCCGCCTAAAGGGGGGGAGAAGGGGAGAAAGGGGGACAACTTTGAAAACTGGTTTTTACTTTTCCGAGCCTCCTCTATACGAATCCGTAAAAAACAAAAAAAACGGGTCCCTTAGTTTCCGAGATACGATAGGGAGGGGGAGGAAGGGGAGCAAAAAGGGGAGGTTTGGGACTTTTCCCATACTCGCGGGAATTACTTGTTTACGAATCTGTCCAAAAATACCCACCTCCCCATCCACCATCTGGGAGAACAATTATGTCAATGAGTCAGTGAGTGAGTCAGTGGTAATTCAGCTTTATATAATATAATAATAACTAGTTTGCTTGGGTGCGCGAGCTGCGCGCAGCTCGCGTGTTTGGTGTTTTTGAGAAGTATTCCTTACCCTTATAAAAATTTGAGAATCCATAGGCATTCCTAAATGAATTGGAAAATCCGTTAGAATTACCCCTAAATCAGTATGAGAACCCTTAAGAACCCCTAAAACATTTGAGAAGTATAAAAAAACATCACCCTGAGGTTTGCTTGTCGTCGTCCCTGAGTTACGCTTCACCCACTCGACCTTCGTTACGCTACGAAGGTCGGCGGCTCGCTTCGCTCGCCACCTCCCTCCTTCGCTCCACTCGGTCTCGCAAGTTCGCTCCGCTCAGGACCTACCTACTACCGGACAGGTTTCGACGCCTACTATAATATTTGTTCAAACAGCTGATGGCTACCTCTAACCGTTATGAAGTTACAGCCCTTTCAATTATAGGGGAGGTTGGGGAGGGGAGCTTCACCCACTCAACCTTCGTTACGCTACGGAGGTCGCCGGCTCGCTTCGCTCGCCACCTCCCCCCTTCGCTCCACTCTGGACCTACCTACCACCCGAAAGGGGAGGTTGGGGAGGGGAGGGTATAAAAATTCAACGCTACTCCATAATAAAGTATAGTCAAAATCAAAATGCCGCTACGTGTCCTAGTTTGCGAGATACGATGGGGGGAGGGGTGAAGGGGGGGAGAGTGGGGAGTTTTGAAAAATGATTTCGACTAATGCATTGCCCTTTTATACGAATCTGAAAAAAAAAATGTTCCAAGTCTCTTAACTTCCGAGATCCGCCTAAAGGGGGGAGAAGGGGGTAAAGGGGGACAATCTGAAAAATGGTTTTTACTTTTCTCAGCCTCCTCTATACGAATCAGAAAAAAAAAATGTTCCAAGTCTCTTGGTTTCCGAGATCCGATAGGGAGGGGGGCGAAGGGGGGCGAAAAGGGGAGGTTTGGGATTTTTCCCATAGGTTTTAGAGTTAGTTGTTTACGAATCTGTCAAAATATACCCACCTCCCCATCCACCATCTGGGAGAACAATTCTGTCAATCAGTGAGTGAGTCAGTGGTAATTCAGCTTTATATAGTATAACTAGTTTGCTTGGGTGCGCGAGCTGCGCGCAGCTCGCGTGTTTGGTGTTTTTGAGAAGTATTACTTAGCCTTATAAAATTTTGAGAATCTATAGGCACCTCTAAATGAATTGGAAAATCCTTTAGAATTACCCCTAAAACAGTATGAAAACCCCTACGGACCCCTAATAAAACCTTATTTAAAAACTCGGACCTTTTCCATAAAAAAATAACTCTAAAGTTTGCTGAGTTACGCTTCACCCATTCAATCATCGTTACGCTACGGAGGTCGCCGGCTCGCTTCGCTCGCCACCTCCCCCCTTCTCTCCACTCAGGACCTACCTACCACCGGACAGGTTTCGACAACTACTATAATATTTGTTCAAACACCTGATAGCTATCTCTAACCGTTATTAAGTTACAGCCCATTTCAATTATAGGGGAGGTTGGGGAGGGGAGCTTCACCCACTTAACCTTCGTTACGCTACGGAGGTCGCCGGCTCGCTTCGCTCGCCACCTCCCCCCTTCGCTCCACTCGGTCTCGCAGGTTCGCTCCACTCAGGACTTTTAGGGGAGGTTGGGGAGGGGAGGGGAGGGTATTAAAATTTTAACGCTCCCCAATAATAAAGTATAGTCAAAATCAAAATGCTGCTACGTGTCCTAGTTTCCGAGATACGATGGGGGGAGGGGTGAAGGGGGGGAGAGTGGGGAGTTTTGAAAAATGATTTCGACTAATGCATTGCCCCTTTATACGAATTTGAAAAAAAAAATGTTCCAAGTCTCTTAACTTCCGAGATCCGCCTAAAGGGGGGGAGAAGGGGGGAAAGGGGGACAACTTTGAATAATGATTTTTACTTTTCCTAGCCTCCTCTATACGAATCTGAAAAAAAAAATGTTCCAAGTCTCTTGGTTTCCGAGATACGATAGGGAGGGGGGTGAAGGGGGGCGAAAAGGGGAGGTTTGGCACTTTTCCCATAGGTTTTAGAGTTAGTTGTTTACGAATCTGTCAAAATATACCTACCTCCCCATCCACCATCAAGGAGAACAATTCTGTCAGTCAGTGAGTGGTAATCTAGCTTTATATAGTATAATAATAACTAGTTTGCTTGGGTGCGCGAGCTGCTCGCAGCTCGCGTGTTTGGTGTTGTTGAGAAGTTATTCCCTATCCTTACAAAATTTTGAAAATCCATAGGAATCCTTAAATGAATTGGAAAATCCGTTAGAATTACCCCTAAATCAGTATGAGAAGCCTTAAGAACCCCTAAAACATTTGAGAATTATAAATAAAACATTACCCTAAGGTTTGCTTGTCGTCGTCCCTGAGTTAAGCTTCACCCACTCAACCTTCGTTACGCTACGGAGGTCGGCGGCTCGCTTCGCTCGCCACCTCCCCCCTTCGCTTCAGTCGGTCTCGCAGGTTCGCTCCGCTCAGGACCTACCTACCACCGGACAGGTTTCGACGCCTACTATAATATTTGTTCAAACACCTGATGGCTATCTCTAACCGTTATGAAGTTACAGCCCTTTCAATTTTAGGGGAGGTTGGGGAGGGGAGCTTCACACACTCAACCTTCGTTACGCTACGGAAGTCGCCGGCTCGCTTCGCTCGCCACTTCCCCCCTTCGCTCCACTCACGACCTACCCACCACCAGAAAGGGGAGATTGGGGAGGGGAGGGTATAAAAATTTTAACGCTCCTCAATAATAAAGTATAGTCAAAATCAAAATGCCGCTACGTGTCCTAGTTTCTGAGATACGATGGGGAGAGGGCTGAAGGGGGGGAGAGGGGGGAGTTTTGAAAAATGATTTTGACCAACTCTTTGCCCCTTCTTACGAATCTGAAAAAAAAAATGTTCCAAGTCTCTTAACTTCCGAGATCCGCCTGAAGGAGGGTGAAGGGGGGAAAGGGGGATAACTTTGAAAACTTGTCTTTAATTTTCCCTGCCCCCTCTATACGAATATGAAAAAAAAAATGTTCCAAGTCTCTTGGTTTCCGAGATTCGATAGGGAGGGGGGAGAAGGGGGGCGAAAAGGGGAGGTTTGGCACTTTTCCCATAGGTTTTGGAGTTAGTTGTTTACGAATCTGTCAAAAAATACCCACCTCCCCATCCACCATCTGGGAGCACAATTCTGTCAGTGAGTCAGTGGTAATTCAGCTTTATATAGTATAACTAGTTTGCTTGGGTGCGCGAGCTGCGCGCAGACTCAATATCTGCAGCCCGTCCCCATAGCAAAATGCCATGAGACATTATACTATGAAAGTAACTAAAATAAACCAGTCTAGCGGTATCTACATCAGTATATTGACGGATTTTTCTAATGGCATATGCTGCTGAACTTAGCCGCCCCGCAAGAGATGTTAAATGAGAACCCCATTGTAGCCTTGAATTAAAATCAAAATCAAAATCAAAATCAAAATCAAAGCATTTATTTCAAGTAAGCCAGTTACAGGCACTTTTGAATTGTCGAAACAAAGATGAAAATTAAATGTAGCTACAGTCCCAGTCACAAGACATAAAAACTGTGAAAGTACTGTAGTTGCCCATTCCCTAGCGTAGATCTCTATGGAGAAGAACGGGCAAGAAACTCCATGGACACTCTTTTAAATCAGAATATTGTTACAAAATCTTGGTTACATCATTCATGTTGAGATGGTATATTATGTGAGAACAATGTAGCAAGATGTGCACGTTAAAAGTGTCCACAGTAAAACAAAACAGAAAAAAAAAAACAATTCATAAACTAATTCATTCAAATAAGCCATGGCAACTGAGAGATAACCAGTCACAACCGACAGCGCCCGTTCACGGACATGACGCATAGATCAGCACCATTCAACTCAACCATTTTGAAGGGAACTAAATGATCCGACACATGCGCCACCATCAGCGAGACTTTTGAGTGAGCATGACATATTCTCAACCGCCAGGGCACATTCAAGTCAAGAAAAGACGTAGGTTTCCAGTGAATGATAGCTTTCTAGGACATAGTACTCACACAATATGGGCTATGCGATTATATAATACTAAAGAGATTGAATCTATACAATGCAAAGATAGTTGTACAATCTTCAGCAGCTCCAACAATACCATTTAATGCTATCAATTTAAGCGCCCCTGTCCTTGTGGAGCAGGACCAGCATTGAGCCAAGCATTTTTATCAGCGATATAATCGCTCAACTTGTAATATGCTTGCTTACATAGTGTGCGTTTAATACATGTTTTAAATTTCGTCTCATTCAGTTCAAGAATACTTTGTGGAATTTTATTATAGCATCTCAAACAGTACCCCATGAAAGATGAGTCTACTTTAGCGAGTCTGAAGCCTGGCTGAACTAGTTGGTCCCTATTTCTAGTACTGTAATTATGTCTGTCACCCCTTTTACCAAAAAGGTGCAGATTTTTTCTGACGTACATTATGTTTTCGTAGATGTATTGACAATGTACTGTCATGATGCCAATATCCTTAAAAGAATCAAGTGTAATCCCCAGGAAAACCGTTTTATCTACGAATTCAAGTTTCTCTTTATTCAGTACTATCTCACAATCACTACTTTTAACATTCGGTAAAGCAAATCTTATGCATTTGGTTTTTTTTTCATTTAATACCAAATTGTTTGCTGTGAACCAATTTTGGACCTGAAGTAGGGTATTATTTACGTCATCTAGATTTTGGGCCCGCCTATTTATCTTAAAAATTAAGGAAGTGTCATCAGCAAATAACACCATATTTTGAGGTTGGTTTTTCAATAAATAGGGTAGATCATTTATATATACTAGAAAAAAGAAAGGACCCAATATTGAGCCTTGTGGAACCCCCATTTTTACTTTTAAACCATGTGAATTAACACCATTTATTTGACCATGTTGTTGTCTATCATTCAAATAAGATTTTACCAAACTAAGTGCAAGTTTACCCAGTCCGTAATGCTCAAGTTTCAAAAGTAATGTGTCGTTATTTACACAATCAAACGCTTTGGAGAGGTCACAAAAAAATCCTATGGCGTCTTGAGACTCTTCCCACGCAGTAAATATGTGCTTTAATAAGGTTACACCGGCGTCAGTTGTACAACGTCCCTTAGTGAAACCAAACTGTTGATCATGTAAGATTCTGTTGGTGTTAAAATGATAGAGCATTTGATTAAGCATTACCTTTTCAAAAACCTTGCTAAAAGCTGGTAAAACCGATACAGGTCTATAATTATAGTGTCTTTACTGTCCCCGGATTTGAAAAGAGGTATGACTTTACTGTATTTCATTAAATCAGGGAAAACTCCTTGGTCTACACTACTGTGTACCTCTAATTCCTAATCTTTCGAGTTTGTCCAGTAAGAGGGTATCAGAAATCGTATCAAATGCCTTTGCGAGATCTAGAAAGATAGTGAAACATTTTTTCTTTTTATCTAAATTGGAAGTAACAAAATCTATAAGTTTATCTATGGCATGCTCAGTTGATTTACCTTGTCGAAAACCATATTGGTTAGCTGAAAGCAGATTATTTTTTTCCAAATATTTAACTAGACGTGAATTTATATATTTTTTTAGTATTTTTGATATCGCTGGTAAATTAGATATTGGTCGATAGTTATTGATGCGATTTCTGTCCCCACTCTTATAGATTGGACAAACTTCGGCTTTTTTAAGGACATCAGGGAACACTCCGCTCTGCAGACAATCATTTATGATCTTTGTAAGAGGTGGTACAATGATGTTTCTATAGGTTTTCAGAAATTTATTACTAATATTGTCTCCACCACTGGCACAGTCTGATTTTAGGTCGAGGATGAGACGTTCTACCTCCTCTTCAGTTGTGTCTATGAGAGCAAACGAATGCGGCCTTTTTTATAACACATTTGCTCGTAAAGGGTCTCTTATTTCACCAATTTCAATATCTTAATGTATCTCATTACGTACTTGTGCTGTAAAGAAAATGCACGGTTCATACTTTTTTAAATCATAGCAAAATGTTTTTATTTCAGCAGAAGTGGTCAACATTTTATGAATAAAATTAACTTTGGAGATGAAATATAATAAATAAACATTTAATTCTTTAATTTTATTAATTTTGACAATAAATTACAACCATTTATCTTTAACAAAAACACAAAAATATTAATTTACTTTATTTGTAATACTGGCTATTTTTGCTTTAAAAAAAGCGCGAAGTAAAAATTATTTATTCCGCGCGCTTTTTCTTTTCGCTGTATTGTTTTTATTTGTTTTATTTATTTCCTCGCAAATATGTTATAAAACGACGTATGACATACGTGCGCTTTGATAATTACAGCCTCTGCTTTTTTATCGCCCTCGCCTACGGCTCGGGCTAGCAATATCGCCTCGGCTGTAATTTTCAACTTACCGCACTTATATCATAATGTACTATTACAAAATGACTTAGTTATGAAACACCGATGGCTTCCACTATCCAGCAGTGCGCACGTTCAATGATAAACACCGTGAACGACGGCTGCATCGATCACAGCTGTAGATAATAGAACCGAGTGTATGCCTATAGATTTATTATGCATATGTGCCTTGTTTACGTGAATAGGTGGCAAATCCGCGACGGTTAAGGTGGCGGGGTCGCAGGTCGCCGGCGCAGGCGCAGCGCCTTCACTCCCAGCGCAGCCCGCAGTCGCGATACTTGAATGGAATGTGACTAAACTATAGGCGTTATCATTATGAATTAGCGAAAGTCTCACTGAAATCAGTTTAGACACAGGTGTGGTACCTCGACCAACCTACTAGGTGGACAGACGATCTCACTAAAGTGGCCGGAAGAAACTGGATAGCCATGACACAAAACCGCCAAAAGTGGAGAGAATTGGAAGAGACCTACACTCAGCATTGGGTGGCCAAAGGTTGAAAAAGAAGAAGAACGTAATCCTAAGCAAGGCCGTTGCCGCTCAATCCAATTCGAGAATTGAATTGTATTGGGCGGCTGTGTCCAACGTTGTAAACCAGTTGCTCTTGAGCCCATCGTGCCAGAAGGGGCTGTGGACTTCTCCATCTGAAAACAAAGACAAACATTATTTTTAGGGGATTATTTACTTTATTATCGCACCGCTCGATCTACAAGGAAAAGCAACTAATGCCGAGGTTGGTCCGTGGACGGGTGACCATTCATATGCTATCGAGTCCCCTTTGTGTCTCGGAAAGCACGTTGAGCCGTTGGTCCTGGTGTCATTTGTAGATCTTGACAGTCAGAAACCTAAAGGTTTGAAAACCAGGAGACTAGATAGCAGTGCCGGATTAAGCAAACGCGATTATGGAGATACTTTGTCGATTAATGCAGAGAAGATCCTTAAAACAAGAGAATGCATGAGCGAGCGAAGCGAGCTCAAAAATTTTGACCACCCTCTCTAGATGAATTAAATTGTATTAGCTCATTTATTCAGAAATGAGAATTGGAGTAAATCTGTCAACTTATGAACTTTTATTGAATTGAGTACCTACCCAAGTAGAAAGTATTAAAAAAAAGTGTAGTATTTAACCCCCAACGTCGGCGATGGGCTGTTTTGGATACGCGGATCCCCGCGGGGCCCGTAGCAATCGCTACTCCTGCTACTGGGTTAATCCGGCACTGCCAGATAGCCTAGCCTTATCTCAACTTGTTGGAGTCGGTTAGTAGATCATCTTCATCTGACGATGTGTCTGTTTGTAATTTGAAAGTAACAGCTTTTTACTAAATGCATATTATAAGTTAATTATAACAGAAAAGCATTTATTTTGATTTTCGCCTGTCTGGCTGCCCGCCTGTCTGTCTGTCTGTCGGAAAATTAAAAAAAAAGTTGGATTCTAGAACGTAAAACGAAGTTTCAACGAACAATGGTTCGAATAAGATTTGATATTTAGCTTTTGAGAAATGGGACTTTTTCATGAAACTACAGCAGCAGCTTCGTTTTTTATTAACATGCATACCAGCTATGAAAAATATATTTACACAGTTTCACTGTGGTAGAGTGTAAATTGACCTAAGAATCTGCGTTAATAATATTGTTAGTATATTGTTTGGTGCTACGGAATGCTTTGTGTGCGAATCCGACTCGCACTTGGCCGGTTTTTTTTATTTATCTAGGCTAGATTTTTTTGTATACAGGGTGTAAACGGACCCTTCACCAAGCGGTCAACCAAGCATTCTGTACATCAAACTATAACTTAGTTTCTCTACGCAAATAGTATTGCTGGAATACATCTTTTTTTTGGAGTGAAAATTCACAGTTTGATCGTAATCACTCTAGAAAACTCATTGTTTTAAAGGTTAAACATACCATTATTTGAACGTCGTCTAATTCTGACTCCCTTTTTCCGATTAGCCCTCGCACGGATGACATTGTCGAGTGCTAGTAGGAACTGAAACAAGAAAACAAAATGAGGTCAAAACAAATAAGAGAATACATTAAATAGAATATGTTCAAGTTACTGTCACTGCTAGCGCTACTGGAATACCTCGTTGATCTATTGCTGGCAAGCGCGACTGCTAAGCATGAGATCCTGGGTTCGATTCCCAGGGCGGGGAGTGTTCTTGGGTTTTTCCTTCAGAAATGTCTCAGTATTATACTCTCAAAATGTGGGAGTGATGTATGGTACACCTCTGCCTAACCCTGGGATAACAGGCGTTATGTTATGTTACTTGGGAAATAGAATAATAATAATGTGAACAACGTTAACAAAGATTCTAAGTAAGTAGGTTTATTTTAAGAATAGATTGTTTATCTTAACAAATAAATAAATTGAAGTGTCTGGTGGCATTCTCCGAATAACAGCTTTTTACTGAATGCATAAATGAAAGTATATTATATTTTTAAGTTTGCCTTTCTCTTTGTTCCGGCAAATCTCCGAAAAGGCTGGACTGAATTTGATGGGACTTTTACTGGCAGATAGCTGATGTAGTAAAGAGGAGTAGTTAGGCTCGGCGCAAACGGGCCACGAACCACAGCCACCAGTGGCTGTGGTTTGTTTGTCGACTGCTATAACGAGTGGCCGCCACCGGCCACACGTGTGCGGCGAGTTTCAACAAAATGTATAAAAAAGCGTGCGAACTGCTTGTCGCTGGCTACCGGTGGCTGTGGTTGGTGGCCCGTTTGCGCCGAGCCTAAGGAGTTATTTTACTTTTAGAAAAATGATTATTGTTCCGTGCAAAACAAAGCCCTTGAAATGGAGAAATAATATTTTTATAACAATTGCACGCGAAAGTAGGAGATCCCGGGCAACAGGAAACAGCTAGTTTCTCATAACAAAGTATAGACAAGAAACCTCGTTTCGCAACTTGAATAGTTTCTATGCCATGTCACTCACCGCTGCACATTGCGTGCAGTCGTGCACTTTTGCATAATCATAGCTACCTATAGCTCAAGTGTAATTATCATAGTATAAGAATGCAGGAGGACGGGTTCGGTCCCACTAGTTCTACAACAAACACAAACGTTTTGGTGAGCGAGACCTATGTCGAGCAGTACACGTGTTTCGACTGAAGTAATGATAATTGTATCTCATCCGTTGCTCCGATATTAGTCTTAATAATACCTAGCAAAATACACTTGTGTGTGGAACACGACACAATAACCCAATAAAATAGTTAACGTAGCAGAAGTACCATAACGACATAGTAAAACTATAATCATATTTTGCTTATACTGGAAAATATGATTATAGTTTCATTATGTCGTTGTTTGCTAACCTCTTATTGCAAGGAAAGACGAAAAAAGGTTAAATCAATGCGAGGTCAGTTACAATAGAAATGTATAAATAAATACCTCAACTACCGTCTTCAGTTTATCGAAGCTCTGCAATAGCTTTATATAATCACTCATCATTAAACTGTCTAGTTTTAAACCTAACTTTAACATTTATTTCTTAATTATACTCGAACAATATGATAGTAGAACTGTTAAGATTTATTTTTAATGCACGGTATACGTCTGGTTGCTTGCAACGAACACAAAGGCAGACTGATGTTCAAAGCCAGACTGTCCTTTTTAAGTAGCGCGCCCCAGAGCTGGCCGGCTTGAACCCCTGGGGGTGTGCACACATAGGTACTACCGCGCTCTCTGAAGGTCGACCTCTTTTAAACTTTATCACTCAGGACATAAGAGTAAAAATTGGTCGACCGCCAGTGAACTAGTAGTACAAAAAGTGTTGGACCCCACAGAGTGATAAATATTACAGAGGACCGTTAGCAAAGACAGTCATTTCAATGTGCCATCTCTTTCTTCCTTACGCAATGTCCCGCGAGTTAGAAAGAGTATATACAAGATCAAATTAAAATTTGTTACCGAAACTAGATATCGTTAGCTAAACTTAATAAGACAACAAACAATATTTTGATAAAGATAATTTTACCGATATACCAGCGAGGCAGGCCATCGCATCTCAAAGGTAACATAAAATTTAAGTCATTGACTCGAGAAAAGGACTCGTAATCGTGAAATAATCAACTATCAGCTGTCGATCCGAATGTATGGAACAGATGACAAATACTTCTCGCTATTACAATGTTAATTCCATGAAAAAGCCTAATCACACCCCCACATTTGACCACGCCTTTTTGGAACACGCTGTATTTGTTAGTAACTCTGTGGTCTCACACTGTAATACAAAGTCCAGACGACAAATGATCCTAAACCATAAGTTTTCTATAGGTAATTGTGATGTAGGGTGGAAACATCCCTATTATCAAACTGCTCTCCTTTTTAGTACTCCGTAGCGAAATATGAAATAAAATAATTACACAATACATCTATACATATAATAAAATCGTTGAGACCAAAAAATCTGTTCATTGAAGATTTAAAAAAAAAAGCCAGCCAGGGTGACTTGAAATAAGTAACTGAACATATTAAAACCATTTAAAAAAAAATTGTTTGTTTGTTTGTTTGTTTGTTTGTTTGTTTGACCGCGCATCACGTAAAAACTGCTGAACCGATTTTGTTGAAATGTCCACAAATCTGTTTAAATACATTTAGAATAACATATAGGCTATAGAAATTTTGGATTTTTTTGGAAAAAGGGGGTGAAAAGGGGGGTAAAGTTTGTATGAAAAAAAAAAATTTAGATTGTTCTAGAATCATGAAACTTAGAATAAATACTTATTAATAAAAATAAAGAAATACCTGTCTTAGCATTTTTTTTAAATCTCATTCAGAGGCGCAAAAAAGAGGGTTTTGTGTTTAAAATTAATAAACTTCAAACACCTATACAATCAAAACCAATGAAGTGTAACCTTTTAAAGTTACTACATATACTCCATATCTAATACAGGTAAATATAATTTCTCAGTTTTCTTGAAATTTGATTTTTGAGGCGAATATGCCTAAAATAGCGGAACTCAAGAAAATCAGCTTTCCTCGGTTTAAGTAGTTGGTACGAAATGTTTGTGCGCGCATCACGTCAAAATTACTGCATAGATTTCTTTAAAGGCTTCTTCAATATTTAGGCTATATATTATCACGCTACTTGCTTAAGGGGGTAGGCAATTTTGCATTATTTCCGTATACTTCAATTGTTTGACGTTTCAGTCATGACGTAACTACATGAGAACGGCTATTTGTGGCTTATGTCAACGAAGTAAGTAGCCTTGCGGTTTCATGATCGCTCTGTAAACTACGGGGTTGCAGGTTCAAACCCTCCAACATTATTTTCACTTTTTGTGATTTGTTTAATTTTATTTTTTGATGCTGTGAGATTTCCTATATTTCATTTTGTATTTAAGTTGTGTGCATTTCTTATTTTTTTTGTGAAATATTTTTCCAAAAAGTAATAGAGTAGTACTTATGGAAGAAGAATACAATCATGCTACCCCCAAATAAATTGGGATACGGGCAGGAGTATGATGATGAGGATGATTTATCCAAAAAGAAGTATAGCGAACACCAGAAGCCTGATAAATCCACGTGTTCTTGCCGTGCAAGAACTGTGCTATGCTATTCGCAATAATCAATAATCCATACGCAGTTTACGTAGATTATATTTACAGCTAAATTGTTATTGGCCTCATATCGTGTTTTCGGGCGGGAGGAGACGCCCGGATTCTTCCATTGTGAGGATCGACCGGAGGCCACGGTGGAGCACACTGTGGAGGTGTGCCCCACTTGGGCGGAGCACCGCCGTGTCCTCGAAGCGGCGATCGGCGGCGGCGACCTCTCTCTCCCAGCCCTGGTTCAATACATGGTCCGGAGCGAGACGGAATGGGATGCCGTCACCTCCTTCTGCGAAGCAGTCATGCTAGCGAAGGAGGTGGCGGAACGTGAGAGGGAGAGATCCTTACGTCCCGGCCACAGCGGGAGACACCCCGGGCGTCGGGAGCCAAATATTGGCCCCCGGCCACCGTAGGCGCGGGCCTGTGGACGAGGAGCTATGGGCTAGCTCGCCGTCCGTCCGTCTGATGACGACAGGCCGTGTCGACGGCGCGTTCGTGTTCTACGCGCGCCTCAAAGAGAGTCAGCAAAAAAGAAGGGTTCCGCAAGGGCCGATGCCTGCCGGGGCTGCGGGACTATTCGAAACAGATACCGAGGCCCCGGAACACAAAGGGCGATGAAGGAACATGGATGGGTTTTAGTCAGTAAAAGTCTGACACTTCCTCCTGCTCCGGGAGGAGTCATTTGATGATTTCCCATCCGAAAAAAAAAAGCTATATCGTGTTTGGGCTCAATTCATGCACCTTGATGAGAACTTTCGACCTAGCTGGAGTATGACTGTCGTCGAGTGTCTAAGGATGAAAACCTAAGGCTGTCGAGGGAAGCCCCAAATTGGAAAAACATAGTACAATATTTTAACGATGATTGTATATATTTCCGAGAAATTAAATTGTTACCTACTTGAATCTATACTTATTATAAAGGAGAAAAGTTTGTTTGTTTGGTTGGTTGAACACGCTAATTTTTGGAACTACTGATTCCAGTTAAAAACATCTTTTAGTGTTGGATAGCCCATTTATCGAGGAAGGCTATACGTTATATAACATCACGCTACAATCAATAGGAGCGGAGCATCAATGAAAATTGTTGCAAATACAGCGAAAAATTATTGCTTTTGAGAGCTTCCTTTCCGTGCGCTTCGTAAACGGTTAAAGTTACTCAACAATCATACATGTATGACGGGATTCTTCCTCTTAAAAAGTCCGCTAAAGCATATTATCTGCATTTTTTTTAGCTTGACTCACACTCTCTCTAAGCCTCTCTCTCTCTCTTACGTAACGCAGACGAAGTTGCGCGGGTCAGCTAGTCATAAATAATTTGTTGAGAATAGTTATAAAAATAGGTGTGAGCGTTTTGTTTAGTTTAATCTAATAATATTTATGAAGAGTTTTAGATTTCTAGATTTCGACTTAACTACTAATCTGAAGACTACCTGAAAAGCATAATATTCTCCTATGAATCAAAAGAATTGCAATTCAATTGTTCGGTTAATCGGAAGATTAACTAGCGTTAAAGATTAACCCAACCTTTATAATCTGCAGACAAAAGACGTTTGGTGAATACATTAGCACACATTATAGAAAGCCCACCCATTCATACAACTATTGACACATAATTCGGATAGTTTACCTACAGAACACTTTTACGGCATAGATACCGCTTTAACGTTTATTGAGAAGGTTGCTCTTTGAAAACGTTTTTATGCTTCGGATGGGAGTCTGATGTTAGACGCTCCAGTCAACCGTATATAAGTGGCAAGATTTTGATATAGACAGCCCCTTTATGTCGTAGCAGTAAGGGCGATATTGTACCGCAATTTGTTACCCCTGCACCCTTTTTTTTTTTTTGAGTATGGTAAATCATCAAATGACTTCTCCCGCTCTGGGCGGAGCAGGAGGGAGTGTCAGACTTTTACTGACTAAAACCCATCCATGTTCCTTCATCGCCCTTTGTGTTCCGGGGCCACGGTATCTCTTTCTAATAGTCCCGCAGCCCCGGCAGGCTACCCCTGCACCCTGGCGTGTGGTTGACTGATGGACAAAATAAAGAGACACGAAGGTTGTAAAATTTTATAGAATTAAGTACTTATTTTTTAAGTAAATAAGTAATAATATAATATGATTTCACATATAAAACCACGAAGTATTGAAAAATAACATCACAAGGGCGACATGTTTTCACCATCCCACCGCAGTCACAATGATCACTCACAAAACGTAGTCTCTCAACGATTTCGAAAGATATAATAGTAAAGTCTCTGACTTGAGTATAATATGAATAGAGAACTAGCTAAACTCTAACCAAGATGATTCCGTCAATGTCATTTAGCCAATCCTGAGTGGATTACCCGTTCGCCATTTTATCTATTAGTCGCACGATGACCTATATGAGTAAGAAGACACCAATACAAACAAGAAAGTTCTGGAATATGTTGCCTAAAGTGTAACGTTGCCGAGATATTTAAATGCCAAGATTGCTAAATGATACAGATGCGCCGCGATATCCACGACGATTACGACCAATCAAAATGGCGCTGCGTACGTGTGCCAGCTCAAATAGAAATTTAAAGAATTACCTTAGGCGCAGTCTTCATCCTGGCGTAACACTGTTGTTGGTTGAAGAATTTTGTATTTGTTAAATTGGTCATTATTCCAGACACACAAACAAAAGCAGATAAAATTTCAGTTATACAATTATAAGCGTGTAACTACGTTGGGACACGAAGCTAGACTGGCTTGTGAAGTCCCGACAATCCGAACCGCGCACCGCCAGGCGTGCGCACATACAGGGATGAACCACAGAGCAAAGACTATCACAAAGCGAGCGCGGCATTAATGGCAGAAAAATAACAGTAATTTTTATTTATATTAAATAATACAACCTTGCAGTACTATAATAATAATATTAATAACACCATATCGCTGTAGCTATAGATAACGCAAGTAGTCTGTCTGCCTTCATCCGGCAGCATGTATACAGAATGGAATTTTGAGATCGTTATACCTAAAAGAAAACGATCTTAGAAGACTATCTATACATTTATAGGAATTTCAATATGAATCACAGATTTTTCTAGCACATTTTCGACAGCAAGATCATAAGTGAAGGATGGAAACAAATTATTAAAGAGTTACCTACAGAATGCTGCATGTAATGGTTTATATTCCGACCACTTTTTTAAATGGTTTTTGGTCCTAATATAAACGAAAGAATGAAGAATTGTGTTACCTGGTTTACAGACGATCTCAGTCATTTTCTATGTCACTTACGTGTGATGTACTTAATAAGGAGTATCCTATCTATCTACCAATCACGTTCTATTCTATGTGTTAGTTAGTCTGTATTACGCTGAGGGGAACACTACAATATCCAGACGAAACACGATCGATATCGTGTCTCTGTCTGTACACAGATGTTATGATGTACTGTGGAAGATGTAGGGGGAGCCCCTTTAGCATTCCGTAGCAAAGTAGGCCCGACAATAGGTCGATGCTTACAATACAGAACCGGCCAAGTGCGTGTCGGGCCAAGCGCAGTGTAGGGTTCCGTAGTAACCCGTTATATTTTAGTTTTTGTTTTTCAATGAAAGTCGTAAAGACTTTAGACCGTTATAAACAAGCAACTACTTGATCTTAGTCACTTTATAGGATTTATCCTAAGGATTTTGTATTTAGTACAAAGTTATCCAACACCTTAGTTACTGCTTTTAAAGTTCATGAAATGCACTATCGTCATAAAATTTTCCAGATTTTCCAAGCCCACAGTTTAGCTTTTAGAGGGGGGGACGCCCTACTGAAACAAAAAAATGCACTTTAAAACTTAAAATTTCGTAAATGGAGCATTAAATCGAAAAGTGAAATTAGCAACCCCTAAGTCATTCTAAAAGACCTATTCAACGATACCCCACACGATGGGGTAGACTCTAACGGAGGAAGCGTTGTGGGCCTCTCGCAGTCCTCTTGTTGTTGTTGTATTAGCAATCCATACGATGCCTTACACCAAAGCTGCAAATCAACATACACAACGCAAATAGTGCACACATATATGATTGAATATTTATTGATTGTGACAAGGAGCTCGCAATCAAATAGGTCATCTATTGTCTTATCTTTATTTCTCTTAAGGAAACATGTTCCCCTATCGTCTTTTTGTTTTAAATGCGGAGCGATCATTTGAGTTGTCATGTTTAAATATTGCATTGCTGGCCTTGTGGTGTCGACCCTGACTAACAGGACTTGGCCCGCGCGGGTTGGTAGATGTTTGTGACATGCGTCTTTAATGTTATGATCTTTTAAAGTCATCTAACGCCAAGATACTTACAATTGAATAGGATTATTGTCACCACCAAGCGATCCCATCGTCTTCATCGTCTGCACTCTTTTCTCTTTCGCTTTGTTAAGTTGGAGCTTGTTCGACAACGTTCTGCGCTTTCGTGGCTTTTGGAGCTATCGCTTGCTGGCACCACACGGTCTGGAAGGAGAAGTTATTGGGATGAATGGCTTTGTTCTAGTGTATTGATCGAACATGGTGTGGGGCATATTTCTTGGCATATCGATGGCAGTCTAACCTGAGTCTGACTGATAATTTGATCCCGAATACAAAGCATACCAAACTGTTAACGGGACCACTGAATCGCCGGAAAGTGTCATTGGGGTTTTATCGGCTCGTGATTTAATTTCAATGCTGCTAGTTTCCGGACATTGCACCACTGAATCATCTACAACCCTAACTTCATAAGTGGAGTGTTACATCAGTACGTTAATTAATTTACAAAATGATTTAGTTACTCCCTAGCGCAAAAGAACCGAGTGTATGCCTATAGATTTATTATGCATATTTGCCTTGTTTACGTGAATAGGTGGCGAATCCGCGACGGTTGAGGTGGCGGGGTCGGAGGTCGCCGGTGCAGGCGCAGCGCCTTCACTCCCAGCGCAGCCCGCAGTCGCGATACTTGAATGGAATGTGACTAAACTATCAGCGTCATCATTATGAATTAGCGAATTATGTTTGCGGTTGCATTTCCTACACGGCCCAAACGCACTTTTATCTAGTGCATGTCCCGACCGTAAACAATTCTCGCAAAGATTGTGTTCGCGAATTAACTTTAACTTTGATTCTAAGTCACTTTCAATAAACTTTTCACAAGAATAAAGTGGATGTGCACCATTACATTTCACGCAAGAACGTCTGAAGCGAGAAGTAAGGTTGTCATTCGGCTTATGTGTAGAAACATTGCCCTGTGATGTGTTACGTTATTATGAACTTTGTTTTTTATTGACGATTTGTGTTTTATTATGTAAAAGCTGCGATGTTTCTAACATATCCGCTCTGTTTTTTTAGGAAACCAATCAATTCATCCACTATAAGTATGCGTTTAGAATTGTTACCGGTCGGGAACAGTGTGCTTTTATGCGATTCCCATGCAACCTGATAATTAGCAGAGGAAAATTCTACGGAGTTTACGACCAACTCAGCAACGCCTTTCTGCGAAGACCTTAAGTAGTGGATTTTTTTTATATTACTGATACGTTTAGAATTGTGCACTAACGATAAAAAGTGTCTCTAAACTCCAGCCAGTGCTCATAAGAACCGTCAAAGGTATGCAATGAAATTGTGGGAAGTTTAACTGACTGCGTTAGTTCGCTACAGCAGTGTTTCTTGGAACCGTCCGTAACCTCACAATCGGTCAGCATCAATTCCGCGCGGGCTAATATGCAAGAGTTTTCGAACGATTCTCTATTGTCTATTTGAACAGAGATATCACTATCAGAATCACACTCTTCGATTTTACTTTGAATTTCATTATAGTTGATTATTGCATCGAGCACAAAGTAATTTATTATTGCACCGAGTGCCTGATTTAGAGCCCGAGCGTCAGCGAGGGCTCTAATCTAACAGGCACGAGGGCAATATAAATTACTTTAGGCGAGGTGCATAATCTGCTTTTCTTTCAACTATTACCTATAGGAGTAGTAGATAAAAGAAACTCATATCAAACAGTTAAAATAGAAGTTTAATTATTGAAATTAAAAGTTATACTTGAGCAATTATTAAACGTAAGGTTAAGAGTTTTATCGTTTCCAAAAATATTGTCAAGCTAAATTAACAAAGTTCCCGCCAAATCACTTTTTTAAATTTCTTTCATTTTTAAATCAGAGTTAGCAGCAATCATTTTTTAAATTTGGAACAAGTAGGATAGAAACGAATAATACGTACGTAAAAAAAAAGTATTGATATCGGCTGGCTGAATAGAGCTAATCCATTGAGATTGGCACCTTTTGGTGCGATTAAAAAAAAAAACTATGCAATAATGAAATTTCATACTTTTTTATTGCTCTAGAGCATTAAACTCTACTACTACTGAGTTTTTAGTGTGATTGTGATGAAATTAAAGCATAGTTGGAAGAAAAATTCGTTTTCACTTCTCATGCTCTAAAAGTACGCCAATATAGCCCTACGAAGCGGGAGTAAAGTACTACTTTAGTCCCTAGGGAGTAAAAAGTAATTCGTTTTTTAATTTCCTTCATGTGACATAGACAAACTCAAACAGCCAGTTAATATACTACTATTATCTGTGGAGTGTGGACCATCTTCATTGCGAAAATGTTGAGTGTTTTAGTTCCATGGTTTTTCCGCAAGGAAGGTGGCGCCATGCGTTTTAAATTCTTAATCTGTGACTGGTTTAGAGGAAAAAACTGACCGCGAAAATTTCTGAATTTTTGTCGAGTGTAAATTTGTTCGGTTTTATATAAATTTATTAGGAATGTCCAGTGAGAGTGAAGAGTTTGACGTCGAACAAAGAGCAAAAGACATAATAGATAATCTTTTGCCGCCAAAAACGCGGAAGATTTACCTAAAAACTTACGAAAATTCGATGGATTGGAGGAATAATTAATGTTTTTGTACTAAATTGACTATTTTTCTCGTACTCAAAGTGAAAAGTACAGTTTGCACCTCGAGACTAAACGCCAACTTAATATACCCTCGGTTTCATTGTCTCCCTCGCAAGCTCGGGAGTCAAACCACCTCTAATATATTATGGCTTCGTTTAGTCCCTCGTTATAAAATATACTATAAGTAGATTAGATGCCCCTGTAACACTGTTGATGATTCCTCGTTTCTTAATTAGGTCGCGAAACGTAAACCACAGGATGCCGATTCTTGAGATTTGGTTACGAAGGACCACATGTACCGGTACAGGATTTTGGCATATCTGTGTCCTGGTTTCTGGGCCTTTTTTAGGAATTTTCGGGAGTAGAATAAATCAAAATGCTTTGACGTTGAAAACCATAATGGCGAATATATTAGAAATTAAAAACGGTTACATTGATCGAGGAGAGTGGGGTAAGGGAACAATGCATTAGCCAATGTCAATGCCGTATTTATCGTATCGTGTGAGCTTGAAGGTAATGGTATGGGTGAGAAATGCAAGAAGATTAAGCATAGTTAACGTAATCCTAAGCAAGGCCGTTGCCGCTCAATCCAATTCGTGAATTGAATTGTATTGGGCGGCTGTGTCCAACGTTGTAAACCAGTTGCTCTTGAGCCCATCGTGCCAGAAGGGGCTGTGGACTTCTCCATCTGAAAACAAAGACAAACATTATTTTTAGGGGATTATTTACTTTATTATCGCACCGCTCGATCTACAAGGAAAAGCAACTAATGCCGAGGTTGGTCCGTGGACGGGTGACCATTCATATGCTATCGAGTCCCCTTTGTGTCTCGGAAAGCACGTTGAGCCGTTGGTCCCGGTTGTCATTTGTAGATCTTGACAGTAAGAAACCTGAAGGTGTGACACCCTGCAGTCTGCAACCAGCCTGGTATTGTATTACCCAGGTGGACTGGAAGCCGAGATTACCAGGAGACTAGATAGCAGTGCCGGATTAAGTAAACCCGATTTTGCAGATACTTTGTCGATTAATGCAGAGAAGATCCTAAAAATAAGAGAATGCATGAGCGAGCGTAGCGAGCTCAAAAATTTTGACCGCCCTCTCCAGATGAATTGAATTGTATTTGCTCAGTCTGTCGGAAAATTAAAAAAAAGTTGGATTCTAGAACGTAAAAAGAAGTTTCAACGAACAATGGTTCGAATAAGATTTAATATTTAGCTTTTGAGAAATGGGACTTTTTCATGAAACTGCAGCAGCAACTTCGTTTTTTATAAACATGCATACCAGCTATGGAAAACATATTTACTTACACAGTTTCACTGTGGTAGAGTGTAAATTGACCTAAGAATCTGCGTTAATAATATTTTTAGTATATTGTTTGGTGCTACGGAATGCTTTGTGTGCGAATCCGACTCGCACTTGGCCGATTTTTTTATTTAGGTATCTAGACTAGATTTTTTTGTATACAGGGTGTACACGGACCCTTCACCAAGCCGTCAACCAAGCCTTCAGTACATCAAACCATGACTTAGTTTCTATACGCAAAAATTATTGCTGGAATACAACTTTTTTTTTTGAGTGAATATTCACAGTTTGCATGTAACGCACTCAAAACATTGTGCTGATGAATGCATTGAATAGCTTAATTGGTTATGGAGATATTTTAAGAAAATTTATAACATTAAAAACTAGTATTTAAAAAAAAACTTGTTAAAAAGTTGGAACTTCGACCCCCAATATCTCCATAACTATAAGGTTTCCCAAGTCTAGAATAAAAATATTGATCGCAATGATGGGGAGAACAAGTGCCTAATCACTCTAGAAAACTCATTGTTTTAAAGGTTAAACATACCATTATTTGAACGTCGTCTAATTCTGACTCCCTTTTTCCGATTAGCCCTCGCACGGATGACATTGTCGAGTGCTAGTAGGAACTGAAACAAGAAAACAAAATGAGGTCAAAACAAATAAGAGAATACATTAAATAGAATATGTTCAAGTTACTGTCACTGCTAGCGCTACTGGAATACCTCGTTGATCTATTGCTGGCAAGCGCGACTGCTAAGCATGAGATCCTGGGTTCGATTCCCAGGGCGGGGAGTGTTCTTGGGTTTTTCCTTCAGAAATGTCTCAGTATTATACTCTCAAAATGTGGGAGTGATGTATGGTACACCTCTGCCTAACCCTGGGATAACAGGCGTTATGTTATGTTACTTGGGAAATAGAATAATAATAATGTGAACAACGTTAACAAAGATTCTAAGTAAGTAGGTTTATTTTAAGAATAGATTGTTTATCTTAACAAATAAATAAATTGAAGTGTCTGGTGGCATTCTCCGAATAACAGCTTTTTACTGAATGCATAAATGAAAGTATATTATATTTTTAAGTTTGCCTTTCTCTTTGTTCCGGCAAATCTCCGAAAAGGCTGGACTGAATTTGATGGGACTTTTACTGGCAGATAGCTGATGTAGTAAAGAGGAGTAGTTAGGCTGAACGGGCCACGAACCACAGCCACCAGTGGCTGTGGTTTGTTTGTCGACTGCTATAACGAGTGGCCGCCACCGGCCACACGTGTGCGGCGAGTTTCAACAAAATGTATGAAAAAGCGTGCGAACTGCTTGTCGCTGGCTACCGGTGTCTGTGGTTGGTGGCCCGTTTGCGCCGAGCCTAAGGAGTTATTTTACTTTTATTTTAGAAAAAATATTTGGGTTCCGTGCAAAACAAAGCCCTTGAAATGGAGGGAGTTATTCTACTTTTATTTAAAAAAAATGATTAGGGTTCCGTGCAAAACAAAGCCCTTGAAATGGAGAAATAATATTTTTATAACAATTGCACGCGAAAGTAGGAGATCCCGGGCAACAGGAAACAGCTAGTTTCTCATAACAAAGTATAGACAAGAAACCTCGTTTCGCAACTTGAATAGTTTCTATACCATGTCATTCACCGCTGCACATTGCGTGCAGTCGTGCACTTTTGCATAATCATAGCTACCTATAGCTCAAGTATAATTATCATAGTATTAGAATGCTGGAGGACGGGTTCGGTCCCACTAGTTCTACTACAAACACAAACTGTTTTAATTAAAAATATTGAAAAATGATTTTTAATGTTAACTTTCTTATTACTTATTATTATTAGTCGGACTAATGAAATTCGGTATTTTGAGAATAGTAATTATGAACGTTCGGAATATTGTAATTTCGGTATTATGAAAATAGGATTAATAATCAATCGGAATTTTGAACCATTCGGTTCAAATTATAAAAACCGGTATTTTTAAATTCGGAATTGTGGCTTTCAGAATTTTGTTTTTCGAAATTTATGTAGTGTACCCGACTCTAAGACCACTCTTTGCAATTATTTTCTATGGAGCCGGTTTCGTCTTATTATGTATCGAGTCCGTCCATGGTCTTTGAAATATGATGAATATTAACATATATTTTTTTGATGTGCTAACACAAATGGTTTTTCTTAAAAAACTGCTTGAATAACATCAATTAGGTGTTGTCAGCGGCCTTTTTTAGGTGTAGGGTGTATTATGAGCGGGCCGCGTCAAGCGATCGGTCGATGAAAATCACGCATGCGCCATGAAGGGCGGACAGCCGGGCTCAGTATTATAGTAAGGGTGAAATTGTGACGCAATTTGCTACCTGGCATGGTATGGTTGACTGCATAATTATGATTTATGTTGTGCAAAAGTTTATTGATCGTATTTCGTTAATACTGTTTTAGGTGATAGTAATGGTAATGCATTTGCTATGCGCGATATGCCTCTTTTAAATGGGCCTCACTGTGTAAGTATGATTCGTTGAAAGAACTTATTAAATTAGTTACCTACCTACCTAAATTAAAGATCCCAGTCAAATAGGGCCCGGTCAGCTTCACAAATAAAAATGTCCTTAGGGTTTAGGCAATAATGATGTCATTACATCGTGGGCTGTCGTAGGATATAGCCGTAAGCTAGCTTACGGCTAATAAATAACTCAAAAGTTTTAGTACCTAGCACCTACGACTTAATAACTAACACATCTTTACGACTAACAAAACTATTGAAATATCTACTTACAGTGACGTTGGCAAAATCGAAGTTAACCATCTTCACCAGTTTTCGCGTGGGAACTCTGAAAAACAAAAACATTATTAAATCATCGTCATCTACCTACCCTCGTCGCATATTACTTCGGGATCGGCACATCACGTTTTTTGTCTTCCATTCTCCTCTGTCAACCGTCACGCTATCATTTAGGTACGCCTTTATTCCTCACACAATCCATCCATCGTGTCTTTGGTCTTCCTCTCCCTCTCCATCCATCAACATTTATATTCATCTTCTTTTAGTCACATGCGATTCATCCCTCCTCATCACATGTCCGTACCAAGACGGTCGATTCCCTTTCAACTCTTCTGTAACTGCCGCAACTTTTAAATTTCCTCCAATATACTCGTTCCTTAACCTTATCCATTCTTGTAACAGCACACATCCACCTCAACATAAATTAATCAAACGTTTCTTTATCCAACTGATATTCTTTTAAACATCGTATCTTAATTTAGCTCCTTTGTAAGTTTGAGGCACCTTTTGTCGCTCATACAGTTCTCGTCTATCAAAATCGATCTGCTATAGTCAGCCAATCGCTACACAGTTGTATGTTGGGCGCACGCGTATTGCAATGCGCGGTCATCGGCGTCCATCTTGCATTTGATAGTGGCCACGCCTTCAAATTCAATATACCAATAGTGCAACGAAATTATCGATCTAGCACTTAGCAAAATGTCGCCTGGATATCACTTGGAAACTGTTTAACCAGTCGGTGTCAACTCAGCTCAAGACATTCGTTACTCAAACAAAAGATGTAACAATGGGCTATGTCCGGGACAAAGCCTAAAGGCTAAACCCAAAGGCTATTTCGCCTCGCAAGGCAGTTAGGTATTTTACACAAGAATTTATAGAACTTCATTTAGAACATTATTTAAATCTTCCACACCGGCTCAAGTTAACATCAAAATCCACTCATAATTCACAGAAAACGACTACTCAAGTTCGTAAAAAAGAAAAAAAAATCGTTCATCGTTCGTCAAATATACTTAAAGAAACACTTACTTGTGAAATGATTTGTGTGATGAAAGAATGAAGAAGCTCTGAGAGAATTTCGTAGGTGACAATAAGGCGACCGACATTATGTCTCAACTCCGGGGTACTGTAGCGCTGGGTTTCTGCCGCTGGTGTATGAGGGCGGAGCGCGCCAGGCGGTCGGTCGATGAAATCACGCATGCGCCATGAAGGGCGGACAGCCGGTCACGTTAAGGCTGAGGCTACAGTAGGCAGCAGGCGTGTTGTCGAAGTATGTTTTGTCGAAGCAATGAGTAGTCGAACTATTGTTATTCGAAATTGAGACCGTGTCGAAATAATTAACTGTCGAAGTTCAGGATGACACTCAGCGATTTGCGATGCGACTGGAAGAGCGAAACGAGAAAAGCATTGTATGGCTACATTACAAGCAAAATTCCGGCATATATTCGGCGACGACGTGGCTACAGTACACATGCTCCACAACGAATTAGCAAGAGCCATTCATGCGGCTACACTATAAAAAGAGAAAAACAGCGATTTCGCTGAGAATTCGCTAGTTCATCGCATTTTAATGATTTGCGGCGACTCCGTGTCAAGGCGGCAACGTAGAGGGAGCGAGGCGAGGCGCGCGAGGGTCGATCGTTTAGTTCGCGGCATTCACACAGTCGATAGGTTGCTGTAGCATTGTGTAAACGCGTATTATTTTCAATGGCTTTGTCAAAACCAAACCTTGTTGATGAAAGCTCTTACCTCAACTACGAACAATATTTGAAAAAAAGATTGTATTGGATTCACGAAATAAATAAAGAGCGCAGTAAATAAGGAGAATTTCATCATTTGGTTTTGTGTGCTTGCACCGTAAATAAACCTCTTTAGAAGAGCGATCAAAACAAACTGCTTTAAAGGTGTCGCAGCGTCATGAGCGAGCGCCGAGTGCACAAGTATTGCCCCCGTCCCGTATGTAGCCACTTGACAGCGGACCCACTAAAACAGTAACTTTGAACTTCTCGCAAAATAAATCGCTCATTCATTTAAATTCGCTCACATAGTGTAGCCATTTAATATAACTGACGAGCATTTGTTTTTTACGTTCTGAAGTACAGTTGTAATGTAGCCGCTATCATAGCAAAGACTCTGATTTGAATCGGTCGTTTTCTTAGAATTCGATCAAATCATCCATCGCGGCTTACTATACGCATAATGTAGCCACACGCATATTCAGTAGCACTATTGAACTAGTCGCGCATGTGAGAAATTTTCTAATAAATTCGCTTCAATTTCGCTGATATATGTTGATGTAGCTGATGCCGTGATTACAGTAATGTTGTTCCTATCGCATAAAAAAATCAAAGATCGCTAGTAATATTTGATGTGCGGTGTAGCCATATACATGAGCATTCATTTACTTGTTTTAATCGCTCATGTGTCGCAGTTCGCGTCGCGGCCTAATGTAGCCTCAGCCTAAGGCTTGATGCTCAGAGTCTCGAAGTTGCTGTTATAGTTACAATTTTGATACAAGTGGGGAAACTTTATGTCGTAGCAGTAAGGGCGATATTGTGGCGCAATTTGCTACCTGGCATTTTATGGTTGACTGCATATTACAAGTTGTGCAAAAAGTTTATTGATTGCTTTCCTTAAGACTGTTTTAGGTGGTAGTTTAGTTATCATGGCCATGTCGAAATAATTAACTGTTGAAGTTAGAGTAATAAAATATTACTCAAAAACATTGCATTGGATCGAGTAGTGTTAGTACAGCCACGACTTCTTAAGGTGATGTTACAGTAGTAAATATCACCTTTAAGTTAACTTATTACAAACACTTTTCAGCCTGACTGTCCATTCCGTCAATCAATAACGGCTCGGGGCGATAGACAGGGATGGCGCTATAGAGTAGAGCCATATAAAAGGTACCGAGATCATACGAGCACCCCTGGTAACGCAAACTGGAAGTTCCTCAAAAGGGTCACCGGAATGAGTGAGGGCGCCACCGTTGCCATGGTGATGTAATTGTATCCCAACCAATAATTTCAAATAAGTGATTTACTGTGGAAAATAAATATTAGCCTGTGTGACAAAAGGTTTTCAAAGGGTCATGTTTTGCAGATTCCTGGAAGACTTAGAAAGTACCTACTCTGCTTAAAAGCCGGACAGTTACAAGACACTGGAAGCTTGGGTTCAATGAGGCATTGATGGTTTGTTTTGACGCCGAGAAAACGATGTCTTGTTACAGCTTGGCTACGTTTTGTTTCACGTAGGCCTGAATGTTGTTTGTGTATATACGTTTTTCGGATTTTCGCAACTTAACTAAGCTGTGGTTGAGTAGTTTTTTTAAACTGTAAAACGCAGCAGTATACGTATTATATCGTCAAATGAATAAGCAAGCAATAGTTATACTTGCATGTCTCTGTGCGTCAAAGAAAATAACAGTAATGAACTTGAATGGGTAAGAGAAGAAAATCGCACCTAATATGTTAAAAACAATAATTAATTATAACAGAATATTATTTATTATGTAGACCAGTCTTACCAAGGGGTATCGTATTACCCAGTACTAACTGAGTTGTGGAGATCTAATAGGCAGTCGCTTCAAGTAAAATACTGGTATTTAGTTGCATCCGGTTAGACTGGAAGCCGACCCCAACATAGCTGGGAAAAGGCTAGGCAGCTGATGATGTAAACCATTAAGTAACATTAACAAAAAAACAGAAAACACTAAATAATTAGCAACGAAAATAATCTATACTATATAATATTATTATAAAGAGGTAAGTTTGTATTTAGGGGATAATATTGAAAGTGAAATAATTTTCGGAATCGGATCAGTGGTTCCGACCACTGATCCGATTCCGAAAATTATTTCACTAACGGAAAGCTACATTATCCCCGAGTATCATAGGCTACATTTAAAATATTCCCGTGGGTTTATTTCCTCGCATAACGGTAGCGAAGCCAAAGCTAGTAATTAATATTGACCAATTTCGTTCCTTGCCAACAGATGTCAATTGCCGTCTCAATTATTTCTATAGTTCGATAGGTCATGCTGCCCCGTTATTATATGACGTATTTCCTCCCACACAGCTGCCACGGGAAGTGAATACAATGCAACCCAGCTAATTTACAGTTACCAACTGCCATTATAATCGTGCAATTATTTGCTAAAAAGGGGAGTTTGACGGGTAAATTAGGGATCCAACCGCAAATTGTAGAGTTCTTGTCATTAGCTACTATTTTACTTCAAATTGTGGATTGTGAACTTCCGTACACACACTATAGTATCTTCGTGTTTCAGACACTGTATACTTATTAGGAAATATAGTATCTAAATGCTACAGGTACTTACACTTTTACTATCAATCATACTCATTGCTTATAATATTTACTTTTACATCTGATGTCGCGCCTTGGCGACAACTATTTTTGTTGGCAGTCTTACTATCGATCTTATTCGATTTCTTATCTTTGATTTTGCTGAAATTAAATATAAAATCTAATAATTTTCAATGTTTACTTTTCTGTTGACATTAAGAATAAGAATAAGAATAATTTATTTTTAAAACAGCAGGTATTACAAAACTGTACAACACACACACACACACATTACGTCAGTTGTCAAGCTGTCAATTACTTTTTCTCGAATTTTGTGTCATAGTTCTTCTTAGTGGTTAGGACTAAGAAGGTCACTTTTGATTTCTGTAATTTATTTTTATTAATATGTTAGCTCAAATAATATAATCTATTGGTGATTAGGTACTATTGTTTACTAGATAACAGTAATTCATCTTAAGTTTATATAATTAATTAACACGCTCACAGAAATCTTCTAGGAAGTTTTTAACTAAATAATACAGGCCGTTTTTAATACAGGCCAGTCACAGTTTTTGATTTTCAAAAACTGAAATTCGAGAAAATTAAAAAGAAGTAAAAATGAAACAGTTGATATGAAAAACGCTGAAAATCAGAATATAAAAGGGACGCCAGAATCATTCCCGGAGTTGAATATTGGTTGCTGAACTAGAGCCACTGAAGTCTCCTGGCAAAAGTCACCTGGTCTCTCTCTCTAAAGAGCCAGAAGTCTCTTAAAAGGTTCCACTCTTGAACCCTCTGCGCCCGTAATCTACGTGTTCTTACACATCAGGAGCTCTACAAGCCCTGGTGACACGAGGACGCCGCAACCTGACCAGGGAGTTATTCTCCACTTCGCCCGTTCTTCACGCCATACTCCCAGTGGACGCCATAACCTGACCTGGGGAGTTGGTTTCTTTACTTTACATCAAGACCTGCAAGTACTGTAAACCTAAAATTTCCTCTGTTGAGCGTGCAATAGTTAGGTATTTTAAATAATTATTATTGTATTTATTACCTTTTTAAATTAAATGGTCAACTGCTTACTTTCTTTTAATATCAATAGTAGTTACATGACAACACACATTGGTGTCGATTCTGTTGTGCACAAACTAAACTTAATTTAGGCTATTGCTATCTTTTACTAAAAGACAGTGCGAGAAAAGGACGGCTATAGGTATGAACTAAGTTAGAGATGTCAAACTAGTTTATGCCTTGCGCTTCACCGTGTTTTTAGTCGACATGTTTTTACGTGCACCCTTCATTTGTATGGAAATATTAGTTCCAACTAAATTTGACAGCTCTAAATTACGTCCGTCTCATTCTCGTTTTATTAGAGAGAAAAAGATAACAATAGCCTAAATTAAGTTTAGTTTGTGCACAACAGAATCAACACCATTATTGCGGCGGCAGAATCTTGTATCCGTCAGTGGTGTCGATTCTGTTGTGCACTAACTAAACTTAATTTAGGCTATTGCTATCTTTTTCGCTCTATTAAAACGAGAAAGAGACGGACGTAATTTAGAGCTGTCAAATTTAATTGGAACTAATATTTCAATACAAATGACGGGTGCACGTGTCGACATCATCTCGTACTCGAAATCCTTCGAGAGATTTTTTAATTAAATCTGAATTCATTCCAATGGATAATTTTAATAAAAACGGTCGTTTGAATCTGTTGGACTCTTCAATACGGTACAAAATGGGGAGTCTCCCTATGACTGCATGGCGTGAGCAGAGGATTAAAAATAATAGTAAAGCAAAAGATTCGCAATATCGAAATGAAAAGACCAGTATATTATTTAGACCCGGCTCTGCATAACACATTCTGTTTTGACCACGCAGCTGCGGGTACAATGAATGATTTCTACTTTAAATGGACCGTTTAGGGTGACTCCCTTTAAGTTTATAATATTGGAGGACTGTTACTGTACAGTATTGTAATTTGAATCCTTTCCGTTAAACTTGAGATAATAAGATGAAAAGGGTTAATATCCTTTTGTGAAGCCACAGTGTACGTTTTAACTTATTTGCATAAGTGTATAGCGTCAATGTGAGAAGTGCGTCTTAAAAGAATTCCCAAGTACATCTCAGGGCGATGAGCTTTTGTTCCGTTTTGTATAGCGTTTCTTATTGTATGGGGAACAAGTTGAAATGTTAAAGGCTTGTAACAGTCACGTGTGTTGGTTCTCAAGGTAGTTGGTACACAGATGGATGAGTTTGGTCATTCTAAGAGATTATTCAAAGAAACTCCGAAATGATTAGTCGAACTGGTATTACCTCGATGACAAACGAAGAAGGATGATGGTATATGGTCTTTGACTTGTTCAGGGTGACCAATCTTTGCTTTGTGCTATAAATAGAACGTTGAAAAGTGCACATTAAACCGTTATTCCCGGCTGCCATTCAAATATCTTCAACAATCGTTATGGGCTTTCTGACAACCAGTTCTACCAATTGATGTCATGGCACCCAGTAAATGGGTTGAGGAGATCGTACAGGCTGCAGTCGCTCCATTTAAAATAATGGAGTAACGCAACCTAACCATAACGGATACTAGTGAGTAAATTGTATCCGTTACGGTTAGGTTGCATTAATCTTGTTCCCAACATAACTCAGATAATACTAGGCAGTTGATATTACCACTAATTACTACATATAGTCTCCTTGTATCGCATCCTCTTATGGACAGTCAAAATAAAAACTCAAAATTTCACAAAGGGCCCATGTCTAGTTATTCGCAGCACACGCATACAGCAGCAACGATTCGAAATTAATACACATTGGAAGCACAACAACCACCATCCAATATTCGCGAACGGCTAATTGGCCACACTCCATCCCCCTCTCATAGTAACTTTTAATCCGACGCATGCATTATTCTGACTCCCCTTGTTACTTCGAAATCAAGAGCTTGAAAATTGAATGTACAACAGAAAAATATTGGAGAATTAATTTTATTTTATGTTCAAGATACAGGTTGCGAGGGGGACATCGTCGCACAATCGATTACCCATATTCAGTACATTATTCCAAACGTTCCCAGCGGGAATTTAAAAAAAATCTGCTGGCCCATTCATTTTGACCGCAACAGCAGATATAATCAGTTTGATAGGTTTTGAATGATTTAGTGAATACGTAATAATCATTTGTGCGTCGATGTTCCTTCCACGTTTTATAATCTTTATGTTTTCACTGTTGGTTTTTTTTTTCTACATTTTGTTTACAACAAACAACAACAGCAATTTAGATGTAAAAATAATCCTATCTGTAAACCTATCTTCCTTGATTTGAAAAAAGTGTCCATGGAGTCTCTTGCCCATTCTCGTCCATGAGAAGATACGGTTTGGAATGAGCATCTACAGTGCCAAAAGGGGGCCCTGAATCAAATAAATCTTTTAAAACTGAGATCATGTCAGCGGCGAATGGAGAGAAGCATGATTGGTGTCACTAAAACAGATCGGTTAAGAGCAGTTGAAAAACGATCCAGAACAAAAGTAGAAGATATAATAAAAAAAAGGAAGACAGTTGAAATGGAGATGGACAGGACACATGACGAGAGATAGTAAGTTAAAATGGACAAAAATTATAACAGAGTGGCAACCTCGCGATGGCAAAAGGAAAAGAGAAAGACAGGCAAAGAGATGGATAGATGACTTGAAAAAAAAATTGGAGGCGCTACCTGGTCTAGAAAAGCTAGAGACAGAAATGAGTGGAAACAGCTGGAAGAGGCCTATGTGTCACAGGACACGCTGATCACAGGACACGCTGATCACTAAACCGGAATACCCGAAGTGTTACATTTAAGAATTTTTATATTTTCAGCAATAAAAGCTTAATAATTATTATTTTATTTACCTATAGTTATTGCAAATCAAAAACTGTTGAAATCTTGAGTTTAAAGTTAAAATAAATAAATAAATGACGTCCCGAATTGTATTATCGTTTAAACGCGTTGCGGCGTCATACGCAAAGGAGGCTGACGTTATAACGCTTATATACCAGGACACAATAATCTGTAGGAGATAAAACGCGCTGTTGGCCTGAGAGGGGTGAAAAAGAGAGATAGCATGAAGAAAATAGAGACCGCTGCTTATGACGTCATTTGAGTAGGGATGGTCGTGGTTGCTAGGTCACCAAGTACGGCAACGACCGGAAAATCAATAGGCTGTTGAACTTTTGCCATTGAACTTTTGACATTGAACTTCTACGATTCTTGTAGGTACTGTAGGTACAGCATAGCTCTAAATCTGAAGTTTAGTAGAAAGCCACGTAAAAATAAACCTTTCTGAATTAAATTGGGTTTAAGTACCAGTCAAAATACGGTTTGTTAAAATATTATTTTGTACTAGCTGTCGCCCGCGGCTTCGTCCGCGTGAAGTTCGTTAACTGTCCCAGGCGTTACACTACCGGGATACAAAGTATCGTATATGTTAATCCAGGTTATAAACTATCTGTGTGTAATTTAATCCAAATCCGTTCAGTAATTTTTGCGTAAAAGAGTCACAAACATCCATCCTTCCATCCTCACAAACTTTCGCATTTATAATATTAGTCAGATAATAATCTTATCCAAGTTTACACATAAACAAATACTCCCTAAACAGTCAATAGTTCGGTAATGTGGTTAACAAATTAAACTGTTTCTCTTAAATTTACTCGACATTATTATTGCCCGTTTCTATTAAGGTTCACACCAAGTAATAAGTACCTAAGACAAAATATGTATTTAAAAAACTAATTACCAAAAAGACATAGCAAAAGCCGCAAAAGATATTTAAAGTAAGTTCATTGAAATGTTGCTGTTTTTTGGTGGCAGTATTTATTACTTACAGTAGTGTACCTAAAAGTTACAACATGTATTCATGCCTTTCAAAACTAGGAACGTTAGTAGTAACATTACTAGTGCGCTTACAACGTAATATTTAAATTATATGTTGAAAGAAAGAAAATACATTTATTTGGCACACGCCACAAGTGCACACAGAACAAAAATAACATTAAAATAAAACAAAAAAAAATAAAAAACAAGAAAACTTAAATCTAACCAAAAAAAAAATGTGACGCCCCACGGCTGCGCCAAATAGGCCCAGTTCATCAAAATGCCGGACAACTAGCACCCGACGTTGGTTTTCAACTGGACCTGGATTAGTGAGGTTATTGATGTGAAGCAGTTTTATATTTCGTGTCAATGGTGGTTGTGAGTAGGTATGAATAGGCAGGTACTTAAATATGTGAAATAGATATTTATAGAAAAAACTAAAATAAACAAATAATAAATTATTATTAAAAACAAACTAGAGTGACTAGGTTAGGTAGGTCTAACTTCGAGAAAGAGGTCAATCGTCGAATCCGACTCGGCTGGGCAGCGTTCGGGAAGTTGCGCGGGATCTTCTCGTCCAACTTACCGCAGTGTCTCAAGACGAAAGTCTATGACCAGTGTGTGTTGCCAGTGATTACATACGGGACCGAAACGTGGCCGCTCACAATGGGCCTCATCAAAAGGCTTAAAGTTACTCAAAGGGCAATGGAGAGGGCTATGCTCGGAGTTTCCTTGCGCGATCGAATCAGAAATGAAGACACACTTGACAAGAGAACCAAGGTTACCGACGTAGCCCGAAGAATTGCCAAACTTAAGTGGCAGTGGGCAGGTCACATTGCTCGCAGAACGGATGGCCGATGGGGCCGAAAAGTTCTGAAGTGTTCGGAAGACGTTGCGTTGGAAGGCCTCCCACTAGGTGGACTGATGACCTGGCGAAGGTTGCGGGAGTCCGCTGGATGCGAGTCGCACGGGACCGGTCAATGTGGCGACACTTGGGGGAGGCCTATGTCCAGCAGTGGACGTCTTTCGGCTGAAATGATGATGATGATGATGATTATTTTGTACTGTTTTTCTTTAAAATTTTGTAATGGATGAATCTTTTGTTTTTACTTTCTATATTTGACATACATCATTTTCTAACATCATTCATTCGACGCCTGGCCGCCGCTGAGTGCACACGTGCGCTCCGCTCTGTCGCTGCCTTGCTCCCGTGCACCCCGCGCCCCCCGACTCGGTTTCGCCGCTGCGCTACGTCAGTAGCATCCGCCGCCTCGCCGAGCTCCGACGGCCCCCAGCCCGCCAAGTCGTTGTGCTACTACAGTCTTTGCCTTGTGCTTGGACTTAGTCGCGCTGCGCCGTGTTGGATTAACTACTTGTAGTTAATTCGATATGTTAAATACTGTCTTTTTCAAGACATATTTCCTTAACGTCAATCGTCAAAACCACGTCCGCGTTTTTTGCCCTTCAGGTGAAATCCACGATTTTGTGGTTCTTGACGGAAACCTCACGGTGTTAACGAAGTCAAGAGGGTGGTGACCCGACACACCCGCCGATCCCCTTCAGGGTGAGGCAACCCGTTGGAAGGGCTCTGACTGTGGCCTTGGGGGATCTCCTAGTCGCAGTCTGGTAGCATCTAATCCCCGTTTGTCCACAGCTGCACCCGGGACGTCAGGGTGTCTCTACCCCAGCGGCCCGGATCGGTCGCAAGTCCCATAGGGCCCTGCCGCAAAATAAGATCGGCGGCAGGTTTACAAGCTTAAGACACACCATAGCACTCACTTCCCTGTGATCCCAACAGGGAGAGAACACATCCCTGGGTTATCCCACCCGGGGAGTTAGGTTTTACAGTGTTTTCCGGCCCTTCTGGCCATTCAGACAGCAGTGTAGCTGGCGAGTTTGTTTGTGTTTTTCTTCTCGCCAGTGGAGCACTAGGAAAAACACAAGGGGTAGGGGTAGGGGGGGGGGGGGTTTAAGGGAACTGTCTGCCCTTGGGGATTACGTTTCCACGTACCTCCTCGGGATAGGTTTGGTTAGGACTAGGCATAGGTTATGTTTTAGCTCCCTCCCTTTAATTACTCTGCCATAATGGCAACGCCCCGAACCGAGGAATTAAATTCCTCGCTAGGAGTGCTTCTCAAGCGTCTGCTAGCGGACGATAACCCCTACATTAGGGAAGTTTATGATGGGCTCCTTGAGCCATTTAAGAAGGAGAACTGGGGCAAGCCTGACGACTCCCACTCAAGATCTCCCTCTCCTATTCCCCGACCCAACTCCGCCGATATGGACGTTGTAGTCAGCCCCGAAGCCCCCGATAGCTCTCCCGAGTTGGTCTCCTCCTCTGTCCTCACCATCCGAGCCAGAGGAATTCCAACTCGTCCAAAACGGGAAAAGAAAAAAGGCGAGGAAATCAAATGCCGGAAAGGCCAAGAAGGCTGTCACGGCATCTAACGCCCCCCTCTCCGCTTCCCTTTCCTACATCCCCTCTACCGCCGGTGTAGCAGCTCCCTCAGCCGCCACCCCCATCAACCGCTCTCCGAGCCGTACGGCTACTGGCTCGGCTCCTGCCAGCCGCCCGGATAGTCCCATGGAACCGGTTCCATCCCAATCCGCTTCGACCAAGAAGCTCACACCCCCTGCTCTATACATGAGAGAAAAGGGGAAGTGGACTGAAGTGTCCAAGATGTGTGCGGATCGCAAGATCCAATACACAAGCGCGACTTCTACCCAACAGGGTATAAAAGTCAAAGTCCCCACCTCCACCGACTACAGACAGTTGGTGCACGCCCTTCGTGGAAGGAATATCGCCTTCCATACCTTCTCCCTCCCAGAGGAAAAGCCGACCCGAGTGGTCATCAGGCGGATCCCGAAGGAGATCCCTGCCCAGGACATCCTGGAGGATTTAACCTCCCAGGGCATCCCCGTCTCGGCGGTTCACCGCCTCCACAAAAATAGGTCCCCAAGGGGGTGACGAGTACGACATGGTGCTCGTCATCTGTGACCCAGTCGAGGGTCACCACCCAATCTTCAAAATTAAGTGCGTCTGCTCCTTATCGGGCATCTCAATCGAGAGGCCCAAAAAGCAGAATATAGTCGGGCAGTGTCATCGCTGCCAACTATACGGCCATAGCCAAAAACATTGTTACGCACCGCACAGGTGCGTAAAATGCCTAGGCGAACACGCCACGGCAGATTGCCCTCGTCCCAAGGACAGGAGTCTGTGTACAGAGCCGCCTAGCTGCGTGCTATGCGGTCAATCTGGCCACCCGGCAAACTACAGGGGCTGTCCCAAAGCCCCCAAACAATTCGCCAACAGACTGGCGAATCGCGCTCAAGCCCGTCAGCAGAGGGAAAGCCCCTTGACGAAAGCCCCATCTAAAGACCTCCCTGAGCGTCTCAGCCCACAGAGGCCCTCTCCGTGGAACCAGCTCAACCACCAGCGAGCCTTCCCTGCCCTGGTGAAATCCCAGCCCAACCCGATGCCAATGCCTGGCCTCATGGACAACCCACTCCCAGTGCCCACTCCAGTGGCTCGGTCCCAGATCCCTCTTCCCACCCCTAGCCCCCCTGCCTTCTAACCAGGAAGAGGAGAGTACCATCGACACCCTCATGAGGTTCCAGGTATTTATCTCACCTGAGGCCGACTGCTTAGCAGCCGAGCTCAGGTCAGCTAAGGACCTGAAACAGATATGGGATGTATACGCGAAATATCCTAGGATCGCGGAAGCCCTTTGTAACCTCAACCAAACTCAGTAATGGATATCACACCCGTAGCATCGTGCACCTAACCCCGGTCCCTATAGTTAGGCTTTTTTAATGCTAATGGCATGGGAGGGCAACGCGACGAAATCGCGTCCTTCCTTCGCGATTATCAAGTAGATATTTTCCTCATCCAAGAGACTTTTCTAAAACCCAGCAATCGTGATCCTAAAATTGCCAACTATCGTTTAGTTCGCAATGATAGGACACGTTGTCACAAGGGCGGTACGCTCATCTACTACCGCAAGGAACTGCACTGCATCCCAATCGACCCCCCTCCCCTAGAATCCCTACTGGAGGTTTCAATCTGTCGGCTAGCCATGACAGGTCATCAACCGATTCATATAATGTCTGCCTATATGCCCCCCTCAAACACGTCTGAGAATCATAACCTCCTGGTTAATGATCTCACCAAACTCTTCGGCATGAGTAACTCCGCTATCATAGCGGGTGACTTCAACGCCAAACATCCCGCCTGGAATAGTAGAATGACTAACCCGAGAGGGAGAGTCGTCTGCGATCTAGGCCAGTCAATTAATTTCGATCCCATTGCTCCTATGGAGAACACTCACTATCCCGATACCACTGGTTATCGTCCTGATGTGCTCGATATAGCGCTGCTCAAGAATGTTAGCCTTAGGTTACATTTAATTGAGACGCTACACGAGCTTAACTCTGACCACCGCCCAGTGCTCATGTACCTAGTTTCTCGCTCGGGTATCTCTGACCCTATCCAACCCACTCCTACCACCCTAATAACCGACTGGAAGAAAGTAAGCGATATGCTGAAATCCGACAAGTCACCGCACCTAGACGGTATCCCCGACCACATTGTCTCAGTCGCAGACACCGAGGCCGCTATCGACTCGTTTACAGTCCACGTGCAATCCATTTTAAAGGATTGCTCTCGGGAAGTCCCAGTGTTGAGTGATCAACCCTGGAAACTACCCGACGACATCCATGAACTGATAAACGAGAAGAACGCGGCCATACGTGCCTATAGCGTCTGGCCCTGCGATGAGAACAAAGCTCACATGCGTTATTTGCAGCGTGCTGTAAAGAAGCGCACTAGTGAGTTTCGTTCGAATCAATGGGACAAGATGCTCAGCGAACTGGAGCCAACACACCAAGCCTTCTGGCAACTTCAGAGGAAGCTGAGGTCCTCCGAGGAGGCCTCTTCTCCACCTCTCATCCGTCCTGACAAGAGCGTTGCTTTTGACGGCTCTGAGAAGGCAGAATGCCTGGCCGACAGTTTGGAATCACCCATGTGCTCCCCTAGCACCCTTCCAGTAGACAAGCAGCACCTCGATGAGGTGGATGCAGAAGTCGAACGAAGAGCTGCACTCCCTTCCGTAGAAGACCCCGACGATCCCCTCCCTCCGGTCACTCCAGACGAGGTCAAGGATATAATTGACAAGCTCAAGCCTCGGAAATCCCCAGGCGCCGATGGCTTCACCAATAGGATTTTTAAAACCCTTCCGCTCAGCTCATAGTCCTCTTGGCAGCCATCTTCAATGGCGCCTTGAGCAACAACTTGTTTCCCCAAGTGTGGAAAGAGGCCACCGTCATCGGTATTCCCAAACCTGGGAAACCGAAAGCTCAGCCTTCGAGCTACAGGCCGATCAGTCTCCTGAGCGCGCTCGGCAAAATCTATGAGAGACTTATTTATAAGCGACTCAGAGATTATGCCGAGACAAAAGGCCTCATTCCCGACCAACAGTTCGGTTTCAGAACCGAACATTCTTGTATACACCAAGTCCACCGCATCGTCGAACACTTGAGCGCTGGTTTCCAGCGTGGAGCGATGACGGGGGTGTTGTACTTCGATATAGCGAAAGCCTTCGACAAGGTCTGGCACAACGGCTTATTATACAAGCTGTACAAACTCGGCGTGCAGGACCGTCTCGTTCTCATCTTACGAGACTTTCTGTCGGATCGCACCTTCCGCTACCGCGTGGGAAAGTCTCTATCTTCTCCCCACCCCATCCGAGCCGGAGTCCCTCAGGGCTCCGTCCTCTCTCCTCTAGTTTTCACGCTGTTCACCAGCGACATCCCAACGAACAAGAAAGTTCAGGTAGCCCTATTTGCCGACGACACGGCTATTTATTACACCGGCCGATCTCAGGTTTACATCCATCGTGCACTTCAACAAGCCGCCGATTCACTCGGCGCTTGGTTTCGTAAGTGGAGGATCGAAGTAAACCCTGAGAAGAGCCAGGCTGTTCTCTATCAGAAGTTACGCCATCAGCGACCGTCTCCTGCCCCCATCACTATGTTCGGCAAGCCTATCCCTTGGGAGAAGCAAGCCAAGTACCTCGGTGTCATCCTCGACGAACACCTGACCTTCGCGGCTCATACCAAAGCAGCTCGTAACCGAGCAGCCTTTGCCTTGAGCAGACTCCACTTCATGCTAGTCAAAAAGAGCAAGTTGTCACTCAAGTGCAAGTTGCGTCTTTACACAGCAGTTATCCGACCTATCATGACATACGCTTGTGTCGTATTCGCTCATGCCCATCCCCGCCACATCCACAGGATGCAGACCTTGCAGAACCGCTTTCTCCGTAAGATCACCGGAGCACCCCCTTACGTCCGTAACGATAGTCTTCACCTAGATCTTAGAATCCCCACTATTCAGCAATTCATGAAACGTCTTGCAAAGCGTTTTTTCGACTCCTCTATTAAGCATAGGAACCCCCTGATCGCATCGGCCGCCCGATACGACCCATCGCGTATCAGCTCAGTCCGCCGTCCTCGGCACACTCTAGTCACCCCCGACGACGCTATTACCCTCTTACAGGAGAGTAGCAAAGACACCCGCACCGTACGTAGAAAATACAAATACAAACCGAAGACATACCGACCTCGCCGCCGAGGTCCGGCGCGTAATCCCCGATCAATTCCCCCCCGACCTTTGCTAGAGCCAGCCCGCGATGCTGAGCCAGTAATGTCAAACGAGCCCCTAAATAATGACACTCAGATCCAGCCTGTCCCTTTGCTGCCCCCAGCGACGCCCTAAGCCGAGGTTCGTACCCCACAGGGGGTGCCCTTAGGCGTGGTCGCTTAGTTTTTAGTTAACATGCCCCTGGCTGGAGGCCTTAGCTTCAAGGCATCCACAGGTCTAGTCCGGTTAAGCAGTAGCCAGTCTCTTCTAGACTGAACTGCGAGATGCCATTCCCAAAAATAAATAAAAAAATCTAACATCATTTTATTTTATTGACTTTTTATTCTTTTGACTTATATTGTAAGTGTGGAATCTATTGTTTTTATATTCTTTATTTAACATCTTTTAGCATGTATTTGATTGTAATTCGATGATTTATATTGTAATTCCATGATTTATATTGTAATTATATGATTTCTATTGTAATTCTTTTATTTTTATAATTTAGTGTAAAATTTCGATACAATGTAAAAATTGTTACTGAAATAAATGAAATGAAATGAAAATTATTGCCATAAATTAGGCAATAATTTCATCTTCTGTGCTGCATGTTAGTGGCAAGCAAAGCAAGCTTATGAATCAAAATCTTAGAGAAATAAAACACAAAGTAGAGGCTATTTGTTTATTTGTTATTTTAACATTATTCCCCAAATTTCTTCAATTGGTGTCTGGCGTCTAGGTGTCGGTGAAGGTCTGAAAACAAAAAATAATCTCTTTAATTGAAATGCAGTGACCAGCTACTTTGCAAGTTTGTCATGCGTCATATTCTTTGTTATTGGTAAAATAGAATATGCACGTACGGTAGACCAAGCTATGTGGTTCACATTTTACAATGTAATTAGCATGTAAAATGTAATCCAAATAGCTTGGTCGACCGTACATTTCACGCAAATAGTCGTCAAAATCGAATCGAACTAGCTTATTATTTGCGTTAAAACAGTTGTCATCTATATGCAGAAATAAAAACAAAATTGCATTTGGCATTATTGTTGTTGTGTCAAATAGATTTGCTACTTTAATTACCATTTCCAAAAAAAAAACACCTTCGCGCCTATAGTCGGCGGTGAATGTTTTTTTTTTAATCTCGGCAAAGAAATATGCGACTTCATGGGTGGCGGAAATATTTTTTAAATTGTGTTTATAAATAAATAGAATACCTATCATAGATAAACATGAGTTACCTAACTAACACAATTAACTAACAGAATTAACATTCATTTGTGTTCTAAATTCAATAATATATTTTTTTTTATTTTTATATAGGCTGTTTAGCGGCTTCATATCTTTGCCTCTTTTTCAACTCGCGAAAGAAAAGCGCGGAATAAAAGCATATTATATAATAGTTTCCTAAAAAATCTTAGTTATATAACCGCGAAACGTCAGTTCATGAGTGAGAACAACTCCTAAATTACGTACCTGCGTGACTGCATCAGTACTGTACCCACTACGTACTCGTAGGTACTGTAGAGGTGCACTTGTCACCGAGTGAAACTTATCACCGAGCACTTGAATACGTTGAGGTAAGCACAGGCTCACCTCAACGTATTCAAGTGCTCGGAACGGCTCGGCATGAGAACAGTCTCGTGGTGTCCATTGTGGTGGTCCATTCCACGATCCGCTGCAAACTTCTACAGTCAGACTCCGTCTTGACAGCAATTTGTGGTCTGCGAAAAACAAACAAGTTCCATTTTTGATAATTAGTTTTGGTAAATTGTTAACAACGAATTGCTGTCGGTAATGCATATAGCTCGCTGTTTTTTTTTTCCATTTTGAGATGTAATATCCTCCGAGTATACATTTATTTTAACATAACATAACATCGCGCCTGTAATCCCCGAAGGTTGGGCTGAGGTGTACCGAATAGTACCTACACTCCTTAATAATGATGATAACCACACCACTAGACCAACGAGGCAGTCATTTATTTTATATTGTTAACAATATATGAGACCTTGGATTACCATGACATGTATTGTACATTTCAACAGCTATATATATATACAAGCCTTATTAAGGCTTATCCCTAATAAAATGGAACCTAACACACATAGCTGTTGAAATGTGGGTGTACTGTGTACAGTCAGCCGATGTGTACATCTGCTGACTCCCTCAGAGCATACAGGCATGATGTTATGTTATGATGTTGTGAAAACAATAAACATCCAAGCGATTGCAGCAATCACGACCGATTTGCTGTGTATAATTGAAGGGTTCAATTGTGTTTCTCCGAAGAGTAGCATTTGATCTTCACCACATTAAAACGGGACCACCGCGAAGTTTTTTTTTTTATTTCTTCCAAACAAAAAAAGAATCATCGAAATCGGTTCACATTTTGCGAAGATATCGCTGAACAAACACACAGAAAGAAATCTGCCAACTTGATAACCTCCTCTTTTTGAAAGTCGGTTAAAAACAGCACGCGGCGGTCCCTAACCTACTAATATTGCGTCGTTTACTTTTTGTTTCCCTATGTGATCAGTATTGTCATAGAATACATATAGGTAACTAATTGTACAAAATGTGCAATTTTTACTTATAAATATAAAAAGAAAACTTAAAAGATCCTATAACCTGGAGCTAATGGCCTCCAATGTTACTGCGTGGAAATAAATTTATTGTTCCGGTGCTGGGGCTGCATTGATTCAATCTCTTTGTGAAAATATTGTAAGTAGGGCCGGGCCACTCTAGAAATAAGTATGATAAAATTACAAATAAAATAACTTACAATTTACTTGTAGTCCTGCTTTGTAAGCCTCCAGCATGGCAAGCGTCCAGCTTGAATCATAAAGTAAGGCAGCAATGGACGCGTATCTGAAAAGATGTGACAGTGTTCTGTTAGCACCAAAAATATATCAAACAAACTAGCTTTTGGAGTCCGTCATCAGCACAGGAAGCTTGTAGAGATTTTTTTGAGCTTACCTATTTATAGATATGCTGTCTGGAATATTTCGCCACAAAATCGGTTGGCTGCTGGGACCACGCCCTTGGGACGAACTTGAGCCTGCAACATATTATAATTAAATGATATAACGCATGCAGTTAATATAAGAATATTAACTGCACATATTATAAAAACACTTCAATCACGTTTTAAATCACTAACTTGCTGTATTCAGGCGCGGCTTGGGTAGATTTTGAACGATTTTATAATTTATGAGGCACATGAGCGTCTCCGTGACCGATCGAATGCTTTGTGAAGGGACGGGCGGGTGTGAGCGTTGCCAGACAGACGCGGCTTACGGTTTTTTTTGGGAATCAATACAATGGCACATGCGCATTTACTTGGATAGGGTGAGGGAACTTACTCAGTGGGGAGGACTGAACAAATAATCTAAGGGCTTTTTCAGATGAGCTACAATAACTTACACACCACAGTGGCAAACAATATTTTAAATGGACAAAACATTACTTGGTTTATCATAATTACAATGCAACCTGCGTGCCCCAGTTTGAAACTTCATTTCAATACAATATTATTAATTATTTGCTTATGTCCGCGGCTTCGCCCGCGTGGCGTTCGATAATTGTCCCATATCGAATTAAAATCGAAAACCATCGAAATATATGGCGTTGTGATTGCTATCAGCACACCTTTGATAGCTTTAATCTCGGAAACGTGTCGCTTTAGAAGATGTTGTCTCAGAAAAAACTTATTTGTATTGATGCCAGCTATCCATTTATATAAGTCTTATACGTGGCCACTACATAAAAAAATCAAAATGGCGGCAGTTAATCCGGCCAAAAAATTGAAACCCCTCATACTATGTTTTCAAGTTTGTTGTCATTTCACATATTAGAGTCAGTTGATAAAGTGGGGTCTCAAATATGACGTCTCAAAAACTTCAAGCAATTTATCAGTGCCAACACAACGTAGTTTGTTGTTAGAGATGTATCTCTAGCGCCACATCGAAAAATATAAATCATATTATTGGTCACAAGCGGGAAACAGCAGTGTTGTCAGAAATAAATTCAGAAAAATGGCCCATGTGAACATAGCTTTAGATACGAATACAAGAAGAAAGAGATGACAGAAATGAAAGGACCTATTTACGGGAAAGAGATAGAGAATACCGATGGGGCGCCGCACAGAATTTTCGAGCTGTTTACCTAATTGAATGATTTAAATAAAAAGAAAAAATCAATCATAGAAAAAGGAGTTTGCTGTGACGTTTGATAGAGGAGAATGGTAGAAGAAAACGCGTTGTGTCGACACTAGAGTAGAGTAGAGTAGAGTAGACAAGAGCATGAATTTGATGATGAGATGATTTTCTCATACACTAGGCTTTCATGTTTCCTTTGCTAATTGGTAGCGTAGCGTTATAGCGTTTTTATGTCCTGAAATGTGCAGAATTTTGCATGTTGTTTAGTTTTGTGTTTTCATTGTTAGCGCTTGTATGTATAAAATAGGCGGCGAAAGAGCACTGCCGGTATTTAGCCGAGGTTGTACACCGTCTGAGAAAGCCTACTCAAGAATAATGCATGAGAAATAATGCACTATCACTACTACCCAGTGCAAATCAGAAACCAGGTAAGGAAAGTGTATATGTGTGCTTTTCGAGTTCCGTTTTCTTTTTTAAATACCAAAATGTTTCACTATCTTTGGCATTCAGTCATTTTTCCCCTACAGACAGGAATACAATAAAAGAGCGGCAGTGCTTCGTACGTTTTCACATTTAAGTACCTATATCTAGCTGCTATCGTATTTCAACGCATGCGCATTAACATGCTATATTGTTACAATATTTGCTGCTAACGCTTCATGAGCCCCTAGTAACGCTGAGGCGTTTTGAGTCGACTTCGTCACATTGTTACCAAAGCGCAATGACGACCTAAAGCTGCTACTGAGGGCCGAGGTGTCCGGCAACGGCAAAATTCAGAGTTGCAAATTGCAAAAATACTTATGAAAATTTGAATATGGCGGGCTACTTCAGCTCATCCTCTTTCCATTTTCAACGAGTACCACTGTTATGAGATCATGATTTATAATAACTCTGTGTAATAGGTTAGATGACCATAAAACAATAATTCCAAGACACCAATCTCTAAAAAAAACGTTATATTGGGCCTGAAATCCCGATTTATTTTCAATTAATCGCCAAATTAGATTTTTAGTTGCTTTGGAATTAGTAAATAGTTGAGTCATTGAGTTGACAAAATAGTGACGTCACAGCGTGCTATTGCCATACAAAATCTATGAGAGAACCGCGTTTTGACAGCTCCTAAAAAGTATGTCAATTATATGGTGTGTCAACTACCCTATTATGATATGAGTCAAGTGACATTCGTAAAATGGTTGGCGTTCGGACTTCGGTTGTGACCGAAACATATTCTAAGCGGACTTTTGGTACTAGGAGCGCAACTCATGCAGGAAATGGTTTTTGGCCGGGTGGCAATACTGACGTAGACATAAGATCAGTGTGTTTACCTCCTAAACTTTAGCGGCCTTATTACAAAAAGCGGTTTAACTAATAAACCTGGTTTAAACTTCTTTAAACCACGGTCTAAACAAAAATGGTATTACAAATCGTGGTTTTGCGATAAACCATAGACTAAATCATTGTCTAACGCTAAACCTCGGCGACCCCTAGTTTAACGATGGTCTAAGTCAATAAATCGGATCAGTCTGTTTCTCTTTTAGGTTATAAATCATCTTTTTCATTGTGTTATGTTGTTTTATCTCGAAAATGGACATTAACATGGTCGATTTCAAATTCATATATGTAATGTATGTTTACTTAATTTTTCCTCGGCACTTCAATTCTAAGATCGTTTTTTTTTTGTTGGTCCATCACATTCAATTATTAAAATAGCTAAAGAAGGTAAACAAAGAGGCAATTGTTCTAATAAAGACTTAAATTCCAAAGCTAAATGAACTTTGTTCAACTTGCGATGGTTTTGTACTTTTGTTTAATGATATGGTTTCATATAACGCGCGAGAATGTTACGTTTCGATACACGTACTTACTTTTAGAAATTAGTACGAAATTAAGTAATGTGCTTAAACGTAAACAAAAATGCTATCGACGAAATAACTAAATAATGTTTATATCCATGCAAAATAACCAGGTCTCAATATTTTTAACACTCCTAAACATCATCTAATCATTAGCGTATTATTAAATCGTTTTCTTTTCTGGGCATACGGAACGTTGCAATTGAATGATGTCATGGTGAACGTATTACATTTGTATTAATCTGTGGTTGATATTTAAACAATGGTTCAAATGACGGTACTAAGAAGTCCACGGTTTTTTTTAAGTTTTGTAATACGAACAAATTTAGACCATGGTTTTGCAGATAAGCCTGGACTTCATAGTCCAGGTTTAAACCAAGGTTTATTCAGCTTTTTGTAATAAGACTGAGAGGTTTAAACACACTGATCTCACGTCAGTACCGAGCACCCCTTTAGAGTCTAAAGGGTGCTCGGTAAATGTAGTTCGTAATAACCGTCTATGTGTGCGTAAGGTGGGAGGGAAGAAAGAGAGAGATATTGCTTTGTGTGTAAGAAGACAAGAGAAGAATATTGTGGTCACAGGGTGGTCTTTGGGAAGGGGTCCGCAAGGGCCGAAGCCTGCCGGGGCTGCGGGACTATTCGAAAGAGATACCGTAGTCCCGGAACACAAAGGGCGATGAAGGAACATGGATGGGTTTTAGTCAGTAAAAGTCTGACACTCCCTCCCGCTCCGCCCAGAGCGGGAGAAGTCATTTGATGATTTCCCATCCAAAAAAAAAAAAAATGGGTGGTCTTTGGAAGCGGAGCTTTCCTCCGCCCTTTTGCATGCAAGCAGTGTGTGTTCTTGCAGTTGAAGTGGCGCCTGTGGTCTCGCGACGATATTGCTCATCTCTTTCGTTTCAACATCTCTCTATATCTTTATCCTTGTCTGTCTTTATTAGTTCCACTAATTGCCACGGGATTTCAGACTCACTTTCAAGCTGGACTACACTTGCGTTCATAAAATATGACACGTAGGAGTTGTAAGGTTTTTCAATCACATAAAACATTTTTATTTAAACTTACATTTGCTTTTTTTCGGTTCCGTACCCAAAGGGTAAAAACGGGACCCTATTATTAAGACTCCACTGTCCGTCAGTCCGTCCGTCTGTCTGTCACCAGGCTGTATCTCATGAACCGTGATAGCTAGACAGTTGAAATTTTCACAGATGTAATACTGTTGCCGCTTTAACAACAAATACTAAAACAGAATAAAATTTATATTTAAGTCCGACTCGCAGTTGGCCGTTTTTTTTTGTTTTTTAAGCTAAATATTTAAAATAGTTTTTGCAACACCTGCAGTTAATTCTAATACTAAATTATTGAACTGAGTTTTGACAAATTAAAGAAACAGCTTTAGAGACAATGAAATGAATTTCACTTTGTTATTGTTACTCAAACTTCTGCGACTTTCTCTGAAACATTTATGAGAATCTTGTCGATGCGCGATAACCGTAGGTTATCCATTCAAAACACAATACAATGGTAAATGCCTAATTTGTTATAACTGACTGATCAATTTTTAAAGTGCAACTTTCGTCTTTGATATAGACGGTGTAAACGGTCCTTGCACGAAGCCATCAACCAAGCATTCTGTACATCGAATAACGCTGCAAAACGACTTGTTTTTGTAAAATGTAGTTTTACTGTACCTAAGACTCAATGTGACGCACTCAAAACATTGTGCTGATGGATGCATATAATTGTACGGGGGTCATGGAGGTATTTAAAGTAAAGTTTTAAGGTATTTATAGTAAAAAAAACTTGCTAAATGTTAGAACTTTGACCCGCGATATCTCCGTAGTTACCTATGGAGATATCGCGGGTCAAAGTTCCGACAGGTTCGCAGGAATGATGGATGGAATGCTTACACACATATCTTTTTTTTCGGGTGGGAAATCATCAAATGACTCCTCGCGCTCTGGGCGGTGAAGGAGGGAGTGACAGACTTTTACTGACTAAAACCCATCCATGTTCCTTCATCGCCCTTTGTTTTCCGGGGCCACGGTATCTCTTTCGAATAGTCCCGCAGCCCCGGCAGGCTTCGGTCCTTGCGGACCCCTTCCTTATTGCTGACTCTCTTTGAGGCGCGCGTGGGACACGAACGCGTCGTCGACACGGCCTGTCGTCATGAGACGGACGGACGGCGAGCTAGCCCATAGCTCCGTCCACAGGCCCGCGCCTACGGTGGCCGGAAGCCACCACGTGGCCCCCGACGCCCGGGGCGTCTCCCGCGGCGGCCGGGACGTGAGGATCTCTCCCTATCACGTTCCGCCACCTCCTTTGCTAGCATGACTGCTTCGCAGAAGGAGGTGACGGCGTCTCATTCCGTCTCGCTCCGGACCATGGATTGTACCAGGGCCGGAAGCGAGAGGTCGCCGCCGCCGATCGCCGCTTCGAGGACACGGCGGTGCTCTGCCCAAGCGGGGCACACCTCCACAGTGTGCGCCACCGTGTCCTCCAGTCGATCCTCACAGTGGAAGCACCCGGGCATCTCCTCCCGCCCGATTCGGTGCAGGAACTTACCGAAACATCCGTGTCCGGTAGGTAAGAACCTGCGTCAGGCAGAAGGTGAGGACGCCGTGGCGTCTCTCCAGCCACTCCTCAAAGAGGGGACTTACCGCCACTATTGTGGCGTGCCCTGCACGGGGTTGCAACAGTCGCTCTCTCCATGCTGCCATGAGATCACGCCGGAAGTCCGTCCGCTGAGCGACAATTTGCCGCGGCAGCAGAGTTTCCCCCCGGCGTAGCGCCTCCGCGCGCCACTCGTCCAGGCGCGCGAGGACTATCGCCTCCAGATCCCATGACAGCAATCCGGCAAGGAGGCTCGCCGCCTCGCGGGAAATTGTGCGGTACCCCCAAACCAGCCTTACAGGTGGTATACACCTTGTATTTCATGTGTTTACGGAGAGCTATTAAAACTATTTAGAAGGCTGCTGAAGTAGTGCATTTTATTAAATCTTGCGGTAGATCCGTTACGATGTATCGGACGAAAAAATGTTGCAAATCGTGTCGGATGGTGAAAAAGTTATAAGGCGGAGGTTCCATCCGTCATACCGATTATTTGTTTGTTCTAGACTATATTCCTGGGAACCTGTTGGAACTTTGACCCGCGATATCTCCATAGGTAACTACGGAGATATCGCGAGTCAAAGTTCTAACATTTAGCAAGTTTTTTTTTACCATAAATACCTTAAAACTTTACTTTAAATACCTCCATGACCCCCGTACTATTATATGCATCCATCAGCACAATGTTTTGAGTGCGTCACGTTGAGTCTTAGGTACCGTAAAACTACATTTTACAAAAACAAGTTGTTTAGCAGCGTTATTCAATGTACAGAATGCTTGGTTGATGGCTTCGTGCAAGGACCGTTTACACCGTCTATATCAAAGACGAAAGTAGCACTTTAAAAATTGATCAGTCAGTTATAACAAATTAGGCATTTACCATTGTATTGTGTTTTGAATGGATAACCTACGGTTATCGCGCATCGACAAGATTCTCATAAATGTTTCAGAGAAAGTCGCAGAAGTTTGAGTAACAATAACAAAGTGAAATTCACTTCATTGTCTCTAAAGCTGTTTCTTTAATTTGTCAAAACTCAGTTCAATAATTTAGTATTAGAATTAACTGCAGGTGTTGCAAAAAACATTTTAAATATTTAGCTTAAAAAACAAAAAAAAAACGGCCAAGTGCGAGTCGGAATAGAATAGAATAGAATACTCTTTATTATGTACACCATAAAAATTACAGATACAAATGTAAAACATTTTACAAAGGGTGACACAATGGGCGGTCTTATCGCTAAAAGCGATCTTTTAAAGACAACCTTAAATATACATTTTATTCTGAATATTTTATTTATTTCATAATGTTTTTGTGGCATGTACGTGCCAAATAAACATATTTTCTTTCTTTCTTCTTTCAAATAACCCGATACAGCTGAATAGGTACCAGTATTTTAAATGCAGCGGTGCGGAGCAGAGGTGGCCCAGTGGTGGCAGCTCCCACTTACGAACACTCAGTCGTGGGTTTGAACCCAGGCAGGCGCATTACGTTGTGTAATTTATTTCATCACCACTACTCTCAAAACCCAAAAATTCGAAGACATGTGACATCTACCAATCCGCACTGGGCCCGCGTGGTAGATTATAGCCCATTCCCTCTCTTAGAGAGTAGGCCAGTGTCCCAGCAGTGGGAACATTAATAGGCTGATGATGATGATGATGATTTTAAATGGAGAGACTGGTCGCAGTAAATGCTGATGATAGAAAATAAAGTAAAGTAAGCCAGCCAGTCAGCACGCTCTGACCTGTTGTTCATATACACCTAAGATTTCTTGGGACAAGCCCGCTACACAATACGTAATACATACGGTGATGAAATAAATTACACAACGTAATGCGCCTGCCTGGGTTCGAACCCACGACTGAGTGTTCGTAAGTCGGGGCTGTCACCACTGGGCCACCGCTGCTCCGCACCGCTGCATTTAAAATACTGGTACCTATTCAGCTGTATCTGGTTATTTGAAAGAAGAAAGAAAGAAAATATGTTTATTTGGCACATGTCACAAAATCATTATGAAATAAATAAAATAATACTTCAATTTAGACAACAGAAAAGAAAAATACTAGAGGCCGACCTCATCGACTGCTGGACAAAGTCCTCAAAGCTATGTACAAGGTACGTCGCGAATGGTGCGCGATTATTCGTCAGGTAAAAAAAACTTCCTAAGTCACAGTAAGGCTCACCTTCTATTTTCAGAAAATAATACTAATTTCTAAGGAAAACACACTGGACCAACACATAAGGCTTGCTAAAATTGTTCTCATTAAATAAGAGCGAATGGTTCCTAAAAAATCTCGCAATTCATCCTAGTTACAAATCACCGCAACAAACAACCCTCTTATCGGATATTATTGATTTTATGGGAGCAACTATGATGAACATCAGGTACGTAGACTTCATCCAGACACCCTCTAATTGAGGGGTGGCCGTTACTCTACATAGACTTTTTATACACACAGCTATGATTTTGGCGAGAGCGAAAAGGACTACAAACATCACTGTCTCTCAAATCAATATTGCATAAGTCACACAGAAGCAGATTGGGTACTAATTATAAGTTATTGCATATGTGTGCGTGAGTCTACAGACTGGATACATAACGACTAATCTCGGTTTCTATAGAGCTCCCTTCGGGCGAGCTACCCTACCTAATATTATTGTACCCTTCTCTCAAATTGACAAGTGCAATTGAAGTTACATGCGAACGGAAAGGTTTTTTAGTTTTTGGTAGTCTGACATGTTTTAATGATGGTGTTACATTTATAGAAAAACGAGTTTTAAAACGAATGTTGGGGATTTACGCTGTCATCACCTATTTAGCGAGTATATTGAGATTTAATTAATGGATGGGTGACCACCCATTACATACCGAACTTCCTCCGTGCCTCGAAAAGCACGTTAAGCCGTTGGTCCCGGCTGTTATTTGTTCATATCTTTGACAGTCGTTACAGGTAGTCAGTGGCCCAAAAGTCTGACAACCAGTTTTACCAAGGTGTATCGTATTATCCAGTACTAACTGGGTTGTAGAGGTTAGCTAGGCAGCCGCTCCATGTTAAGTACTTGTATTCAGCTGTATCCGGTTAGACCGGAAGCCGACCCCAACATAGTTGGAAAAGGGCTAGGCAGATGATGGTTCTAATAAATTGGACAATCATGTTTGCATTATGTCATTGCAATAACTATCAGTTTATCATGTCAAGTAGTCTAAATTTTCGGATTCAATAATGAATACCAAATTACATACATCAAAACTTGATTTATAATCCAGACATAGTGCATGTCTGAATTCTACAACCAAGTTTATTTTTAGTTTACAACCTCTCGTTGCAGGTGACGGTTCTCGTGAGAAACATGTCCTATTAACAAAACAAAGAAATTCTGCAGGTATTGAAACAAACGGCTCAAATATAATAACTTAATTGGTAGCTATTTGTTTGAGCCATTTGGGGTTGAAATACTAGGGTCATGACCCTAGTATTTTGGGATATCGCCCAGTGGTTGGTCGTCCCTTCGCGTGATCAGAGGGCTAGCCTTTTTTTGGCCAAAGAATTAGCGTTGCCATACAACGTGGCAATGCCAGCGTGCGTGCGGCCAGCCTTCTGGAAACTTTTCCTATTGACAGCGACGTGGACGAATTGTTTGATGCCCTGGATTTATTTTCCCATTTCCATTCATCTACATAATATTTCATACTGAATTCAAATAAACATTCAAAAGAAATGAATGTATAAAAATACATGATAATGTATGCTTTCTGAGAATTTGGTTTTGTAAAGCTTTTGTGTGTCTTTTGTCTGTTGATGTTGTCTTTTGTGTGATGTTATGTTAGACGTAACATCACAACATAACGCTCGTTTTCCTGAAAGGTTAGTCAGATATGATTAATACGTTTCAAAAATAGGTACACCCATAGTTAGGCAGTTCTTTTTCATTTGATGAAATATGTATGTTAAATCTTTGGCAATCAACATAATTATTGTCCTAATTTGACTCTTATTTATGTATGTATGCATACATAAATTCACATAATTTTGCCGTGGCAGCTAGGTAGAAACGACTGAACGCTACCTGCTATGGTCTTAAAAGTTATAATCCTTTTGCCTCGTCCACGTTCAATCTGATGTTTGTTGCGCAATCGTAAATACTTACTTACTTACACCCCTAGGGTAACAATGTACTAAACAAGGCTATTAAGCAGACTCGTACCTACAACAATTGAAGCTCCGGCTTTAAAAAGTCAGCTAATTAGGTATTTGCTAAAGGTCCACCTACTTGCTACACGCATCACTGGGTTTAGCGTTAATTAAGAGTTAAAATTCCAACAGTGCAATAATATATTATAGTCATTCAGTTAGGGTACTGTTTATTATTAGCGCAAAACGGCTATTCATTCTGTATTTTGAAAAAAAGAGAAATTTCTCTCTTTGTCATTGTCATGAGACCTAGCTGCTGGAGACGAATAGCATCCGAAATAAAGATAGGTACTCACAGCTAGATTTCCTTTCATTCCTCTTTACATATATAAGTTTATTTTGCTTATATTGTGTAATAAAATTCAAAAGATGTTTTCCTTTGACAGTCAAACAGTCTTCAGGAGTAAAAAAACATCGCGGGCCTGTGGACTGTGAGCTATGGGCTAGCTCGCCGTCCGTCCGTCGCATGACGACAGGCCGTGTCGACGGCGCGTTCGTGTTCTACGCGCGCCTCAAAGAGAGTCAGCAAAAAGGAAGGGGCCGATGCCTGCCGGGGCTGCGGGACTGTTCGCAAGGGATACCGTGCCCCCGAACATAAAGGGCGATGAAGGAACATGGATGGGTTTTAGTCAAAGTCTGACACTCCCTCCTGCTCCGCCCAGAGCGGAAGGAGTCATTTGATGATTTCCAATCCGAAAAAAAAGGAGAAAAAAACATCAACAAAACAAAATGTCATGGTTATGGGCTTGTCTCCTATAAAATGGAACTTTAAACATCATTGTCAAAATGTGGGTGTACTGTACTCCGCTGTGTACACTTTGCGGGATGTTATGTTACGGAATTATTTAACAATCGTAAACATTCTGTTGTTCAGTCTATTATTTAAGAATTCGTCTTTGTCTGTCTCCGAAGGTCAGGTTCAGATCGTCGGTGCCCCACAAAAGATGGGACACTGGATATCGTGTCCTGCCTGTCTTGTTGCTTGCACATCGCAGCTGCTAGACGCTACTGGAAGTGCCAAACTCGTCGCCAAATTTTGGGCTGACTTAATTTAAATTGTCATCGACACGCTACTAAGAACACGCATCAGATTTTCAAAACAGAACCACTACGGAGTAATATTCTTCGACATCGAAACCGACTTACAAAGTGTTTTAGGAACCTCGATATAATTTTTTTACGAGCCTGCAATTGAGGAATACATACTGTCGGACACCATTGTTTATTCGTTTGGAACTGTAAGCGCAGCGGGCAGTTGTCCCGTAACTCGCTATTCTGACGCGCGCCTTTCGGTCTTTGTGTAGTATTTCAATTGTAATATGTACCGTGTTTAAATTAAATCAATAACAGAACTTTGAACTTTTTTATTCTCTCTGTGCACATTCCCAAGAACATTATACGCATCTACAAAATTGGTGACCACACGTGATCAACTGAAGAAGGACATGATAGTGAATTCAGACTTTGTGGAACTTACAATTGTGTACAGATTGAGAACGGGCAACTCTACAGCGCGCAGCGGTCGGTATTGTGAACTCACATTTTTATTGACGAAAAAAAAACAGAAAATGGCGGTGGAAGAAAAGATTGTGTCTACCGATGGATTCACACCAGTCTCAGTACAGTCTCAGTAACAGACAAGAGTCCAGAGTTTTGGACGAGATCGCCGAGAACATGGTTCATCAAGGCGGAAGCGGTTTTGTATCTTCAGAAGCTATCCATTGAAGCAATATATCAGATTTTTTAATGAAGTTCAGCCAGAACGTCACGGAATAAATAACAGACATCTTACTAGAACCGCCCAAAGAAACAAAGTATGAGGAAAATAAAAAAAACAAATATGAACTAATAGCAATTTACCAAGATACTGAGGAACGGCAGATAAAGAAGTTAATAGGCAAAATGGAGTTAGGAGACCAACTGCCATCGCATCACCTCCAAAGAATGAGAGACCGGGCCAGAGGAAGTGTTTCCAATGACACCCTTAAGGTAATGTGGAAAAACCATTTACCACCAGATTCTCAATTTTCAGTACGTGGACTTTTAGTAGTAACTGATGAAGAGGACATGGAGAAATTAGCGTCGATACCGAACAGACCGTAGCAATCGTGGTACCGTGTACTCTGCAGTACAGTAATGAGCCTAATGGCTCATAAGGCTCATTACTTTCGGAGATAAGGGATAGGTAATGGGTATTATCTATTTATGTCTATTTTCTTAAATAGCCTAATTTTAAAATGATAAAAAAGCAAAATTAAGATCCCCACAACAAGCCCTTTTATTTGACATGTCACATGGAGTTTTCAAAACTTTTTATTGTAATTTCCTGCCCTCTAAAAATGACCTCCGTATTCAATTTACGGAAGTGTATCATAAACTAATTTAATAACGATACACGTCCGTGTTTGTCGAAGATATTCATACGTGTACCTTCCATCTTGCGCCGCATTTGCACGTCTCAAAATTAAGGAACTATATTTGTGTGCTGTGACATAATTATCTACCAACAGATCAAGCCCAAGACACAAGTACCTCTGAGGTAAGAATTTCATTACTCTGGGCGAGCGTTCTGATCGTTGCAGCACTTCGAAAAGAATTCTTAGGCTGCCCCCAAATGTTTGGAGGCGTTGGGCCTCGCACTTGTGTTTTATCACCTGCGGACTTGATGATCCATTTACTGCATCAGTGACCGGTGTTCGCATGGCTAAGTTTTGGGCTAAACACATTTGAGCCTTTTTTGCCAGGGATACGCTAATAAAATATGTGTACCAAACTGAATTTTGCCAGTAGCATCTGAGCAAATTGGTTGTGACAGCCGTTTATTAATCTACAAACACATCTAGACGCGTTTCACTGTCCGTAACAGACAGAACTGAACCCTTATTAAATTCGATCGCTCGTGTGCCTAAACACGTGTTAAAGATGTAACAAGTTTAATTGTGGATTTATGAATTACAGTTTCATTTTGTTTGACTGTCTTGGTGGTGTAGTGGTAAGCGCGACTGCTGAGCATGAAATCCGTGGTTCGATTCCCAGGTCGGACAAAGTGCGGTAGGGTTTTTCCATATAATTTTAAGGTAAATTATTAGCAATAGGGTCTTAAATATAACTGTCGAAATATGGGTGTACTATAATAGGGTACACCTCTTCTGCATACCTACGTGCCCTTCGGGGATTTCAGGCGTGGTTTTATGTTATAGTTTCATTTGAATTATGTTGCACGAACGCACTAGAAGGTCTCAGTCCTGCAGTTGACATGAATTGGCCAGTTATAAGCGGGTTAGGTTAAGTAAATAATCTCACGCAGCGAACTGGATCAGAACAGACTCAGTGGAGTCAGATCAAAACACTCAGCAGACCCGTTTCCTTATAAAAATTGTAAGCCAACTTGTAGGTTTACTGTTAAGAATCTTCTGTTTAGTGATCTAAAAATGGGACATGGTATTGAATCAAGAAAAAGTAGAATTCGTCGATGAAACTGTTTTCTTGGAAATCACGCTCGACTCAAGGCTACAATGGAGTCCTCATCAACCGACTCGTCGAACAATTCTTGCTTGCAGTCGTTGCTGGTAAAGATGACCATATCATCGGCAAAGCGCAGATGGGCTGGTACTTCAACATTAATGTATACATACATCTTCCAAGCAGGCTGTGAAGAGTTTAGGTGTATCTCCTTTTCAACTGACTTCCAAAAAGAGGAGGTTCTCAATCCGACAGTTTTTTTTGTGTCTGTTACCTCAGGACATTCGACTGGGTGAACCGATTTTAATTTGGTGAACAGCTGATGCTGATCTTTGGAGATATACAATGGAACTCTTCAAAAATAGACAGCAAATCTGCCGTGATTTCTGCAATCGCTTGTATGTTTATTGTTTATACAACATCATGACGTAACATCACGACTGTATGCTTTGAGGGGTGCTAGTTTATCTAGCGACAGGTAGGTTAAACTAGGGCTCTGAATCTCTGCAAACGTCCGAAAAAAAAATTTTGCTTCCGGTGTTACTAGGATTCCATAAACGTGGAAGCGATAATACAACCTGCCGCCTGCATGACGTATCGTGACGACAGCGGTCCATCGAATTCAATCAGTGTCCAGCTTCGATCAACAATTAGCAACGTGTTCAGTCTGCAAACATGCGTGGTTTACACCCACAAACACAAAATACACTCGCACCAACTTATTTGCGAAGTGGTGGAATTAGAAATTCACGTTATGTGTAGGAGCTTGTGGCAAAATAGTAACAACTGCTCGGGTCGATTTTCAGGTAAAGGGTGGGTGAAAATGGATGGCCACCCATTACATACCGAGCCTCGAAAACCACGTCAAGCCGTTAGTCTCGGCTGACATTTGTAAGATCTATGTGAGACGTAACAGGCAGTCAGTAGCCAAAAGTCTGACACATTTAAACTCATATACACAAATAGCCAGACCCGGAACAACTACCTGTAAGTCATACAAATATTTAAATCGTGCCGGGAATCGAACCGGCGGTACGCAGCGCAATAGCCAATTACTCAGCCGCTGCGCCAATCTTGATACTCAGAAAACTCAATTGGAAAATCTTTTGGGTTTAATGCAGGTTAAAGCTATAAATACATTTGTCGCACCAGGTTGCCATGAATAACAGGATGTTGCCCCCCTTTTTTTAACACGACGTGTACGAACACTTGGACACGGGACCGTATCTTTCATCTGTATGCACGTGTGCGACAGGCAAAAGCGAAATCTGAAAGAGGAAATGCAATAGCAATAGAAGGGGTACAGCAACACTTGCATACATTCAGTGGTGGTAGTGGTTTCATTTAATCTCTCACCGCTCTTCTGTGGTCATGGATAGGGTAGGCGTGCCAGGAATACCAGCATAACATGAATCACGAATAGTAGATCTAGGATCCCAGGCTACTTTACGTTATTGGCGACCTCTCTCGGAAAGAAAAGTAATTAATTATACGGATAAAATTTTAGAATTTTAAAGAATTAACAAAAGCATGTACATGAAGGAGGTACCTAACGATGTAGGAAACCTAGTAAAGTCCAAGATACGTCCAGCTGCGTCAGCACTGTTTGCATATTTATGTGCCATGCCTACCTGGTTTTTTGAAAGTGAATTCTTAATCAAGTATATTGCTTGAAATGTAAGATTTTTAAATCTTCCCAGCGTTACGTTGTCAAATTAAATGTTGTAAATTTTAATTTTAAGACATTGCGCGTCTACATTTTAGGGAAATCTCTCACCGACTGGTCGACACTTCGCGTGATCAGAGGGCTGCCTCTTTCTTTAGCCAAAGAATTAGTATTGCCATTCGACGTGGCAATGCTGCCAGTCTTCTGGGCACGTTTCCGGATGACATCGATGCGGAGAAGTCTTTGACGCCTAAGTGTCCTATTGTAGTCCTTGTATAATATTTAGATACTTACTTTTATTATTCTTTTATCATTATTTTAATTCTATTTGTAGTCTGTATATATAATATACATAATAACCTTACTTAAATATAAAATATGGATTAAAATGGTATTTTCAAGACGTGATTGTGATGATTAGGCTTTATATGCAACATTTTAAAAGAACGAAATGCTTTTTGCGAAAGCTATTGGAATAAGGACCTTGACCTTAAACCACCTTTACCTTAATTCTGGACCTTGTTTAGCGATAACCTTTAACTTAACCTTTCATCAACCCTCTTGGTGGTGCGGTTACATACACAATTATATAATGTTGGCCATGTTCTACAGGTGTTTAATCTTGCGTGATAACTCCTTCTGATTTCTGTTGCGCTAGTAATATGCACGCGTTGCGTTTCCATGGCAACGAATCTCTCTGTCTCTGGCTGGGCGCACACTGTATAAACATGCTCGAACGTGGTCCGTGAAATGTTTCTTTTATTTTCTTCTTTTCTATCGAAGACGATTTCTCAAAATAATAACATTTAGGCTAGGAGCTCCGGACACAAAGACAATTCAGTGACTCCGTTTGTACATGAGTAAACAGCAATAAATCTTAAACCTAAGACTTTTTCTTAGACAAATATGATCGATATTAGTAACGGGATCCTAGAATAAAATAACTTTTTTATGTAACAGTTCAGATTGACTTGTTTCTGTACTAAATCGAATCTTGGATACTTTACAGGCGAATGCTCGGGATGTGCGGGGCGGAGCGCCAGTCTATGAGGTCTGGTCAAGACATCTTAAAACTTCTCTGTTAGCTACTACGAAGTGAAGAAGCTTAGTTTGTGGATCCACTCTACAGACATATAGCGAAAGTTATTAATTTATCTGGTTTTGAGGACCTTTAAACTGTTTTTCTTTTATATAATTACCTTTTTTTGGTGCCAACTTAGGTTCTAAAACTTCTATAACTTCTAGCCACGCTCGCATTTATCGGCGAAAAGCTAATAACAGACTGCATTCCCGCCAAATGACTCCTGATATAGTAATGAATTTATCACCCCTGTATCAATAAAACTGTAGTTAAGTTACCCCATAACATTAGGTACTCTTGAAAAATAAATGGTTAAACTAAAATTAATATTAGTAATTCTTCCATTTTTATCAATTTCTGGTGCTAAATCATTTTCGGTCAGGTGTGAGCCACAAGCCATATGTCATACTCGTCTGAATTTCGTATGAGTTTCATGAAATAAATATGTGGTAAAAAGGAGGAGTGGCTTAGAAATACGATTAAGTAACACCAAAGCTTTGTTGTGTGTGCATATTCTAAAATCACCTTTTATTTTTTTAGTTTCCGCTCCTGGGCAAAGGTCCCCCCCATTCCTTCCACTTTTCTCGGTGTTGCGCCTCTTCTCGCCAATTAACGAGAAAGCCATCCAAGGCGTCCCGCCATCTTCTCCTCGGTCTGCCGAGACCCCGTGTAGCTGTCTCAGGGCTCCAGTTTTGTAATATGCGGGCCCACAGCTTCGCAGACTGAGCAGCCATGTGGCCTGCCCAGTCCCATTTTATTTAGCGGCTTTTTGAGCTACGTCAGCAATTTGAGTTCTGGAACGCAGTGTGGTGTTCCTTATTCGCTCGGTAAGTTTAACGTTAAGTATCCTGCGCTCCATTGCCCGTTGACAAACCTTGAGTTTGGACTTCTGAATGTTAGTCAAAGACCAACAACCTTATTCATAAAAAGTTAGAGCCTCCTTGAAGGCTCCTTGAAGGCCCGATGCTAAAAAATGTGATTAATAAACGTCAGTTAACGCTAATCAGTCCATCAAGGCTCTGCTAAAGTTAGTGGACTGTTGACCCTCTTTTATCTCCCTGCTAAGTCACAAAATGGCTGCCGCAAATTGGAACAGCTGACTTTGCCAAGAGCAAAAAACCATACCGAACATAATTTTAGTGAAGGGTACACAAAGAGGGTTACGCAAAGATTAAAAAATCCAGGAAAAAATATTTTCAGCAATTTGTATTTAAAAATTCTCTTAATTACGTATTTATTTATACGTGTATTATCAATAAATATTTAAAAAAAAATTAGGATGATTAACATGGTTACGGCTTTTTGCACGTAAGTACAACATAAACATGCGGATCGGAAATGGCGGGAAAACAAACATATCGCTTTTTTTTAAAGTTGATCTTGGGGTGGTATCGTCAAATTTTATCTTTTCGTGACAATGCAACCTATCCAGGCAATACGGGCTATGGAAGCTGATAATTTTCAACCACAACCACGGCGTCGCAAGGTGTATAATCGCAAGGTGATATAGAATTTCGGCGACGGTACCGGTTTGACAAGGGGATTGTCCAATTTATTGTTCAATTGGTGAGGGCGGATCGCACCAAGGACCGGAGAGGCGCCAGCCTGACCCCAGAGCTGCAGGTTCTTACTGTAATAAGATGTTGGGGGCGCAAAGAAGTAAGCATATCTAGCATTACCTATTTACTATCTGCCATAAAACATTGTTTTTTTTTAAGATCTCTTACGATCTCACCCGATTATGTTAATAAATAACCTGTGCCGAGGACCTAACTTTACCTGCAGATAAAACCATAAATTGTATGTCCAAGATGATGCTACAGAGCTTCACGGTCTCTCGCAGCCGACGGTAAGCAGGGTGTGTGCAGCGGTGGTGCGAGCACTGGCGAATCACTCTGCTCACTATATAAAAATGCCCCGACAATTATTGGGTGCATTGATTGCATCCATAATAAAATTAAAAAATTGAACTCCTTTTTTAGTGGCATTCATTTTTTAAATCGCAAGAAACTAAACTAATGTCTTTGTAAAAAATTGCGTTTCCCGCTAATTTGCTGTAATTTTTTTTTATTATCGATTAGGCCATTTTTTGTCTTTGATTTGTCAAGATGGCCAACATAACGCGTCCAATCCGTCTATCAGTAGCTCATTAACTAGCAGACTGCTAGGAAGCGTTTATGAATCATACTTCTTGACAACCGTCTAACAAGCTTAATGAGTCTGCTAACTAACAGACCGATCAAACCTCAATTAAAGATTTTTTATGAATGAGGCTGCAAGTCTGTGCACCATATGTCAGTATGGGGAGAATATATGTCCATCATCTTACGTTTTAAGGGGATGGGTGAATCGGGATGGTAAATCACCTAAACATATTTTGTAATAACTATTAACATATAATTTCACATTAGGTGCAGGTGATCGCACTTTGAACTGCTCATGTTTAGCCATAGATTGATGCGATTGCAAGAAACGCAAACAGTCTTTGCAACCACGGCACGTTTCCCGTTGATAGCGATGTGAAGGACTTTTTACATGCACAGGTGTTTCTCTTGAAGTCAAGTAAAATCATTATATTCGAGTCTCACAGTTAAGTTTCATTAAAAATGAACTTCGTCGCTCTTATGGAAGCCTAGTACAACGAACGCAATTTTAGTCTAGGAGTCTCGGTCTCGATTTCTTCGGTCTCGTTTTAGTTTCGCGATTGTAATAAATGCAACTTGGCTCTTGCTTCCTTTTTTACCCGACTATGGCGAAGCCAAAAGGAGGGGTTATGATTTTAGTCTGTATTGGTATGTATGTATGCATGTATGTTTGATTTACGTATGTTCCAATCGATTCGTTACTATTAACCGATTTCAAAACAGGAGGAGTCGATTTTACCTTGTAAACCCCGACTTTAATAAGATCTTGATTTTTCAGTAGTCGGGTTTTTTTATTTATTTATGTACACACAAAATACTTAACAGGACATAACATTAAGATAGGTGAGAACAAAGGGACTGCTTATTTCATAAGAAATCTCTTCCAGCAGACCTGCGAGAGGAAAGTTGGATTAGAAATGTAGACACAGTGTGTAGAAAAGATAAAACAGGAAATGTAAATTAAAACTTAAAACAAAAATATATCTATATGAAATAAACATACATACAAATACAAATACACATATAAAATAAATACTAGTATAGTAAATATTTACCAATATTAAACATACATATATATGTAGAATATTACTGTATAGAAGAAAGGTTATGGCTCTTTGACTTGCTTTTTGAAGAGAAATAAAGTTTTAGAGTCTCGAATGTTAGGCGGAAGTGAGTTCCACAAACGTACTGCGTGAACAGAGAAGGAGTAGGAATAGAATTCTGTACCTAGGTCCGGAATTTTAGTTGTAGTATACTACACAAATTCTTGTTTCGTAATGAGAATAGGTGTTTTTTTTTGGTTTTATTAACATTTCGTATCCAACCCCATTAAATAACAACCTGTTTTGCATTTATTACATAACAGAAATAATAGGCATGACTGACATATTGGAAATTAATGGACACGTATTTTTTGTTTTTGTAAATCAATGAATATTGACAAAGATAAAACGCATCAAAACTCGGGAGTGGGGGCTCGTGACGTCAGTACTAGCTAAAAATTATACCATGGCATGACGTATTGAGAATTTTAAAAGCGTCGTATCTTCGTCAATTTTGGTTTACGTAACAAAAGAAAAAACACGTGTCAATTTTTTTTTGATAATCTAAGTGTTGCCGTCTCGCCTGACCGTCTAACCGGTCGGCCGGTTTATAGATTTATTTCCCTCCAATAGTTTCACGTAAAATTATGTGGTTTGTTTTTTTTTACAATAATGTATGATAAAATCAAGTTAAACAGTAGTTAAAAATGTAAGTAACTCACAGAACTACATAAAAATAATAGGTCAGGTTACCCCTTATCTATGGAGAGCTAAGTTTTATAAATTGATACTCTGATTAAATTGTTAAATGAAGAATGTCTAAAAAAGAAGAATGTGCAAGAAAGAAGTTGACTACATTGACTCTATTTCAAGGTATCGCACCCTGCGGGCCTGTAGACGGAGAGCTATGGGCTAGCTCGCCGTCCGTACGTCTCATGACGACAGGCCGTGTCGACGGCGCGTTCGTGTTCCACGCCCGCCTCAAAGAGAGTCAGCAATAGGGAAGGGGCCCGCAAAGGCCGAAGCCTGCCGGGGCTGCGGGACTATTCGAAAGAGATACCGTGGCCCCCGTGGCCCCGGAACACAAAGGGCGAGGAAGGAACATGGATGGGTTTTAGTCAGTAAAAGTCTGACATTCCCTCCTGCTCCGCCCAGAGCGGGAGGGGTTATTTGATGATTTCCCATCCTAAAAAAAAAAAAAAAAGGTATCGCACCCTCTGAGGTGTTTTTTGTGGCTAAAGTCAAGAAAGTCCCAATAATTATCATTCAGAAGCACTAGGAATTCGGAATGAGCTACGCATTCCAGACTCTTGACCTATGTTGCGTCCACCACGAGGAGCACCACGTGTGCCGTCGTGGTGCTCGAACGCACGTGGTCTGGTACTCAATGCGCTTGCGTGACAGTGTGAAGTTAGCTCAAATACGTGGCAGAATACTAAGAGCCCATGAACATCATAACCATGAGTCGAGAGTTTGTGCTGTGATTATAGGAACTGCTTGAGCATTGTTCTATCCCATCTCTTACTACTTTTCGTTAAAGTTAGTAATAGTAGTTATACTAGGTACCTATAATTATGGATAATGTAGGCACTTCTAAGTTTAAGCTCAAATCACTATTTAGTTCAGTAAATAAAAAAATGGATTTATAAAATTAAATAGTATTGAAATGTAAGTATTCATACTCACATTTAGTTTTCTCACATCTCAATCCAAAACTTAGAACCTAATATAACTAACAAAACAATCAACTAATAGCATATTGCGGAAAATTCTATTGTTTTTTTTTGGCGCTTGAATGTATTAGGTAGGAACGAACTCTGCAGATATTTATCCGCGATTGTATAAAATGCAAGATAAAGAAAGCAGGACGCTAGGATGATAGTCTCCAGTGCAAATCATAAACTACGTCTTAATTTGTGGTATTAAGTTATTTATTCCAGTATGTTTTTTTTTTTTAAAACACGATATAAAATAGTTTCTCCTGTTTAGGGACCCACTCAACTTTCCCAAGCAAAAAAGGAACACAAAAAAGTAACAAACTGTTTCCTATGTTCTCGTATAGTATCTAGCTAGTTCCTTTAGTATTTCCAAGCATGCGCATTGGTAAGAAGTCCACGTGTGTCACATTGTAAATATTTCAATCTGCTAACGCTTCATGGGCTCCTAGTAGCGCTGAACCGTTTTGCGCTGACTACGTTGCAATGTGACGCACAACGACGACTCACAGCTACAGTTCCTCCTGCCCTACTGCCGGGTCAGGCATCGGCAAGGTACCCGGCGAATCACAGGGTTGCCATTTGCAAAAATACGTAAGAACATTTGTATTTGGCGGCCTACCTTTTCTCATCCCTCTTACTATTTTCAACCAGACCACTGATTGTTCCTGATAATATAATCTGTGCAACTCCAAAAACGCTCTTCATTATTAATATTGACACTATTTTCGTCACTGCCTTTCTAGTCAACAAAATACTGAAATCGTACAGCAACATTTCGTTTTGTATTCTTACCATTGCTTCGATATTAGTGTTATTAGCTAGCAGGGTGTCAACGAAGTACTTTTCAGCAGTATCGTGAAACTTAGTTGGAAAATCATCATCATCATCATCTCTTGCTCTTCCGTATCCCAATTTAGTTGAAAAACATGCAATAGGGTACACCTATTTTTGAAAAGTGTTTCAATTAGATTCTATAGTGCTAATGAACCGCTAAAAAAATCACAATAAATTTATTCAATCGTTAAGTGCCATGAAAATGCATTTAAATTTAGCATTTTAAATTTCGCGCGTAATTTGACTAAAACGCTGGACGCAGTGGACGCCATATTTCTCTGTGGTCATGACGTCTAAACAAATGCAGTGATATTTGAAATTGACAGTTGACACTTGGTGACTACTATAATGGTGTTATGAAACAGATTAAAAAAGCTGAAACCTTTGAATTGAATTTTAAAAATTTAGTTTGCTATTTTATGAACTAAAATTAACGTTCTCCGACTGCTTTTTGCCTAAGCTATCTCAATAATATATTTTTAGATGTTTTCTCATACCTTTCAAATACCCTATTAAATATGACAGAGTAGCGGGAAGAAATTACATTTTAATATAATTACTTTATTTTAACGATTGGCATTAGCAAAAGCATGGAATGTGTAAATTTAATGTACTATGGAGTGTCGGAGTATGGAGTGTCGGAGAAAAACAGCCAAGCTAAAGTGGCCACGTAGCACGAATGCACCCTAGAGAGGTGGGCAAAGATCGTCACTCACTGGACGTCTGACGGAGGAAATCGCCGACGAGGTAGACCGCGGCGAAGGTGGTGTGACGATCTGATCATTTTGTGCGGGGCGAACGTGGCCAGATATCGCACATGATAGAGAGGTTTTGAAGGAGAAAGGGGAGGCCTTAGCCAAGCAGTGGGACACAATCATGACAGGCTAAGAAAGAAAAACTGGCGTGTCATGGAGGGCAAATAAATACAGATATGCCTTGAGTATTGTAATAAAATTCTGTCTTTGTGCCGTAGCCATAGTCCGTTGTTCTAGCGAATAAAACGATGAAATCTTCTTTCTTTTCGGTTTTCGTATTATCGGAGTCACACACTCAGGTTGTTGTATGTAAATTATCATTTCCCATTTTGGACCATATCTCTAAAATGAAGGATAGGGGGCGCTTCTTCTATTGTAGTTTAATGGGCGGGGCAAACCAATCGGACGCCATCGAGTACTAGCACGTCATAAACGAACAGGAGCACGTTTTATCTGATACTGAGGCACTTGTTGATCTTTTTTTTTCAAGTTTAGTTGTGAAAATATGACGAACACATGCCACGTATCTGAAAACAATTCGATGTTGATTTTTTATCACGGAGATGAAAACTTTCACTACGTAAGAAATGAATGAATGCTTTCGCTTTACCCAAGCTAGACAAAAAAATACTTAATTTCAAATATAATTCTATCAATAAGAAAGGGTTGTCTATAAAGTCAATTTACGGACGACAATTTTTCGTGATAACGTCATTTTTCATGATATTAGTGATTTTAACTTAAAAAACAAAATTTCATCGCCCTTTTTACCCACTTAAGGATTGAAATTCTAACAACACCGTTGCGTTAGCTTCCAACCATACGCCTATATAATAAATTTCGTGATTTTTACTTCGAAAATAAGGGACTTTCCATACAGAACTTCATCCCCTTTTTAACCCTTTGGGGGACCCTTTTTTATCAAAATCGCTGAGACACGTTTAAATTAATTTTCAATCGTCAGCCTAAACACAAAATTTTAAGATCCTAACTTTGAAACTGACGGACTTTCATGCAAACTTTCATCCCCTAATTAACTTAAATTAACTCCCTTAGGGGTTCAATTTCGAAAAATCCTTACTTGTTCCTTGTCTACATTATAAAGGAAATCACTGTGCAAATTTTCAGTTTTCTAGGTCCAATGGTTTGGGCTGGGCGTTGATCGACTGGCGCACGGAACGGTGTCTCACTTTTTCGTGCGTGCAGCCGATGTTCATCGACTTATAAGACGTTATCACGTCAAAAAAAATTAATTGAAGTCATAGCTTTCCTTTTTTGGGCATAATGTGACTGTTTGACGATAAACAAGTCATAATGCATAGATTGATAAAAGGGAAGAATGGATTTCGTTAACATCGCCCACCTGTCCTTGTCCAGTGTTATTTGGGGTCTGCGAAACAAGTTTTATATTCTCTTCTCTGTAAACCGTCACCCTATACACATAATTATTATCATTAACTCCTTTTTCATATCATAAATTTTCATATCAGCTCGCACCCATCTTTTTGACGTGAAGCGTCTTTAAAATACAACAAGTGGTTGAGAAACTTCAAAGGGAATGAGTAAGAGACCCTTTTACAGACAAAACTGATTGGTCTTAATTAATCCTTCTTCGATCTTCACATACATCTATTTTTATTTAAGTATTAATTATCCGAAGTACATAACATAAAAAAGTGGAGACGTTTTTTAGTGTTTTCGTGACCGTGGCCTGTGTCGCAATGTAGTGCGCTCCCAACAAAGCAGTGCACTAAAAATGCATTCACGACATTGCACTCTACCAGGAAAATAGAAAAACTAGGATGTCTTCAAATTGCAAGCTACCTCACAAAGACAGTTTTAACCCACACATACATAATCGTATCGCGAAATGAGGTCATTTCACTTGCAGCACAAACGTGACAAAATAAACACACACACAACAATAAACAAACCCAAACATTACTACTGTTTTTAAAGAATACGGTTACTGAAAACTTACGAATCAGTTAAAGCAAAATGACCATAGATTGGACCCCCAAGCTTATTCATTTGACTGAATTGGTTTAATAGGTTTCCTTCGTTTTCCAAATTTGGTATATTAATAGCTAGGTTTGTTGTCAAATATTTGCTGGTAACAGCAAATTATAAACCAAACACCACTCTTCATTAACAAACTCAATCCCCTTAATTAAGTGAGCATGTGTTTAAAAAACACTGTTAAGTCTGTTCTTCTAAATTAGCGTAATCCTGATATGGCTAGAGTGTTCTATAAACCGATATACCTACAGTACTGTGAATTACACCCGAATTCTTAAGCTTCTATGCTTTCAGCATTTTTCCGAAGCTTTTCCGCCATACTCCGGACGGTTCCAGACTGAAAATGCTTTTCCTGTTAACCTAGTCGTTTCCTCTATTTGAAACTACAATTTGAACTCGCCCACCATGAGGGCAGTCTGGCCCTCCCACATTGCTAGTGTAGTAGTGCATGTGCATTCATGAAAACACGCCCCTAGTGTTTCTATGTAGTTGTCGGTAGAAGTCGTTGTGTGCAATACACTCCCTAGCACTTATGCTGTCCTGCTGGTAAAGCCGAATCTGCATATCGTCAATCACAGCGCGTTGTCATGGTAACGCTATTCTTCTGTGTACACGCTATGTAGACTAGTCTACAGTCAGTTTTTGACAGTTTTTGACAATCTCCAAAAACGACCTTGCTAAGAATCAAAGACCCATCCTTCAGCCTCTATCAAGAAGCTGTAAAACTAATAAATAACAAAAGAGGTGTTTATTATCTTAAATTCATTGTCTCACTCATATAACGCACATCTTAAAGCCTGTACCTGAACCTGTACGTATTTTCTTTTACAATTAAAGTGAGCCCCAACTTGGGCTTCAAGTCTGCTATTACAGTAGTGTCAGAATGGTCTATCATTGATTTCATAATTGTTGATTGTGACAAGTTTGGTAATCTACTAATATGATGGCGTCATTATCTCTGTAGTACTGATTTAATTAGATTATATGTCTCCACTGTTTGGCACCTTTTAATTATTTGTAAATACTCGAGGGGAATGGTGCTGATAGCTGAAATACAGGCTATGCCTAGTTCGGCTACAGACGCTAATTTCTTTGCCTAAATTGAATTTGTTGCCACATTGCCATTGTAAAATAGTACTAAGTTGTTTGAAAATAAACTATTGTTATTATTATTATGACTTTCCAATGGTCAACCACTAACACTTCATTGATAGAAATGGCATAGAATGGTAATCTCGTGCATAATGACAAAAGAATGACTGGTGTATTTACGAACTTCTTACCACTTCAGATTGCTTAAAACACTAATAAATTATATGTAAAAATATATTTAAATGAAATCTGGCGGGTTTTATAATAAAGGCAATACGACAATGTCATTATAACACAATTGAGTATTATTCTAAATATTTTTTTTTCATAAATGGAAAGATCCTATACAAGTTTCATAACAAACAATTTTTAGTTTATTTTTATTTGCGCTCTAATTAGAAAGATTTAATAAATTAGAAATAATTCTTTGAACCCAGTACCGAAAACGCGCCGACAGTTCCCGAAGAAACTCGAGCGCGTGCATGACGTCACAATGTTAAAGTTTACTCATCATAACATACAGCTGATACAGTGTTTTGACCTAATATCGATTAATTCTTGTTATTATTAATATTGTGATTATAAAACACTATGAGTGTGCGTTAATTAAGAGAGTTGGATAAAAGGATCCTATGTCAACGCCATTAAAAGTTATATATTTAGCGGGCAAAATTCTTAAAATCCAAGTGCGTAAATACGGTCATTGCCTTTTTTAGAGCCGAGGCTAGAAATCATAAAAAAAATAAGTTTTCGGACATCCAAGCTCCCCTATGTTGAGAATAATTAACTCGTCATTGAATTATATGACGAATTCATTTATAGATCCATTTAAATGAGTAGTGGTAATGATGAATTTTGAAATATAAAGTCAAAGTTTCGCGGCAATGTTGCGTGTTTACTTTTTTATTTTTCACATTGTACCACACAGACGCGTATAGATTCGATAAAAAATATGAAAATATCATTCCAAATGTTAAACAACATGAAAATACCCAGGTGTTAGCGTAATCTTTTACTAACACAGGACCAATTCATTAACACTACTCAATTTGTATTCGATATTGACGTTGAAGACATGACATGTTAGCAGTCAGCACTATTATAAGAAGTGTTATGTTGCAACATGGTTTCTTTTTTGTAATATTGTCAACACTTTGATTGTGATTTGTATGAAAATTATGTTTGAATAATGACGAAAATAAGAACGCAGATAGAATGTTACTGTTTTCATTTTGACCTTTCGAGTTTTATTAGCAAACGAGAAGCTTGTTTATGTACAATATTTCCAGTGCATTGTTACCTATTTTTTGGAAGGGTGAAGTTGGGTGTAATAGAATATGTATTTTACACATATTTGGCAATAGACTGATGCCGATTTACCGACCTCAACACGTTATTGTAGATATTAATTACAAACTTATCGTATGAAACAGCTGCCGTGACATATTTTTCATTATAAAGTCTAATGCTGAAAGTTCACGAAAATTCGCACTGTATTATTGAGCAATTCCTTTAACATTGTGACTTCACCAACATGGCGACCGATTTTGGCGCGTTTCTAGTCACGAGACTAATTTCAACATTTTATCAATTTTAAATTGTCTATAATAATTAAAATAAAAAGAATTAAGAGTGTTTCGCTTCTATCATTAATATAATTTATGATAAAGACTTAATTTATTAAATTACCATTTTAAAATTCTCATGATAAGCCCTTTATCTAGCCGTTCAGGCTGCAGAGCATGCCAAACATTTGAATTTGGCGCGTAAAATCCACCATTTCGTGCAGCAGAGCGCGCCAAACATAAAACAACAAAATAAAACTTTCACTCAAATATAACATTTGTTTTCTCTGTAATAAAGAAAACTTTGAATTCCCCATTTTGTACGTGGCTAAAAGGCTATCCGCGAAAAGCAAAAAAATATAAACCTCATTCTTTTAGTCTATAGCCGATCGCCATTGTTAGATGCGCGCGCATAGGAAAACTGATTAATATTTCCCGCCATTGCGAAAAAAAAATCACAACTCGTTTTCACTGTTGAAAATGATTTTTTTGTATTACCTATTTTCTTCACAAGTGTGTTGAAAAACGTCGTATGATACACGTGTGTATTGATGATTACCGTCCTGGGCTCTCCTATGACCCTCGCCTGACGGCTCGGGTCTCAGTGGCGCCTCAGCGGTAATCACCAACATTACGCACTTGTACCATAATGTACTGTTAAAAATGTACACTTAACAGTAATCTCATCTATAATTCTATATGGCAAGTTACCATCGTTTTAGTTTTTTTTTCCAACTTTTAAAGACAAGTAAGTATAATCAATAAACAGTCAATCAATATTATGATACAAACTCTTTCATTCATTCTTTCTTCAATCATCTTACATTCATCCTTCACGCTATAAATTCTGACAACAACTTCTTGAATTAAATTGATAATGAACTCTTAACGAGTCCTGTCTTCCTGGTAAAACGGACGCATCGCGTTGCCATGGTTACGGATACTCTCAGGCCCAGCACGGCCGGGCCGGTGTTAGGGAGGAAGAGGGTCATATTATATCGGTCAAGAATTGTTATTTAAATTAGTTGCTCTCTTTTCCATAGGTTAATCAATACGTTGTAGAACCAAGAAAATTGATGTGAGGCCAATGCGGAAGTCTTACCATGGTTTCAACCCCTTGGTACTAGGGTAGCATATCGCAGAAGCAGGATATGTACTTAAACATTTCTCAAGTCTTCGTGATCAGAAACAAAATATTTTTTTCATAAATATACATTACACCGCAAAAAAAGAACTTTCCATGTTATGTAGTTTTAAATTGAAACTAAAAATCTTTTTAAAAATTGGTGAATATTAAAAAATGGTACTTAAATAAAAAGTCGACGCCATCAACGAGAAACTTGATGAGATACTATTATTTATGTTCAACTTTAATAAGATTTGGTGCAACATGAGTCAACTTTGGTGCAGGAAAACCTGCACAATCATTTACTTTTCCTACACAATTTAAATTATATGTGTAAGTGTGACACAGAGTTACTTTTGCAACATTAATTGCTCTATTTTCCAGCAAATCTTGTTGACTTTAGCGAGAAAAAGGTCATCCCAAGTAAATAAAAAATAAAATCCTCTGTATAAACTAAGTAATGTTCAAATTCCAAGTGTGGTTAAATTTGTTTACTAACAACGTTTGACACGGAACTGTTTTAAACATTTTGTCGTTGCAACCCTCTCTACTTCATTAACTCCTGGTACAGATGCGGAACATTTCGCTGCGTTCCACGGAACCGGAACCGAAACTGAATACTAGTTAGAAGTAATAATTATGTTCGAATATTATTGGAGTATTATAAGAATAAGAATAATTTATTTTAAAAGTATTACAAAATTGTACATTTACGTGCAGTAGTGTTATTTCTCAAACAATGGTATAATTAGTGCCTAAAAGTAAACTATAACTAGAATATATTTAACAGTTGCAAGAAGCGATATTGTGGAATTCAAATTAACAACAACACATTAACATTAACATTATTCGAATTATCTATCCTTTGAGGGTAAAAAGGGAATGATAGTTTGTAGTAATTAAAGTTCATCATTACAGAAGGACGGCCCTGGTTTCGTGGCCTACTGGTAGCGAACAAAGAATAACAAAACCTAATTCGCAACTGGTTGCGAATCGCAGTTGCGAAAACGGCCGGCGGGATCTTGGCCACCACTCGGCCAAAGCCTTGCTCCATCGGCCATCTGAGCATCTACCCATATGTCTTGCCCAGGTCCACTTGAGGCGCACCGCCCCGGTACCCGACATCGTAGACTTTCGTCTGACGGCGGATACAGTGTTACGCACTCGACCTAATAGGGTCATGGCGAGCATGGCTCGCTGGATAAATGAGATCAAATGTGTTGACATTTTTTGAGATCAGTCCACGATTTAATAGTTGTAGGTAATAGGTACGAGTCTAGATCGGTTGGGTACCTCTTTTTTACTTTGTGTAAATTATAGCCTGTTATAGACGCGAGGCCCGTGTCCCAGCAGTGGGCACAGAATTGATGCCTGAACTTAAACCAAACTCCATTGCCTGTTAATTTATCTGTGAGCATAGGTCAAATCTAGTTTAAGAACATTGTTTATATTAGCTGTAATTTTCCCGTACAGCATAAAATAAAATGAAAAAATAAAATGGAATAGAAGTGATAATTGCCAGTGGTCGATGACAAAAAGGGTTTACTGTAAACAAGTAATTTGATTAAATATTATTGTTATTTTTCTCCCATAAGCAAGTTTTCACAACTCTATCAATCAATCAACCAATATCTTTATTGTAGATTCTAGGTAGGTGCACATTTTATTTTTTTATTTTATTTTATGCTGTACGGGAAAATTACAGCTAATATAAACAATGTTCTTAAACTATATGAATTCGAAGGCCATTTACAAGTTTGCGCATATAAAAAACACTTAAGAAAAAGAAAACAGAACAAAAGAAAGAGGTATACGTACAAAATACTTATATAAATAGCATAAGTTATGCAACAAAACAAATATCAGAGAGCTACTGAACGCATCATGACTGAGGAAGACTGTATAGGAGTAGTGATTTGTCTGATGGGAAATCTTTTATAGAGTAGTAGCATTTGTTTACAAACAGATCATGGAGATTATTTTAAAATGTTGTTATTTCTGGAATTAATCTAATAGGCCCGGGATATTATTAAAGTTGCGTGAAGCTGTACAAAATATACTTTCATTCATTAAATGACTCTTGCTAGCTGCTGTGCGCAATTGGTCCTAACGCCATACACGAGTGTGGTATTCATACAACTCAATATTATTTTTGACAAATATTGCAGTCTCAAATATAAAAAAAACAGCTGTCCCTACAATATGTTCTCATTAACTTGTCAACATGTATGGAACAGCTGTTGTTTTTTTTGCAATTCAGGGTTTGGTCCCGTAGTAAAAGTTGTCCATAATGATGAGTACAATGACCCCTTAATAGATTTCGTGTATGAACAGATACAACTTATAAGAGGTGTAAAAGACTCTTAACGAAGCCGAAAGGCACTTGCTCTCCCCATCATTGCGATATTTGTTTTGTTCTAGACCATACCTGGGAACCTTCTAGTTACGGAGATATTGAGGGTCAAAGTTCCAATTTTTTCTCATTTTTTTTAATACATGTTTTTAATGTGAGGACTTTACTTTAAACACTTCCATGAGCCCCGCACTATTCAATCCATCCACCAGCAAGATGTTTTGAGTGCTACACATTGAGTTTAACCATAATTGTTCACCCCAAAAAAAAATGAATTTCCCAGCAATAATTTTTGCGTAGGGTTACTTAGTTTGGTATACTGAATGCTTGGTTAACGGCTTCGTGAAGAGTCTGTTTACACCCTGTATAGATAGGTAGGGAAAATAGGTTCATCTTTTTAAAAAATGGCTCACAGGAGTCAGTTTGATGTAAGTCACGTATAAATAAGGGTGAGATGCAACGATTTTAAGCAATGATCTAAGAACTCAATATAGGAATTCCCATAAGTATCTGTCGACCATAAACTTCGTTCCACCTTTTGAGTATTTTGCTAAACTAAAAACTAATATTAATTCTGTTTTCAATAATTAATTATTATTGAAAACGGAGCTAATATATTAGTTAAATATTTTAATGCCAAGTAAAATATAAGTTCTTTACTTATCTTATTTTAGAAAATAAATAAAGTGTGCAATGATTTTGACTGATCACACAGTTACCTTGCGTCTGATGAGCGCAAGGTCACTGTGAGACCTGGCTGCATTCGTAGTAAGCTCAGTTTGTGGAGTGAAATGTACGAGTATGCGGGAGCCTGACCGACGGGTGGCGCTGCGGGACGGACAGGGGTATGAGGGCGCATGCGCTGTAATTGTTATGTTGGGGTAGGCTTAAGTGAAAGCAACGTTTCGGCATCCTTGCCTGTTACACGGAGTAAAGCTTGCGTGCCTCTTCTCTTGCGATCCACTTTCTAACATTTATGCACTCCTAGTAATGTTTTGGCTCCCGTTGTAGGTGACGATCCGCCCCGTTGGGAATGAAAGGACGTCGAGAAACTATTCGGTACTGCTACGAACGTAATAGGTAAATAAGTAAACAATTTTCGATTTTCTAATTCCTAGGTCAGCATTGTAATCTTCAGCCTATAAAAAATCCTGCTCTCTGCTGGGCATGGACTTTCTAGCCGTGCCGCTCACATAATATCATTTTGTCAATTAGTTTAAATTATTGCTAAATGCTAGTTTGAAAAAATAAATAAAGCTTAGTTTTCTAAATAAAAATATTTATGGAATAAAATTCTTAGAGAAATAATGAAAATGCAGAAATTGGCAAACGCTGTGATCGAGACAAGAAAATGTGAAATCAGAAAGAACCCCATTCGGACGAAACAAGGGCTTAGTTGATAAAGGACCTAATCGTCAAGCCCTGTTTTGTACTTAGAACCATATCCAAAGTCTTAGTCTCAATTTATATTCCAGTCTGGCATAACGATCTACGGGAAGTTATGTAACTGAGGCCGAGGATTGTACGTTTGATAACTCATGAACTCCTAGTATCCAATTTCATATTTCACGCAAACGCTTCGTGAAGCAGTTCTCATGCGTGAAATACCACCACGTAGATAGACAACGGTAGCTTGTCTGTTGTTGTCGCACTTTTGTTAAATTGTCAGTGTAGTCAGAACTGATTTGTGAAGTTAATATTTGGTTGTGTCTTTAAATCAATGAATTCAGTCTTACTGTATTTGCTTTGCGTGTCGGCGGCATACGTAATTCAAACATCTACAACCTAAATTATATCAGATTCAATTCATTTCTAGATATAAAAAAATCCTGATGGGATCCTGATCAGTACGGAAGCACTATTTTAAGTCGGACTAAATTGCTTACAAGCTAGTCATAGTAATTACTATGTGGTTTCTCGTATTTTGGACTATTTGTATGTATTTTGAGCTTTAAGTATAACATTCATACATTATAGAAATAGTAGTAATGCAATAGTGGCGATATTCACTACCTAAGTTTGAGTAAAAGTCCATCCATTGTGCGTGGCATCTTTGATCTACTATGTGACGGCTCTCGACGTTTTACAACGTCTTAATATACTAAGCATATTTTGCATTGCATGCATTTTTAATAATATCGTCTAAATATATTGGTGATCGATGGACACCATCTCCATGTCTACCTAGACCCAAGTACCATTTATTATGGCACAACTTCTGATAGTGCATCTACCGTGAGACAATATCATTGTTGAACAAAACAAAACATAGCGTCTTTGAAAAACAAAAATAAATGACACAATTTTTTCGTAGTTCTAAGGAAAATTGTCACTATTGTCCTTTCATATAGGAAATTGAATATTGTTCAAACCTTTGATTTTTCTAATGTTATCTCTTCTTGCTGTCAAAACTGCCTGCATTCGTCTGGGCCATACTTTTTAATAAATCATCATTAAAACTAGGTAACATTAGATTCCTTTCTTCTGCCAATGCACTTTTAAGGCTCCTTATGTTAGCTGATACTGGATTTCTTTCTGGATGGGAAATCATCAAATGACTCCTCCCGCTCTGGGCGGAGCAGGAGGGAGTGTCAGACTTTTACTGACTAAAACCCATCCATGTTCCTTCATCGCCCTTTGTGTTCCGGGGCCACGGTATCTCTTTCGAATAGTCCCGCAGTCAAGTGCCATCCATAATGTTTATTCCAAATATGCTCTATAGGGTTAAGTTCTGGCGAGCGGACTGGCCACTCCAAAACTTCAATTTATACCTCTCTAGTTATTTCAATTATAGTTCTATAGATGCACAATGAGATAATTAAAAAAAAAACACCTGTTTTTGCGACCATGAGTAATTATTAAATTTGGTTTTCTCTGCGTTACGTAATTTGTTATTACAATTATTTGTTTGGCTTTTAAGGTTAAGTACCTATATTTAATGTTGTTTTATGTTTTTTTCTTAAACGCACATAATGCTAAAGTGTTGCCAACTGACAAGTTTTGATTAGTTATATCTATATTTAAATTTTATAAAAATGTAATATATCGCCTTATCTCATGGGGGATCATAATATCAACCCCAAGCAAACTTAAACTTAATGTTAAGTTGCATACTGTGAGATACATTTTTGAATAGAATAGAATTTATTTTAGACTTTTGTTACGTAACAATTAAACGATAATTTAAATATTATGTTTCTTTCAAGTCCTTCTGTCCGTGTGTCCATCGATTTTCTCAGGAACGGGTGAACCTAGAAAGATGAAATTTATACCAGATACTGAGGTCTATAGTCCCTATTAGGTATATGATCAAGGTCCTAAGTCGCCATTATAAAAAGATATGGGCAAAATTAGATTTTCGCGAAAACTGGTAAGTACCAAAACATACCTTAATTTTCAACTTTTTTTCTTTATCGAAATTTTCCCTTTATTTGTGCTTTTAACCAAAATTGACAATTCTAGGTCAACCGGATGTACCCTACAGGTTTTGGGTCGAAAACCTATATGGTAGTTCCCGTTGACCTAGAATCATGAAATTTGGCGAAACGCAATGTCTTACAGCACATGTACCTAAAGGGAAAAATCTGAAACCGTAATTAATATGTAGTTTAATAACAAAATACAAACAAGATTATACGTATCTTCGGCGCGCGAGTCCAACTCGCTCTGTGCCGGTTTTTTTTTAATTTACAATAATTGGGCATAATTATCGAAAAAGGAATACTAGGGTAACATTACGTATGAGGATACTATTATTCATGAATACAGACGACAATACGATGTATTATCGCATTATCGTAACCAATGATTGTACCTAACAAACCAAGGATGTGGTTCAAATTCTTCAGGATTCGCAGTTTACAAAAAAAAATCTATTATTAAAAAACACTAGAATGGTAACACGAATTTCGATTTTTCTAACTTTTTTTTATTAAACTTTACATTGTTATCACATTTTCCATCCTAACGTCATTTGTTATGACTTCCGAAAGACCCTAATATTCAAGTTCCTGTTTATAAATAAAAACAAAACGTAATTCATTCTCAATTGCAACCCTCAATTTTCTCGACAATTTTATATTATTGGTTACAGTACTTAATTACTTTTATGATGACCATGCATGTTAAATTTCTTAGCATTCAGTAGCACTTCAGAAATGTTTGCCGAGACCCACACTGTGGGTAAAAACCCACAGGGTACCCACCCTGTGGGTTTTTACCCACAGTGGCAAACATATATCATAGTACGCGCTGCTGTGCAGAGTGCGGAGTAGTCGCAATTATATCCTGCGAACTGTGGCGGAGAGCTATACTCCAAATATTGTATATATTATTTTTATCGTTTTGTACGGAGGTTGATTAGTTAGGAAACATGTTGTCTTTTGTTTTAATAATAATACTATTATGTTATTATAATAATACCAATACTGTTGTCCGAAATAATTTTATTTTATTTATTTATTTAAACTATGATAATACTTTGGTATATAACTTTTGTAACTAAGTAAATTATCCGTGCTATTTGCCGGTCACAAAAATACCAAAAAAATGCTAAAAGTTTACTGGAACAGGTTTGTGCCACAAAGGACCTTGTGCTACAAACATTAATATCTTTGCAAGGGATTCTTTCATGCATTATCTTGAAATAATAGTAAAAAGTCGTTAAAAAGTTTGAACATCAACAACACAAAAAGGGCACATGTGGGACTCGAACCCACGACCTTCCCGTTTCAGAAAACGCGATGCTCTATACCATCCAGCTGAGCTAATGTGCCGCTACAAAGTGCTTCCAATTTCGGGTCCTGTATCGTCCTTTGGGTGCATTCAGCAACAGTGGCGCCCGTCGCCCTTCAAACAAACGGTTGCAACTGCGGCCAGAAACGGAACTACTAACGTACGCATGCACCATTTTGAAGGTCAGGGATACATTACTTTGCAGATAGATGGCATTGATTTTAGCTTAACTTTAATGTAAACGCTTTTTATCTTCTTTAACTTTCTGAAAGGCGAATATTAACTGTCATAATATTTTTGTATCTCTTTAGTTTAAGACTGCTGAGTTTGGCTTACACATTCGCAAATATTAATAATGATAGTCGCCGAATACAGTTATATTGCAGACCGTACATGGCAGTGGCCTTTTCAAATACAGAGAAGGTATTAATAATGATTACACCTCACGCTTGATTGGATTGGCCATTTCAGATTAATCCTTACCGTCCATACTTTTTCACGAATGAACTAAATAAATTGAGAATTCGTTAAAAATCTCTTTTTCACTTTATCAGATTCGAACCCACATGTTCATGCATGTTAAGCGGGCGCCTTAACCTCTGGACTATCACGACACAATATTACTTTCTCAAAACGCCATGTAATTCTATAAAGCCGGAAAGACATAACTTAGGTCTTTCTTTCAAAATAAATACCGCTATCATTTGTAACCAACTTCAATAAGGTGGAGGTTCGTTGTTGAACCATATCTTCGTCATAAATGTAATTTAATTTATTATGTGACAAAAACGGCTACAATATAATATTTATACAAATGACCATATAGATTTATAAGTAGGATTAACAATGTTGTAGTTCAACATGATCCGCATGAGAATAAAATTGAAATAAAGTAAAAAGTGCCACTAGATAAGTAAGCATTACTTAATTAAACTTATACAATACAATTATTGATTAATTATGATTTCGCTAATTAATATTGGAGTGTTTCTTTATTACAGAGAATTACAAATTAGACTTGATTATTATAAAAAAGAAAACACATAAAAAATGTTGAATAAATAAAATAATAAGTACATAATTGCTCTCACTCCTTTTTTTATTATCAGTATGTAAGATTACTGGCCTTAAGGTGGAAGCTCCACGGTAGCCCGCGAAATTCAAATTTTCTTACGTTTTTTTGTAATTTGCAGGCCAGTGTCAGGTTGTATGTTGATTAAAATATGATTCGCGGCTGTAAGACGTACGTAGTTACAGAATTATGATCATTAAAATCATCAATACAACCGTCTAAGTACATACAACCTGACACTGACCTGCAAATTGCAAAAAACGTAAGAAAATTTAAATTTCGCGGGCTACCGTGGAGCTTCCGCCTTAAATAGGGAATATGCAAGAAATTCAAAACTTTTTTGATTCCTTAAAAATGCCTTGTTATGGCCCATCCCTAATTGTGGTACACTTGTTCATTCTTAAACAACACATATTTTAAAATTTAATATTTTATGTAGCGTGTTTTTGGTGAAACGGAACGCAAATTCAAAATGCATCGCCGCCGGTAGTGACGTCAAACGCTATGTATTAAAGAAACACTTTCATTTGAAAACTACTTAAGGTTTCACAATATTGTTATTGCAATGTTTGCTTGAATAAAGCACATACGTTTAGTTAGATTATGATATTAAGGGTAAAAAATTAGATGTAAACCAGGCAGATAGAGGGAAATGACGCCAAACGCTATGACAGGAATGAACAGGTTTGAACTGTCGTAGAAAATTGTAGAAGTTTAATATTTTTTTGAGCGACAAGCAGTCGTTGAACTTAACTTTTAATTATTTTCTTGGGCTGATAGGTACTGTACTTTATTGATTTAAGTGAAGAGAAAAATACATGCTTATTCCCTATTACAGTTTGGATCTTAAATGAATATTTATAAAATTACGACTATAAGAATCTACAATTATACGACGAATTAGGTCGACTGGTATTTACAGCGAACAATGGTCCTGCACAAACGGAATTTAGTAAAGATCTGATGGTCGAAAATTACACAATGGAACTCTTTAATCTAGACAGAAAACCGGTCGTGACTGCAATCGCTTGTATAAGCATTTTTTACACAATTCCATAACATGTGTAAGATGTTTCTCCACAGTACACCCACATTTTTACCAATTATGTTAAAGTTTCATATTATTTCGGGCTTATTACAATGCCATAATTATGATTGTTAACAATGTAAAAACCGGCCAAGTGCGTGTCGGGCCACGCGCAGTGTAGGGTTCCGTAGTAGCCCATTATCACAATATAGAACGAACCCGTTGATACAGTGCCTTTATTATTATTTTTTTTGGTTTTTCATTTAAATTTAAATTTTGTTTTTCAATGCAAGTCTTTACCCGTTTAAGGATTATATTAAAGGATTAAATTATATTAAAGGATTAAGGATTATATTATATTTAAGGATTTATTCAAAGGATTTTGTGTTTGGTACAAAATTATCCTACACCCAAGTTCAACGACTATTACTGCTAAACTAATGAAGTTATCTTAACCGCTATAGCTTTCCTTGAAAGTTCATAAAATGCACTATCATCATGAATTTTTCCAGATTTTTCAAGCCCGCAGTTTAGCTTTTAGAGAGGGGGGATAAATTTGCACTTATTTTAATATTTCGTAAATGGAGCATTAAATCAATCGAAAAGTAGTATTAGCAACCTCTAGTCATTTTAAAAGATTTATTCAACGACACCCCACACGATGGGATAGACGACGAAAATAAAATTCATTCCCACTTCATATGTCCCTACATGTGAAGTGGGAATGAATTTTTTGAGCTACTAAAACAATATTTTCCAAAATTTTATTTTACCACTTTGTCGGTGTTATTGATATACACACCTTTGCAAAATTACAGCTTTCTAGTACTCACGGTCTCTTAGCAAAACCTCGGACAGACAGACAGACAGACGGACATGACGAAACTATAAGGGTTCCTTGTCAGGACTACGGAACCCTAAAAAGGTATTCGTCTACCACAGCCAAAAAGTTAAAGTAACCTTCTTTTTAGAAAAAAAAATGCACTAAAAAGTACTCAATCGGAAGACGCTGGCAAAAAAGAGATTAAAATACAAAAGTCACTGATTTCTTAAGACGACGATAATAGGCATTTTTTGTTAGTGTTAAGTATGCTGAATGTTATAGTGCCTAGTATTTATGGCGCAACAGTTCTACGACCTTTAAAATCTCGTTCTTGAAAGCCTCTTAGTGTTCGTGGAAACCTAGTCCTGCAAATGTTGTTAGGTCTAGATGGATCAATACTGTGTCCCGAGCACATGGCACGCCACAGCCGTTTCCATGACAACGTTGCAGCGAGCGTGAAGTTTGTCCAAAATGCGGTAAGCTCCTGCTCCCTAGGAAAAATGAAAACTACAAGATAAACAAACGTGTTTCCTAATTTAAAAATTATTTCATTATTATCGTTAGTTTTTTTTACCTCAGTTATTTTTATTGCATTCCTGTTATTTTTCAGAGACTTGACACGTAAATTTCAACGGATCACAGACAGAACTGCGCCTTTGCTAGTAGCCGCCATTGATTAATACATAAAAATAGACAAAACTACATGGTTTACTGGGACAAAATTTACTGTTTTGGTTCAGTGCTATAAAACGCTTCATTTTTAAGTCATTTTGTATGACTTTTCTGTTATAATTGTTAAGAAACCTACTAAAAAAGTCGTAAAATCTATTTTATCCACCCAAACCGTGATTGCCACTAGAGAGACACCTTTCGAAGTGACTACAGAATGCAAGTAAAAATAGACTTTAACGCAATGTTGTTTGAATTGTATTTAGGATAGTACTATAACAGCACTTGTTACGTGTTGAGTACTTCAATATTCCCGTCCCACCCTTGTGTTATTCATAGGCTCCTAGTATTTTGGCTACGTATTTCTGCTAAGACCCAGACCGAAGCGAGACCGTGCGTAGAACGCCATGAGGTCGGTGGTTGGATACTGCGGATCGGGAATGCGAAATAATTGTCATAATAATGAAATTATTTAACAACTGTAACGATTATTATAGTCAATTAAGAAGGCCTAGCAGTGCAAAATAATATATTGTAAAATGCTTAATTTTCTTAGCCATTTTTTCTGATATTTACACCATCCTTTTTCTAGGTTTTTAAAACATAAAAATAATTCCGTCTTCTACGCTTTAGTATTCTTCGAATATACTTTATGTAGGGAACTTACTTTTTATTTTTCATTGTTCGTACAAAAAAAAATAATCAAAGGCAAGCTGTATTTTTAAATAAAACAAACATCAATTTTTCGTTTGGTTTGGCAGACTGAAGAAAGTTCATCATCAACATCTCCCAGCCTTTTCATAACTATACGTACATATATTGGAGTCGACTTTCAGTCTCACCGGTTGGAGCTGAATAACTTTTTTACAAGGAACAACTGCCTATCTGACCTCAGCAACTCTGTTATGGGGTAATACGATACACCTTGGTAAGACTAGTTGTCAGATTTTCGGGCTTCTGACTCCCGTAACGACAAACAAAGATCTACAAATGACATACCGGCAGCATCGGCTTAACATGCTTTCGAGACACGTAGGAGATTCGGTACGTACGACACCCATCCATGGACCGTCCTCGGCAAGCGTTGCATTTAGCATTACCTTGGAGTTCAAAGGAAGAAAGAAGGGTTAACGTAAAAAAAACTTTTATAAAACAGTTTCTTTTTATTCGTGTATTTGGTTAAGCCATTTATTTTATAAAATCCATGATTTTTTCAGATGTTTTACTGACAGTTTTACACATTTTACACGACTTACAACTTTTTTTTATTTCATTGCATGCCCTGGTAGATGCTTCATGTCAGATTTACATTTTACCTAAATCAATGACAAAAACCTTATGCTTGGTGTGCACCACAATTGTATTCCATTGGCGATTCCCGAGTGTGGCAAGCAAATTTTCGAAAATCTATGAATGCAGATTTGTTTCTTTTTCAAAATAAATGTTGCCTTTGGGTAAAATTTGCTATCTCCAGTATTTCAAGTAGGTACTTTCCCTCCAGGTGGCATTTAAAAATTCCACCCTGTATATTGCAACCGGCAACCACGTACCACGGTCAAAGCGATGCTATCTGGTTCACCTCGCTTCTCCTGAAATACTAGGGACATAGAAAGCATGGAAGCTGGATGCATATTATTGGTTTCGTTTTGAGACATGCACTAACGTCCTTATTACAAAGCTTTTGGGATCAAAATTGCAATGAATACACAAATGCAAACTGCAACAGCACTTTGTTAGTGGCCCCCGTACAATGAATGGGAGTGACGACGAAACGACATGTACAGGTAATCTTCCTGATATTCGGCTTATTTCGCACAATCGGGAAACAACAAACAACAACAATTTTGTCGAAAGATGAGTTTATTTTCAAACCCTAAATATTAAAGTAATTATCATCGTTTTTTTATATATTTTTTTATTTTGTTATTTTATTTTACTTGTATTTTTGTAGGTTGAGGATTCGTCGTTCATTAGCATAACACGCTAAATTGAACGTAAAGGGTACTTTATATTATGCTACTACGATGTGACTGACGTCACAGCTACGGCATGGCTACGCGGTCGTAGCAATCGTATCTAAACCAACTGGAAATTTGTAGCTGCACTTAGTTCCACTAAAAACAGTTACCATTATTCGTTATTAGCTGTACCTAAGTTCCTAAAAAACATTATCTTTATAAACGCATTATCAACACATTATCGGTATTTTTTTTCTGAAAGTATTTTATGAGCTTTTGTCTGCAGCTTCGCTGGAACATTGGAATTCTAGTTCGTCAACTTATCCGCAAAGCGAGCACTGGCGCTGTATTCGTTAATAAAAACAAAAGCTAAACGTAAAACATCCTTGTTTCACACATACAAAATGTTAGTTCCAAATTCTGCCACACTTGTTGCCACAGACAGACATGTCGCATCGAGCAGAGGGAACTGCCCTTATGCATGTGTGAGTCATGCTTAATTGCTAATGGTGTGTAGGTGTGGGTGTATATATTTGACGTCGCATCGGTAAGCCTTGCACGTGTGCAGCTGCACCAATACCAGTAACTGAATGGGATATCGATCTGTGACGTCACATTACGTCAAGCCCTAGACAGTCGAACCATCGCTTCGTGTTTATGAGATCCTAGTAACGCCGGAAGCAAAACTTTTTTTATGTTAGATAAGCCTAGTTATGACCTATAAACTACTAACCTACAAACGCGGGACTCGCAAATAAGGTGGGTTTGTGTGCACGTTTCACACTTACACAGAAAAATGTTCACTCAGACTATTCAGGTTTTTAACCCCCGACACAAAAACGACGGTGTGTTATAAGTTTGACGTGTTTGTGTGTGTGTATGTCTGTCTGTGGCTTCGTAGCTCCCGAACGGATGAACCGATTTTGATGTTGTGTTTTAGCTATGTTTAATGAAAATCGGTCCAAGATGGCGAATTACATATTTTTTTACAAATTCTTTAATATGGGTATCAAATGAAAGGGCTTGACTAGTAGAATACTACACACTATGATAAATTTCAAATCCAAGACGGCCGCCACCACAAAATGGCGAATTACATTTTTTTTAACAACTCCTTCAATATGGGTATTAAATGGGCTTGACTAGTAGAATAATGTACACTATATTGAAAAGGAATGAGGAATATTAACTAACGAAATGAAAAATAAAAACTTGAAAAATAATTTACTAGGCAGGTCACATTACCAGAATGGGTCAGTACAGATAGGTGCCTGAAGACGGTCGTCGTCACCGAGGCAGGCCCAAAAAAACGCTGGCGTGACGATTTGGACGCGTTCCTGACTGATTGACCAGAGGAGGCAAAACACCGGGAGAGATGGAAAGGAATGGGAGAGGCCTTTGCCCAGCAGTGGGACAGAATAGGCAGAATAATAAATAAATATCAATGCCTTAGGTTGAGGAGGAAAGGGGAGTGGTGAGGTACCTAGGACCTAACGAATTATTTTTTTATTTAGCTTTTTGTCGGATAAACAACCTGATTAAACACCTGAATCATAAAACGCAAGAAAATATAAGATTTGAAATAAAAAAAATAGAGTCCCTACAAAAACCATGAAATAAAATTTGAAAATTTCCGACACAAAAAAGTACAAACGTGAAACCCTATAAAAAGAAAAACTAGAATAACCTTGCAATTATGACCCAAAGTTAGATATTAATCAAATTAAACAATTTTCGAACATTAACATAATTTTTAATCAATATTAATTTGAAAACTATATTTACACAAACTTTATACGTCTTGTTCGATGTGCAGCCCTCGGTTTCAAATACAAGTCCTTATTCGTTTCCTTACTTCCGTTTTTGTTATTCTTGATGTGGGTGTTGCTCTCATTTAGTCTGCCGCATCTTCTATTCTCTCCGTTCTTCATCATCATTGAATCCATTCTTTTTGAATTTACTGGGGTCGCAAAAACTATGTCTTTCATATCCATCATGTTGATAAAACATGTTTGCTCTTCTTCCCTCCGGTACATCCGTCAGCTGTGCTGCTAAATGGTTTCTGAGGAAATCTTCGTAAAGTTCCCCATTTAGTGTTCGGGGTAAAAAATGTGGGCCAATTAATTTATCTTCGATAATACCCATCCAAGAATTTAGCGAAAACCTAGGATGCATGCGGTTGTTTTTAGTTTCTTAGGGTTCCCATTGGCTTACGGTGCCCAGTAATGTAAGCTGTGGTTATTTGTGATACCATCACGGTCAAAACGTGACTCATCGGTCCACAGAATGTTTTTTAAAAAGTTTTCGTCATCGGCGTCGGCACTTAGCATAAACCTGCAAAATTCAACCCGTCTCGGCGGATCTCCCTCTTCTAATGACTGGACGGGTTCGTAGTGGTATAGATGTCGGTCTGACAAGTGTACTACAGACCAGACTTTCCACTGTGGCATACTAAGCTCACGCGCTACGACGTTTGTCGATATGGTGGGGTCGTCAATAAAACGTTGAAGAATTTAATTTGCTCCTCGTCCTCAGCCTTGAATCTCCGGAAACGCCCAGCGTCAATTTGCCTGCTTCTTTGGACACTGCCAGTTTCAGAGAATCGCGCAGACTTTTAACTGTGGCATACTAAGCTCACGCGCTACGACGATGTTTATCGATATGGTGGGGTTGTAAATAAAACGTTGAAGAATTTAATCTGCTCCTCGTCCTCAGCCTTGAATCTCCGGAAACGCCCAGCGTCAATGGGCCTGCTTCTTTGGACGCTGCCAGTTTCTGATATTCGCCAATAAGTCGATCCGAAGACACTAACGTGTGGGAGTCGGTGGTTGGGAAAGCGAAGTTGATATTATCTCCGCGCCTCAGCAGCGTTACCGTCACAAAATCCGTAACAGTACATTATGTCAGCGTATTCAGGATTAGTATATACGCAGCCATAGGTGTCGCGCCGCGCGTATTACCGATCGGACCTGGCATGCGTGTCTTATTAAGTGCAGGATGAATTCCTCCAACCAGCAAAATGTGCGAGCTGTAATATCACTTCGTTAATAACTAACGAAGTGTAAGCGTTCGTGTGTAGTAAAGGTGAAAGCCTGAGTTGGATCTGTATTAGTGTCTTCTCGGATAGTGATATTGTGGAAGCATGGCAGAAGAAGGATGGGAAAAAGCTACGCGAGAACGAGGATATCATTAGCCTGTTGAAGGTCTGGTCATCCTGATGACACACCAGTTTTTGTTGTAAAAGATTTGCAAAAACTACCGCCAGGACTATTTGCGTAGACTTAGATTAGATTTAACAAAGATAAGAAGTGAAATAGAAGAAATAAAATCGCAATGTGTATCTGCAAGTCAACTTGAACCGACCAAGCATGACATTGCAGATTTGAAAAAATGTACGAGAGTGAAAAGTCCTTGTTATTCGTATGGAAACACAAATTGAAGAGGTGGAAAGCATCTAATGGACAGTTGTGATTATGAAAGCGGGCCGATGGGATTAAAACATGTTTCTGTTATTAACAGAAGCACGTCGGATCAAAGATTATTAACTCAAAGTGAAACTATATCACTGGCCTACCCACTACACGTCAATATCAGCTGATCAGAATATCCATAGCACAAATTCAATATAATATTCATTCATATTCATAATATTCAAAAATAATATTCATTCTACAAACCTTAGTGGTTTATAAATGCTACTCTGCTAAAACAAATGTAATAATTTTTAAATGGTAAATTAATGAGCAAAATCCGAAAGAATGTAAAATCGGTTTAGGCTCACAGCTGTGCATCGACAACAACACCGAGCCGGGGCAGGCGGCAGCGTCGCAGATAATTGATAACAACAACAGAACGAGGTACCCGGGACACACGGACACAGGGGTCGGCCAATCGACTTCGGAGCCACACTCTGAAACACTTGCTCAGATTGTTAGTGAAGGTGAGTGGACCTTAGTACAAAAACAGAGCAGGAAAGTGAGAAATCGTTTTATCGGAAACATAGGAAAAGCTGGAATAGAACCCAAGGGAAAATTGGTCCTATACATCTATAATGTGGATAAACAGGTGACACTGACTGACATCACAGAATATGTTGAAGAAAAGGCCAAAATACATCTGGATATTGAGAAAAATTTAATGATAATGAAGGTACCCAAAAGCTTTGATGCTTATAAGGTCTTGGTTCCGAAACACAAATGTGAAACAGACAGAGAAAATGTGCTCTGGGATTGAACACCAAGAAAGTTTGAATGGATAATACAACATTGATAAGTTTCAATTGTCTGACTGTGTTAGACGCCTGTGTGTAGGCCGACGTTATCGCGTTGCAAGAAACTTGGCTTTTGCCGCATGACGTCGCTTTTATAGGACAAATAAGCAATGATTTCGCTTTTGCTGGTAATTTGGCAGTCGACACCTCGACGGGAATTCTACGTGGAAGACCTTACGGAGGAGTGGTATTGTTGTGGCGGAAGAACCTATTTCCATCAGTCACAGTAGTCAGTTGTAACAACGTACGCCTTATAGCTATCAAGATAATGTCGCAGGAGTGCTCCGTATTAATATTCTCGGTATACAGGGTGTGGCGTAAGTAGTGGTCCACCGTTCAGGATTCGATGAACCAGATAATTAACTATAATTAAAAATTTAAACCATTTATCCGGGGTCCGGGGGCCCATTTATCCAAGGGTTCCGTAAATATTTCCTTATTGTCTTTTATTTACGAAATTTCTACCTTTTATTACAAATTTGGTTGTAGTTTCAACAAAAGTCATTAATCTTTCATTTTGATTTCTGTTAATTACTGCTGAATACTAGAGCTACCACGATAAATTATGATTTTTTATGTAAATTCAGCTCTTTTGAAGAAAAAGTTGGTTCTTCTCTAATTTTAACCCAAATTTTTAACACACCATCAAGTTCAAGAGCGATTTTTGTAAAAAAAAACGTACCACATTGTCAGTGCCTATAATAATATGCCTACTAAATGCCGATTTCAAAATGATATCATTATAACAGATCTAATAATTTAACAAAAAGATATTCAATTTTAATTGAAGAAAAGAAGATTTTCATTAAACTACTTTTTTAAACTTTATTGCGTTAATACTTACGATATTGCACATTATGACTTTCTATTATCGCACTAATGCTGTAACAAAATAATATTGTAATACCAAATGATTTGAAAAGAGTCACCATGAAGTTTCTCGCCGGTTCATAGAAACGACCAACGCGAAACGTGCACCTTTTTAGACGTTTTATAAGTGCCTATCTAGGCCTATATGAAATAAAATATTGTGATTTTGATTTTTGACTACTGTTTTCTCATTGATATTTCGCTACGGAATGCTAAAGGGGCTCCCCATACATCTTCCACAGTACACCATAACATCTGTGTACAGACAGAGACACGATATCGATCGTGTTTCGTCTGGTCATTATAGTGTGCGTGTTCCCCTCAGCGTAATACAGACTAACTCACACATAGAATAGAACGTGATTGACTGATAGATAGAATACTCCTTATTATCATAGGTACATTACACGTAACACGGACATAGAAAATGATTGAGATCGTCTGTAAACAAGGCAAAACAATTCTTCATTCTTTCGTTTTTATTAGGACCAAAAAACATTTTAAAATGTGGTCGGAAAATAAACTATTACATACAGCATTCTGTATGTAACTCTTTAATAATTTGTTTCCATCCTTACATTTTTTGTTGCGTTCGCGGACTTATTTAAGACGGCAAGATCACTTGATCTTGCTGCGAAAAGTATACTATGAAAATGTGTGATGCATATCGAAATTTCTATAAAATGTATAGATAGTCTTCTAAGATCGTTTTCTTGTAGGTATAACGATGAAATTGAATGAACCTGCTTTTAGTGCTCCTTCTCAAAATTCCATTCTGTATACATGCTGCCGGATGAAGGCAGACAGACTACTTGCGTAATCTATAGCTGCAGCGATATGCTGTTAATATAATATTATTATGGTACTGGAAGCTTACTATGTATTATAAATAAAAATTACAGTTACTTTTCTGCCATTAATGCCGCGCTCGCTCTGTGATAGTCCTTGCTCTGTGGTTCATCCCTGTATGTGCGCACGCCTGGCGGCGCGCGCTTCAGATTGTCGGGATTTCACAAGCCAGTCTAGCTTCGTGTCCCAACGTAGTTACACGCTTATAATTGTATAACTGTAATTTTATCTGCTTTTGTTTGTGTGTCTGGAATAATGACCAATTTAAAAAATACAAAAAACTTTTATCTACACCAGTGTTACGCCAGGATGAAGACTGCGCCTAAGGTAATTCTTTAAATTTCTATTTGAGCTGGCACACGTACGCAGCGCCATTTTGATTGATCGTAATCATCGTGGATATCGCGGCGCATCTGTATCATTTAGCAATCTTTGCATTTAAATATCTCGGCAACGTTACACTTAAGGCAACATATTCCAGAACTTTCTTGTTTGTATTGGTGTCTTCTTACTCATATAGGTCATCGTGCGACTAATAGATAAAATAGCGAACGGGTAGATAATTGCTTTTTCACCTCAGCACCTCAAACAAGCAGGTTTTGCTGTTTACAGACAGTGAGCAAAATTCGATTTTGCTGCGAGCGTGACACAAAGTAACTTTTTATTTTATTTTTTTAATTCCGGGAACTGTGCAGGTCTACTCACAAAATTCGAAAGATTTCAACTTGACTTTGTTCTGTCACTTTCACTTCGATACGAAAAAAGCGAGATATAGAAACAAAGTCGATTCGAAATTCGATTTTCAAATTCCATATCTAGTAGGCCCAAAAATGAAACCAACGATAAAACGTTCGGATACCGATATTGTAAATCGATAACCGTAATATTGTAAATCACGGGTTAAGGTTTTAAGTAAGTGAAAAATTGTTATATTTCGAATCATCGAATTAAATCATGTATCTACTTATTTATAGTTTTAATCATCTTTAATATTGAGACAGAATACCGAGAGTTAGTTTCAGAACGCATTAAAAAAAAATAGCGGGATTCAAATTTTTATTGTTTATTGTCAGTTACAAAGTACAATACAATTTGGATAATAAAGTAATAATAATAAATAAATATGAGCGAGTCCAGTGACGAAGTCTGCTATTTAACACCCGAAGATTGAAGCATACCTAATGTAAAAAATGCAGAATTAAGTTTCCTGCCAGAAAAGTCTCGCGAAAAATATCTAAAAACTTGTGATATTTAAAAATATCACAAGTTTTTAGATATTTTTCGCAAGCAATGGACACTTACAAAGGGTGCTAACACTTTTTCGGAGACTGTACTGTTATCGTACTTCATAGAATTATCACAACCTAGGCAACCATCTACAATGTGGAGTATTTACTCAATGTTGAAGCCACATTAAAAACAAAAGATGACGTGCACATTGAAACCTATCCCAAACTTATTGCATTTTTGAAAAGAATGTCAGGAGGGCACAAATCCAAATAATATTATTTTTTAGAAATCTCAATATCTTTTTCTGTTTATTGTATCCTATAAAAATACACAAATCATCGTCTGGATGTCTGTGTGTTTGTGATGTGATGTGATGTGGTGTGGTGGTTTAATTTTTACCATGTTGTTTTTTTACCTTTATATGTTCTCGCTGCTGAGGTGAAAAGTTGTATGTGTTACACGAGATCAAAGTTATTTGCATCTCGTGTCTTTGAATCCCTCGCTGTACGCTCAGGATTCTAACCTAGAATCACTCGCTACGCTCGTGATTCAACTATAGAATCCTTCGCTGACTCGGGATTCAAAATCAAAACTCGCAGCAAAAACTGCTCTTTTGTTGCACAAATAACTATTATTGAATTCTGAGTGCTAAATGACATTGACGGAATCATCTTGAAAAGAGTTTAGAAAGTTTTCTATTCATATTATACTCAAATATACTATATCCGTAGTCACATTGGTGTGAATACTGATAATTTAACCTGATCCGTAGTCACACTGGTTGGTTTCTTTTATTTGGGATGCTTTTTTTCCCAATCAATCCATAGTCACACCAAATTGCCACACCAGTGAGACTATGGTTAATTTTATTTCAAAAGCCCGACAAACTCTTGACGATCAAAAATAAAAACCGATCAAAATTGTATTAAAAAAAAAATGCTTATAGCATTTTCAATGTTTTTTTTTTTGCAATGTCTCACTTTTTTAGTAAGCTAGGTTGGACCGATAGAACTACTTGATCAGTATTAGAAACAGCATCGAATGGCATCAAAAAATGATTTGTGTAAAATGGCTCTTTTCTGGCTAACTGTGCATTAAACGAAAATCTGTGAATGGGGATTTAAATTTCACGAAAAATTATGGATCGTCTCTTATGACTATTTTCATGTAGCTGCATCAGTTAAGGTAGCTCCCCTAACTGCCCCGTTCACCGTATCCACCCTGTATACTTCATTGACATTAGAACGGGCTACTTATGATTAAAACCTCTTTTATATAGGTAATTATTTATAAGGTATAGGTTTCTAACTCCAATATCAGTATTATAAGAAATGATACCGGTACGGGGAAATAAAAAAAGCAACCCAAATAAAGACACAAATTGGGTCAATGGTGTGATGGTGTACCTACGGATCAAGTTAAGTCACACCAGTGTGACTACGGATCAGGTTAAATTATCCGTAGTCACACCACATAATATTACTTATTTACTTAAAAAATAAGTAATTCTATAAAATTTTACAATCTTCATGTCTCTTTATTTTGTCCATCATCAACCACACGCCAGGGTGCAGGGGTAACAAAATGCGGTACAATATCGCCCTTACTGCTACGACATAAAGGGGCTGTCTATATCAAAATCTTGCCACTTATGTGTGGTTGACTGGAGCGGCAAATATCAGACTCCCTTCCGAAGCAAAAACGTTTTCAACCTTTTAATAAACTGTAACAAATGAGTGCCTACAACAGAGACGGAGTGAGTCGCTTTGCTGTAAAAGTGTTCCGTATGTAACTACCCGAATTAGGTATGTCCCAATTGCTGTTGTAATGTGCTTATTTGTTCTAATGTTCTCACCAAACGTCTTTTGTCAGCAGATTATAAAGGTTGAGTTAAGCTTTAATTTACTTAATCTTTCGATTAACAAAACAATTGTACTTTTTATTCACAGGAAAATAAGTAAAAATTAGTAGCTAAGTCAAAATCTAAAACTTCATTAATGTTGCTAGATGAAATTTCCTTTCATGACTATTCTCAACAAATTATTTATGATAGTTTTTCTATTTCATATTTCGCTACGGAATACTAAAGAGGACAGTCGTTTGATCATAGGCATGTTTCCGCACACTAAAACACACGTTAAATCACAATTAAACGACAGAAAACATAATATACGATAGTTTTTCGTCTGAAGTTTGTAGCGTTCGAGAGACCAACGGTGAGCCGGCTGGGACGCGGCAGTCTGCCTTTGTGTTCCGCAGAAACCAGTTGTGTATGTTCAAGTATAAAATTGAGAAGGACATGTTGAAGTTCGGTGAAGAGAGTTTAGTGACGAGTGTTTGTATGAAACGATTGCAGAGCTACGATAAATTGAAGACGGTAGTTGAGATAATAATTTATTAATACTTTCCATTGCAACTGACCCCGCTTTGATTCGTCTTTCCTTGCAATGATAGGTTATCGCATACTAGAAATTTAACTATAGTGTCATGTTATGTCGTTGTACTCTTACTACGATCAAGTTCAAATATTGTCGTGTTCCACGCAAATTTTATTTTGTTAGCTATTATATTTCTTAACACCAATATCGCAGCAGTCCGTCAAATACAATTATCATTACCTACTTAAGTTAAAACTAAAGCTAAGCTAGTGCACGCAACGTTCAGCGGTGAATGAAATGGTAAAAAAACTATTCAATTTGCGATGCGACGTTTCTTATCTCTTACTATGTAATGTAAAATTTGATCTATCCTTATAAGAAACTTACTTAGAACCTTTATTAGCGTCGTTCAAATTATTTTTTTTTATTCGTTCTCGAGTAACTTAAATACATCTATTTATTGTTTTTTCTAATTTTTGTTGAGCTCATTTTCTTTTCTTTTTAGTTGCAACTACCAGTCAGCAATGTCGGCGGCATCCGAGCGAGGGTTCGTCGTGAAAATGGAGTCAGAATTAGACGGGGCTTAAGGAATGGTATGTTTTACCTTTAAAACAATAAGTTTTCGAGACATCCTTCGCCTTCCGGCATTTGTCTCTTTTTTTGATCCCGAATAGTGCACAATAAATAAATAATACATGTCACTGGACAATACACACAGCGCCACCTAGTGCCACACTAAGCAACGAGTCTTGTGTCGTGGAGACCAGATAGTTGATATACTACATTTAACCTTTTTTTTGTTTATAAATACATACTTATTATACATATACCTAAACATCCATCACTCGGAGACTAATGTCCATGCTCATCACACAAACATTTGCTCCTACCGAGATTCGAACCCAGAACCCTAAGAACGTAAGGCAGCCTCACTACCGCTGCGCCATTCGGGTCGTCAGATAATATACCACTTATCTCCTTAAGTTATTTCTGTTTCCATTTTTAGTTACCGGGGAAGGCCAAATTGAACGACCCCAGTGCAGAAGCATCGGGATCACCGATTTGCCGAATTGCCAGCACGATAATTGCCAGCACTTGGCAGTTTATGTGAACAGGGAACGAGGTTCGTATGATATCCAAATGGCAGAATTAGATATTAATTACACTGACTACTACTACAACCCTTCAAATCATCGAAGGGCAAAATTGTCCTCAAGAGCTAATAGGCTACGAAGCGCCATTATTACACTTATTCATTACAGAATTTTGGCTGAAAATTTGAAGTATAGGTCAACTGAACGTTATATAAAACAAATCATACAAAATTATCATGGGAACGTTATTTCAAGTTATATTATATTATCTGTGATTATGCCATATTTAACAGACCCGTATTAATTACTATAAGTAAATTGATAGTATTTCAGTACACAATTTGTTTTTTTTTTTAATGTCTTTTTTTTTCTCCCCTCAATAGTTACACAATTTACTTGATAATTTTAGTTAAATTATGACGATAAATTAATGTGGGATGAGTTACATTCTAAACGAACTGAGTTAAAAAAAACAGAAGCTGATAGAATATCTTTTTTGATGTCATATATTAATATTTTAGAAATTTACTGCTTGAATGCATGTTACATATTTTGATGCTAAAAAATAACCACCATGCTGAGTTGTATTTAAAGTGGCTTACTTAAAAGATAACTAGTGGCTAAGATAGTATCATTCAGACGATTGTTAATTGTGGCTGACTTAGTAATTTAGAAGGCAATATAGATTTTTAGAGGCGAATAAAAATAAGTCTGTCCAATTAGCACTCTGAAAATTGTTTTGATGATTGGATTATTCGTTGGCGTAAGTTTGTCGTTTCTGATGGCATACTTTGAAGGTGATCAAATAAATTTGGATGAATAACTAACATTTTGTGATTATTGATCTTTTCCCGGTACTTTCTTGACAAAGGAGTACAATGCGTGGCAAACTGTTAACGGGACCAGTGAATCATGTAGTTGGGGTTAAAAAAAAAACAGCATAATCGCACGGGTCAATCATCAAGGGGATTTTAATCATCGTCTAATGATAATGAAATATTAACCGACTGCAACATAGTTGGAAAAGGCTAGGCCTCTAGGATCTAGCCTCCTGGTTATCTCGGTACCCAGTCTACCACCAGTAAAGTCCGGATACAGCTGTTTTTTTATGAAGCGACTACAGGGTGGTGCCGGCAATAGGACAATAAATTACATGAAGCAGATTAATAGGCTAGCTCCGACTGGTTAACATTTTGTTTGGTGCTATGGACCCACAGGGTCCATTACATTGACCAGTTTTCTACATGGTTTAACTTATTTGTGAAGTAAGCACCCACTTTTTGTTAGATCTACGCGGTCCTCCTGTACTTTATTACTAACTTTATAACACAATCACGTTGTAAAACCAAATATTTCAAAAATTAACCATGGAGTTTCTTGCCGGTTCTCTCTATAAGAAATGACCCACCCGAACCGTGCAACTATCTTTTGACGTTTTATAAGTGCCCATTTAGGCCGATGTGAATTAAATTAACCCCAACGACACTTTCCGGCGATTCAGTGGTCCTGTTAACATTTCAGTATGCTTTGTATTCAGGATCAAATAATCAGTCAGACTCAGTTTAGATTGCCATCGATATGCCAAGAAATATGCCCCACACCATGTTAGAACAAAGCCATTGAACCCAATAAATTCTCCTTCCAGACCGTATGGTGCAAGCTAGCGATAGATCCAGAAGTCACGAAAGCGCAAAACGTTGTCGAACAAGCTCTAAGTTCCAACTTGACGAAGGCGGAAGAGAAAAGAGTGCATGCGCAGACGACGATGGGATCGCTTGATGGTGACAATAATCCTATTCAATTGTAAGTATCGTGGCGTTAGATGACTTTAAAAGATCATAACATTAAAGACGCATGTCACACACATCTACCGACCCGCGCGGGCCAAGTCCTGTTAGTCAGGGTCGACACCACAAGGCCAGCAATGCAATATTTAAAACATGACAACTCAAATGAGAGCTCCGTATTTAAAACAAAAAGACGATAGGCGAACATGTTTCCTAAAGAGAAATAAAGATAAGTTAATAGATGACCTATTTGATTGCGAGCTCCTTGTCACAATCAATAAATATTCAATCATATATGTGTGCACTATTTGCGTTGTGTATGTTGAGTTTGCAGCTTTGGTGTAAGGCATCGTATGGATTGCTAATACAACAACAACAAGAGGACTGCGAGAGGCCCACAAAGCTTCCTCCGTTAGAGTCTACCCCAACGTGTGGGGTATCGTTGTCGTCGTCTTTTAAAATGCCTTAGGAGTTGCTAATTTCACTTTTCGATTGAATGCTCCATTTACGAAATATCAAACTTTAAAAAGTGCCAATTTTTGTTTCAGTAGGGTCCCCCCCCCCCCCTTCTAAAAGCTACACTGCTGGCTTGAAAAATCTGGAAAAATTCACGATGATAGTGCATTTCATTAACTTTAAAGGAAAACTATAGCTATAACTTTATTAGTTTAACAGTAATAGTCGTTGCACTAGGGTGTTGGATAATTTTGTGCCAAATACAAAATCCTTAGAATAAATCCTTTAAACTGACTAAGATGAAGTAGTTGCTTGTTTATAATTTTCATTGAAAAACAAAAACTAAAATATAACGGGCTACTACGGAACCCTACACTGCGCATTACCGCGTTATGTGAAATAAAATATTGGGATTTTGATTTTTGACTACTGTTTTCTCATTGATATTTCGCTACGGAATGCTAAAGGGGCTCCCCCTACATCTCCCACAGTACATCATAACATCTGTGTACAGACAGAGACACGATATTGATCGTGTTATCGCTGGACATTAGACACTAAGAAACGAGCCTTGTGTCGGGGACATTAGATAGTTGATATACTACATATGAACTTATTATACATATACCTAAACATCCATCACTCGGAAACAAATGTCCATACTCATCACACAAACATTTGCTCCTACCGGATTCGAACCCAGAACCCTAAGAACGTAAGGCAGCCTCACTATTACCGCTGCGCCATTCGGGTCGTCAGATAATATACCACTTATCTCCTTAAGTTATTTCTGTTTCCATTTTTAGTTACCGGGGAAGGCCAAATTGAACGACCCCAGTGCAGAAGCATCGGGATCACCGATTTGCCGAATTGCCAGCACGATAATTGCCAGCACTTGGCAGTTTATGTGAACAGGGAACGAGGTTCGTATGATATCCAAATGGCAGAATTAGATATTAATTACACTGACTACTACTACAACCATTCAAATCATCGAAGGGCAAAAGTGTCCTCAAGAGCTAATAGGCTACGAAGCGCCATTATTACACTTATTCATTACAGAATTTTGGCTGAAAATTTGAAGTATAGGTCAACTGTACGTTACCTAAATAAAACAAATCATACAAAATTATCATGGGAACGTTATTTCAAGTTATATTATATTATCTGTTATTATGCCATTTATTACAGACCCGTATTAATTACTATAAGTAAATTGATAGTATTTCAATACACAATTTGTTTTTTTTTTTTAAGTCTTTTATTTTTTCTCCCCTCAATAGTTACACAATTTACTTGATAATTTTAGTTAAATTATGACGATAAATTAATGTGGGATGAGTTACATTCTAAACGAACTGAGTTAAAAAAACAGAAGCTGATAGAATATCTTTTTTGATGTCATATATTAATATTTTAGAAATTTACTGCTTGAATGCATGTTACAAATTTTGATGCTAAAAAATAACCACCATGTTGAGTTATATTAAGAGTGGCTTACTTAAAAGATAACTAGTGGCTAAGATAGTATCATTCAGACGATTGTTAATTGTGGCTGACTTAGTAATTTAGAAGGCAATATAGATTTTTAGAGGCGAATAAAAATAAGTCTGTCTAATTAGCACTCTGAAAAATGTTTTGATGATTGGATTATTCGTTGGCGTAAGTTTGTCGTTTCTGATGGCATACTTTGAAAGTGATCAAATAAATTTGGATGAATAACTAACATTTTGTGATTATTGATCTTTTCCCGGTACTTTCTTGACAGAGGAGTACAATGCGTAGCAAACTGTTAACGGGACCAGTGAATCACCAGAACGTAGTCGGGGTTAAAAAAAAAAAAAAATTAAATCGCACGGGTCAATCTTCAAGGGGATTTTAATCATCGTCTAGTGATAACGAAATATTAACCGACTGCAACATAGTTGGAAAAGGCTAGGCCTCTAGGATCTAGCCTCCTGGTTATCTCGGTGCTGTGGACCCACAGGGGTCCATTACATTGGCCGGTTTCTACATGGTTTAACTTATTTGTGAAGTAAGCACCCACTTTTTGTTAGGTCTACGCTGTCCTCCTGTACTTTATTACTAACTTTATAACACAATCACGTTGTAAAACCAAATATTTAAAAAATTAACCATGGAGTTTCTTGCCGGTTCTCTCTATAAGAAATGACCCACCCGAACCGTGCAACTATCTTTTGACGTTTTATAAGTGCCCATTTAGGCCGATGTGAATTAATTTAACCCCAACGACACTTTCCGGCGATTCAGTGGTCCTGTTAACAGTTTGGTATGCTTTGTATTCAGGATCAAATAATCAGTCAGACTCAGTTTAGATTGCCATCGATATGCCAAGAAATATGCCCCACACCATGTTAGAACAAAGCCATTGAACCCAATAACTTCTCCTTCCAGACCGTATGGTGCCAGCTAGCGATAGATCCAGAAGTCACTAAAGCGCAGAACGTTGTCGAACAAGTTCTAAGTCCCAACTTGACGAAGACGGAAGAGAAAAGAGTGCATGCGCGGAAGACGATGGGATCGCTTGATGGTGACAATAATCCTATTCAATTGTAAGTATCGTGGCGTTAGTTGACTTTAAAATATCATAACATTAAAGACGCATGTCAAACACATCTACCAACCCGCGCGGGCCAAGTCCTGTTAATCAGGGTCGACACCACAAGGCCAGCAATGCAATATTTAAAACAAGACAACTCAAATGAGAGCTCCGTATTTAAAACAAAAAGACGATAGGCGAACATGTTTCCTAAAGAGAAATAAAGATAAGTTAATAGATGATCTATTTGATTGCGAGCTCCTTGTCACAATCAATAAATATTCAATCATATATGTGTGCACTATTTGCGTTGTGTATGTTGAGTTTGCAGCTTTGGTGTAAGGCATCGTATGGATTGCTAATACAACAACAACAAGAGGCCTGCGAGAGGCCCACAAAGCTACCTCCATTAGAGGAGAAACCCTTACCTGAGGTCAAATCGCTAACCTCATTCTCATTTGCTGTAAATAATAAGGAAAGTTCAGATAATATTTTTCACGACTGAAAATAACAGTTGCTTATGTGCTAAGGTTTATTAGTTACTGTAAGGGTCAAAGAATTAATGTAAGTCAGGCATTGTCAGCCGAAGAGCTGCAAAAGGTATGCACTCTTCTAATTAAAACTTAGTCAGTTTGAGTAATTCTAAGAAGAAATTGAAACATTAAGTAAATGGCATCAACTACCTAACGACTCAGATTATAGCCACTTTCCCTTTGTTGACTCGGAACAGGTGCTACGAGTTGGAGGCTGACTAGGAAATTCTAACTTTGATTATAATTAGTTGCCCTATGCTATCCTATCTATTGTGATAATGGTCGAAAATTTATAGGTGCATGCAATGAGCTAGGTGGAATGTTTGCGAAAAGCCAAGAGTTGGTCTTTAATTATCCGCTTCGTGTTTGGACCTGCATATTCACCTCATTTCGGGAGAATATGGAAAGCGGGTATCAAATCCTCTAAATACCATCTAAAAAGAGTAGCTGGGGAGGCCTGTTTGACTTTTGAAGAGCTGGCTACCCTGTTTTCGCAGATTGAGGTCATACTAAACTCCCGTCCCCTCTCTCCCCTCTCGTCAGTTACAAATGATCCCTCTCCGCTAAATTTGTCCTAAAAGTCTTGCTAGCTGGCATGAGGAGCGTAGGCCGAAGGCTGGCGGAGCGACGAGCAATTGAGTGCGTAATGTAAAATGCGAGCGTAGCGAGCGCGCGTCATGGAGTCGTAGCAGGTTCTAAATTTACTTAAATCTCGAAAACGGTGCCTATCGCAAAAATAATGAAAAATTTATTCCTTAATGACCGCCTCTGGCACGTAATTCTCAACATGTAGGTAAAATAATAATGAAAAAAAAAATGGATTCGTATTTTTAATTTTTTGTATACTGAAATTTAGGAATTATGAAAATAGAATTATTGATAAATCGGAGTTGTTATATATTCGGAATTTTAAACCATTCGGGATATGAAAATCGGATATTTTGAAATTCGGATTTGTGACTTTCGAAATAAAGTTTTTCGTACTTCTGTAGTGTACCCGGCCCAATTGCTACGAAGTCATCGAATAAATCTGTTAACAGTCTGTTCTGGTACAGGTGGCTGAAGGAGTTCCTGGCTGAAATGCAGCAGTGGTCCCAGTGGAAGACACAGCAGCAGCTAGTCATTTGTCTCGGCGACCTCCAGCTGCTACGCGAAGCAAACCTGCCGCCGCTTCAGTGGCACTTGCTACGCGTCACGCGCCTATACCCCGTCCACGATGGGGTCAGCTGAGTGACTGATATCGCCACCACCACCGCTACCACTTTTGGGGCAACGCGCGGTACATCGCGATACCCTGCGTGAGCCAATAGCACTGCGGCCCCGAGCGCGAGAAACTGACTTACTAGCAGAGCAGAGCCATAAAATACAAAATCTGAGATTTCGTCCGTCGTCTTTTCGAGATTTTTGGTTCAATGGTTTTTATATTTATATTTAAGCCGAATGTGGCAGTAGGAAACAGTGCGGAAGCCACCAGAGAACGCAGTGAACCACACATCGTCAAAGTAGAGCCAGGCACAAGCACTTCCACTCAGAATCCTGAGCGGAGCGAGATTGATGAAGGAATGTACTTTCGAATGAAGAAAATTCATTAAGTTCAAATGTTTCGTCGTTGAGACACAACATACTTGAGAAAGTCACAACTGCAGCACCGAATAAAATTCTCGCGCATAAAATATGCGCCGCAATAAATGCGGTTCCACTGAAAATTTGACGACCCGTATGGCGCAGCGGTAGTGAGGCCTTACGTTCTTAGGGTCCCGGGTTCGAATCCCGGTTGGAGCAAATGTTTGTGTGATGAAGTGTTTATATGTATAATAAGTATGTATTTACAAACAAAAAGTATCTATGTAGTATATCAACTATCTGATGTCCACGACACAAGCCTCGTTGCTTAGTGTGGCACTAGATGGCGCTGTGTGTTAATGTCCAGCGATATTTATTATTTATTCTTTTTAACAGAGTTCAACCAGCAAGAAGAATTAATTGATTAATTAATTAATTGCTTCCGCTCCAGTAACTGAAACTGCCCAGCCTGAGGAACAGCCTAGTGTAAACGATGTGCCGAGATATTGTTCGTGGCCAATGCAAATTGGGAGCAGTGTTGTATATTTGAACATCAAATAATATTGTCCACTTGCCGGGGGTTAATAAAAAAATTAATAAAATAAAATTATTTTTATTCAGACAAAGTCCATTTGGTTAGTACAACACAACTTGGAAACTAGTGTTAGTAGGTAAGTACTTATATCTATCCGAAGAACAAAACCAAAACAATTATTAAATATGCGACACAGTGGCATGTAGGCGCATCCAATGCCCCAGTGTGGGACTGTCCCACCTGTCAGCTATAGTTTTCAGGATGCTGTTGGGGCTGATGCATACCCTGCGCATGATGGAGGCGCATCGCTTGCGCAGATGGCGTGAAATCCATCAATGCCCGCTTCTGCAAACATGCCGGAAGCACTGCCGTAGCGCGGCAACCCCACCAAAACCCTGAATGCATTGATGTATTGTACGCGCAGACTGCTGTATGTCCTCTGCGAGTAGTTGACCCACAGACTGCATGTATAGAACGACTGACAGTACGCTGTGAACAGTGTAGCTTTTACTTCAGTCGAGAATTTCGCAAATCTGCGAGTCAACATATTGCAGCGGACAGCCAACGCTCTGCGCTCACGCTCAATGTCCAAGCTGTCTTTTAGGTCCTCGGAACCCAGTGGCCTAGTTACTTGAAAGATGAGACTTGGTTTAAGGTACTTCCGCATCAGCTGTGGTGCAATCGGATAGGTTAAAACCTACCCGATTGCACCACAGCTGATGCAGTGCCTGCCTTGAATACCAGTACTTCACTTTTCTTAACATTGTATCAGAGCCCATGGGGCTCCGCGTACCTTTCACATATCATGAGCAGACTCATCATTGAGTAAATCGATGGGCTCAGCAACACCATATCATCAGCATAACTAATATTGTTGACACTTATTCCGTCTACTTAACAACCTTGATAAGTTTTGCTGAGCTCCACAATCAACCGGTTTATGCACAGACTGAAGGGGCGAGGGGAGGTCAAGCCATCCTGTCTCACTCCATACTCCAGACTGTACACATTCGATAACGAGCCTACCCACCTCACACAATTGGTCTGGGTTGTTATACGAGAACCGTAATATAGCTATGACTCCTCTATCCACTGTGGTATCGTTCAACAGTTTCTGCCACAGTAAGTCGTACGACACCAGATCGAATGCTTTGGAAAGGTCTAGGAAACACGCGTTAACAGGCGTTTTCCTAGACGAATAATACTGGACAGTGTGCTTAAGAGACAGTATGGCAATTTCTGTGGAGAGACCAGCATAGCTATTCATAACGCTTCGATTCAAGTTTTGATTCGGAAAGTCGTATGTCTATCTCGCTCGATTTCGTAATGTCAAAAAAAGACAGACATACGACTTTCCGAATCGAAAAACGAATCGAAGCGTTGTGAATAAGGGGCCAGGTCGGAACCCAAACTGCGCATCATGCAATGCGATGCGGCTCGCCATGTGCCTATCAAGCAAACTGTCCAATACCTTGGCAATGACAGTAGCAAGAAATATGGGCCTATAGTTTGAGAGATCTGATGTGTCCCCAGTCTTATCCTTAACAATAGGCACGACCACAGTTTTCATGAGATCGCTAGGCAGATGAGCGTAGCTCAGACAGAGCGAAAAGAACCTCGCCAACACCCTTGGCAGGTGAACTCCTGCATGCTGCAGGTTCTCGATGCTGAGGAGCTGCTAGTCATGCCACGGAGACTTGCCCCTAATCACATTTTTCACATCAGACAATCCTCAGCATCAATCGCCTGCGATGCTGTTTGACAAACAAGTTTGCTATAGTGGTAGGCTCATGTTGCCCCACCACGCTCGCGGGGACGCCCGGCCTCGTATTCAATCTGTTGGTGTTTTTCCAGAATCTTAAAAAATCTTAAGCTTTGTGATGTTCAGCTAATATTTCCATTTTTATTTTATTTTGATTATTCTGATACCATCTTAAGTTCATGAAATGCACTGTCATCATGATTTTTTCCAGATTTTTCAAGCCAGCAGTTTAACTTTTAGAGGGCGGGGACGCCCAAACAATACTGGAACAAAAATTTGCACTTTAAAGTTTAATATTTCGTAAATGGAGCATTAAATCCTAAAAAGACCTATTCAACGATACCCCACACGATAGGGTAGACGATGAAAAAAAAATTCATCCCCTCTTGACATGAGCTACCCTAAAAAAAATTTTTTCAAAAAGTATTTTCTCTTGGGCACATTACCAGCGTTGAGGAGTTTTTCGATGCCCTTTTATAGTTTGCTGTGAGTTTATTTATTTTAGTTTATTAAAGTTTTATGTCTTAATAATACCTAAGTATTAACAGATAAGGGAAATATTCTCTACTAGCTATGCCGACGGCTTCGCGCACGTCAGTGCGATATCACAAATCGGGTTAGTATAGGAACGATACGTCGGGTCAGGCTAGGAATAGGGTTACGTTCGGAACAATTTTCTTTTTTTTTCAAGTTTCTAACCTAACCCGCGACCGGGCTAGGATTTCGGGTCAGGCTCGAAATAAACCCTTCTCATTAGCAAGGATTTTTTAAAGAAAGTACATATAGATTGTTTGTAGCATACGATTTGCATTGAAAATGCTTGAAATAATAAGGGCGAGAACTGAATCTGCCGTTAATGCATGGCAGCATTACACTGCCACTTTTTTTGGAAAGACTGAGATAAATTCACAATCGCATTTTTTTTTTTTAATTTGTTCATTTCCACTGTCTGGGCTATGGCTGGCAACATAGAACCAGCCTTCCATAATTTGGTTTTCCGGTAAGATTTCGTCAGATTCAGTTCTCGACTTTATTATTTCTTTTGTTTTCAAACTCATTAAATTCATTAATTAAACTTCTGATTGTGGGTATGTGTGTGTGCGAAAAATATATTAGCGACAGTTTGTGTATGTCAACTAATAATTTTCAGTCGCACCATGTAGTTTTTGTGAATATTACCCCCATATTATTATTGTTTTAATTTTTTTTTAACTTTCTATTGTGTAGTTTTATGTTTTATTTCATTCTTATTTTTGTTATATTATAGTACTTTTTTTTTCGGATGGGAAATCATCGAATGACTCCTCCCGCTCTGGGCGGAGCAGGAGGGAGTGTCAGACTTTTACTGACTAAAACCCATCCATGTTCCTTCATCGCCCTTTGTGTTCCGTGGCCACGGTATCTCTTTCGAACAGCCCAGCAACCCCGGCAGACATCGGCCCTTGCGGACCCCTTTCTTTGACTGACTCTCTTGGAGGCGCGCGTGGAACAGGAACGCGCCGTCGACACGGCCTGTCGTCATGAGGCGGACGGACAGCGAGCTAGCCCATAGCTCCCCGTCCACAGGCCCGGTGAAACCAATACTGGGGTTCAAACACATAGTTTACAGAGCGATCATGAAACCGATAGGCTGTTTACTCCGTTGGCTAAGTATAAAATTCCTGCTCTCATGCATGTCATGGCTGAAACGTGAAACAATTGAAGAATCAAACTCAAACTCAAAGCGTTAATTTCAATTAGACCATTACGGCACTTTTGAATGTCAAAAATACAAAACAAGCAATGCTACAGTCACAGTCACAAAGCAGAATAACTTGAGAAAGTACTGTAGTTGCCCATTCCCTAACGTAGATCTCTATGGAGAAGAACGGGCAAGAAACTTCATGGACACTCTTTTAAACCAAAATATTGTTACAAAATCTCAATTTGAGATTATACATATATGTGAGAACGATGTAGAAAGACGTTAACATTAAGAGCGTCCAGAGTAAAAGATAAAATCAACAATTTAAAAATAAAGTAATTAAAATTAACGAACCGTGGCAGCTAAGAGATGCCCAGTCCCAACTGACAGCGCCCGTTCACGAACATGACGCATGTATCGGCGCCATTCAACTACGACCATATAATAAAAAATAAATTAAGGAACAAAATGGCACGACACACCCGCCACCACCAGCGAGACATTTGAGTGAACATGACATTCTCTCAGCCACCTAGGCATATTCAAGTCAATGAAAGATAAATAATAAATTTAAATGGTAGCTGAACAGTACAAAGTACTCACACATGTGCTATGCAATTATATAATACTAAGAGCTGGAATCTATACAATGCAAGGATATTTTTACAATCTTCTGCAGCTTCCACAATACATTAACATGGGAATCAATTCGTTTGCCCCTATGGTTGCGGAGCAGGACCAGCATTTAGCCAAGCATTCTTATCATCAATGTAATACCCCAAATTATAATATGGTTGCCTACATAGTGTACGTTTTATACAAAATTTAAATTTCGTCTCATTCAGTTGCTGAATGTGGGGAGGTATTTTATTGTAACATTTCAAACAGTACCCCATGAAAGATGAATCTACTTTAGCAAGCCTGAAACCTGTCTGAACTAGTTTGTTCCTATTTCTAGTGTTATAGTGGTGTCTGTCACCTCTTTTACTGAAAAAATTCAGATTTTTCCTAACGTACCTACATGATGTTTTCATAGATGTATTGACAAGGTGCTGTCATAATATTAATTTCCTAAACTCTCTCTCTTAGAGAATCGCGTCTCCGTAATTCATTTAAGGCTCTGATGGCTCTTTTCTGCAGAATAAATATAGACTCGATGTCTGCAAATACTATGAAAATAACTAAAATAGACTACACTATTTTAGTTATTTTCATAGTATTATGTCATACGGACATAATTCAATATTCCTCACCCCCTTAAGAAAGTAGCGTGTTAATATATAACCTAACATGAAAAGCCTATAAGGACTATTTGTGCAAAATTTGAACAGGATCTATGCAGTAGTTTTTGCGTTGTCCCGGAACATCCGATTTGGATTTTTACGATTTTATTGTATTACTAGCTGATGCCCGCGGCGTCGCCCGCCCGCAAGTGATACTAAAACCTTCCTCTTTAATCACTCTATCTATTAAAAAAAAACCCGCATCAAAATCGGTTGCGTAGTTTTAAAGATCTAAGCATATATAGGTACAGAGCGACTTTGTTTTATAATATGAATGTAGATCACTACTGTAGTGTTTAGTTTCCCATTGAGTAAGTAATAGTCGCTGTTTTAATTTCTTTGTTGTTCGTGTAAACCTGTAATTAGGTTTCAAAAATTGCGTGTACAAACTAAAATAATGATGATTGTTGTTGTTGGTTTCACTAGTATTTCACAATATCTATTATATTGTAAAGTAGTCAGGTTCAAATATATCTTGCTGCATCCCTAGGCATATTCACGTGTCTACGTAACATCGATCTGACTTACGTAAAGGGCAAAATGTGCACGTGATTTCTTTACAAACTTTTACCTCACAATTCTTTACAAACTGATTTCTTTACAAACTGAAACTGAAATCATACAAACGCAAATTCTATAGCTTTCTGATTTCTTTACAAACTGAAACTGAAATCATACAAACGCAAATTCTATAGCTGGTGAGGGGCGACTTTACCCCATTAAATGTATAATTGTTCTTTAGATTTCATGATTTTCCCTTCATTTAATTTATCATGTTAACTCTTAACGAAGCCGAAAGCACTTGTTCTCCTCTCATTGCGATTTTTTTTTGTTCTAAGTACACCATACCTGGGAACCTTCTAGTTACGGAGATATTGGGGTGTCAAAGTTCCAACTTTTTGACAACTTTTTTTTTAAATAAAAGTTTTTAATGTAATTTTTTACTTTAAACACCTCCACGACCCCCGTACTATTCAATACATCCATCAGCACAATGTTTTGAGTGCGTTACATTGAGTTCTACCACAAAACATAATTTTTCAACCCAAAAAAAGAAGTCGTTTCACAGCAATAATTTTTGCGTAAAGTTACACAAATACAAATACATGTACAGAATGCTTGGTTGACGGCTTCGTGATGAGGTGGTCTACACTCTGTATGTATAATATGTACCTTTACAGGGTGGAAACGGTAAACGGCGCAGTACGGGGAGCTACCTTAACCGTGCAGCTACACTAAAATGGTCTTAGGAAACCATCCATAATTATTCGTGATTTTGATCCACATTCACAGATTTAAAAAGAAAATGGCCATTTTACACAAAACATTTTTTTTGACGCCAATCGATCCTGTTTCTAATACTGATCATAAAGTTTTATCGGACCAACCCAGGTTGGAGTACTAAAAAAGTCAAAATGGACATTTTCTTGCTAACTGATTTTTTTTCCAAAATCTGTAGGTAAATGGGGATCAAAATTTCACGAAAAATTATGGATAATCTTCAATGACCATTTTCGTGTAGCTGCAACGGTTAAGGTAGCTGCCCCGTTTGCCGTTTCCACCCTGTTTAAAAGTTTAGTATAACTAAAAAGTTTTAATGTCTTAAATGTTATTTCGTTGCCTAAGACCTATCTTTTTGAGTGCAGTAATTCCTAATTCTTCTGCAGAAAAATGCCTAAACTTTTATAAAGATTATTTAAGAGCACCCTAATAGGGATGATGACTGACTAAACAAAATATGATTCTGTTTAGTCCGTCAGTTAGATTATCGAAAAATATTGAATACGTGTTTTTTGTTTTATCAAATTAATAAAAAATTACGAAAATAAAACGTGTCTAAGATCAGGAGTGGGGGGCTTGTGACGTCACTTTTGATTTAAAAATGTACTCAAATGTGACGTCAAACGAGTTTTTGACGCACTGTATCGTCTTCAATTATTGTTTACGTGAAAAAAGAAAAAATATGTGTACAATATTTTCAAAAGGTATTGATCTATCTGACGGACTAATTAGATTTTTTTGTCATCTACTCTATTGTTCATTTTAATAAAGTTGATTTTAAGTAATAGAACATGGTTCATTTGCTCGTCTATTTGTAGGTAGGCCGGTTAAACCTTGATAAATATAGACCAAAAACTGTTTATTTTACACATTGCCGGTGGACCAGCAGGTACTCTTTACAATCCCTAGGAATTGTATTCATTACCTAGGGTAGAGCATGTAATGGACAATAATATTCATAATATTTCATACAATGCCTGGACGCCCCAGGTATCCTATACATTGCTTAGGTATGGTACAGAATACCTGTATTATACGGTTTGCCGGTAACATGTATACAATGTAGTTTTCAAAAGCAGGGAATCACATTTTCAATCACATCGAATTGTATGACGTCCGTTCACAACATACAATACCGCGGGGCAAGAAACTGTGATCCCCTTATATCTCGGAGAGTAATGAAGATATGAAAAAGAAAAGAAAAGGCTCAAACGACGCATATTTACGAGAGCTGTAAGATGCAAAAATAATTATTCGAGAAAGTCAAAAACGAAAACCTCGGTGGCGATCTTCCGCCCACGTATATATTAATAATTGGAACCGGTTGGTTCACACATATTCACAAACATTGAAATCGATCGGGTGGTTAATAATTATAGTGGTGATACCTAAAAAAGAGTTTCCATGGAGTTTCTTGCCCATTCTTCTCCATAGAGATCTACGCCTTGGAATGTGCAACTACAGTACTTTCTCAAGTTATTATGCCTTGTGACTGTGACTGTAGCTAAGCTTCCTTTTTTGTTGATATTTTGACATTCAAAAGTGCCGTATTGTTCTAATTGAAACAAATGCTTTGAGTTTGAGTTTGTAGGTACGTGATTTTTATTAAGATTAGTAGCGTTACCGGAAACATAGTTTCTTTCGTTTGTAGAACTTCAATAAACGCGTTGAACGTTTTCCATTGACCATTCCAAACTTAACTTTACAAATAAAATTAGTTTTATCGAAATCAATATCTTTTAAATAGTAACTGTTAACAAAAACGTTACAGTTTAATAAGCCAGTTTTCTAATAAGCCTCCCCTTCGTAGTATTCAATCGAGAACTTGGGGAGAAATTAATAACTCACTGCTTTGATCTCGCCGCCCCATGTAGCAACGGCTCCCCTTATGTGTCGGGAGCAGGTACATTATTTACTTTGTCCCCTCGCAAACAGGGGCTAATAAATTATGTTTCGAGGTGTAAGTTGCCACGTGTAAGGGCGTATTTTTTCGTCTTATACGGCTCGCGTTTAACGCGTTTATTACGTAATTCTGTCGCAGCCAGTAAATCTTAGCAGACGCGTCATCCACGTGTATAAATAATATGCGCAGATGCGGCGATGCAAACGCGCTGTAGTCGCTCGTATGTATATTAACCCTTCAACAGCTTTACTATGACGTCGGAGAGGCGCACTGCCTCCCGCCTTTTTCCCTGAATATGGAAATGTTTATGTTTATTCACAATGTATTGGAATCGACCTATTGTCACGGACAGGACTATGATAGCAAATAAACCTGATCTCATAAGATATCGCGCCTATATAATCCCCGAATAATGAAGCTGAGGATCCCATTCCACATTTCGCCAGTTATATTTAAGTCCTATGTACTCGTTATATTCCGTTAACAACCCAGACTTGCTTGGTTGCTTGACGAGTGTCTACAAAGACATTCCTGATAAAAAATCGGAGGCTCAGAAACTGATGGTCACTCATCCACAAACAGATCCCATCAAGCGTAGCTTGACCTTCGATCGAGCCGAGCCGCTCTAACATCCGTCGAGTCAAAGTAATTACTTGAGTTTATGTTATTACGTATGCAACAGACAACAATTAAAAAGAAGTAAGAAACGTCAAAGAAAGCAAAGCTAAGAATTCCAACTTTTGACTATCTTCAAGCAATTACTAAATTACATAATAAAAATCGTATTTGAAATAATGACTTTTACTAGAGTAATCACTTTGCAGCGAACCCCTCAAACCCGCTCCGCTTAATATTTGTAAAACCGACCGATGTTCTGTTTAAAGGGTCTGCAACAAAAGAGATTCGAATAACTTGTTCAACAAAAGCTTTCAACATGAGTAGGTGCGATATATTCAATTTTTTTCATGCTTCAGTTATTTTAATTCCAAAATAATGACATCATCATGCGGGGCAATTTTGCTTAGGGCGTATTCACAAGGCGTAATTTATTCGCGGAGAGGAGCCGACGTGCATTTCAAAAACCAGAACGCGCGTTAACAGGCGCCCCGAAAAGCAGATGTTTGCGATTGTATCGATTTAAATGCGCGTATTAATCGATACATTTGTACGACCGCGATCATCGCATCTCAAGTAATATTTAAAAAAATTGGAGTTTAATATAAAATCTTTTAAAACACGTTATTGACTGCGTACCTACGTCAATAATTTTTAGAAGAGTTTGTTTTTCTCTTATTTCTTTAGAAATCTGAGCCTTTCAATACGAAAATAAACTTCTTTTGAAACTTACGCAAGATGTTTCGACACTTTATAGGGGTTCTCTTAAAAATTTTAAAGGTCGAAAGGTTGAAAGTCACTCAATCCACCGAGGGGGAATTTGCCAATTGCAAATAAGCTGGAATACATTGTCTCATGTTCACGAGTGGAGGGGGGGGGCTGTCAGAGTCAATCGGGCAGTCTGGCGTCAGACACCGTGTGAGTTGGACGTGCGCCCGAGCTCTAGCTGCGTGTAGTATTGAGCCAGTGATATAGTGATAGTCGTGATAGTGATCACTACAAGTGGCGACGAGGATAAAGGTCAGAAATTCAAATAATAATACTTAGTGGAAGTTTGCAAGTAGTCGAAAAAAAAACTAGTAAGTACAGATACCGGACTATGCTTGTTACCTAATTCATGTAAATTATTATATTACTACTGGCATTAAGAGTCCGTGCAGAATATTCACTCGCTAGAGTTTAGGCAAATTCGTTGCGATCCTATGTTTGTGTGCATTGTTCATGCAGATACACGCACACACGGGTGAAGATCGAGAGTCGTGATCGCTTAAACAATTTTGATCCTGTAGACGATATTATTCTTAGATAAATAATTATAAAGTCAGTACGGCTTAGAAATAAAAGTCTGGAATGTGTGTGTACAGTACATTTATCACAATCAAAATAAAAATGGTTTAATTTTGTATTAGAAGAATTCAGACACATAAACATTTTACAAAACGATAAATAAAAAATTGCGAGTTGGATTCGCTCACCGAGGGTTCCGTACAACCTTTTTAAAGGACAAACTTAATTTTGCTGTTCAATCCACAGAAACGGATATTTCACCAACCGCAAATAATAAGTTTGTAATGGTAAAATCGCTTTTTTTGTTACCTACAACATATTTACAGTTTTCAGATTTTTCCCTTTACATGTACTGTAAGACACAGCTTCGAATTTCGTGATTCTACTATTGGTACTACACAAGAAGGATACGGCGGGGTCGACTGAGCGAGCGATAGTTTTTTTCGTAGGTTTCGTTTTTGTAGTTTTTGGGGTTGATGATAGTGAAATTGAGGTCAAAGTGAAAATCCAAGATGGCGCCGAGGAAAATATTCAGTTTTTTGGTTTTCGGGGTCGATGAAAATGAGGTCAAAATGAAAATCTAAGATGGCACCGACAAAAATTTTCGGTTTTTTCTTCATGGATGTCGTTTTCGTGGTTTTTGGGGTCGCTGATAATGAAAATGAGGTCAAAATGAAAATCCAAGATGGCGCCAAGGAAAATATTCGGTTTTTTCTTCATGGGTGTCGTTTTCGTGGTTTTTGGGGTTGCTGATAATGAAAATGAAGTCAAAATGAAAATCCAAGAAGGCGCCGACAAAAATTTTGGGTATTTTCCTCATGGGTGTCGTTTTCAAGGTTTTTGTAGTCGCTGATAATGAAAATGAGGTCAAAATGATAATCCAAGATGGCGCCGACAAAAATTTTCGGTATTTTCCTCATGGGTGTTGTTTTCGTGGTTTTTGGGGTCGCTGATAATGAAAACGAGGTCCAAAAAACAAAAACCACAAAAACGACATCCGTAAAGAAAAAACCAAAGGTTTCGTCGGCGCCATCTTGGTTTTTCATTTTGACCTCATTTTCATTATCAGCGAACCAGAAACCCATGAAAACGACACCCATGAGGAAAATACCGAAAATTGTCGTCGGCGCCATCTTGGATTTTCATTTTGACCTCATTTTCATTATCAGAGACCCCAAAAACCATGAAAACGACACCCATGAGGAAAATACCGAAAATGTTTGTCGGCGCCATCTTGGATTTTCATTTTGACCTCATTTTCATTATCAGAGACCCCATAAACCATGAAAACGACACCCATGAGGAAAAAACCACACAACATACGGCATTTTCTTACGTGACGATTTCTATTAAATCGCACTCCTATTAAGCCGCTACGTTCCAAAAATGAAAATATTGAAAACGAAATAAATCTTAACAATCTTAGGGCGGATTCGACCAAACTTGGATAAGTCTTATCCTGGGAATAAAATCACTAATTACTCTAGAGTTAGAGAACTTTTCGTTTTACCAAATCTTAATCCCGGAATAACTATAGATCCGAGAGTAAATCGCTATACCGCCAAAATACACCGAGTAAACAAGATAGCACAGAGTAATATAATGGCGGCCACTGCATTCTACCATCTGTTTTCGTATGCTTTGTTGAAAAAGTTCATTGTCTCTTGTTCACAGTTGAGCGCATGTTGATAATTTCTTGTAGTTTTGTTATATGTAAGGATATTTTAATAATGCAACGTTTACGAAATATGATCGAAGATTCTGACAGTGATGAAGAATACATTCCAAGGCGTCCGCGATGGATTAGAGAAAGGAACAATTACTTCGATAATTATGATGACCGTTACCGCCACCGGCCTGCCACCGACCGTACCGTTTCCTTATTCCTTCAAACATATTATTTATTCATTTTTAATTACAACAACACAAATAATACAAATCTCTAAAAGATAACCTCACTCAACTGACTATGACAAATAATGACAAGTTTGACAACTCGTGTAAATATATTTGACAGTTAACTCCAACATAAACCGGCCAAATTATATGGACATAAAATTTTGCGTTCCGCTTTCTATACAATTGTATTTCCATTTTAGTTGGCTTACAAAATCATTCATCATTCATTCACCAACTCAAAGAGTAACAATACCCAGTATTGGCTACTTTACGTTTGTGATGGAAAAACGTAAACGAAGTTATTTGAGAGTAAAACCAATGAGTAAAAATATTCAAGGGTTAGTTACTCTGATATAACATGGCATTTGGTCGAATCCGCCCTTAATAAACAACCAATGCCAAAAATTACTCTTATCTAAATACTGGATCAAAATGTGGTAGTCTGCGTATATCTCGAAAATATATTTACGTATAACTCGCGAACGCTTGCGAAGCAAGTGGTACGTGCTCACGCTGGGAGAGCCCGGTCGTTACTGATGGGATCGGGTTTGCGCGGTCGATAATATGGTTCACTTTGCCATTAATTTACGAAATGAAGTTATTATTTATTTATAAATTAAAATTCAGTTTCTATTAAAGGGGTACCTTGAGATTAATGAGTAATTTTTAAATTTTCTTTAAAGTGTTTCTAAGGTGTAGAAAAAAATACTTACTTGTCCAGACATTTTCCATAAATTACGTATTTTCATAATTTTTTTCTACTATATTTCGTATTGAAATCAATAATGTTTCCTGATACTTTACGAGTAGACCATATAATGATGCTATTCATATTTTTTAATATTCAGAATATTTTGCAGTTCTTTGTTCAGCGAACCCCATCACTCGCTCGTTACTTTTGCGGAAAAGGGGTTTTGAATATGGGTGATTGCCATTAATATATACATTATTTTAAAAAATTGTTCCGGCAGTCGACAAGAATAAGAACCTGTACTCTTGTAATAAAAATAAAAATGGTTCAAATTCTTCTTGCCTTTCCCACAAGCAGTGATCAAAAATGTTCAAAATGAGTTAATTACGTGCACGGACCCTTTTTTTTTTTTTAAAGTATTTATAAGGAACAATTCATATTTTTGCATTGTAAAAATATTTGGAAAAGAGGGATCCCACCGTAACAAATGAATTCTGTGATGAATGGCGTTTACGTCATCTTAAGGGGACCACAGGAGCTAAACGCGAGTTTTATAATGCAAAAATTATGATTCACTGCAATCAATAAAACCAGAAAAATATATGATATTCTTCAGGATATATGCTAGTATGATTGTGTTTTGAATACACAATACATCTAATTTTACTCGTTAAAAAAAATCACGAACTTATCTCAAAAAAAAATATTTTAACGAGTAAAAACCATACTCAAATACATGCGATCATTCTGATTTGTTGGCAAATAATTCTACAAGCAACTTATTAGCATGATAGTGTGTTATTTTTTTAGTCCAATCAATAGGTTTTTTGTAAATCGCAAAAAACCACTCATTTCGCACTATTCGGGCCGCAGCGACTGACGTAACAACCACTTTGTAGTGCAAGCTGATTAGAACTTTATTCTAACAGTATTTCAAACCAAGTTTTAACCACTACAATTAGAGTTACCAATTTAGCTCATACTAAAACTAACTAGATATTCAATATAATGAAGAACATGAGTAGGTACACCGCAATCATAAAGTTATTATTGGACTTAATTCATTATCCATACCTACCTTCAAACACGCACATCAAACCAGGGCTCTGAACCGGTTTAAAAAGAGCGGTAAATTTCGTTAAAATACTGGTAATTACGAGTATATCGTTCTTAAATTTACCGGTTAAACAAGTGAACTGTTCTTAAGTAACCTAAATGATAAAGGTTACCGGTAACATAAGCACAAACGGTTTTGACACCCAAATTAACCGGTTAATTCCGTAATTCGTACATTTTTTTCGTCAAATTTTTTAACGCTTCCAACAAGTTATAGTGACATTACCCCAGAAAACATTCGGAAAAACAAATGTTCGATCTGAGGACGTCAAATACAACCGGAGAACTTAAATGGTGCGGGTAGATTCATGTTTCGACTTGCTCGCGCCCGCAAGCGTCGAGCAAACTACCTACGCCAGTCGCTACTCTTTCCTCGTTCATTGTGTTTGGTTTGGACAATTCGTAAACTCTCATTGTATTTATTTTTATTATTTTGGTGTATGTGATAGCTAAGTATTCATTATGGGGAGAAAAAGAGTGAATAGGGTACTTACCCTATTCACTCTTTTTCTCAGTGTTTTGACGTGTTCATTCATTGGAGCACTTGCTCCAATGAATGAACACGTAAGCGATCTTCCAACTTCAAAAAAATATTACAAACAGTGTGTTGCCTTTATGGGATACGGTCCAAAGCTATATTTTGGTATTAGGATTGTATTCAAAAATATTTTTTGAGTTGATTTTACGAAATAATCTGTATACTTCTACATCTACACTATACAGTATGTTAGTTTAAACGAGGGACATATTCAAACCCGCAATAGTGCATGCTTATATGATACTAATAAAAATATGAACAAAAAATAAACACTGATAAATAACAGATAGAACCATACCAAACATTTCACAAAAGTCTCGCAACGTGTATACACCGTTGCGCCTAACGCGGAACATGTGCGCGGGTCAATGACTTAGGTATAATCCATTTTCCCTTTAATACTTTTAACCTGGCTTATGACAGGCAAAAATATCTAGCTACTGCTACTAGGTACTGACCGAATGTTCGCAGTCGTTGGTTGATGATACCTAGCATAAGTTTATACGATGGAATCTGGCGGTTGGGAAACATCTTTCAGTACAAATCAATAGCTCCTCGCACACTTTCATTAGATAACAAGTAGGCATGAACCATATCCCAATATTCTTCACTGGAATATTGATAAGACGTCATTTTTGGTTTTTCAAGAACACGCACACTTATCGCGAAGCGGGGTTGTTTACGCGATACCCGGAAGCGCACATGCGGAGTTAGCGGCGCGGGCGCCTAGACTGGCTGGGGTGAGCGCGGGGTGGCGCGGGAGTGTGCCCTGTCAGTACATCGGGGACAACACAAAGGAATAGGGCGGGGTTTGCGCACGAGCTTGCTTTTCGGCAGAATCGGCGCGTGTTTTGCCGCGTGATTATTTTACTGTTTACAAGTTCACTTCTTGCGCGCGCTCAGTGTCCATGAATAGTGTATTTTATTGGACAATTACGTCACAAATTAAGGTTATAGTTTTTTTACATATTTGGGACGAAAATCGAATACTGAATACCTTCCCTCAATATGTCCCTCGTTTAACCTAACACACTGTATAATTTAATTATTATAAAGTGCAAAGATTTGCATTTTTGTGTATGTTTGTAATAAATAAACTCAAAAACTACTGCGCCGATTTCAAAAATTCTTTCACCATTAGAAAGCTACATTCACCCTGAGTATCATAAGCTATATTTTATTCCCGTACTTCCACGGGAACGGGAACTGCGCGGGTGAAACCGCGTGACGTCCGCTAGTTCTTAATAAAATGAAAAAGACCCTTAAACCCCAGTGAATGAACGAAAATTTCTAGTAAATGAACACAATTTTTGTTTAATTAATCATCTAGAAAACTTCTAATTATTACTCTTGACTCGCATCCAGCGGATTCCCGCAACCTTCACCAGGTCATCGGTCCATCTAGTGGGAGGTCTTCCAACGCAACCTCTTCAAAGCAAAGGCAAAGTCTTCCGATTTGCGGTCGCCACTCCAGAACTTTTCAGTCGCATCGGCCATCCGTTTTGCGAGCAATGTGCTCTGCCCACTGCAACTTAAGTTTGACACTTCTTCGGGCTACGTCGGTAACCTTGGTTCCCTTGCGGATGTCTTCATTTCTGATTTGATCACACAAGGAAACTTCGAGCATAGCCCTTTCCATTGCCCTTTGGGTGACTTCAAGCCTTCAAGCCCAAGGCCCATTGTGAGCGACCACGTTTTGGCCCCGTATTCCGTATTCGTAATCACTGGCAGTGGCAACACACACTTTCAATCATAAACTTTCGTCTTGAGACACTGAGGTAAGTTGGACGAGAAGATACCGCGCCACCCGAACGCTGCCCAGCCAAGTAGGATTCGACGATTGACCTCTTTCTCGAAGTTAGACTTACCGAACTAGATCGTTTGTCCCAGGTACACATAATCGTCTACAATTTCGAGGGTAGTGTCTCCAATCTTGATAGGAGTGGGTGTTACATGGGCATTTAACATGACCTTGGTTTTGTCCATGTTCATTTTAAGACCCACTCTTCCGGAAGCTCGACTGTGGTCATCGAGCATTGTACTGAGGTCCTCCATGGTCTCAGCCATGACCACTATATCGTCGGCAAACCGAAGGTGAGTTATGTACTCGCCATTGACGTTGATGCCTAGCCCTCTCCAGTTCAGATCCTTGAAGAGATCCTCCAGTGCAACGGTGAACAGTTTCGGAGATATAACGTCTCCCTGTGTCACACTTCGCTGCAGAAGGATAGGTACCGAGGCTTGGTCCTGAAGTCGGACTGACATGGTGGCGTTCTTGTACAAACACTTCCAACACCTCGATGTACCGGTTGTCGATTTGGCATCGTTGGAGAGACTGCAGTACAGCCCAAGCCTCGATCGAATCGAAGGCTTTTTCGTAGTTCACAAACGCTAAACAGAGAGGCAGGTTATACTGTTCGGTCTTCTGTATAACCTGCATAAAGCCTTTTCGGAAACCGGCTTGTTCGGGAGGCTGAAAATCGTCTAACCTACGCGCGAGACGATTCGTGATGACTCTTGAAAACAACTTGTAGACATGGCTTAGAAGTGAGATGCGCCTATAATTCTTCAGCCGGGCATTGTCACCCTTTTGAAGAAGAGTACCACTACACCCCTGCACCATGCCTGTGGCGTTTTTTTCGGCCGTAATTCCGTCATCACCCGTTGCCTTGTTGTTTTGAAGCTGTTTCAGAGCCATCCTAATCTCGTACAGGCTGACGTCCGGCATGTCTTCGGTATAGTGTCGGGTCAGTCTAGCTCTTGGGTCATTTGCAAGATCTACAGAGGGTTTACTGGTTGTCGTGTACAACTGCCCATAGAAGCTTTCGGTCTCCCTCAGAAGCTCCGGTTTGGCGGATAAGATCCAGCCATCGTCGGTCTTCAGTTTTGTGAGCTGGCTCTACCCAATAGCCAGATCTCTTGTAAACACCTTGGAGCCTTTATTCCGCTCAATCGCGTCCTTAATACGCTTAGGTCGCCCTTCCAGGATTTAGAGATCCATCTAAAGGGACAATAATAGAAAAAAAAGAGAAAAATTAATATAATAATAGAATCTAGGTCTTACAATCACAAAATCTAGCTCAAAATAATGTGTTAATTTATTGGTTACATCTTAATGACGAAAGCTAATATTTGAACATGATGAAAAATGTTAGTTCATTCACTAGATTGTATGAACCAATGAATGAACATACCTGTCCTACTACGGGCCTTAAGATCAGATATCTATTTTTAAAACTACTCTCAATACATGAATCATAAGGCATAAAAATAAATCACATATTTTAATTAAAACATAAAAATGACGTTTGTCCAGTGAATGAACGAAATGAAAGAAATGTTTCATGTGTTTAATAATTTCTCGTAAACATTTTTAGTACTTTTTTTTTTAATCATGGACAATAATGAACATATTACGAACATTTTTATGAACATATTACGAACATTTTTTTGTAATTACTCCGGTGTATTCCCGCTGACCCCGCTGGTGGTGTCAACGGGAAAAATCAAAACTGATAGCTTTTGTGGCGGGGCCAGGAAGTACCACGCGAAAATTAAAACATTTTCTCGTGTAAAGGTTTGATAGGTGTAGGTACCTGTTATCTACCTACCTTTTTTTTTTTTTTTTTTTTTTTTTTTAGGATGGGAAATCATCAAATGACTTCTCCCGCTCTGGGCTGAGCAGGAGGGAGTGTCAGACTTTTACTGACTAAAACCCATCCATGTTCCTTCATCGCCCTTTGTGTTCCGGGGCCACGGTATCTCTTTCGAATAGTCCCGCAGCCCCGGCAGGCTTCGGTCCTTGCGGACCCCTTCACTATTGCTGACTCTCTTTGAGGCGCGCGTGAAACACGAACGCGCCGTCGACACGGCCTGTCGTCATGAGACGAACGGACGGCGAGCTAGCCCATAGCTCCCCGTCCACAGGCCCGCGCCTACGGTGGCCGGAAGCCACCACGTGGCCCCCGACGCCCGGGGCGTCTCCCGCGGCGGCCGGGACGTGAGGATCTCTCCCTGTCCTGTTCCGCCACCTCCTTCGCTAGCATGACTGCTTCGCAGAAGGAGGTGACGGCGTCCCATTCCGTCTCGCTCCGGACCATGGATTGAACCAAGGCCGGGAGCGAGAGGTCGCCGCCGCCAATCGCCGTTACGAGGACACGGCGGTGCTCCGCCCAAGCGAGGCACACCTCCACCGTGTGCTCCACCGTGTCCTCCGGTCGATCCTCACAATGGTGACACCCGGGCGTCTCCTCCCGCCCGATTCGGTGCAGGAACTTACCGAAACATCCGTGTCCGGTAAGAACCTGCGTCAGGCGGAAGGTGAGGACGCCGTGGCGTCTCTCCAGCCACTCCTCAAAGAGGGGACTTATCGCCACTATTGTGGCGTGCCCTGCACGGGGTTGCGATAGTCGCTCTCTCCATGTCGCCATGAGATCCCGCCGGAAGTCCGTCCGCTGAGCGACAATTTGCCGCGGCAGCGGAGTTTCCCCCCGGCGTAGCGCCTCCGCGCGCCACTCATGTAGGCGCGCGAGGACTATTGCCTCCAGATCCCATGGCGGCAATCCGGCAAGGAGGTTCGCCGCCTCGCGGGAGATCGTGCGGTACCCCCGGACCAGCCTTACGGCTACCACCTTCTGGGGCACGTTCAAGTGGTGGGCGGCACGCCGCCTCAATGAACGTGCCCACACCGGGGCCCCGTAAAGGGCCATGGACCGCACGACTCCCGCGTAGAGCCTCCGGCAGGAGGCGTTCGGCCCCCCTAGGTTGGGCAGGAGCCGCCTGAAGGCAGCACCTGTCCGCTCCAGTCTGGGGGCCAAACGTCGGAAATGCTCCACGAAGTTCCACCGGCTGTCGAGGACAAGTCCCAGGTACTTCAGCGTCGACTCGACGCCGATGGAAACCCCTCCTGCCATCACTGAGGATCCCGGAGGTGGCGCATTCCGAGGCCCATGAAAGCACATGGCCTCGGACTTGTGCAATGCCACCTCGAGACCCAGTTGCCGGATCCTCTCAACGACTATCGCAACCCCGCGTGTCATAGTGTCGGCCGCCGCCTCGTGCGACCTCCCCTGTGCCAGCACCAGCGTGTCGTCAGCGTAGCAAACTACGCTGACACCGCTAGGGAGGTCGGCGCGCAGCACCCAGTCGTACCCGATGTTCCACAAGGACGGCCCCAGAACCGATCCCTGTGGAACACCGCACGACATCTCTCGCCGGTTCCAGTCTCCGCTGCGACCGGGGTAGATGACGGCCCTATCCGTCAGGTAGTCCCCGACCACACGACGAAGGTAGGTCGGCACCCGGTGATACCGGAGTGCCTCCCTTATGCAGCTCCAGGGCATGGAGTTGAAGGCGTTGGCGATGTCGAGAGACACCGCCAAGACCACCCCACCCCTGGACACCGCATCCCTCGTCGTGAGGGCTCTCACGCGCATGATGGCGTCCACCGTAGAGCGCCCCTTGCGGAAACCATATTGGTGTTCCGCAAGGTCCGGCCCCGTCCCCGCAAGGTGCTCGACGAGGCGGTTTGCAATGACTCTTTCAAAGAGCTTGCCCACCTCGTCGAGCAACACCACGGGCCGGTAGGCGGACGGAGAGTCCGCCGGGCGCCCCGGCTTCCGGATGAGGACCAGCTTCCCCGTCTTCCAGCGAAGCGGGAACTGGCCCCTCTCCAAGCATGCGCTTAAGAACCCCTCCAGTCGGGGACCGAGAGCCTCCGAGGCCAGGACCCAGGCTTTGCCAGGCAAGCCGTCGGGTCCCGGGGCGGTATTCTTGGCACTGAGCCTGCGTACCGCCACTCTCAGTTCTACCCCGGTCACTTCCGGAGCGTCGTCGTCGTCGCTTCCGTGGTCCGCTTCCGGCACCGCAGCCGGCGGAGCCATAGGCGGGGGCGGGTGTTCCCCTCGCGAGGGGAACAGAGCGCTCACCACGTCCTCCACGAGCTGAGGCCGGAGACTCTGCGTCAGCGGGGGGGCCCAGGTGCGGAGTTTATCCCGCACCATCTTGTAAGGGCGCCCCCACGGATCTCTGTCGAGAGCCCCCAGCATCTCCTCGCGGGCCAGATCCCTGGCCCGCAGGACAGCCCCGCGGAGGGCGGTCTTCGCCGCTCTGTAGCCCTCATATAGCTCCGCCTCAATGGCTGCCGCATTCGGTGGGCGAATGCGGAGCCTGCGGTGCCTGGCGTACAGGTGTCGCGCAGCCACGCACGCCTCCCGTAAAGACGTCAGCTCACGCGACCACCAGTACACCTGACGTCGGGCGCTTCCTGGCCGGACTCGGGGCATTGCCACGTCACAGATATCGGACATGGCCTCCTGGAACCACCCTGCCTCATCGTTGACGTCGGCAGGCCTGTCCGGTGATGTCACCCAGGCCTGCACGATCGAGGCTTCCAGGAGGAGCTCCCGGTCCAGCTGCTTCAGCGCCCAACGCGGACCACTCGGGGCCTGTTGGACCGGCGCGCTTGAGGTCTGGGTGGAGACGTCGAACCGGATGTACCGGTGGTCGGAATAGGTCTCCACCCCCTCCATGACGCGCCAGTCAACGACACGTGGTGACAGGGCGGGGCTGGCGAACGAAATGTCCACCACCGACTCGCCCCGCATCCTCACGCACGTGGCGACCGAACCCCGATTTAGGACGACCAGGCCCTTCTCCAGGGCCCAGTCCTCCACCATCCTTCCCCGCACGTCTGTGCAACGGGAACCCCAAGCCAAGTTCTTGGCATTGAAGTCCCCGAGGACAAGCACGGGGAGGGAATGGTTTCCGACGACGACACTCAACTCTGCGAGAGAGTTGTGGAACTCGGCGAGAGTTCGGTTCGGGGAGAAGTAGACACCCACTAAGACGATCTCCCCGAACCGGGCTGCTACGCACCCCCGACCCCTCCTGACACTTTCAAGGGTCGGGGTGCCGGCGGCGGCCGACGACACTATGGTCACTGAGCCGCTTAGGTCCGCCACCCAGTCTTCCCTGGGCCAGACGAAGTACGGCTCAGCGACCACAGCGATGTTAATCAACCACTGCGCCATGCTCTGGAGCAAGAGATCCTGAGCGCAGGCGCAGTGGTTGATGTTCGCCTGGAGGAAGCGTAATGGGGCCGTTATTGGCACTCCATTACCGCTTCCTCCAACCTGGCCCCCTGTGAGGGCCCCTCTGTGGCGGCGACAGAGGGAGCGGCAGCGGCGGCAGTTGCGGCTGCGGCGGTGGCAACGGTGGCGGTGGCAGCGGAGGGCCTGCCCTTGCCTCGGGTGGCCTTGGTGGGCGGAGCGCAGGCCTTGCTCCCAGCCCGGTGATCGGCCGGCTTTCCAGCCGCCGCACATGCGTCGCAGTGCGGCGTGGCACAGCACCCTGCGGACTGATGACCGGGCTGACTGCAGCGGAAACATAGCCCGCTGCGGTCAACCTCCGAGGCGCACCGGACTGACACGTGGTGTCCCACGTGGCATCGGTAGCACCTCAGAGGTCTGGGCTCCAGCAGCTTAACCTGCGCTGAAACCCAGCCCACCAGTAGCCTTCGGCCCTCCACGATAGTTTTCGCCGCCGTCACAGGGCAGCATACCGTAACGGTATGCATACCCGTGGGGTCCGGACGTAGGGTGCCTGCCCTGACCTGCTCAGCAGGGCACCCTCCGGACCTGGCGACGGCGGCCACCACCTCCTCCTTGGTCACCGAGTCGTCCAGACCCAAGATGCGCAGGTCTGCGCATCTGACGGGCCTGGACACTCGGGCCTCGTCCGCGTTTAGGGACGCTCTGAGCTTCTCAGCTAGAGCGTCAGCGGACGGGCCACTGGCCTCCCCGGGGACCTCGAGCATACGAGCCCCCGTCGCTGTGACCTTCAGCCGGAGGCCCCCGGTGATCCCGAGCTCCCCGAGGTCCACCGCCTCCTTTGCCTTTGCCAGCAGGTCGCGGTAGGACACGCCCCTCTGTTCCGCTTCCGGCTGTAGTGTGATCACTACAGCCGCGGTCTTAGGGGCGCGGAGCCTAGCCGCGATCTTGCGCTCCCTGAACTGGCGCTGCCGCTCCTTGTTTCGGGCCTTTTTGGCCGCCTTCCGCCCCTTCCTCTTCTCCCCGACCACCTGCCATCCGGCTTCAGCCGCGGCAGGTGTAGGGGACTGCTGGGTGGGCGGTGGCGGCGGCGTCGGCTGACGTGCCGCCGGCGCTGGCCCACTCGTCACTGGCACCGGCGGCTGCCCAGTCACCGCCTGTGCAGCTGCCTTGCCCTTCCTCCCCTTGGGCGCCTTCTTAGCCGGCGTCGGTTTCGCCGGAGCCGGCTTTGGGGGAGGGGCCACCACTGCTGTGCCGGAGGGCCGGCTGGACGGCCCCGGTCTGGGTGCGGTAGCCGTAGCCGCCGCGTACGAGGCCGCCTTCGGGCCCGTGGCCGCCTTGCTTGCCGCCAGGGGGGGGCGCAAAACGATTCCCTCCAGGACGGAAAACCGTGCCTGGAAGGAGGCCAGCTCCTGGCGAACCAGGTTCAAGACCTGGTTCTCCACCGGCTCAGGCTGGCTCTGCCGCCGCTGCGGACCCCCCTTCTGAGGCGCCACGCGGGAGCTAGGCTCACGCAGACTGGCCAAGTCTGCTTGGAGCCTAGCGTTCTCCTTTCGGAGAGCCTCCGTGGCGGCCGTCAGGCGGGCCACCTCCACCCGCAATTTGGCCACCTCCTCTCCGTCTATCGGAGGAGGAGGAGGAGGAGGAAGAGGTCCCCCGAAGTTTGCCTCCGCTGCCGCCATAATGGAGGCGGAAGCCCCGGGTATGGCCTTGAGTTTAGAAGAGGTCTTCTGCTTCAAGGCCACTCCCCTTATAGCGGCTTCCACCTCCTTTGCAAACCTGGCCTTACGCTCCGCCTCGGAGCTGCCAGGTTCACCCGCCTCTTCGCCAGACCCAAGAGCAATGCCCGGGTGGCGCCCCTCTTCGGCCAGTCTGGCCGACCTTTCGGAGGCAGAGAGGCCCGCCCTCTTGCCGCGGATCCCCCCGCGCCTGCTAGTGGGGATCTTCCGGGCCGAGGCCAACTCTCCCTCCGACGACGACCCTTGGTCGTCCTCCTTCCTGGACCGCTTGCGAAAGAACTTGCTGTTCTCCCCTGCGGTCCCGGCCCTCTCGCGGCGGGAGCTCACTGAGCCTCCCCCGCTCACCTCGCTGGATGCTACGTCGGACTCCGACCCCACATCCCTCCTCTCCTCTTCGTTGCCGTTGCCGGCGGTGTTGGTTTTTTGGTTAGTGACTTTTTCCATATTTGAACCCACGAGTATGGGGGAAATAAACTCCTAACTAGGCAGAGACCCCTGTACCTAGTAGGGCAGATTCTAAGTATTTATTACTCGCCAGGGGGTCTGCAGGTACCCTGGCGAGGAGCGCACTAGCGACTGATTCGTTCTCTGGAACACCCGTCAGCCATACATCCCCTGGCGGTGCGTCGCCGCTTGGGATTCGGGGTGACTTTTTATAGAGGTTGTCTACCTCGCGGTCCGGGCGGTTAAGCCAAGACCCTCGGTCCCTGTCGAAGCCGCGAGACCTGATCCACGACACTTCGACGTTGGGATTACGAGACCGGCGGTGACAGAGGAGGACGATCCTTCTCTGTCTGCTCGGAGGCAGGGTAAGTGCACACCGAGCCCGCCCTCACTCCTCTGCTGTGCTCTCTGCTAAACAGAGGGCACGCAAAGGAACGCACCTTTGGTCCAGGTCGGACCCCACCCATGTCAGAATAATTGGCCGCGGCAGTACCACTCCCCGAGGGATAAGAGGAAATTCTCATTTCCCCTCATTCCCCGGAGAAGGATACTGCCGCGCCCGGGGTGCACCGGCCCAGCAGCTGCTCTTCCCTCCAGACGTATCGAGAGGGACGAGCAGCCGCCGGACACACGTGGAGGACTTCTGACTTCGCACCCCGTTATCTACCTACCTGGATTGAAAATCAGACCTTAGAAAAGAAGACGCAAATTAGGAAATAGTGTTTAGTAGATAAACAATACTGGGTAAAAGTTGTATTTACACCGTGACAAACTAGCAAATAAAAAAATAATTAAAACACGACCCTCATTTCTTGTTATTATTGTATTTTAGTGTTTTTTGGAATCCATCAGGAATTCGCTAGTCTCTTTTTTCGCAAATAAAGACACGATAGAAAGACATTCAGGAGAGGACAACCCCGTCACGACTTTCGATCGCAGCCTTATTTTCAAAAAATGTGACTTGCGAATCCTTGACGGATTGGTTGGGAGTGAAAATCTTTCCCTTATATGAAAACTGATGTAACGAAACCATAGCGAGATCTAATTTTTCCCCTGTCTCCATCTAGAGAGCAAGCAGTACAACTTTCACGGTTTATTTACAGGCAACTTGAACTCAAATTATGATTATGTACGATTTAATAGTACTACAAAAAGTTGTCATTGTCTATAAAATTATTTTGTGACTGCTATTAACGTAATAGTAATGAGTTGAATTTTCTTTGTGCTGCCATCTAGCAAACGCGGGTGAGAGCTTTTTCATTTCAGAAAATGTACTGTAAAAATGAGGATTTCCATTAAAATTAAATCATGCCCGCGACACCCGTCATTTGTTTTTGAAGCGTAGAATGTATTTTAAGGGTTCCGTAGTCTTGACAAGGAATCCTTATAGTTTCGTCATGTCCGTTTCTCCGTCCGTCCGTGAAAGCAGTAATTTTGTAGAGGTGTGTATAATTATCAATTACGCTGACAAAGTGGTAAAATTGAAGCCCCTTGAAGCTAAGAGCTGCAGCTAAGAGATGACCAGTCCCAACTGACAGCGTCCCGTTCACGAACATGACGCGTGTATCAGCGTCATTCAACTCGACCATATTGAAGGGAACTAAATGTTAGTGTAGAAAATCGCTGTAATCACTGTACTATAATTTAAGTAATTTGCAGTGTTAATGATCCCGTTTATTTTCAGTCAGATTTCGGGGGGGTTAAATCCCAACTACCCCCCATCTGTATACATGCCTGGATGGAATCTATACAATGCAAGGATATTTTTACAATCATCTGCAGCTTCAACAATCTATCTTCTATCTATATATATAAAATGATAAACTGACTGACTGACTGACTGACTGGGTGACATATCAAAGCACAGCCTAAACCGCTGGGTCTACAGATTTCAAATTTGGCAAGTATTTATTTTTATTTTTTTTATTTTATTTATTCGGGACATAAAACAGTTACATGCTAAAGAAAATACAAAAAAAACCTTATAAACTAAAGATCACAAACATGTAACCCACACCAATAGCCACGTCTTAACAAAAGAATAACAGACTGTGGTAGATTTTACAGAAAACAGAGCCTTCTGTGACGGCAGTATTGAATGTATTACAAATTAATGTAATTCATTTATTCCCACTTAATTCAGTTAAACTGATCTTAATTTCATTTTATTACATACAAATTATTTTAATTCCATTAAATATTTTATTCCATTTAATTTAATTTTGTTTCATTAGATTGAGTTCAATATATTTCAAATACAAATAATTTAATTCAGTTCAATATAATTTAATTCAGTTCAATATAATTCAATTCAGTTCTGTCAATAATTCAAAACAAAATACAAAATAATTCAATTAAATTAAATTAAAAAATTATCACCTTCTTTTCACTGCTTTTTTGATAAAATATCTGTAGCTTTTTTTTTAAATGTCTGGTTGGATAGACTAAATATGTCAAGCTCCATAAAGTGTGTGTTGTATATCTCAACAAGGCGACGAAGAGGTGCGCGCATTCCGGCGTTAGTTTTGCACATGTCTGTATGGAATAGTCGGGGTACGCGCACCCCCCGTTGGACAACAGTTCTGGGTACTCTATAACATAACTGATTAGTGAGTTCAACACAGTCGAATTTATTGTTACACAAGCCATGTAGTGTCATTGCACCCAGAAGAAGTCTCCTGGACTCTAAACTCAGAACGCCATATCGCTTCAGTAACTGCGCGTATGTAACCTTGGAATTAAAACATTTATAGTTCATAGACCGCAAGAACTTTTTCTGCACCATTTCCAATCTAGAGCAATATTTGTCGTAGAGAGGGTTCCAGATCTGGATGGCGTATTCCAATTGGGAGCGTATCAGAGTTTTGTATAAGAGCAAGAACGTAGAGGGCCGCACAAAGTCACCAGATGATCGCATGACGAAGCCATACATACGAAACGCCTTGTTTATTATGTTATCAATATGTATGTCGAAATGTAGACGTGAATCTAGTGTGATACCCAAATCCCGGACGTTCGCAACACTGTCCAAGCGTGCGCTATTGATATAATAATTGTATTACTGTATTACTTCTTTGTTTTTAGTAAATGAGATGCTATGACATTTTGGAATACTGAGAAAAAGTTTATTTTTAGTACAATACGCATTAAGCCTGTCTAGGTCATCTTGCAAAAGTACGCAGTCTTGTGTATTTATACATGATCTATAGACTTTTAAGTCATCTGCATACATTAAAAAATTTGAATTTTTGAAGCAGTTTTCAATGTCGTTTATAAATATTATAAAAAGAAGGGGACCTAAAATGGATCCCTGTGGAACCCCAGACCTAACAACAACAGGCTCAGACTCATATCCATTAACTACCGTTCTTTGGGTTCTATTAAAAATATATGAAGCGAACCATCTCAGCAAATTACCGCGAATGCCATTGAAGGCAATTTTTTCCAAAAGCAGTGAATGATCCACCTTGTCAAAAGCCTTCTGACAGTCCATATAGACAGCGTCTACTTGAACGCGCCGATCCATTTTTTCAAAGAGGTAATTCGTAAACACTAACAGATTTGTCGTGGTTGAACGACGTTTGACAAAGCCGTGTTGTTCAGGTATAATAAGTTGATGAATCTGAGGATACAAGGCACCGTGGACAAGACTCTCAAATACCTTAGACAAGGTGGAAAGGATTGAGATGGGGCGGTAATTTTCTACATTATTCTTATCACCAGCTTTATGGACAGGAGTAATAAACGCACGCTTCCAAATAGCGGGAAAAACACCCTCACACAAGCATTTGTTAAAAATGATATGCAAAGCATTGCACAGGGCGTCACACGTTTTTATGAAGAAGTTGGGTGGCAAGCTGTCTGGTCCCGCCCCTTTAGATGGATCCAAAGATTTCAACTTCACTCGTATAACTTCCACAGATAGGTTAATATCGGATATGCTAGACGAGTTATCTGCAACGCTATCAGGAGGCTGCCACTTTTCAGGGTCAAAAGTAGAGGGTTCGTAGACAGAAGAAAAGAAAGAAGAAAATAGATTACATATGTCCGTGGGGTCATCAGAAGAAACATTTTTGAAGTACATACTGGGTACAAGGAAGGGAAGTACATACGGGCCGGATAATTAGCTTTTCCCTTTCTCGATGAGATGTAAGTCCAGAAATGCTTTATATTCTTAGGAATGCTGTCTTCGACCGCTCCAATGTATTTCTTATAGAATTTGATAGACTCACTGTGGAAAAGTTTCCGATAGTTGGAGAATTTGAAGTAATCGGATTGATTGTTGTATGTCTTCCATTTAATCCAGACGCGTTCTTTAGTTTTAAAGATTCGTATGAGAGATGGCGAAAACCAGACTGGAAAGCTAGAATTTTTGGTTCTAGTCAACGGAACATGCAATTTGATAATACCGTATAGTATTTCATATAAGACCTTGCTCAGACCCGAGGTGAGAGAGTCCACTGCCCCAGTCAATTTTACTTAGTTCATAGTTTCCTTTCTTCTTTCCTTTCCAAGTAGGTTCCTTATGTGGTCTAGGGGTGCACTAAGAAAGGATTTTTCAAAATTCAAAATTCAACCCCTAAGGGCGATAAATGGGGCTCCAAAGTTTGTATGGGGAAACAAGATTAGTTGAACTATTTCGAAACTTCACAGGAGGGCTCCTATGATAAATGATTAGAAACGGGTTTCAGGTTTTTTTCAGAATTCAACCCTTAAGAGGGGGAAATGGGGTGGCAAAGTCTGAAAATCAACACGGGTATAGTTTGTATGGTGTATCGGTTCAGGTGTATTACAAAAACAACGATTTTAAGATTGAATATGGCAGACCGGGGTGTTGGGGTGCGATGGGGTTGCATGAAATGTCTAAAAATCAATATGGGTGTCGATACCGAGATTATAAGGGGTGCTGATTACGAATATGGCATTTATTTTGAGATTCAGAAGATGATGATTGTGATGATGATTATTGTGATTATGATGATGATGATTGTGATTGTGCATATGTGCATATCCATGTATCATGTCACACATGTTTATACAAATAAATGCATCTTTATCTTTAACCAGCATTGAGCCAAGCATTTTTATCATCAATGTAATCCCCCAACTCATAAAATGCTTGCCTACATAGTGTGCGTTTTTAAATTTCGTCTCATTCAGTTGTAGAATGTGGGAAGGTATTTTATTGTAACATTTTAAACAGTTTCCAATGAAAGATGAATCTACTTTAGCTATCCTGAAACCTGGCTGAACTAGTTGGTCCCTATTTCACGTATTATAGTGGTGTCTGTCACCTCTTTTACTGAATAAATGCAGATTTTTCCTAACGTACATGATGTTTCCATAACTGTATTGACAAGGTACTGTCATTAGTAGTAGTAGTTGCTAATGAATAAGGATTTGGTAGTGTTTTTAAAAAAACGAGTAAGTAGCAACATACACTCGAGAGCAATGAATCCGGGTCACTTAAAGAATCCTAAAAATCTCGGAAACTAAAAATGCTAGGTTAATGCAATAAATTATATTTAATAGACAATGTAATACTCCTTAAATGAAGGTATTAAAACTTCTTAGTTATTGTATAGTTATATCATAAAAAAATCAAATTTGAAAAAGGGCCACTTTCGAAGATGGAACTACGAAATTACAGCATTTGGTTTTGCTTTTGTTTGTAATCTGTCATTTATGTGGGTACATAAACCATGTTGATAGTGCTCTATATTCATTATTCAAGCTGAAATTATGTCGCTTACGCCTGAAGAATGCACCAGAATACTTACAATGCTGGAAACCGGCCGGAGTCAGCGCGATACAGCCAGGACTGTCGGTGTGTCGCTGTCAACAGTGCAAAGAGTTCTCCGACGTTACGAAGAAACTGGTTCTAACCTACGCAGACCAGGAACGGGCAGAACCAGGTGTACCACAGCACGAGAAGACCGATACTTGGTGAACACCATGCTTCGAAATCGCTTTCTCACAGGAACTGAACTCACAAATCAGTTTCGACGCCTCGGAGGAAGTAACCCAAGTGCATGGACAGTAAGACGTCGGCTTGCTGAATCTAACTTAAAACCCCTTAGACCTGCAAACGGCCCTAAACTGGAGCGTGGGCGTATTTCAAGACTAAGATATGCCCAGAGCCACGTAAATTGGAGTATTGAAGATTGGTCAAAAGTTATGTTCTCCGACGAATCAAAATTTATGCTCTACAAGCACGATGGAAGACACAGAGTGTATCGAAGACCAGGGGAAAGATTCAAGCAAGCATGCATCGAAGAAACAGTAGCCTACGGTGGTGGGTCTGTACTTGTGTGGGCCGGAATTTCTTCTGAAAGTCGCACAGAGCTGGTGATCATAGAAAACGGCTCTTTAACTAGCGTAAGATATGTGGAAGAAATCCTCAATGATCACGTTGGTCCATTTATGGTCAATTTAGGTGAGGATGCTATATTTATGCATGACAATGCCCGACCTCATACAGGTAGGATTGTGAATGACTACCTTCAAGAGATGAACATTACTCGTATGGAGTGGCCAGCGCGCAGCCCGGATATCAACCCGATCGAGCATGCTTGGGACGAGCTAGGCAGATGCGTAAAACAACGAAACCCTCCCCCAATCACGCTTCGTGAGCTCAAAATTGCTCTCACAGAGGAATGGGAGAATATTCCCCAAAATCGTATAAGGAACTTGGTGTATAGCATGCCAAACCGCGTAAACGCAGTAATGGAAGCACGAGGAGGCAATACGAAGTATTAAAATTCAAGAAAATCGTAATAAAGTTCAAAAACTTCATGTTTCCTATTTTTGTTTTAAGAAGAGATCAGCAGTTTTTTTCTTTATGTAATTTTGTGTTAATAAAATGTATGGTGACTCATATTTTTTTTTACTTTCATTTAAGGAGTATTACATTGTCTATTAAATACAATTTATTGCATTAACCTATCATTTTTAGTTTCCGAGATTTTTAACATTCTTTAAGTGACCCGGATTCATTGCTCTCGAGTGTAGTTACTAAAAGATTCTGTGTTGATGTAAGGCTTAAGGCCGTTTCCGCCTGACGCAGGTCCTCACCGGACACGGTTGTTTCGGGAGGTTCCTGCACCGAATCGGGCGGGAGGAAACGCCCGGGTGCTATCACTGCGAGGATCGACCGGAAGACACGGTGGAGCACACTGTGGAGGTGTGCCCCGGTTGGGCGGAGCACCGCCGTGTCCTCGAAGCGGCGATCGGCGGCGGCGACCTCTCGCTTCCGGCCCTGGTTCAATCCATGGTCCGGAGCGAGACAGAATGGGACGCCGTCACCTCCTTCTGCGAAGCAGTCATGCTAGCGAAGGAGGTGGCGGAACGTGAGAGGGAGAGATCCTCACGTCCTGGCCGCCACGGGAGACGCCCCGGGCGTCGGGGGCCACGTGGTGGCCCCCGGCCACCGTAGGCGCGGGCCTGTGGACGGTGAGCTATGGGCTAGCTCGCCGTGCATCCGTCTCATGACGACAGGCCGTGTGGACGGCGCGTTCGTGTTCCACGAGCGCCTCAAATAGATTCAGCAAAAAAAGAAGGGGTCCGCAACGGCCGATGCCTGCCGGGGCTGCGGGACTATTCGAAAGAGATATCGTAGCCCTGGAACACAAAGGGCGATGGAACATGGATAGGTTTTAGTCAGTAAAAGTCTGACACTCCCTCCTGCTCCGCCCAGAGCGGGAGGAGTCATTTGATGATTTCCTATCCGAATTAAAAAAAAAGTCCTAAGGCCGTACAGCTTAAACAATTTTATTGTTCCCTACTTTTCCTAATACCCTGTCTTGCCCAGTCACTCAAAATAAACTTAGAGCCAATAGTTTTAGTTTCCTTTTTAAAAGTATTATTGAACTGTGCACTATCGAAAAGAATTCTTCATAAAATTCATTTACATTGTTTATAAGTAATATGGCCCGATATACTTAACTTGCTATTAAATTATGATTAAATTTGTCTAAATTGCTGGGTGTTATTTGTCTAGTTTGTATCTCAATTCTTTGTAATTGTATATTCGACGCGAAAACAACGGTATGACCGCTGTGATCTGAAAAAACTTAATTCACGATGGATTTATCTAAGTAGGTAGTCGCGGCATCAAAAAACATTACATGCTGCAACTGCTACATGTATTTAGCAGTATTTGTGGTAATTCGAGTTGTTAATAACACTCTGGACGTAGCCCAAGTAAATGCCATAATAATAGGCCTCTCCAAACCATCACTACGACCGCGACCAGTGCTGTGCGACCCCGCAACCTTCATCAGCTCCTCGGTTCACGTTGTTACCTTACATATAACATAATGACGTGAATCATGTACTGACGTCTTGTCTGTGGCTGGTTGTGAGGACACGCCGCTTACTAGGTAGGTACCCCGCGCTACTTCTAGCGGTGTCAGTTCTCAATTTTATCCTACCTACTATGCATTAATTATCATGAATGCGAAAGAAGCCTTGTCAGTCCGGCTGTCTGTTATCTTTAACCAGATTAGCAACTGAACGAATTCTTATAAAATGATGCTGAGAAAATCTGAAACACAGTTTTATATTTCTACCAGAAGTGTCATCTCAAAACATGACCTTGTACTAACCAGTTTTTGCGCTACATAAACCAACGGTCACTACAAAACGCTAACAAAGCAGCTCACCCCTTTTAACGGATAAAGTGTTGAGTATAATTTTTTCCTCGATTGATGTGCTAAAACTGGAAAAGAGCGAGATGTGCTTAATCTTGAAGGATTCCGTAGGTGCTCAATTTCTGCAGAATCTTTTTATGTTTCATTTCAGGTACCTAGTTAGATCAAAGCGTTTTTGGACAAACATATTTCCAAAAAAGGCACAGTATTAACAGATTAGTGATTAAAGAGTCTCTAATATGAAATCAGAACCCTGCCCCTGCGTCACATGGGTAGGTACCAGTAATTATGGATAGCCGGATGCCAGACGACTTCTGCCTGAAAGATAAACAGTATAAACAATATTTTGGCCGCGAATATTTTAATTAACAGTCAACCTGACACGTAAAAGAATGAATTTCGCGGGCTCCCCCCTTAACCGTAATGGTTAGATTTTGGATGCCTTGGGATACATACCTACAGTTTACAATCTTTATTTTTTAACCGACTTCCAAAAAGAGGAGGTTATCAATTCGTCTGAATTTTTTTTTGTGTTAACGTTCAGCGATATCTTCGCCAATTGTGAACCGATTTTGATGATTCTGTTTGGAAGAATAATATTCCGCGGTGGTCCCATTTAAATTTGGTGAAGATCTGATACTGATCTTCGGAGATAATTATACCATAATTTAACTTTTAAATAATAGACAGCAAGCTGTTGTGATTGCTGCAATCGCTTGGATGTTTATTGTTTACATAAAATCATAACATCACGCCTGTATGCTCAGAGGGGGTACGCAGCTGTGTACAGTACACCCACATTTCGACAGTTAGGTATGTTAAGTTCCATTTGAATGGGGATAAGCCTATTACCATGATATGTAGTTAACATTGTAAAATAAATACACAACAAATATTTGTAGATATTACAACTAAAAAACGAAAAATAAAATACCTTTTTAGCAAAAAATAAAACAGACTTCAAATTGAAAAATAACTAACTTCAGAAGTCGGTGAAAAAAAAAGGATCAAGCAAACAATAGGCACCTCAGTTAGTTATTTTTCATTTTTTTTTTGTGTTTTTGAAGTCGGTTTTATTTTTTGTAAAAAAAGTTTTATTATCTATCTTTATATACATTTATAAGGCAAAAGTGATTGACTGATGTATCAACGCACAGGCCAAACCCTTAGGGCTAGAATTTTAAAGTTTCGCACACGTATTCCACTTATGACGTAGGCATCCAATTTCAAAATAAAAAAATCAATCCCTAAGGGAGTTAAATAGGGGATGAAAGTTAGTATGAAACTTTTAATTCCTTGGACATATTATGCATGAAATTTCGTATGAATTGAGTGCGGCAAAAATAATGAGTTACGTATTTCAGCGTTTTCCAAAATTCAACCTTTACGAGGGTAAATTAAATTTTGCACAAAGTTAGTTTACAACCTCGATTAACACATACGATCAGTAGAATACCTTTCATCCCAGATCCCGTGAGACAATTATCCAACTCCACGCGGGCCGCGGGCTTCAGCTAGTTTTAAATAAAGTTCAACCCATGTTACTCGTTGATGCTTGCGCGTCGAGTTTTCTATAGGTGAAAGTATTTTTTTAAATCAGCTAATCCTCATGCTAGTTTGCATGAGGAGCGTAGGCCGAAGGTAATATTACAAACCGAACTGTTGCTATTAGAGAGTATCGGTAGTTTGGTACTATATTTCAACCGAATACTGCTACTGAAAAGTTGCACTAGTTCGGTCAACCGGACTACTGCTACTAGATGCTCTTTTCAATGATAGCGTGTGAGCTATGATGTCTTGTGGCTACGGCGGTGAGTCCCTTCGTACACAACTCCGATACCCGCCGACTTTAATACCAGGGCGACTACGGCAATACAAAATCTCAGAGGTTCGTACAAAGACGCGCGTCGCTGACATGTGGTCCATTCGTCGCCCACACCACGCGCCAGTCGTTACCTGACCGAAGACGTCGTCGCTACTAAAGTTGCTGACATTTTCAGGAGGATATGGTAGATTACACACATGAAATGAATTTCATTATTTTCAAGCCATCATTCTTCAGCTTCTGTTGCCATAATCAAAACATAATGCGGTTGTTTCGTAATATGATTAAGATCCAGGGATGCAGGGCTTTCTGCCTGTGCGGCTGGCAGCATCATAGTGGGCAGACATCTTCACTCAGCTCGTAGTCGACACACAGAACACTGATCTTTCTTCAGGGCACCTGAGTATGATAAATGTACAAAGGACAAATAAAGGAAACAACTTTATCCATGTATTTAATTTTATTGATTTATATAAATTTGCCTCAGATCAAGCAGTTTACAAAATGGATATAATTAAACTCCATTGAATACAAGTTAATACTATTACGCGGGTGAGGTACGAACCGAAAGCTCTATTGTAAAAATAAGTTCAGTTCAGAGAACAGACAGCCAAATAAAATGTATTAAATACACAGAGCCACACCGGCTGTCGAGGCTTGCGTTGCTAAATGAACGTGCTCGCCGAAGAATTCCATCTTAAAAGATTAAACTATTTGTCACAGCTGATTAGCCTTTGGCTAAAACAATCTCTATAAACAAAATCACACAGATACTTTGCCATAATTAGTGAACATTTGATAGACACTACCGTTGCGTCATAAATACTTGCACGTTGTGAAGGGGCAAGGGATGTCGTAAGCCGAACATCACAACCCTGGTATCACTGTTAACCCCTTCCGTCTGACCACTGCGAGTCAACAATAGACGAGGCTTATTTTATGTTTAATATTAGATGATATAAATAATGTAGTCAAAAACTATTGAGAAGGCATCCGTGCTACCTATGTAAGCGGAAACATTCACTATTACATCTAGTCATCACCGCGGCGCACGAGGTCACGTACACTTGGTCCGCGCTCTCACACTTGCAGACGCATGCAGGCATGGACATGCTACGGTCACAGTGATACATGTGGATCATTACAACCGTAGCTATTGGTAAATGTACTCATATCACATCAGGTTTGTTTAATGTAATAAAACATGATTATTTGCAGAAACTATTCTTCACTAAACCCAAATAATAATATATTAAAAAATTCAATATAACCCAATATTTCCCATTAATCGCACTGACCTTATCTGACACATACCATGGTAACATTCAAAAAAATTTCTACACCACATTTAAGAATCCGGCAACAACAGATTTACTTATAAATAACTTGGGAATAGGTACAGTCGTGGTCTTTTCCGCCTGATCAGTTAAAATATTTTTTGCTTCAATCATGCGGAGGCCCAAGGCCCACGGAGGCCTACGCCCCCTTAAAGTTTAGACCCATTAGGAAAGCGTCAACTTTGGCGCGCAAAATAATAATAACTCTCGTGTGGCGTGCGTCGTCAGTGCGCTTGGCCGATCGGTATTGTCTTTCATTAATTATTTCTATACAAAGTTAACGGGGCGGGGCTAGAGATCGTTTCTATGTTGCGAGTGCAAGCAAGCAAAAATTAGCTTAGTGGTGATCAGGCGGGACTGTCCACGATTGTACTTGGAGTATTATGTAAGAATAATAACTACCCATTACTAATAGCGGCATAATCTAAATTCATCATAAGAAGCAACAAATTACAAACACAATTTATTAGCGTTTATTGGTGAGTAGGTACAGAAAAACATTTATTATGGACCTCTTGGAATTTTGAAGGCAAACGGACATTCAATAGTGAACAACCAAATGTAAGTGACCTAACAGAGTGAACATTTACCGGGCGACAGTACTGGTGTAACAATATAATCCATTTAAGCTATTTTCAAAGTGTTTGCAAGGTACTTTGCTCCATAACTGGGCTGCGATCGCCCGGGAAATTTATCACAAAATTAATTATAATACAACTATTACTAAGCTTCAATAGGCAGCTTAAGGAATCACAATCCTATAATAATTGTCGTTCACAAACCGGTCGGAGCGACAATCTCTACTACACCTGTGACTACGAACACTCCGCGACAGCGTAGCAGTATACAAGGTGCTCATTTGAGATGGGGCACGAAGGACAGCTTTACCGTTGCACCCTGTACATTGTCGCAGCATACAAGTGTATTCCAAACATTACAGATACATTGAACCGCAACACTACATACGACTATCCATTACTATTTCATTAAACAATCATTATCAATGTAAAATATCGTTAAACATCCAATATTGGAACATCAATCTTACAACTATGACTAACGGAAGATTTAGACTACGGTTAGAGGAGCCCGTGTAGGTACATGTGTGTGTATGTCATTATAGTAACAACATCTTACATAACGGACCGTATAATAATTTCGAGTGCCATTAAGTAAATTCTATTAAGTAAATATGTTAAGTGTTGTGTAATATAGGTTAGTTTCAGACATAATTGTATTAGGTTCAAACATTATTTCTTTAGAAATGTGTCAACACTCACGCGGAGATGTTAACCTGAGAGCGGACTGCGTCGGTTGCGTGCGCGATATAACAATATAATACGTTATAGTGTCCCTTTCACGGGTGTTTAACTTCGTTCTTGTTTCACCTGAGTTAGCAGCCAGCTTGTTTGTCGCAGATGGAGCGGGAGCGTCGCGCGGGACGAACATAAACTAAGGGTAATAGCTAGGTATTGGACTATTTGCGAACATTGATCACGCTCGCGCTCTCCGCGTTATCCTTCATGATCTTGGACTTGAGGTGGTCCTTGTACTTGAGAATGCCGCCCTGCCACTTGGTGACGGTGCCATTCTCGCAAATCCAGATTTCTTCGGCGACCTGTTACAACAAAGTGCTTGGATAAGTCGAAATTGTATTGATCAGTTTATATTCATTGCCCAAAACATAACAGATTGATGAACGACGAAAGACGGGACATCGAACGAAGAGAAATCTTTCCTTTCGATTTATCGAATTCGGAAGCCAAACATGACAGAATAGATCTGAACAGTTGGTGTGGTCAGTGTGTGTGTACAGTTAGTGTGTTCATGTTAAATTAACATGAAACTAGTCATTTATTGAAATCAGGCTGAATATCAGCACTCATTGAATGAATTATTTTGAGTAAATACTGTGGAACGAACCTGGTTGATAAGCCTGAAGTCGTGGCTAACCAGCACCATGCCGCCGTCGAACTCGTTGATGGCGTCGCCGAGAGCGTCGATCGTCTCCATGTCCAGATGGTTGGTGGGCTCGTCGAGCAGCAGCAGGTGCGGCGTCTGCCACGCGAGCCACGCGAACACCACGCGGCACCGCTGGCCGTCGGACAGTTGCCGCATAGGGCACACCTGTACACAAAGGTCACTGCATGACGGACTGGACTTTGCTAAGGTACAGCCGCAAAGGTCGATCGCATTCGGATTCTAATCGTTTATATGGCACAAACCACTGACAGACTGGTTGGTGATTGCTCAACTCATGGAATACCTGTGTCGCAGATCACCAGGGTCCAACCACACGGTAAGTAAACATATTGCGATTGCTAGCCGCAGTCCGCCGGTGGATGAGTGACAATCCATTTTATACCGATATGGCGGAGACCGTCGTGCGCCGACCTACATGTTGGTCCCGGATATCATTCGTAGATCTTTGATAGTCGTTACGGAAAGTCAGAAGCCTAACCAAGAGGTATTGTAGAATCCGGGATTTACTTGCATTCGGTAAGATTGGAAACCAACCCTTGCATAATTAGTTGAGAAAAAGCAATAGTGGTTCACAAAATACGCAAGTTCAAGTAGCAATGGGTTGGCCATATTAGCTCTAGGACAGATGACCGTTGGGGTAGGCGAGTTCTTGAGTGGAGACCGCTAATTGGCTGACGATGTAAGAGTATTTATGATAATTACTGACCTGCTGTCGTCCAGTGAGTCCGTAGCGGCCGATGATCTTGCGCATCTCCTCGCGCTCGCGCACCTCGGGGAACTCCTTCATCATATAGTCGAGCGGCGACAGGTCCAGGTCGAGCAGTTCGTGCAGGTGCTGGTGGTAGCGCCCGATGCGCAAGTGAGAGTTCTTGCGGATCATGCCCGTTGATGGAACGAGCTGGGGAATCAAACTGTATGTTAGTTGGCGAAACTTTTCGACTTCAGCACTTTTAGCAGTAGATTTAGAATGCAAGCTGCTATGCGTGCTAAAGTAAATATTCGTTGTTGGCTTTTTTTGTTGCAATGTGGTACAAAGTCATTTAATTGGGTAATACCTACCATTGTAATTGTACTACGACAGACTTTTTAAAGCTTTAATTGTTTCGTGCTAAAGTGTAAGTTTCATACGTACACATATTATGAGATCAGTATGAATTCCACTAATGCTACGATTGTAATTCGTAAACAAGAAGAACTCACACATGTATTGAAATTGGTATTAACCCCTTATGTCGTCTGAAGCTGGAAATATGGGTGCATAGAGCATCATAAATATACGTCTGGGAAGCTTAATTTTTGTTTATAACAACAGCAACTTTTGCCATGAGGGGAATAAAAAAATCGCAAAAACATCAGCTCATTTCAGCGCATTTTGAAGATCATGTGAACTCGAAAAATTCGGGAAAACAGTCTTATTTTTTTCAATTTTAGGGTTGGTTTCCTAAAAAAAGTTGTTTATAGTTATGAGTGCAATGACTACTTAGGAGGTTTAGGGTATACTGTAGCTTTTCAACATTGGACGATGATTTGGAACAATGCGGCACTCTACAATATGGCAGGACCTCCAACATTCTGCTTGCAACAAAGGTACAAGATTATACTCACATCTCCGTATAGCAGTTTGAGGAGCGTAGACTTCCCGGCTCCGTTGGGTCCCACAAGCGCCAGCCGCGTATCGAGGTCGATACCAAACTCCAGGTTCTTGTAGATCCACGGGCTCGTGTCCGTATACCTGAATGATACGTTCTGGAAACGATAAGATCTATTTTTAGTTTACATTTTTAGGTTTATTTTTGCTTCGCAGCAGCAAAAAAAGGCTCTTTTATTCAAGAGCCTTTTCATTTATTTGAAATATTTTAAGACCGTGTTCTACTAGGAAGCAGAAGCAGGCATGTTTACAGACGGAGGGATAGTTGGGGATTATCCCCGCCACTAATAAACTCCATGGGCGCTCTTGTTTTTTTTTTCATTACTAACCTGCACCATAATAACAGGTGGCGGCACCTTGCCGCACGATGGGAAATAGAAGTTAAGGATCTTGTCATCTGTGACCTTCTCGGTCAGTCCTTGGGCCACCATCTTAGCTAGAGTCTTCTCCTTCGACTGGGCTTGTCGGGCCAGCTTGGCAGAACCGTGGCCGAACCGCGCTATGTAGTTCTGAAAACATTGCACTCATTACTTAGACAAGTCTTACATGGTCAAGTGTTAATGGAGTTCAGTTTGAGTTGACGTTGCATACTTAAAATGTAACGCCTCTCGTTTGTTAATACGTTTTAGACTGGATTTTTGTTTCATAGATCTATTCACAGATAAAGATATACGTATAATAACGCAAGTATCATCCGTATGAAATCCAGGCATGGCATTTTTTTTATATACCTATAACTTCATTGTCGTTGTGTCATAACTTCATAAGTACTATTTAATTAGTAGACAAAAAAGATTAAGTTTTGGTTCTTTAAATGTCTAGAGTGTTCGTGAGTTGTAAAGTTGTTGTTTTAAACAAATTTCTCTTGCGTTATCTAAATATATCTATTTCTATGGATCTATTGATCCTTTGTCCATGGGATATAGTGTCGCCCAGTACCTGAGACATGGAAGTCTGAAGGAAGGCGGTCGCTTTATGTAAAATTCTGCTGCACCCGGTTAGACTGATTGCATATGTCGACCTTAACGTAGTTGGGAAAAGCTAGACCAATTATGTTGATTATGCGATCTGTTCTTTGGCTAATTTCATTACAGATTCAATTCAATCCATGCTGACCATACCATTGCTGTCGATTTACCAATGTATTTGCGATTCTGCGCAAATATTTATACAAGGTGTCAACAGACCTTCACGAAGCCGTCAACCGTCATTCTGCACATCAAGCTAAGTTTTGCACCGCGTAAAATTTTGTACTGGGTAACGACTTTTTCTGGGGTGAAAAATCTAGGTTTAGAGTAGCGCTCAATGTAACGTACTTAAAACATTGTGCTATGGATGCTTTGAACTTTTTTCTTAAATTTACTTTTTTTTTGTCTTTTGTACAAGGGGTTTAATGAAGGCATTTCAAGTAAAGTTACAACATTTAAAACTGATATTTAAAATATGACGTGTAAAATTACTTGTAACTTTGACCTTTAATATCTCCGAAACTAAAGGGACAGGCACAGAACAATAAAAAAAGCTATGTAATCGAGCCAGGCGCGCCCGAGTTTATGACCGTCGAACGCTCGCATTAATCACCCGATTACTTTGAAGAAGTGCAAAGCTAAGCTAAAATAGTGAGTGCGGCAAATCTTAAATTTTATGACAATTGAGTATTATTCTAGTTTTTTTTTTTGTCAAAAATGAAAGATCCTATACAAGTTATATAACAAACAATTTGTAGTTTTTTTTTGCGCTCTAATTACAAAGATATACTTATTAAATTAAAAATAATTCTTTGAAGCCAGTAGCGAAAATACGCCGACAGTTCCCGAAGAAACTCGAGCGCGTGCATGGCGTCGCAATGTTAATGTTTACTCATCTTATCATACAGCTGATAGAGGTTTTGACATATCAACGATTATTTCTTGTAATTATTATTATTCTGATTATCAAATACTATGAGTGTGCGTTAATTAAGAGAGTTGGATAAAAGGATCCCATGTCAACGCCATTAAAAGTTATATATTTAGCGCGCAAGATTCTTAATTTATCCTAACAAAACCCAAGTGCGTAGATACGGTCATCGCCATTTTCAGAGCAGAGGCTAGAAATCTTAAAAAAACATAGTTTTCGGAAATCCAAGCTCCACTATGTTTAGAATAATTAACTCGTCATTGAATTATATGACGAATTCATTCATAGTTCCATTTAAATGAGTAGTGGTAATGATGAATTTTGAAATCTAAAGTCGAAGTTTCGCGGCAATCTTGCGTGTTTACATTTTTATTTTTCACATTGTACCACACAGACGCGTATAGATTCGATAACAAATATGACAAATATCATTCCAAATGTTTTATACAACATGCAAATACCCAAGTCTTAGCGTAATTTTCTAACACAGGACCAATAACAAGTAATAATCATTACCACTATAACTCAATTTGTAGTCGATATTGACGTTGAAGACATGACATGTCGACCATTTCTTTTTTTAATTTACTCTTTGGATTAAGCGTAAAAACAATAAATATTTATTATAATATTGTTTTAAGCTTTTCTAAAGGTAATCTTAATATTTTTACGTACATTGCAGACCGTACTAAAACTAACCCAACAATATACAGCACAAATTGATCTATGGCTAAATTCGCGCAGATTTTTTTCAAATCAGAATTTAAATTAGGAATGCACTCGCTGTTCAAAATTACATTGTATTTTAATTTACTACTATTTTTTTTTTCTATTGGTTAGTTGGATATAGTGCGCCAAGGATCTTGGTAGGTATGGTAAAAATCTGTTAAGGTTTTAGAGTAGATAATATTTATTTATCTTTATTCTTCCTAGCACAGTGGGCTGCGCTGGGGCGGCTGCTGCAGGTGCTGAAAACCTCAAACGGCGCAAATACAATAATTTAATTGGTAATTATGTGTTTGAGCCGTTTGGGGTTGAAACACTAGGGCCATGGGGTCCGAGTGCCCACCTAGTATTTCGAGAAATCGCCAAGCGGTTGGTCGACTCTTCACGTGACCAGAGGGCGGGCCTATTTTTTGGCCAAAGAATCAGCATTGCCATCCAACGTGGCAATGCTGCCAGCCTTCTGGGCACTTTTCCTGTTGACAGCGATGTGGACGAATTTTTTGACGCCCTGTAACGGTTACAGGTTGTTACTTGTACATCTTTTTATTATTATTTAGAGTTATAGTTTATATAAAAGTAGTGTAATTATTTAAATAAATTTTCTTTTATCTTTGGTGGATCAATCAAAACTATGCCTACCAAGATCTTGGCGCACTATATCCACTATATCCAACCTTCAGTTATTTCAAAACAAAATTCACAATAAATAAATGATGTAGTAAATAAAAATACTCATAATGTGAATTGCGAGCGCATTCCTAATTTAAATTTTGAAACTAAAAAAATCGACGCGAATTTAGCCGTAGCCGCAAGAATTTTGTTTTGTTTTTTATTAGAGATTTCTGTACTTCTTTCTCATTATTATAATCTCCTTCTCTTGTAATCAACCAAAAGCATCGAATAATTACTAAATTAAATGATTAAAAATTCTGAATACTGAAAACTCCTTGGTATAATTTCAAATAATAAATTATTTTATACCATAATTTTCATTTAATTTAGTAATTATTCGATGCTTTTGGTTGATTTCAAGAGAAGGAGATTATAATAATGAGAAAGAAGTACAGAAATCTCTACTCTTTTTTCCAGACTTGATTTCATTGCGAGAATCGATTAGGCTGAATACAACTTTTTAATCGTGATGACGAAACTTGGGTTTGCGGTCAGCACTGTTATAAGAAGTGTTATGTTGCAACATGGTTTTTTTTTTAGTAATATTGTCAAGACTGATTGTTTTTGTATGAAAATTATGTATGAATAATGACGAAAATAAGGACGCAGATAGAATGTTACTGTTTTCATTTTGACAAGCAAGCGAACGAGAAGCTTGTTTATGTACAATATTTCCAGTGCATTGTTACCTATTTTTTGGAAGGGTGTAGTGTAGTTGGGTGTAATAGTAAAATTAATTTTACACATATTTGGCAATAGACTGATGTCGTTTTACCGACCTCAACATGTTATTGTAGATATTAACTACAAACTTATCGTATGAAACAGCTGCCGTGACGTACATTTCATTATTAAATCTAATGCTGTTAGTTCACGAAAATTCACACTGTATTGTTGAGCAATTCCTTTAACATTGTGACGTCACCAACATGGCGACCGATTTTGGCGCGTTTCTAGTCACGTGACTAATTTCAAAATTTTATCATCTTTAAATTGTCTATATTAATTTAAAAATTAAGAGTTTTTCGCTTCTATCATTAATATAATTTATGATAAAGATTTAAATTACATTTAAAAAAATATGTGTTTTTTTTGAACAAGTCAATTGTAAAATTTCCGAAAAACGTAGTGGTGGTAAGTTACAAAACTAAGCTATGATATACATTGCCGGCTAGGGATAATCCGAATCATGATCGGGAGCTACAAATACATCGTGCAATCGACGGGCACAGTGGTACTAGATGCCCAACACTCTGTGTGCTAGTGTTGTTCCAAACAATCCAAATAAACCTTTAATGATGTTTTATTTATTTCTTGTGTACAATAACTTGCTTTCTCAAAATATGATGAACAGGCATCTACCAAGAGGTATTCCATGTTTTTTAGAGTTCCGTACCTCAAAGGTAAAAAAAGGAACCCTTATGAGATCACTTTCTTGTTTAACTTTGTAAGTTTTTAAAACTTGTTTTGTTTTCATTTACCCAAGGGTCTTGATTTTTTAAGAAAAAATGCATCAGTGTAACAGGTAGCGAAATTGGAATTTATGCGTTCAGTGGCTGTGCCAGAGCAATAAAGCATTTTTTTTTAATCCTGATTATTTATATCCAATCATCATAATAATATAATAATACAAGTTTATTACTGTCCCACTGCTGGGCAAAAGCCTCTTCTCAACAGAGAAGGCACTAGCATTGATCACCACGCTTGCACAAGATGGGTTGGCGATTTCAGACTTACCTATATTAAATTTAAGTCCAGGTTTCCACACGATGTTTTCCTTCACCAATGTCTGTGATGTCCAAGATAAACTTAGAAAGTACGTATGAATTCACATTGGTACTTGCCCGGATTTGAACTCATAACCTCGTGCATGAGAGGAGAGGCTTTAACCACTGGGCCATCATGACATAGGCTCAATTAAAAAAAGAATAGACACCCTTTCTAAACTTTTTTTACTGTTCTGTGTTCCCAGGTATGGTGGTGCAGAACAAATAAACGATCGCACTGGCAGGAGGAACAAGAGCCTCTCGGCTTCGTCAAGGTTGGTTTTACACCCTTTATACAGTATGCAAGGTAGGGTTACACTTACGTGCGCAGATGGGTTTCAAGCTATAGACAAGTACTGTGCTACTCTACTAAAACAGAACTTGTTGAAAAATAAATTATCTTTTACGCTTCCCTTCGCGAAAGACATGCTATAATATGATGGCTAAACGCCATTGTCGCAAAGGGGTTGTCAGACTACAAATATTTAGAATGCAACTTAAAAATGTATCTACTCAATATTACAAAAAAGCGAAAAGAAAGTAAATAATATATATTTTTTTATGTCTCCTTTTTGTCCTTACGTCCCTGTCATCAAAATTTCGAGTAACAATGTATGTAGTGGTGTCCTTTAACAGTTGCGTCATGTCAATGAAGGTTTATTAAATACTTCTTTATAAAGAGTTAGAAAGATGTTTATGAAAGTGGCCGCAGATTTTTTAAGTTAAATTTGCACTTTGCCAGCGACTACGTCCTCCCTAATATTCTCCAATCCATGACAATGCCTTAAAGTTACGCCTGTCCAAATCATAAAGAGAAACCATTTAAAATTTCAGCTTTTTTGATTTAAGATTTGTGCTGGGGTTGATGTGTCAGTGTGTGGTGTGCAACTTTTACTTTTACATCGATGCCCCCATACAAAAAGTCGCTGATATGTTAGTTAGTATGGACTTTTTAGTAAAAGAATAGTTAGAGAAGTTTTATATTAGCACATATAAACTCATCATATAAACCTTTGCTAGGGAAAAATGATGATGGCATATGTATTGTTAGGCCATTACACGTCACCGCTTATCCGCGGGGTCGGGATGTGAACGTGTATTAGGGATCAACGGATTTAATACACGCCTATGTGACGTCAGATCCGCTTCACCGCCCTACCGCGCTGACGTGCGGTGTCATGTGAGAATAGCCTTACGCATTTGTACATCTATTTCTTATTTAATTTATTTTGGTAAGTGGCGTTTACCGGACTATTGTCGTAAGCAAACTTCATTAAGTTTTTGTTAAACGCAACAGGGATGTTTCGTAGAATTATTGTAAATATACACCTCCCGTTAAACACGTTATGCATAAAATAATGTTGTCGAAGTCCACAATAATATGTGGGTCATTTTATGATAAATTTCTGCAGTAACACCTTTAGTTCTATTACTGTAATATTTTAGCTAAAACATTTCTGTACTATATTTTCTTACGTTGCTGCTTTTGGTTATAGTTATTTCCCTTTTGACGTCACAATTACATTAAAAAAAAACTTGCATCAATGCTATTTATTTATGCAATTTTACTATTACCAGTCTGTATAGTTTGAAGTAATATTGACTTTCAGCAATTTCACAGAAAACTTGGTTTTGTACCACAAGGAGATAAAAGCATCTTCATTTACTCAAAAAAAAAATACAGTGGACACAGATAAATAAACCTAAATGAAAAAGAAAATAATAAACAGTCCACAACATCGAGTTTGACATTTAGACTCACTTGCTGGTGATGACCCCGCGCGCAACCAGTGCGTGTCTGGCGACTTACAACACGCGCTGATCATGAAGTGGACAGCGTTACTGACTGCACACCGTAACATCGACCATACTGCTTTAATCCCGCTCAGCATAGTCGTCATTTAATAGGAAATATACTACTACTGCTGCTTAACATAAGCCTCTTTATAATACGTGGTCAAAGGAGTGGAGGAGGAATGTTAACATGCTGGGACAGTGAAGTTATTAATTAGGACTTCTTACTGGTCTACACTTCTCGTTTGGCGTTTTTTCTTCGTGTGAAACATCGGCTAATTCGGCTATATCCTTTCAACAGAGAACATAGTACGTTACTATATAATACATGTGAACACATCGAGCTCCCGAACGCTGTAACAAACCTTCATATGGGCGATCTGGTCTTGCTCCCAATTGTACTGCTTCATCTGGTTCTCGAGCAGCTCCATGCGCGTCCGGACGAAGGCCTCGTAGTTGCCCGTGTAGTACTTGAGCCGGCGCTTGCTCATGTGGATTATGTTCGTGCACACGCCGTTTAAGAAGTCCTGCGAGTGAGATATCAGGACGAGGATGCGTTTGTAACTGGAAAATAAACAAATTATGTTAGGTTTTCGGAGTACTCATTATATAACAAAAACTTGTGTTACCTGGAAAGTACAGTGCCTAGACATAACATAACACGCCTGTATTCATCAAAAAGGGTAAACAAGTGTATTTTACACTAGGATTTATTCACTTGTAATTGGAGTCATTTCAGAGTTAGTCTAATGATTTTATTGTCAGTGGCGTTATCGTTTTTTGATGCCCTAACAACAGACTATAATAATAATTTATTTGCTAACCGTAGTCTTACTTATGGAGATACGAAAGCTCTTCTGGTATATCATGAGTAATGTAATCACACACCTCACTCTACTCCACACACTACACTGCTGTACATGTACACCACACCACTTCACATCACATCAAACCACACAACACCTTACACACCCGCCACACACACCACACCACACACCAAATACATACTCAAGATCAACTTGAGTATGTATGTGTGTGAATATCGATAAACAAAATAAGAATTATAATTTGAATTCAACACTTTATCTAAGATATGGAAGAGCGGTGTCTCCTTACACAGGCATTGTTTGAAAGAGGTTCTAAAAGGAGGCTCCCAACACAAATGATTGTATACCAGCGAATACCAGTATAGATTTAAGCATATTAGAACAATAACAACATATAGCTCAAGAATCGTAGATGGGCACAGTGAACATGCGAAGAAGTACGTACTGTTTAAGCTCTTCCTCGAGCCACACACAGGCGTCGAGATCCAGATGGTTGGTGGGCTCGTCGAGCAACAGCAGGTGAGGCTTCACGTACAGCGCGCGGGCCAACGCGATACGCATACGCCAACCTGTCGACAGCAGGGGGGATTACAATACTTGCCTATGTCACACGCCGGATTGCTGCAACAGGATCATATTCTTTTTAGTCTTTACCAGCATGTTGGGGTCGGCTTCCAGTCTCACTCGATGCACTTGAATACTAATTTACATTTAGCTAAAATTGCTTATCTGCATTGGTATGAGCATGGCATGGGCAATATGGGCATGTGATCAAAATCAAAGCATTTATTTTAAGTAGGCCAGTTACAGGCACTTTTGAACTGTCGAAACAAAGATGAAAATTAAATGTAGCTACAGTCCCAGTCCCAAGACATAAAAACTGTGAAAGTACTGATGAGGAGGGACGAATCGCATGTGACTAAAACAGTGATGATTATAAATGTTGATGGATGGAGAGGGAGAGGAAGACCAAGGAGACGATGGATGGATTGTGTGAGGAATGATATGAAGGAAAAAGGTGTAAATGATTGTGTGACGGTTCAGAGGAGAATGGAAGAAAAAAACGTGTTGCACCGACCCTAAATAACATCTTATCCCATGTTATTTAGGGTCGGTGCAACACGTTTTTTTACAGATGACAGATGATGATGATGCTTATCTGCATTCTCACATTTTTGGATATTTCCAGTTAAATGCAGTTAAAATAAAGAAATAAAGCAAAAAAAAGCATGATATGCAGAATTTGGCTAAACATACGTTATGTTCCAAAAACAGCCATAATATGCAAATGCATTACAAGATTTTAAGTATGGTTAAAATGGTTTGATAAACTGTTTGAACAGTCAGTATGGTACTAACCTCCGGAGAAGTCCTTGGTGGCCTTCTGCTGCATTTCACGGGTAAAGCCCAGACCGTGCAGGATATTGGCGGCGCGCGCCTCGGCCGTGTCCGCGCTCAGGTCCTCGAGACGGTCGTACACGTCCATCAGCTGTTCTTGCGCAGCTAGGGGAGTTGAAGTGAACTTGTTAGTAACAAAGTCTGCTTAGTTGAGACTGTTACTTTGTCATGGGAGTCACAAACAGCCCACTTTGCAGAGCCTGCATGGAGGACGACGAGACAACAGCTCATGTACTTTTAAACTGCCAAAAATTCGCCATACAGGGCAAAGCACTTCAGTACTCTCTGCGAGATTATCAGTAATATCAAGAGTCAAGACGTTGCTTAAGGAGCTGGGGTGGATCGAATGATCAATTTTCCCAACCGTATGAATATAAAATAGTAATAAACACTAAAAATTAAAACTTTAGACACCCATAGTCTTCAAAGCTAAAGAAAGAACGCGACCCTAGACCATATGATGGCAAAGTCCTGAACCCTCTCTTCGACAAACATGCTCGAAGCACTGTAATACCTTGGCAGTTTCATAAGGGTTTGGTAAGCGTCATTGTACAACCCTTAATGAGCTGTACATCTTCTTTGTAATGTTGCAACATAGTAAGCAGGTGTAAATCTTTTACGTTTTTGTACTTCACAAATTAGAGCGAGAGAGTTACACCTGAGAGAGCCCTTTTTTTTTTTTTAGGATGGGAAATCATCAAATGACTTCTCCCGCTCTGGGCGGAGCAGGAGGGAGTGTCAGACTTTTACTGACTAAAACCCATCCATGTTCTTTCATCGCCCTTTGTGTTCCGGGGCCACGGTATCTCTTCCGAATAGTCCCGCAGCCCCGGCAGGCTTCGGCCCTTGCGGACCCCTTCCCTATTGCTGACTCTCTTTGAGGCGCGCGTGGAACACTCCTGCGCCGTCGACACGGCCTGTCGTCATGAGAAGGACGGACGGCGAGCTAGCCCATAGCTCCCCGTCCACAGGCCCGCGCCTACGGTGGCCGGAAGCCACCACCGCCCCCGACGCCCGGGGCGTCGCATCATTCCAATACAGACTGGGTATGTTCACCGGACTAGTAACAGATCTGTTCTTTCTAATATTGTGGGCAGCGCTGTGTTGTTCACATTCCTTTTTTTTACATTCTGTTTTTTATAAGTGAACACTTGTTATTGGCCGTCAGTCACACGTATTATTTTTAAGCTGTTTTGTTAGCTGCTTGTCTTCCATAGATAATAAATAAATAAATCTGAATGCTACTTACTCAGTTGTGGGTTCAGACTATTAAATGTGCAAAATATGGTACTGTTTCCGCAAAGGCTGGGATATTAAACCTCATTCCCTGGAAGCCCTGAAATTTGGGAGGCCACTGTGGGCTCCGGGCACGAAGCAACTGCGAGTCAGTTCAGTAATGAGCGAAGACATTTCACTGACTTAGGTACTGACTCAGTTGTCTTCACAAGACCCAGGGTTCAAACCCGAGACCATTGCTTGTGACCCACTCGCACTGGCAATCACTACACGAACAAGGCTGTAGATGTGACCTGAAGCTTGATCTCACCATCATCCTCGCACTGAGCCAGCTCCTCAGCCAGCTTCTCCAGCTGGATTCTCTCCTCGTCGACCTCCATGACGCACTCGAGTGCAGTCTTATCGGAGGCGGGCATCTCTCGCGTGAGATGGAAGATGTCAATGTGCTTGGGAATGGTCACCTCGCGCCGTCCCAGCACCGCTAGCAGTGACGACTTGCCTGAAAACATTAATAAAGAAGGTCAGCAACTGTATTAAGACTCAGAACTAGTGTCTGTTTACAAAATTACCGTTTACACTATAATGTAAAAAATTTGATTAATATACAGAGTGTGAACGGACCGTTCACGAAGCCGTCAACCAAGCATTTTGTACATCAAACTAAGTAACTTTACGCAATAATGATTGCTGGAAAACGACTTTTTTTTGGGATGAAAATTCACGTTTTGCAGTAGGACTCGATGTGACAAACTCAAAACATCGTGCTGATTGATGGATTGAATAGTACGAAGGAGGTAGAGGTGTTTAAAGTCCATACAATAAAAACATGTGTTTTAAAAAAAACTTGTGATAAAGTTGGAACTTTGACCCCCAATTTTTTAAAGTATATTTGCTTTCAGCTTTTTTAATGCCAAAAAGTAGCGCTTTCCAGAGCTTTATAACAGAGATAGCGATGAATTTTATATAAAACCGGTGCGGTGTGAAGGATTTTGGAGATCAAGCTCGAAGGTTACGAATGAGAGAACTGCCCAACACTTTGAAATAAGTTTTTAGATAATCGGGAGCACATGGATCGTTCATAATCGTGAAAAGCATCAGAGAGAGAAGAGGGACCTCTTGAGTCGGATAGGCAATCGTTTAAGCTGAGAATGTAAGGAAGAAATATGATCGTATTTGCGAAGGCAAAAACCAACCGAATACAATTGTTGAGAAGTCGATCCAATTTATTTAGAAGTTTTTGAGAAAAATCAGAATAACAAACATCAGCATAATCGTCTATAATATAATGAGAAGCACAAGTAACTGGACCAAAGTGAGTTTGACTTATAATTCGCTCGCAGTGAAAGAAAATCGCAAGACAATGCACATCATGGAAGGGCGAGAAGTTTAAATTCAGAGATTAAAATAGAATTAGGTACTGTTTTTCTTTTACTTATTACGACATAGTATAATTAAATCTTCCTATTAAATACTACACTGAAGTCGGTTTCGGTGCCTCATTGGTCCAGTGGTCGCAAACGCGACTGCTGGCCCTGAGGTCCTGGGTACGATTCCCAGGTCGGGCAGTGTTATTGGATTTTTCCATCAGGAATTTCTCAGTAGCAGCCACGGAGCCTGGATTTGTGCCCAGTTGATGGTAATAGGCTCGCCCCCTATTAGATGGGACTTTCAACATAACTGGCGAAATGTGGGTGTACTATTAGGTACACCTCTGCCTTACCCATCGGGGATTACTAGCGCGATACTATGTAAGTCTGCCTCAACCAAAATCTGATGCCACTCAGACTTTCAGTAGCATTTTCACATCAGATTGACTTTCAATTTTTATAAATGTGTAGGTACTTAACTGCAAGCATTTTATTTAAAACTCGATTTGCGTCGCAAGCACATGAAATGAGCAGAATTCGTAAGCTATCAATTTAAGCATAAATAGGCAGTAAACGACGCTGGAATTCATCAAAGTTGGCTCTCCGCGTATAGGTGAAGCGCACTAGTGTGCGACGAACCGAGCATTCTGGAGCCTCCTTCATATGCGCTAAGAGCGCTAAGGCCACTTCGTGATTTTGCCGGAAGAAATGTAAGAGAACCTTCCTCTTCCTCTCATTTCATTTCGATGCAATGAATAAAACTCTACAAACAATGTTTGCTTACAGCGCATTTACACACATCATTATTTTGCCAACATTGAACTTGAATCGCGATTTCCTTTTCGCGTTATTTATTCATTTTATTTTTTATCCAGCCTGTTAATCTATACTTGTGTACTAATATTATAAATAGGTAAAATTTGTTTCTATGTAGGGGGTAATCTCCGGAACTAATGATCCAATTCTAAAAATTCTTTGACTGGCAGAAAGCTACATTATTCGTGGGTGCAATATTCATTCCTCAATATGCGGAATTGCGTCTACTACTGTTTTTCTATGCATAGCCAAAAGGTTGACTGGTAGAAAATACTTATGGCATTAAGTTCGCCTATGTAAATGTATGTTTAAAGTATATATATAAGTAAATAATAAAAACTTTCGTCAATTCTATTGAAAGTTGTTGTAGGAAAACGAAATCCATTAAAAAGTGCCAAGCACTTTGAAAAAAAGAAAATGAAAGATTGGCGGTGCGAGCTACTTATTCCAATTAATTTGAGGTTGGTACAGAATATACTTATGTACCTTTAATCTGCATAAATTATTGCAGGACATGATAGTCACAACTCAGTGGGTCGATTTCTAGATAAGATTAGATTCTTACAATCGCGGTCAAATAATATGGGTCGATGACGAAATTCCCTGTAACTTGCAAATTAATAATCATATACATCGCTTAAGAAACTTCATAAACAGCATGCCCAATCGCCTGATAGCTGTGAGAAGAGCCCGCGGAGCTAAAACAAAGTATCAATTTTGTTTTTAAGTTCGTTTTTGTGTTGTACCCAACTACTATTTTTTCAACGTAAAATTTATTAATACAATTTTGTTATTTTAAGTTTAAGCAATTAGTTACTAATAACGTTTCCATCATTTAGTGTTTTATTAACTGGTAAATTGTCTACGACATCAAGTTTCATTCGGGCCACCATCTCTATTATTTTAAGAGTAATTTTAGTTTATCGTACTGTGTTCCGCCAGTGTATTATTACATTGATTTTATACACTGTAAAATAATAGCAAGCGTGCGGGAAATTGTAATTTTCTTTAGTAGCTGACAGCGATTTTGGGTAGGTATATCGAGTTTTAGCAAATAAGTTACTCTGTCATACTATTTTATCACATATCGAGAATAACACACAGTTCTTTGTTAGTTTCAACGACAATTTAAAGACAGATTTAGACCAATATCCTGGACCGAACGCGAGAAGTCAATAGAACAAAGGGAACGACATTTCATTTCTAGATATAGAAGCTTCGAAGGCGTCTGATATTTAAAAGTCTCATTTAAAAGGTTCTAGACTTCCTGCGGTTGGCGTGAAGAAAAGGAAAGTGTGTACTAATTCTATTTATAAAAAAAGTGAGCCGTCGCAAAACGCCTGGCAGATACATTGAAATTATTTTGTACAAGTAATATGCTTAAAAAAAAGTCAATATAAAAAACAAAAACATAAAAAGTCAAAATGACTAGATTCACAAAAAGAAAATCCTTAAGCTGGAATCGAACTCGAAGTCACGAGATTGTAACCCAGCGCTCTGTGCCCCGATACCAGCTGGCTTGTTGTAAATCGTGGCTATTATATAGATCTCTGCTAGAGAGTAACTAACAGTTTCAAAAGTCGAAGCATTAGTTTCAGAATAAAAAAAATGAAAGAAATAAATTGAGTTAAAATCCAAAACATTAGATCTTCCTCTCTTGTGTTCTTTCAAGAAAGTTAGTAGAAAGAAAAAACAACCGTAGCTTGTTTTATTGAGAAATCTTTGTGTAATTATCGCTTCATGTTTTAATTTTATTATGCACTAGCTGATGCCCGCGGCTTTGCCCGCCCGCAAATTATATACTAAAACTCGTGAATCACTCTATCTATTAAAAAAACCCCGCATGAAAATCCGTTGCGTATAGTTTTAAAGATCTAAGCATACATAGGGACAGACGCGGCGGGCGACTTTGATTTATAATATGTAGGTAGGTACTATTATTGATCGAAGTATGTAGTGATATTAAAGTGCCGTTGTCATTTGCCTTTCAGTCGCCACGGAAACCCGGTCCTCCTTTGTAAATACGTAATATTGGTATCTAACAAAATTACCAAGTTATTATGCCACCGCATTGTTTTGCTACAGTAACATAGTATGAACGACAGCCTAACTATCTCACGTTCGCCATAATTCGTCGAATGAGTTTTATGTTATTCGTAAATAATTATAATCTGACATCGTAAGTAAATGCGAAACATATTTTACTCACAGAGGGCTGAAAAATGGTTTTATTTTACAAAAGGCTGCATTAACGTTCTGCGCATACAGAAATAAACGTATTTCTGCATCCGTAGATTGTATTGCCCTATTTTGCCGAGGTCTAACAAAAGAATAAATGCGTTTTCCCCCTCCCGGTTACCGGTGACCTGGATATCCGAGCCGAGTTTCCACATCCGAGAAAGGTGGACGCGGTTAAATAATAACAGCCGCTCAGTCGAACTCATCTCTTTTACGTAAGTTACTTTACTTTGAAGAGCTAGGTGCACGAGTTCGATCGTGCGGCGACGATGGCCGAGGTAGGTCTGTGGATGGGTGACAATCCATTACACACCAAGAACCGTGAAGTACCGTTATTAAGGGTAGACAGAAGTGCGAAAGTCAGACGACCAATATTGCCAAGAGGTAGCGTGCTACTCAGTAATGGGGTTGTTGAGTTCAAGTAGGCAACCGCTTTATAAAATACTAGCTGATGCATGACGCTTGACAAATTATATACTAAAACCTTCCTCGAGAACCTCTATCCATTGGTGAAAAAAGCATGAAATTCGGTGCAGTAGTTTTTTGAGTTTATCGCGAACAGACAGACCGCGGCGGAGGAATTTGTTTTATAATAATTATGTGGTGATGAATATTCAGCTCCATCCGATGAAACTGGAAGCCGACCCCGACATAGTTGGGAAAAGATGATGTCTCTACATCCGAGAAAAGTAGTCTTTGAACCGAGAATTTATTATTATTATTACATAGAAGCATAATTCCCATGATAGCAGTTACTTCGTGTTATGTATGGCACTTACATGTTTGTAGCAAATATGGTATTACCAAGGTCGGTAGGCAGCGTTGTGTAAAATTTTCCATTTATAACATTGAGAAGCAAAGCAAGTTTGTTGCTATCGTACATTTTGTTGCTATACGAGAGTAGCCAGAAATACATATTGAAATCTTCTAATTAGCGTATCGATGGCCAAATGAATATGTTTCAAAATTTCCCAAAATTCACCTACGCGAATAGTGCTTATTTTCTCGGGCATATGGTGATTTTTAAATTGTCAGTGACAGTGTATTTTATATCTGACCTGACCGCTTTTCTTTTTAAAATAGTACAAAGCCTGCCGGCGCTGTGCATTCTATACGCCCGTTTTAAGAGCTTCCAGAAAAGGCCTATTCATTCCATAAACGAATGAGGTCGATAGTTGAGTGTCGGAGACATTCTCAGCTGTTGATATACTGCTCAGGATTAATATTTATACTGTTACCAATATCAACTCCTGACTTTCGGTTTAGATTATGTCATTATAATCAGCACAAAGGTATATCACACTTAATACAGAGTGTAAACCACCTCATCACGAAGCCGTCAACCAAGCATTCTGAACATCAAACTAAGTAACTTTACGCAAAATATAATGCTGGGAAACGACTTTTTTTTGGGGTGAAAAATCATGTTTTGTGGTAGAAGTTAGAACTCAATGTAACACACTCAAAACATTGTGCTGATGTATGGATTGAATAATACGGGTCGTGGAGGTGTTTAAAGTAAAAAAAATACATTAAAATCTTGTATTGAAAAAAAAAGTTGTCCAAAAGTTGGAACTTTGACCCCCAATATCTCCGTAAGTAGAAGGGTTCCCAGGTATGGTGTAGAACAAAAAAATTATCGCAATGACGAGGAGAACAAGTGCCTTTCAGCTTCGTTAAGGGGTTTTTTACACCCTTTATAATAAAGGGATTATTCATAAACGATGTTAGCCGCTAGAACGTCAAAAAGTGTTTTGCTAATCACTTCGCTTTAACCCCTGACTTTCAAAGGCTACACTAGCTAATAGCTACAAGTTTTTATTTGCTTTTACTTGATATTATTAAACCCACAATGTACAAAACGTTACATTCTCACGGTTGTTTTAATTATGAAGGCTTTAGCAAACGAGCGTCCCGTTATAGCGAAATAAAAAAATGAGTCGGCTATGCTGGTAGGTAGGTGCTAATCAATATGGCCGCCAAACATTTTCTTCCCTGGTTTAATATTCGTTGCAGTAAGTTAAGAAAAGGATTTCTAGCTAAACTTATTCGTATCATTGAAAATATATATGATAGGTACTATTGTCCCACAACTAAGGTATGCAATCTCGAGACGAGATTGCCAAGTCGAGATTTCGAGGGTTTAGAAATTCGAGATCGAGAATGGTTTTCAAAAAGTATTGTTTTACTTATGTGAAACATGATTGAAACTGCTTATTTGTGATTATGATGCGAGTAAGATACAACATTAATTATTGAAAAAAAGTCTTTATTTATATTATTATTTACTTATGTTAATGAATACACAAATCACAAATCAGACCCGTGAAAAAATCTCTTATTAAGAAAGTACGTATTTTAACAAAAATAATGAAAGTGAGACAAGAGACAAATGGTTTTAGGAGTGATTTTGGAAATAGCTAGTAGTACTTAAACGGTTTTATGTCGTTATTTTTTTGTCGTATGGGTCTGCAATTAAAAACATGAAGTCAACATATTCATACCTAAACCGCTAACGAGTCGAGCCGATATTTCACAAATAATCAACACTTTTTTTATTTCAATATTTATTCATTATTTTCTTTTAAAACCTGGCCGCCTAGTAACTCTCTCGCTCTCAATTACTCCGATACAAATAGACAGTGTGCGCGCATTTTAGTGTTGACATCCCCTTAAGAAACAATGTTTGGTGGACCGCTAAATATGAATTTACCTTTTGGGCTGCCAACAGACGGACTGCATCGCAGCAACCGCGCGCAGTCGATTTATTAAACTGCATGCAGTTGTAAGTTCGACTTCGTTCAGTCATGATATCAACTTCACGCGGTCAGCTACAGTCAATGTGCAGTTGCAACTGTATACGGTTAGCGATGTACAACGTGCGTCGACACTACACGACTGTAGCCGACCGCCAGCTAGTAAACGATAAGAAATGCCATTTCGTAAATCTAACACGTTTCCATTTTTCATTGCAAGATCTTTAGAGAGAAAATTCGTGTGACGAAGTTGTTTAAATATGAAAACTTAAGTTGGAAAAACAGTGTTCTCCCGTTGATAGCATCACGACAGATGGTTCACTGAACCAACGGCTACATAAAGTGCAGGATTCAATATAGTACAGGATTGACGAGGGAGTCAACGAGCACTTAGCCTACAAATTAAACTTGCCGCTCTGGACGTAATAAAACAATCAGTTCTACGCTTGCCCTTACTCTGTTTCAAGGAAACACTGATAATGCTGTACAATAGAAACGCAATCATAACTCCGTATCGGAAGTTTATAATAGTAAATAATACCAGCCACGATGACGAATTAATTACGTAATCATGTTAGAAACACGTCATGTTATATGACAGCGGAGGATAGAGAAATGATTTAGGTAGCTATGATTATGAATGAATTGTTTTATAGTTGAGTCGGCCTTATCAAGCTCATATGTGAATAGTTTCACATTATATTCACACCTGGTTCTGTGTTAAATTATTCAACTGAAGCAATCGACTCTGTTCGAAATGCCGATAAACTTCCCACACATCCGGAATAGTTAAGCTTCCGAGCGGAAGATAGGCAAGTTGTTCTAGTAAATACGAGAGTTTGCCTGCCGTGATGCGGAATTTAATAACAATATATACCATCGTCGCGTCGCAACAAAATTTATTTCGCATGGCTGCAATGCTTCATTGTATTTTATTAGGTATTAGGTTTCATCATCTGAATGAATCGAAATTTAGCCAGCATTATATTCTTAGATTAAAAGATACATTGTGTTGTCCTCGTCACTTCTAACTGCTCACGACTTAAGCTGGTCCTTACTTATCATTTAGTGTATCAGGAGCCTATTCCAAAACCCTTTTTTTTTTCAAAATAAAACAGCATTTGTATGAAATCATGTGCCACATAAGTCCAGTAGGTACCACTGGACATTACACACAGCGCCATCTAGTGCCAGACTAAGCAACGAGGTTTGTGTCCTGGACACTGATAGTTGATATACTACATATAGATGCTTTTTGTTTGTAAATACATACTTATTATACATATAAAATATCCATGACTCCGGAACAAATGTCCATGCTCATCACACAAACAATTGCTCCTGCCAGAATTCGAACCCGGGACCATAAGAACGTAGAGCAGCCGCACTAACGCTGCGCCATTCGGGTCGTCAAACCAGTAGTATCATCTGTCGATACCTTGAAGATGGAGGAAAACATCTTATAGTGTAAAATAGTACATACCACATCCGTTCAACCCCACGAGGCCATATCTTCGACCGCAATTCAACTCAAGGAGCGTATCTTGGAGCAGTTCACTTCCGTAGAATGTGATGGAGAAATTGGCGATCTTGATGTCCCTGGACCTCGGGTGGACGGCAAGGGATCCGGTACACGACCTTGCCTCCGAGTTCATCTTAGCCTCTTCTTCGAGCTTGAGGCATAGTGCCTCTGTAACAATGGATTTAGTTATAGTGGAGTTTCTTTTGTTTTTTATATTTTGCTAGGGGAACTTCTATGTACCTAGGACCGCCACCGATTTGATGGCTGTCCTTATTCAACAAGACGTGGGCCTAGATGGGATTTCCAGTCAGTTACCCAATGACGAAATTCCATACAAACTTTCAAAACGAATTGCCTTTGCTCACTTTTCTTACACAAAGAACTCTTGCAAAACTGTATACTTCTCGACCTGCCAGTTTTACCTGTGTATTGTCAGTCGTTGAGTTAACTTGAGCTTTTTCGGGTTCCGTACCTCAAAAGGTAAAAAAGGAACCCTTATAAGATCACTCTCTTGTCCATATGTCCGAGTGTCACCACCGATTTTCTCAAGAACGGGTGGACCTAGTTTTTTTAATAAATGCATAAAACTCAGTGTATTACAGTTGCAGATTGGCTTCTAAATAGTCCTTAGTCAAGTGAGATAGGTATGCATGGCATTTAGGATTTTAAGTCAAACCTATACAAGACAAGATTCAAAGCACATAGCTCACAGAGAGTATTTTGTTTGTTTGTATAATTTAGGTGTGTACAACAAAGTGAACGCCGCGCAACAGATGCACAACAGCTGCACAATGAACAAAGATTGTATGGAATTATACCGTCGACGATCCTAATGCCGAAAGACACTTGTTCTCCTCGTCATTGCGATAATTTTTTTGTTCTACACTATACCTGGGAACCTTCTAGTTACGGAGATATTGGGGGTCAGTTCCAACTTTTTGAAAACTTTTTTTTTAAATACAAGTTTTTAATGTAAGATTTTTACTTTAAACACCTCAACGACCCCCGTACTATTCAATCCATCCATCAGCACAATGTTTTGAGTGCGTTACATTGAGTTTACCACTAAACGTGATTTTTCACCCCAAAAAAAAGTCGTTTCGCAGGAATAATTTAGAAGTCTGAAGTTAGTCCTACTACTATAGGTCAGCACAAAATCATCATCATCTGCCTAGCATTTTCCAACTATGTTGGTGTTGGCTTCCAGTCTAACCAGATGCAGCTGAATACCAGTATTTTACACGGAGCGACTGCCTATCTGACCTCCACAACCCAGTTAGTACTGGGTAATACTGTACCCCTTGGTAAGACTGGTTGTCAGTTTTTGGGCCACTGACTGCCTGTAACGACTGTCAAAGATCTACAAATGACAGCCGAGACCAACTGTGTGCTTTCAAGTCAAAGGTTTACAAATATTCCATCTGAGCTGTTTAACTAAACAATACATTATTTTTAATTAAACTGCATTTTGTATCATTGTTCTCAGTAACAGGCTGTACAGGCTCATATTTGAAGTCAAAGGTATTCAAATATTCCATCTGAGCTGTCTAAACAATACATTATTTTTATTTAGACTGCATTTTGTATCATTGTTGTCAGTAACGGGCTGTAGAAGTCAAACAGGCAGCCTCTCCCCATTAATTCATTCAGCAGCATAAAGTTAGACTGAAAGCTGACCCCCAACTTAGTTGCAAAAGGCTACACAGATAATGATGATGATTTCACACACACACACAATTGAGAATTATTAATAACAAATCTATCTTTTCGACTTATATGATTTTCTCTTGCACTGCGTGTGCGCATCTGTCCAAGCACAGCATCGCCGCTGTTGTCGTTCGTTAATACCCTACATCCATGACATAATTATGAGGATTATTGTTCCTGAGTATGCAGAAACAAGAGGTCCTGTACATATACATACACATTATACTATAAGGGCAAAGATAATTCTCATTATAGAACCTCATTCTGGTTATAGCCTAACTGTTTTCAAGATTTTAATCACTTATAGCCGGCTGTTTCAAACCATAAGCACAGAGCACTTATGTAGTAGCATTCACCTGGACTACTCAGAATAGATCTACAAGACTCGTTATGTTGCTGCTTAATCTGTTAGGTAAGTGGCCTCATCTCTGTAAGGGGAGACGCAAACCTTGTGTGGATAACGAGTTTTGACATAATTGGTTCTACAGCTTGCCATTTCTCACTCAAATAGATCTATAGCAGACTATTGATTAGCACAAATAGAATACACTGCTGTCTATTCTATGTGTAGAGTGCAGGAATTGGGCCACTGTTTCTGCTAAAAACCCAGAAGAGAACATAACTACAAAATAAGTCCTATTTCCGAAGTAAGTAGTTAAGATATAATTTGGAAACTAATAAAAAAACTGTTAAAAAAGATAGTTGCCTGTTCAATAACCAATGATGAATAATATTGTGTAACACGTACCGGTCTACCAAACATTTGTCAACTAACAACAATTGTATTGAATTTACCAATACTTGACTTGCAAGAGGCAGTAATCACAACTTGGTGAAAGCATGACAAATGCAGTGTGACTCTGTTTAGTATTATCTCAACCGTCTACAGTAGATGCTCACTGGCCCATGACTTGGTTGCACTAAATAATTGACAAGACAGCTGCCACATCATTACTGATTTGTTTGATAGTTGTAGTTTTACTTCCTGAAGTTACAATTGAATTTGGTACATAGTTTTGTGTATACCTCCTTTGTTTCAATAGAGCAACAGCCCAACCAATTTTCAGCATTTATGACAACATGACAGGCAAATTACTTATGCTGTCTAATCAATTGTTATGACACAAGGTCTATTTTCACTTAGGTGGTTCACACTCATCATTCATGCACACAGAACTCAAAACTATTCCTTAAAGCGCTTTAGATCATGAATATTATGGTCATACTCATCATGTAATTTATGTGGTGGCATGACTCCAGGCTGGAAAGATTGGGGTTTCAGTTGTGACTCATATTTTATGGGGAGTAGTTACTTACAATTACTACGTAAAACGGAACAAACAGTGCTGGCTATCAAATAAAAAGTAAATAAAATAAAAAACATGCAAAATGAAGTAATAATGTCAGGTAGCGAAAAAAGGAACTAATTTTATTTGTACTGATTTTGACATATTTCTGACATTTCTCTTAGCAAGCAGCGCCACCCTAAGTACCAATATACTGGGCACCCTGTAGCCATACAATAAGCAAAAATTCCGTTTTAACATTTTCGTTATTTTCTTTGTTCTCCCTTTCATGAGAAATTGCAGGAATAACGCAAACTCCATTTAAATTTCCAAGTTTCAAAGCAATTCATACTTCTTCCAACATGTTGTTATTTCAATAACGTAGACACAAAATTACTTTCCAGCAATTCTCCTAAAAACAGTGCCTGACGCATCTCTAAAGTTTATAGCCAAAGGCGACGTTTAAATGTGAATTAGTGTGCCATGTGCTTTACATTCACTATGTCGCGATTTCAGCCATTCTTAAAGATTCCCTAACAACAAAGCCTTGGTAAACATACTTAGTAAGTTCAAACACTAAAACGCATAAGTGGGTATTTTATGAATAAAAGTACCTTCAGCCTACATATTGGATTAAATTTAATGGTGGTATTTACCTTCTGCGGTAAGCTCTCGTTCCTCCTTGCCGTTGGTAGCAGATCCATTCTCCTCATTAGTTACTCGTGCCACAGGCTTCTTGTTCCTGCTGCCCGCCTGATCCTTCTTCTTCTGTTGGGCCCTTTTCTTTGCGTCAGACGGCATTCTGGCTACCTGGTCAACGCCAATTTTTTATTACACGAACACAAAAAATGTACCACTACATGTACTTTTGATTTCGCAAATCCTATCAAGTAAGGCGCGAAAAGAAATCCACGACACAAAAGAAATAACCTCTATATCCAATCACTTTAGTTTATTCACGTGTTTATAGTGGAATAATTAATATTACCTAAGTTACTTTTATGGGATGATAGGCAAGTCGTCAGCGTCTACACGTGCTGAATTAAAAAGAAAGACATTTGAATATTCACAGATAAACAAGTGTCAGTCAGAGACAATATTGTTTTTTTTATAGTAGTATTACTAAATCTAAAATAAAATCACGGATTTTGGCAGCTGTCGCACCACCAATATGCTATTTGCCACAGAGGAAACTAACCTGCTGAAGTGACAAATGGTGACGAACGCCTTTTAATTTGCAATTTGTGTAGCAAGGTTCACTCAGCAATTCAATTAAAAAAATCACAGCTGGCTGAACGAGCAACGCTTTTGCAATGAACACTACAAAACTAAACCATAGTGTGGGCGTTACAGGAACTTGTAGCGACATCTATGTGGCTGAATAAAGTATCAGAAAGCAACTTGTTTACTACCACAAATTACAGATGGCGCTACCGAGTGTCTACGCACTAACGTCACAAAATTATCGAAGGCGCGATTTTTGCAATCTATCTAAATAAAATGAATCCGTATTTCCCTTGCCTTGGTCACGCCATAACTAGCCGATTTCATGCATCTTTTTTTTTAATTTTCTAATACTTCGTAGAAGGTTCGAAAATAAAAATTAAGCAAAATTGCGCAGAAAATTGGAAAAATTCAGAAAACTAAATCCGCAGCAGGTATTAGAATACATCATTGACGAAACTATTTTATGTTCGCTCGTTTGACAGTTCGCGCATTTGAAGTAATGTGAATTTAGCAGACAGACAGCTGTTTTTTTTTGTCTTTTTTTAAATTGAATAGGTAGTATGTAGGCAGTAGGGACGGTAGGTACCTAGGTGGTAAGGTAGGTGGATGGTGGTCGGTAGGTGTGGCAGGTTTTTTGTCTGAATGCATATAAAAAGGCTAATTATTCTTGAGGCGAGTAACAATGGCAGCTAAAAAACTGAACGAAAAAACTAGCCAAGAGCGAGTCGGACTCGCGCAACGAGGGTTCCGTACAAACTTTTAAAAGGACAAACCTAAATTTGTTTTCGATCGAACCGCAAATAATAAGTTTGTAATAGTAAAATCGTTTTTTTTTGTTATTAACTACTTATTTACGGTTTTGAGATTTTCCCTTTACATGTGCTGTAAGACATTGCTTCTCGCCAAACTTAGTGATTCTACTCAACGGGTCAACATGAACTACCATAAAGGCTTTCGACCCAAAACCTATAGGGTACTTCCGGTTGACATAGAATTGACAAAGCAAGGTCTTACTACTACGACTAATTAGTGATTAAATTTGGGACTAAACAGATTGAGGTATAAATGTGGCCAGGCTGGATACTCTCTCCACGGCCACCTATAAACCCTTGTATCTTTTGAACCAGTGACTGACAAATTCTGATATTTAGCGACAAATTTCGACTATTTAGCGACTAATTTTTTGTGTTATCAAATACAAATCCCTGATGGTGGCCAAGTCAGTGTCAATGACACGAGGGCACCGCACTCACACGGTCGGAAGGATCTTTGAGTCCTCATTTTGCCAAATGGTGTTTATAGTTGCGCAATGGGTTAAGTGGTTTCTATTCAATACAGGCATTCCACTGCATATTATGTCCCGGAGGCAAATGTTCCCGGGGTTTAATTAACGACATCGGGAGGTGGTGGGCGCTTGTGGTTAATAAACACTTTTGAAGTACTTCTTTCCGGTCTTTGCAAGTCTGCTATAGTCGATTTGTCATCTATATTTTCAAACACAGTTTCATGGGTTAATCAAATTAAATAAATCTGTATACAGTTTTATTTGTTTATTCAGGTAAATATCAATCAACAGCCAATAATGAAATAGTTCAACAAAATAATTATATTTCACAGTAAATATAGAATGAATAAAATGTTTGAGAATAAGGCGTACTGCGTATATAACATTAAATCCGTACTATGTATTAATAACAAGTTATTAATAGTTATAAGAACACTGGTTTTATTGCACATTGCTTATATCTTACTTTGACGACTGAACTATATTTTATGTCGCGTGCTTGTTGGTAGGAACTGTCTTTGAAATAATCAAAGGGAACCTCATGTCCCCGCCAAATGTTTTAAGCTAATAAGATATAAGCACAATACTGATACACATTGCACAATATATTCTTGCGTTTAAAATGCGATGATAACTATTTACTTTTACTATATTCTTATTATATTAATGGACTTGAGATTTATTAGTAAAAATATTTTGTTAAATGCCGTAATAAGGTACTTGATTCTCTCTATGGTGGAGGTGTAAATATTAACGGTATTTTAGGCCCCCTCTACATGTTACCCCGACTCCGGCTAACGCAAACGAACTGCACTTCACCTACTTACCCATATAAGTAATCTATTATGAAATGTTAGTATTGCTTGGCATCAACAAGGCAACGCATAGACAGGGTTATAAACACGTCTTCATCCTCATTCCTCACCAACTATAATTATTGAATAGGGAAAATGTAAACTAGCAAAACTACTAACAAGCACAATACGAAATTTGTTTCTACCTACCCTAACTATAGCCTAGAACTAAATTACACCAAAAATTGCATTAAGAACAACCCAATACATGTATGATATTGCACTCTTTAACAAATTAAAATTAATAACAACGGTGCATGGAAATAGTTGTAAATATAACTTTGAATAATGTTTCATTGATAAAACATAATTATATAAATATTACGCCATTCATATATTTCTCTATTTTCTGTAAAAGATACGAAGAGCTGATAACGAGAGAAGCTGATCCTCGAGCTATCTTCTCTTAAACGTGTTGTTAGTGCTTTCTTCAGACAACTTAGAACATCAGTGATCAGATCTATCCAATGTATTATTTTTACAAGCTTTTATTTAACTTGTCTTTATTAAAACATATCGAAGACCCGGAACGAGTATTCCATGACACTTCCATATCTTGCTAAGCTGGGAGAATGCTAAACAAAGAATTAGACCCATTAGGTAGGTAGTGGACGCATTGGCGTGGAAACCGCACGGTTAAGCAATAATCATGTGTGAGTAGATATTTACCATTTAAACATTCAACAGATATCAGCTGGACACAGTACATAACACAAATCTTTTCCGACTATCTTACACAATAGTTTGAAGAAGAAAGATTCGTGTCTAATCAACAAACAAACATGCATTAATAACTTTAATAGGACAGCAACATTTAATAGAATAGCACGAGACCTTATGTTACAACAAATCTATGATAAATAGGTCACGCGAGTTAGCAAAACGTTAATATAGAAGTTAATAATTAACATTACAATGGTTCATCATGAAGTACCTACCTCAACGCTCTTTCATTTTACAGACGTAAGTACATAATTTTTAAAGACTACGGGGAAACCGGAGCAGAGGTCACTCAAGGTCTGTGCATGAACCTTTACGGTGAATTAAAATATCCGCAAAAGTATACACACGTGAGAGTGATTTGTAGTAGTTCGGTATTCATCATCATGCGTTAGAGAGAAGTCATCTCGGGCGGAGTCAAACATCAAACATTACAGCACCCATACAAAATGTCCTGTGACGACATTACATAACAGTTTCAGCGTCCCTTATTCACGAATCTACCACAACTACTGGACGATAGAATCCGAAGCACAGTAAAATTATAAGCAGTAGGTTGGCTTCAAAGAAACGACCCAAACGCTGACGTTAAGGATACTTTAAGGTGCGAACAGACGCCGCGTCATTTTCTTAACAATAAACCGTATACCCGATAGTAGCAACCCTAATCCTGATCGACAGTAGGCATTTAATTCAAGGACACGTCCGAGTCACACTACTGCTTATAATTTTACTGTGTCCGAAGCGTGCAATGATCGTTGAGAATACTGTTGTATTGCTTACACAGTTATTCCGCATGTCGCCAAGACATGACATTCAATTATAATTAACACAGTGTTTATAGGCAAATGGTGGCGATATTTGAATCCTATAATATTCAACTAATTTGTAATAATTTGAAAAGTCTACCTAACACTCAATATTATGAGAGGAAAAATTTACTAGTTTTTTTATTTTATTATTCTAATATCTAGGGGATATACATTCAGAAAGGCTATAGACAATTTTAAAGGCCTACCTAAATAAATTATGTGTATAGTTAATGAGATTTTACTATGAAAACAAGAAGATGAATATTTTGAGAGACTAATTATATTCTTGAAGTTTTTCTGTTACATTTCTTTAAGCTAAGATTTATGTTGGAATACAAACAGGTTACATTCTGGAAGCGGATAATTTGAAAGCAGTTATTTTTCAAGAGGAATATACATTTAAAATATCCAGGCTCGACTTACCTAGTTTCAAAACATTGAAAAAGTAACACATCGACCTAAACAAACGCAAATAAGTACATGAAAATGGTGTAATTATTTTGAACCACTTTTTGAGTTTGTTAGCACAAAGGATTAATTACAATTTGATTCTACATAGCAGGCTATCTATCTATTATTCTACAAAATCAGCTCATGTAGATTAGAGAGCATTCGTTACTTAATATAAAATAATGGGATTGGAGCATCAGGTCATTGACCATAACACAAACTTTATTATGTACTCTGGTGTTTCTATGTTCTTCATCTAACTCCGATGTTCGGTCTACATTATACGTCGGTATAATACCTTCTTTTGAGACATCCATAAGGTCATACCTTACATAACTTATTCCAAACATGTTGCTTATACTAATCACAGCTCGATCCTTACCTCGTGTATAGTATAGCTGCTCGCATTCAACTAAAACATTATATCATACCCCATTTGAATTCAAAATAGTAAACTTCTATATATATTCTGTATTTCTAATAGGAAAATAGAAAGTTTTCTTTTGAAACAGCTGCACTCTATCAAATTAGATTGGTAATATGACGAAACAGACCGAAAATCAAATCGGACATCAACAAGAACGGTCTAACTAGAGAGAGTTCGCAAGGTAATTATATAGAAATAAATAAAATAAAAAGTAATTAAAAAAAATTGATAATTTATTGTAATCACAGTTATGAAACCGACGTTCAATCGGCGTATCATTTTACTCTATCCACCTCAATTTACCATCAAATGCAACCAATGGTTCGCTACACAAGTACAAGCTTAATAGATTACAATATCCGTTCAAAACAATTAAAATAATTGGAATATGTCACGTATGTAGAATAAATAAGACTTAACATGCACAAGAGCTATGTACAACGAAATGCAATTTGCTAATATGCTTAGATTAGAATGTGATGCGAGTTTGAGCTCGAGAGTTGGGGCGGTTGGGCTGCGGCTGGACAAGCCGCACTCCGTCCGCGTGACGTCACAGGCCGCGGGCGAGCGGCGCGATCACGTCATGTTCACGCCGAGCGACCGGCTGGCGTACTCGTACACCACGTACGAGATGGACACGGCCGGGATCACCTTGATAAAGTTGGGCGTGATGCCCCGGTACAGCCCCCGGATGCCCTCGCGTTGAACGATCTCGCGGAACGCACCGCGCATTGTGCCCTCCGCGCCGTGTGATGCTTTTTCTGGAAAAATCGAGAAAGTTATGTTAATTTTTTTATTGTTGAAGTACAAACAGGGACGTAGGACTACTGTTGGAGTGACGATTAGGGATCCTTCATCATAAGAACTAACTGATAGGTAAGAGAAAAATAGGAACCTGATGGCATGACTTGTGTTCATCAGATCATCAAGCGGCCGCCAATCTGTTAGCTCAAAATTCGCACACTTTCATGTTTCATTTAGACTGGTATCTTCGAAGAAACATCCTAATGATGTGATAAGTAATGCGTAGTTACCGTTATCACACCTTGATAAAATATATGGAAAACTGTTTTAATATAGGCATAATCTACGGACAAGGAAACGCCAACGAACGCTGTTATCAATGCTAAGTCTATGTGATAACGTTATCAGGTTCTAAGTGATTTTTGGACCACACTAAAAAGAAATACATATATGATATTGGCATGCCTTGGAGGTACCCGAGAACTGCATTACATTATTAATTCAAGTGATTCTAAACTACATGGGCCTTAAACATAAATGTGGGTGACTACCTAACAATGTAATTAAAATGTGCCCAGTGCTCACTATCTACCAGATAGTACCCATAACTTAAGGTAGTCGTTTATTTCGAAGTGTTCATAACAATACAAATCGAATCAGAGCTGAACGTTGATTGCCTTTGATTCGATCCAATATGTCGGAGTCAAATATTGATTGAACGCTACTTGATCCTCGCGCGAGCTCTCGGCTACAAAAAGGATAATTTAATTATTCTGTATTAAGTACTACTCGGCTTTCGCGACAGTTTGCAATCTTTTCCGAACTCGAGATTCTGATAACTCTAATATGTAGTAAGATTTTCTGTCCGAAAACTTTCGGGTGTCGGGTTGAAGACATGGATAAACCCAAACCCAAAGGTTGACTGGTAGAGAATGTTTTGTTGCATTAAGTCCGCCTATGTACCACTATTGTACATGAAGTTTAAATAAATAAAACTATAAACCATGAGACATCGCAGTAATCAGCAGGCCTAGCCAAGTTACAAACGTTTCATGTCGATTCTCTTTCTACAATCTAAAACGCCTCGGCGTAAGCGATTGTAGAAAGCGCTAAATTGGTAGCCAAGTTGACACGACTGAGTCGATCTCTCGTTCTCTAATGTCTGTAGAAAAAACCTACACTTTAGTCTATCGAACGCTCACCGTTCCTACCAAAGAGGACTACAATCAAAATTGTAGAAACTTTGAACGATGCCTATACCATTTTGAACCATGTAAACTTGTCTACGAATGTTCTATTCGTTTGTGTTGATCACGTGATTTAACGTTGAGATGATGTCATTCTACTAGCGTTAACGAGTGTAGATTGTCAACTTGGCTAAGCCTGGTGGCTTAGAATCTTTCTACCGTGTATGATCCCATTACTGATCTCTTGTAGTTAATACCTCACAGGCGAAATGCTTTTTGTAAGTGGCTGCCTGCATAATCGATCTTACTACTAACGTTATACAAGTTGAATTACCTTGAGCTTGCAACCGCGTCCGTACGAGCGCGAGGGGGTAGGAGCAGACCTGCCCCAGAGTGCACGAAGTACTGCCGCACGCCAGCAACAATAACATGCCTGGCTGCTCGCTATGAGCAGAATATTTCGCAATGTACTTCTTCTTCAGTGTCTCGTAAACCGCTAGGTCTATACCTGCGTACGGCACTATCCCCAATATATTTGGAATGTATCCTTTATAAAAACACTTTAGCCCTTCCCTTAAATACATCTTTTTTGCGGCATCCAGTATCCCACTGTACTGGCCTGTCTTCCTTAAAGCTAATCTTGTTTTCAACACCTCCAACGGATAGATCACAGTCTGGGCCATTGCCCCGGCTGTGGCGCCGGCCACGAAACGCTCATGTATTTGTAATGGTTGATTGTCTCTCATATCGCCTTTTATAAGTCTTTTTACTTGTTCATAAGCGGCGAATTTCAGGGCGGATTCTGGCGCTATTTTAATTACATTTATCCCGTTACCCCGCCATAAGCCGCGTAGACCTCCTTCAGAAATCATTTTTGCTAAACATCCTTTCATATTTTCTCTAACGGGGTTAACCTGGAAAAGGAAACATTCGATATTAGATTATTATTACTTAGTGATAAAGTCATACTAAATCACGAAGAAGGACTTAACAGAATTTACGTTCTAGTAAAATCTTATTTTAGAAGCTGTTCTTGTAATCTTGTTCATATTGAGAAGTCACTAGGATTTCTTTATCGTCATCTTATCCGCCGAAAGACGTGTTTTGCCAGACAAAGGCTTCCCCAAACAGCGGGGCCGCTGAGCACTGCGCTGCCTGAATAATAAAAACATATTAGAAGAACACGCTGGCCTCATTTATTCCCCACATTGGCATAGCCTGATGGACCACGATCATAACTGAGCCCAACCAAATTCTCGTACTCTGCGTGTAATGAAAATATTGTGAATAAGAAGAAGAAGGAAACAGCTAATATTAACCAAAAAGTTACGTGCTGGTCAGTGGGGACACAGCGACCTCCACTCCACTCAATCCAAAGCTGATTCATCAGTTTAGGCGCGTATAAGCTCGCACATTGATTTATATTTTCAAGAAATACTTTACAGAGTATAGATATGTTACATACCTGTAGAAATACTTTAAGTCTATCTAGAGGTGCTGTGCAGGTCCGGCTGACTGCACCTGCAATGCCCCCTGCCAGTAAATGGCGCCACCACTTGCCAGTCTGTAACTCGCTTGGCGTGAAGTCATCCGGCACATTCATGTCCTCGCCAATATCGAGGTACTGGAAACAAGAATTATAGCACGTCAGTATATTGGACTATTAAGTAAGTCATTATAAATCCTAATTATCAAATGAGATTTATCAGCATTGATCTATCAAAGAGTCAATTTGCTAAAGGCATTTTTTTGTTTCTGATTCTACATTGTAAAAATACACCTGCAATGAAAATATCAACATGGACCGTACATTGATCGATACAAAGCAACTGTATAAAATATTTAGGTTTCCGAACCAGATAAAGATTGAAGGTTTTAATAAAAAGTTTTTGTCCAAAATAAACTTAGCTTGCATAACGACTAATGTGTAGGAGCTAATACTGTGATTGTAACCAATTCATAATCCATTCTCAATGATGCTACCGCACGACATAGACTGCTAAGACTCACGGCACTAAGATAAATCATTTGAGCTAAAACATTAGAATGCTGTCATTATTAGGCCGGTATTACTAATAATCTAACTCAGAATTACTTAAAATAATAACTCAAGTATTACTTAAAACAACCAACAAAATGGGTTCAAAGGTTCAAACTAGTGTTACGTGAAGTGATGCATAAAGTAATACCGGCCTGCTTTCTTTGGTCATCTTCTGTCTTCGAACAATACCCTTGTATAGCTTTATACATACTCGTAAGTTGTTCCCCCTGTCGTAACAACGGTGAATATATAAGTTATACCTTATTAATGAATATTTTATTGGTCCTGGCTGTCATTTGTAGATCTTTGACAACCAGTCCCAGTACTAACTGGGTTGTGGAGGTCAGATAGGCAGTCGTTCCTTGTAAAATACTGGTATTCAGCTGCATCCAGTTAGACTGGAAATCGATGCCAAAATAGTTTGGAAAAGGCTAGGCAGATGATGATATAGAATATTTCTATTGAAAGTCAGACTTTAAGTTTTACTCACACATCCACTCACTAAACAACTATTGATTGGTTCAAATTTTAACTGTAGAGGGAGCGAGTTAAAGAATAATGGATTATCCAATCAGATAGCAACATGTTTCTCCTACTGAACTTTTCTAACTTTCTTGTATGCACAAACCTCCCAAAATTACTCCTTTACCAGTCTGGGGAACTCCACATTTCAACATCACTTTATTTAGTAGGAACATAAAGTCCATTATAGAGGGTACAGACAGAATTATGGGCACCAATGTGTTAGTGGTCTCTTGTGAGAGGCCAAAGATTCAAAGAATTGCAATTACCGGCCCATCCTTGTAGAGGCGCAGCGCCTTTAGGTCCAAATCCAACGTGAGAGACAAGAAGGCAATGTATAGTTTCCAACGCATTTTGTGTTTCTTAAGTAAGCCTGTATGAACAAAAAATTTCACCATATACTGGACGGTTCTGGACATTTTCGAGATAATTTAGACTATCAGAGTCAGAAAACAATCATTTTATTTATTTTGAATTGTTTTAAGGTCAAATAATAATTTGACAAATCAACTAGGTATGTCAAAGACGTCATGTGGTACCTCCATGGCCCCACATGACGTCTCTCTGTGACGTTTATTTTTTTTACGAGAGTCTTGCTAGTCATAATGACAGAGGGAGGTATGTTATAACAAGATTATGATTAAAGAAGTACTAGCTCCACCTATTACAAAGCTTATTGAATCCTGCTTTGAACAAGGTGTTTTTCTTGGTATCTTTAAGAAATTCCTAATCACATCTGTTCACAACCAAGAAGAAAAGAAAAAACTTGGTAGAAACCAAGACGATGTAAAAAATTATAGACCTATCTCAGTTCTGTCAGCACTGTCAAAAATATTAGAAAAAAAAAATCGTTAAACTCATGAAATACCTTGAGCACTACAAAATAATATCGGACACACAAATTGGCATTAGGCCCAGGAAAAGTACCGCAGATTTATTTATCTATTTATTATAGGTCTACCAACAATTGTACACACTGGATAGAGCGACATAATTCATTCATAAAATTAAATAACAGCGCAACAATTACTTACAGGTAAACACCACATGCACAAAACAATAAATTCGGAAGATAAGCTAACTTAGTAATTACTAAGCGCCAACATTCAATTAAATTAAACTCGAAACAGTAAAAACTTGATGCAGTTAATGAACGTTGATTACGTGACTGTGAAACTCGACGCAAAGCAAAAATGTCTAGGTGTTTTCCTGGACCTGGCCAAGGCATTTGACACTGTCTGTATTCCAACCCTTGTGACCAAGTTAGAGCATGTTGGAATCCGGGGAAAGGCTCTGGGCTTTTTTACAGACTTTCTCAACGACCGGACACAAAAAGTAAAGATTGATGAGGTCATTAGCAACGAAACTAGGGTTGATTACAGTGTGCCTCAGGGTAGCTGCCTATCACCTAGTCTTTTCCTATTCTACTTGAATGACCTATGCCAGCAGAGTGTCCCCTTATTTCACAGCAGATTTTTGTTTCGCAGAAAATGTTGATGTACTTAATGTTTTGTCCTTGAATTTTATTACCAATATTATTGTTTAAACGAATATTTACTTCAATTAATTTTATAATCCCATTTTTTTAATTAAACGAATATTCGTTGTTCGGTGTATTTTTCCATGGTATTTTATTTCTACGAAAAGTTACTTTAAACCCTGCAGACAGAAATAGGAGCACCGCGTAGCACTCCGACCAAATAGGTTAGGTTAGAACTGTGACCAACTACGAAAAATTATAAATTGGTCGCAATAACAAAATTAGGACCCTCCGATAATTATTAACCGCTTTCATATAACTATACTGCGGTATTTAGATTATAAAATAGTCCAAGTAAAATTATATTAAGTAAATATCGCTGGACATTACACACAGCGCCATCTAGTGCCACCCTAAGCAAAGAGGCTTGTGTCGTGGACACCATCAGATCGTTGATATACTACATATAGATACTTTTTGTTTGTGAATACATACTTATTATACATATAAACATCCATGACTCTGAAATAAATGTCCATGCTTATCACACAAACATTTGCTCCTACCGGGATTCGAATCCGGGACCCTAAGAACGTAAGGCAGCCTTACTACCGCTGCGCCATTCGGGTCGTCAACATTATGTTTTATTTGAAACAAAAATCTACGATTTAATTTTTTTCAAAGTAGATATTCTGCGTATTGAGTATTCTGTGAAACGATAATATGAGAAAATGATATCAGAAACGAAATTTTGTAAAACTTTTGTCTATAAAACAGTGTACAACCGGGACGCGGCACGTGAATTTGCCGAGACAAGCCAGGCACATGTCTTCCAATCACACAACAAGAAACAATGAAGTACCTAGGAGTAATTCTGGACGACAGACTTATCTGGCGTCCGGGAACACTGAAAAACCTCCTCCCGTGTTAGGAAACTTATGTGGGCGTTTAAAAAACTACGACAAGTAGCCGAGAGCTTCTTCGTGCGGTTTATCTGGCACTGGGACAGTCAATCGTAGGTTGCATTACTGCTTGGGGAGGTGCTTGTAAAACCTACATGATACGCCTCGAGAGAGCCCAACGATCTTTGTTAAAACTACCTTCAACCTGTACCGGTACCCCACAAGAACCCTGTATGAAAGTTGCCAAGTGCTTACAGTAAGACAACTACACCTGCTCAGTCTCATATTGCAACAACACGAAAAGACACCGGTAAATCATGCAACCAAACGTAAGAGAACTATCTGTAATGTGTGAAGCACAGTCAAATGTAAGACTGCATCCGCTCGACGGCAACGTCTTACCTATCTTCTTATTTACATGTATAATAAAATAAACAACATCCCCAACTTCAAACTACTAACAAAAAATAAAACTAAATTCATGGTTTCAAACACTGGACTACCAACAGACGGAAAATTTAATTAAAGATCAATAATCGAGATGATTAACTATTAATAGATAGACAAACCAAGTCTCATAATATAACCCAAGTCCAACCACCAACCATGATCACTCACACCAAATACACACATAGACATAACACACTCACACATAGACACAACACATTCACACCTACGCATAGATACACGCATACACACACACACAAGAGCACGCATGCATTATTTTTATTATTGCTAGCGAATTTGGTGAAAGTATCACATTGGCTGATCTCTTTTATAATTTATTTGCATAAAATAATTAATAGTCTTCTTATTATAAAAAAACACCATGTCTTTTACTTGATTATGTTTCCACTTTCGGGCAAGAGGGATGAAACTGAAGACGACGCTCCTTACTTACTTTTGGAAAAGAAGGACGAAACTCAAGACCAGGCTTCGGCCTTACTTTTGGACAAGAAGGATGAAAAGCACTGAAGACGAGGCGGTGTGGTCCAAGCCCCACCTTAGCCTGCCCGAATAAGGCGAAGGAAAAAAAAATATTGTGATTCCTAAAACAATATTACAATTTCTGAGCTTAAACTATGCCGAAACCAATATCCGGATCTGGTTTATCAGATATGTGTACTGTTAGCGAATAGATTTTTTTCGGCTACGTTTCATCGGAGAGCTAATTAGAAAGTTGAAATACGGATGTATCCCCCGTCACTTTCATTTATCTTAGTAGTTTCTTAAATGGGAATGGTACAGAACGAGGTACCAAACTTTTTAAATACAATCATGATCTGTCAAAGGACCGATTTGTTCGAGACACCATTGTTTAACTATTGTGTCTACTTCGTGGACAGATCAAGGGTCACATACACTCATGACACCGGAAAAAATTACAGAAAGAGCTTGCTCATAACAAATCAAAATTGTAAAGCAAACAAGGATAACATTATCTTCCACTATTTTAGTATGTTGTGCGTGTTATGTGTAGGGTCCTGATAAATTATATACACTCTGGCTGAAGTGTTGAACTGAATTTGATTAAAGTTTCACAAATACTGGTTTATAATTAATACATTAAATTAGGACGTGGTATGTAAATGTAAGCAACTGGCGAGTCGGGCGGGCTCCCGGCCCGGCTCGGCGGCTATCAAAAATGCAATTCAGCAATCACAATGCTAGGGTCGCTACAAGTAAATTTTTGCTTTGCCCGCCTGGCAATACAATGCTCAAAATATCTACCATTTTACCACAATTTCCGCCGGGCAACACTAGTCTATAATTAAATCCTTCGGTGCTTATCGATAACATTTCAAGAGTAAATGAAATGTACGTGTCGTCATCGTGTTAACGCACCCACTAACCTACAAAATAATCGGCTAGACAGTGTCGTGACGTCTTTATAAAAACCATTAACTTATACTACTTACATTGAAAGTAGTTCAGTGGATTGTATTAAGACTATGGACAGACTGTCGCCATAATTACTCATTCGTATTGTGGAAAGAATAATCAGCCTATTACGTTCCCACTGCTGGAAAACGGGCCTCCACTCTATGAGAAGGTAGTGCCTACCCCATGGAAACACGAGATGTAACAGATCGACTGAGTTAGTTCAGGACTATTGAGTTAATAATAATTATAGCTAATTTACGCACTGATTGTTCGCTACAAGGAAAATTTAATTATTAAATAGTTACATTACTTTCCGTTCCGGTATTTTTAAGGAAAATTACTATCAATTTTCAGTAACTACGTTTGGGAAATACCTATCAATAGTTTTGAGTTTCCCGTCTAGTACTGTCGAGAGCATCAACAATATGTGTACATTGAAACAAGAATTTGATACATTCTACTAGTTAAAACTAGGTTTGGTAGGCAAATGGTGTCAAGGGTGGACGTCAGTGGGTTCGCATTTGGTTGAGGCTCATTGCCTAACGTAAGACACAAGGTTAAAGATAAAATACCTTTTCAAATATAGCATTGAATATTCGTTACAATAGTGATGCTCAATGACAAACTGAGCGGCATTGATGAAACGCGTCGCTGCATTCTTGAAACTGTGTATTTTTCTGAACACGCAATTACAGTAAATCGATCAAAAATTAAATATATCTTTGTGCAATAACTACAAACCTTCAAAATACAAGACGGAAAAAGTACTGCCTTTGACGTCCATTAAGGTCAATTTTTCTTGCGTTTTTTGCAATTTGCAGGTCAGTGTCAGGTTGTATGTTGATCAACAACGTAACTGTATTGAATGACTATTTCTTCTATACATGAACTTGGAGGGTTGTATTGATGATTATAATGATTATAATTCTGTAACTACATACGTGTTACAGCCGCGAATCATATTTTAATCAACATACAACCTGACACTGATCTGCAAATTGCAAATGAATTTGGCGGGCTATCGTGGAGCTTCCACCTTAACGACACCAAACAATTGAATATACAACCATTTCTCAGCCTTATTAAGCCTAACCTTGCGATACTAGTATTTTAGGTAACGCGGTCAAAGCCAAGTGATTGGTCAATAGATATAAGATTTGTAGAATCTACTGTCATAGACAAGCATGTTATAGAGAAAAATTAGTCCGCTCGTCTATGGAACTCCAATTTTAAACCCTTAGACATTATTTTTCGTTGTTTTTTTGGCTCTGGCTTTCAATACGGCAAGTTAGACCAAGGCCGTTCAAAGGCACAATAAGAAAGGAGTACAGGCCTCTGGGCGGCGTTCTAGCATCAATCGTTAGAAGAGAGAAAGACTTTACGGTACTTTTGAACCTCTCACCATTTAGATCATGGGATCTTTTTATGTCTTTATCAGTTAGTTTTACTTAGGAACAAACCGCTTCGGCCGGACAACTACAATAAAAACACTGTTGATCCAATGATATTGACCTTTGAAGGTTCCTGTTCAAAACATGTGATCATGCCCTTGGCAGAAACATATGTATGAAAGACCATTGACTTTAAATGTAACCGGTTTCCTGTCTTCCCAGGAATTGCCATTCTACTAGAAAGATCTTTACCTGTTAATGTCATCAATTTTCGAACAGGTAATAAAATAAAGGTCATTCTGTGTAGCTGTTGCCATTTTGAATATCAATCCCGTTTAGAATGTTAACAACCTAATATTAATAGGCAAATAAGTGACATTTGCAATCTAAAAATACATTTTTATTATCATTAGTCATGACATTTAGATAAAGCCATTAAAAACATTGAAAGTTCGTGGAAATTAACTAAAAACCCGAAGCGTGTTTGCATTATCTTTGCGGAAAACTCAAAGGCTGCGAATGACGCGAGAGTACTATAGAATCATCATGAATGATGACAGGATACCGTTCTGTTGTACAGCAAATCAATCATTGTACCACTACGTAGCGTAGTAAAAATGATCGGTCTGTTACGTAACAGCTGAGTGTTACGTTAACGTGTTAATTTATAGCGTGTCACGAGCACGACGCGGTTCAGTGTCACGGCATTCACTCATGATCTGAATTTTCAGTTTCCTGTGAGGTCAATAACATGGATTTAGCCAGACTTTTGACGTCAACGTCATGTTACATTGTTTCTGATAGCAACAGACTTTAGTGAAATGGTAAACTTATTAATCCTACTAATATTTTATATGCGAAAGTTTGTCTCTTTCACGCAAAATCTACTGAATGGATTTGGATGAAATTTTGCACACAGATAGTTCATAACCCAGATTAAAAAAGGATAGTTTTTATCCCGGTAGTAAGATCCCATGGGACAATTATCAAACTTCACGCGGGCGAAGCCGCAGGCAGAAGTTAGTACGTATTATATGTAAATGCGAAAGTAAGTTTGTATGTCGTTACCTTTTCGCGCCTAAGCGTATTTCCATTCTGTACATGGCTAATCCACAACCACCAATGGAACCTGCTCGCGTATACATTGTTATGCAAATTTTAATATGTGATTACAATGTATACACGAATTTTGCGTAGGTACTACTCGTATATAGTGTGTAACGTGGACGCGCACGTGCAACATTCCAATTTATACAAGGCCAAAACGCCACCATAGGAATTTGCTCGCGTATTGTAGTGATATTTTTAAACGCATCATAAAGCTTCCGAAAAAATAAATAAACTTCCAACGATCGGTTGACTGTACCTAATACAAAGCTTGGTTAAAATTAATAACCGAAAAATTCATATAAAAGTAACCGGCAAAAAATGATGTATTTAACAAACAAACATGAGCTTATTTAGATAACATACAATTCTACGAAAAATAATAAACAAAATTTTCAAAAAAAAAAAAAAATAAGTACCAAAAAGTTTCCAAAAACATGTTCTGCTAAAATATTCGTTTTCTTAAGCTCATCTTTTTACTCAACTTTTTGTTTTGGCTCAACTTAGAATGCTAGAGCGAGCGAAGCGAGCTCGGGACTTGGGGCACGCCGACGTTAGGTTATGTTAGGTTACTTTAAACCCTGCAGACGGAAATAGGAGCCCCGCAAAGCGGGGCTACGTCGACGACGCCTTATACAAGATTAGTTTGTATGCGTAACTAGCACTGTAAGTATATTATGGAACAAGCTAGTTACCTAAGCCACTACACGAGTATAAACGAGTATTTGCGTACTACTCGTGTATAAATTTGAAGACCTTGATTAAAGAGTGATTTTCAATCTATACGGGACTAGTGTCACTCCCTTGCGTTCTGGACACCACGCCTAAACCTCTGAACCGATCATCCTGAAATGTTGCTTATACGCTGTCAGGTGTACAGAAACGGACATAGGGTACCTTTCATCCCGAAAAAAAAGGAATGTCTCCGAGGAAAACCACAACAACGTTCTTATGATAACAGATGGCGCCACGTGTCTTTCATCTTGACATGATTGAATAGGCTTGTGTCCTGAAAAAAATCTAGTCGATATAGTAGATCAGTTAGATTTTCAAAAAATATTTGACACGTATTTTTTCTTGTATTACATAGACCAAAATTGACGAAGATACGACGCTTTTAAAATTCTCAATACGTCACGCCGTGCTATAATTTTTAGTGCGTAGTGACGTTACGAACCTCCACTCCGGAGATAGGAGGCGTTTTATCTATGTCAATATTCATTGATTTACAAAAACAAAAAATACGTGACCATTATTTTCCAATACTCTAACTGACGGACTAAATAGATTTGCAATTTATTGATGGTGGTAACTAGCCTATTATACTATTAATATTATTATTCCTATGAAACGATAATAGTGTGTTAAGAATTTAATTTTCAAATTTTAAATTAACGCGAGCGAAGACGCGGGCTTAAGCTAGGTGAATATTCTATGAGGACTTTGTGTCGTAAACGAATACTTTAAAAATATGTCGTGTGCCGAATGTGCTAATAATATCGATGAAACAATACATAACACTTTTATCCTATCCCGAATATTTCACGTGAGTAGACGTGCGCATACGATAAGATTAAATAGGTCAGCTATATGCGAAAACCTGTGGAATATTTTAGTGTACATATTTTAAAGTTATCTTATTTAGAGACACGAAGTGGCGAACTAACGCCGAGACGTATTTATTAGTTTTTTAATTAACTATTACGGAACGCACATATTATACGATCACGTGCTAGCTATCTTACAACTAAAGGTGTGATTTTAACCTACATGTGGAGTTGTGGACCAACGTCAAACAATCAATAAGAATATAAGTTTGAGGCGTCCACTTTTACAAATATACCTAGCTTTCAAACCGCGACGAATAGGATTTTTATTTTATTTATTAGTCCCAAAACGAAGTTCCATTCTTTTTTGAAAGTGAAACAAATTAGTGCAGTGATCTTTAAACTATATGAAATAATAGAGTAATGATTATTGACAAGCGATTATTTATTGGAATTTCTAATCAATATTGATTACTCATTAACTCACCAGTCACACTGAGAATATCAGTATTGTGGGCATTGAGTTACTTGATATCAGCCTTATGTTTACAAGTTGATCATTCTTTACGCACATGATTGTTTACAGACTGTAAATTATTATGAATTGTTTGTCTGTCTGCGACTACCTTTCGTCAGATTGTAAATATTCGATTGACGTGTCCCAATTTCAAGCAAAATCTTTAAAAAAAGCCATCAGCCTAGACCTTGCTTTTAAAATTGATCTACATTATGTCTCGAGTACAAGCAAATAAAAAAATTGTCGTAGGTACGTAAGCACTAACTGTTCGAATGAATCGATAAGTGCAAACTGTAAAAAGTCATACAGGAAAGTGTGAATCATTGCGATAAGGATGGTCCTACAATATATTATTAGGATTTCCCCGACGTGTTTAATGAATGTCTGTTGACGGTTGGCGCCTTACTCGGGCGCGTGACGCAATATACGCGGGTGACGCGTCATCGTCGCCAAGCATGCGCTTGCGTCGAATATGTTCAGCTCGCTACACACTTTCCGATTTGATCCTCATCGACATACTATCGAATCGATCTTTAAAACATTGTACTTACATAGATCATTATTGGAATGGGAAGGCAAAATGGGTCAATGCCCTGTAGGTAGTCGTATGTCAACAAAAAATCCAAGTACATTGACTTAAATACGTGCCCAAAAAGGGTCTATCATAAAAGTCTAATGGATTTTTATCGTTAGTCATGCCATAATCCGGTTGTTAGGTCAACAGGTGACGTTCAGCAAAGATTGCAGCAGAAGTTAGTCATATCGTAACGGATGTGTACCTATTCAGAAACGAAAGTTACAAGGTAGGCAGCGTCTACAGTTCTCGCGGAACTTGAGTTGTTCCGAAGTTATTGGTGCCTCGGACCTCACATCCCCCCGCACACCCCGCTCATACCTTGCATTCAGTCATTGGTAAGTTTGCACGATATGGCTCTACGAGATTTATGTAGGTACTAGGTATGCATGTTTGGCGAGAAGTCGAGCAACAAGTACCAACGATGTACTAGCAACAAGTCTATCCTAGACGGATGTCTAGATCTAAAGTAGAACTAATTTAAGTATCCAGCTTTCATTCGAATTTACTTAGATAATAGTTGTCAAACCCATAGTCAGAAATTCAGCAGCATTCTTCAGCCATTTCAAGTCTCTACGATAAGTGGGTTTTTAATATAGAAAAAATTGCCCATGAAATACGCTACTTAATTCGTCTCAAACAAATAAAACCATTAATAATAGTAGGAAAATGTTGCAATCAGAATGATGTAATTCAAAATAACGACGATATGAATAATAAACTTACAAAGTCAGTGATATGCGTTAATGATAACAAATGTGTGTTCAGAGCTACATTTTTATTAATTTCTATGTTCTGTAAATTGAACTTTCCAGGCAGCAATTTATTCGATTTTGATCACATAAACACTTACTGAGGTTTATTAAATTAATGTATTGTTGAAGTTAGCATCGTTACAGCACTATTATTCGCCTTGTTCTATTCCACTCCATTTAATATAAAATTAACCTAATTGACGTTATGCATATAATTTACAATTAATTGTCGCTCGTCCCCGATTCATTTGATATTAGCGACCGACGCGACGTCACATCCTGATGACGTTACACCGATAAGAATTAGATTTCTATTCGCGTGTCATGAATAAATAAATAAATCGATAGGTACATCGAGTTACAACTCTATGTAGAACGAGAATATTAAACTGTCGTCGCGTGCAGATTCAAACGTCATCGATTTGAATTGTAAGGTGGTCAGCATCGACTGAATAATCGTCATGGTTAGTGTAGCCCAACTTTTTACATTTACCAAAGACTCGTATCTACCCACCTAGTTTGTATTATCACTGCGGTACCTGTAGTGATATGTAGGGCATGCGTTTGGGCACTGATATAACTTGAAAGGTAACGGCCTATGTGATTCGCTCTAGCAGACTTAAATTATGACCTAGAAAGCGACAATTTGCGCGCACATTACCAGGCCAGCCATAATTCTCACACTTTCTTTCAAGCTGTTGGTCAATGACTGGTCATTATGTTGTCGTCTACACGGGCATAGCCCCTAGTCTAGAACCTTCTAATTCCGGCAAACATGATAACTAATCGGCGTACATGAATCATCGTCCTGATCATATATTGTTAGTCAACACAATCATCATCATGAAGATAAATATACAAAATCAACAACTTAAAAACGTGTCTTAAAAAAAAAGAAAGATCGAAAAAAAGATAATGACGTAGATTAAGGAAAATCCTTTGAAAAGATTTCAACTGGTCAACTGGTTACTACATTTCCTAGTAGGTTGGTCCAAGTCCATGAAATTCGCACAGCATATTTAAGCAGAACTAATGAATAATGTGGGTGTGTCAATTTAGTACGCTCAGGCAAGATTTTCTCAGGATAAGCAAGTATTTGCTGACTGAAATTGCAATATCATTCTGACACGTGTTAAGAATCAATCAATATGATATGGATGGATGATCATAGATGGAGTGTCAATGAATGATCTGCAAGTTTTTGATACTGACACTAGACAGTATAATAAGGGTACAGATAAGAAATACGATTTAATATGTAATTCTAATGATGACGATGAAGAAACACGCTTAATTTCAACACAGAGAAAAGTGAAAGTAGAATAGTCATCAAAGAATGAAAGAAAGTTTATCAAAATTCGCGAATTCGCATAGCGGCCCCACCGCCCATCTCAGAGTGGCTAGGATAGTGTGAATGCTCAAGTAATCACGACATTTTTAACATCGAAAACATTGACAAAATTTATAATATATAGTAATCATGGTGATAGTGTGAAGATAATTCCAGAACTCTTTACGAAAAATGTACACCATGCTCCCACGCATGTCCGTTGTTGCCTAGGCAACGCAAATGCCACGCTTTCAAGGTTAACGTCAAAATTAACATTTAGAGATAATGGACTACTTATAATTTATTACTCGATACAGGTACCACATGACTCATGTTTTATCAACCGACCAGACGCTAAAAAACCCATTTTACAACTATGTATAACCAAACTCCACGCTATGACATGTGTTTCCCGCCTTATGCCGTTAATGGATATTCCCGAACGCGCAGTCGGGTGTAACAGAGACAACACGCTTTTCAAATAGCGGGACATTTGATTTTTCTTACACCTAACACTGAATTTTATTTCTGAACTTTTGAAAACGTTCCAAATAGCAAGCACTTATGTAAAATGTTTAGAATGGACAGGCTAGATCATACCTTCAAAAGCCATTCCCAAGCGTCGTCGTAAGATTCCATATCCATCTGTGCGAAAGTCAAAGTAGAAACTATGGACCCGTTCCCAACGCAACGTATTTAGTGACTGGCATCGTCTCGACCAGCTGTCCTAGCTAACCCGAATTTAGAATGCATTTACCTTTGCCAAACAGCGACGAAAGACGATCAGGAAATCCTCGAAGACATCGCCGGTGGTTACAGTTAACTCCTCCATTTCCAGAGACATTTTATCTAGTTTACAGTTTTGTAAATAAGACAAATATAATTAAACTATTTAAAATTAAGATCACAGACAATTTTCTTCTTTGGAACTATTTCAGATCGTATATTTAAAATTCGAGTGTGCGAACGGCTTGGGCAACACCGATCTCGCGTCTAACACGGCCAACGGACTGCCTCACACTGAGCACTCGGCGTGAACTGCACGACGAACGATATGGTTTCGTCATTGTGATCAGAGAACCGCGTGCCACCGGTTTAGTGTGGTCGACGAATACCGAGCCCCCGATACCAAGGTTTGATTCGCACGCTTTCCACGTCGCTCGCGGACCCGATCGCGCAGTGAAATCAGCTGGAATTCAGATACAGTGGTACGGGCAGTAAACAGCTGATAATGAAGGCGCGTTCAGGTCGATATACAAGTTCACTGGGGGCTCGCCCCATACGTATTGTGATTTGCGATAGGACAAAGTACAGCGGTGCTGGTTAGCAACCAAGCTCCTCGTTGCATTCAAGCAATGTGAGCAAAGGTGAAAGTGTTCGCGCTACAAGAATTTATTAAGAAATTAGACCAGAACAATGCTGATTAAGGTCAGAAAAGGCAAACCTTAACATTATTTTTTATGCTTGTTCAAAGTATTTCTTAACCGCGTATGTGGATGAAGTAGGCTTCATTTGAATTCTGAACTGTTTAACGTTTAATAACATAGTAAAGTCTTTTATATCTTCGATCACTGTCTTGTGGGTAGCGTTATATGGTATTGCGTGGTATTGCTTAAGAAAAGCCACAGAATTACATATCCCTCAATTTTCTAATACCGTGATATTGTTTGCTATTCTGATTTTCTCCAACTTTATTAATAATACGTCCACTTCTTGTAGCGTGGTGTTCCATCAGCTGTGTGCACCTGTTTAAATTATAGCTTCATAAACACGATGTTTGTCATTGTTGCCAAAGGGAGGGCTTTGTGTTGAAAGTAGTGCAAGCAGGGCTTATTGGTGACGATGATCCAAATGATCAAATATACGCGCACCTCCAAATAGTAAGGCCTGAATTCCTGCTAAAGTGATGTCGGCCGCGTACGACAGCGAGAACTAGAAAATACAGTAGCAACATACGCGCCGCTGACGTCAGCGTCGCATTATGGCGCTCTAAAGAACAATATATACTCGTACGTGCGACGGACGTACGCCAGCGTAGCAGGAATGAATTCCTGCTACGGAACTACGGCCTAAAATATTTTTAGTGGAAACCAGTTCCAAAGAAATTTAACACATTAACACACATGTTTAACGTCATACCTGTAATGTAGTTCTTTAGTAAATCTTAAGCACGTGTTGATAATGAAATGACGGAATGCTGAGGTGCGGACGTCAAATCATATGGTACATAGTATTTATTTGCAGGCCATTTAGTATCGAGTTCTTAAATACAACCTATTAATTACAACCTCTTTTCGAATACTGCAACGCTCTGAGGGTCGCCTTCAGAATTGAAATTCAAACTTTTAAGTCGAACGTTAACCAGCGGCCTGTCAAAAAGAAAAAGAAACAACAGTACAATTTCATCTCCGTACCGAAGCTCGTGCTTTCTGTATACTAAAGGAACTATTAAAGTTTGCGTGTGTTGTGACAAATTTATGCCCATTGTGTAGGTATCTCAAGAAGAATCAACAGCAGTGGAAACTGGGAACTCCCAGTCATCATAAGCTGACCTGAATTAAATAGCACGCAAGTAACTTGGAGGCAAAGACATTCTTGGAGGTAAGAATTTCCTTTCTACAAGCGAGCGTTCGGATCGTCGAAGCCTATTCGAATCTAAATGTGTAGAGGCATTGTTCCTCGCACAGGTGTTCTAGCGTAGTGATGAATGTTGAATAAGATTAGATTTGGAATGCATAAAGGGGAAAGGTTGTTTTAGCTTCAGGAATTTGCAATTGCGTCGTTGTGCATAAAAGGAAATGCATTTCCATGTGTATCTGTGTGACTGTTGGTAACCTACCTTTTGTCACCGATATTTGGTGAGAAGATTGAAATTAGGGACGATATACCAGATAATATCAGGCCTGATAAATGTCCTATCTTGCACTGTTATGAGCCATATTTGTAATCACGTTTTCGAAAACGGCTCTAACGATTTCGATGAAAGTTGCAATATAGTATTCCTATACCTAAACTCCTGTTTACGGGGTGAAAAATCGATCTAGCCTAGGTCTCATTTCTATGCTGTTTTATTTTTTTTCACTCGTTCAGTGCTCGGTCGCCCAGGTAGACGAGTATGTACAAAAATATGTATAAATAATAACAAGGATAATAGATTCGCTTTGTGAATGAAATTAAATAAATCATTGACAATTAATGTTTATTTTCCTTATAAATCTGAAATCTGCCAAATGCAGTGAAATAATAATAAAGGGTGGTAAACACATCTTAACGAAGCCGAAAGGCACTTGTTCTCCTCGTCATTGCGATCATTTTTTGTTGCACACCATGCCTGGGAACCTTTCAGTTACGGAGATATTGGGGGTGAAAGTTCCAACTTTTTGACAACTTTGTTTTAAATACAAGTTTATAATGTAAGGTTTTGACATATAACACCTCCACGACCCCCGTACTATTCAATCTATCCATCAGCACAATGTTTTGAGTGCGTTACATTTTGTTCTACCACAAAACATGATTTTTCACCCCAAAAAAAAAGTCGTTTCCCAGCAATAATTTTTGCGTAAAGTTACTAAGTTTGATGTATAGAATGCTTGGTTGATGCGGTGGTTTACACCCTGTATAGGCCAGTTCACATATTGCACGTAGGTAAATAAGTTACATTATTGTTCTTTCTAGATTTTATTACCATTCACTTGACGACCATCCATTTGACGACCCGATTGGCGCAGCGGTAGTGAGGCTGCCTTACGTTCGTAGGGTCCCGGGTTCGAATCCCGGTAGGAGCAAATGTTTGTGTGATGAGTGATGAGCATCGACATTTGTTTCCGAGTCATGGATGTTTATATGTATAATAAGTATGTATTTACAAACAAAAAGTATCTATGTAGTATATTAACTATCTGGTGTCCACGACACAAGCCTCGTTGCTTAGTGTGGCACTAAATGGCGCTGTGTGTAATGTCCAGCGATATTTATTTATTTTATTCAACTGTACTAATGGAACTAGAAGTATTAGGTGAAAAAGTAGTCCAGTTCCATGGAACTACTGGGAGAAAAAAATCCCAGTAGTCCTATAATGGAAGTAGAGACTACTGGGATACGGCGAATAGAACCGTAGTGCCATAATCATTGGTCATATTCATAACATTAAATCATAAATGAGATCACAAGATTCAATCATGGAATTATGACGCATTCCGTCGGATATTGCTCGAATCCTTCGTCTCGTATTACAAATGGCAATCATAACTGCTAATTGATAAATCGTTTCTTAGTAAACTACATATTTCAAGAATCTTAGAGGTACTTGTAAAATCTCTGACGTAATGACGGGTAAAGAATAATCTCGAAAACAATAATAAACTTTGGTATAAAAGACAATTGATAACATTATCTTGTATATTGTGCTTGTTTTGATAAAAAATCGACAGTGGGCCATGAGCGTTCCTAGAGGGACACCGACACTTGCCTTATGGAGAAAAAACGAAGCATGGTATCAACTCTAATCTGTGGAGTGTGGTACTGGCAAAAGGGGTAAGTAAGCCTTCATATACATTAACAGTAGAGGGTAGTGTGCGGTGTAATAATCACAAACTTATAGTCACACGGCAACGTTGGCAACGATGTGTATGTGTGTACATGATGTGTACATAATTATGATCGAAGTGAAGCAAACGAGACCACTACTCCATTCAAGTTTCCAGTATTTACAGTCCGAACAACGTCTATTAAATAATGTAGTAGGCTCTAGTAGGCTAAACAGGTAACATTATTCTTTAGTGCACTTAATTAATTTGAGCCCAGAAAATCTGAGTGAGCTATAGTGGGTGTATTCTTGTATAGTATGAAATACGACTCTTATATGTTTACTTTTACGACCTAAAGCCAATCAAAGCGCTGGCGTTGCTATGGCTATAATTATATTGAATACCAAGAAGGAACACTCGTTACCGCTTCAACGAACACACAAGTACTACTTAACTGTTTCCATGCGGAAGGCCCAAAAGAGGTCGTTAAGGCGCCTCCCCGACCAAAATTAGCAACTCTATTTGTGGTGATTCAAAGGTCGTTTGAAATCCTGTTAGAATAAAGTTCTTATCAGCTTGCACTACAATGTTATTGTTACGTCAGTCACTGCAGGCCGAATAGTGCAAAAAGGGTGGTTGTTTTTCTTTACAAAATCAAATACTCGTCTTTTGGAAAAAAACGACCATTATGATTAATAAATTGCCTATCCATTAGTATAAGTAGCAAATCAAAATAATGGTTACTTTACGAGGAGTAGCATGTAATAAATCATTATTTCTCATTTATGTGGTTTCGTTGTAAGGGGATTTATTAAACAATAGGCTACTTAAAAAAAATACTACTATTTTGGAGTCAAGGATATGCAGAAATTTAATGTATTTTTTATTAGTTCGTTTTTCTTTTGGATAAAGAGGAGTATGCGCCAAAAAACTGCTCGCTCAAGGTCATTTGCTCGGGGAGGCGCCTTAAGACTGAAGTAATTGTCGAACAAACTAATTGTTAAAAATGTTGAAGCTCTGGTTCAAGAAAGAACCCTGGCAATAAACCAAATGGGTTACACGGAACAGAGCACAATATGCCAAATGGGTTACACGGACGGAACAGAGCATAGATGACATACATCGATAGATTGTCAATAGAATAATTATGTATTATAATTATCATTACTCCAGTAACAACGACATAATTACGACTACTACGACCAGTGACTAAGAGTCCAGCCCGCGCGAAAAACAGGAAAAGAATGTTTGGCAGAATTACAACTCGTCACCACACAAGGTTGATTCGCGGTGTTTTCTTCTGACGTAACCATTGTTATTCTTTCACGTGAATGTGGGAAACTTGGAATTCATGCTTATTGTTTACATCCTTGTCGGAACCGGAACCGCAAATAATTTTTAATAGGTACATGTTATCTGTTTATCCATGTACGTCTACGTTTTATTTTATAATAAATGGATATTTCTTTACGACGGCTGTTCAAGGAGATTCTGCGTTGACTACCGGACTTTTGGTGTAAACGTTATGGGATCCTGTGTGTTGTAACATCTATTAGAAGTGGAGATTTAAACTAAATAAGCGTTGACTTGATTGTGACTAAAATTGTAAATCCATATTACCTAAATACAAAAATTGAAACGGCTAAAGTGTGCATACCTGCATATTTACCACGTTTGAGCAGCAACATGTATACAGCAGATACAGAAATCAAGAGCTCAGTAATTCCCTGTCTATTTCGAACGACATTTCATCTGATGTATTTTTCATTCATACATAATATGTGTTTATGTAGACAGGTTCATTAGTTGAGAACTATTATGGGTTTGTATTGAGGACATACACAAGTGGCAGTTGATTGTAATGCCTTTCGTATAGTCCATGTAATTGGTACATTTTGCCTTGCATCAAATAAGGTAGTTGTGATTTTTTTATATGTTGTAGGTGATGAAGTAGTTATGTTTAATCCAATTTTTCGACCTCCGAAAGCCTCCGGATCATTGTTAATTTTTGAAAAACCATTAATTTTTCACTTTTTTGTTTTTTGAAGTCATTTTTTGCATTTTTTTTTCCATTTTTTATTGTAATATCCTCTACAAATATGTGCTATGCATTTATTTTACATTGTTAACAATACATAGGTATCATGGTAATAGGCTTATCCTCAATCAAATGTAAACTAACATATAACTTAATTGTCGAAATCTGGTTGTACTGTACACATCTGCGTACCCCCTCAGAGCATAAAAGCGTGATGTTACGTTATGATGTTGTGTAAACAATAAACATTCAAGCGATTGCAGCAATAACGACCGATTTGCTGTCTATTTTTGAAGAGTTCCATAGTATATCTCCAAAGATCAGCATCAGCACCAGCTTTCAAATAAAAAAAGAATCCACAAAATCGGTTCACCCAGTCGAAAGTTTTGAGGTAACGAAAATTTAAAAAAAATACAGTCGGATTGATAACCTCCTCCTTTTGGAAGTCGGTTAAAAAAATCAGAACTACCTTATTTGATGCAAGGCAACCCCACTTGATATTATGGTACGATTTCCATGGACTAGTATTTTTAACAAACTTTTCGATAGCATTTGTCAGTTTCAAACCGTTTTGAATTTACTATCATATATAGTTTTCGCTGATAACATGTTACATTGTCTAGACCCTAGGGCCTCGACAAAAGGGAGCCTAGTAAAAAAAAACACCTTTTTCTTTTTCAAAAAATATTAGTGTACTGACTTGTACAGACGCACATCAAGCTACCCCAATCGACCTTGAACCAAATGTTTCAGCGATAAAGTTGAAAATCTATTAAAGAAATTTGTGTAACATACTTAGTTACAAAATATGGCACACCAAATTGTTTTGCAGAAAGCGTACGTAGGTGTTGATATTATCCTTTACTCGGAACTGAACGAGCATTGTTTTCTGATGGTAGGCTTTAATCTCTTCCGCTAATATGAGTGTAAGCATTGAGTTCGTTCAACAGCATGCATGATAAATGATAAAGTTACCGTCTAAACAATCAGTCTTTATACATGTGCTAGTATTGAACCAATGAATACACAAATGTCTCCAGTGGATTTACCTCTATTTGGTGTTTTAGCCGGTCTGTGACTATTGTGTGTGGCCGGTGTGTGTGTGTATTGCTGGTCGAAGCGATCTGCGGGTCTAATAAGGCCATATTATTGTTTGATCAAGTCTTCTAATGGCGATTCAATTCCTAGCAGATCACTAGCAATTCTTCTAATATTTGTAAAATGGTGACCTTGCCGCATGAGAAAAATAAGAGCGTAATTTTACCGGATATTAAATTGAATAAGTTATTTTGACAATTTCAGAAATTCAACATTATTATAATAACCCTATAAAACTGGAATTCGTGTGTACTCGTGTGTATGTGTACGTCATGCTGAGCAGTCGCGCGTGCCACGAACGAGGCAGTCCAAGAAAGTCGAGGTACTCTTTTCATAAAGTTCAAAATAAATCATTAAGTAATTCAATATATTTTGTTAACAAAAACTGCAAAATGAAATGGAAATATTTTACTTACGATTCTTATGATTCTGCTATTTGACACTAAAGCGATTCATACTTTGACGACCATTTTACGAATCTCCAGTTGCAATATGATTCCTATTACTACTATATACGAACAGTTGAACCTCAAACCACAACCGTAATACGAATCTGCTAAAGCGGCCTTTGTAGCTCTTCTATCGAAGTACCATTATTACAGTAGTTACTGGCTATTAATTAGGCTATTCCCGAAATAGCGGTTAATGGTTCTTGCGGTTCTGTTGTTCGGTGGTGTTGCATGCAGGTGAAACTATATGGAAGTACCTATTAGTATTTTTATCGATGATATCACAAATATATCAGACAGTAAATCACTAGCTGCCTATACATTATGAAGTGTGCTAGACGAGTTCTGTAAGCGCAGATTATGCAAATCGGATAACTTCCAAACATACTGGCCCAATCAGAGTGCAGACGAATTAAATGAATTATCGTGTGAGTGACTTTGTGACCTAGTTTTAGCGTTCAACTTCCGAGTTCAGTGGTTCGAACTAGAACATTTTTTTTGGTTGACTGTACCTTTAAAGTACTTACTTTTAATTTGGGACGAAGCACAACTTCAATTAATATTTTTTTTGGAATGTGGGACAATACTTCAGGACGGACGAAGAATAAATTTGAAAATGCATTGATAAAGACCCTGGCTTTTACGTTTTTTTTTTTATAATTTACCTCTCTACGTAGCACTCAAAGTATACTCTTTGTGGTATTGTAACAACAGAAAAACAAGCTTTAGGGATACTGTGTTTTTCGCGTAGTAAATTCGTTTGTTTTTGCAAAGGTTTTTTTTTTCCTTTTACAAAATCAGAATAAACGCTCCAGTGTTGGCAGAGGACGTGATTCTTTTGTGTCAGTACTCGAATGTGTTACTTTTAAGGCGACTACAGGAGCTAAACGCGAGTTTTATAATGCCTGAAAGTATATGATTCACTGCAATAAACAAAACCAGAAAAATATATGATATTCAGGATATATGCTAGTATGATAGTGTTTTGAAAATATAATACAATTAATTTTACTTGATAAAAAAAATCACAAACTTATCTGTATAACATGCGATCATTCTGATTTTTAGCAAATAATTCTACAAGCAACATAGCATCATAGTGTTATATTTTTTTAGTCCAATCAACAGATTTTTGTAAATCAATCGAAACCAATCATTTCGCACTATTCGGCCCGCAGTGACTGCATGCCGTAACAACCACCGTAACCACCAACCACGAAGTTTTAACCACCACAAATAGAGTTGCTAATTTAGCTCATGTAGTCCCTTTAGCCGCGCCGAAAGAACCGACCGCGCCGAAAGTACATTTTCTCATACTTATAACGTTATCTATTCGTTCGATTCGATGCGGAAAAGTGTGCGATGTTTTATAGGATTTCATACAAGTAATTCTAATATTCGATTCTTTCGCTTCCTTCGGCTCTGATAAGTGTGCTTTCACCTCTAAGCATGCAGTGACGGGTTTCCTATCAAAGGTTTATAGACTGTCTTCAAGACGTCAATAGTGCATTGAACAGCACAGAGCACTCTCAAGATAGCAATCACATAAAAATGCGAAGACATGCCAGAATAGAAAACGCCGTGTATTTTTACTCAACAGTCCTAGAAGGGTGTTAAGTAATGTTTTTAATGCTCTTCTCGCTGGGGAATGGCTACAAATTCTTGTAAATAGAATAGCATTGATTGCACTAAATCTTGCAGTAGTAAGGCTTGCTTTTCTCAGATCTTGATTAAAGTTATTCTCTTCGTGGTCGAAGTATTCGTAGTTAGATTTTTTCCTTATTTTTTATATTTGTTGTCCGTCCGGTAAAATATTTTGTCGCTATTACTGTAGTTGTAATAAGTCAAACGCAAAAAAGTACATCACAGCATCTACACCCCGCTGTATCCCGTCAGGTAACTCATCCGATTCGCCAACTAAACCAAAGATGTGTAATCAAGTAAAAAAAGCGCCTGTTCGTAACTGTTTTAATCTTCACACACGTCCTGTTTCGCCAACAATTTTTAGCTCCCAAAGTTAAAAGGGTAAATGTTTGCGGGGCGAACATGGCCAGATATCGCACAAGATAGAGAGGTTTGAAAGGAGAAAGGAGAATTGCCCAGCAATGGGACAACATACAGACTAAGAAAAAAAAAACTGGCCAAGAGCGAGTCGAACTCGCCCACCGAGGGTTCCGTACAAACTTTATAAAGGACTTAACTATGCTGTTCGATCCCTAGAAACGGCTATTGCACCAACCGCAAATAATAAGTTTGTAATAGTAAAATCGCTTCTTTCTTGTTAATAAACTTACATATTTACGGTTTTCAGACTTTTCCCTTTACATGTGCTGAATGACCTTGGATTTTGGCAAATTTCGTGATTCTAGGTCAACGGGAACTACCATACTTGGTTTTCGACCCAAAACCTATAGGGTACTTCCGGTTGACCTAGAATTGTCAATTTTGGTTTAAAGCAAGGTTTTACAGCACAAGTAAAGGGAAAAGTCCGAAAACCAAAAAAAAAATTAAAATTAAGGTTAATTGGTGGTACTTACTAGTTTTCCCGAAAATCTAAATTTGCCCATATCTTTTTATCTTGTTGACTCAGGACCTTGATTTTTATACACCTAATAGTGACTATAGACCTCAGTATCAGGTATGAATTTCAATTTGCTCGAGCCACCCGTTCCTGAGAAAATCGGTGGTGACAGACGGACAAGAAAGTGATCTCATAAGGGTTCCTTTTTTACTTTTTGAGGTACGGAACCCTAAAAAGTTAAAGGAAACTTCTTGTTAATATTGCTATTTTTGCCTCGGTTTGTTACGAGTGAACAAAATGTAGACTGTACTAGGAGAAACACAAAGTACTAGGAGAGAAGGACAAGATGTAGGTGCCGCTTAAATAGTATTTTTAGTATATTAGCATTTACCATCGTCTTAGTCATTCAACGGCACAGCACGTGGGCTGCTATGATAGACTATGCACGATGTTGATACATGTATTGAAACATTTTTAATATCTAGTAATTGCACAAGTTAATGAGACACGTGTTGTCGACACTCGAGATAAGCCATAAACCCTGTGAAACACAAACGCTTATTGCCTCAATAAACTTGGAACAACGTGATAACTCTACCACTATTATGTACTCAGGAAATCAGAGTGAAAAATATTACATCGAAAAGTGAAATATCGTAATATTAATAGTATTTCAATAGTGCTCCACTTGTAATACCTGATTCAACGAAATAATTGACTTGTATCGAAATATTCGTGCACTTAGGCTTTAATTTTGGAGAATATTATTTATAAAACATATTGGATATTTCCTGGACTTTATATGCCGCAAGGACTTTATATGACCCAAATGCCGCAGCGGTACTGAGGCTGCCTTACGTTCTTAGGGTCCCGGGTTCGAATCCCGGTAGGAGCAAATGTTTGTGTGATGAGCATGGACATTTGTTTCCGAGTCATGGATGTTTATATGTATAATAAGTATGTATTTACAAACAAAAAGTATCTATGTAGTATATCAACTATCTGGTTTCCACGACACAAGCCTTGTTGCTTAGTGTGGCACTAGATGGCGCTGTGTGCAATGTCCAGCGATATTTATTTATTTATTTATTTATTTATATGAATGTTGAAACCAAAAAGATTTAAAAGAATTAGGTATGGAGCGGACATTGGGAATAATATCATACAAAAATTTTGATCCCGAACATTTTCGATTTGACACACGAATGCTACACAAGCGGACGTATGACACTAGACAGAACGATTTGTTACCAAGAAGTAACAAGTATTTGGATTACGATTTTATTCATCTTGTCCCGTCTATCGCTCGTAAATATTTGAATGTCTTTGGTTGTAACAGATTGAGGCCTTTTAATTGGTATTATAAAATAACAAACAGCCATGTTCACAACCAGATTTTAAAAACAGCTACAATATTCATTAATTAAGTGCGATATTTATGATTAATTTCTGACTATTCATATCTGCGAGTTGAGTATTTTCAATAGAGAACTAAAAACAAATCAAAAACTTCAATTATTTATTCAACATAATGCTTAAACTTTTGCCAATGAGTCACAAATGAAGAGCCATGAACGTATTAGTAACCGCACGGCTACTTGAGGAATCAGAATTGAATTATTCTTTTTCTATGATTTTGTGGAACATAACGCTTTTACTATTGGGCTGACCTGCCACTTCACCGACCTCTTGATGACGTCGATAAATGTTAAGGGCATATCATGCAAGATTGTTACAAGTATGAAAAAGAGATATGCACTAGAAAAGATAAAAGTAATGAATAGGTTGTCACTGAACAATAAATTCAACTACTTAACAATACTGAAGGCCTCTTAACATGTTTCATGCTCATAACTACGTAACATAAGATGGCTAGACGAAAGGGGATTCCTGTTAGTAAGAAACAAATACCTAGTAAAGGTATTTAAATACTGAGATAGATTTATTATAAAAAATCCAGACAAACAATCTGAATCAAATGTATGAAACAGCGTTTTTTTAAAAAACGAATTGGCGAAATTTCTTAACGCTGCTGGGTCTAGTCATGTACTAAATTCGTAGTAAAATTTTGAGTGTCCATGTCCTTTATACGCTGTATTCATATTTTATTCTTTCTACAAAAGTAAATACAGCTCATTTTTGATCTTGCATTTTTATTACAATGATCAACAACCTCTTACTCAACAGACTTGGACAAAACCCGATAAAGCCGAAAACCTACTGATGTAATCCGGTTCACACCTACCTACTTCGACGTAATAGGCTACGTTTGCATCCAGGCATGATTCAATCTTAATTGTATTACGTTTGTGGTCCATTATGTTTTGGATGAAAAGACCAAATAGTATGTTAAGTAAGTACTATAAATATTTTAAGTCTCTTTACAAATGTGAGGCCCTGGTAGTTGGTATTAAGATATTATTTATTAAATAGAGTAAACTAACTACATTTAATAAACTAACAACAAACTATAAAAGGGTATCATCTATCCTCATCTATTTACCTCAATTAGTTTAGTTGGTAACTAAACTAATTAGTAGTAACTTACTTCTATGTATTAAATTACATGAAGAGTTTGACTTTTGAACTCTTAAATACTTTACTCCAAATTCTAGACTGCGGTTCGGCCATAAAATATAATTTGTCAAGATTTCGCAGCGGCTAAATTGCCAAGATTGTAAGGCACCTATATAAGCAATAGTTGGTCACGACGAATCTAACGAGCTTGTAATTGACAACTACATTAAATTATGTTTTTGTTTCACTTTTTGTGTCTGATGTAGAATATCAAGCAATAGCTGGACCCTGGTGGCAAAGTGGAGCAGTGGTAACGGGCCCAAGTAAGGTGTCGTAGAACGGCAATCTACTTTGTGTTGACATGCAAGGAACTTCATCACCACTTTTCTCGAGACGGCGACGGATAACATCGTGAGAAACCTTGTTAATATTAGCCATGTGTGACCCACTGCAGAGCAAAGGCTTCCCTCCCCTCTTTTCCACTTATCCCTATCCAATGCTGTTATTTGCCAATCCTTGTGGAAAGAGCCGAGTTCGTCCCGCCATCTCCTTCTGGGCCTGCCACGTTGCCGTTTGCTGCTGTTTGGGACCCATTGTGTGGTAATTTTAGCCCATAGCTCCTCCGGCATTCGACAGATGTGGCCAGCCCAGTTCCACTTGAGCTTGCCAACCGTGTGACATACATCGACAATTTAAGTTTTGGAACGTAGTATCGAGTTCCTACTGTTCCTACTTGAACCAAAAATTTGAAAGCTATGTGGCATCCCGCATCTTCCATCCCGCACTGGGACCGCTTGTATTACGGCTCGCCCCCTCTCAGACCCCAGGCAAGTTTCCCAGAAGTGGAATATAGGCCAATTATTCTAAACCTATGAATGTTTTTCTAAGTTATTTAGCAAAACATAGGCACATGATGTCTCCTGTGAGCAATATAACCAAAGCTAATATCAAATGGTGGAAAATTGGTCGCACGAATGGCGGCATGTCGTTACGTCACTCGGCAAGCCACTTTAAATGATTGCATTTTAGTTTTACTCAACTGGAAATGCCTGAAACAACGGATTTGCTACCTCTGGTAACGTGAGCCTTATAAATTGATATTTCGGACAGAACTATCCGAAATATTAATTAAGTTTCAAGCTATGCAAATTGAAATATAGTTCCTTTTACGTATTTCTCGTTTATTTCGGTTAGCTTCTGACTCGAAAGCATGCAGGATATCTAAAATTATGTTTGTGCTACGACTAAATTAACTGAGATATTCCAATTTAGTCGGCATTCGGACCTCTACTACAGGAGTTTGCGAAGTAAATGTCGGATAATTTCATATTTGTAAAATTGAGGTTACTCATCGTATTATTCAGGCCAAAGAAGTTTACTAAAAAAATACAAAGTTTTCAATTTACATTATTCTGTTCGTGTTTGACCAAATAATGTTTCAAAAAAGCATTTGGTTGTGGAAATTAAACAGTCAAAGATCAATCAACTGAGATAAAGGTTCACCTTATCGTTGTATTTTTTTGATTGATTTAGATATTCCTTGAGGTCGGGTATACAAGTCCAATGTACCAAAGATAACTAGACTGTATCAACTAAATTTTTCAAGTTTATCTGTGCTTTTTAGGGTTCCGTACCTCAAAAGGTAAAAAAAGGAACCCTTATAACATTACTCTCTTGTCCGCCTGTCTGTACGTGTCACCACCGATTTTGATAGACGGTCATTTCCAAGCTCTACGTAAAGCTGTACTTTACCTTGGAAATGACCGTTAATGAAATCTAGACCTTAACACCCAAACATGGTCCTTCAAACCGGATACAGCTGGAGCTGTGGTGGATACAACTTTTAATATTTTTTAAGAAATAAAAGCCGCAATCGTAGTTTTATTCTAGTAGAAGATTGTAGCCTTTAATAGAGGGTGTAAACGGACTCTTCACGAAGCCGTTAACCAAGCATTTTGTAGCTGTACATCAAACTAAATAACCCTACGCAAAAATTATTGCTGGGAAATTACTTTTTTTTTAGGGTGAAAAACACGTTTTACGGTAAAACTCAATGTAACGCCCTCAAACATTATGCTGTTGGATGGATTGAATAGTGTAGGGGTCGTGAAGGTGTTTAAAGTACAGTTATTACATTAAAAACATGTATTTAAAAAAGAACTTGTGAAAAAGTTGTAACTCTGACCCCCAATATCTCCGTAACTAGAAGGTCCCAGGTATAATCTAGAGTAGTACAACAAACAAATGATCGAAATGACGGGGAGAACAAGTAGGTACCTTTTGGCATCGTTAAGAGTCTTTTTACGCCCTTTATAATTCCATCGCATTTTAATTTTGTTTGCCGGAGAAGATACGTAGGTGCTTCTATTATCGCAGCTTACAGGAGAATCTAATAAAGATACGCTTTCAAAGCACAGACTACAAGATTTTCCGAAGCTAATTTTAATAAGTCTTTAGCTATAATAAGTCTTCATCCGTAACAGATTCTCAGCATACGCTGATTATTATTAACTTAAGGACTGGCATGATGCTTCAGAATCGCATTAATAAACAAAAAATGAACTTAACGTTTCTGCTTTAATATCTGACCTAATCAAGTCATTAACTCGACGAGTTCCAAGACTCAAATTGGTCCTAAGTTCCGAATAGGTTGATGAGCTAATATGGAAAGGTTTATCATGCCTGGATTTATTTCTAGCTAATTCATCATGAACCTATCTAATCGGGGACATTTCTTTTCAAGGACATGAGTACGTCGCGTCTGGTTCGACAGTAAAATATTACATTCGTTATGCGATAAGATTGTATTGTTACGAATGATTATTTAATGCAGCCGAATGTGCTATGCACGTGCTCGTTCAATTTTGTAATATCGATAAAAATATATAGGTTTTTATTATACTTTTGATACTTGTTCGACCAATACATATAATCGAGACTAATTTAATGCATTGTGCATAGATTTTTGTTTGTGGACATGGTCATTTTCAACAGTGCACTGTAGAAAATCTTTTGGCACTCGAATATCATTGATAGAGGGCGCTGGTGGTAACATTTGTGAATTGTTTTGTAAAATGTATTGAAAAAACAACATGGCGGTTTGTTCCAATTCAAGATTCTTGTATAGCTATTTCTATTGATAGGTACCAGATAATGCCTGCTACATGTCGTAAGGATAAGCATACGCTACGGTATGAAGTCATCAATTGTTCTTCATTACACATGAATAGCATGAACTCATGAGCGTTGATTGGTAACAAAAGGTTCGGGCTTCCACGCCTGCAGACAATACCAATGAAGTAAAATAAATTACGTCCTATAAACGTTCTAATTAAGAAATAGGCATTTATTAGTACCTAAATACAGGGTGTAAACCACCTCATCACGAAGCCGTCAACCAAGCATTCTGTACATCAAACTAAGTAAGTTTACGCAAAAATTATTGCTGGGAAACGACTTTTTTTTGGGGTGAAAAATCATGTTTTATGCTAGAACTCAATGTAACGCACTCAAAACATTGTGCTGATGGATGGATTGAATAGTACGGGGGTCGTGGTGGTGTTTAAAGTAAAAATCTTACATTAGAATATTGTATTTTAAAAAAAAAAGGTGGCAAAAAGTTGGAAACTTGGACCCCCAATATCTACGTAATGTATGGTGTAGAACAAAAAAATGATCGCAATGACGAGGAGAACAAGTGCCTTTTGGCTTTGTTAAGAAGTGTTTTACACCCTTTATACAGCGTGTATTAGAAATGCGTGACCAAATGTATGGGTGTGCATCAGCTAACTGAAGTGTATTCGGAGGCATACAGGCTTTATACGGTTAAAGAATATAATAATTTGTGTTTTCACTGTAGCTTTGATGTAGAAGAGATAAGTCCGATATTTAACCCTTCAAATTCAAACGAAACTTATTACTTCCACAGCTACTTAATTACTAATCAGTTAAGTTGAACAAAATACGGCATCACTCGTTAAAGCACATAGGACTACACAGTAACAAAGATTACGGTGAGTCTAGAGAGGCGATACTAATATGGAGATAATTATTAACAGTGACTCGCGCCTCTTGACGGATCTTTGTCTATAGCTCTAGCCACGCGCTAAACGTCTTCGTCGGCGTTTATTAAAATAAAATGACGTCACTCGGCAACTTGCCAGCTAACCGGTTAAAACCGGATCAGTGGAGTAGACTGTCGCGGATTAATTATTCAAACTTTGCATGAATGGTTTTCGAAACCGTCTGAATGGCTGGCGCGTTAACTAGGAAATGTTTTAAGTCCGGTTTCACAGATTTAACATTTTGTATACTCCCATCACGTCTTATCCAGTTTGATTTTAACAGGATACTTTTAGAATGTTTTTATTTAACCGGGATATGGGATGCATGTATGAGCTATGTGAGGCTGACAGCTGCCTTGGGTATCAAACGGGACGAAAAAAAATCTTTTGATAAATACCATTCGCCGTTTTGGTTCTGCTCACCTTTAAGTCTAAGCATATATTTAACCTTTAATAACTAATGCGATTTCCAAAGAAGTTTTCGCGATTTTTTAAAGGCAGGTAGCACAACGAATTTAATATTAGTAGTGTGAATTTCAATTCAAGTCACTTAGTTTGCGGGTGAAGGTAACTGGCCTTTTAAAACTTTACCAACGTTTAGTAAAACATTTAAGAAATATAATCAAATTAATATTCATTAACACATCGACTTTACCGTTATCAATGTTATTAAAATACGAACAAACAGCAATTTCGAAAAGTCTCGAACTTTCGATTAAAGCCCCGGTAATTCTTTGTCTACTGAATATGTTACATAAGGATCGACAATATGCTAATGTAGGAAACTATGACGTCACAAGAAGCCAGTTTAAACGCCATACGTCTGCTTGAGAAAAACTGACAAGTACCTTATGATAATAAAGACTGCTTTGTTAAAAAAGTGAACGTGGGAGAAGCATTTTCTACAAACAATTCTGCGAATTTAGAAAATATTGCTACTTAAGTAATCGACATTGTGCTGCATCCTTCTAAGAATCTTAAACACTATGATTTTTAATCTAGAAGGAAAAGAGAGCATTTTGGTGGCAATGTACGAACTAAACAGTTCATACAGGAATTACAAACAAACGTAAAATAATTGTATGCCGATATATCCGAGTTTATACGGGTGTAAACAACCTCATCACTAAGCCGTCAACCAAGTATTCTGTACATCAAACTAAGTAAGTTTACGCAAAAAATATTACTGGGAAACGACCTTTTTTTTGGGTGAATAATCATGTTTTGTGGTAGAACTCAATGTAACGCACTCAAAATATTGTGCTGATGGATGGATTGAATAGTACAGGGGTCATGGAGGTGTTTAAAATAAAAATCTCACATTAAAATCTTGTATTTAAAAAAAACTTGTCAAAAAGTTTGAACTTTGACCCCAATATCTCCGTAACTAGAAGGTACCCAGGTATGGTGTAGAACAAAAAAATGATCGCAATGACGGGGAGAACAAGTGCCTTTCGGCTTCGTTAAGAGGTTTTTTACATCCTTTATTTTCGAGTCAGGAAAACGTTGTGGTGAGTGACGCAACTTGAAACCACCCACCGTCGCGCTTGACGACAGAACCTTTGCAAGGTAAAAGTATAATCCTTGAGTTAGCAACTACATACATGTGGTATGTAATGAACAGCTCTTTAAATGTCATGTGACGTATGCATGACGTGTGTCATCGCCGTGGGTGGCCATTTTAGAACGACCTTCCACTCCTCCTGCCCCTTCTATAAACGTCCGGTGTTTGAATGAACTTAGCGCCGTATAGCAGTTCTAAACAAAATGGTCATTTTAGTATAATTCTACACGTGCCCATTATTTTTAATAATTGTCTTCGCTAAATAGGTACTTTTTCTTTATGGGGGGATTCCTTTTAGGTAATTCTTTGATTCATTTACTATTATTAGTACTGATTGATAACATAAGAGTCGGACTGACGTAAATGGTAATAATTTATGATAATTTGCTTGTCGCATACAATAATTGTCATATTGTGATTAAATATGGTAAAACCCTTTTCGATTTCTCCTTTATTAGATTCGTAAAATAAGAAAAGAGAGTTCATGACTGTCCACTGCTTTTTTCCTTTTGGATCAAGAGTAGTCATCAGCAATTATATTAGATAAGTAATCAAATGATAGGTCCAGGTGAAAGGTCTGTTAGAGAGAACTTGAACGCAGTACTTATAACCTAGCAAATTAAGCATTGTTTGCAAAGAGACCTTGCGTATCACGCCTTTCCTCCACAATACATCGTGAATGGGTGCTCGGCACCTGTATAGCGACACAGGATCAATTAACACAATAGCAAGCCATGCGCCTACATCGCTGCTGTAAGCGACACTAGCAATTAGTCCGCTCGTGTACGAAACTTTTCGGAGTGCCGGGCACAGTCACGCCCGTGACTGTGCCAAAGGAAACCCAGCGACGGCCTCGCTCGTCTGGGCAGGTTAGACGCGGCGTTCAATCGCTGCACGTATTTCGGACTTTCGATATTACGAGACTCAAGACTGCCTACAGCAACAGGCTGGAAGGTAGGTATCGTATGTGCGACCTTTATATGTGTATCGTATTCAAAACTGATCACGTTTCGAGCAAAGTCCACAGACAGTGTCGGCTATGGACACTGTAAGAATTTACATCAATGACATCGCACATAGCCGAGGCAACGTGTTCGGCTTGATTGTAAGCTGTTGCTCGAGGATAGACTAGGCAAAGTCCGAAAGAGAATATTTTACTTTGACTAATAAGTTAGGTACTTCTAGAACGTCTTATTTTATTCTATTATTACAGGTAACGCTATCTCCCTGTTCTTTCCTAATGAGATTTTCTAGTGCTCTGCTGGACGATTGACTGCCTTTGGTTATACTATTACTTGACTATTTTAGGACTTCTCCACTGTATTGTCCCAATAAAAACGAAATATGGAATAAGTGGGTAAATGCCTAATTGCCTATTGTTATAGCCACGCCTGAACAAGCAGTTTGTTTGACTGGTTAGGGGCATCCACAAAAAAGCATGAAATTCGTGTGACGTAACTTATGGATGGTCCCTTAGCACTTGCACTGATGACGCTGAAACTGAACTGAAAGAAACTGCCATAAGCAATTATGGCAGTTTCTTGGTAAGCGAGATCTGGTGGTTAGGGTGGCCTGCCGCCACCCAGCAGCATTGTTCTCATCATCATCAGCCTATTAATGTTCCCACTGCTGGGACACAGGCCTCCACTCTATGAGGGGGAATGGGCTAATAATCCGCCACGCGGGCCCAGTTCGGATTGGTAGATGTCACATGTCTTCGAATTTTTTAGGTTCTAGGACATGCCGGTTTCCTCACGATGTTTTCCTTCACCGTTTTGAGAGCAGCGCTGATGAAATAAATTACAAAAAGTAATGCGCCTGCCTGGGTTCGAAGCCACAACTTACTGTTCGTAAGTCGGGGCCGCCACCACTGGGCCACCGCTGCTCCAGCAACATTGTTCTAGTCCTAGTCTTACATCAGTGTGGGTAAAAGAAGAAGCCAGCTAGTTGTACAGCTCCATCTTAATTATGGTGGTAGTGGTACGGGCTGGGCTTTTTTTACACTGATGGTTGGTCTTCAGAGCATCATTTGATATAGAAATATTGCCAGATGAAGATCTCAAACAACAATCTGTTACAACTTGCGATAAATGAGCTCCCTGAGAGCTACCAGTTGGATAATTTTCTATGATCAGTGGCAATATATGTACTTTGATCCTTCGTCCCTTAAAAAGTTGTGAATTTCTTTGATTAAGTGATTTAGAAGTTATTTTGTTTTGTTTATGACAGCTGTTAAAAAGTGATATTTAGTTTCCTGAAACATTTTTTTCTTTACATAATTAATAAAAAACTATTAAATAATGAACTAAAATAAATAAACTAACAACAATCTATAAAAGGGCATCGAAAAATTCCTACTCAACGCTGTCAGCTGGTAATGTGCCCAAGAGACTGGCGGCGTTGCCACGTTGTATGGCAAGGTAAAAGCCAGCCCTTGGGTCACGGGAAGCGTCAACTAGGCGTTTTGAAAGTTCTTTGAACAGGTATTTTTGCTTTTGAATGAATCTTTAATTTTTAACCGACTTCAAAAAGGAGGAGGTTCTCAATTCGTCGGAAACTTATTTTGTTTTTTTTTGAGTATGTTCCTCGATTACTCGAAGATGGCTGGACCGATTTGGATTTTTTTGTTTTGGCTGCGGGACTGTTCGCAAGAGATACCGTGGCCCCGGAACATAAAGGGCGATGAAGGAAAATGAATGGGTTTTAGTCAGTAAAAGTCTGACACTCCCTCCTGCTCCGCCTAGAGCGGGAGGAGTCATTTGATGATTTCCCATCCGAAAAAAAAGGGGTAAGCACATGTGAAGTTGTGAACCACTAAAAAGAGAAAAATAAAAACTTTTTGCAAAAAAAAACCGACTTCAAAAAACACAAAAAAGTGAAAAATAACTTCAGCTTCAGAAGTCGGTGACAAAAAAACTAAATCAATCAAACAAAGGTCACCGACTTCTGAAGCTAAAGTTATTTTTCACGTTTTTTGTGTTTTTTTATTAGAAATACTTTCCATTTTTATTTGCAAAAATGGTCCTTCACTAAACTTACCTTATTAAATATGTACATACATATCAATGAATTATTTACGAGTAACATTCAGAAGAGTTATTGTCAACTCGACAGCAATATTGACGAAGCTGTTTCCCGTCTTTTGTTTACATAAATTATTGTGTCAATCAACAGTCATTTTCAGTTAGTAATCATACACCTGGGAAATGAAATAGTGGCCGTTGTTCTTTTGAAACTATTAAGAAATCTATGAAATGCTAGCTTTGATCATGTATATGGACATGAGATTCATTGAATAGATCATTTTTTATTGCAATAAAAAGAAAAGCATATAACATTGATCATTCAACAAGTGAAATGAGCGATTGTTATTTTAATCTGAGGATTTGATCGTAACTGAAAACCTCAGTATTATACATATGTTATAGTCAAACTTCGAAGCTCCGGCGCTTCTAGGTTTGGCTAGCCATACCTCAGGCTTGACAAGAAGTCCTTTGACTAACGAATTTATGACGATAAATTAACTTGACTTGTTCAAGGTAAATACGAAATATTATTTTGCAATACGACGTAGTCGACGAAGCCCCCCACTGGGCCTCTAATATCTGTTTGCAGGGTTTAAATTAACCTAACACGACGGGGAATGGCGCAGTCTTGGTACTAGACCCCGCCATCCCTTCGAACCTAGCCTGTCCGGGCGGGGGGTGGCCCAGGTCCTGAGCTCGCTTCGCTCGCTCTTGCATCCTAAGTTTTCCTCGTTTTGTTAATTATCTTCTCCGTATGCCAAATTGTCAACACCGTTTTCTGTTTTTTTTTTCCAAAGTCAATACAAGTCGCCAATACAGACCCTCGGCCACCGTAGGCGCGGGCCTGTGGACGGGGAGCTATTGGCTAGCTCGCCGTCCGTCCGTCTCATGACGACAGGCCGTGTCGACGGCGCGTTCGTGTTCCACGCGCCTATATGTCTTGTCCTGTGCGAGTCAAATAAATACTTTTTCTTTATTTCGAAATAGACGGAGTTACCTTTTCCGGACAATATTATTATCATGATTATATCATACCGTGTATGAATATAATCATTACATTTACAAAGGGAGCGCAACTAGCATTAGTAATGGAATTCACGTTACGAAGATATGGAGAAAATCTATGCGCTCGCTAACGAGCCCGAGAGCTCACAACATCGTAGCCTCCTTGACTCTGTCCGTTCAGTCACAGAATCAGTCATCTCTCACCGGGCGGCATCACAATCAGATGTTACTATTTATAATATTATGAAAATTTTATCTACCTACCTAATTATTAAAAATTGGCCCTGCCAGGTATACAAGTCCTAGTACTGCCTGTTCTAAATGTCAAACAAATGAAGTACAAATAAAATTCATCCCCAATGATGGGTATTAGTAACACTGATATACCATGTTAAAAAGATTTCAACTTTATGTCTGACCACTCTTCCCAACAATTCTCTGTCTCATCTTTGTGATTACATTTCGATTTTCAGGGTACAGTGAAGCACACAAATCGGCCTCGACAAAGTACTAGAGTGCTTTTTCTGACCCTTTGTTCATTACATCTTCATGGAAGGCTTTTAAACCGAGCATAGTTCTGAGAAAAGTAAAGAGCAGTTGTTTTGTTAAACCAAGTTTATAGAGAAGCGTTTTTTTCAGGTTTTACAATATGATAAAGAAAAGTTGATAGAAGGTAATTCTCCAGAGGTAAGTACTTTTGTTTGAACGCGATTAAAGGGAAATGAAAACATACGTAAGTAAACAAGGGAAATGGAAATACTTGTGGAGATAACACAGAACTGCATTGTTCTATGAAAACCAAACAATAAAATTCCCACAATAGGGAATATGCAAGAAATACAAAACTCCGTTTTATTTATTAAAAATGTCTTGTATTGGCGCATAAAAACATTGTGGTAAGCTTGTTTAGGTTTTTAAAACATCACTTATTTTGTAATTTATTGTTTTATGTAGGTAGCATTTTTTTGGTGAATCGGAACGCACTCTCAAAACACGTCGTCCTCGATAACGCCGGTAGTTATTTGAAAAGTAGTTAAAGTTTTAATAAGATCTTATTTTAATATCGTTATTGCAATTTTTTCTTGAATAAAGCACATATAATTAGTAAAACTACTGTAATAAGGCCAAAATACTTAGATGTAAACAAGGCAGATTGAGCTAAATGACGTCACATCAAGGCCGCGCCAGTCACGGGCGTTTGAACACTGTCGTAGAAAATTGCAGGAGTTTAATATTATCTTTGAGCGACAAGCGATAGTTGAACTTAACTTTAAATACTTTTCTTGGGTTGATAACACTGTATTTTATTGATTTAATTGAAGAAAAAATTACATGCATATTCCCTATTTCCTTAATATTATAAATGCGAAAGTAACTCTGTCTGTGTAGTACTCATATTTATTTATTTCTCTTGTGGTACTGTTGTTACTTATTCTATTTATATTGTGGTAAGTATTATTATTTCCGACCGCGTGGAGGTCGGAGACAATAGGAGGGCAAAGTCGCGGGCAAGACCTAGTCACTACATATTATAAAACAAAGTCGCCAAACAAGCCCGCCGCGTCTGTCCCTATGTATGCTTAGATCTTTAAAACTAAGCAACGGATTTTGATGCGGGGAACGGTTTTTAATAGATAGAGTGATTCAAGAGGAACGTTTTAGTATATAATTTGCGGGCGGGCGAAGCCGCGGGTATCAGCTAGTAAGAAATAAACAGCAGGCCTAGCCAAGTTACAAACGATTCGTATCGATTCTCTTTCTACAATCGTAAACGTTAAGTCACGTGGTCAAAACAAGCGAATATAAACTTTCGTAAACAAGTTTACATCGATCAAGATGATAGAATGAAATGTATTCGTTTCTACAATCGTGATCCCTACATCCCATATAAATCGTAGCCAACTTACAGTTTTGACTAAAGTTTAAAGTTTCCATTCGTTGGTTTTGACCACGTGACTTATCGTTGATAGATGTCATTCCCATACATTTGGTTAGTTTTCTATTAGCGTTAACGATTGTAGATTGTCCACTTGGCTAAGCCTACTGTTCTCAATTAATAAGGCTCAACTGCTCACTGAAGAATAAAGAAGTGTCGATCCATGTAAAAGATAGTGTAGAATCAATATACACTGAACTCGTCTGTGAACAGAAATTTCCACAACAAACAATTACTGTTATAATTAGAATACGAGTATGTTTACGTTATCGACTAGACAGTGAATAGGTAGGTAATATGTTTAATTGTGTCTGAACAAGATTAATCGGAATATCGTTGATTAGTCACTGGCTCTTGTAACAAGTCTATCACCTAGCAGAGGAGTCAGGGACTTCGTCCAATTTTATAACCATTTTCTTGTGAAATAAAGATTATTGATTATTATTATGAATCGAATACTTTTTCATACTTTTGATGAGTTTAAGAAAGCAAATCTTGTCAAAAAACTGCTTTTGGGCTCCATTTTTCCAATACGGCGGCACAAGCGGCAAAGAAACAAGGTATTAAATTGGAAAGATCACATAGAAATATATAAAATTACCCATTTTCAAAACTCCCGGTATGTTTTCAGCCAAACTCTTTTTTTAGAACTAAATGACTGCACTGTTAAATGAAACTTCCGTCCAATGGTTCCGTCTTTGTCGTATATCGACGTGGAAAGTCAAAGCTGAGATATCTCATACGCCTGTCACTTCTCCGGTGCCTATTGAAACTGGGTCATTCAAAGCTGTACATGTCATGGCTTCGGATATCTGATATGCTTGAATAATTAATTAGTCCCAGGCACCAGCGGTTAGGAACCAAGGAGACCAGCCATGGATAGTGAGGATAACTCGACCGAGTATATTATAGTCTCCGTCCGGTACACAGGGTGAAAGGATCACTGACGCACAAACGGTTACCCTTACCATAATTATGTTGAGTACGTCATTCTGAAGCACCCCACAAATATGTTTAATGGTAATTAAAAAAATCTGCTGTTTTTCACAATCATAGGCGAGACGACAAAAAAAAATCGAATTAAGTAGGTAGTCAGTTAGATTATCAAAAAATATTTGACTCGTGTTTTTTTCTTTTGTTACGTAAACCAAAATTGACGAAGATATGACGCTTTTAAAATTCTCAATACGTCACGCCTAGGTATAATTTTTAACTAGTTCTGTCGTCACGAGCCCCCACTCCCGAGTTTTGATGCGTTTTATCTTTTGTCAATATTCATTGATTTACAAAAACAAAAAATACGTGTCCATTAATTTTCAATACTCTAAACTGACGGACTAAATACACTCGGTTCCAAAAATAACGGGTAAGTCACATAAACCCGAATATCTCCCGAACTACGTATGCCATCCTAATGAAACGAAGACTGTTCAATTGAGAATTTAATTATACAGATAAAAAATAAAATAAAACTTAGTTGCACCCACAATATTAATCTCTAAATTAAAAAAAAAACTATAGTAGGTAGTCATATTTTTCTTGAGATTACATTTTTTTTTTATGATTGTTTTTTTGCTGTTTTTCATCACTTTCTTCATTTAATACTTTGTATTACCTCCACGAGCTCTTCTGGCAGCTTCCAGGCGATTAGGCATGCTGTACACCAAATTTCGGAGCCGGTGCTGAGGAATACCTTCCCATTCCTCCACCAGTGCTTGTTTGAGCTCGGGAAGCGTGATTGGTGGGGGGTTTCGACCTTTCACGCATCTCTGAAGCTCGTCCCAGGCGTGCTCGATAGGGTTTAAGTTCAAGGTAGTCATGTACAATTCTGGCGGTATGGGGACGCGCATTATCATGCATTAAGATGCCATGCCGGTCCATCCTGGCCATGAAAGGACCTACATGTTCATTGAGGATCTCTTCCACGTACCTATCTGCATTTAGAGTTCCATTTTGAATGAGTACCAGCTCGGTGCGGGCCTCAGCAGAAATCCCAGCCCAAACTTGTACGGAGCCTCCACCGTACGCCACTTTTTCCTCCACGCACGCTTGATGGAAGCGCTCCCCTGGTCTTCTGTACACCAACTGCCTACCATCATGCTTATAAAGCATGAATTTAGACTCGTCCGTGAACATTACCCTAGACCAATTGTCTAGTGTCCAGTTTAGGTGCTCGCGCACGTATCTCTGTCTTGCAATTCGATGTCCCCGTTCCAGTTTGGGGCCATTTGCCCCAATGCCTTTTGCCTCAATGGTTTCAAATTTGCTTCAGCAAAACGTCCTCTTACTGTTTGAGCGCTTAAATTGCCACCTCCAAAGCGCATAAAGTGAGTTTTTAGACCAACAGCAGTTTGAAAACGATTTCGGAGCATTGTAGCCACCAGTTGTCTGTCTTCCCTGGCCGTTGTGCATCTTGGTCTGCCATTTCCTGGTCTTCTAAGGTGTGATCCGGTCTCTTGGTACCGCTGGACTACCCGCTGAACAGTCGACAAAGATACACCAATGTTTCTGGCTGTTTCACGCTGGCTCCGCCCAAGTTCCAAAAAAGTTAGGATCACAGAATAATAATTATGCACGTGGAAGATGTTCACGATATTTTTTTTTGTGACAGAATAGAATTGGAAAGCATCCATAATGACATGAAACAAAAATTTTGTTTTAAAAAAATAGTTATTTTTTAAATTTTTGTTTTTCTAACGAAGTTTTTTTTCATCAACCAGTTTAAATAATATGCTATTAGAAGCGCAACTAAAAAGTCTTTATTCTGTTTTTTATTTCATTGATCTAACTTTTACAGTTTTGGAGGTATTTCAATTTTTGTGACTGACCCGTAATTTTTGGAACCGAGTGTAGATTTGCAATTTTTTGATACTGTCGTCATGCCTATTCAATGTGGTCGGTCAGTATGATGTACTGAATACATGGCGTGTTTGCGTGTCCCTTCCACGGTTCCACCCTGTATAGTCTCGAGCAAAATTTATTGTATCTAGAGATTGATTGCAACTATCCACTATCGGCCATGGATGGATATGGAATATACAGGATGTAAACAGACTCTTCACGAAGCCGCCAACCAAGCATTCTGTACATCAAACTAAGTAATCTACGCAAACATTTTTGCTGGGAAATTACGTTTTTTCGTAGGACTCAATGTAACGTACTTAAAATGTGCTGATGGATGGATTGAATAGTACGGGGGTTGTGAAGGTGTTTAAAGTAAAAATCTTACATTAAAACATGTATTTAAAAAACAAAACTTGTGAAAAAGTTTGCACTTTAACCCCCCAATATCTCCGTAACTAGAAGGTTCCCCCAGGTACGGTCTAGAACAAAAAAAATACGCAATGACGGGGAGAACAAGTGCCTTTCGGCTTAGAGAGAGTGTAGTTTTTACACTCTTTATGTATTTTGCTGACTCTCGCTGCAATTTTATGAAGATATGTAGGTGGAGTTTTGTATTGTACTGTACTTTGTATGCTTATAAACTTTGTAGATTTTATTTCTAGAGCTTAAAGTTTTTATAAGCTTTCATATTATTAACTTGCCTTGTTAGTTAGACTGTATTGGAAAATTCTTGCAACTGAATTACAAACCAGTTCCTTTGTATACGCGTTTAATGTTGATAGAAAAACATTTTTTTTTATATCTCAATGTTTTTTTTTTCAGTGTTTTGAAATCACCCACATTGTGATTAAACCATAATTATGTGAGCACATGCGACTATGATCTAACTGCCATCGTTACAGGGTATAAAATACTAAATCACATCATGTATGTTTACATGCACGACAATGCACTTAGCACTTGCAACGTTTACATTTGATTATATGACGTTTTCTATATAAATAAACTGTATATGTTTATTTTTGGCATCACTTTGCAAATATGCACTATGTGATAATTTAATTAGGTAATAAAGTCGACTAGTCACGTGAAGTGAAAATAGTTCTTTCATCAGATAATAATTGATCAGGTAATAAATTAATGTCTTTCTGTCAGTTTTAGCTTTTGCCAAGGAATGGAAACGTCTATAAAATGTATTGGAACGGCACTTAGGGATCACTCACTTCGGAGTTGAGTGTTCGGATGCGTATGCCAATACAGGTTTTGACGGTCAAATTCTTTGGCGATCAAAGATTGTCGTCAAGTGTAAAGGATGATTTTATTATCACAGTCGAATATGCAATTTGAATGGATATATTTTCTACGCTTTAATTAATTTAGATAGTATATAACTGTCTTCGACAGACTTTCTAACGCATTCATAATTTTAGTACGGGTTTTCACGCTGATGTATAATATACTCGTAGATACTTTGTGCTTCAAAAGGGTATTTGGCTCAGACAGAGAGAACTTCAATTGAAATCGAATGAATACATTAAAATTGCAATCATTTCATATACAATCGACACAGCTACTAATTAATCACGAATCGGACGGAAAATTAATAATTGTGAGATCTGGGGGCTGGACCCCTTTCGCGTGACCCCCACGGTATGCAGATAGGTATGATTCAGTCACGTCGAGATAACACAAAACTGTATTTAAGACGCTTATTGTATTGTTAATTAGTAAGGTATATGAATTTTATAAACTAGGTTTATCATTGTTTCCGATATCAGAGAATGACGTTTCTCTCCGGCGAGTGAAGCCATCTGTAGGCTTAGCCAAGTTGACAATCTACAATCGTTAACGCATAGAAAACTAACCAAATGTATGGGAATGACATCATTTCAACGTTAAGTCACGTGGTCAAAACAAACGAATAGAAACATTAAAGTTCAGTCAAAACTGTGAGTTGGCTACGATTTATATGGGATGTAGCGATCACGATTGTAGAAACGAATACATTTCATTCTATCATCTTAACCGATGTAAACTTGTCTACGAAGTTTTTATTCGTTTGTTTTGACCACGTGACTTAACGTTTACGATTGTAGAAAGAGAATCGATACGAATCGTTTGGAACTTGGCTAGGCCAGCTGGTTACGGTGCGTGACAACAATGATTAGTTCCTATTATTAAGGGTGTAAACAGACCGTTCAATCAGCATTCTGTACGTCTACATCAAACTAAGTAACTTTACGCAAAAATTATCGCTGGGAAACGATTACGGTAAAACTCAATTGAATGCACTTAAAAAATTGTGATAATGGATGGATTGAATAGTACGGGGGTCGTGGAGGTGTTGAAAGTAAAAATCTGACATTTAAAACATGTATTTTAAAAAAACTTGTCAAAAAGTTGGAACTTTGACCCCCAATATCTCCGTAACTGGAAGAATCCCAGGTATGGTGTAGAACAAAAAAATAATCGCTATGACGGGGAGAACAAGTGCCTTTCGGCTTCGTTAAAGAGGTTTTTTACACTTTTAAACCCTTTAAAATGTGACATTATAGGACCGGTACCTATCTTACTTCAGTGCAAAAAAGAGATAGCACTACTCGCCCTGTTTAGCTCCATCTCTTTCGCGGCTAAATGCAACATATCGGGAGAACAGAGAAAGGTCAATGAAACCAGAGAGGGTCTACTCTAGACTTATAGACAATGTGACATTCTATCATAACATAACATCACGCCTGCTATACCCGAAGCGTTAGGCAGAGGTTACATTTCGCCAGTTATGTTTAAGTCCCACGTAATAGTGTGGCGGGCCTATTGCCATCAAACGGGCACAAATCCAGACTCCGTGCAGGCTGCTACTGAGAAATTCCTGACGGAAAGACCCAATAACACTTTGCCCGACTTGTGTATCGAACCCAGGACCTCATGCTTAACAGCCGCGCTTGTGACCACTAGACTAGGCCCGTCCAACATACGGCCCCCGGGCCACCTACCGGCCCGCATAGGTCTTTCATCCGGCCCGCGAGCTATTTAAAACTTTATAATATATCTATAAAAAATGTCCGTAAGCCGGTTATTCCCGCGCCATGTTTACCTACCCGCCCCAAGTCACCTACCCGCGAATGTAGACCGCATCATTGCAGTCTAGTCCGGAAAAGCTTGTTTTATTTAAATTTAGAGATCACTTAGCATTTATTATAGCCCGCAACGATTACAAAAATACTAAACTTGGCCCTCCATAAAATGCTGTTGGACACAGCACTAGACCAACGGTAGTTTGACGACATTCTATCAGTGATGACGGAAAGCTTAATTCTGATAACACGAAACCCTTTGGAAGGGACTGTACCTTGCCTAGACAAGAAAGTTCATAGATGTCGGTTTGGCATGTAAATGATAAAATCTAGAATCCTAAACGCTAATTTTCTGGCAGAGAGCCTGTCAATTCATCATCAATGATGTATTAATTTAAATCAATGTTTTCGTCTTTGACTTTTAGCACCATAAACAATCTTTTGCTGATAGAAACACGAGGCCAGAAGGCAATTACTTTGCGTTGAAAAAGTAAGTATCTATAATACACCTAGATTGTGTCTGAACTACTCAGAAAAGTACGGCATGCCGGAGTAGCAAATTGAACGAAGGACGAAGATATTTGAAAAATTGGTTCAGGCGACGGTTTTTCCAAGAATTTTCTCTTCATTGGTTTTAAAAAAGTGAAGCTGGAGGTTAGACCGTAGAAAAAAAAATCAAGTAACTAAGAGTAAGTGTAGTCAGAAAGATAATTTATGTAAAAAAGATATTCTATTAATGCACAAGCATATATTATGACCTCTACTGCAAATCTCGCAAACAAAATAAGGTTTGCTATAAGAAAACCCAATTCTGGGTTAAGCAATAGTAATTTTTCATTATTATTTTGCGTGCAATAAAGAAACAGACTACCTACTGTATTTCGTTCAAATAAATAATATAATAATATATTAACTATATCTGTACTTCTATACTAATATTATAAGGAGGAAAGATTTGTATTTTTCTATATAACGAATTAACTTAAAAACTACTGGACCGATTTGAAAATTTCTTTCAGCAATGGATAGTTACATTATCAGCGAGTAACATAGGCTATATTTTATCCCCGTACTCCCACGGGAACGGGAGCTACGCGGGTGACACCGCGTGACGTCCGCTAGTAATTAATATAAATATCACCGGCTAGATTGACGCCCCAGCCTCTTAAGGTCATTTATTTCGTGGATCGCGTAAAAGATGGAGAAGAGATTAAGAAATATGTATATACAGGGTTATTTGTAAAACACCGACAACCTCTCAGGACTGTGTTACTAACATTTTAATCAACAACTTTTGTTCTATGACTTTTAAAAAGTCATCATATTTTAGTTCATCTAATTTTCGTACAAAAAAAAAAAAAAAAAATTGAACGCTCTAAATGTTAAGAAATCTATGCGAAGCAAAACAAAGCGATAGTAGAATAGTGAGGGGAGCGGGGTCAGGGCGGCGAAGGCCCGTAAAAGCGTTCAATTTAAATATTTTTATTTTTTTATGAAAATTAGATGAACTAAAATATGATGAATTTTTAAAAGTCATAGAACAAAAGTTGTTGATTATGATGTTAGTAACACAGTCCTGAGAGGTTGTCGGTGTTTTACAAATAACCCTGTATAAGGTATGAAATGATGTATACATCTATGGACTCTATACTCCTTTTGCAAAATAGCTAAAAACTCATAATTCTCATAATTTTCTTCTAATTCTTCTTTGTTCTATTTAAAAAAAACATAATTTCCGCCGTGAAGAAGATGAAGTTCAAGTTGTAGCCATAAAGTGTAAACACACACTCCATTGTAAAACGACAAATTTTATTAAGTTTACGTAATAAAAACAAACAACAATTCAGCGAGATAAAAGACGGATCCACAAATCTTATCAAAATAAAATAATTGCTCATTTATTTTCTAATAATACTGTGGACTAGCTGTTGCCTGCGATCTTCGTCAGCGTGAAATTATTATACAAATATTAGTGTTACCTATTTGAATCAAATCGATAAAAGTACCTAGCAAGTTACTCCATATAACATCAGCTATCTGCCAGTAAAACTACTGTCAAAATCGGGCCAGCCGTTTCGGAGATTAGCCGGAACATACAGACAGACAAAGATTAAATTATATATTTTTTTATAAGTAACGTAAGTATACAGGGTGTAAACCACCTCACCACGAAGCCGTCAACCAAGCATTCTGTACATCAAACTAAGTAACTTTACGCAAAAATTATTGCTGGGAAACAACTTTTTTTTTGGGGTGAAGAATCACGTTTTGTGGTAGAACTTAATGTAACGCACCCCAAACATTGTGCTGATGGATGGATTGAATAGTACGGGGGTCGTGGAGGTGTTTAAAATTCTTACATTTAAAACTTGTATTTAAAAAAAAAGTAGTCATAAAGTTGAAACTTTGACCCCCAATATCTCCATAACTAGAAGGTTCCCTAGGTATGGTGTAGAACAAAAAAATGATCGCACAAACAAAAATGATTGAACAAGTGCCTTTGGCTACGTTAAGAGCTGTTTTACACCCTTTATACTTTTTTAAGCATTCCGTAAAAAACTGTTATTTGAAATTACAAACAAACACTTGAATTTTATTTATTTGTACCTATATGTAGATGTATAAATTGTCAGTGACTGACAAAGTAAGATTAAACCGATGGGGTGGTCTAAAGAGTCATAGTCCGCGCGCGAGCTCCGAGGAATCGGTGACTTGTTTAATTCAACTGTGGTTTTATTTCGGGTGCATAGTGCCCTCATAGAATGGTTTCATAATTTAGTACTCCGCGCGAACTAAATTAAGAAATCATTCTGCGAGGGTGTTATGTGCTCCTGCCGGGGCTGCGGGACTATTCGAAAGAGATACCCTGGCCCCGGAACACAAAGGGCGAGGAAGGAACATGGATGGGTTTTAGTCAGTAAAAGTCTGTCACTCCCTCCTGCTCTCCTGCTCCGCCCAGAGCGGGAGGAGTCATTTAATGATTTCCCATCCGAAAAAAAAGGACGTTATGTGCTTTAGGTGGAACCACAGATGTTTTAAACAAGCCACCGATTCCTCGGAGCTCGCGCGCGAACTATAGTTTTAAGAGCAAAGTTCAGGCCATCAATCAGTGTGTGGCAATACAGGCGAAACGACACGTGATGCGATTACTTAAGAAGTTAAGATAGATAATATGAGGGATGGGCTAGAAGGCATGTTGAGTCCCGTGTGTTCTAAGAATTAGCTCACTATCTCTTTACGTGGGAAAGAAAAGCCATGGAGAATATCGTTGCCCTGGTCTGCTCGTGACACCGAGAGCAAAGTGCTTTAGGTCTAACGACTCGTGTACACATAATCACGATACGACGTCGCATAGTGCTACGACGCGGCATCGTTTCACAATGCGACGTCGTATCGTGATAATTTATACGAGCCGTACGAGTAACTATCTAATCGTAAACAAGCGCTGTGACATTTGTCTTAAATGTCACAGCACCATGCTAAGATAAGGGCCTTTTTGTCTCCTTATTTTTAAGTGTTAATTGTTTAATTTTTATATTATTAAGGAACTAATATATTTGTATCGATCTGTGGAGGCCTGTTATTAGCAATTTAGTTACCTATATATGTTTGTTCCTATAATGTTATTAGTCTGTAAGCTTTCTTATAATAAATAAATTTTGTTTTTTCCTGTGTGAGACAACTCCATACTTTTTCCGTCTTTAAACCATGTCGAGATAAGTCCCGTACTTGTTTCTTTTAAGTGGAAACCATTAAAAGATCATAGTTCCTTACACACTTAGAAAGTTATGAGAGATGATAGTTTAATTACTGTGAGCAACTAATAAAAGTACGTTCTGAGACTCTTAGGGGAAGGAAGTCGGGAAAGTGCTGGTTAGATGAAAAGTAGTAAAAGAAGTGAAGACTGAAGTACATCAGAACATCACTCAAGACATAAGTAATGAATTTACCGTCAAAGATACCCATGCGGCCGACTTTTAAAAGGAAATATTAATAAACTATAACATTTTCCCAACCGGCTATTCAATTCAAAAGGTACACAGTAAACACCAATTAATAAAACGCTGCTAGACTACCTTGGTAAAACATGCGCGGAAAACGGACTTTTGATACTCGTTTTTCATAAAGTGACTTTATGACGTGTTACGTGTGCTCTTTATGCGTAGTATTTTAATTGGGAATATGCAAGTAATACAACACTTTTTTTTTATTTAAAAAATGCTTTGCTTTTACCGTAAAAATATTTATTTTATAATTTATTGTTTTTGTAGCATGTGTTTGCTAAAAACAAATAATGACAACTTTAAACGCATCGTCCTCGCGCCTCGTTAATCAAAGTGACGCGTCAAAACCTGTGTCAAAGCAACACTTTTATTTGAAAGTACTTATAACGGCTTGGAAGATTTTTGTTTAAAGCCTAGCCGGCTACTAACTACCGCCATTTTAATTTTTGACGTGAAATGTCTTTAAAATCAGTACCATACACGGGGGTACCGTGTCCGAAAACCGGACCGTAACGAATTGGGTTATATATATCGTCTGACATTAATAACTACAAAACTATTCATCGTAGAAACATGAATTTAGTGTCATTATTTAGCGTTAGTATAAAGTAAAAAAAAAGTGTTGAAAAATTAACACTTATTGGTTTTCTTTAAATCTTTAACACTAAAAGCGACTCGCTGATATACCTGTTTCACGTTAAAACCAACGGCCGCGTGCAATTTTTTCAATCTAGCGGCCCCGCATAACACCTTTATTAATCGATAGCTGGTATCAATACAAACATGTTTAATATGAGGCAAAATGTTCTGTGTGACGTTTCCGAGATTATGAGACAAGACAAGACATTTATTTGTAGAAGAGCTATCATAGTTAAAGTCCATTCAGTGATGGCATCTTCAGCATGAGGCCTGTTATGGTCCCTGTTTGCGACCACGATCGTGCGAGTATGGACGCTTACATAACCAAAATTTTCCCCACTGGACTTCATTGCGATTAGTATTAGCATAATTAGACATGAGCCCCGCACATGGTGAGCGGGCTCATATACATTTGTGACCAACTGACCTTTGGTGAACTCGCGTGAAAAAGAGGCACAGCAGAGATGAGAAAACAGAAACTGTATCAGCGTTGATGAAAACTGGCAAATAAAATGTTACCGATGGAAGAAGCTGAAGCATTTAAAGAAGAATTTTCCAGATAATACTGGTGCTACATCTTTTACAAGTAAAGACAAGGACAAAGCACTGCCGACAGCGTTATAATTATGTGAGTCTGGGCAACAATGACTGGTATGTATATTATGTATGTGGATTCGGGGCATTTGGGCGTGAAATGCAATATTATACTGGGCTGGGTGAAATGGATATCGCACAAACGAATTCCATGTATTCAGTACTTCATTCCAAACGGCCAAAGAAATTTTTCATCGGCAATTTAATTCTGTACGTGCATGTGCAATGTTAAAGTTTACACTCACAGGGGATAATATTGCAAATGTTGAAACACTAACAAAATCTACTTCAGTAATGTTTTACTAGCGCTTAGTGATGCACGATCCTAACCGGTATTTTATAGTATCGATACAGCATGATGCGACACTCCGATACAAACGAATATGAAACAATGATCACCTCACCTCACATAGAGACAAATGTACCGGGGTAAGAATAAATGTATCGTGTCGTGCCACATTGTCATAAGTTGCATAATCAGGACACAAAATAGTGGAATTTTGGATAGACAATAACAATCCGGGATCGCGACTCGGATCGATCCAAAATATAGCTAAATATGCAAGCGCGCCTAACCGCGCTTTTTAATTACCCCGTTTTTCGGGTATTCATCTTAAAGAATGCTTTCATGCTGTCATCCGGTGATTAGTTCCGGTCAAAAGGAACAAAAAAAGGGCAAATAGAGTCAGTCTCTATGCCGAGAATGAGTTCATACAGCCCACATTAAATGATTGTCGCATTGTAGAACGCCGCGTGAGACTTGCTGTTACAAAGTCGTCGTCGCCGTCTGGCACAAAGGGCTACCCCCCTGACACCTGACTTCGCACTTGACTAGCCATTTAGAGTTATTCTTTTACAGGGTTTGTACAGGAGACTGGAGAGGGTGGGGATCGTAGATCTGTGGCAACATATCCACACTGGGCCCACGTGGTGGATGCCTACCCCCTCTCACAGAAAGGTGGCCTGTGACACTAGTGGAAACAATAAGGTTGATTTTACTTATACAGGGACCACAAAGGGAGTGACAGAGTGAAGGCAATTATAAAGGGCTCTCAATTCTCTTATTTTACTGAAAGTTTATCTTACTTTAAGTAAATACTCATCGTCACATTTGTAGCCAAAAAATAACCGTTTTGCAACAAACTTTGTTGTGGATCGGTAGTAAAAATGGGTCTACGTTTTTTTTACTGTCAATAATTCAATAGCTGGTCAGATTCTAACACAAACACAGTGCAGCAGGCGTATTGCGTACGTCGTTGTTTAAAAAAAAAAAACGTATTTTTTTGTGAAAATGGCGTACGATTCGAGACGATAGGATTCGACTATAAGCAGTGCCATTAAAAAATTAAAAAAAACCGGCTAAGTGCGAGTCGGACTTGCACACGAAGGGTTCCGTACATCGTAGGGGGAGCCCTTTTTATGTATTTTTATCATTTGTTGTTATAGCCGCAACAGAAATACACATTCTGTGATAATTTAAACTGTCTACCAATTACGGCCCGCTGACAGACAGACTGACGGGCGGACGGACAGCGGAGGCTTAGTAATAGGGTCCCGTTGGTTAACCTTAAAAAATGGAATCGTGTTTTCGCCTGATATAAATCTTTGAAGTAATCCTCAATTTACTTTACAAATGAATCAAAAAGTCAACGCTGCAGTGATATTGAAAGGCACGCCATTCAATTTTCCCAATTTGAGGTAATACCCGGTCTTTAAGTTTAAAAGTTACGTTTGCTAATGAACTTCGTGGTGCGTAACCTTCCTTTTTTTTCGGATGGAAAATCATCAAATGACCCCTCCCGCTCTGGGCAGAGTGAGTGTCAGACTTTTACTGACTAAAACCCATCCAAGTTCCTTCATCGTCCTTTGTGTTCCGGGGCCACGGTATCTCTGCGCAACCTCTCTCTGTTGCATTTTAGAACGAGAGGCCCACGATATAGACATAAAGCGGCACTGCACGCTCAGATGCGAGTAATGAAATGGGAAATAATGTTCGATTTATTTTGCGTCGAGTTGCCAGCGTGTGGAAAATTATATTTCACTCATTTTAAGTCCAATGCTGGTGGCGGAAACCACAGTATTGTATGAAACCGCAACGTGATTTAGATTACATTATGAGTCCAGCCCAAACTACTGAAATATTGATGATGATGTTTAGATTTATAAGTTGTTCATACTTGCACTTCAAGTCTAACAGATTTTCCTTTACTTTTTCCGGAAAGCTACCGGTTACATCTAGAATGATATGCGCACGAATTTTATTTATTTATTGTTTTTTTTTAACGGTTAACACCAACACCAATGAGGTGTTTTCAGGGCCAGCTCCCAACGAAAAATTATTGGCGCTGTGCAAGAAGGAGTGTTTTTTTTAGCTTTATGGAGCTAGAATTCATTGCCTTTTTTAAAAATAAAATACTGGCTAGTAAATGTCTGATGTGGGTGCTTTATTGGTTCTTTTCTTGCTTGCTTGGCAGTAATCTGAATAAAACGCAAGTGGAGTATTATATTCTCCTTGATTTAATATGGGTATTTGTATTGTGTATGGGTGGGTGTAAACATCGTCGGGCGTCACAAAACACCACAAGACAAGAATCGTCGATCTGTTTGGATGAAAGCCATGAAGTAAGATGAGCGGTTATCGATGAGAAAATATCCCAGTTTATGTACACTACATTTTAAGACTGATACGACTCGGATTACGATGTCGAACCGCTAAGTTATGTTTTCACTTATTTGGATCTATATAAACATAAGTCGGTATTTCCGCTACTTTCTACTCTCTTCCAAGCAATGTCTAGAATTTAATCTTCAGACTTCAAATGAATCCTGGTCACACTGGTCAAACACTTTCGATTGGTCAGCTTATTAGTTCTAAAAGGCAATGATTGTCAGCTCCAAATAGCTAAAAAAAAATTACACTCCTTTTTGCACAGCGCTATCTATAAATTTTCATTGAAAGCTTGCCCTGAAAACACCTCATTCAAAAACATCAAGTTGACAACGTTCAAATTATAACTAACATGGAACAGTGGACACTCCATTAATCTGCAAACATATCACATTCAGGGTTGGCAATCAGAAGGGCACTCAGGAGATTCAGTTATGGCTGTGGTTTTGGTTGACGGGGGGCGAACACAGTGTGCCGGCGCAACGGCGTATCTGTCGGTGTCCGGTGTATTTATCGTACACAAATAGCCGGCAGTAAATGTCATGAAATTTTGGCCAGTCGATATATTCCCCGGAAAGTTTTACAGGCAACCGTGAACTGGGGGTCTAAAATGGCCGCTTTAGCAGAATCTTAATATGAATCACGTTAAAAATTAAATTTCTTAAAATGGACCTTATGGTTATGACCATAAAGTTCATTTTAAGAGTTTAAAATATTAACGCCTAAGCCTAAGCCCGCCCGACATCCTTAGCAGATAGTTGTAAATAATAATAAGGTTTTTGGTTTTATGTTAATTTATCTTATTTTTAATACTGATTTAACTTCAACGTTTATTTTATTTTAATTGCACTGTATGGAATTATGGATCAAGATAACTGAAACAAATGCTTTTAAAAAAAAAAAAAAAACTAATCTTAAAATTGCAGTTGGTTAAATATGTAATTACTATAAACGTTTTTTGACAAACACAGGAACATGTGCGACACCATAAAGTCAGCCAAAAGTCAACAGTCGTTTACAAAATGAAAAAGAAAATAATGTTAATAAAACTGAAAATAATAAATCAAATACATAATAGAAAAACTCTAATTTTATAACGTACCTATGTTTAATTTCTAAATGAATAAAAACTCAGGTCACACTAAATAAAAATAGAGGACAAAGAAAAAAAAAAACTGGCAACTTTTCTAGTGCGTATATACGAATTTGTGACAAATTCATGGTCACTCTACATTTACCTCTTCTTTGCGTAAGTCGTCTTCCATTTTCGCTAACACTGATAAAAGTACCATTTTGTCACTTGTTGCTTTAAGTTTCGCTTGAGATTTTCCTAATATCGTCCACCATTATCCACTGAATTTATAATAATGTTCCACTAAAAGGTAACAAACGAAAATACGAAAAAAACGTGTTCTCAAGACATTTAAAGGTAGACAAAAGAAAACGAAAAAAAAAACGATTTAAATTGAAATCTGCTTCAATTTAACCACATTTTTGAGTCTGCTTAATTGAATTTTATGCACCAAAATAGTCGATTATAACAAAAGTTTACAAACAAACCAAAAATCGAACAAATAAAGAAAAGCAAAACTTGCTGAAAATTAAGAAAAAAAAGTAATACTAGGCTGAATAATCAAAATAATGCATTTGTTTATGAAAAACCGAAATAAAATATTAGTTTTAAAAACTGTAATTTCGAATTTTCGAGCGTTTCAGTTCGGATCGGAGGCGGTCCTGAAAGCCGTGCCGCACGTCCCAGGTCGTAGCTGTAACTAGGACATCAACGTGAAACTTGCATAGAGCCTGGAATGGGCTAGTGCATACAGCTATACAGCCTTCCTCCCGCGAACAATCCGTTCATTACCTCACTTTTTGGGTTTTCTGTTGTTCAATGCGATGTTATGTCAGTTATTATTTTTTTTCTTTTAAGGTTTAGTACACGGTTAGAATTGTTTATTATTAGTAGATTAATTAATGAGTAATTATAGATTAAGAAAATACCTTAAGATTTTATTAATTATATTATTATTTGTGTTAAGTATATAATAAGTATGACTGAAACAACAAAGAATAAAAAAAAAAAAACAAGAAGAAAAATCCCCCAATTTTTGAACATGTAAAATGAATCCTGGGTGGACTGGACAGCACTATGTGTTTCCAAAAAAAAGCGCTGCTTAAAACGTTTGTTAATGCATGTTAATGTTGTTAAGGGTTTTGGTTTCCGCACTTAGTCCCAAAAGGGGAGCGTGCGTGAGCCATGGTGGCCGTTACTCCAACCAGCTCACCTCTTTTGTTAATGCATAATATTTAACAACATTGTGTATTGTCAAATGTATAGAACAAACATATAAGACAGTTATGTAAAATAAATGGAGATAAGCAGGGAACTAGCTTTTGAATAACGGTAAAATGGGGTGTATAGAAACGCAGGGGCGAATCGAGACAAAACTTTGAAAGGGATTTTAACGTTGAATTGATATGACATGTTACCAAAAAGTGCTCTATTTTATTTGCTTAATTTTACTTGAGATATCGCGATCGTTGGCAGCATACCATAATTACGATTTCAACGTTATAATCCTTCTCAAAGTTCTGTCTCGATTCACCCCTGCGTTTCTATACACCCCGTTTTACGGTATTGGTTTTGGCCATAATTCCATCAGAGCGGAGGCGGGCCTCCTCGGCTTTCAATATAAGAGATAAATAATGAGCCATGCCAGGTTATCAGTTTTAACGAGCAGTTAGGTTATTATATAAACAAAAAATACGTGTCCATTAATTTCCAATACTCTCGGACTAAATAGATTTGCAATTTTTTGATAAGTTGTCGTCATGCCTATTGTTAGACATAATATCACGCCTGTATTTCCTCGTAGGGTTAGACAGAGGTCATAGTACACCCATATTCCGCGTAAATTAGGAAGTAGTGTAGAATGTGGAACATGATATAGCTGGTAAGGTGGCGAATATTAAGATGGCGGCTGACCGAGAGGCTGATGGAAGAATGAGAAACGCTGCGGCAATTTCAGATAAATTAGGATAAAGTTATGGGGATTACGAGGGTGATGATAAACATTATTCAGTACGCTTTTTTTTTTTTAGCATGGGAATTCATCAAATAACTCCTCCTGCTCTGGGCGGAGCAGGAGGGAGTGTCAGACTTTTACTGACTAAAACCCATCCATGTTCCTTCCTCGCCCTTTGTGTTCCGGGGCCACGGTATCTCTTTCGAATAGTCCCGCAGCCACGGCAGGATTCAGTACGCTGAGTGCTGTTTCCAAACAGCACCTAACATTTAAATTTCCTTTGTACCCAATTTATTAATGTAGGGTACTTTATTTAGAGGGAAGGTACATAATGCGGACATTTTAGGGCATATAGGTTTGTGTGTTCCGGACAGGTACGAACTTGGGGCGACGCCGACAGCCACGCTAGCTGGCGGGGCCGCGTGCAGGCCAATCTGTTAGGCGAGGCGCCACTGACGCGCGCACTCCACATCTTCAACCTCATAGCTAGTGTCGTTGATTTATTCCATTGTTCTCTGAGCGAGTTATTGTTGCAAAACTTATTATTGGTATACGCTATCGCATTGGGGAAACCCTGTAAGTAATGATAATTTTTTTTTTTTTAACAAAATTAGGTTTTCTTTCAGACAAAAAAGAATCGTTTTCGTTGTCTATGTTAATTTTCAGAAATATTTAATTTTCTAATTTATTTCTAATTTATTTTCTCCCAAAAATATTTAGTTTTACACAGTATAAGATTCAAAAACATTTTGAAGATGGAAGACAGGAGCTAATACTAAGTCAAAACCTGTGCTAAGGGGTCTCACTCTCACTCGCAATATCAATACATTTTACCATTGTATTGCTCAAAGGGGAACGAAGACGTTTCCTTACAGCTATAATATTAAGCATCTAACAAACTGATGCAAAAGGAAGCCCCACAGGGATCACAGTCGTCTGTGTGCGTTTGTCGTGATTGTCTCTGCACTTTAGAACCTTCGTATCTAGGCCTCCTTAATTAATTATGAATCAATGGAAAATCATCATAGTGAATGAAACACTTAGCTTTAAAAGTTTACGGAAAACAAAGTGTACAGCTACGCAACTAAGTTTCAACAATTAATATGCGATTTATATACGTATGTACTATCAAAACAAACGTAAGGTAAAAAAGTGTATTACCATTTCCACCTCACAGGCGTATTTTAAATCATATTTGCCCTTACCGGAAATGGAAACCGAACGGATCGGATCGGAATTGAAACGACTCGTAGAGAGATCGAAATGACACGCGCAATATTTGGGTTTTTCGTGTGGTAAACACGTTTTTGGGATCGAGATTTTTTTAACATGAAAATCCACGCGTCACCGTCGTCCCACTTTTTTTTGGCTAATTGCAGTTGGCTATATCGAATAACTGTCGAACCTTCGAAGCGAGCTGCCTGATGTCTAACTCTATAGAACAGAACTTTGAAACTGAATTTTCACCATTCAGTCTTTTTGTCATCTTTTATTACACTCAGTGAGAGATCTGGAGAACACAATGTTCTGGGAAATCATGATATTATTCCTCCCGCTCTGGGCGGAGCAGGAGGGAGTGTCAGACTTTTACTGACTAAAACCCATCTATGTTCCTTCATCGCCCTTTGTGTTCCGGGGCCACGGTATCTCTTTCGAATAGTCCCGCAGCCCCGGATCATTCTCTTGCCCTTATCCTAATTTATTTCGGATCGGCGCAGCGTGTCTTCTTATTATATACTTCTCTATTCTCTACTATATACTCGTTATCATTAGAGGTCTAATGATGACTAACCTAACCTACGGTGCTCAGACCTGGTCGCTCACCGAGTTTCAGAAGCTCCGCCTTAGAGTTTGCCAAAGGGCAATGGAACGCAGCATTCTGGGTGTCAAAAGACAATTCAGGGTTCGAAACACCACTCTGCGTTCCAAAACGGGCATAGTGAACGTTGGCATGAAGGCTGCTAGGCTAAAATGGGATTGGGCGGGTCACGTCAGTCGCATGCACGATGACCGCTGAGCAAAAGTCTCCACACGATGGTTGCCGGAAGACGGACGGCGGCGCCGAGGCCGACCCAGAAAAAGGTGGCGAGACGATTTGGACGCGTACCGCAAAAGGTTGGTCAGAGGAGGCACGGGAAAAGAGCACATGGAAGGAATTGGGGGAGGCCTTTGCCCAGCAGTGGGGCAGTACAGGCTAACAAAAAAAAAATGATGACAGTGAGGTGAGGTGACGATGACAGATGACAGGAGGTGTCCCTTCTAGCCATATCATACTTCACACAGTCAATCCAAGTTTGTGGTGAAAATACTTTCACTAATACGAAGCTATGTAATACGTTATATTTAAAACGTTCTTCTGGGGTTGTTTCGAAACATAAGGCGTGCGAAACTGCGGGTAGAAGCAAGTGAATTATAATGGACAACACGCCAACAGAACGGGCTCATGTTTCTACAAGTACAAAGAACTAATAATCACTATGGCTATTTGCTCAACAATCAGCAAATATGGCTTCAACATCGAATGTCAAGGACACAGAACGTGGACATATGACAGTAATTCATCTGCCTAACCTTTTCCCATCTATGTTGGGGTCGACTTCCAGTCTAATCGGATGGAACTGCATACCACTATTTTACATGGAGCGACTGCATATCTGACTTCCACAACCCAGTTAGTACTGGGTAATACTATACCCCTTGGCCCGACTAGTTCTCAGACTTTTGGGTCACTGACTACTTAACGACTGCCAAAGATCTACAATAATTGACAGGCTGGACCAACGGTTTAACGTGCACGGAGGAAACTGGGTATGTAATGGGTGGTCACTATCCAGGGACCATTCATAGACAAGGGGGGTCGACCTAAGCAGCTGTTACTACATTTATTTAGGACAGTAATTCATCATCTTCATCAGCCTATTAATGTTCCCACTGCTGGGACACAGGCCTCCTCTCTAAGAAGGGAATGGGCTATAATCTACCACGCGAGCCCAGTGCGGATTGGTAGATGTCACATGTCTTCGAAGTTTTTGGTTCTAGGACATGCCGGTCTCACGTTTTCCTTCACCGTTTTGAGAGCAGTGGTGATGAAATAAATTACACAAAGTAATGCGCCTGTCTGGGTTCGAACCCACGACTTACTGTTCGTAAGTCGGGGCCGCCATCATTGGGCCACCGCTGCTCTTTACACAGCTGCTCTATGGACAGTAATTAGAGACTGAAAATGCTTGTCCTTTGTAATTTTGACATCAATCGAGTTTGTTTTGGACGTACAAGATCCATATTCAGTACCACCTTTACAGGTGAAGGAGGAATCAAAGAATATAGGTACGGAATTCTTTTTCAAAAAGTCTTGTAAGCTTTTCAAGTTCAAAAGCTTATGAACTATTGTGTGTTCGAGATTTTTCTGATTCCGCACTACGGAGCGTACGTGAAGAGGATTTTATTTGTCATTTTATATTTGTACGACAATTGTAACCAGGGGTCCGGTAAATAGCTGGAAATTGTCGTAAAATGTTGACAATAGCTGAAGTCAACAATAAGCATACTGCTGCGTTTCACTGGGATTATAGAGTTATCTCCAGTTATCTACATAAAGGTAGGAAGTTTGGTCTCATAAGTTTTGACCGAAAGTCCACTACCCTGTTTTGAAACTGAAGCAATTGTATTAAAGCTGTAACTTTTACCCCTACCCTCGACTAGTTATTTTTAAAACCATGAGCGTAGGAAAATTTTTATATACCAAAGTTACAGCAGTACAAGGCCCTTTCAATATACTCATGTAACTTTCTGAAGCATCGAGCTATTAGGCTTCTAGTTGCACAAAAAAGGAATGTAGAAAGACCACTTCCGCCAATAGATATGCAAGAAATTCAAAACTTTTTTTATTCCTTAAAAATTCCTTGTTTTGGCCCATATAAACACTTTTATTTGAAAACTACTTAAAGTTTCACGAAGATGTTATTTTAATATTGTTATTGCAATGTTTGCTTGAATAAAGCACATACATTTAGTAAAATGACTATATTAAGGGTTGAAAAAAAGATGAAAACAAGGCAGATAGAAGGAAATGACATCAACCGCTTTGACAGGACAGTCACGGACGTTTGAACTGTTGTAGAAAATTGTAGAAGTTTATTTTTTTTTGAGCGCCAAGCAGTTTTTGAACTTAATTTTTAATTATTTTCTTGGGTTTATAGTACTGTACTTTATTGATTGAAGTGAAGAAAAAATACATGCATATTCCCTATTGCAATTATATCGAAGCATCTTTCAGATTCAGCCAGTACGTGACCGTGACAAGATAAACATGATCAGCCACAATGTTCCCACTGATGGGACTGGAGGCCTGCTCCTCTGTATGATAGGTAACGAGCCATTATCTATATCTATCACCAGGGTTCAGATTAGGAAGATGAATGTCTTGTCTTCTAATGTTTGGCCATACACATATCATGAGAATGAATAAAAAATAACTAGTCCGCCATCTTTAATTTAGAATGACGTCACTAAGCTAACCATGTATTGTCATCCCAAGAATAATTTATAAAATAAAAATTATTTCTCGAATTTTTTTAAAACAGATAACAGTTATATGAAATCGGAACAAAACTACTTACATTTTCGGAGATTGATTGAGAGTAAGTATGCTATTGTTACATACTTACGCGATTTATATTTTTAACCTGGCACTGACTTGCAAATATCAAAAAACGTAAGAATATTTAAATTTCGCGTACCCAGTTGCTTTAGTGTTGCTAAAAATAAACGGAAAATTGATCAGGAAATTGTATTGCATAATTATTTAATTAAAGAGTTGGCTTCACAGATTGTATTGCGGTGCGAAGTCGATTGACTATTGCAAAGCAAAGGTTTCGTCGAAATTAAAAACTTTTAGTCATTAAAAAATGGAATATAAGTGACGGACATTTGTAAGTGACGGAGTTTCAAGTTTATGAAGAGTCATAAATCATGATCTGTCGAATGACCGACTTGGTCGAGACGCCATTGTTTAACTATTGTGTCTACTTCGTGGACATATCATGGGATAATGGACATAGTTTGTTCGCTCGGAACTCGTCTCATCAGCTTTGAGCAAAATGAAACGATACAACTTGATATTAAGTTTTTTTTTTCTCTATAAATAGCCGAGAATCAAACAAAAAAATCTCAAAAGGTGGAACGAAGTTTGTAGTGGTCAGATTATATTGAAACTAATTTTATTGAGCTCCTAATAGAGTCCAAGTGTTCACAGCCTTTTCCAGGAATTTTCAAAACTTATTTGACACTTTCCGTGACATAAGAGCTGGCTTTTGCCTTGGCCAAAGGCTTAGCGTTGCCATTTGACAGCACATTACCAGTTGACAGCGTTGAGGGGGAGTTTTGGACGCCTTTTTTTAGATATTTTTAAGTTAGTTACTAATTTATAAGTATGTATCATATTTATATGATTTGGCTTAATAAATGTTCCTGAAGGTGTAGGAAAAATATTTCGCCGCCTGCGATTTTTTTTTTTTCATTTTATTTGGATTTTTTTTTCGTTCACTTGAAATTAGCCGCATTTGTATTGTGGCTTAATAGTGAATACAATACCGAATTTTAAAACTAAAATTTATTTTGTCATTGTTACTGATACTTTTTCACAGGTAATAGACGGGGTCTCCACAACTCTAAGATTCCTAGAAAATCCTATTGTCTAAAATTGCACTCGACTAAAATGAAAATTATCAGATAATTTCCCGTAGGTATCTATATTAAACAGGCCTGTGGCAGTTTGGTATGGCAAATTGCAAATTTTTTTTTTCAACAAAACAATCTCCAGTTTTTTTCAATGTCCAACTGTGAATGTCGTTCCAGCGCCGATAGAACCTTGTAGAACTGTCACTGTGTGTGATCACATGGGTTTGTCAAACATTGTGTTACCACTCTTTTAGTGCTTAGCTTCGTTTTTCCGATGCATCGCTTTGTCAGCCTATCCCCTATCCCCTAAATTTCGTTCTATGTTCGTGGACCCGCCGGGAGGGCACGGTCGCCTTGACCTTAATAGTGATGCGTTTCAGAAAGGTCAGATCCATCGTTCTCCCAACGAGCGAGTATAGGCAGATGTAAGAACGTAGATGAAGGAAAAGGAGTATATAAATATCGTAGCAGGTGCGGTTCTGTAGAGTCTGCGCACCCCTCCCTGGGAAAAGGCGCAAGTTTAATGTATGCATGCGATCTGGACCTCTACCCGCACATTTTAACCAATATTTCGAACCTGTACCTTCTGTTTTATACATTGCGTCGACTAATGACGTATTTACTATGTAGCTACGTAGTTCCCAGTCATAGTCCGACCACGCCTCCCTGTTTTGATGGACGATCCAATTACAGAATTACAGTTGACATTTTTATATCTAGGGCTGCCCATTCTGAGCATTTCAATATTTTTACGTATTTGTTATGAGTGGCTCGTGACTTTGACTTTGAAAAAGTAAATTCATACACCTATATGAGCTCGCAATGATAATTCTATAACTATGATATGATAATTCTATAACTACATACGTGTTACAGCCGCGATTCATATTTTAATCAACATACACCCTGACACTGACCTGCAAATTACAAAAACCGTAAGAAAATTTGAATTTCGCGGGCTACCTTGGAGCATCCACCTCAAAGGTAAAAACTTTAGATGTAAACAAGGCAGATCGACGGAAATGACGACAATCGCCATGGCTATGACATGAATGGCCGCGACATTTGAACTGTCGTAGAAAATTGTAGAAGTTAAATTTATTTTATGAGCGACAAGCAATCTTTGAACTGGGGGCCTAAAATGGCCGCCTTAGCAGAATCAAAATAAGAATCACGTTTAAATTAAATTCTTAATATGGACTTTATGATCACAACCATAAAGTCCATTTTAAGAATTTTAAATTTTTAACGTGAATCATTTAAGATTCTGCTAAAACGGCCATTTTAGACCCCCTGAACTTTGAATTATATTATTGGGTTGGTACTTTATTGATATAAGTGAAAAATCCATGCAAATTCCCTATTGAGTGGGACAGAGATACCTTTGCCCTTCAGTAGCCGACAGATGTAGACAGAGGTGGCGGATACAGGCTAGAAGGTTAGTAGCGGAATGGATAATAGTAGTTCTTCACAAAATTAAACCGTGGTTCTCTCTGTTCATACTAAAAGGCATGTTTCCCAAAATAGTTGTAATAATATTGCGAAACACCAAATAGCGATGCTTCGATTTACAAACGAAACCATTGAAAACAAAACTGTACTCTGTGGTAAAACACTGGCCATTTTATAAGCTTTTATTTTCAAACTGTTGTTGGATTTTGTTTTACGAACTTCAGTGAACACATGCCAGAACCGCTGAGGCATCAAATCAAACAAGACAAAAGCTTTTATTATAAACTATGTAAAGGCAACACATTTACTTAGAAAAGGTTTACTAACGGTTTTTTTATTTACATTTGCTGTCAAAAGGAACTTTGCAGGCCAGCTTGTTGCTCCATAATAAGGCTATAACGATATCATACACAGTGTGAATAGTTAACAGACGCCGTTCAATTATTAGAGTTTAAACCTTAAGAATTAAGACAAAGCCGACAAAGTGCATTTTTAAATGTCTTAATTATTCAGTGCGGTGTTTAAGCGTAAATTATTCCATGTAAAAGAGATTCGGGATAGGTACGAAACAAAGATTAAAAGTTTACTTGCGATAGACGGGACATGACGGAGAAAATCGTAATCCAACACTTGTTACTACTTCGTAACAAATCGCACTGTGTTCTGTCTAATGAAGTAGCATTCGTGTGTCAAAATGGAAAATGTTCGAGATCAAAATTTTTGTATGATAATTTTCTAAATGTCAGTGTAAAGCTAAGGTTATAAATCCATCGCTGGATGACTTCTCGTATTGAGTATAGCTTTCATTTTAAATAAATATCTTTAATTACCTACTTAATTTAATACAATAGGGAATATGCAAGAAATACAAAACTCTTTTTATTTATTAAAAATGCCTTGTATTGGCGCTTAAAAACATTGTGGTACACTTTTTTAAGTTTCTAAAACATCACTTATCTTACAATTTATTGTTATAAGTACTTAGCATGTTTTTGGTGAAACGGGACGCGCCCTCAAAACGCGTAGTCCTCGATAACGCCGGTAGTGACGTCAAAATCTATGTGTCAAAAAATCACTTTTATTTGAAAAGTAGTTACAAGTTTCATTAAGATTTTATTACAATATCGTTATCATAATTTTTGCTTGAATAAAGCACTTACAATAATAATTAGTAAAATTACTATAATAAGGCCAAAAAATTAGATGTAAACAAGGCAGATTTGAGGTAAATGACGTCACATCATGACCGCGACAGTCACGGACGTTTGAACTGTCATAGAAAATTGCAGGAGTTTAATATTATTTTTGAGCGACAAGCAGTAGTTGAACTTAACTTTTAATACTTTTTTGGGTTGATAACTCTGTATTTCATTGATTTAAGTGAGGAAAAAATTACATGCATATTCCCTATTTCGGATAGTATTTTCCAGCATTGCTTAGAGGGTAAGCAAAAGCATATAATTGAGAGCTATAAGTAAATACTTACAGCACTCTTCCCTCCTAACACATTCATTGAAGGCAAATCACTAGACAACACTTTGATCGCTCGGGATCAGGGCTAGTTAATTTAACAATGTTTGCATTAATGCTAATCTAGAGGAATTAGCTAGCTTAACTAGGTTAGTTACCCAACCCAATGTCCATGTTAGAGTTCATCTAGCCGACATTTGATCAGTTAGAACATATTTACAAACAGATTTATTCACGCTACCTTTAGTATCTGCAGAAAGCTTTTAAAAATTGATGGCGAATAAGATTTTTAATTGGTAACTACTCGTAAATACGACCCAGCGTGGGCACGACAGGTAGGGAATGAAAATGAACTTTTAATGAAAACTTGATAACAAGCAATCCAGGCTAACTATAACAAGCAAACATTGCGGCTGTGTTTTTCGAGTTTACTCCTTTTATTTATTTTCATTGAGAAGTGGAATGGCGAACTACGAATGATTACATTTTTGCATAAAAAATTCTATCATCAATTATCACGTTTGTTTCCAAACAAAGGGTTAAAGTAGAGATGTGAACTGTTTACTACATTCACATGTCGCTAGGTTTTTTTAAAGTAATAAGCCTATTGCCATTAATGGAAAATCTTTTCATATTTTCCGACCAGGAAATCGAACTCAAGACCATGTAAGAAGCGTAAGAAGTAAGAAGCTCAGCAGAAGCGCTTGCGAGCACTAGACCAGGGAGGTAGTCACCATTAATTTAAATATTTGTTTTTTTTTTTTTTGTATCTATTTTAATGTACTCACTGGCCAGCCCTAACGAGTTGTGAGTAGCGTCGTCATAAGAAAATCGTCGCCTCGCAACGTAGTACAAACATACGCCACAGCTCACACCTCCGTCCAGGGCTGAACTTGGAAGTTTATAAATGATACTTTGTCTTTATTAATACATCAATAAAGTATACTGTACATTGAATTATTTTTACTTTATTATCAGCTACCTTAAATAAAGAAGCTCGAAAAGTGAGAAATTTTGATTGCCATCAGCGAAAACTTACTAACGGATTCGCTAAACCGTTTGAATCGAACAAATTCCTTAATGGAGAGACAATTTTAATCTGAAATTTTTGTGAGTATAATAAAAATCTTGTAGTTTTATTCAGTTTCTGAATCAGATAACTTCTTGACGAAACATTACAATATATTGAGGAATAATAAAGGCCTAACCCATCCCTGGGCGTTTAATATCAAAACTGTTGTTCCCGTCACAAACAATCAAATCTACACCCCATTTCCGTCGGACCACCGAGATCAAACGCAATAGCAGGAAATTGCATAAATCTCTTGAAAGGTTGCATGATTCACAATGCAAATTGCAACTTGTGCAACTGTGCTGATCAGGGGAGATGGGCACTGCTGTACAGATCAGTAGCTATATACTGTATTGTATGGTTAAACAGGGTAATTTCCGCAACTCGAAGAGTTTTTACGGGCGGGTATTTAGTATGGATTTAGTCCTTTCATCTTTACTTTTCGATAACTAGAAAGCGATTACTTGGGAAAAATGAATTGAAGTGATTTTACTTGTGAATATGTTACGGTAAATGTGATTAATTGAAAATTATTAATAATATTATTAATAATTACCAAGAGTCAAGGTAGAAGTAAGAAATTAATAACTTTTATCGGTGATTATTAATAATTTAACCTTAATACCGATAATTGTAATAAATAAACGCGTTAAATGCAGAAAAACGGGCGTTTGATGCAGTTCTAAGTGCTAATGCATGTACTATGTTTATTTTGCGGTTCATAATTGTCGGAGTTCCCTAATTTGATTACTGCGACCAATTTCGATGTAGCGCTCGCCGTAGTTGGTCACAGTTCTATTCACATTTACCAAATCATGACGTAATTATTAATAATTTTTAATTAATCACATTTACCGTAACAAATATACCAGTGGTAGAAATCTAAATCAGAAATCTGGTCTCTTGACCACTATTAATAAAGCCGTGCCGTTTACGTGTTGCGTATTTTTGAATCGAAATAAAAATCAAAATATTTTTCAATACACTTCCTCAGAAACTGGTTCTTAACGCACTATGATTAGGCTCAACATGCAATGTATTTCACACGCGTGCGATTTTTTTCATTTTCCAACACGTGTGCGGGAATGAAAATTGCCACAGATAACTATACCTATACTTAGTCCAAATTGGTTCAATGCCCTACAGTCGGAGGTGAATGTTTTTTTTTTATTTCGGCAAAGCAATAATGCGTCTATAAGGCGTAAATATTTTATGAATATTCAAATTGTGTTTATAAATAGAAGATCATAGATAAACATGATTATTTAAACCTAATATTTACTTTTATAAACAAATTAACATTTATTTGTGTTCTAAATTCAAAAACATAAAAAAAAAACTATTTTTTTATATGAGGCTGTTTAGCGGCTTCATACCTTTGCTTCTCCTTCAACCTGGCGAAAGCAAAGCGCGGGAAAAAAAGAAAATTAAAATCATAGTTACTATAATTCATGACAAAAATATTTTTCGTTCTTTTATTTTATTTCTTCAAAAGTGTATTGAAAAACGTCGTTTGATACACGTGGAGATTTGTTATTGCAGTTCTCCGCTCAAAAACACCCTCGCCTACGGCTCGGGAGTTAATTCCGCCTCGGGTTGGTCGTATCCTATGGAGAAGAACCGACAAGAATCTCTCCATGGTTACACTTTTAAAATGATTTGGTTTTACAATATTGTCATGTTAGAGCATTAGTACTTAAGGTGAATACTCTAGGGTAGCCCGCGAAATTCAAATTTTCTTACGTTTTTTGCAATTTGCAGGCCGTAGGTGTCAGGTTGTATGTTGAACAAAATATAATTCGCGGATGTAACACGTATGTAGTTACATTATAATCATTAAAATCATCAATACAACCCTCTAAAGTTCATGTAACTGTATTGAACGACCTTTTCATGAAATAGTCATCGAATACAGTTACATTAACTTAGAGGGTTATATTGATGATTTTAATGATTATAACACTGTAAGGCCATATTTGTTACGGCCGCGAGCCATATTTTGTTCAACTTACAGCTTGACACTGACCTGCGAATCGCAATAAACGTAAGAAAATTTGAATTCCGCGGGCCACCCTGGCGCATTCACCTTAAGTATGGGGGGACAGCATAGGTCCGACAATAAGTCGTTGCTTACTACACAAAAATCCTAAAACAAGATAAAAGGTTAACAAAAGTTAACACGCATCTAGTAATCTACTAGGCCTACACTGTTCCCGCATTCACAAAAGTAAGAAAATATTTTCATCATCATCTGCCTAGCCTTTTCCCAACTATGTTGGGGCTCGGCTCCCAGTCTTACTGGATGCAGCTGAATCCCTGTATTTTACATGGAGCGACTGCCTATCTGACCTCCACAACCCAGTTAGTACTAGGTAATATTATAAAAACACTAAATTAAACATGTGACACAAATATTATCATCAGTGCTGCATATTTTCTTGTAACTTTTTTCTTTCTTTCACTTAGAATTGCTACTCACTAGAGAGGTCCAATCGCACGCTAGTGCTTTTGATGCGAATATATGCGGATGCTTGCGACCGGACTTCTCGCTCCAGCAAATGTCGCCTTTTTACGAGACGGAATAAGATAGATAAACTCGAAAACGCTGATCCGTGCGTGCGTGCATTGATCTGATCTGACATTTATTTGTTTCTAATATTTTAATTATTTTTGTCATTGAATTAACTTTATTTCTTTATTATTCAATCAGTTGACTGTAAAATTGGCAAAAGTCTTGTTTAATGTTTTGTATCTAATAAGGGTCAATGACCTGAAATAAATGTTTTTTTTATTTTATTTGATTTGTCCCTACAGATTCATTGGGCCAAGAATCCATCCATACAATAAATACATACATCCATAAAACTTAATCTAAAATATGAATGGAGTATTTGCAACTATTAACAAGGCGTATCGTGATCATAGCGAGGTAACTATACATTCTTGAATAGTAAAGGTAGTTCTAAAATTGAACAGTCGAAGTCTGAAGTTCTTTATGAGACTGACTTTTCAAGTCCGAAAGGGCTCCCGTCAGCCCTGTTTCAACTAGACATCTCTACATTATTGTTGGATAAAGCGTCCCACGTCTTAAGGGCGTAGTATGGGTCTACCTGTATGTCAAATTTCATCGATATTATGGCGTGTGAAAGGATACAGACCGACCGACTTTTTAATAATTTAGAAATTATGAATTGGCATGGCATTGTGGTTTTTAAAATCGTCATTCGTCGTCATCAAAAACAACCACTACAGTTACTTCTTCTTCTTTAGGTTTTGATTCCCGCGACCTTCTCCAGGTCGATGGTCCATATTGTGGAGGCCCCTCTTAACGATTACCTTAGCAGCCGACCGTCTCGTTTGTTCGGCGAACTCCCCGTACACATGGTAACCACCGATAGAAATCCGTAAGGTTTTTTGGGACTTTAGGAGATGGTGTAAAACGAAACCCAAACATGTGGTGGTACCGGCAAAGAACGCTTTCCGATTTTGAGTGATAATACGCTAAGATTTTGACATTGCGCTTTGGTGAGCATTTGGGGTCTGGCGAACCCGTTTTCTGGTTTTCCGAAGAAAGGAGTTACACAATAGGCGAGACGACAAAAAAAACTAATTAGTCCATCAGTTAATTTTTTTTTTTTCTAGCCTTCTCTGTCCCAATCTTGGGCAAAGGCCTCCCTCCACTCCTTCCACTTCTTGCAAACCCGCGCGTCCTCCTTCCAGTTCGGACGGAACTTGTCCAGTTCGTCCCGCCATCTCCTTCGTGGCCTGCCGCGACCCCGCCTCACTGTGTCAGGGCACCAGTTTCCAGCAATTTTGGCCCACAGTTGGTCCGGCATACAACAGTTAGATTATCAAAAAATATTTGAACCGTGTTTTTTCTTTTGTTACGTAAACCAAAATTGACGAAGATACGACGCTTTTAAAATTCTCAATACGTCACGCCTAGGTATAATTTTTAGCTAGTTCTGACGTCACGCTCACGAGTTTTGTTGCGTTTTATCGTTTGTCAATATTCATTGATTTAAAAAAACAAAAAATACGTGTCTATTAATTTCCAATACTCTAACTGACAGACTAAATAGATTTGCAATTTTTTGTTACTGTCGTCATGCCTATTATGAAGGTGAGCATCGCGTTTTCGCACGACCTATAGAATATTACCTTTCTCTATCTTTCGCAAAGCTTTAGACACAGCGGGTGACGCACTGCTGCGTAACATGATACCTGCGCGTCATTACCGTTTTTACAACCGTCATGTATTGTTCACTACGGAAATGAAGTCAGTCCGATGATCGCGATAAGATAAGCCGGATGTTTCTTGACAAAAAAAAACTACAAATATAATGACTTTGCAGATTTGAGAATTGATAGCGTTATTTGATTAAAGAGGCATTGTGATTGTTTGTCTTTTGACGTACAATACAAAGGTCTTTTATTGAGCTTGTTTTTCGCACTAGTAGATAAGCTAGATGCAAAGTTCAGTAAGTATTTTTCCTGTTACATCTAGTCTTAGTTCACAGATTCCATTGCTATTTCTTAGGAACATAACATCACGTCTGTTATTCTCAAAGGGTTAGGCAGATGTGTACCTGACGACCCGATTGGCGCAGCGGTATTGAGACTGCCTTAGGATCTTAGGGTCCCGGGTTCGAATCCCGGTAGGGGCAAATGTTTGTGTGATGAGCATGGACATTTGTTTCCGAGTCATGGATGTTTATATTTATATTAAGTATGTATTTACAAAAGAAAAGTATCTATGTAGTATATCAACTATCTGGTGTCCACGACACAAGCCTCGTTGCTTATTGTGGCACTAGATGGCGCTGAGTGTAAAAATGTCCAGCGATATTTATTATTTTATTACCTTATAGTACACTCTCATTTCGTTATGTGAGCGTCTTGCCATCATTAACCTTATGAAATGTGACGATGTAAAGGTACAATCTGGTAATCTACTTATTTTGTCTCGAGCTCGACGCACGTAATATAATTATTCTGACAAACCATACCGAAACAGCTGAAAACCAGGAAATGACGAAACCAGTATGCCTAGGAGATATTTCTCGCCGGCATGTATGGCTTTACATGCCGTCGAGAAATATAATAAAATCTCTGGCACCAGGTTAGGTACTAACGACACGAAAAAGAAGGAAGAAGCTGAAAAGAAAATCCCCAACTTCGTCCCTGTAAATTTTCCATTACAAATTCGAGCTAACTGTCAACACAATACGGTTATCATTCGCATGCATCATTCATAAGCAGCAGGTGAGTTTCTCTTATCTTTGACCTCGGAAAACCTTGACCAAGAGAAGCCCGTTCATTGTGATGCATGACATCACATTTCCGTGAATAATTCAGAGCCAGTAATGTCGTTTCTAAAGATATTTTGCATGGGAAACGTTCATCGTTTGCTTTGATATAGTAATGTTATTTTATAGGTGTAACTATTTACTAATTAAATAGAAGTACGTCCAGCGCCATCTATCGAATTGTAGGCGAATTAACGTTGACATTGCATCTCCTTACCGTTTGAAGTACAGTAGCGATTTCGTAAAAATACGCAAGGTTCAATTATCTTATTATAACACAAATCTCACAGGCTTGAAATATTAGTCGTACGAAAATGAAAATAAAGAATGATGTTTCTGTTTATTGAACGGGGTTTTTTAACTTGAAATTTTAAAGCTTTAATTTATATGGGTATATCAGACCGACCAATGTTTGAGACGACTACGGCAGCGATACTGAAACTTTTGTTTTGTGACCCAATGTTAAATAATATGTTGCACTTATAACATTATTCAAAAAGTGGCCTTAAATTTCGGCGACTCTCTTTTTTAGGCCAAGTACACGGTCTGAGTCGATGCGACAACAGTTTGGCCGCTGAGAGATTTCGTTCCTGACAGGTCACGAGTATTAGTATTATTGGTGATGTTAGATAACTTATAGCTTAAATAACTTACCTATTATTACCCTATTTCCCTATTAACAAATAATATCATTAAAAACGATATCATTAAATCAAGTAACAATTAATGTTATAATTTCGCGCCAAATTTATTTACCAACTGACAGACGTCAGGAACGTATTCTCTCAGCGGCCAAACTGTAGTAAAACAACTTGCATCAACACGCGCGATTTTGTTTCGTAGTACCTTCACCGTCGCTCCGCAAGTCACGTCAACTTCTCTCATTTGTTTTACTGCAGTCGTGTGGCATTTGAAAGAGCAGCTCGTGGCTAATCGGTTAGATTGAACATCACTCCTTAAGGCCAAAAATGGCGAATCCGCCATGGTAGCCCGCGAAATTCAAATTTTGTTATGTTTAGAGGGTTGTTCAGATCATTTTTATGATTATAACTTAGTAACGCCATATTCGTTATGGTACGGAGTTATGTTTTAATCAACATTCAGCCTGATACTGACCGGCAAATTGAAATGAAACTTAAGAAATTTAGGTTTCGCGGGTTACCCTGGCGTTTCCACCTTAAGGTCTCATCACACACTTCCAAATTGCCGTATCAGGGGAATGCCCTTTTTTGCAAATTTACGGTTACTTTTAACTGGGTCTCGGAAGTATGCGGTTATAACCATGTTATAATGAAATCAGACGCTTTACTCTGGTGAAACGTTCATTTGTGTGACAGTTAATTTTGGTTTCAATTCCATAGCTGGCGTTTACGTTTCACTTTGAGGGAAATACACACATGAACGGGAAGTATCTGATTTCGGTATTAGACCTTATGTCTTAGAGGCTAGTACTCACAGTAGAGTGTCTCCAGAAATGTATGAGCGAGTGTATGTCTGTGTCCGGCGCGAGCAGCATGTAGTCCCGCCACTCGTCGTAGCTGATGGTGAGACTGCCATCCTGGTCCATCCTGCGGACAAACTGGATGAGTGAGGGAGACGACAGACATTGAAAGCTCCTTCTACTTCGAAAGTGAATAAGAAGACGTATTAATTTCTATAATTTACTAATACAAAAAAATGTACATAAAGTTTTAGAATAGTACCTAGTTACCAGATCATGGAAATGCACATTATGAATGAAGGCAATTAATTATTATTTTCATTTACGAAAGTAGATTTATATAGTCTGATATTAGAGTAGTTTTTAATCTTACAACAACTTTATTCAAATAATTTTAATAATGAAATTGAAAGTGATTTTTTTTACTTTGGTTTTATACACAACAACAAACAACATTTGGTTCATTAATTTGGGCTGTTGTATGTATACGAGTTTAAATGTTTGTAAACGCACCCACGATACAGGACAAACTCCTAGTGTGTGGGGCAACGTTTTATTGAAAAAACAAAGATAAGTGAAAATATCTTGAATCCCAGTGCTTTGTGTTATTCGTGCAGTGTTCCATACAAAGTGCACATGCATTGTGCATTTGTGCAATGTACTTTATAAACATAAAAGTTTGCAATATTTGGGACATTCACATTGAGGACCTAACGCCCTAGCCTTATCATCACAAAAACTATTTGATATTGTACCTATATCCTTTTTTTTTTTTTTTTAGAATGGGAAATCATCAAATGACTCCTCCCGCTCTGGGCGGAGCAGGAGGGAGAGTCAGATTTTTACTGACTAAAACCCATCCATGTTCCTTCATCGCCCTTTGTGTTCCGGGGCCACGGTATCTCTTCCGAATAGTCCCGCAGCCCCGGCAGGCTTCGGCCCTTGCACTTGCACTTCTTGCTTGTGGAACACTCCTGCGCCGTCGACACGGCCTGTCGTCATGAGACGGACGGACGGCGAGCTAGCCCATAGCTCCCCGTCCACAGGCCCGCGCCTACGGTGGCCGGAAGCCACCACGTGGCCCCCAACGCCCGGGGCGTCTCCCGCGGCGGCCGGGACGTGTGGATCTCTCCCTGTCCCATTCCGCCACCTCCTTCGCTAGCATGACAGCTTCGCAGAAGGAGGTGACGGCGTCCCATTCCGTCTCGCTCCGGACCATGGCACGAACCAGGGCCGGAAGCGAGAGGTCGCCGCCGCCGGGGCACACCTCCACAGTGTTTGTACCTATATCCTCAGGCCTTTAATTCCCCGAACGGTTAAGCAGTTTGCTGTCCAGCAAATTGCAAAAAACCTCAGATAATTAGAATTTCGCAAAGTGGAGACGTGTGGAGCGGAGATGAAAAAGGCGGGAATCGACTAGTCATATTGGTTTCACATCGCGTCTCTCGTCGCTGTGGGACTGGTCGAATCTGGCACGTCTTCTCTCCGCTCTTCAGTATTGGTGGATACTGGGACCGGGACCTAGCATCCACGCGAGTGGAGTCGCCGTCTTAGCTACACAATTTAATCAAAATTAAAACATATCAATTCGCTTGTAATCCACGGCATTTCGCCAGTTACGTTTAAGTCCCATGTAATAGGGGGCGAGCCTATTGCCATCGATCGGGCACAAATCCCAACTACGTGGCTGCTACTGAGAAATTCCTGATGGAAAAAATAACACTTTGCAGGACCTGGGAATCGATTCCAGGACCAGGTGCTCAGTAGTCGCGCTTGCAACCACTAGACCAAATTAAAATGCGCCATTAATGTGTTGTTAATTATTACCAACAATTTAATATGACAAATATGACGCTTCAACGAACACGTCATATTTTTAAATACTAAATATTATGATAATATTTTATTTAACAAAAATGGTTTCCTTAATTTAACTATTTGAGAGGAATTAGTGTCTATATTCAAATGATATTCTTATTTATGTGCAAGAACATTCAAAGCCTGTGTGTTCTTAAATTTAGTATTTGTACATAACTCTGCATTGTTTTTGTGCTCAAGGCCCATCTACAATACATGTGTACTATTAGCAACACAAATAGCCAAATGACATGAAATTAGAGTCTAAATGTTCGTGTGTTTATATACATGAGAGTACCAATTTAGCCCTAAAGTTCAGAATTACTCGTAACATTTCATTAGAGCGATGATATCAAATCGTTTTAACTAATTTTTGATGATAGAAATCTAAATATTCCAGGTGGCCTAACATCACCATCGTGATCATACTCCTGCTCTTATACCAATTCATTTGTGGTCGGCGCAGTATGTCTTCTTCTTCCATACTTCTCGTTACCTCATCAGACACAAACGTAAGGAGATGTCAACACCAAAATGCGCGCACACTGTCTATTTGTATCGGTGTAAACGAGAGCGAGAGAGTTACTGGCGGCCAGGTTTTAGAAGAAAATAATTAATAAATAATGAAATTCAAAAAAAGTGTGGATTATTTGTGAAATATGACTCGTAGCGGTTTAGGTATGAATATGCTGACTTCATGTTTCTAATTGCAGACCGTCGTCGTACGTCAAAAAAATAAAGACATAGAACCGTTTAATGATAATTTTAAGACCACTCTTTGCAATTATTTTCTATCGAGCCGATTACGTCCAATTATGTATCGTGTCCATCCACGGTCCTTGACATATGATTTGAATTTTTTGATGTTCTAGAACAGTATTTCTTAAAAAAAAACCTGCTTAAATAACATCAATTAGGTGTTTACAGCCCCTTAATAATACTCAAAATCAAAGCATTTATTTTAAGTAAGCCAGTTACAGGCATTTTTGAATTGTCGAAACAAAGATGAAAATTAAATGTAGCTACAGTCACAAGACATAAAATCAGTGAAAGTACTATAGTTACTGTTTTAAGACGTCATGAAAGCCACTGTTGGGTCTTTTAAAAATCCCTCTTAAGGAGGATTTTCATAAACGTAGGCGCGACTATCCCCTAGAATGACCTATAAACTATCGTTAAGTATTTAAAACCTACTTCTAACTTTGCCGACGTTTTAAAATCGATCAAGATGTTTATTTATTTACGACTCGATTAGGGGCGCCATCGAGCATCTAGGTCAAGTGAAGCCACAACTAGAAATGGACGATAAATGCCATTTATTTATTTAATACTACAGAGGAACTTAGCGAACTAAAGGGCCACATCTTTCTAAACTTAGAAGCAAGATTAGTAGTTAGTATTTCAAGGTACAAAAGGAAAAAATTGTAAAGTAAAATATTTTTGCCTGTGAATAACTACAAGCAATACATTATGTAACTTAATGCATTAATTTGTTATTTGAAAAGTCTATTGCGCGTTGTAACTTTCGCATTGATTATCTTCTCCAACTACAGTCCAGTTTGAAGGATAATTTGACTAATTCCCGTTTTTACAACCACTAGGCACTACTTGCATAATTGGCCTAATATTACTGCACTGTTGTAATTTCGTTACTGAGAGTGCGCTTTTACTAGGGTAGTCCCAAAAGTACCCGGCCTGACGTATACATTTATGGCGGTTTTTGTTTGAAAATAATGTCTTTAGTAGAGATTACCAACATTATAAAACATAAACCTAGACTTTCAAGCCGCCTTATTATTTGCTTCGCGCTCATCAAATAGTGAACACTGTCACTGAATTTTTAACATGGAGAAAATTGATCACAGTTGCGTGCCTGCGGGATACAAAATTGTTATCTAAAAGACTTCTGTCTGATCAATATCAAAGCCGAGTTTGAATCTACTCCGGAGTCTCCTCCTTCATTTACCACAATAAAATATTGGATGGCCGAGTAAACCAAGGCTGTATGTGCTACTAAGATGAACATTGTATATGAAAATCTACATCGATTTAAAAGTGGACCAAGTTCAGGAATAAGTAAAACAAACTGTAATTTTTCGTGTTGGGTATTTTTGGGTCTACCCTCGTATACAAGGTGTCGTTTTGCATCCTGGTCAAACAGTGTGCCACAGACCATTAAACTGAACAACTTTCTCTATGGGACCACCATCGTAATCGTAAAAAAAATATCAGCTGTCGCATACATTTAGTCGAGTAGGTATTGGGATTTTGTATGGGGCCGTTGATTATTTTTCCGCGATTACGATTGTGGTTCCATGGAGAAAGTTGTTCAGTATAATGGTCTGTAGCACACCCTTGAATTTGACCAGGATGCAAAGCGACACATTGTATAGGCATTCAATTAGGTGTCACAAGTGTTAGCAAAAACGGACATACATGTCTAAACTACATAGAGAAAGAAGGTATACAGGGTGGAAGAGACATTGACGCACAAACGGCAAAATATAAATTTCTAAGCGGGGGGGGGGGGTTCGGTGTGACGCTGATGTGCTGAACACCTTTGTGTCGTCGATGTCCCTTGCACCCTGTATAAAATGTAAGAGCTGTGCCTATACTATACTACGGAAACAACATTATTTCCGTGTGTGACGCAAGCATTTGCCTAATTTTTAGGAGTTTACATCCTGAGGTTGCCCTGTTTACCGACTCTGTCTCTCAGAAAAGGAATCCCTGCTCACGATGCCTTTTTTACTACATTTCACGGTAGAGCATTGAGATAAAGACAAAAATACAACAATTACTGCAATGTGATTCTAGAACATACGGTAAGATATCAATCTTTTGACCGCCGTGTGAACAGTGCCCACCAAAGCTTAGTTCTTTTGTTTTGTTTGTGTGATGACTTCAAACACAACCGATCGTGGAGCTCCTTGCGTGGAATTGGGAGCTAAAAATTCAGGAATGAGAATTGCCTCTATTTTGCATAAAAATGTATGGTTAAATTACTTTGCAAGTTCGTACGTCCATGCAAGACTCCCTGTTACCATGCACGAGAAAAGGTACATGTATATTTGCGAAAGAAAAATAAAGAACAGAATACCACTGCAACATTCTTTTCCCCATATACACATCGCTGGCCTTGAAAATGGAGAATACCCAGACTTTAATGTTTTGTTGCAAAAAATATCTGCATGTGCCATTGAGCCGGTTATTAGTTTAACTAAAATTAGCGCATTAAGGAGTACTAACACACACGCTTGAAACACGAATGCGGAACGAGGCTAGGTCTAATTTTAGTGTTAAGTAAGTAACGCATGGGCGACATTTTCGTAAACGCGGCTGAACTAGATCTACGTTTTCTGCGATGAAGATGTGGCCCTTTACATTATCAATACAAGATAGCGAACAATTTAGCTGATAACTAAGACGAAAATAAATAAACAAACAACTTTTTTTTTATAATAGACACAAGACAGAAGAAATTAAGAAAATGCCTACCTACTTTCGCGAATTTGATATTTACGCAGCGTAATGTAATAAAGCAATTGTGATTTATGTTGTTCGTATGATTTCTGAATAGTTGTATAGTATAAAAATACAAACGGCTTGGATTATGAAAATTACATTTTCAAACTCAAGACATTACCCGTCAAAAAAGAATTCGTCCAAGCAGTTTGTGTTCACATTTAAATAGAACAGTCAAAATAATTATGTCATTGGTTGAAAAAAAAATGGAAAATCCGTCACATTCGATATTCAAATGACACAATTCAACGATTGTCATAAGTCTGTCGAAGGATGGTCGAAGGTCAGTAATTTATAAAACTTAAATAATCTTTAATGTTTTGAACTTAGCGTATAATATGTTTAGCAAGTCTAAGCCATTTACTACCTTGTGGATTTTCGACTTACCACCAGAACAATGGCCAAACAGCTTTTCTGAAACATTTATTTAATGTTTTTTTTTACTTGTTTTGTTTCCTGGCCTTGTGCATTTAGTTTTTTGTTACAAAAGCATATTATTTAGATCGTTTTAATAATAAATAAGCACTAGGGATATATCTAAAACAAAAGATATTGGGCAATCGCTATCGCAAACAATAAAAATCTAAAAATAATAATGCTCAATAGTTGTAATCGCTGTGCTTTTAAATCGTGTTAACAGATCGCCTTCACATAACATTTTACCTTTTAAGTAAGTTAGTAGCTTCACTTTTTCCAACCACGATACCCATATCCTGAAACGCGCATATAAGTTCCTCCAGATCCACTTTTCCTGGAAAAGAACAGAATGTCTAATAAGAAAACACCATAAATACTTATAACATTTTTACATTGGTGGTTGCCAATTCTAAGATAAGTGAGGCGTGCTGTTCCCGCAATAGCAAAATAATTATACGTCCGATTTTGCCACCCGGCCTCTGCGGAAGCAGTTCAACCCAAACATTTGTATTACCATTGCGGCTTTCATAAAAACTGATGATATTTTTGTATGATTGTTTTACATACACAACACATGTTTAGAACCTAATTATATTTTGGAAGGAAACTGTAAGACCAAGTCTATAGTTGCTGCCAGTTAAGATCGCAATAGCGGTCATTGCCCTTTCCCTAATATTTCTTCCTACGAAACAAAACAAATGAACCATGTATCGTTTTTCATTAGAAAAAATCTTGAAGATCACGATAGATGACGATTCAAGACTTGAACAGGCTTATTTTTGGATTTCATAGTTAAGAACTTTAATAAATGTAGGTCGATCAATGAATGCTTTTGCAATCATAACTGGCACCAACTATAGTCACATAAGCTATTAATATCTGTAAGATCTCAAAATTGAGATTAGCAACAGTTTTTATACATCCATTGTTATGAAAGCTATTGAGGTAAATAACGGAAACCATATGTTTAGACTACGTAATCATTGGAGCCCGTCGCATAAACTAAGGCGTCGACATAACATCGGGCGTCATAGTCTGTTAACATTGATGGTTGTTACGTGCATGTGTAGTCAGCGTTGTACTACTCGCCGTAACTAATTCAAGAATTCAGAAAACAATATGGTACGAAGACTTGGACATCTGATCTCACCGTAGAAGGCTATGTGCCATAAATAAATAATTGTGTATTATTTACTGAAATATTCTAGCTTATTTAAATGAGCCACGCGTGCATATTTCATTCTGTGAATATTGCTCATTTCGCATGCAAAATAATTATGCAATGTATTTTAATCTATCTTATTAATGAACGGACAAATGCCACGCATACATTTTGTCTACGGAGTGTACAAAAAGAAAATCAAAATGGCTGTAGAATCACTACTGCCGCACCACCCGGAATGGGCACTCTTCCAAATGAAAAATCGACTACTGCGTCGCAGTTTTCGATGTCCATAAATTGCTGAAGTTACAGAAACTAGAGAACTGTCTGCAGTCACGCTTGAACAAACAAGAGACTGTTATACAGTCGTCCAGAATTAGAAACATTATTCATGAACAACTAGACGAAATAGTCGAACGATCAATAAACTTTAATGCCGTACATTTGGAACTGGGCACAATACAGAAATAGACTCAGCTGATTTTTTAAAATCTGTACTAATTGTTTTCGTAAATTGGAAAAACTCGTGAAAGAAATTCTCCGAGACAAAATATCAATGAGAATCCATACAGTCGTCGAAGGCTGAAGCCTTAGGGCGCGCTACGTCATCTAACTTTTACATAGAAATAAACGTTAATATGGACCTAGCGATCGCCGATCGTCTGTGCATTGCGTAAACTACTGACGTTGGCCGAGAAATGTCAATGTTAACGAGCGGAGATAACGACTCGATTATCGTCGCACTGAATCAACCTACCCCTCCTTGTCAACGTTTCCTTGCAAAATGATGACTTTTGAATAGATTGCTACTATGTAACCATAGATAACACCCTGCAGCTGCTCGACGTCCAGACGCAACGAAGTTTTTGAATTTTCAAAATGAGTAGAATAGGCAATGTCAGTAAATTACGCAATCACCCAACTGAATCGGACTTTTTCGGTAAAGAAGTACTGATAGTGGCTTATATCAAATTGAAGAAAGAGCTGAACAAAGTGTGACTGCGTGATATTTACCATCTTGGTTCTTGTCGAGATGAGAGAATTGGAGCCTAAGGTTCTTTTCATGTTCACGCACGAAGTGGATGAATTCCGATAAGGTGACGTCACCGCCCTCTTTCCAGCCAGGTTTGGCCAGGAATTTCTGAAAAATAATGAATATGGAGGTTAGTGTTGGTGTTACGAAGTTACGTAACCGGTAATAAAAAGTTATGCGTTCAAAGATAAAAGGACGTGAGTTGACGAGACGTATCGGACATATTATATAGGTGGCATTATCAAGAACGGCTAGAAACTCGACGCTGCTATTCACCTGATACAGAAACATGAATATTTTCCCATACATACTTAGTTGCTTAACACAGCAGTTACGGGAAGTTATCTCGCTTATTTCAAGCTAACCGCAGTGACACGTAATCCGTGCAAAATATAAATACCTAAGCTGCAGCATTAATGGAGCTATGTTCTAACAAATAACAATGTATTTTATTAGGCCCGTCAATACGGAAGACTGTCGGCTAACGTATTTTATGCAAATACGACTAAGTTTGTAACTGTAAGAGTGTGAGCAAATAAGATATTATATCGATCTCTGAAGGTCAGGCGGAAAACACTACTACAAAAGGCCAGTATCGGGGCAAAACAGAGAGAATGGTGGCAAGATAAGAGCAGAACTGAGAATCTAACCAGGTCTTAGTGACCTAAGCTGGCCATTGCTTTTTTATTCTCAGCAACATATCTGCCAATGGTACTGGTAATCTCGCGACTCATGCCAAAAATCTGCTAGCTATCGTTTACTTGAGCTGACAGATGCTATAAACTAATAAAATCGGCAAGGTTACTAGGACACAATGAGCTTTGTGTGAATCACATCGTTACATCATCACGTACATACATCAGTATGGGGAAGCTGTTTGAAGCTAAATAGGGCATCGTTGTAGGTAGAACAATTAATACTATTGTTTGTGTATTACATGTAAATCGAATCGTAAGGGCGTGAACAGGAGGGAAACTTCGAGACTCCTACATATTTATGTGTCCCCACCCTGAGGGCGCTGACGGGAGTAATCCGCATTACTAGGCCTACGCCTTTTGTCTGTGAAAGTTACTAACTACCTGAAACTGTCTAATGATTGTTACATAAGTCTGTGTCATGGTTAATAATATACTATATAAAGCTTTATATTATATAAAAACGAAAGACGCGAGAACTCGAAAAATACACCTTTCTTCAGCTTTTTTAGGGTCCCTAATACTAAGACTCCACCGTCTGTCTGTCATCAGGCTGTATCTCATGAACCGTGATAGCTAGACAGTTGAAAATTTCACAGATGATGTATTTCTGTGGCCGCTATAACAAAAAAATTACTAAAAGGGAATAAAATAAATATTTAAGTGGGGCTCCCCTACAACGGAACACGGAAACTTTCATGCGTGAGTCTGACCCGGTTTTTTTTTGTTACTGCTCTATCTTATGCTGCAGAACCTTTAGTCCGGGAAATTAGATCTTCCATTTTAACACAACAATGTAAGTGATTGCTATTTCAATTTAAAATCGGTTTTTTGTTCAGGCTTCAGAGGTGCATGTTAATATCTGAGGTAGATCGTCATTGTCACATTAAGTACAAAATATGGCGTGTGTACTTACAGAGTAATTGGACAGTTATGGACAAATGTTTACAATTTATGTGACATTAATTGCATCAATATTATTTTATATCAGTATCTGTTGATGTTTATATTTTGTTCTAACATGTTTCTAATACGAACTAGGGGCAGGTACATTATGAATGTATTATGAGAATGACTAGACCTTGAAACGGGAAGTTCAATTTAAACATTAATTAGTGTTTGCTTTCACAACAAAATTGTAACAACAGTTACACATTCAAATGGTTTTGTAATATTAATAATATTTAATATGACTGTAAGTAAATAATTAAATCTTGTGAAAAAAAACTTAATTGAGCTTTAGATTGTGTAAGTTACGGGAATACATTATGAACACATTGGACACCGTGCCTCTAGAAGTATGGTGTTCAAAAACAATTGCTATTCTGGTATTTCAATTATTGTTACCAGGTGATAATGATTATGATAATAATGATTGTTATCTTATGGGAAAGGGGATATATTTGAATTTTAGCGATGATTGAGTTGGCAGTTTTTCTTGGTGATTTTTCTGACTCACCATATTCTGTTTACCTTTGATCAAGAATGTTACTTTTTCAATTTCTGATCTGCTTAAAAGACACCAGAATCTGTTTTCTCCTACTTTAATTTTCAGTTGTGATGATGGCGAGACTTAAGAACTCTTTGACATAGTTTTATAAAATGTATATTTGTACCAAAATTAGTTTTGTTTCTAAAAGGTAATTTAGTTTGATGTTTCAAAAAGAGATTATAAACCATAAATGCCATAATATGAGATTCAGTGATAAGAAAATCAAAGTATAATGCTGCTGATATCTCTAATTATATAGAAACGATCTCTTTTAAGTGTCAGAGGTTCAGTTTCCAGGAAAAAGTAAAAAAGCACTTCCCTTCTGATAAAGATCTACACATTTATTGTTATTAAAATGTCTAGAACAATCAGATAAATATAATGTAATTCATGAAATTCAACTTTAGAAAATATTTCTTTTATAAACCAGTGATGAGGAGAAATTATCTATTGTCATCACACTCATGAGCATAAATCTTGACACAAGATAATTTTATCAGTGATTTATCGTGTTTTTACCATTACTTTTTTCAAATTTAGAACATCTTTATGCGCACTGTAGTCTAGGAGAGCACTTAGGCTTAAATAATATCATGAAAAAATATAACTTGAAATGAGGGTCTTGACAAATTATTATTCAACTTCATACAAAACTGATCCATTTTTGTAGAATGTACTGTTAACTTTCATGCTAAAGTTTAAGAATAGGTAAAGCGGTAAAACATTCGAATTTAGAGTACAAAACAAAAGTAGGTGTCGACTTTCTAGGTTTTTTACCTATTGAAAGAAAAATGTGCTCCATGAAGTTTTTGACATGAAACAGCAGATTTATTACGGCTTACGTGTCGACAGGTAATCAAACACACCGTCGGAAGGTGAAACCGTTAGAACAAAAATTATAGGAAATGTCTAATTCTAACCTCTGCATAACTGCGGTTGATGTGCGGAGCCAGTTCCTTGAGGGCGGCGGACAGGTCGTGGATGTCGATCCTCCCATTTCCATCGGTGTCTAATTTAGAAAACAATTTCTCTAGCCTTTCTTCGTCTTCTTTTGGTATTTCCTCTAGTTGCAACGGTGGATGACACTGAACCATGGTTCCTGGAGTCTACGTAAGTACTGCTTGATAAATAACAAGTTAATATAATTTCATACGGGTAAGTAGAGGCGAACATAACTCTAGGCTAAACTGTTAACGTAACAGAAATCATTTTTAAAGGAAAAAGTGAACTCGTTTTCCATCCAGTAGTTATTTGACAGCAACTTGCTGCCGCACTGCTGCACACATACACACACTTACATTACATGCACTCAATAGAGAACGAATACTACCAAAGCGTGCCGTCTCCGTGTCCTACTATTCGACAACAGATCTTTATAGTTCACATGAACAACGAAAAATCAACCTTATGACTTATATAATAAAACTTAGCTAAAGTGAAGATTCGTTTTATACTATCTGTCATTATTCATGTGAGCTCCATTTTTTTAAAGTTATCTAAAACTTGGATAAGCGCCATCTGTGCTTTGTATTCTAAGATCTTACAAACAACGAAATTACGATTCAGTCTAAAGCAATTCAGTCTAATTCAAAAGCAAACTATAAAATAAAATGTTTTTATATTGCTTTTGTTTGGAAACTTTTAGACAGTGATGACTTTTGCAATTATTATAAGCCCACCATACTATTCCCAAAACACTGTAACTCCTGAAATTGCAATTAATATAAGTACATACCTAGGCAATTTAGTTTCTTATCAAAATGTTAAAATGACAACCATGATCGTGTGTGTTAATGAAAAATGTATTATCACACACTTATACCTAATTTCCCGCATTTTCTTTTAAAACCACTGAATGTGGAAAAAATGGCAACATCGGCCATCTCATTTTTTTTACTGCTTTATAAAAGTTAGTAGCATAGAAGATTGATTGTAGCAGCTTCAACTGCTTGTTCCAACAGTAATTACAACAAAAATTCCTGGTACAGCCGCGATATTGAAATGGGTTTAGTCGGTTACTTCGATTCTAAATAAATAGATGTCACTAGCGCCACTTGGAAACAATGCCATCAAAGGTTCTAAATTGCAGCTAAAGATGGCGATGTAGACGCGCCACAATTTAGATGCGGTGATGGTCGACGGTCGTATAATAATAAAGTTCAATTATGATTTATGAACATAAAAACCATCATCATCTGCCTTGCCTTTTCCCAACTGTTTTGGGGTCGGTCCAGTCTAACCGGATGCAGCTGAATACCAGTATTTTACATGGAGCGACAACCTATCTAACCACCACAGCCCAGTTAGTAGGTACTGGTCAGTACCAGTACTAACTGGGCTGTGAGTCTGACAACCAGTCTTACCAAGGGGTATTACCCAGAGGTAATACTCATAAATACTAAATACTCACTCTACTAAATACTCACTAATACCCCTTGGTAAGACTGGTTGTCAGACTTTCGGGCCACTGTCTACCTGTAACGACTGTCAAAGATCTACAAATGACAGGCGGGGGCCGAAATTCATTACGCAACCGCAGCGCGGGTTGGTGAATCTCACACGGCACATACCTACCACATAAGCGGACTACAATAAGAATATTCTCCATTTTGAAAAGTTCCCACCAATCTAGGGTTGCCATCTCTAGAATTTGGCAACCAGGACAAGACGCGTGAAAACCCCGGATTTTAGAGCCCAGAACCCGGACATGTCAACAGATTTATTTTATAATTATATTCAGTATAATAAAAAACAGTTAAAAATGTCATAAATTACCTTTTTACTTATTTTCACACTAATTTCAGATTAAATTTTGTCATCTTTTATCATCATTTTAATAGTACCTAACAAAACAGAATCCTAATACAGTTTGTTACAAATTGTTTTAATAATCAGTTAGAATTTTTATTCTTAAAATAAAACACAAATTATTAATATTCGCAATAGGCGAGACGACAAAAAAAAACTAATTTGTCCGTCAGTTGGATTATCAAAAAATATTTGACTCGTGTTTTTTCTTTTGTTACGTAAACCAAAATTGACTAAGATAAAAAAACTCACTACTAGGTACTACTACTTAGGCTTTTAAAATTCTCAATACGTCACACCTAGGTATAATTTTTAGCTAATTCTGACGTCACGAGCCCCCACTCCCGAGTGTGGATGCCTTTTATCTTTTGTCAATATTCATTGATTTACAAAAACAAAAAAGACGTGTCCATTAATTTCCAATACTCTAACTGACAGATTAAATAGATTTGCAATTTTTTGATACTGTCGTCATGCTGAATTTAGCGAGTCGGTTCGTCGGTTGATCGCGGCGTGCGGGCACAGAGCGTGTGTCGCGGGTGGTCTAACTTTAAATTTTTAAACCCGGACTACAGATGAAGCCCCCGCGGACGCTCCCCGGATGCCCTCTAAACTAGGACAAATCCGGGGAAAACCGGACGGATGGCAACCCTACCACCAATCCCACCACAACGTCATTAGCTTCTAATTTCTAAAGATTTTTTTTTTTGTTAGTCTACCCCACAATTATTATTGTGGCTTTTAAGACAGCCTGAATTCTCTATATTTTATCATATTACTTTGGTCGCCGATTAGGATTTGAAATAAATAGGTACCTAACATTAGGTTGATACAGAATTCGCAGGTGAATGCAATCATACCATTACCTTAACTAACTGCACCTCTTCGGTCTAACCCTACTGCTGAGCCCGAGTTGATGACGTAGGTACTGAGTTTAATTCCCGGGTTGGGCAGTGTTATTGGGTTTTTCAACGAGGAATTTCTAAGTACCTAGTCTGGAGTCTGATATTTGCCAGGTTAATGACAATAGACTCGCCTTCATTCTCTTCCTTTATGGAACTTTAAACTTAACTGGCAAAATGTTGCTGCACTATGGTACACAGGTAATACAGGTGTACCCTCCTACGCCAGTAACTATCCCTTCGACGGTTACAGGGGTGATGATGTTGTCAACTTGCCATACAATATTTTTCAATTATCAGAAAAGCTCTCCGAACGTGTCAGTATCATTGTTAATTGCTCTAATTTAGTTCAGGTAATATAAAACCCTTCATTTGAAAACATACTTATTTCAAAATGTAAAAGTCGCAGATATTATCAACGACTGAATAATGTCTATTTGTTGCAAGAGCGATTTCTGAGCATTGGGGTTCCGGGTTTGATTGCCAGATCGTGCACAAGTGCCAGGGGGTCTACTCTCTAAGTCCGTCAACGAAGATACGGGGCCCGTCCTAAAGTAGTTATTATACTTACTTTGAAATGAACCTACTCCCTAATATTTTCGAATTCATGAGTTTTGAAAACACATCGGTAGTAAGGACAGTAGATGACCAATCGAGTTGTCATACATTTTTAGTTCGAGCTCCTAACGAATCGTATGTCCGTAACTTCCGTAAGTGATACGGAGAAAGAAACGCCCGTAACTTCGGCCGAAACTACGGGTTTCGTGCTTAGAGAGTAGACCCCATCCCCCAGGTCCGCAGCTACCGCCACGCGCCCTATCAGGCGAATCAATGATACGGGGCCCCGGACATCAGCGCTTATAAGCAAAAATAACTCACTGATGGCAAACTGAAACACTAGGTACCTTCAATATGGAGAGACTAAAAAATAGTACACGTATAGGGCCGCTCTTCGGAGGTGAGCGCCGGGGCACGTCTGGAGCTGTCGCTGGACGTGACAGCATACGGGCCGTCAGTGGCTCTCTGCTGCAGAGCAGGCGGGCGATTGTCGGGGGACCCGAAGGGACTACTGCCGAACAACGGGGTGGGGTACGTAGTAGATACAGATGATGCTTTGGGGAGTAGGGCTACTACGCCCTTTGACCACTCCTCCAGCTCGTCTAGGGGGACCATTCAAGAGTTAAATGAAGATAGAAGGAAAAAATGGTCGACAGAGGAATTGAAGGAATTAATGTATTGCTTGCACTCGAAGAAGTAGAAGAAGGAGATAGGGGGAAATGAATATCTTTTTTCCTGCGGGACGCAGGAGAGACGGACGCAAGGTAGAGTATCGGAAAACCGAAAAAGAGATATTGTAATATTAGTATTAATAATTGTCTGTTATACAAAACAAGGACAGGATAAGTTCTCTAATAGGTCATTCTATTTAAGGTAGGCACAGCAAGGCGTGTCTTCTTTCATACTTCTCCAATACTTATAGTTTCACCAGTCCTCTAGCTCCTTTCTCGCCATATCACCATAGCCCGTTCATCGTTTGTGTTCTGAGGTCTTCCTCTACTCTTACCTGTAGCCATCCACATTCATACTCAAAACTTTCCTCACGACATTTTCCTTACCGCACATACCTCCGCATCACATATAGATACCATTGCCATGACAAGCGATGAATAAGTTACTGCGTTGTACTTACATACGTTTTGTGTTAAACGTGAACGTGATCCTGATCACGTTACACGAAACTATCATTACCTACGTAATTATGTAAGTATGATTTACTTACTAGGTAATATCTACCTACCGAGTTCTCTAAGCAATCGCACCTTTTCCTAACTATGTTGGGGTCGGCTTCCAGCTGAATACCTAATCAGTACCTACCTACATACCTACAATATTACATGGAGTGACCCATCCCTATCCCCTCCCCAACCCAGTTAGTGTCATCTTCCTGCCCTTGTCCCATGTTACCTGGGTAGGTGCCTTTGATTTTTATCAGTAAGCCATGGTAAGACTAATTGTCAGACTCTATCTACTATAATACAATTTGCCTGGTCTAACTTGCTTATAAAGTACCTTTTCATCCCACCATCTCGGAAAGAGTATTTTTAATCTTCAATATCTGAATGGAAAAGCCGTTTTTATTCTCTAGAGGATAAAGTAAATTGAATTTAGAACATCGTGTGCACTAAGTTTGTGAATTAAAAAAAACGTTAAACCTATTTACTGCTACCTCTATGGTGCCGAATATATCATACAACTTTTTTTTAATTTGTTAAAAACTCAGACTCGGAACCTTCTTGGTGTTCTTTTTTCAGTTTGCTTTGTACGCGGTTCTTTACGCGGCATTTTTTCACGTCATTGTTAAACCTTATATTAAAAACAAGAAACTTGAAAACAAGTGAAAAAAACTAAAATGAGTGATTCTATAGCGACGAGGAAGTTTGCTTGACGCCAACAGAATTGACTGAAACTGTTAATAATGCGCAAATGAGCTTTCTCCCTCAACAATCACGCGAGAAGTATTTAAAACAGTACGATATGTTCAACACGTGGCGACTAGCAAAAGGAGCCAAAACTTTCTCAGAAAACGTTTTGCTGGCATATTTTATAGAATTATCTGAGAACAAGAAAGCAAGCACTCTATGGAGTACGTATTCGATGCTAAAAGCAACAATAAAGATAAAAAAAGACAAACATATCGATACCTATCCTAAATTAGTGGCATTTTCAAAAAGAGCCTCATCTGGTCACCAATCAACCAAAAAAATCGAAGGTTTTCACAGTATCTGATATTGAAAAGTTTCTTAACGAAGCACCCGATTCCGTATATTTGGCGGCAAAAGTAAGTCAGTTGCACATTCAGTATCTACTTAAGTATATTAATCTCAATTAAATAGTATACTTAGTAGATGTTGATAGGCATAATTATGCGTTCATATCAATTTTATTCATTTATCTACTACAATACTCTTTACGTTACAGGTTGTTCTTATTATTGGAATAAACGGAGCATGTCGAACTAATGAACTAACACAACTTAATGTCAAAAACATTGAGAAACATTCAGATGACTTACTATTAATTAATTTAGTAGTTGCCGGTTTTCAGCAAGGTGTTTGAAAAGATAATGCTCAATCAAATGCTTAACCATTTTAACAACAATAAAATATTGCACGAGCAACAGTATGGTTTCACCAAAGGACGTTGTACAACTGACGCCGGTGTCACTTTATTAAAACACATATTTACTGCGTGGGAAGAGGCACAAGATGCCATAGGAATCTTCTGTGACCTTTCGAAGGCATTTGATTGCGTAAATCACGAAACCCTGATCTTGAAACTTGAGCATTACGGTTTAGGTAAACTTGCGCTTAGTTTAGTAAAATCGTATTTGAATGATAGACAGCAGCAGGTACAAATAAATGGTGTCAATTCAATGGGTTTAAAAGTATAATGGGTGTACCACAAGGTTCGATATTGGGTCCCTTCCTCTTTTTAGTATATATTAATGACCTACCTCGTTTATTTAACAACCATCCGCATATGGTGTTGTTTGCTGACGATACTTCTTTAATATTTAGGATAAACAGACGTGCGACTGATCTTGACGACGTAAATAACGCCCTACTGCAGGTCCATAATTGGTTTACCGCTAATAATTTAGTACTAAATGGGAAAAAAACTAAGTGCATTAGATTTGCTCTACCAAATGTCAAAAGTAATGATTGTGACATAATATTGAATCAAGAGAAACTAGAATTTGTCGATAAAACGGTTTTCTTGGGAATCACGCTCGACTCAAGGTTACAATGGGGTCCTCATTTAACATCTCTTGCAGGACGGCTGAGTTCAGCTGCATATGCTGTTAGAAAAATCCGTCAATTTACTGATATTGATACTTTTGCTGATGCTAGATGCTTTTTTTTGTATTTTCGACATTCAAAAGTGCCGTAATGGTCTAATTGAAATAAATGATTTGAGTTTGAGTTTGAGTTTGAGTTTACCTAATACAAAGACAAAAAGAGACCGCAACTTCGTCATTCGCAAGGAATACGTAACGATTGTTGAGAAATATCAAGCCTTACGCCCGCCTAACACTCCAATCAATCGATTTTTTCTACAGTATCGCAATGGAAAGTGTGTTAGACAGCCTATGGGTACTAATAAAATTGGCAGTATCCCACGAGAAATAGCAACATTTCTTGAACTTCCAGAACCCCTGTTGTACACGGGTCATTGTTTCCGACGAACTTCAGCCACACTTTTGGCTGATTCCGGAGCTGATCTCCTGTCCCTTAAGCGCCACGGAGGCTGGAAGTCCAATGCAGTTGTAGAGGGATACATAGAGGATTCCATCCAAAATAAGTCTAAAATATGTGAAGGCATCGTAGGAGCCATTACACTGAAAGAGCCTCAATCGGATCCTTGGACTGGCCCTTCTACATCAAAAATAAGCCGTTATGAAACACCTAACCATCTCCCTCTCTCTCCAACATTCACGCCAAGGGAATCCGATGAATCGGTTCAACTATTAAGTATGACAGATAGTTTACCGAAAAACAGTACACAAGTGACTAACACCAATATTACAGTACCAAACAAAAATATTACACTCAATTTAAATAACTGTAGCAACGTTACTTTAAAATTTTCTTAATTATACCTTAGTTATTTTGTTATAATTTAAAGATTATTCTGTAATACTTACCTGTCATAATGTAGTAATTAATACCTAAACTGAAATAAAAGTGTACCTATCTTGTGATTGTAAACGTTTTTTTTGCATTTAGTCATTTCCTCGCTGAGGTGGAATGAAAAGTTACGTGTTGCACTCGAGTGCAAAGATTTTTCAGCTCGTGCTCTTTTGATTCCCTCGCTAACGCTCAGGATTCTAATTTTAGAATCCTTCGCTTGCTCGGTCATCAAAATTGAACACGCGGTTAAAAAGCAACTTTGCACTCTTGTATAACAAATAACTATTATTATTATTAATTTAGATATGTACGGGAACATCTGCCTGATAAATGCATCAAAGTCATTCTCTTACATTTAAATTCGGAAGTTAAACGTTCCCCAAAACGTTGATCAATAGAATGCCATATTTACATAAGTCGCAAGGTCCCAATAGTTTAATTCAGCATCAAGAGTAACCCAAAACGTCAAAAAAGTGACTCATTAAATTGGTTACAAGTTATTTGGGGCGCATTAACCGACGACAATAAGTCACATCCAGGAATATTGTCACGTACCCTGACGGTGACATACATATAAAAGACTGTCACCCTATTATACTTCATTAAATTCACTCAATAACAGCCATATTTCCATAAGTAGGTCTTTCATTTCGACATTACTCTATCCCCATCCTTCTTTCAGACCGAAAAGCCCCCAAGCGCGAACGAGATGCAGTAACAAATTTGTCAAAAAACCGTAGCAACTGTCATCGGGTTTCAACCAATAAATCCGTGAGGATGGGACAGCTATTATGTCTGATATGACAATACGCAGATTGACGCGACCGAAAATCTATAAACTTTAAAAGTTAATGCGCGCATGCAGCACAGACTCGCCAATGCAATGTGGGCTTAATTTTTACGGTACTGAAAGCTCAAAATGCCTGATGTGGCACTGAATTTGCATGTTTAACAAAACTAAACTCTAACTGTTGTTAGTTAAAGTTGTAATTTGCAAAGACCCACGGGTTCTTTTGTTGATGGGATGAGCCCACAAAAAATCTTCAATGGGGAGTGAACAAAAGCTCATAAAAGTTTGAGATTAATCGGGGATTTGGGCACAATAATACACACACATGCCGCTGACGTGGTGGAGCTCGACTGTGCGTCCGTCATATTGTCATGATGAGGGCACATCATTATTATTGATCTAAGTACGTAAGTACAGTGCGGGCTAAGTTACGCCAGTTATTTTGTGTTGGTAGTTTAAATTTTTATTAAATCGGTTCCATAAACACGTCCTGTTTAAAAATATATAACGACAGTAGTACGAGCCGTCTTAACGAATGGTGCATACAATAAGAATTTATTAATAGTTTGCCCCGCGCGTATGCAGTTAAGTTAGGCCTACATTTTACTGTAATAGCCTAAGGCCTAAGTCAAAACCTTAGGCCTAAGCCTATCCCTAAGCCTAAGGTACAAATATTATCCAAGGGAAGTTTCACCATGATTGCTTAGTTTCCACCAAAAGCGCAACTTCGATGAGTTGGTAGGTACTGCTGTACCTAGGGTTTTTATCTTACAACCAACCTTAAAGTATGCAGGCTGTCTATTTGTGGGCCTGGCTGCATTCGCACTCTCAAAGGATTTAAAAATAATATAATTTAGAAAAAGAATAGATGGGTGTTTTTCATGATGAAGTTTGATGCATGTAAGCTCAAACCGAAAACAATATTTTATAACTTTTGATTAACAGAAAAACAAAGAAAGCGAAGCTACAGTCACACAGTCACGAGGCATAATAACTTGTAAAAGTGAAAGTACCGTAGTTGCTCATACCAAAGCGTAGATCTCTATGGAGAAGAATGGGCAAGAACAAGTGATTCTTATTCTTTATTAAAACTAAACATTGTGTAACACAATTAAAGCAAGACCTCTCGTGTCAGCTTTTGATCTATGGCTTTTGGAAATTCATAACCTTTTTGTAGTTTTACTGTACATTTTGATCAGCTCACAGCTTATCGCGTCAATTCTTGGAAAGCCCATTTTTAGGGTTGCGTACCCAAAGGGTAATAACGGGACCCTATTACTTAGACTCCACTGTCCGTCTGTCTGTCACCAGGCTGTATCTCATGAACCGTGATAGTTAGACTCACAGAATGTGTATTTCTGTTGCCGCTGTAACAGCAAATAATAAAACATGCATAATTATATTTATATATATATATTTACGATTCTACGGAACCCTTCATGCGCGAGTTCGACTCGCATTTGGCCGTTTTTTTTTTTTTTGTTTAGTTTCATGGTCCGAGACTTCAAAAGACCAAGACCTCTTGGTATTGCGTTTATTACGTTTAATTACGTTCCACCTTGTATAGCTAAAGTCTCTGCAAGGACTTCTAAAATAAACAAGGAGTAGGATAGCCCGTGTGCTGGTACTTTACAGAACCTATGTAAGTGACTTTATTGTTTAATATTTATGTTCGTTTTTAGTAACATTAGGTGATACCTAAATTAATGCTTAAACTCAATCAAATTGTTGTTTTTTTTGTTTGTTTTTTTTAAACGCTCGACTCTGCGTCTAGAATGTAACAGTGCAATAATATTCGTAATTGGCTCTGCAATCAAATTATCCATCTTTTTTATAGCTTTTGATTCTCCTATTAATAAATAAACAAATGGTTTCATAGATAGTTTGTAATTTAAGAAGAAAGTACAAAAATAATCAACAACTCAATTTTCTAATAGACATTTATTTTAAAGCTACATAAGAAGTTTATTTACATTAGTTATTCATAGTAACACTTAAAAAACATAATATATAAATTATATTTATGTAATACATAATTTACTAAACATAGGTTCTTTTTTGATATTATCTAAAACTCTCTCCAAAATACTACCTTAGGGTAAGTATCTTAATTTCGGTCGCAAGTTTGCAACTAAAGCTACTAATTAACCGACGATTTAAACTAAATATATACAGATAAACAGGTTAATATATAACACATGTAAGTAATATTTTACAAAACAAAACACGGAATGTTTTGAGGAATGTTTAATTCGAGAAAATGCGTAATTTTGACTAGATTTTTCCTAAAAATGGACAATCTTTCTTTTTGTGCACTATCATCACTAAGTACATGAATTATAGGTGCATAGTAATAGTATGCACCGATAATTCATGATGTCGAGTATACACTGCATTCTCACATAAGTAGGTACAAGAAATACGAATAAATGATTCGTTTTGATAAGATGGGACAGATTTAGGTTTGCATAATTGGTGTAAAAGGACGAAACGAAGCCGAAGCGCACTTGTTCTCCCCGTCAATACTATCATTTTTTTTTGGTCCTGACCTTACCAGGGAACCTTTTAGTTACGGAGTTATAGGAGGTTAAAATGATAATTTATACAAAATGTACTTTTTTATGTCGTACAGTTTACCTCTCTTTGTGCGACTTTTAAGCCTCCACACAGGTGCGTTTCTGCGTTTTCGCGTTTCTGCCTCCCAATAACAAATGTTGTAAGAACCTCCGTGCCGGTGTACTATTCAATGTACCTATATATCCACCAGCACAATTGTTTGAGTGCGTTAGGAGTACTTAGACAACTTTTTTATGGGGTGAAATAGCAGTCGATGTACATCGAGTGCTATTTCACCACATAAAAAAGTCGTCTCCCAGAAATCATTTTTGCGTAGAGTTAGTTAGTTGAGATGTAAGAACTCTCAGTACAAATTGCCTGCTTGAAGGCTTCGTGAAGGCTCCGTAACACCTTGTAGAGGGGGCTGGGGTACATAGAAACATTGACAACTACTTAGACACATCGAGATTCGATTAAAAAACCGGCCAACTGCGAGTTGAACTCGCGTTAGAGGGTTCCGTACAATGCCAAAGCCTTATATATATTGAGTTTACCACTTTATTTTCAATTGATAGAATTCTTATAGGTTTTTCTGTGCCTAATCTACAAGCAATGAACTATACACTTTGTATAGTTCATTGCTTGTAGATATACACATATATACTTTGTATTTTTTTCTAAATTTTAGGCTCAGTAGTTTTGTTTTTTTTTATTTCCTAATTCGTCCGCCGAAATTGACCCTTATTTAAAAAAAAAACATCTGTGTTTGGGTCATAGGATTACACCATTACCAATTTTCACCTGATTTGGTCCAGTAGATTCGGATCAAATTGGCTGTGACAGACGGACGGACAGACAGACGCACGAGTGATCCTATAAGGGTTCCGTTTTATTATTTTTTTTTGTACGGAACCCTAAAAACCGGAACAACTTTAGTAAAAATGAGCAAACATTTGAATAGTATAATTATTAAGTCACATTAGTTTATTGTCAAGTTTGTTTATTAGTGTAAGAATACAAGATAGGGTTCGACCAGACGCCCAATCTTGCATGCGCAAACAGTTTGTGCAAATTGGCGCAAATACTCTATGGTAGCTAGCCATTTGTGAGGCATTTCAACCCATAATGTTTGCTTGTACAAACAGGAATTGGTGCAAATAAGATTGAGCGTGTAGCCAAGGCTTATTGACCACACTATTACATTATTATTATCTAAATGAAAGAAATTGTAAACGTGTACATCGAAAGCGATATTCAGATTTTTCATCCTGTAAGCTACTGCAGCCAAAACTGAAGATGATGAATATCAAATACCTACGGAAATCTTTGAAATGGAATGTTACGAGACTGGGCCCTGGTAGAGTACCTACAAAACGAGTTCGTGATAAGCGCACATAAGGGAACTATTCCAAAAATCTCTTCAAAACTATTCCTTTCCATTTGTGTACATATCGGATAGAATACGTTCTATGGGTGTGTTTCCAACCGTGGCTTTGAAGAACAGCTCCACGATGGCAGAACTGGGCACCCTCCTGACGATGTTCAGCAGGCTCTGTAGCCTGCTGGCCCTCGTGACCTGCAACGGATAATTGCTGCGGCAGTACTGCAAAGAAAATTTTTTGTTAGTGCTACTGGTAGACCAGATTGAATTAGGTTAATGGAAATTTATGGTCTTTTAAGAAGATTCTAGATCTTTTTATGCCCGTTTTTACTAACCAACACCTACCACTTAATAAATGCCTCATCAAAAGCCCACACTTGGATTTTCAAAGTAATTAGTTAGTGCTAGAGACCACAAGACAAGCATTAACTACTGAAACCTTTCCATATACCTTGTGCTGTTCAATATTAAAATAAACAACAATATACAAGTTTTCTTTCAGGTTATGATCGAATCGATCAAACAGTTCTCACCTCAGTCAACATGACTATCGCCTGGTCGCGGAGCACGGAGACAGCTGCAGGGTCTCGTAGCTTCCGGTTCTCTATATCGACGTTGTTGGGGCTGCTCTGCCCGTCCTTATCCAAACACGTCTTGAACAGGCATATCGCCCGGAGACACGCGAATTCACTCGAATCCGGATTTAATTTACAAATCTCCACTAAAACCGATTCAAAAATTTCAGTTTCTTTTTTATTATTATCGACAATTGAAATATTCCTATCTCTTAGCGAGTTTATATCAAAAGGGTAAAGAAACTGTGCGGCTCCAAGAACGAAGAGATTTTTCCAGGATTCTTCTACTAGCATGAGTCGGTCTTCTAAGGCAATGGTGGAGAGTCCAGTAACGTGTTTGGTCCAGCGGACGTTCATGAAGAGCAGTCGGGCAGCAGCTTCGCAGATAGTGGCGGGGTCGGCGGGGGTGAAGAAGAACGGGTTCAGAACAGTCGTGGGGGGTAGAGGCCGAGGTGCTACCGGGGGATCAAAGACAAAGGGATAATTGTAAGGGTTGTACATCGGCATTGCTGGCGGAGGAACCAGGTTGTGTTTCGGCAGAGTTAGGTTCAATGGTGGTGGGATTGGTCCTCCCGCGTCTAGGCGGGGCGGAGAGTCTTTCATAAATAACGCCATTTGACGACGAATAGTTGAGTTTCGAGGTCCTCTTTCGTGTTGGACGGCTGTAAAGAAAATTTATTATTATTAATTAGTTCTAACGTAAACTTGCACAAAACAGTGCCTTGTATTTTGACAAAGCTATTTTTAACGAAACTTAATGTTACCTAAATATTGTCAAATATACTTCAATTTTAAAAGAATTAGTTAATCCTTTTGTCATACTTATACACCTCTAACTCCTGAATAAGACAGTAGAAACAAATCTTCCAATATTGAAGACTCACCGTCTTTATTCATGCCAGCTTGTAGACACTTCTCGAGGCGACAAGCCCGGCACTGGTTCCGATGCGCCTTGTCCACGAGGCAGCCGCCCGACACGCGCGCCTTGCAAGTGTAGCGGCGGTCGCGCCTCACGGACCGCTTGAAGAATCCTGCGCAGCCGTCGCACGCGAACACACCGTAATGCTTGCCTGACGAGTGGTCCCGGCAGACGGCACACGGCACGTCATAGAGGATGCGGCCTGGAGGAACAAATACTGATATAAATAATGAAATCAATTCATCGGGAGGCAATGTGAAAATGCAATTAAATGCATGTTGCATTGCATATGTGGATTTAAGGCTCTTGTCTACCATTGGACAGTCGGACGGTAGTATCCAACGAATTAGTTTGTGCGTACACTTTATCCGCAGCATTGGAATACCAAAACATGTCATTGCAAAATAACCACCGGCAATCAGATTGCATAGTATCGACGAGCTGATACGTGATGCTTCATATCTTACGGACAACACGCATCATTCAGTTGACGTACTGGTATGACGACCTATTATAGAATGAACCCGTCTGATTCGAACCGTCCACTGCGTATGACGCTAAATTGAGGGCGGGTTTCATTTCAAGAGTCTTGCCAAACTACACCTACCTAGGTATATGTTCGTATGAAGGCCGTACATATAACATTAACTTTTTTAATTCCCTTTCGTACTATCCTTATGTAATATGGTACAAAGTAACATATACGTACACAAAGTAAAATCCAAGTATCAAATAAAAACTACTCTCTTCTTCATTCTTAGTTTCCACCCACTAATAAATCAACGTTTGCAGTCACTTCGTACGAGGCAAGCCATTGTGACACGGTTGAGCATCAACACGGTCCGAAGCCCCGCCCCGGAGGGGAGGCATAACTTTACGGCACCCGACCTTTTCCTGCCGAATCGTCAATGCATTGAATAGGCCGCAAAATAATGAAGTGCTCATCCGCTTACGCGATTTTCACTCATTACATGCTAATTGGTATATCGATCGGTTTTCGGCAAAATTGGCTTGGAACGAGTTGTAGTGCAGTCGGGCCCGTTTTTAAGCTGCTTAAAATGGTTATATTGCACAGTAATATATTTTATGAAAATAATGACTAGGTATACTTTTTTATGAATGGCACTTATGACGCTGGCTTATGCTTAACCGGAATATCCTGTACCCGTCTCTTGAGTGAAAGGCCTCCAGCCAGGGGCAAAGAACTTATAGACTAAATAACTGCTAATTAAATGGATTACGAGATAGAGACTGCTACGTTCGTAGCGCTACGAGACGCTACGCTTTCCTTGTCTACGCCGTAGATATCTTCTTGTCTACGCACTAATCGCAGATATTCCTAATTACTTTATAAAAGTCGTGTGCCCCACGGGAATGAGTAACTTCTATGCAAGTTTTCATCTACTATCCAATTTAGGATTTGAAATTTCAAAAATCCTTTTTACTTCTCACTACCTACGTTTTATAAGGACCCTATTCCAAAATGTCAAGCTTCTGTAGGTCCAGCGGTTAACGGCTGTACGTTGTCTGTCAGTGATTTCTAGGTAATCATGATATCGACCATTTATAGTTACTAATTATTTAATATTATAAAATTGAAGAGTTTGTTTGGTTGAACGCGTTAATCTCAGGAACTACTGGTTGGAATTAAAACATTATTTTTGTGTTCGATAGTCCATTTATTGAGGAAGGTTATAAGCTATATTACCTATGTGATGCAGACGAAGTTGCGCGGGTCAGCTAGTTTTATATAAATCGTGTTTTGTTAAGAATATAGGCAGACCACCACGTAATCTGGGGACTGCACTAGTGCAGCACTAGGGCACACGTTTCATTCGTGAAAATACTATAATTGCGCTTAGATGTTTAGATTTAGTAAAAAATATGATGGTGATGCAGTTTTCAGAGAAAAAGATATTACAAGGAAAGAAAAGCCCCATAATAGGCGAGGCGACAAGAAAAAACTAATTAGTCCGTCAGTTAGATTATCAAAAAATATTTGACCCGTGTTTTTTCTTTTGTTACGTAAACCAAAATTGACGAAGATATGACGCTTTTAAAATTCTCAATACGTCACGCCTATGTATAATTTTTAGCTAGTTCTGACGTCACGAGCCCCCACCCCCGAATTTTGATGCGTTTTATCTTTTGTCAATATTCATTGATTTACAATAACAAAAAATACGTGTCCATTAATTTTCAATACTCTGACGGACTAAATAGATTTGCAATTTTTTGATACTGTCGTCATGCCTATTGCTTCATGCTTTATTGATTAATGCTTCTGAAATTAAGAGGGTCCCGTTCTGCCAATCTTCTTTCTCATTGCCTACAAGATAATACTGCATTTTACTTCTATCTGATACCACGAATAAAGAAATCTACATGTCAAAATATTTTCTAAATAGTTTGTTTTGTGAGTATAATTAATTTGAATGGGTGTTAGTACCAAAGATCCGGTGCCACCATTCAATGCAGTTTTGTTAAAAATTAAGCACGCTATTCTCGCTCGCACTTGCAATGTGGGATTATTTTGTAACCGGGTTCCGTGTAAAATCGAGGTGTTCCTGATTGTAAAAATAATGTTATAGGTCTATATGTTGTGTTTAGTTTTACGTGCATTACACAGTATCCTTCTTAGCCTTTGTCATCCCACTGATGGGCAAAGCCCACTCCCCATGATTTTCGATTCACGGCTAAGCTAAGGTGGACCACAATCAACTAGGTAAATATTTTAATTTACATTGTGGTCTAACAAATTTATCATACTTTTTTCCAATGGTTGATAAAATGCTTAGGCATCAGACAAACAGAAGACTTCTTGGAATATTTCGAGCTAATTATAATGATTACTTTCTTATACTGCTAAAAATTCCCAGGCGTTTGGAACTTAGATAATATTGAAAATTTCAATTTTTTTGCCCGTTATGTATTTCTGTTGCTGCTCAACGTTGCTCCATGATAAAATTATAGTACCTACCTTATACATATTTCTAGAGAAACCATACTAGGTATATATCGATTACTTACTACAAATTCAATTTGCCACCATGTGGTTGCAGTCCAAAACATCGATCAAAGTATCTACGGTACCCTAAAACCAACACAAAACACTGTCTGATCCCACGACCGCGAAGATAAGACGCGATTTTCGTTCGCCGCCCATAAGCGACCAGTCGAAAAGGCATAAAGGCAAACTGAATAAGACATCCCATATTCAATACGTGAATACACTTGCGTTGCAGGAAACGCGGTGTCGAGTGTTCGGTAAAAACGGCACAAACGAAAGCGGGATAAAACGGCCGTGGTAGATAATTATATGTTCGCGTACAAAGACTTAAGTTCATAATAAAAGCAGGATCGAGGTACGGCTTTGTTTTTTTGTCGCTTTTCGATTTATTTGTGTTTCTCAATCTCAAGCACAAGTTGATCACTGTTGAAGAGGCTTGGGAATGGATTGTAAATAGACCGCGAATAGAATTTATTTAACGGAAATCAACTCATTTTTAACCCGTAAAAGCGACTCCCAACTATTTATTAAAAAAAAACTGACTGAATCCAAATACTAAAATCAAAAAGAGAGTGTTGAATTCAAACAACCTGTTTCTGATTTTAGCATTTGAATTATGTCAGTTTTTTTTTGTTTTTACTTAGCGTCTATTGTCCCACTGCTGGGCATAGGCCTCCCCCATAACCTTCCACTCTTCTTTCCGTGCGGTTTTCTCTGGTCAATCTCTCATAAACGCCTCTAGGTATTTTATAGGCCTATCCTATGTCAGTTTACTAGTCTCAACCCCAATGTAATATAAATAACACACGAAATTAAAAAATTAAAACCTAAGTTCAGTTTGATAAGCTCTAAAATTCAGTAACTCTATTCCACGGATCGTTCCAAATTCAATGAAAATAATGACAATTCAAGCCGGTCAGTTTTTTTTTTTATTTAATGGCGGTTGTGACCAGTCACGTTATTAGGCCTATCGCTTCCGAATCATCCATAACGATGTTATCAACCGTGAGAACGCCCACCTGTGTCAGATGGACCGATGTTTGATCCCATAGCGTGACTCTTATAGGTTAGGGTCAAAACAAACGCACGAATATTAATCAGAGATGCTATTTAAATTACAATTTATTTGAAATATCTTTCAGTGAAGTTCCCACATCAATTTTGATGTGACTTTTGAGAGTAACGCGAGCCCTATTTGTAAATGTGATATGTCATCATTGTTTGGAACGGAAGCTAAGTATAATTGTAAATCATCATATTATGTTGAAAGAAGGATGACTTTTATAAGTCGGTACCGGTACCTTTATTTGTTTAATGTATTGAACAGCAACATCAAAACATACTAAACTTTGTGTTAAAAACATGGAGAAAATAAGAGTTCTGGCATTAACGTCTATTATAGAGTGCACACAGGGTTTACCGTATCGTATTGACATAATGTAAAGTAAAAAATAACGATAACAAAATCAAAGCATATTTGTTTTATTTAAACTTTCTAAAACTCAATGCTTTACATACTTTAATTTTTCAGCAGTTGTGTTTACGCGTTGAATGATTTCTGAATCAAAACGTCTTAAATTAATAATAATCTCTTATATTAAGACGTAATTCTACAATTACCTACACTCTACTATCACACTAGCCAATTAGAATTCCCACTAGCAAAAAAAAAACGGGAATCAATAAGCAATACAGTCTAAATATCAGCCCAATTTCCAAACAAGCTAATAATTGGTATCAGTAAGTACTGGGTCATGGGTGGGGGAGTGAACGCGGCGTGTCAACACGGCAGATGCGCACACACACCTCGTGGCTCGTGGGAATATCGCGGATGGGATAAATTGACCTGAACATGTCATCTCGTTCACTGCTAATGTACGATGGGAGGTAATGAAACGGTTTGTTGATGACCTATTTATTTATTGTCTAGTCAGAGATAATTCAATGGGCTTGTCATACGGAAAAAGTTAACCCTACCGACTAGAACGGTGTGCATACACTTTCCTAAATTCAAAAGCAATTTTCGCGAGAAGAACGTTGGTACTTGGAGATAGGATGATTTTCATATAATTTTGAGTTCCAGAATACGATGTTCGAACAACATGACATTTCAATCAGAACAGTAGGAGAAAAACACTTTTAAAAGTTGTTAAGTGTTTACATATTTGGTGGTCGTTACTGTATAGCATGATGAGCGGTTCACAAAAATATATTATGTAGTTAGAAAAGTTTCAAACTTTCATGTAGTTTGTAATTTTACCAATAACTAGGAATTAATAGCCTAATTTATTGAAATGTCAAATAAAAGAATACTCACTTGAAGAAGCTGTAACCGAATGCATGATGCTTCTGCTATTACGGCATTATATCTGGAAAGAGAAAAGATAATTAAAAAAATACTCTCTAGAGTCACCAGAAACATTTTCACACAGGAACGGTCGCGAGAAATAATTCTCAAGTGCAAATCTTTCGCTCGCGGTTTTCAAGAGCACTCCAGACCCAATGCGAAGAAAAGAATCAATCAAGAATAGCAACAAATGTAAGAAAATAAAGTTCCATTGTACACCGGCTTTGTGGCTGACATCTTTTGGCCACAAAGCTGAGAGCTACTTGTATTTTTGTTCATAACTCTTATTGTTTTAATGGCTACTCGTTGTAAACGGCCATTGCAATGAAAGCCACCGAGGGCCGGCGCTTGATTTTGAACACTTACAATTTATACGACAAAGTATGTTCGTGTGAACTAAATTGTATTTGCGTTTGATTATTGTGTTGAGTTCTAGAAGAATGGTTGAAAGTTGCAAATGCTTTTTTTACTTAAAGAACAACAAAATGGTTTACCTACCTAGTGGATTTTTATATGCGGTAGGTATATTTCATACTTAAATTAAATGTTATAAATAATTAAATTGCGTAACGTATTAGCTGTAGAACAAAAACAGGGAAGTTAATAAAAAAATACATAATAGATATTTAATAACAATCGATTTGCTTAAAAATTGTTCAGGGATTAGCACACTATATAAAAACAGAAGTTACTCAAAGGAGACAAAACATTTTCTTCGAAATCAAACAATAAACATTTAGTTTGCGTCCAGCACAGAGTTGATGATCCCAAAATGCTGAGCCACAGTGCCCACAGTAGCAGAACTTGTCATTCTATGTCCGTCGGTCACTCAGATGTTGGGATTGCATACTTTTTGCTACCGTAATTACGGACTCGCAAAACAGGTAATTAGGTTCGGATTATCCCGGTAAGTGCCGGGACAAAGGCTCGGATGAGCCGGGACTATGGCCGGGACCAAAAGGCCTGGTGTGTGCATCGGAGGGTTAACAACAAAAGCGAAACCAATAATAACATCGGAAAGTCGGTAGCTTCTTGCTTTTAAAATGGAGATGGCGCAAAAAATCACTTATACGTTTTTTGGATGTTTGGGACTAAATAGCGGAGAGAATTTGCGGACCATCGTTTTTAGTTTGAGTTTATGCAGCTGTTGTAATAACAAACATGTACGGTATGGGTTTATTAATCTGCAATATTTAGGATGTAATACATGTTAATGTGCTCCGCGATAATAATACTCGTATATAATGGATATGATATGATACTTTATGATTTTATAGACTCTATAAAATCATAAATTAATAATCCATACGAGTCTCGCTCTCTATAATATAGAGACAGTTAGAGACACAAAAGAGGCATCAGAACATGGAATAGCTAAACAAACTATTAGATACTTACTTAACAAAGTAAAAAGTCACATTCAAACATATTTTAAAATAGTTAAATGCTCCAATACACTTAGCTACGAACAAAAAGGCAGTAGGCACGCATGCGCCTACTGCCTACGCGCATTATTTGATTACAGAAGAAAGTCTGTTTCAACATTTACTATTCAGTAGGTAGTACAGTAGTACTACAAAAATTATTCAAAAGAAATATCAAATGAATAGAAATCGTTTTACAATCTGACTTACGCTGCTTTACAAGATCTCCCATGTAATGCCAACAAGAGCCGATAACGAACGTGTTGACGTGCTATAACAATTAAAAATTAAGCCAATAAGCGTGACCAGAGCACATTAATAGGAAACTTTAACAACTTGACAAATAACCGAAAATTAATTTCAGTATTAACGGCTTGCTTATAGTTTTCTATCGGAAAATTCATTTAACGCCACCTTCTGCTGTTAAAATTACATTTTTGTAATAGGAGATTAGCGATGTTACGAGATTTGATTATGTAATAACTATACATAAGTACAGTCATTTCATGCGATGGAGCCATAGGAACTGAATATAACAGACTTTTAAAAAAAACCGCATCAAAGCTCAGTAATAAATGGGGAAACGCATATTCACAAATAGTGTAGGTACTGGTTGAAAGTGAAAATACAAATCTCAGTTATAAGAGCAGTTTCAATGAGAGTAAGAGGCACGCGAAAACATGTCAGGGCCTTTCAATGTAAAGATGGAGCAGGAATACTTTAGTTACAGCTTAATCTCGTGAATCAGAATTATTTCTATATTTGTGTGTGCAATGTATGTAACTCTGAGTTGTTCTTATCTAATAAATGTTATGTTTGCTTTATACATAAGTACTTATATAAAAAGACAGACACAACAAACGGCCAGTCTAAATCAAGGGGTGAGTACAGGGTTCACTTCATGTAAAGTAACAATCGTCGGCGTGTAAAATACTGATATCTCACTTTTCAGCCGCATGCGATTTGACTGGAAGCCCCAACTTAGATGTAAGAAAGGCAAGGGAGATTTTGATGCAATAAATAAGCAGAAGGTACTTAGAACTAAAATTAAAAGTCTACAGCGCGTCGACGACAATGCAAATTGATTCAGCACAAACTTTGGCGACGAGTTTGACACATTCAGTAGCGTAGCTCCCATAATGTGCAAAGGACAGGACATGCAGGACACCATATGAAGAGTCCCTTCGTTTGCGGGGTAACACCACATTGATCTCCTATCATGAAAATAGTTGCCGTTTTCATGATAAATTAGATTATATGAATATATTTCGCATTGGAGTTATATTCCTTCTGAATTTTAGATAGTTGTGTTTATTTATGTGTTTCAAACTCAAAACATTTCTTTCAAAGAAACCTTTTACAGGCACTTTGGAATTGTAAAAGTAAGTTTCAGCCAACAACAAAGTGCCGCTACAGACCCAAAGCATTATAACTGTGGAAGTATTGTAGTTCCCCATTCCAAGCGTAGATCGGCTGAATAGAGAAGAACGGACAAGAAGCTCCATGAGCACTCTTTTATTTTGAAAAGAAATCTCGAATATGCGAAATACTAGTTACGTTTCAAACTTCTAAAATACAGGATTATCGATCGAGGCACATTGCAAAAAAAATCTACAACTTACGTCGTGTAGGAACTGATTTCACTATTATAGATAGATATATATCGTTATCGATAGATCGTTGCGCGCTGCCACGAGCTAAATACATTTATTCACGCCTTTTTCCTTTTGTGGTAGGCAGAAACTACAAAACGGCACTAATTTAGCTTTGCCAACATCACACGCGCGCCCAGTTGCGAGTATGATCCACCTGAGCCTTCTGAATAAGATCACCATTAAAGTTTTTTGTACCTCCATCTATAACGTGACGTAATAACAAACAAAACATACCTACTGAAGCTGTTAAACCCTACTCTGTATAATATAATTCAAGACATAAATTAACACAACCCCTCCCTCAATTCTCGCGGCAAGTCGAAAATATCAAGTTTCCTTAAAAATCTTAACCCTATCAATGATACCCGCATGTACTTGATAGCCTATTTGACAGCAGAGGCACGACCTACCGCAGGTTATAATAGGTGGTCCTAGTATCAACTAATGCAACATAAAGGACACCGTATACTTAATACAGAATTAAGGTAGATTTTATCATCATTATCGTTAGCCGTCGCCCGTCGGCTAACGATTTGCCGACTTCTATTAACCCATGATCTGTCCACGAAGTAGACACAATAGTTAAACAATGGCGTCTCGACCAAATTGGTCATTTGACAGATCATGATTTAAACAGCATTATTCTCCTCCAAAAACTACCTTGTTCTCTAATTTACTAGGTCAGTCACCTTATATCATCGATGTAAGCTACGGTAAATACATCCCAACATCGTTGTTCTAGCATCTGTATTTGTGACATAAATATATTCAAGCAGTAACCTTCTGAAAAACTATAAATGACGCCAGCGGCTATTTTCATGTTTTATGTATTCGATGTATTATTTCACAACCTAAGGTAAATAATAATGAAGTTTCCGAGTTGATGCCTGAACTATATTTTTGTAAAGGAGCCCACGTTGAAGCTGTAAACCGTAAAATATTGGTGAGTTGTAAAATCCACGGCTGACTCAGTAAATAAGATGGCGATGACATAAACAAGGAAACAAGTAAAAATAATTGTTACTCTTTACTTACTCTTTCTTTGAAATATTTAGTTGGCGTTGTAAAAATAGACGAATTCGTTTACCTATTAGAAGCTTTCTAAATCAGAGGTATTATACATATAAACATTTTTATTTGTACCGTGGACAAATAAAAATGTTGTGGCTTGACTTATTATTTGCAGACATTTCGTAGACATCTACGAGTAGTGCCCGTCGCTGATTCACACCATTCAATTTCAAGACGAATAAAAATAGCGAATGATATACAGGGTTATTTGTAAAACACCGACAACCTCTCAGGACTGTGTTACTAACATCATAATCAACAACTTTTGTTCTATGACTTTTAAAAATTCATCATTATTTTAGTTCATCAAATTTTCATTAAAAAATTAAAAAATTTAAATTGAACGCTTTTACGGGCCCTCGCCGCCCTGACCCCGCTCCCCTCACTATTGTACTATCGCTTTCTTTTGCTTCGCATAGATTTCTTAACATTTAGAGCGTTCAATTTACATATTTTTATTTTTGTACGAAAATTTGATGAATTTTTAAAAGTTATAGAACAAAAGTTGTTGATTATGATGTTAGTAACACAGTCCTGAGAGGTTGTCGGTGTTTTACAAATAACCCGGTATAAACGCACACATATAGTAATGTATACCTAGGGAGAAAACCTACAGCGTCATGCCTCAGTAAGTACTAGGTGAAGAAAAATAAATAATTGAATACGAAACTTTTAACAAGCTGATTTTCTATCAGCTCTGGTGACTTTACGGCTTTCTCTACTTCATAAAATAAAATTATTTCGCTAGCAATTTTCATACTTGGATACCAAATAGCAATGCGTGTGCTTGGAACGACTGCGATACATATTTTTATTCTTTAAAGAAAGTTACAAACAGAAAGATGAGCTCCCTAAAAAGGGTAACAAATCAAGTTATTTCATATAGGTAGGTATGTGGCCTTTGCACAAAAGAGCAGATGATCCTTGATGTCAAGGGCGACAACAAACTGATGTCCTTGGTTTAAAGAAATTGCCAACATAGTAATATTATCTATTGGCTGGGTTCCGGTATTTCAGGACACAAGTTTGACATAATTATTCAGACTCTGAGTTTACCTACATAATATTGATGGACAGAAACTGGGGTACCCATTAGTGATTTCTTCGTCCACATTCATAAACCGGTTAAACTTTTTTAACCCTTCATGTGCCGCCGGAACGTAGATCTACACGAGACACAATACCTTTTTAATTGTTTCTTTAATTAGCCGTAATTATAGAAACAATTAAACATATGAGAGGTTAAAATATTGACTGATTTCGGTTTACGTAGTACATATCCACGCAAAGAACAAACAACAAATATTCCGAGTTAAGGCTGGGGTATCTGCTAAATTTGCAACTTTATTTGTGGTGGTTCAAACTTCGTTTGAAATACTGTTAGAATATAGTTGTAATCATCTTGCACTACAAAGTAGTTGTTACGTCAGTCACTGCGGGCCGAATAGTGCGAAATGAGTGGTTTTTATGTAATTGTAGCATAATGAATCATTAGATCAAAATGCCACTTGTAAACTTTGTGAAGCAAAAAAGTGACAAATATTTGTGTGAAAAAAAAAATACTAACACTTAATGCCGTTTAGGAGTAGTTACGAAATTTCACCAATTAAAGTTTAGAGTGTAATAAGCAACATATAATTATTTTTTTGCACATTTATATTCACCCATCAAAGAGGAGTTACATGGAGAAAACCTCTCGTTAGCAGACACCACCCCCTTAATGGCCAACCTTGATTAATTGGAGAGGTATCAGAAGAAGAAGAATGTGAGGATAACAAACAGGCAAAACAGATAACAGAGAACTATATTCTTGAAGATTAAAGTTTCTGACACATTGATGGTTGATTTTCCAACTTTCCTAATAAAAGAAAATTGCAAAGCATTTGTTTTATAAATAGCTTAGCTTATGTTAGATAATTAGGTAGGCTGTGTTATTGTGGATAATATTTAATAAACTATTAAAAATGTGGACGTATTTTGATTGCTAAAACATTCGCAAAATTATTACAACACACGAAATACTAAACTGTTTCTTCTGTGTTTGCGCAAAGCATTGGTAGCTAAGTATCCTTAATTGCGTTTTTTTTTTTTGGTTTGCTCAGCTTGTCTTGTAAACAACTAATATAAATAAGATAATAATTAGTAAAGTCCCACTTACAAAGTCCGAAGCGAGTACAGCCACTGCACTGTAGTAACTTTTATTAGTGGTATAGTAACTTTTAATCACTTTAGCTAAAAACTGATTACTTCAGTTTTAACTTCAATATGAAATATTTTTTTTAAAGGATACCACTATTATTATTTCACAATAAACTATTTATATCTTCACAATAATTACTACTATCTAAAGTCACTCACTACTATCTGAAATTGTCACAACATAAATAATTCACAAAAACGAAATATCATATAAATATTTTGGCTATTTTTGCTACGTCAATGTTTACGTCAGAGGGCTGGTTGGTGATTGAGTGACTCCTGCGCAGCCCGCCGGGGTTGGACGGGGCGCGGCAAGCAGCGGCGGGGTGCGGGGCACGCCCCAACCGTTGTTCATTTGAAGTCATTCATTTTTGAAACGATCAATGATTGATTGATGAGTAACTTTACAAAGGAATCTATGTAAGTATTTACAAAACAATTTTGACATCTTGATGTGTAATTAATTTGTATGTGTTACTAATTATTAGGTGATGTGACTTTATTGGTGAAGTTATTCAGAAAACTAAGGTGCTCATAGTGCTCGCAACCGGCGTGAATTTCTGACAAGTTGTATGACCGTGGTCGGCAAGATAGGAGTAAGCTGTCATTCTGTGCTTTCTGCCTACCCCATGGGATCAAAGCGTGGGTTGATGTATTATTTATTTGTCTTGATTTGCTTTAAGTTACGGCCATCATCATCTGCCTAGCCTTTTCAAAAATATGTTGGGGTCGGCTTCCACTCTAAACGGATGCAGCTTAATTAATACCAGTATTTTACATGGATCAAATCTACCTCCACAACCCAGTTAGTACCGGGTGATTCGATACCCCTTGGTAAGACTGGTTGTTATAATTTCGGGCCACTGACTACCTGAAACGACTGCCAAAGATCTACAAATTGACTGCCGGGACCATCTGCTTAACGCGCTTTCCGAGTCACGGAGGAAACTCGATATATGGATGGTACTTCTGGGTTAGGCTATTTTATTGCGATTTGTATGTATGGCGGCGGGCCCAACTTACGAACAGTAAGTCGTGGGTTCGAACCCAGACAGGTGCATTACTTTGTGTAATTTATTTCATCACCACTGCTCTCAAAACGGTGAAGCAAAACATCGTGAGGAAACCGGCATGTCCTAGACCAATAAATTCGAAGATATGTGACATCTACCAATCCGCACTGGGCCCGCGTGGTGGATTATACCCCATTCCCCCCTCTCATAGAGAGAACGCCTGAGTCCCAGCAGTGGGAACAATTAATAGGCTGATGATGAATATATATTTTGTGTGCAATAAAGAATAAGAATGGTCACCCATCCACGGACCGACCTTGGCAAGCGCACCTTAGCCTTGAATATCGATCAGTGTGGCTGTTATTATTTAGCGACGGGCTCCTCCCATTAAGAAACTGGTACAAATCAAAATAATATTTCACTTTCTGTTTGAGAAAAAAAAAACAAATTAACTGCACCGATTTGAAAAATTCTTTCAGCAATGCATAGCTACATTATCAGCGAGTAACATAGGCTATATTTATCCCCGTACTCCCACGGAAACCGGAACTACGCGGGTGAAACCGCGTGACGTCCGCTAGTAATACATATTATAAAAGGCATGACGACAGTATCAAAAAATTGCAAATCTATTTAGTCCGTCAGCTAGAGTATTGGAAATGAATGGGTACGTATTTTTTGTTTTTGTAAATAAATTTATATTGACAAAGATAAAACGCATCAAAACTCGGGAGTGGGGGCTCGTGACGTCAGAACTAGCTAAAAATTATACCATGGCGTGACGTATTGAGAATTTTAAAACCGTCATATCTTCGTCAATTATGTTTTACGTAACAAAAGAAAAAACACGGGTCAAATATTTTTTGACAATCTAGCTGCCGGACTAATTAGGTTTTTTTTTGTCGTCTCGCCTAATGCGAAAGTTTGTGAGGATGGATGGATGTTTGTTACTCTTTCACGCAAAAACTACTGACCGGTTTTGGATAAAATTTGGCACACAGATAGTTTATAACCTGTATTAACACATAGCATACTTTTTATCCCGGTAGAACGATTCCGTGGAAGTTTACCGAACTCCACGCGCGAGAAGCCGCAGGCGCTACTAATAAGAGGAACCGCAAAATCATGATTGATCGATTAGAGGGACGGTTTGTGTCATTAGATACTTTTATATCAACTGTTTACAATGAAACACGACTTACTCGGTTCCATGGGGTCCTGGGTTCAATTCCCACGTCCGGAAAAGTGTCATTATGTTTTTCCATCAAGAATTTTTCAGAAGCAGCCACGGAGTCTGGATCTGCGCCCGTTTGATGGCAATAGGCTCGCCCCCTATTAAATGGGCCTTAAAAATTACTGGTGAAATGTGGGTGTAATATTAGGTATACCTCTGCGCGTTACCCTTCGGGGATTACAGGGTACGTTAGGGTTCTTACAGACGAGCGGCACGTTGCCAACGGCATCAGATAAACTCAACTCGATCCCGTGCCAATGTGAACTGCTGGTCACTGGTCTTGTCCAACTCACCAACTTCTACGTCTGACGCCTTCTGGCTTGATCAGACGTGGCCAGTCTAGTCCCACTTCAGCTTAGCGGCATTAAGAGCAACATCAGTAATTTGTGTTATGGGACGCACTGTGATGTTGCGTACACGGTCGTTTAGTTTGACACCTAGTATGCTGCGCACGTTGGCAGACCTTGAGTTTTGGTCTTTTGAATCTTTGTCAAAGTCCGGGATACATAGTTCAATATGGAAAGAATGCACATGCGCATGATTTTTCGCTTTAGTGTCAAAGGAAGGTTTCCTTTCATAAACTCCTTCATGGGCCGGTAGCTTGAACAAATGCAGTGGTGACCTTCTTATTGCTTTCGGAAGGAATGTGCTTATACATTTTAATGGAGATTAAGAGTAATAGAGAAGTATGGAAGTAGAAGACATGCTGCGCCGACCCCAAATGAATTGGGATATGGGCAAGAGAATAATGTTGATCCCTTTTTTCTTGACTGAAATATAAAAGGACAATGTTTATTTGCTGCAGGTGCTGAAAACCTCTAACAGCGCACATACAATAATTTAATTGGTAGGTGTTTGAGCCGTTTGGGGTTGAAACACTAGAGCCATGGGGTCCGAGTGTCGAGACGTGACGTGTGTCGGGAAATCGCCAAGCGGTTGCTCGACTCTTCACGTGACTAGAGGGCAGGCCTATTTTTTGGCCAAAGAATCAGCATTGCCATCCAACGTGGCAATGCTGCCAGCCTTCTGGGGACTTTGCCTGTTGACAGCGATGTGTACGAATGTTTTGACGCTCTTTAACCGTTTTGATACTTGTACCTACATATTTTAATTATAATGTCGAGTTGTAGTTTGTTTTTTTATTTTGTTTTTATTGTAAATAATACTATTATATATAGATAAGTATAAAATTTATTAATTTGTAAAGAGGAAGTTTTTCGTGTGAAGTTTATACTTCACACGAAAAACTTCCTCTTTACAAATGAATAAATTTTCCATAAGGAATAAATAACATTGTAATATAATGGTGTTTTTTTATAAATAAGTAAGTACTAAGGAGTGCTAAGTTCTATGTTTTCGCTAAAGCTGTCAAGTTTAGGCTTATTCAAATACCTACAACTAATATACACTACGCCTACGCCATAAATATGATGAATCCTTGTTTTGGTGGGTTTTAAGTCGCAACAACTTCCTTTTTTCTGAAGTTTTAGGCAATGGTGTAGGTCCCCCTAAAAACCAAATGGAAATTACCCAACAGCACTTTTCTCGACCCGGGAATCGAACCTCCTACTCAGCAGTAGCGCTTACGACCATCAGTTTTGATAATTTCACGTTCTTACTGCAAAAGTTTTATTTTACAGAAGAAGCGTAATATCCAGATAGTGCTTGCGGGGATCGAGTGCCGATAATAATACCCCACAATAAAATACTGCAGACAATGCATGGCCAGCCGCATCCACAGACAAATAGAATAGGGTGCCATCTTTAAAATATGTCACTGTGCTGTTAAAAGCGTGACGTAAAATCAAAGCAGTGTTCTGATTGGTCGATATTTGACGTACGATACGGGGGGAGCATTTTTCTTTTAATTTAGGGCCACTTTGCCGAGATTACCCTTTGTATGTATGACTCCGGGGTTGCCTTTGTGACTACCTAGTCATTTTTTAATCGCAGCTCATTATTTCTTTGTTTGTCAATTCTGTGATGCTTCTAGGGGGAGTACAGCGGCTTTGTGTCGTGCTCAGTTGAGAATTCAACTGCTTTGTTTATGTTTTGGTTTGCAAATGAAAGTGCATTAATTTGTGCGTTGTATAACCAAATTGAACATTATTAACCGACTTCCAAAAAGAGGAGGTTATCAAGTCGACTGAATTATTTCGATGATTCTTTTTTTGTTTGTAAGAAAATTAAAAGTTAAGTACTACTACTACTTACTATTATTAAGTTAATTTCAACTACTGCTTGTCGCTCAAAAATAATATTAAACTCCTGCAATTTTCTATGACAGTTCAAACGTCCGTGACTGTCGCGGCCATGATGTGACGTCATTTACCTCAATCTGCCTTGTTTACTTAATTATGTTAAATTCATCTTGTATGAAAATTGAATGCAGACATTTAAGACATTTATGTCATAAGATAAATGTCCGACGGAGGGTCAGCCTGGTAATCTGTAATACAGGTTTTACCTAAAACAGACACCAGTCTCTTTGTAGTGAAAATTGACTTTGTACTGTTTATGCATGAGATAATAAATGAATTATTATATTATTTTACATATATTTTTTGGCCTTAATAAAGCAATTTTACTAATTGTAGGTATGTGATTTATTCACGCAAAAATTGCGATAACGTTCTCTTAGCAAAACCTCGGACAGACAGACAGACGGACGTGACGGTACTATAAGGGTTCCTTATCAGGACTACGGAACCCTAAAGTTTTGTATTTTTTGCATAATCCCTATTTTCAAGGTATAGTTATGATAACATTGTCACTTTTAACCATGGTTCTAGGTATAAAAACATCGTACACGTATTAGTATTTTATAACTTGTAAAACTAAAGAATCAACTAATATCGTCACACGATATTAATTATTGCAATTCATAATTCAATTAATTCAATTTTGAGTACAACGCAGAATGATATTGCATTTTCATATATTCTTTTGCGACCTCCACCTGTTTGAATAGAAAATAAATGAAACGAATATTATACAAGATACTTTATTGTTACAAATAGTTATTTTATTAAATAAACAACAACGTTTTCGCTAACAAATAAAATGCCACGGTATCTACACATCACTCATTCGTTCTTTACAATACACACGCTGTGTGGACAGTTCATCATATGTTATACATACAACCTAAATATATTTAAAAGTAGAGATATGAGAAGGTCCACCGTGTAGTTTATGGAGGACTTAGTTAATGGAAGGGATATTGACTCACAAACGCCTACCACGAATTTAGGAGGTACTCATCATTCCGAATCCGGGTCATATAGAAAAGTTTTCATCGGTAATTTAAAAATATCGGTACCTAATCGTTTGTGCGACGAAGTACCTTCCACCCTGTTTACAGGGTGTAAACCACCTTATCACGAAGCCGTCAAACAAGCATTCCGTACATCAAACTAAGTAACTTTATTGCACAAAACGCGCAAAAATTATTGCTGGGAATCAACTTTTTTTTTTGGGGTGAAAAATCATGTTTTGTAGTAGAACTCAATGTAACGCACTCAAAACATTGTGCTAATGTATGGATGGAATAGTATGGGGGTCGTGGAGTTGTTTAAAGTAAAAATCTTACATTTAAAACTTGTATATAAAAAAAAGTTGTCAAAAAGTTGGAACTTTGACCCCCAATATTTCCGTAACTAGAAGGTTCCCAGGTATGGTGTAGAACAAAAAAATGATCACCATGATGAGGAGAATAAGTGCCTTTCGGCTTCGTTAAGAGGTGTTTTACACCCTTTATATAATACTTATAAGTAATATAGGTATCTATGCATATTTGTTCTGTTAAAAAGAATCTGCTGGCGCGAAGAAGAGAGTGGCATCTCTAAGAGGAGACGAGACAGGACGCGGAGGACGCCCTTGTAAGATTTGAAATCTGGTTTAGGTCAAGGTCGTTTTCTTGACCAGAAAAGTCAGCTGGAATATTTAGAACTGCACCCACCGGTTTTCGGTTACAGATGAAAAGGGGATTACAACTTCTGGTAGTGTCTTTCATCTTATTTTGAGGAATTTATGTTAGCACAAGTCCAAATCAAGTTTAGGAAGCTGTGTTTTGTGACTTCAACAAAGTGGACTCTGCTTATATCTCTTCACTCTTTAAGTTTAGGAAGCTGTGTTTTATGACTTCAACAAAGTGGACTCTTCTTATATCTCTTCACTCTTTGCTAGAGATGTGACCAGACGTGATTTTGTACAAGGAATTGGCTGGATAAATAGAGGAATAACAGCTCTACAACATTTAACATGGTGTACTTTGTTTAATACACACTAAAATGATTAAGCTACCTGTTTAAACGTTTGCTACACATTACCATTACCAAGGGCATAGGCCCAGCGCTGATGTTACTTTGAGACGGACTATTCTACCAAACGTTGTGTAGCGTACACTAGGCCGCACATCAATGGTAACAAAATCTATCTAATCCAGCCTCTTGATCCATTTAATCTCCGAGCTATCCTAAAGCCAGCTAAAGGTCGAAGTACTTCACGAAATGCCACAATAATTATGGCAACAGCTAGTTTTATTTCAACGAAAACTCAACACAACCTAAATACAAAACTAAATTCGCTTTTGTCTTTAGTAAACGAACAACCAAACGTGAGATATGTGCATGATATTTAATCACACAATCAAGTAAAATAATAGGACAATGTTCAACATAGTATTAATATGTCCTTACTTCAGAGTACGATTATGTAATATAGACCATGTAATAATATTTTATATCCACAAGCAGAAAATCTTAATAAAGATTCGCAGGAGACTGCACCTTATCGATTTAGTATTGGTGACACCTACCTAATTGTATCCATATTTATGTAAACATTATGTCGCTCGATTTGTTGTGTTTTGAAAAACATAAAGTTTATATTGTTGGTTACTGCTGTTACTTTTTTTTATAGTTTGTGGGATCGCATGTGGTGATCGTCAAAATCGATCAATTTTGTGGGTGCTTAGTAGAACAACTTATTTATTAGATAATTGTGCAGCCTAATAGCTTTACTTTGACAAAACCTATCTGTGACAGTTATATACCTGTGAACACATGTATAACCCCTACAGTAGCACATTAGTTTTTTTTGCCAATATCCATAAAAACATGTCATATACGACTTATGTGAACAATGTGAAGGCTCATTTGGTCCATGTGAACACTATCGTATAATACCTATATAGAATTGTGTATTTCTGAATTCTTAAAAAAAGTTTAAAAAATATGAACACGATCGGTTAGTAACTGAATTGGGTCGTTCTGCCTACACAACAGAGTATTTGAGTCGATCACTGATACTCGTTCTAAAGAGGGGACCACTTAACCCCCGGCATAAACAGGGTTGCCATTCAAGCGCAATGTTTGTCTCTGACCGAAATATAGGCAGAGGTACACAACATTTATTTAACTCAACAATATAAATATTTTGTAACTACTGATTTTTCTATTATATTATAATATTCTTGAGACATGACCTATAAGGGAAAATACAGTCCTTTTACAGTCCTACAAAATAATTTGCCATTAAACGTGGAATATAATTTTAGGGTAGTCCCATACCAAAGAGCCACGAAAGAAGCCGCGTGCTCCGGTGTCCTTTGTTGCCGTTCAGTTCTTCGTGTATTGCATATTACATAACATTGTATTTAGTCCCGGAGACATTTAAATGCAACTAGTCACTTAATCTTTAGGTAACGCACTGTCGCTCTTCCCTCGTGAGTAAACCCTGTAAGCAGTTTTTGACCCTAACATTCTGTCGAGTAAACTATGTTTGGCTCTCCGCCTATGTGTGAGTACTTCTCGGCAGAGCTCGTGGAAGACCTCGCCGACTTGGTTGACTTGCTCGGCGGCGGCGACTTCCGCAAAGCTGCATTCGAAGTCCTTGGCGAGGATCTCGCCTTCCTCTGGACTAACCTGTAAGGAGATAAGTCTTATTACAACAGGTTGCAACAAAGTGACCTCCTCTGCTGCCGCTAACGACGCCGTGGAAGTGGAAATTTTTGGGTCTAATATATAATATACATAATGCTCTTTAAACCAGAAGAAAATAACGGAATCCATTCATGTTTGTAAATAAACGCGTTCAAACAAAAAAAAAACTCGTCAGCTTAATACATTATCACATAAGAGTATAGGTAGATGTAGGTTTACACAATAAAATCGGTCGGATTCCAGTCTAACCGGATGCAGCTTGATATATATGTGGCCTCTTTGCTTCAACTTCATTCATTCTCTCATATATTTCTTATTTACATTGTCATGTCATCTGGTTGTCACTGCAACTTACAATGATTAAAATATTGAGTCTATTATGAATAGAATTTCTTAATTAGAAAATACATAATACAGCTGAATGACCTTCACCACCAATCTTACCAAGGCCCCATCGCCTTAGTATGAATAGTGGTTAGAATTTCAGGCCACTAACTAGTATAACAACCGCCCGAAAATACATTATTTAGCCATGAGCTTCAGATACATTCAATATAAATAAATAAAACCAACAATGACCTGTCTCAAATGCACCATGTCAGCCTTATTCCCGACAAGAGCGAGCGGTATTTCGGGCTGCAGGCTCTGCTTGGCCCGCCGCACATAGTTGAAGGACTCTCTGTCGGTGATCGAGTACACTAAAAACAGCCCATCGGCCCATTGCGCGATCTCGTTGCCCGGCAGCTCTTCTATACTCTGGAACAAATTGGGCTTCGTTAAAGTTTCGGGGCTTTTGCAGGAGTTGGGTATTGTTGCCTGTTTGGTTTGTTGTCGCTGGGTTATTCTTCGTTAAAGTTTAATTTACATACATCAACTTATCACACCTCTGTTCAATTCATTAGGTACTTTTGAGTGACAGAGCAGTCGAAATGCGTCCGGAGTAGAGAGAAAACTTAATATTATAAGCTCACAGTGTTTTTTGCACTAAAATTGCAGAAGTGCCAAACTTAGGGCCGGACTCCACCGAAATGGAGACGGACGAAGATTGCGGCACAGAAGATGCGTAAAAGCTAGAGTGTATCTACTGAAGCTGTGCGGACATGTGCAAAGCGGAGACGAGAGATACATATTAATGATACAGAATTTTAAAAAAAGATTTAAGAATTTAAAAAAGAACTTTAAGTTTCATTTATATTTTTATTTCTGTGATACTCGGTGTCTCGGTGTCCAAAAAACCTTTCCTAATACTAGTTTAGGACATTTTGTTTGGACAAACACGAACAACGCAACGTAAATTACAACGATTTTTAATAGGAGACTATTATAGTGTCTCCTATTAAAAATCGTTGTAATTTATGTTGTGTTACGTTACGTCGCGCGTTAGTGCTCGTCTGTCGCAATAAAAAACGGCTTGTTTTTATTTGAATTTAAAGACAGAGCGACACGTGTATTTAAAGTGAGATCAAATTCAAGGTTCTAGACAATATAAAAACACATTAGACATTGTTGAACAAGATTATTACAGTCACTAACTACCGGTGTGGTGTGCCAAGCGCGAACTACGAAGCGTATCTACAGTCTGTTCAGAGTTTCAGATCTTTGTATTCAATTGATATGATGTCACTTAAAAATGAGTACGTACTCTTTTTTTGGGAGTGTGATAGAAGTTGATTTCGAGAAGAATCGATAAGTAACTTTTGAAATATTAATAATAAATATTTGAAATTGTAGAGAAAATTGAACTTTCCGTGTTTTGTGCCCTTTATAAATGCGGGTTGTTTTTTCACGTCTCTGTTTACGCCTCCAGAAACTAAATTGCGAACGCAGTTTAGAATAAATAAATGTCGTACAACGACACGTTTCACTACGCATGAATAATGACATATGTGTTTGCTATTGTAATTTAATTTTATGGCACTTACTTTCACAAATAAATAAAGACCAAAATTATTTTAATTTTCAATTAAATACTTGTTATGTTTGGCTTATCCCTTACGGCAGAGTTTAACCTTTTTCATGACACGACCCCCATAGTAGGTATGAAAAAATATTTCGCGACCCCTAACCCTTCGCATTTTTTTTCATGTAAGTATTTTAGAAATACTATTTTGTAGAGCACTTCCCACGATTACTACAGGTTACTGCTTGCATAACACGTCCTTTGCTACGCAAGATATGAATATCGATTAGGCAAAGAACTGTATTGCTATTTGTAGTGACGGACTGAAAGAACAATGCCAAACGCTTGTTGGATGCAATGCTTTCTCCATCTCCAAGCATTATTTACAAAATATTTGTGAAATATAGTGGGCATTCCACCAAAATTTACTTTACATCGGTAATTAAATACAACATACATGGTATAATGTTCGTATTTATCGTCTACGGCAGCTGTTACAGTAAACATACAAAATCTGAGCACAATGTAGCTGTTATCAGCACAATTAATTTATCTGCAACAGTTTGCAGTATTTTGAACGGTTTAATTACAGTTTAATTCTAGCTAATTAACCTTACGCCGATAGATTAAAAACTAAATACAGTAGGTATGTACTGTTTTATAGACTGCAACCATAGTTCTCCGTCCATTTTTATGGTTCCGTACCTCAGTTGGCAAAAACGGAACCCTGATAGGATCACTTTGTTGTCCGTCTGTCCACGCTTTACTGCTGAAATTAATATCAAATATTCAGGTCTGCTACCCCTTGGAGCAGTGAAAAAATCAAACTTGGAAGCCAACACGATCAAGATATGACCGTTTATGTCGCATATTTTGCGATTTCACAAGCGAATCAAAACATATAGGGTAGAATACTTCCCGCTGACCTACAATCATGTTTGGTAAGTAGCGAATTCTAACAGCACATTTAGAGGAAAAAATCTACAAGTTTATACAGAACCCTCAGTGCGCGAGCCCAAGTCGCACTTGTTTTTTAATACTTGCCACCATTGACTTTCACACATTTTTAAGTAGCTGATTGAAATAAATCATTCGAATTTCGAATGACTTAATAAATTAAATAATCAAGGAAGCGGGAATGTGTTTTTAAACCCGCACTGATTTATCTTTACTCGACAAGTGTGTTTACTGCAAACACAATACGAATACAAACATACAGCTCGTAATACATTGGTAACGTTGTATGTAGTCAACGGGATAACGGGTCTTACCTGTGTGAATTGAGAAAGACATAACATTTACATACGAATCGACAAACGATTGAGTTTTTTAGGGTTTAAAAAGAATCCCATGTTAGCCACATCTCATCTGTTGTTCAATAGGTCCCCGAAGAAATAAGTTAAATATCCTTATTTTTTAGTGTTATAACCTTTTTCTTATCCAGTTGTCCCGAATTCCCTGGTATGATTTGTTTCCCAAAAAAAGCAAGTAAATCCACAATCAAAGTGGTAGGTAGAATGTAGGTGAGCGACGCCATATTGCAAAAATCATTTTGATTTTATTTTCTCGTTGTAAGTGTCAAAAGTAGAGTATCTTTCTCGAGGATGTGTCGTCGTCTTGGGCGAGCTTAAATCCCTCACTGCTCTCAGGATTCTAGTCCTCGCTTTGCTCAGGAGTAAGCTCAAAGCTCCCTCGCTCCTGGTCAAGAGCCCTAGAATGTCTCGCTGCGTTTGGGATTCAAAATAGCGTCCGTGTCGTAAGTAAATCGTGGTGAAAGGAACTTTGAAGGTTACCTTTGGACAGGTATCCAGAATCTCGAATAATATCGGTTCGCCATCCAGCAGTGCTTCGTGTTTGTATTTGCTATCTGAAAACAGAACACTCAATTATTATTATCCTAGTGGCGTAAAATGCTCTGAAAGGCAGAACATTTCCGATTCGCTCTCAAATCTTCTTTCAGTGGAAAAGAAAAGTGTTTTTTAAAAGCACTTAAATAAAATATTGGGAATATTCATAAAATGCCAATTGAGACGAAGTTGTTGGTAAGCGCAACTGCTGAGCAGATTCGATTTCCAGGTTGGGCAAAGCGATATTGGGTTTCTACATCAGGAATTTCTGACCACAGCCACGGAGTTAACATTTTGTACCCGGTAGATGGCAACAGGTTCGCGTGTCGCCCGGCACACGGGTCTTCAAACATAACTGGTAAAATGTGGGTGTACTATATAATTATGTCACAGTCAAAACTGTTTTAATGCAATCTATGTAATAATTATGTAGACAGAGTTATATGGGTTAATGCCTGAAATAAACGTTAACAATAATAATAATAAAACAAATAAAATATCTCGACTTGGCACACGAGGTTCGCGACATGTGGAACATGAACTCGATTATCATTGTGCCGATTGTCGTGACGGCCAATGGCCTTATAGCCAAGAGCTTCGATGACCATATATCGAAGCTCTCTTTAGGCGGTTGGATCAAGGGTCTGATTCAGAAAGCAGTACTCCTCGATACGGCTCGCATTGTGAGGAGGTTCCTGTCTCTGCAGCCCTAACCACCGGTGGCTTGGACCCTGCTTCCGACACCGGCGGACTACTATTTTTTTATATTTTTAAATGTTTTATATGTTTTTATAAGAAATATTTAAAAATGTAAATTAAGAGATCATAGATGAATAAAGGAGATAATAATAACTAACATTTACTTAGAAACTTATTAGGTTGTTAGGTGTTTTATTTTGACCCTTTGAAAAATATCATGTAATTCTAGAACTAGGTAATTACAACTGAGGCGTTCTAAAACAACATTTATTTTTTATGCAGAAAACGCATTTTAACTTCATAAGGATTTTGACTGACACCGGTCGAAAGTGGTTTTGAACGATTAACAGTTTTGACTGTAACTAACTCTGCCTAACCGGTTTAACCGGCACAGTTTTCTTCAGTTTCAATAATTTTATGAAAAGAAAAGAAAATATTTTATTACCTTGTTGATGATCGTATTCTCCAATGTACCTCTTTGTCAAAAACCGAACTGTGAGAGCTGAAAAGATGAGAAAAACCTGAATTAATTATCTGGTTCTTGATTAACCGAGATGTACCAGGAGTGCAGAAAATAACAGATCTTGCATGATACATAATAGTAGGGTACAAGCTTTTTACTTATTATCTAATGATTAACCACTGTTTTTACATAACAAAGCATCTTGTGAAGATTGGAATATTTGACTTGGTTGACGCTTTCCGTAATTTTATTAGCGTTTTAAGCATTAATTCATCATTTTAAGAAACGGCTATTAAATACACATACAGCAACTGTTTTCGTTGTACCTATCTATTTTAAGGATGATTTAAAAAAAATAAACTGCATTATTGGTAAAAATTGAAATAATCCGTAATTTCGAAACGTTGCTTTCTTTTAGTATTTTCGTAATCTACACTATCTACACTAATATTATAAAGAGGAAAGATTTGATTGTATTTTTGTTTGTTTGCATTGAATAGGCTCCGAAACTACTTGACCGATTTGAAAAATTCTTTCACCGTTGGGAAGCTACACTACCTCCGGTGAACATAGGCCAAATTAAATTTTCAAAGAAGTTAGGGATCCATACTAAAACTGCAATAATGAAACCCATGGTGTGGAAAAAATACCAAAAAACTTTCGCGTGCGCTGCGAAAACTATTGATTATAGAACAAAATAATGTACTACGTCTTTGCAGAACATATAATTATCTACAAAAAATATCGCGACAGCATAATTATGTCTAACTATATGTCACAATAAGTGTTTTTTCATTTTAAAAATATATATAAATGCCACAGCTATAAAAGCTCTTTTATTTATGCTTTGGAATTAATCGTTATGAAAATAAATGACTTCATATTTAAGTCTGCTTCAATACCATTATATGACTTTTTGAATTATTTAATTTGGACATTCCATTCGAAAGATTTTAAAGTTTAAAATAGATATACAAAGTATAAAGATATCACAAGTTTAAAAACTTGTGATATCTTTATACCCGTGCGAAGCCGGGGCGGGCTGCTAGTATTTAATATTTTGCCTACATGTCCACAAAAAAAACATTACAACACTTAAAATAATTAGTCTTAGAACAAAAACATTCGTACGACAGTTGTTATGTTACATCCGGATTCTATTTTCCCTCGACCCTGTGCTCGAGGTCATGGTCTTGCAAAAATACTACGAAATGACGAATTCACTTTCGTAATGGCACTTGAAAAACATTGCTTTCTTCCGTGATTTTTGTTGTAGCTACTGAAATCTAGCTTTTATTACAGGAACTGGGACGTTACCAAAGGCGCCAAACTTTTGGCTTTGGTCTGGACCAACACTCTAGAAGGAGTCGCTTCAAAATTTGAAGCCCAATATTAGGGGAGACAGGAGCTGATCGCCTAAGGGCTCACGACCACTGCGATTTTTTTCAGTACCTACTACAGTAGTGAATGGGTAATACAGTAGGGAGGAGAGCTCGTGGCTAAAGAGGAGAGCTCGTGGCTAAAAAGGAGAACACGACAAAAAAAAAAAGTCGTAACAACCAACCTCGTAATACACATCGGTATAACTAATAAAAAAAAAAACAAATAACTCACTCAACGAATGCCAAATAGGTTAATGCACTCTGCTTTGACCGACACCTTTGGACATAAATCGAGTCAAAGAAATCGCCGAACACCTTGCACAGTGCCAAGCGCGTTACCGTGGCGTTACCCTTCAATGTCGTTCGTTGAACTAAAACAACATGACCGTATTTCGATAATTGGTCATCTTGTGACTGTATAACATATCATTTAAAGTAATTAAAATAAATAAATACCTTATATCTTTATTTTCAGACAGAGCTTCTTAACAAATAAATAAATAAAACAAACTTGGCACTTACTAACTAACAAACAAACTATAGCACATAATTATTTGAATGACAGTCTATGTCTGGGCCGCCACCCAGCCGGCTACAGTAGCCACAAGACTGTTGGGGCTGTCGCGCACCCGACACATCAGTGAAGCAATTCGCAGACGCAGCTGCGAGCCGAAATCATTAATAAAATATTGATAACACCACGAAATAAATAGAGATTACGATTTTACAAAAGTGATTATAGACAAAAATAATGAAATCAATAAATAGAAATAAACGCGTGTGTTAGAAATTGAGTAACTATTATGTATATAATTACGTCAGGATATGTAACTATCTAATGTGTGTAAATATTATGTTCGTTACTTATTAGGTATTAATATAAACAATGAGATTCAATTAATAATTATCACAATAATCATTTTATCACAATCATCATTTTATCACAATCGTCATCATTTTATCACAATCGTCATCATTTTATCACAATCGTCATAAGGTAGTACGCAGGTAGTACGCAGGTAGTACGAAGGTAGTAAGTAGGTAATATGAAGGTAGTACGAAGGTAGTACGAAGGTAGTACGAAGGTAGTACGCAGGTAGTACGCAGGTAGTACGAAGGTAGTAAGCAGGTAGTACGAAGGTAGTACGCAGGTAGTCCGAAGGTAGTACGCAGGTAGTACGCAGGTAGAAAGAAGGTAGTACGCAGGTAGAAAGAAGGTAGTACGCAGGTAGTACGAAGGTAGTACGCAGGTAGTACGAAGGTAGTAAGCAGGTAGTACGAAGGTAGTACGCAGGTAGTCCGAAGGTAGTACGCAGGTAGTACGCAGGTAGTACGCAGGTAGTACGTAGGTAGTACGCAGGTAGTACGAAGGTAGTACGTAGGTAGTACGCAGGTAGTACGAAGGTAGTACATAGGTAGTACGAAGGTAGTACGCAGGTAGTACGTAGGTAGTACGCAGGTAGTACGAAGGTAGTACACAGGTAGTACGAAGGTAGTACGCAGGTAGTACGTAGGTAGTACGCAGGTAGTAAGAAGGTAGTACGTAGGTAGTACGAAGGTAGTACGCAGGTAGTACGAAGGTAGTACGCAGGTAATACGAAGGTAGTACGAAGGTAGTACGCAGGTAGTACGAAGGTAGTAAGCACGTAGTACGAAGGTAGTCCGAAGGTAGTACGCAGGTAGTACGAAGGTAGTACGCAGGTAGTACGAAGGTAGTACGCAGGTAGTACGTAGGTAGTACGCAGGTAGTACGCAGGTAGTACGAAGGTAGTACGCAGGTAGTACGTAGGTAGTACGCAGGTAGTATGCAGGTAGTACGGGTAGTACGAAGGTAGTACGCAGGTAGTACGCAGGTAGTACGCAGGTAGTACGAAGGTAGTACGCAGGTAGTACGCAGGTAGTACGTAGGTAGTACGTAGGTAGTAAGTTACACATGTACACAAGGCGGTAGATTAAGCTTTAAATTTCCAGTATATGTAGTCCGTAATTACTTAGCCAAAAATTATAGGTAAATAAATGCATCTAACTATTCGATCTCTACAAAAATAATAAAAAAAAAATAAGATGAAATGGAGTACTGGAGCCTTCATTCAGTGTAAGTACCTATGAGTTTTGCCAAAGAAAACACCAATGCGGCCGTGCGGCTTCATGAAACCTCGGAAAATCCTGACACCGCATTTAATGTCACTCTTTCTTTACAGGACGGAAGGGACGCCGACGCACAAATGCTTACCACATATTCAGTAGGTACATCATTCTGAACTGAAATGTTTCATCGGTAATTAAAAAAAAAAACTCAGCATCCATACATTTTGACCAGTAAGTATTGCATTTTTGTAGGAAACTTATAGGAAGAAGAAGAATGATCTTTGCAACATTATGCCACTGGCCACTATTCGTATTTTAGCCGTGTAATGCAAACGGGTTTAGTCGGTAATATTCGTACTCGTGAATGTTTTAAAGTCCAAAATTGGAAAGTGGTGAAATTGGCTTATCAATTAAAAGTCCTCGACTCTATGTACATGTACCTAAAGAGCTACTGTGCAGTGCACATTATACAGCCGTGTAAACCTACGTCATTTGTCATTCACTACATCTGCTCATATTTATTATTCTAGCAGTTTCATACATCTTTACTCTTATTCTTTTCAGCTATACATAGTAAGAAGCGCTAAAATGTTGCTACAATGTTTCATGCTTCCCCAACAATGTTCGGGGGATTTCGTTTCATAGTGATGCAGTAGATTTTAATAGGAAACATGTTTACATAACATGGAGTTGTTATGCGCGTTACATATTTGGACGTTGAGGTAACGTATGGCTTTTCTGTTTGATTTATTTATTTTAATGTTGGCAGTCTGCTCCGCTTTATTTTGTAGTGGCGTTTAAATACCGCGCGATGCGTTTTACGTGATCTTAGTTTTATCAGTTAGGCACTTGTTACTTCACATGGTACTTACATACATAGGGTAGGAACACCTCTGCACGACCCTTTGGGATTACACGCGAGTAGTTCAACATATTAGTTAGGCTGCTCAACTACTCGCCTGAAATCTAAGACTTCGTCTAGGTTCAGAATGACCAATTCCACGGTTTCAAAAAGTCCATTTCCCAGAAAGTCCATTTCCCAGAATCTCTATTTCCCAAAACGTCCACTTCCCAGAGTGAACATTTCCCAGAATGTTCATTTCCCAAAAAGTCCAATCGTAACAATTCCAGTTTTAGCAAGTGTAAAGGCCAAAAATTGTATGAGCCTGTACCCCAGAATGTACATTTATCAAATCTATGTCATTTAAAAGTAAGAATCTTCTATAACGAAAATAAAAGACGTGCGTATGGTCAGCAGTCTTTGACAAAAGTTATAAAGGTTTAAACCTTAATAACTTTTGTCGTTTTCACTATAAAAAGAAGAAGTTGTTGTTTTCACTACAAAAAGTATTTTATGTTTAACTAGCTGACGTCACGCGGTTTCACCCGCGTAGTTCCCGTTCCCGTGAAAGTAAGGGGATAAAATATAGCCTATGTTCACCGGAGATAGTGTAGCTTCCCAACAGTGAAAGAATTTTTCAAATTGGTCGAGTAGTTTCGGAGCCTATTCAATGCAAACAAACAAAAAAACAATCAAATCTTTCCTCTTTATAATATTAGTGTAGATGTAGTGTATAAATACACCACACATTTTTAATTAGTACATAGTAATGTGTTTTTTATTGTAATAAAAACTCATGGTGTATGGTGTACTACTATTACAATAGAACGGAACTGTAATTGCAGACTAAGGAAAAAGACAGAACTGTAATCTTCAAACAAGCATGGAAATAAGCTTTTATAAAGAAATACTCATACAAAATATTTACTGTATAAAACCTGAGTTAAATTATTCAGTAGGTAAAGTAAAATATCTAGTATGTCACCAGAACGGAATAAATTGGTATACAGCGGTATTTTTCAACTAATAACGTTCTTCAGAAAATGTATTTAAATTAAATTAAAGCTGCTCAACCGTCCAAAAAACCGGCCACGCGCAGTGTAGGGTTTCGTAGTAGCCAGTTATCACAATAATATTATGAACGTTTGGATTGAACCGTATGACTCGCACTGGCAAAAAGTTTTCAGGTCTCATGTAGAGCCAAGCTTCTAACTCTACACGCCCTAACTCTACAAGGTCTAACTTCACAAACTCTACACCTTAGTCAAAATAAATCTCATACAAACTTCCATCTGCTAGTTTAAGGGGTTGGGGGAAAAGTTACAAGTTTTATATATTTCTTGCACTAACAATATCTTACATATCAATTTTCACCTTTCTAGGACATTAGGAAATACTCTATAGTATATTTTATATCGAGGGACTAAACGAAGCCATTATATACCAGAGGTGGTTTGACTCCCGAGCGTGCGAGGGAGTAAATGAAACCGAGGGTATATTAAGTTGGCGTTTAGTCTCGAGGTGCAAACTGTACTTTTCACTTTGAGTGCGAGAAAAATAGTCAATTTAGTACAAGAACATTTATTATTCCTCCAGTCCATAAAACTTTCGTAAGTTTTTAGGTGAATCTTCCGCGATTTTGGCGGCATAAGATTATCTATTATGTCTTTTGCTCTTTGCTCGACGTCAAACTCTTTACTGTCACTGGACATTTTTAATAATTTTTTTTAAAACCGAACAAATTTACACTCGACAAAAATTCAGAAATTTTCGCGGTCAGTTTTTTCTTCTAAACCAGTTAAACGCATGGCGCCACCTTCTTTGCGGAAAAACCATGGAACTAAAACTCTCAATATTTTCGCAATGAAGATGGTCCACACTCCACAGAGAATAGTAGTATATTTACTGGCTGTTTGAGTTTGTCTATGTCACATGAAGGAAATTAAAAAACTAATTACTTTTCACTCCCTAGGGACTATAAAGCGGCCTTTACATTTGGCTAAATTTAGTTTACTAAATTAAGACAGGGAGCATTGGCGAAAAAAAGCTTGCTCTTTACATTTGATCTAATTAGCTAGCTAACTCAGTATAACAGCGAATTCCGGGCGTGTCGTACATATTTGTCACTCTCATGGCACCATCAAAACATCAAAGGCTGTCTCAGGGGATAGGGTTTGCCTTGGCTTTGGTTGCGTCGAGCTTGATTTTAATTACTGAAAAAAGACGCAGGAAGTGTTGGGTGAAAAAATGCTGCTGCTGATGCTTTTAAGAAAAAGACTGTCTATAACAAATTATTGATATGTATTAGAACCGGAAGATGTAAGAAATTTTCAAAGATTGGAATTTGAACAATAACGAAGTGTTGAGATTAGTCGTTACACCGTAAATTAAAAAAGATGACCGTTGGCTCAGAGATGCTATTACTCCAATATTAGCTGTTACTTTGAGATTCTTAGCAATAGGAAATATAAATGAGGATTTAAAGTTCAGTTCATTTATTTCTGCACCACTTCTTTCAAAAATCATACCTGAGACGTGTCGGGCGATACACAAATGCTTAAAACAAACAAACAATTAAATCATAGAATTATCATAGAAAAACATATTTTTTTACGATTTATAATCAAAAACTCTTTAATTTCAATTCTTCTGCCTTCTAACGTTTTCTTAGTTGATGAGGAAGTATTGGGAAAATTATCACTACAGAATTCATAGTTTTCACAGACAACTAAACGCATTTCTAGTATAAATCGCTTTAAACTTGGCTAAATTCAGCATGCTAACCGATTTAGATCGGCAGACTCGACTCTGATTGTCTAACAGTCTGAATGTCTTTACACTTGTCTAAATTCAGAGTCTAATTCATTTAGCTAACTGAATTTAGCTAAATAAAAGCCGCCTTAAATTGGTCACTTTAGTCCCGCTTCGTAGGGCTATATTGGCGTACTTTTAGAGCATGAGAAGTGAAAAAAAAAAGTGAAAAAAAAAAAAAATCAGTCAGTCCCGAAATCATGGTTTTTTAGATATCAATAAAATCTAAAGTATAAAAGCTTTTCAATTAAAACTTTATATGTTTAATAAGCCCACTATTGACCACATATCCCGAGAATTTTGTTTATCTGGTAAAATCCAAGTTATAAGGATTCAAAAAAAATAACGCAGAAGCGCTTCGAGAAAAGGTAGGTAGTGCCCTTGCGCTTCGCTTGGCTCGTATTGGCGGGTGCACTCCCGTGTCCCCAGGTAAATGATATATCGGAGTTGTTATATTCTGAATTTTGAACCATTCGGAATTATGAAAATCGGTATTCTGAAATTCGGAAGTCTGACTTTCTGTCTTTCTGTCAGTCTGAGTTTTTTGGACTTATGTAGTGTACCCGTTTAATGTGCATATATTCTATTTCCTTACGTTTCCCAGGCACTAAGATTGCGCCAAGCCAGGTGCGACAACAATTTAATCAGCAGAAGACAGGAAGGCAATTAGTGCCTGGAACTGAATAGGTAGCTTATGGAGGAGATGAGCCTAGGCTTCAATTCATTTCCCTTAAATCTCCGGATCGGGACGACGACGAATAAGAAGGCGTCCGTTAATTACGTGAGGCAATTTTCGCCCCCCTTGTTTAGATATCGTGAGATTTGAATTGAACCCCAATCCAATTATTATTTCATATTATTGAAAGAAACAAGCTAACATAAACCAGTTATAATTGAATACTTAATTGAAATAATTAACAAACGTATTTGTTTTACTTATGATGTATTTACCTACTTAGGTAAGTACTGCATTACGAGTACCTGGATGATAAACTACCTATTTTCTTTTTTTTAATCAATTGATAAAGTGGAGTTGTCATTACCACTGTTAATATTGTATGTATTATAAAGCTGTACATCGCATCAAGCGGTTTTCAGCTATCCAAAAATTATTCCTTCAAGACACATTAGAAGCCAACGAGTTTGGTCTCCGTCGAGCTAGAGTCAATTTTGTGAACGAAACCATAGCGCGATTCAGGAAAGTGCGTTTCCCGTACAGTGCCATCTAGTGGCTCCTAGTGTGAAATACACAGCGTTTATACCCTATGCTGACTGAAATAAAGTTCATTTTGCATTGGCGCTATAACGTTAGTACCTATTTGTGCCAATACGTCAAGTAGCTCTCAATAAATTCCAGGTTCAGTCTGATATTAATACTAGGTATCCATTAAGAAACAAAAAACCTACTACATTTTGCATCACCTGTTGCTAGTTAATTTGCATAACCTTTGTCTGAAGGGTCACGACCCGTAAAATATTTTTTATGATAGCAAATATATCTATTTAAAATGATAATGCCAATTTAGATACAAACACAAAAAATAAACACACACAGGGTAGTTCGGTTAAGCATGGCAGACTACAACTACTGAAAACTAGATTTAAGTACTGGCGTTATTTTTGTTTCACAAACGGCACTGAAATAGATTATGATAAGTTCAAACTGTGTGTTTAGTACTTATATAGCCTTTTTTTTCAACAATTAAACTACGCCTCAATAAATAAACAACATATTTACGAAACCGGCCTCACTTCTCTGTTTGCAGAGTTCCGTCTTAACTTTTTTTTGGTCTGAGTACCTAGCTACCAAATTATTATTTATTTATTTATTATTATCTGCTATGAATCGAATGACGACCCGAATGGCGCAGCGGTAGTGAGGCTGCCTCACATTCTTAGGGTCCCGGGTTGGAATCCCGGTAGGAGCAAATGTTCGTGTGATGAGCATAGACATTTTTATTCCGAGTCATGGATGTTTAAATGCATAATAAGTATGTGATAACAACGAAAAAGTATCTGTGTAGTATATCCTGTATATCAACTATCTGGTGTCCACGACACAAGCCTCGTTGCTTAGTAGCACTAGATGGCGCTGCGTGTAATGTCCAGCGATATTTATTTATTATTTATTAATCACCGATTTTACTAAACGATTTTAATGAAGTTTAGGAATTACATAATCCAGCTCCATCACCAGGTCACCTGGATAATTCCATAATTATTATATCGTCATTGAGTTACATCAATTACGAATTTTGTCTGTATTTTTTTTCATGTCTCCCTGAACAAAAACATAAGGCAATTTTTGTTGTTAGCCATTGATTTCGAATATAAAAAATACATATTTGAGCAATATTTAACGTAACAAAAAAATTGAGATATGTCTCTTTCGTGTCGGATCTGGGACACCAAAGAGCGTTCTTCAGGTAAATTATGAATGACCGGGTTAGGAACATAGGCTACTTTATGTCCCTATCTGTGGGATAATTACCGACCTTCAAAACTAATAGCCATTTTTTTTTATTTTTAAAAATAATGCGATCTGTGTTTTAAGATCTAAAATAAATATGTTACGATCAGTATTACGTGATAATTGAATGAATTCCTCCTACGCCGATGCCGGTCGTGTACGTCAGCGAGAAATACATAACAACGTACGCGCCACTGAAGTCAGCGTCGCAGTATGGTGCCATATAAAACGCAATATATACTCGTACGCGCGACCGACGTACGCGACCGACATCAGCGTTAGAGGAATTCATGCCTAATCGAAGTCGTGTCAAGAACACACTCAAAGTCGTGCTGCCCTTTAGACGTCATCGTCATGTCACTTTGCGCATCTGTGTGTCATCAGCTTCATTCCAAGCTCGGCTATGCTATTGTAGTATATTTCGCACTTTCAACACTACAATGTAGTGCTTTCAAGGCGCTTCCCAAAATAAAACCTACACGTGAGATTTTTGCGTAAATAATTTAAAATGACTCTAATAAATGCTTCTTTTTGAAGTATGTACTTACAATAGGCTCTTATTTTTAGGCGTTCATTATATGGGAGTCGCAAGTATCAAAAACTTACACTTTTAAGATTTAGGAGATGTTCTCGTAAAACTATGGCTAGATTACTGGATTTGGATGCCTTAACTAATCAAAATTATTTAGGTATTCTCATTGTGCCGGTTACCGTGCCTACAACAACCAAAGACGGTTATTTTTTTAAATTCATATTTGAATGGTCTCGGACTAGTTCGTTATCATAACAATTAAGACGCTACAAGCGGACGCACGTCGTGAATCATGATAAGTTGTAAAAACACAGCAAACATTGAAACTTTTACTTTTTCGAAAATGATGATATTTATAGACTTAAGTACATACCCTTTTCTTTTTTTTTCGGATGGGAAATCAGCAAATAACTCCTCCGGCTCTGGTCGGAGCAGGAGGGAGTGTCAGACTTTAACTGACTAAAACCCATCCATGTTCCGTCATCGCCCTTTGTTTTCCGGGGCCACGGTATCTTTTTCGAATAGTCCCACAGCCCCGGAGACTTAAGTACCCTGGATTAGCACCATAATTGTTATTCGTCGTTTATAATAGACTATAACAAAAACTTGCTATTTCTACTCGAAACAGTTGATTTGGCTCAGAGTCAGAACTGAACGTTTAAAAAATAAAGTTTTTAAATAATCTTAAGAACAGTTTCGGGATCAAATAAATAATACGACGTCTATATTTATTGGACGTTGTTACATTTATGCGAAGAAATTATAGATTTATCGATCTAGGAATAACTTTAGTATAACGGTTTCCTTAATCGCGGAGGAATGAGGAATGGTAGGCAGTCGTTACGCGCTTAAAGAGAGATGTTTGCTGCTGCATATACATACAGGGTGTAAACCACCTCAACACGAAGCCGTCAACCAAGCATTCTGTACATCAAACTAAGTAACGTTACGCAAAAATTATTGCTGGAAAACGACTTTTCTTTTGGGGAGAAAAATTATGTTTTGGGGTAGAACTCAGTGTCACGCACTCAAAACATTGTGCTGATGGATAGATTGAATAGTACGGGGGCCGTGGAGGTGTTTAAAGTAAAAATCTTACAATAAAAATTTGTATTAAACAGAACAAGAACAGGAGAGAACAAGTGCCTTTCGGCTTCGTTAAGAGGTGTTCCCTTTATATGGATGGATAATGCCCTAATTGCAAGGCTGCTTATTACGTCAGTTCCCGTGAAGCTTAGCCCAGCATCGACAGCAATGGGTTCGCACAGAAACAACGTCACTAAAGACAAATTGTTATTAATTGTATACATTTGATATCTGTGTATATTCTTCGTTATTACCCGGTCACTGGGTTATGGAGGTCAGATATGCAAGCGTTCCATGTAAAATATTTGTATTAAAGCATCTGGTTAGACTGGAAGCCGACTCCGACGCAGCTGGGAAAAGTCCAGGCAGTTGTGTGAGGTCTATCTTTTCTTCGCGCGCTTACATGAAACTGGGCTGACCATATACAGGCTGGAATCCCACACTGACGTAAAAAAGGTTAGACACACGTACCTACTAATAGGTGCATCATTCTGAACCCCGCATCGATATGTTTCATTGGTAATTTAAAAAAAGCCGCTTGTCCGTACAATTTGACCGTGTAGGTACTTTTGTAATGACCCCATGAAAAGTTTAGATATGTGTGGCGTTGGGTTAGGGGGCAACTGGACTCTGTGCTGAGTCCGTGGTAACCGTCCCAAGCTGGAGAAGCTTTGGGCTAAAGTCGTCGCGGCAGTCCTAGAAGGACAAGGCGGGTCGAATTCGACCCGGTTTTCATTGACTTCATTGACTGGCTTAAAATAAACACAAAAAAGTGGAAAATAACTTTACCTCCGGAAGTCGGTGACTTTTGTGTTTTATTGAGACCGACTTCCGCCGTTTTTGTTTTGCACAATAGTTTTTATTTTACTCTTATTAGTTGTATGTATCTCACACAAATCCTTGTCAATATAGGATAACTCATGTAGTACTGAAGCAAAATTAATTTATAACACATTTGCTCGTAAAGGGTCTCTTATTTCACCAATTTCAATATCGTAATGTATCTCATTACGTACTTGTGCTGTAAAGTAAAATGCATGGTTTATACTTTTTTAAATCTTAGCAAAGAGTTTTTATGTCAGAAAAGTGGTCAACATTTTATGAATAAAATTAACTTTGGGAGATGAAATATAATAAATAAACATTTAATTATTTAATTTAATTAATTTTGACAATAAATTACAACCATTTATCTGTAAAAAAAAACACAAAAATGTTAATTTACTTTATTAGTAATACTGGCTGTTTTTTGTGTCTTTGCCTTAAAAAAAAGCGCTGATTCGCGCGCCTCGCTAATTTGTGAACAAGTAAAAATTATTCCGCGCGCTTTTTCTTTTCGCTGTATTGTTTTTATTTGTTTTATTTATTTCCTCGCAAATATGTTATAAAACGTCGTTTGACATACGTGCGCTTTGATAATTACAGCCTCTGCTTTTTTATCGCCCTCGCCTACGGCTCGGTCAAGCAATATCGCCTCGGCTGTAATTTTCAACTTACCGCACTTATATCATAATGTACTATAAATTAATATGGGTGTGGTCCCATATTAATTTAATTAATTTTGCTTGCCAGCTTTTTCGACCAAACGAAAACGGAATCACTGAAATCGGACCACTAATTACGGAATTATCGGTGGAAAACAAAAGATGCTATGGGGATACATAACCACCTTCTTTTTTTGAAGTCGGTTATAAAACAATGCAGTAATCGATAACAATATAATATAAATAAAAAAGATAAAAAAATAGGAATGGGATTCCTCGTCCCTGCAGTGGGACTCAAATTGATGATGATAATAACAATCCTTCGTACAGTAGATTTAAGAAGTTTTTGAAAACCGGGATGTTAAAGGAAAGCTACCCTTATTACCTGTTTTATAGGTAGCTAGAGTGGTCTGCATAGGTTACAAAATTGGCAAATTCTCCACTTCCCCAGTCATCTTCTCTTCGCGAAATTCAAATTTCTTAAGTTTTTTTGCAATTTGCAGACCGTCAGTGTCAGGTGGTATTTTGTTGAAAAATGAGTCATTTCAATAACTAAATAACTATTTCATGAAAATGTCTTATGAACTTAGAAGGTTGTACCTATTGATGATTTTAATGTAGTACATAATTCTGTAACCACATACCTAGGTACGTGTTACTTGCGCAACTCTTTGTACCTGAAAATTTTGATTCTTAGTTGCTATAAAACCATTAAATGATTAAATGTCTCTGAGTTGACGCATTAGTGACACCACATGTTTCACTATTGCGAATCGCGTTTTGACAGCCCATAAAAGTGTGTCAATCAAGAAACTTATATTCTAACTGGAATGAGGACGGGCAAGCCAAAAACGTTCCGAGCGAGAAAGCTTCAAGAGTGGATGTTGTCTCTTTCTAATAGGGTGCCCAATTATCATACTAACTCTTGAGACAGTTACAGAGTAGCTGTTATTTTATTATTTAATGATGATGACCTGCAACTCAATAGCATTCTAGGCGAAATAGCTTCAAGAGTGGATATCATTAACTTTTTATGTTAACTTAAATGTAGGTCTGTACCGTCCAGTTGCAAATTATCAATTTTGCAACCTGTCTATCCAGACGACTTTTGTATTTGGGGATTCGAGGACTCCGTTAGTATTATATATTTTTTCAGACATAGAAAATCGCCTATTCATGCTATGACTGTTTACCTATAATGTTTTAGTAACATTCACCAATATTTATTTTATATTCCGAAACCATTCATTTTCACTCGCAGCTCGCCAATTTTTTTTTGCTGGAGAAGCATGGAAAAATCCTTAGGACCGGCATGGCACGGCACGGTGCGGCGGACTCTTTTCTTTTCAATATTTGTATTTAAAAAGCAAACTAGGTACTACCGACACCATGTGCGATATCCGATGTTTCTAATTTATAAAATATACTTTTGATTAATATGTACGACAACGATGTTCGAAACTTCGAACTTACGTACTTAATTTATTTGGATATTTCCCGTTTGTCAATCTAAAACATGGTAACCCTAGTCGTAATAAACAACCAAAATTAAAAAACTTCCCTGAAAAACGAAATTCCACATCCAGCATACCCTTACTTAGTAGTAAGGGTATGCTGGATGTGGAATTTCGTTTTAGATTAGGTTAGGTTTTTATTGGATGATTTTTAGTTTAAACACCTCCACGACCCCTGTACTATTCAATCCATCCATCAGCACAATGTTTTGAGTGCGTTACATTGAGCTCTACCACAAAACATGATTTTTCACCCCAAAAAAAAAAGTCGTTTCCCAGCAACAATTTTTGCGTAAAGTTACTTAGTTTGATATACAGAATGCTTGGTTGACGGCTTTTTGTTGAGGTGGTTTACACCCTGTATAGTATCAGACGCGATTCGCTGATCAACTGGTTTGGTAAAACAAAAAAATGGTGTGAATTTCCAAAAGCCACAGAACATTACTTGTTGTGTTAGGTCTTGCGGTTATTATGTCACAACCTGTATGGTATCCCTGCGTGTCATAGACAATAATAAATAAGTAATACGCTCACGTGGGTTAATTTATAAGTTTAGATTTCATGGTTTTCCCTTCATTTAAAAATTATGTTTTTGTTAGAGAGATCTAATCCATATGATTGACCCTATCGATTGATGTAAAAAAGTACAGAATGTTACTTCTTCGAACATTAGTCGGTTCGATTCCCGAGTGTGGCAAACGAATTTTCGAAAATCTGTAAATGCGAATTTGTTTCTTTTTAAAAATAAAGGAATGTTTCCTTTGAGTAAAATTTCAATTTTTCTTCAGTATTTAGACTACTGTCCCTCCAGGTGGCATTGAAAAATTCCACCCTGTATATTAAGAATAATTTAGATTTTGTAGAACCTAAATTACGCGGGCGAAGACACGGGCGGATGTTAGTCATGAAAAAAGTTTTGGTCTACAGTTCTGTTATTCTCGTTCATTATATCGTTCCACGTCGTTTACTGTGGTTTTAATACAAGCTGACACTAAACCCATTAATTTGTTTGTGAAAATATGAATACAATATATTAAAAAAAACCATGAAGGTAATGTTAAAAATAAACAGACGTAAAAAACAAAGACACGTCATGATTCATTTTAGAAATAAAAACTACTTTTCTATCGGCATGGGAACTTTCTATGGCCGAGAGTTATAAACGTTACATAGCACGTGATTAGGTTTAGCGTTATTCCTACCATTGCACGGTTCAAAACTGTCTTAGTACAACTACACAATTAAGAAGTTGAGAACATGTCTAAGCCGAACACGCGTGTTTAGCAACGTCAGTTATAGATTTCGGCCTTACTGCGTAAACTAGGAATCCATCCACGTTTTATGAATGAAGGTATTTCGTAAAGATTGATAATACTCCTCAGTTATTTAGTTATTTGTGAAGTCGACCAGGCAATACCCGTGCAGAACCACGCAAGGCAAATTCGTACCTAAATACTTTGTAAACATTAAACATACGGAATCGATATTCGTTTGAATAAATGTAGCAATCGGATTCATATATACAACGTTGATGTAAGCATGCTGAAACTTTTATGGCAACATTGTCGATTACAAGTATACAACATGTGTCGAATTGAAAACTCCAACTTGTATTATTTTCAGAATGACTAATCGGGAATTTCTCAATGTAAAACCCAAATACTGGTATTATGTATGTATGTGTGTGGAATATTTGTGGTGAAATGGGGGTGTACTATTAGGTACACCGCGGCCTATCCCTTCAGGGATTACAGGCGCGATAGTAGGTACGTTAAGATTGTGTGTAATTTCCGAAAACCTGCCGTCACGCCTGTACCCTCTGAAAGTGCTCCTCAGCTATGTTTAAGGCCAATGTTATAGGGGGCGAGCCTATTGCCATTAATCTGGCAGGAATCCAGACTCGGTGGCTGCAACCTGCTACTGAGAAATTCCAGGTGGCCATACCCAACAACACTGGCCGACCTGCTGAACGAACTTAGGGCCTCATGCTCAGTGGAGCAACGCGGCAGTCTCACAGAGCGAAAGGCAATGGGCGAATAGGCGTTAATGAAACTAATTTTAGACTGTGTCTTAGTCTTAAGTCTCCTTCGCTCTGATCGTGCGTTGAAAAGTAAAGTTCAAGGATTTGATAACAATTAGTACGTTATTATTGACTAAAAATCTATATAAAAGAAAGACGCGTGAGTAATTTCACGCGTCTTCCTTTTATAAAGATTTTTACACTTCGATTCTTACAACATTTAGCATACACATAATATAGCATATGGACCTGTATGATACCTTTTACTCAAGCTTATTATTAACTAGCTGATGCCCGCGGCTTCGCCCGCCCGCAAATTATAAACTAAAACCTTCCTCTTGAATCACTCTATCTATTAAAAAAACCTGCATAAAGATCCGTTGCGTAGTTTAGTACTTAGTTAGTTAGAAGTAGTTTTAAAGATCTAAGCATACTACCATATAATTGTCAAACTTAAGTGACAGTGGGCAGGGCACATTGCTCGCAGAACGAATGGCCGATGGGGCCGAAAAGTTCTGGAGTGGCGACCGCGAACCGGAAGACGTTGCGTTGGAAGGCCTCCCACTAGGTGGACCGATAACCTGGTGAAGGCTGCGGGAATCCGCTGGATGCGAGTCTCACGGGACCGGTCAGTGTGGCGACACTTGGGGGAGGCCTATGTCCAGCAGTGGACGTCTTTCGGCTGAAATGATGATGATGAAGCATACATAGGGACCGACAGACGCGGGCGACTTTGTTTTATAATATGTATTGAAGTGATAGTGACGCTGTTGAGTGCGCTCAACTATTTGGCACACCATAAGAGCATTAAGGCGCCGCTACAGTATAATGATAAGCCGACTAAACTATGCACGGGAACTTTATAGCTTTACTTTGCATGAAAACGACACCACGTTGACGAATGCATGCATAACAGGTTTATAGGTATACCATTCCCACTGCTGGAACACTGGCCTTTTCTCTTTGAGAGAAAAAGGGCCGTACTCTACCACGACGGTTGGTAGATAACTAACGTGTCTCATGTCTTCGAATTATATTTATTATAGAGCGGACATAGGGAATAATTCATACGCAAAAAAAAAATTACAAAAAAAAAGACTATTCGATTTCGGGAGTATGACACTGACAGAGCGACTTGTTACCACGATTTTCTTCGTAATGTCCCGTCTATCGGCAATGCTTGAATGTCTTTGGTTCGAGAACATTAAACAAAAAAAAAACTACTGTCTTACGCATATTGTTAGAGCTCCTGCAGCCTGTGATACAGGATTATCGTTAGTACAGGCATCATACTTTATTTTACCTACGTTGTTAGTTTTTAGATTCATATTGTATTTTACGTTCTGAATAGAGATTTTTCATTTATTTATATTATGTTTGTAAATGTGCCTGCCCGGTGCATCCTTTGGAAGTCCATCTAAGACAAACTCCCTCAACCCTTTTAGTTCTAATAAGTAAATGCCTTCCGGTGAATAAGCTGCTGCTCTATGGCGGTTGTAGCGGTTTGAAATCTTCAGCTTGGCCATTCCTAACTAGTCTATGATTCAATGGAAACCTCACTTTATGAAATTACGACTGATGAATAAAATCTAAAAGAGAATAAATAGATATTCTAAAACATTTTCTGATTTCCATGTTCATTTATTTAAAAAAACTGTGCTAGTATGTCATGATATGAAAATGCTCTTTTAATAAAGTGTATCGAGAAAAATACACGTTATGATAACTAGAGCGTCAAACCTCATTAAACTATTTTGCAAATATACACGTAACGCTTTAGTGGAGTTACACTTTCGCATGACATTCGCTACACGCTGCTAATAAAAAACACATTAATTTATTTTAAAAATATAATATTCGCATCTAATAATAAATTCGCTTTTTTTCATCTCCGGATTGAAACATTAAAACGCCTATCCGTCGGCGTTAAGTTTATGAAAAGCATGGACAACAAGACAATTTTAAATGAACATAAAACTGTGACGAGCAATGGCGTGGGTTTTACGTGGGCATCTCTAAACGAACCAGATATTTATAATATGTGTAATAAGTATTACATTTGATCATTTACATCAACACCATCGTCTTTCCACTCTACTTTTTATGCTTGAACAAAGTGGAGACTTCAAAGTTTAAAATTAATCGTAGTCTCATTTAGAGAGATTTATTTTAAGTAACTTTCTAAAAATAAACGTGCTGTCAAAATAATGCAGATACGGAAAATAATGCCAAATGTAACAAGTTTTGGCTACGGTTCATATGTAATAAATTCAGCTGTAAATATAAACGAAACAATTGGTAGAAACAATAAAGTAATTTCGTTTTACACCGGCGCGGCGCCCGCTCTGACGAATTACTACTTCGTTTACTATCGTTGGCGTCTTGACATTTCTGACAAATAATAATTACTCAAGCATGGCGTGTATATTATTTGCAAAGCAGAGTTAAGACTTGTACCAACAGATTTAAGACAAGAATTAATTTGAGCTTCTGCTAATAACTAATACGTATCGTTATTTAAAACATAAAATAGTTTGTTTACAGCATTAAGAGGTAACAGGGGCTGCAAATGCAATTCTCCAAATAAATGTTTTCTCCTTGTTTCTTCCTGAATAATGGCTTTCGAGTTAATTTTTTTTATAAAAATAAAACATTTGATTCGAGGATTTTTTTTTTAATTATAGTACTTCATAGGTAGTAATTTAATGTCAAAAATAAATTTGAATCAGCTCAGTTTTGATGTTACTTGAGAGTGTAAGAAATTGACCTAAAACAAAAAAAAAATGGTCGATTACCTTAACGCCCGGTTTCACTAAAAATAAGTGACATCTTAACAAAATTATATGACTAATAAAATGTCACAGTTGGAATTACGACTCCCGGGCTGACACACGAGCGGTGAAAATCGATTACTGTGCTTTTTAGTACTAGTAAATAAGGGCATTATAGGTACTTCTTAACCTCTAAACTTCATCATAATCAGCCTATAATATTCTCACACTGAGACACGCCGCTTTACGAGAGGTAATGGGCTATAATCCACCACGCGGGCGCATTGCGTGTTGGTAGATGTCACATGTGTTCGAATTTTTGGTTCTAGGACACGCTGGTTTTCACACGATGTTTTCCTTCACCGTTTTGAGAGCAGTGGTGATGAAATAAATTACCTTCTCAAAGTAATGCGCCTGCCTGCGTTCGAGCCCACAACTTACTGTTCGTAAGTCGGGGCCACCACGACTGGGCCACCGCTGCTCTCGCGACATCTTAACAACATAGACCTAGTATACGGTCCAATGGAAAAGTTCAACGAGACAAGATATACCTCGGGATCGCGCCTCAATGTTCATCCGTCGGCTGCCAAGACCGTTGCTTTTCAATATTCTGAATAAATCATGTGATTGCACGTCAATACTATATGATCCATTATTGTACCGTGAAAGACACTAGAGAAGTCCCACTTTGCACTCTTTTTGCCAGCAGATCGAATCGAATGGCCAAATGTGACTCGTTTTTATTAAAACATTTTATTAGTAATAATTTTGACTTAGTAATTATTATGTTAAACAAAAATAAGCTATTTCGGTCAAGATGTTTGGAACAGCTGTTTTTTGTATATGTACACCGACCGTACACATTCTACCTTTCAAGCTGGAACCAACCGGTCACAGTGTACGGTTTCTTCCAGCTTAAAAGGTTGAATAGCTGACCCGGTGCGAAGCTGGGGTGATTCGAGATCGTGGATGATACAAAGCAGTTCCTCTGAGCGAGTCTCCTATGCATTGCCGTTATCGAGGTACATAACCATTGACCCATTTGTGCAAACGCACGGTAACAATGTTAACGCCTAAAATTAGTTCAGTTATGAAACGTTCTATTTTTAATGTCCACTTGAACTGTTACACGCACTTAAAGCGTTTAGGTGAACAGAACAATCTGTTGTTCGATGTGTTTTTATTTTTAACGCGATGAAAATGCTTTTCTTGTATCGCTAATTATAACAATGTGGATAGAACTAAAATAGAATAGTCCTACGATTATAAAGTAGGCACTAGACCAATGATTCCCAAAGTGGTCATTTCATTTCATTTCTTTTATTTCAGACTGAAATAAAATGAAATTTTCAGTAACAATTAAATTAAATATGATAAATAAATTTAATATTAAATAAATTAAATATTAATAATTAAATGAAATTTTCAGTAACAATTTTTACATTGTATCGAAATTTTACACTAAATTATAAAAATAAAAGAATTACAATAGAAATCATAGAATTACAATAAAAATCATAGAATTACAATAGAAATCATCGAATCACAATAGAAATCATTAATATAACATAACCACACATGTAAATTAATTTAAAAAAAAGGAAAACATTCGAAACTCGAAGTCCAGGGGGGGGGTCTATGCCTCCGTCCGCCTACCGGCCCGTGGTGTTGCTCGACGAGGTGGGCAAGCTCTTTGAAAGAGTCATTGCAAACGGCCTCGCCGAGCACCTTGCGGGGACGGGGCCGGACCTTGCGGAACACCAATATGGTTTCCGCAAGGGGCGCTCTACGGTGGACGCCATCATGCGCGTGAGAGCCCTCACGACGAGGGATGCGGTGTCCAGGGGTGGGGTGGTCTTGGCGGTGTCTCTCGACATCGCCAACGCCTTCAACTCCATGCCCTGGAGCTGCATAAGGGAGGCACTCCGGTATCACCGGGTGCCGACCTACCTTCGTCGTGTGGTCGGGGACTACCTGACGGATAGGGCCGTCATCTACCCCGGTCGCAGCGGAGACTGGAACCGGCGAGAGATGTCGTGCGGTGTTCCACAGGGATCGGTTCTGGGGCCGTCCTTGTGGAACATCGGGTACGACTGGGTGCTGCGCGCCGACCTCCCTAGCGGTGTCAGCGTAGTCTGCTACGCTGACGACACGCTGGTGCTGGCACAGGGGAGGTCGCACGAGGCGGCGGCCGAAGTTATGACACGCGGGGTTGCGATAGTCGTTGAGAGGATCCGGCAACTGGGTCTCGAGGTGGCATTGCACAAGTCCGAGGCCATGTGCTTTCATGGGCCTCGGAATGCGCCACCTCCGGGATCCTCAGTGATGGCAGGAGGGGTTTCCATCGGCGTCGAGTCGACGCTGAAGTACCAGCCCGCGTAGCATGACCACCGTAGACAAGAAAGAGAATCGACAAATCTTTTGTTCACCTGTCATTGAATCGACAAAATGACAGACGAACAAAAGATTTCGTCGATTCTCTTTCTTGTCTACGGTGGTCATGCTACGCGGGCTGGGACTTGTCCTCGACAGCCGGTGGAACTTCGTGGAGCATTTCCGACGTTTGGCCCCCAAACTGGAGCGGACAGGGGCTGCCTTCAGGCGGCTCCTGCCCAACCTGAGGGGGCCAAACGCCTCCTGCCGGAGGCTCTACGCGGGAGTCGTGCGGTCCATGGCCCTTTACGGGGCCCCGGTGTGGGCACGTTCATTGAGGCGGCGTGCCGCCCACCATTTGAACGTGCCCCAGAAGGTGGTAGCCGTAAGGCTGGTCCGGGGGTACCGCACGATCTCCCGCGAGGCGACAAACCTCCTTGCCGGATTGCCGCCATGGGATCTGGAGGCGATAGTCCTCGCGCGCCTACATGAGTGGCGCGCGGAGGCGCTACGCCGGGGGGAAACTCCGCTGCCGCGGCAAATTGTCGCTCAGCGGACGGACTTCCGGCGGGATCTCATGGCGACATGGAGAGAGCGACTATCGCAACCCCGTGCAGGGCACGCCACAATAGTGGCGATAAGTCCCCTCTTTGAGGAGTGGCTGGAGAGACGCCACGGCGTCCTCACCTTCCGCCTGACGCAGGTTCTTACCGGACACGGATGTTTCGGTAAGTTCCTGCACCGAATCGGGCGGGAGGAAACGCCCGGGTGCTATCACTGTGAGGATAGGCCGGAGGACACGGTGGAGCACACTGTGGAGGTGTGCCCCGCTTGGGTGGAGCACCACCGTGTCCTCGAGGTGGCGATCGGCGGCGGCGACCTCTCGCTCCCGGCCCTGGTTCGTGCCATGGTCCGGAGCGAGACGGAATGGGACGCCGTCACCTCCTTCTGCGAAGCAGTCATGCTAGCGAAGGAGGTGGCGGAACAGGACAGGGAGAGATCCTCACGTCCCGGCCGCCGCGGGAGACGCCCCGGGCGTCGGGGGCCACGTGGTGGCTTCCGGCCACCGTAGGCGCGGGCCTGTGGACGGGGAGCTATGGGCCAGCTCGCCGTCCGTACGTCTCATGACGACAGGCCGTGTCGACGGCGCGTTCGTGTTCCACGCGCGCCTCAAAGAGAGTCAGCAACTGTGAAGGGGTCCGCAAGGGCCGAAGCCTGCCGGGGCTGCGGGACTATTCGAAAGAGATACCGTGGCCCCGGAACACAAAGGGCGAGGAAGGAACATGGATGGGTTTTAGTCAGTAAAAGTCTGACACTCCCTCCTGCTCCGCCCAGAGCGGGAGAAGTCATTTGATGATTTCCCATCCTAAAAAAAAAAAAAAAGGGGGGTCTATGCTGGAATAGGTACACGAAAATGTATCTGTTTTCGGTACTAAAGAACGAAAATGCTGGCTTGGCTTTATCTATCAATGTAGGCAGATTACTATCTGCCTACTCTGCCTACAACTGCCTACTGCGCTACTCGAAAAAGTAAAACAAAAACAACTGTTCCGGTGATGACAGGTTGTAATAGTCGGTGAAAATGGTCGACCCGAATGGAAGACCCTTTTACACTTCGAATGACATTACCTACAGTTACAAAGAAACACCTTGATAACATTTTATTAAATCAGCACCGATTGCACCCAATATTGAACATCTGGTAAACATGTTCTGGCACGTGTCTGTGTCCGATATAAATCTAAATTAAGCCAACCTTTACCTTAATCCATATTTTGTTCCACATCGAAAATCACAAGACATTTTTACGTAGGTAGCGAGAAACTGAAATTATAAGACAAAAATAAGTCGGTCTCGATTGATTGAAATAAGCTTCAGAAACTGACAATTGGGGCCAGTGACTAGTGGGTGCAAAATCGCTTACCAGATCTTAAAAAACCTTGTTTATCTGAATATTGGGACGGACTTGAAGGCAAATATCATAGCATGGTTGTCGTGACCATAAAATCAAAGTAAAACGTACAATTCCCTATTCTGAGTAACCACAAGGAAACAAACATTATCAACATCCCTCTGAAAGAGGTCATATGTAGAAAAAAATGTGTGATAACACGAAACGCGGAACCCTGACTGAAGTTGAGTCCAAACAAAACTTGAAGAAGGCTGATTGAAGGATGGAATGGCAGTAATCAAACTTTGATGACAAGTTAATAATTGAATACCTGAAGCCATCTTATATACATAAATGCTGCTATCATGATAACATGGAGAAATTAAAGGAACTGGCATGGTACTACACCATTGGGAATCACTAGCATTTCAAATGATTGAAGAGTTAAAGAAAGGGATCGAAATAGTGATGGAAATACTCGGTCATACTGCTGACTGCAAGTAGGTTCCTACACCTACGATTTTACTGGAGGAGCTGCCATTGTCGACCCTATATTATTGGCAATAACATCTTTGACGACCCAAATCGCGCAGCGGTAATGAGGCTGCCTTACGTTCTTAGGGTCCCAGGTTCAAATCCCGGTAGGAGCAAATCTTTGTGTGATGAGCATGGACATTTTGTTTCCGAGTCATGGATGTTTATATTATGTAGATTATGTTTATATTTACAAACAAAAAGTATCTATGTAGCATATCAACTATCTGGTGTCCAAGACACAAGCCTCGTTGCTTAGTGTGGTACTAGATAGCGCTGTGTGTAATGTCCAGCGATATTTATTATTTATTATTTTTATCTGTGTCACCTACAACTGTGACTTGCTATACTATTGGAAGTGACAAGGTACATTCGTAGAGGGTCAAGAGGACGATATGGCAATGCACATAAATGATGCTTCAACGTGAGCTCCTGGAGGAGGTGACATCTTAGTAGCTCCTCATTTCATACCGGAATTTTGTCCTATTGATTCTGAAAACCCGCGATTTTTTCGTTTTTTTACCTACACCACACTACAAAATGGTCCCAGTAACCCTCAAGCAGCAATCATAGAGGGCTGAAATGAAGGATGGAATGGCAGTATACCCAATGTATGGTGTACTTTAGTAACCAATTTAATTATAGTTGATTTAACAACAGAAATTACAAACAAAGCTTGAAGAGAACTTGAAAAAATGAAACTGGAGAAGCTGCCATAGTAGGTTTAACAGCATAAATGACAAGCAACATTTGAAGAAAACTAAATGAGGGATGGAATGGTAATATTATTTGCATTGCTGACTGCTTATCCAATATTTCAATGATGCTACAAAAGCTGCTAAACATGGCAGGATTCAAGAAGCAATTGCTAAAAACTGTATGAAGGATGGTAATAGTAATTATTACCGAGTACTGCTGATGTTTCAGCTAAAACTGCAGAGTTACAACTATGGGGTACTGGTGTGGCTGCCAAGTAAAATTCTTCGTTACAAAATCACAAGATGCACTGAAGAAAATTTAGGATGGAGTTGCGTTAATCAACAGATTTTCTGGAACCTGCTAAAAGTACAATGTACTTGAAAAGCCGGTTATCCAGGTTAACAGAAATCACAACCATCAAATTGAAGAATGTTAGAAGCAAGAATTGATGAGATTTAAATGCAATTTTTGCCTGAAGTCCCATTTTTTACTGAAATTCCCTTTTTACGGTAATTTTAATAATTATTATATCAGATTGAAGGTTTATTTAAAATAATTGTTCATGTCAAGTACCTATTTTGTAAATATCTAGTAGGGGTATGTTTTATTAAGATTAAATTTGTTAAAAGTTGTACATATGATTTGAACAAGGCCTGGTGAAAGATAGAATGGGTATTTGTAAAGCTCAGACAGAACATTAAAATACAACAATTCTGGAGTCTTTGTTTTAATCAAATATTAAGTTTTGACGTGAAACGTCTTTAAAATCGGTATTGTCGGTACCATACACGGAGCAGCTATCTTTATCGTCTGACGTTAATTAATACAATCTCACAAATAAATGTCTGGCTTTATAGACCCCGACCAAAATTGGCAACTCCTATTTGTGGTGGATCAAACTTCGTTTAAAATTCTGTTAGAATAAAGTTCTAATCAGCTTGCACTACAAAGTGATTGTTACGACAGTCACTGCGGGCCGAATAGTGCGAAATTAGTGGTTTTTTATTCTTTATAAAATCAAATATTCGTCTTTTGGAAAAAAAAAAACGCCCATTATGTTCATTATTAAATTGCCTATCCATTAGTATAAGTAGCAAATCAAAATAATGGTTACTTTACAAGGAGTAGCATGATATAAATCATTATTTCTCATTTCTGTGGTTTCGTTGTGAGGGGATAACAATAGGCAACAATATAAAAAACGACAATTTTGAAGTCTAGAATATGTAGAAATTTAATTTAGTTTTTATTATTTCGTTTTTCTTTTGGATAAAGACTCCAAAATACTGCTTGCTCAAGGTCGTTTGCTCGGGGAGGCACCTTAAGCCGGACTCCACCGAAGCGAAGACGAGAAGAGAGGAGAGGAGATGGTGTCATTGACATTGGCTCGGCCACCATCAGGGGTTTTAATTATGATTACACAAAAAATAGTCTCTAATTAGTCAAAATTTCTCGCCAAATATCAGCATTTGTCGGTCACTGGTTCAAAAGATATAAGGATTGTTTATAGGTGGCCGTTCTGGAGAGTCTTCCAGCTTGGCCACATTTATACCTCAAAAACTAGGGTACCTAGCGAAGATATGTTTTCTCCCATATTTGTCGCTAATTAGTCGCAATTTGTCGCCAAGTCACAGATTTAATCGGGTCTTAGTTTAGATTTATAAGATATAATGAGTTTAATTAGTAAGGTATAGTCTAAGAGCTAGATCGAATGAACTCTTAAATTCCTTCGATCTAGCTCTTGGACTAACTCTTGCAACTGTGCATACAGTCAAGTAATGAAAATGCTTTTGGCAGAATCACTTTCTGACTTACAAACCTACCAGGAAATCAAGGTCACCAAAACTTATGATCCCATTACGTCCAAAAGATTGAAGAGAAGATTATTCTTAGCGCGCTTTTAATAGGCTCATCAAATTCCACGTGTAGCAACAGAAATAAACGCCTAGTGTACTAAATCAAGTAAATAATACACAAGTATGACGTTTGGGAGCCCGTAAACACTCATTATTCTCGTAGTTGGCATCATTATGAGTTGATATGGCACTTAATAAGTGCATTTAGCCTCATTTAGGCTGCTAATAAAGTGTATTATTAGGTAACCACATGTTTTAATACCTATTGCTACTGGGAGTTCGATATATGGGTGTACGATAAGCATTTGTAGTCGACGATAATCCTAATTAACCTAATGGAACAAGATCCCATGAACTGACCGAGGTACGTCATTTTATAAAAGCTGATACTTTTTCTGAGGACCTTGAGGTTTTTACTAGGTTCAATTCTCAGGTCGAACCAAGACAAGACATTTACTTGTAGAAAAATGAGTATACATACGAGCAAAGGATTTCGTAGCACGATGCCTACTTTCGCACTATGACTACTTTTTTGTTATTTCAAGTAATAGTGTAGCACGATGCCAACGTTTAGAAACCACCAAACATTAGATCGCATGCCTACTTTTTAGTTTTTGTCCCGGTTACATTGCAGTTTGCCACCTTTATGAAAAAAAATATCTGACGATAGCAAGATGTCTGTCTACTTTTGTACAGTCTAACACAAATATTTTTTACCAAATAGTTTTTCCACCTAAAGTGACGTAATTGGGTACTAAATTTTACGGCACTGGCATGGACGATGATTTAAAAAAATAATAAAAATCCGCCTGACATCAGTGTCAATAAATTCAAACAAAATTTCTTTTTTTTATTGATGATTGATGTCAGGCGGATTTTTATTACTTTTTCAAGGATTTTTTTTAATGTCCAGGGATGGGATACATTACCTATTGTATATATACGAGCAAAGTGTTATTGGGTTCCTATCTTGTCCAGCAATGTCTCAGTCGCAGCCTGCTCTGGTTTTGTGTTCGGTTGATGGCAATAGAGTCACGCTTGAGCTTTAAACATAACTGGTGTAATGTGGGCACATCATCATCATCATCAGCCTATTAATGTTCCCACTGCTGGGACACAGGCCTCCTCTCAATGAGAGGGAATGGGCTATAAATCCACCACGCGGGCCCAGTGCGGATTGGTAGATGTCACACATGTCTTCGAATTTTTGGTTCTAAGACATGCCGGTTTCCTCACGATGTTTTCCTTCGCCGTTGTCGTGTGGGCACACTTCAGCCTAAACCTTCGGTAATTACAAGCAAGCTGCTAAGACGGATGTCCCTTTCTGAGGGAAAAGTTTTAAGATTTATTTTTTTCTATACACCCTGTATAGAAAAAAATAAATCTTAAAACTTTTAACTTATATTTTTAATTGAATTTATTTTTTATTTTTTACGGGTTCCTTTATCGATACTGAACTCACCCCTAAGCTATGGCACGCGACTACTTTAACACCCTGTATATTAAGGTCATCATTATTTAGGTACGGCTTTTATGGCATGCTTATTGTTAGCAGTCTCCAATTTCCGTTGAAAATTCTTCTCAATTTACCTCTTCTTTCTCCATTCTGTTACTACCAAAATAACTCAAAACCAATCGATTATAAGCAATTCCAGCTTTCATCTGCAATTTCAGTTCAACTAGTTTAAAAAAATAGTGCGGAATGCCGGATATCAATCATCCGGTCGCTTCAGAATTTAGCTTCCAGTTAGATCAAGAGCATTCCTCAACCAACTTGATCACGAATTCTACAAAATGTTTTTTCAATAAACGATCTACCTAGGTACAAATATAATACAGATTCAGACTCGCTAAAGTAGACTCATCTTTCATGGGGTACTGTTTGAGATGCTATAATAAAATTCCACAAAGTATTCTTTAACTGAATGAGACGAAATTTAAAACATGCATTAAACGCACACTATGTAAGCAAGCATATTACAAGTTGAGCGATTATATCGCTGATAAAAATGCTTGGCTCAATGCTGGTACTCCACAAGGAGTAGGGGCGCTTAAATTGATAGCATTAAATGGTATTGTTGGAGCTGCTGAAGATTGTACAACTATCTTTGCATTGTATAGATTCAATCTCTTTAGTATTATATAATCGCATAGCCCATATTGTGTGAGTACTATGTACTAGAAAGCTATCATTCACTGGAAACCTACGTCTTTTCTTGACTTGAATGTGCCCTGGCGGTTGAGAATATGTCATGCTCACTCAAAAGTCTCGCTGATGGTGGCGCATGTGTCGGATCATTTAGTTCCCTTCAAAATGGTTGAGTTGAATGGTGCTGATCTATGCGTCATGTCCGTGAACGGGCACTGTCAGTTGTGACTGGTCATCTCTCAGTTGCCATGGCTTATTTTAATTAATTATTTTAGTTTTTGAATTGTTTTTTTTTTTTGTTTTGTTTTACTGTGGACACTTTTAACGTGCACATCTTGCTACATTGTTCTCACATAATATACCATCTCAACATGAATGATATAACCAAGATTTTGTAACAATATTCTGATTTAAAAGAGTGTCCATGGAGTTTCTTGCCCGTTCTTCTCCATAGAGATCTACGCTAGGGAATGGGCAACTACAGTACTTTCACAGTTTTTATGTCTTGTGACTGGGACTGTAGCTACATTTAATTTTCATCTTTGTTTCGACAATTCAAAAGTGCCTGTAACTGGCTTACTTGAAAATAAATGCTTTGATTTTGAATAAAACAGACAGTTTATCGTGTGCTTCTTCTATTCTATGCGTTTACGATATACACGTAATAAATATTTTAGAGAGAAAAAAAATATTTTTTTTTACTGTACTGTTTGGTAATATCAGGACCCACTGATACTTACGATTCCAAAAACTATTTCACTAATGGGTCGCTACATTATCCCCGCGTGTATTATTTACCAGACTGAGAGAGGGTAATGTGTTTACACAATACCTACTCTACCCCCCTAAAACACCCCCCCCCCCCCTCAGTCCGGTAAAAAGAACGTTCCCTTGGACTTATTTCCGACCATAACACGGATGAAACCGCGAGAAACCACTAGTTTCCTATATTTTTTTGAAATTGTAGAAGGTTTGTGTTTGTATACCTACCTACCACTCAAATATTGATGTTGGGGTCAGCTTCCAGTCTAACCGGATGCAGCTGAATACCTGTATTTTACATGGAGCGACTGCCTATCTGACCTCCACAACCCACTTAGCACTGGGTAATACGATATCCCGACTAGGTACCTGTAACGACGGTGAAAGATCTACAAATGGCAGCCGGGACCAAGGTTACGGCTTAACGTGCTATCCGAGGCAAGGAGGAAACTCGGTATGTATGGGTGGTCCCTGGATACAAAGCTGACCAGGCGCCTTCTGCGCCTCGACAGGTATAGCCTGCGATTGGTAGTGGGGACCACTGGACACTGCACTTCCACACCCTAGGTATCACTGAAAGTCTCCTGTGCAGAGCGTGCAATGAGGCGGAGGAGGAAACAGTAGTACATGTACTACTCGAGTCCGCCCGCGTGAGACACGCAAAGATCTCTTGCTTGATCCCTTGTTTGATCTGCTTCTGGAGGGAGGTGGGCTGGTTGGAGTAACGGCCACCATGGCTCACGCACAATGGTCCACTCAAGGGACTAAGTGCGGAAACCAAAACCTCATAAAGAAGATGGGTGGTCACCCACCCACGGACCAACCCAGGCAAGTGCGGCTTAACCCGAAGATCGCCCTGAGCGACTGCTAGTAGCGAATGAGAGGAGAAAAATAAAATGCGAAACTATGTGTGTACAACCTGGGACGAAGCCAACTGTTTGCATTGTTTGTGAGTCGTCACACTCTTGTCATCGCACTTGTTATTTACAAGGAGGCAAGCGTTCCTAATGGCGTCCGTGAAGACCGATCGATATACGAGGTTAAGCTGCCAGTTAATGGATTGATGACCAATGTTTCAACGCTTGAAAGGACAACTTGTTTTTATTTGAGTAAATAAGAGTCTTTTTAACTTCGCGAAACACAAAGAAACCATCTCATTGAAAGTCACAGCTGAAAAAGTACTCGTCTATGTATTATATGTTTGAAAAAACTAGGCTAGGCGTATGGTTTATTTTACAGTTCTTTCCCGTCCGTTCGTTCTAATTAATTGGATAAAAAAGGTAAGCACCGCCGGATACTTTTCAATATTTTCACGAAGCCGAACGTTTCAATTGAACGTTGAAGCACTCTCCAGAGCATCGCACAGCCACAGAGCACGGAGATGCCTCGTCGGCGAATCAAATAAAGTGACTTAGACCGGTTCCCACAATACCGGACCGGCTGTTCACGACCCGAATTAAGCCTGATCCGGCATTAAGTGTACAGCTTCATAAAAATTGTTCTGCCACTAGCACTTAAACAGCGGCATAGTGGAATCTCGGACTTACAATTTACTCGCACTGTAACACAAATGACTATATAAAACTGAGGGTTATGAAGACGGGCCCTGATTGACGTCTTGCGATCAACGCTCTTTTGGCACCAGAGATTTTGTTAGTAGGTACAGTCAATGTTAATAACATTGACTGTACCTACTAACAAAATCTCTTGCCCCAACTTCGTCTCTTCTGCTGTGTAAGATAGGTCAGAACTGACAGTACCTGTACTGTCGTCTCTAGACGATACTGGCGCGGAAATACCGTGTTCTATGGTATGGGCAGAGAATGCACGGATATTTACGTAGCGAATGGAACAATCTGGAGTGCCTCTCTGTATAGGTACAGCCCCCAGGGAGATACTCCAGATCGTTCCACGAGTACGTTTGCGTCTGATATTAATTGATAGAGAGCAGGGCTAGGTAATAAGCGCATATTGACTAATTAGTTCTCTAGAAATATGACGGCTCAGGATTTTTTTATTTTGTTTATTCATTTCATTAAAATATTTAACATAGAGGTAGCAATAGGGAAGGGGTCCGCAAGGGCCGAAGCCTGCCGGGGCTGCGGGACTATTCGAAAGAGATACCGTGGCCCCGGAACACAAAGGGCGAGGAAGGAACATGGATGGGTTTTAGTCAGTAAAAGTCTGACACTCCCTCCTGCTCCGCCCAGAGCGGAACAAGTCATTTGATGATTTCCCATCCTAAAAAAAAAAAAATTAAAAAGAGGTACCTAATTGCGACTTCATGGTATTTTATAAACATTCGCTGTGCACAACAATCGCTGGGAATCGCATAAGTATAAATAAATAAATATCGCTGGACACAACACACAGCGCCATCTAGTGCCACACTAAGCAACGAGGCTTGTGTCGTGGACACCAGATAGTTGATATACTACATAGATACTTTTTTGTAGCAATCGCTTTCAAAGCATTTTCGTATTTCTACAACGGTTCTGCCATAAACTTTTTACATTTTTAGGTGCAAGCTTTTGTCATATCTTGCTACTACTTACTGAATTTTAAAACTGTAAGGTATCCCCAACCGAACCGAGTGAACGAACGTATAATTTGGATGACAAGGCGTGATTAGCTAAGTGACGTCTTTCTAAATCCAATATGGCGGACTCCCAAAGATGGCGGCCGATTTCAATTAAAAGAGTTTGCTTATTTAATAATTTTAAACAGTCTTTCCCACTTATGATATTTTCCACCTAGAAGACAAATTTTCAGCTCCAGTAAAAAAAAAACATAATAATTATAAACTTTTAAGCGTTCAATACCAGTTGTACATCTCCTTTGCATCTAATTTCAGACGTAACCAATCTATATACGTCATTATTTCCTATGCCTTCCTATTAAGGCGACTACAGGAGCTAAATTAGCAACTCTATTTGTGGTGGTTCAAACTTCGTTTGAAATTCTGTTAGAATAAAGTTCTAATCAGCTTGCACTACAAAGTGGTTGTTACGTCAGTCACTGCGGGCCGAATAGTGCGAAATGAGTGGTTTTTTGCGATTTACAAAAAATCTATTGATTGGACTAAAAAAATAAAACACTATCATGCTACCTATGGGGCTGCAGAAAGGTTTGTCGAGACGTTAAAATCTCACATGACTAAGATCATAAACTTTGGAAAATCAGTTAATTATGCCTTAGGCATATTTCTTTTCGAATATAGAACCACAACCCATAAAACTAGTGGTGTTACTCCTGCTCGATTAATGATGGCAGGATGAATTACGCAACAGACTTTCATTACTAAGACCAGCCCCCATTTATCAAAATTTAGTAGAGTCGCAAGAAAAACAATTACATTATGCAAAGGGAAATAGAATTCTTACTTTAAAGGAGGGTGATGAAGTTATGGTTAAGGATTTCAGGAGAGGGAAGAAATAGTCTAGGGGTAGTATTGTTCAAATACTAGTGCCAGGTACTACTTACCTGGTTCAAGTAGAGGAATTTAAATGGAAAAGACATGCCAATCAATTGCATAGATTAGCATAAATAGGATTTGTATGTAAGTAGGGCATACTTTAGTACCTATATTAATGTAAACCCATAGTAGGATAAGTGGGTAGGTATACTTTAGTGGGTAGGTATATTAATTTGAATCCATTTACTTTCTTAAGGCGGGGAGAGTGTCAAACCGTAGAATAAGATTATTGTTTATTTGCGTTGGCAACTTTCTTCTTGTGTGTGGCTTTGACAAGCGCTGTACTCGAGAGCATTATACACGTAATTAATTAATTTACGTTGTTTCATTTCAAAATATAGCAGTCATATTGCTATTGCTATTATATTCTATTACTTGTAGAATTATTTGCCAAAAAATCAGAATGATCGCATGTAGCATTTTAGTATGGTTTTTACTCGTTAAAAGTTTTTTTTAGAGATAAGTTTGTGATTTTTTTTATAGAGTAAAATTAGTTGTATTATGTTTTCAAAACACTATCATACTAGCATATATCCTGAAGAATATCATATATTTTTCGGGTTTTGTTTATTGCAGTGAATCATATGCTTTATAAAACTCGCGTTTAGCTCCAGCAGTCGCCTTAAGGTCCTATCCTATGTCAAAAATAAAAAGTAGGGCACAGGACACAAATTGACTGAATAAGAAAAAATATGCTACTTGAACTAAGTACATGTCTTAAAAGCCATGCCGTAAGACCACAATGCTTCAGTGATTAAATAAAAACCGGCCAAGTGCGATTTGGACTCGCGCACGGAGGCGAGGGTGCCGTATAAACTTGTAGGTATTTTGTTATTAAACTACATATTTCCTTTACTTGTGCTGTAAGACAGAGCTTATTGCCAAATTTCATGATTCTAGGTCAACGGGAAGTACCTTAGAAAGTTTGATTCCCTTGAGATTGTCGAAATATACGTTCGGTATACACGGCCATATCTTTTTTTTTTACGCTATCTCAGAAGTTTGGTTTTATTACAATTTTAAAGGACTGTAGGCAGTAGGAGTATACGGTTTTAATTTCAATTTAATACCTTCACGCGTTCTCGAGATACCTATAGGGTCTTGCTTGACAGACAGACGGACAACAAAGTGATCCTATAAGAGTTCCGTGTTTTCCTATTGATGTACGGAACCCTAAAAACACTTTAAATACAACTAAACGTCAATAACATTACACATACGAAACTTTAATGGACCAAGCGGAGTTAAAATTAGTATCGAGCACTACTTGAAATCGCATTTGGCTCAGATGGATGAAGGGGTAAATGTTAATAAAGTTTCATTTACGTACCAAGTTCCTGTAATTGCAGATTATAATAAATCACGCGAGTGCCTTGTGGCTCAGTTCTGTGGTTTCTTGGCCTTGCACTAGACGGGAGGACTTATGAGAAAATAAGCCGTGTGCCTGGTGAGATAAGTAAGTACCTACTTTCAATTACTTATTCGACGTTATCGTGGACGAGGCGAAAGTCATTGGCGAAAGTAGTATTTTTATTATGGTGGGCCTCTTTAGTAAACTGATCCCACATAGGCGGATCCCGCGGGATCAGTCGACCTAATGTATTTTTGAATTGGTCAACTGATCCCGTTGACCAATTTTATGATTTGTATTCTCAGGTAGAAAGGTTCTTGATATTCATTTATATGGTGATAGCAGGTGGCGTTCTGTTGTTTCTGCCTGTCCCCATGAGAAAAAGGCGTGAGTTGATGTATGAAGGTACACTCACCGGCACAATTAAGCACCAACTACGTTTAGGGTTTTTATGTCTGTCAAGTTTTCGTTATGCATTTTGTATCAAGTCGGTAGCTCGACAAACGGATGTGCCATTAACGCTTGTGCGACAAAACTGTACTGCAAGCAATGTGAAAAATAAAATGATTCAGTTTTTAATGAGTAACTGGCTGGAGAGCGTAGCAGACGTTTTAATACGATGAAAGTGGGCGATGCAAAAGTTCTTTTTTGTCCTTTGTAGTAATCGTAGCAGGTACTCTGTAGTTTCAGTCTACCCCTACACAAAATAAAATATTGGAATGTACCTATGTACAATACAATTTAAAAAATCCCGGAACTGATTTCCAGCAGGATTCGAGCGGGTGATCGGGCGATAATGAATTAATAATAATTAAATATTTTTTTTACTTCGAGGCCCTCAAATGCACTCGCAGTGAGGGAGTAATTAAATTAAAGAGGAAATACTGAAGTAAAATATTGATGAGAATACCTAAGGCGGAGTGACTTACGTGCACGGAGGTCGCGGGTTCGATTTTCGAACCCAGTGAAAAAACGAAGAAGGAAAACATCGTGAAGAAAATGATGGCATGTCAAAGAAAACAATATGTGACAGTCATCAACCCGCAATGGGACCGCGTGGTCCTCACAGGGCGGAGGCTTGGAGCCCGCGTACCAGGCAGTTGGAACCACAGACAGACCTACTGTCATAAGTTACAATGGTGGAAGCTAAACGGACTATTTCACGGATCTAAATGCAAAGATAAATGTTTATTTTCATCTCTTTCGTAATGTTTTATTGCTGTAATAATCGTTTTGTAAATGTTTAATACCGTTGTGTGTTTAAACAACCACCGACGTCTAGAACGTTATAGCACACGTTAGTACAAATAAAATGTTGCATTGCATATTCCGTAACAGTGTATCGCCACCTTGACAATAACATGACGTACAGTTTGCAGAATTTTAGTCATTTCATGCGATTGTCAAAGAGTGACAGTTAGGATTTGAATACAGGGCCGTTAAGATGGCACTCAATTTTCTGAACAAAGAACTTACCTAGCTATTTATACAGCAAATACCTACCTAACATACAGTTTATTATCTTATCCCATGATCTGTCCACGAAGTAGACACAATAGTTAAACAATGGCGTCTCGACCAAATTGGTCATTTGACAGATCATGATATATGGGGATTAGAACATCTTTCAATTTAATTTGACGACCCGAATGGCGCAGCGGTAGGTACCGAGGCTGCCTTACGTTCTTAGGGTCCCGGGTTCGAATCCCGGTAGGAGCAAATGTTTGTGTGATGAGTATGGACATTTGTTTCCGAGTCATGGATGTTTATATGTATAATAAGTATTTACTTACAAACAAAAAGTATCTATGTAGTATATCAACTATCTGGTGTCCCCGCCACAAGACTCGTTGCTTAGTGTGGCACTAGATGGCGCTGTGTGTAATGTCCAGCGATATTTATTTATTTCCATCTTTTGATCTCCCTGCCCTTGTCCCATTCTACTCGGGGTCGGCGCAACACGTTTTCTTCTTCCATTCTTCCCCGTCAGACATCACGGCATCATTGCATTTACTACTTTCTCTTTCATATCAGTCTTCACACTATCCATCCATCTTGTCTTTGGCCTTCCTCTCTCTCTCCATACTGTACTGTGTACATTAGTAGCTTAGACCTTTAACTGACACCATTATTGTTGTATCATATTATGGTATTCAGAATTATACGTGAGTACCTACATATGTGTGCAAAATATCAACTCAGTTGGATTACGAGATATTGCTGTTATAGTACATTATGATATAAGTGCGGTAAGTTGAAAATTACAGCCGAGGCGATATTCCTAGCCCGAGCCGTAGGCGAGGGCGATAAAAAAGCAGAGGCTGTAATTATCAAAGCGCACGTATGTCATACGACGTTTTATAACATATTTGCGAGGAAGTAAATAAAACAAATAAAAACAATACAGCGAAAAGAAAAAGCAAAAGCTTTCTTTAAGGCAAAGACACAAAAAACAGCCAGTATTACTAATAAAGTAAATTAATATTTTTGTGTTTTTGTTACAGATGTTGATGAAATGGTTGTAATTTATTGTAAAAATTAATTAAATTAAAGAATTAAATGTTTATTTATTATATTTCATCTCCCAAAGTTAATTTTATTCATAAAATGTTGACTACGTTTCTGACATGAAAACTCTTTGCTAAGATTTAAAAAAGTATAAACCGTGCATTTTTCTTTACAGCACAAGTACGTAATGAGATACATTACGATATTGAAATTGGTGAAATAAGAGACCCTTTACGAGCAAATGTGTTATAAAATTTTTAACTAAACTATACGCGCTTACACTATCATTAAGCGACGCCTAAACGACTGCCTTCTTCTTCTTTATCTACGTGTCGATGAACTCAAATTGTGTTAGAACTTAGACCAATATGTAGCCACCTGCACAGCTCTATCATTTGCTTCGATAAGATCTTGATAGATGCAAGTGGTTGTGCAGGATGGACAGGACAGACCCTTAGCGACTGCTTAAAAATACTATACTATATTATTGTTGGAATATCAACTCTCGGCGCTAAACGTGCGCATTGATTTAGGTGTCACCAGGTAAAAGAGAAATTGGGCAAGAATGCTTCTAGAATATTTAACGGTAGGTACCTATTTTGGTTGCGCGGGACTAGACTTCTTGGATAATTATAAAAAAAAATATAAATAAAATTGAAGGGTCTCAAAATAACAAAATTTTACTGTCTTTCTGCCTGTCAGCTGATGTTATAAGGAATAGCTTAGACTATTTTTATTTAAGAAAAAGGATTCTCTGCAAAAAAAAAGAGGCTCTGTGCAAAAAACTGACATTACAAAAACCGATTCAAATACTTAGAGAAATAATATTTTAATAATAATTTTACGCGGACGAATGTCGCGGGGCTTAGCTAGTCAATACAATAATAAAACGAATCTATGTCTGCCTAGCTTCACACATTCCCCTCCACGTTTCAGTCACATTTCGCAACAACGCGGAACTATGGCGGCCACGTATGCGTCACTTCAGCCGTGTTTACACAAACCAAGTTCCTCAAATCCCGTTAATGACTCTAAATATAAGAACAATACTATACTACGTCACCTGCTGAGTTAATTGGCCGTGAAATATGCTCTGGCATGAGGTGTACTTCATTCAGTTTCAATGTGATTCATGAGCTGGAAAATTTGGAAATAATAATTTAATTTCGACGGCACGATTGGCGCATTGGCTGAGCGATTGACCGCTGCGCTGCGTGTCGCGGGTCCGATCCCCGCATGGCACAAATATTTGGATGACTTCATATGCGCTGAGACGCCTACAGGTCGTTGTTTCGGGTTTGGTTGTTTGTGTACAATGTGAGTTTGAAATTTCTCTGCTGCAGCCACGGAGTCAATATTTATGTACGGTTGATGTCACATGTAAATTCAACATAACTGTCGAAATGTAATTGTTGGAACTGTTGAATAAACTTCTGCATACCCCTTTGGGATTACAGGTGTGATGTTATGTTTATGAATTGTTACTGTGATGCTTTCCATCTGACGGAATGGTCGGTTGTCACATGCTGCCTTCATGCAATATCAGAAGCAGCATTCAAGTCTGTTTTTTTTAAGTATCCGCAGCTTGTCCGGTGAATCACATTTAGTTTTGACTAAAGTACGGGGTGGAATGGGACACCATCTTTCGACTTCCACTCTGTATCATTACGCCTGTAATCCTCGAAGGGGTAGGCAGATAAGTTCGTTATAGAACACCCATATTTCGCCAGTTATTCAAACATTCGTGACAATGTGTCTTATTGATAACCTATTGCCGAGTTGATGGGTACAAATATACAGGGTGTAAACAGACTCATCACGAGGCCGTCAACCAAGCATTCTGTACATCATTCTAAGTAACTTTACCTACGCAAAAATTATTGCTAGGAAACGACTTTTATTTTGGGGTGAAAAATTACGTTTTAAGATAAAACTCAATGTACCGCACTCAAAACATTGTGCTGGTGGATGGATTGAATAGTACGGGGGCCGTGGAGGTGTTTAAAGTAAAAATCTTACATTAATAATACATGTACTTATTTAAATAAAAAACTTGTGGAAAAGTTGGAACTTGAGTATATTGTCTATGATAGAAGTATGGTCTAGTTAGAACAAAAAAATGATCGCAAAGACGGGGAGAACAAGTGCCTTTCAGCTTTGTTAAGAGTCTTTTTACATCCTTTATGTACTTAAATGTCGATAACCCTTAGTTGCTAGTGTGGATAGGTTTATTGCGATAGTTTGGCGCTCAAACTTGTTGTGTAGCTTGATCTATTGTTTACCTACTTACCTTAATGTTGTTTCATTCGAGTGAGGTTTTCACGCTTTTCATGGGAAAATAGCAACTTAGTTAATATACCGAACTTTTTCTGGACTTGTCAGATCTTTTGTGTTTTTCTTTTAGCCACCAGAGTAGTTTGTGTAAAACTGTTATAGTCAATAACTAGCCTTAGGACAATATTATTGTCTTAAATATAATAATACTGAACAACATCAACATGTTTTACGTTTGTTTAGCCAGGTTAGTAAGAAGGTTATATTAAAAATAAAACAAATAAAAATTAAGTAACGTGTTCTGGATCAAAACTTGGCAAATCGCAACAGCTGAAAAAGTTTATTACTTATTTTTTTATATCCGCTGTCTGCTAATGTTTAGCATATCTTCTTGTATCGTATTAACCAATGATAAATTCCGGTGTTTTATTACTCATCGATCCCTCACGTTTTATTGGTTATATTTACGATCTGAAGATATTCTGAGCCTTGAGACAAAAACACTTGTAGTCCATCAACGTTTTTTTAGGAAGCTGGTTGGTGTTAGAAAGCTGTCGTACCTACGCATTTACGATTATTTTTAAATAAACTAAAATAACGAGGAACATATGTCGGTGAATTGCTTCGAATTTTACGAAAAATTAAAGTGTTTTTTTTTTCATTTTACGCTAAAAAATACACAAAATCACACTACATGTTTAAATAATAAACAATCACTACACTGCACGTACCGCTCTTGCCGACAGATGGCGCACCAACCACGGCGACTTTCACTTCGGACAGTGACGATTTCTTCCGTCTGATTCCCCTAGCGGACATTTTCCGTCCGGCGCGACGCGTCCGTACTTCGTCCGTACCCCGATTGCGCGCGAACGCGAAACAAAAAGCTTCAGCGCCCCAATCTATAAATACACGGAGCGACACTCACTGACATCCACTGCGTGGACTGCGTGTTAATAGGTCAAGATCTGGCCAAGATCAAGTCGTGCAAATAGCCCTGTTTACACCGGCTTCCTCACTGCGACTGAGTATGGCGGTAGGCCAGCGGGCACCACTCCCACTTGGGCCCAAATGTTCCAGCGTATTAATCACGCGGAATTTATATGCATGTAATTTAGTCGTCAATGTTTTTTTAGCGTTCGGCTCCAGAAACGTTTTCGCTGATTGACGGATGACGACATTTTTGTCGAAGGCCTCAATGTTAAACAGTTGTTGGGTGTCAACGGGCGAGACAGGTGATCAATTTAAAGCTTACACATGGGCGAATGATCCGCAATGATGGTAATATTTCTTGTGGGAAAAACAACAGTTTAGTCGAATACAATTAATTAGTCGAATTGGCGTTTAATTACTGTTATTCTACAATAGTAAAGTTCGGATTTGACAACTTGTTCTAAACACTTGTTTTGGTGTATTTACTACCTAATTAGTGTGTTCTTGTCACAGAATACAGAGTTCCCACAAATTCGAAGTGGTGGAAGCACCTGTACGTATGGGTCGCGAGTTTGATCCTGATTGAGAAGAATTCAATCTCTCGGATTTATGTCGTGATTGTAACTAAGTAGATAGTTGTTAGCTGGGAAATTTCTATTTTCAAAAATTGTTTTAAAACCAGAAATCGGTCGATTTATGTTTTAAATTATGTTATATTAGTGTTATATTTAAATTAGTGTTTATTTGTATAATAAGTATGTTTGCAAACAAAAAGTATCTATGTAGTATATCAACTATCTGGTGTCCACGACACAAGCCTCGTTGCTTAGTGTGGCACTAGATGGCGCTGTGTGTAATGTCCAGCGACATTTATTATTATTAAATTAGTTCCACGCTAAAAGTATTTAGTTACTGATCTGAGATGCAGATTACTTTGACAGTCGTTACAGGTAGTCAGTGGCCCTAAAGGGCACAGAATTAATAACAGGTAGGGATACGACGACCCAAATGGCGCAGCGGAACTGAGGCTGCCTTACGTTCTTAGGGTCCCGGGTTGGAATCCCGGTAGGAGCAAATGTTTGTGTGATGAGCATGGATATTTGTTTCCGAGTCATGGATGTTTATATGTATAATAAGTATGTATTTACAAACAAAAAGTATCTATGTATATATCAAATATCTGGTGTCCACGACACAAGCCTCGTTGCTTAGTGTGGCACTGGCGCTAGGTGGTATGTGTAATGCGATATTTATTTATTTATTTATTATAACGTATTTCCCAGTACTAACTGGGTTGTGGAGGTCAGTTAGGCACCGTATATGGCTCCATATAAAATACTGGTATTCAGCTGCATCCGGTACGACTGAAAGCCGAAACAGGCTAGGCAGATGTTGACTGGATTGTGATACAGGCGCGCGTAATGACTGATAGTGATGGTGAGTGATGATGATGCATAATTATTTAACAGCGAATAAATGGAGTTTTGATGTCCTGAGTTGGTATACCGTTGTAAACAGGGATAAGTTTGATTTCTAGTTTATTAAGAGATTAGCGGTCGCCTGCGAACGTGGTGGTCGCTGATTGTCTATGGGGAAACCTTGATAACAGTATCATTGCCTATCCATGTGCCAAATCCAATCAGCAAAATAATTAAGAAAAAGAAACGGATATACATAATATACAGATAAGTTCACATTCCTGTTCCTGTTTCCATTCAGTTCCTGTAATTAAAAGTGTAAAGACTGTAAAGATTTCTACAAAAAACAAAAAAATCATTGATGAAGACGAGTCGGGACTTCTTGTATGGAAAAAAAATGTTGACCAATCGGAACCGAAACGAATCGGGCATAATTCAATTAAAAGACACACGAAACATTCTTTTCACCTCAGCACCTCAAACAAGCAGGTTTTGCTGTTTACAGATAGTGAGCAAAATTCGATTTTGCTGCGAGCGTGAGACAAAGTAACTTTTTAATTATTTTTTTAAAATATCAAGAACTGTGCAGGTCTACTCACAAAATTCGAAAGATTTCAACTTCACTTTGTTCTGTCACTTTCACTTCGATACGAAAAAAGCGAGAGATAGAAACAAGTCGATTAGAAATTCGATTTTCAAATTCCATATCTAGTAGGCCCAAAAAAGAAACAAACAATAAAACGTTCAGATACCGATATTGTAAATCGATAACCGTAATATTGTAAATCACGGGTTAAGGTTTTAAGTAAGTGAAAAATTGTTATATTTCGAATAATCGAATTAAATCATGTATCTACTTATTTATTTATAGTTTTAATAATCTTTAATATTGAGACAGAATACCGCGAGTGTAGTTTCAGAACGCATTTAAAAAAATAGCGGGATTAATTTTTTTATTGTTTTATTCTCTGTTACGCTAGCCATGATTAGGTCAATGTACGCTAGCAACAAAGTACAATAAATGATGACGTGCACATTGAAACCTATCCCAAACTTATTGCATTTTTGAAAAGAATGTCAGTAGAGCACAAATCCAAATAACATTATTTTTTACAAATCTCAATATCTTTGCCTGTTTATTGTATCATATATAAATATACAAATCATCGTCTGGATATCTGTGTGTTTGTGATGTGGTGTGGTGGTTTAATTTTTACTATGTTGTTTTTTTCTTTACCTTTAAGTATATGTTCTCGCTGCTGAGGTGAAAAGTTGTTTGTGTTAGACGAGACCAAAGAGGATTCTAACCTAGAATCACTCGCTACGCTCGTGATTCAACTATAGAATCCTTCGCTGACTCGGGATTCAAAATCAACACTCGCAGCAAAAACCCACTTTGCTCTCTTGTTGCACAAATAACTATTGTTTTTGTTAAAAAAAATAAAACTTTAACGGTAAGAAAATTATGTTTGATACGAAGTTTACTGAATTTTGCCGGATCTGATGACCATTCGTCACATTAGCTATTTCGTCGCTATCGCATATTTGGGAACGGGCACTTTCACACCAGTGTTTAAGATAAGAGTGGCGACAAATGCAACATTGGTACTAGATGATAGCTATCTCTGTATTGATTCCTGTTCACCTTGTCGAATCTTATCGAGAGTCTTGTACATACACCGTGAAGTCAGAAGTGTACTCTCACGTTCACAACCTCATTATTGGTGAATCCAATGGATTTGTTAAAAGACGAGTTTCTCAGACCGAATTTAAGAAGGCAGCGCCCACCGGCTATTTTCGTAGTTATTGTTTTGTCATGTCCGAGATTTTGCTAAGAGACGGTTAATACTAGAAAGCTGTAATTTTTTAGGGGTAAGTATGTATATCAATTACGCCGACAAAGTCGTAAAATAAAATTTAGAAATACACTCGAGAGCAATGAATCCGGGTCACTTAAAGAATCCTAAAAATCTCGGAAACTAAAAATGCTAGGTTAATGCAATAAATTATATTTAATAGACAATGTAATACTCCTTAAATGAAGGTATTAAAACTTCTTAGTTATTGTATAGTTATATCATAAAAAAATCAAATTTGAAAAAGGGCCACTTTCGAAGATGGAACTACGAAATTACAGCATTTGGTTTTGCTTTTGTTTGTAATCTGTCATTTATGTGGGTACATAAACCATGTTGATAGTGCTCTATATTCATTATTCAAGCTGAAATTATGTCGCTTACGCCTGAAGAATGCACCAGAATACTTACAATGCTGGAAACCGGCCGGAGTCAGCGCGATACAGCCAGGACTGTCGGTGTGTCGCTGTCAACAGTGCAAAGAGTTCTCCGACGTTATGAAGAAACTGGTTCTAACCTACGCAGACCAGGAACGGGCAGAACCAGGTGTACCACAGCACGAGAAGACCGATACTTGGTGAACACCATGCTTCGAAATCGCTTTCTCACAGGAACTGAACTCACAAATCAGTTTCGACGCCTCGGAGGAAGTAACCCAAGTGCATGGACAGTAAGACGTCGGCTTGCTGAATCTAACTTAAAACCCCTTAGACCTGCAAACGGCCCTAAACTGGAGCGTGGGCGTATTTCAAGACTAAGATATGCCCAGAGCCACGTAAATTGGAGTATTGAAGATTGGTCAAAAGTTATGTTCTCCGACGAATCAAAATTTATGCTCTACAAGCACGATGGAAGACACAGAGTGTATCGAAGACCAGAGGAAAGATTCAAGCAAGCATGCATCGAAGAAAAAGTAGCCTACGGTGGTGGGTCTGTACTTGTGTGGGCCGGAATTTCTTCTGAAAGTCGCACAGAGCTGGTGATCATAGAAAACGGCTCTTTAACTAGCGTAAGATATGTGGAAGAAATCCTCAATGATCACGTTGGTCCATTTATGGTCAATTTAGGTGAGGATGCTATATTTATGCATGACAATGCCCGACCTCATACAGGTAGGATTGTGAATGACTACCTTCAAGAGAACATTACTCGTATGGAGTGGCCAGCGCGCAGCCCGGATATCAACCCGATCGAGCATGCTTGGGACGAGCTAGGCAGATGCGTAAAACAACGAAACCCTCCCCCAATCACGCTTCGTGAGCTCAAAATTGCTCTCACAGAGGAATGGGAGAATATTCCCCAAAATCGTATAAGGAACTTGGTGTACAGCATGCCAAACCGCGTAAACGCAGTAATGGAAGCACGAGGAGGCAATACGAAGTATTAAAATTCAAGAAAATCGTAATAAAGTTCAAAAATTTCATGTTTCCTATTTTTGTTTTAAGGAGAGATCAGCAGTTTTTTTCTTTATGTAATTTTGTGTTAATAAAATGTATGGTGACTCATATTTTTTTTACTTTCATTTAAGGAGTATTACATTGTCTATTAAATACAATTTATTGCATTAACCTATCATTTTTAGTTTCCGAGATTTTTAACATTCTTTAAGTGACCCGGATTCATTGCTCTCGAGTGTAGTACATTTTGATACAAGTGGACTAAGTTTGTTATTGCATTCGAGGCGGTTTTAACCGACCGGCGACCACCTGGCGAAACCAAAGCGCGGAAAAAAATAAAATCATAATCATCACAAAAATATTTTTCGTTATTTTATTTTATTTCTTCAAAAGTGTATTGAAAAACGTCGTTTGATACACATGGACATTTGTTATTGCAGTTCTCGGCTCAAAAACACCCTCGGATACGGCTCGAGTGTTAATTTCGCCTCGAATGCAATAACAAACTTTCTCCACTTGTATCAAAATGTACCTATTTTAGGGTATCTCATTGCTTTAGGATAGCGGTAGGACATTGTGAGTTGGGGATGATTTTTTTTTTCGTCGTCTGTGTGGGGTATCGTTGAATAGGTCTTTTAAAATGACAGGGATTGCCAATACTATTTTTCGATTTAATTTCTCCATATACGAAATATTAAACTTTAAAATGCAAATTTTTGTTCCAGCGTCCCCCCCACTAAAAGCTAAACGGCTGGCTTGTAAAATATAGAAAAAATTATGATGATAGTGCATTTCATGAACTTCGAAGGAAAACTATAGCAGTTGAGATAACTTTATTAGTTTAGCAGTAATAATCGTTGAACTTGGGTGTTGGATAATTTTGTACCAAATATAAAATCCTTAAAATAAATCCTATAAAGTGACTAAGATGAAGTAGTTCCTTGTTTATAACGGGTAAACACTTTCATTGAAAAACCAATGAATAGGTCTTTTAAAATGACAGGGATTGCCAATACTATTTTTCGATTTAATTTCTCCATATACGAAATATTAAACTTTAAAATGCAAATTTTTGTTCCAGCGTCCCCCCCACTAAAAGCTAAGCGGCTGGCTTGAAAAATATAGAAAAAATTATGATGATAGTGCATTTCATGAACTTCGAAGGAAAACTATAGCAGTTGAGATAACTTTATTAGTTTAGCAGTAATAATCGTTGAACTTGGGTGTTGGATAATTTTGTACCAAATATAAAATCCTTAAAATAAATCCTATAAAGTGACTAAGATGAAGTAGTTCCTTGTTTATAACGGGTAAACACTTTCATTGAAAAACCAAAAAACTAAAATATAACGAGCTACTACGGAACCCTACACTGCGCGTGGCCCGACACGCACTGGGCCGGTTTTATACATTTTGAGGCACGTAACCCTAATTAGCAATATTGTGAAATAGATGTGTGTGCGTACAGCATATTTTTTTGGTTTTATCTATTTTCTTAGCTTTGGTTTGCGTAAGTAGCGAGTTCAGCCAGGCCTAGCCGGTAAGCTGTACGAGATTTTCAAAGCATGCAGATTTCTGGTCTGCTGGTAAAACACAATCACTCCTGGAATATTGCATGTTTTATTATTACATTACTACGGAATGCCATTATAACGAAACCGGTCCTAGAGATGGGTAGTGGGTTAAAACCCATTCTTCCCATTTGGGTTAAAACTGGGTGATTTGGGTTTTAACCCGGTTTTAACCCATTTTCACCCATTTTACTGGGTGAAAATGAGTATTGTTAATTATTAAATAGCGGGAAGTTAAGTTCATTACTAACTTGTCAAAAATAAAAGCCTAAACACAAAATACGATACATTTATTATCTATTTGGAAAATTACAACAAATTAGCAGCAGTTTAATCATCATCATCGCTTGCATCGGAAACACGGTTACAATAAAAAAAATGAAAATTGTTAATGCCGGATGTAGATGGTTCAGGGCTATTTGTACGTGGCGACGTGGTTTGTATATTATATCTCCGGGATTCCGGGATTTGGAGTATTGGTGGTGAATCAGGCACACAGGCCTCAGTATTATCACTTAAATCATCCACATGCTTGTGCAATAAATTCCAATTGTATGTTATGTTAGTTTTGCTGCTCTTTCCGTCGTGAGTCTATTTCTTTTTTTACTATGTATATTACTATGAGCACTAAAGGATCGCTCTACAGCAGCAGAAGTGCACGGTGCTGTAAGAATACGAACAGCGACTTTGCTCAATGCAGTAGACCCACATATTCCCTTCCACCAGATTGATGCGCTTACATCGTTGATGTTAGCCCACAGAAATCTCCGACTCCAAAATCCATTTCTTGCTTTATACGACGCCAAGTTTGACATTACATTCAAACCGATACTTTGTCCTACTTCGTAAATAAACTCCATAGCGTCGACTTCTTGACTTTCGTCAAGTTCAGATTCTGGGTCTGTGGGGTCTAGTACGCTGCAAAGTGAATCGGTTTCAAACACATTTTGATTCTTTCATCGGCATTGATTAATATTTCATCCTTTTTATCGTTTTCTATTATTGTGACATCCGGTAAACTGAAAAGTAATTTCGATTTCATGTTTTTGAATGTCAAAAATAGTTTATGAATATTTTTATAATTTCCTTCTAATTTAAATATTGCATCAGAAATAGGTTCCCTAATAAGTTTGCACTGTCGAATAATTTTCCAAAAATTGTCATCCAACAGCGCTGATTTTTCTTCCGCAGGTAAAAGTAATGCTTTTTCATGTACAGCTAAGGTCTGCAAGGCGACTTTAGTGTTTTCAATACTTTTAAAGCTGGTGTAATAACTGCCCCATCGGGTTTCGCATGGCAACTTCAAAGTCAAAGTCACCAGCATGTTTTTCCTTAACAATTTTTGCAAGTAAAGATGTTAAAACTTTACTTTTTTTATAGTTTTAACCATGTTAATTGCCATATTCTTACAAGCAGAGTAAATGTAAAGTGTGAGCAGCATATTTTATATAAGTTATGTGTGGATGTTCGTCTTTTACGAGACGAAAAGCTTTCTGCATATTACTTGCATTATCTCCTATCATCGTAGCAAACTTATTTGTTCCATACTCAGATAATACATTTAAAATTTCTTCACATAAGTAATCACTTGTAGGTCGGTTTTCTGCCGTCGCAATACTTTTAATAAATACTGGTTCTGGTTTTGCTATTATTATATTAATTATTCCTTCATTCCTACAATTTGACCAACCAATTTGTCAAATCGCAAACATGTTTGCACTTAATGCTAGATGCATTAAGTGCAAACATGTTTGCGATTTGACGTTTTCTTTTAACTCGTTATGCATTTCCCTATACGTTTTGTCCAAAATGGTGGTAGAAACAGTTTTCTTGGTTGGCAATTTGTACAGTGGCTGGAGTTCGTTGAAAAAAATAATCCACAGGGGGTGTTCTACTATTGAAAGGGGTGTTCCCGATACATAAATAGCCTTAGCTAATAATGAATGTAAATGTTCTTTATTTACATTTGTTGGTAGGCTCAATGAAGATGCACTGCCCTCAATCGACAAACTTAATTCAGACTCAGGTCTCTCATTTTCTTTATTACTTGGTTGCAAAATCGTGTTTCCGACTGCAAGTGCAGATACTGACGAAGTTTGCGCTATGTTGGTCGTTAACTGTTGTTTGCAGTTTTCAGGGCCATGAGGACATTTTTGTAAATGTTTAGCCATTTTTTGCAAGTTAGCTACTTTGTATTTTCTCTCGCAATACTTGCATATAGCCGATTTGTTATCACTCTCTCGAAAATGTTTCCATATCATTTGATTTTTTGGTCACACCATGTTGCCCTAAAACAAGGAAGTTGCGCCAGGGTGGCCCGCGAAATACAAATTTTCTTACGTTTTTTGCAATTAGCAGGTCAGTATCAGGTTGTATGTTGATTAAACTATGAATCGCGGCTGTAAGACGTATGTAGTTACAGAATTATAATCATCAAAATCATCAATACAATCCTCCAAGCTCATAAAGGTGTATGAATTTACTTTTTCAAGGTCAAAGTCATTCCTGCACCTTTATGCGCTTGCTTATTTAGTTCATAAGCAAATCGTAGTCAGTGTGTTTAAGCCAAGGTCAATCAGGTAAAAGCAGGATCAGATCGCAATATAACACTTCCGGGTCGTAATTAAAAACTCAAAAGTCGTAATTAAAAGTTTGAGCGGGGAAGGGGCGCGGGGATAGCTGCGCGTGGGCGACATCCCTTCCCCTCTCGGTCTTGCCACCCCGCACACCGGCCGTAGCGCGCTACATGTTTAAATAATCTTTTATCCGAAATATTTTGTTTTCACCCAGTCAAACCACCCAGTGGGTGGAATGAAACGGGTGATAACTGGGTTTTAACCCACTAGTAGGTTTTAATCCGGGTGGTTACCCATCTGCGCCGATATCCAGAGTATTCTTGAGTTCATCACGAGCGCTCCCTATAATGTTGTACCTCCATCCATCTCGCTACATAGAATTAAAAATCGGTTCGACGTTGTCGGACTGCACACTCCGGGTGCTGAGTATTTACTTGAGAAAAAGGAACATAATATGCAATTGCTCTTTGCGCAAAGGAATCGTACCTAGAAACAAGAGGTGCCACACCTAACATAATCAACCCAGGACAAAAGCTTTTTCTCTGCAAGGACTGGGCCGTCTCACTCGGGCCCAGTTTGAAGTAGTTAGATCCTAAGGCATTTTCCTCTGGTGATGAAGTAAATAACTCTAAGTTCAGTGCCCGCTTGGGTTTAAACCCACGGCACCCCCTGCTCACTTGGCCACGGCTTCTCTCCTGTTATTATAACATTGAACGCAACCTCGAAATCAACACCAGGGGGCTTAAAATGGCCGCTTTAGCAGAATGTTAATCTGAATCACGTTAAAAATGTTATTTCTTAAAATTGACTATAATCATAGTCATAAGAATTTAAAATTTTCAACATGGTTCATATTAAGATTCTGATAAAGCGGCCATTTTAGACCCCCAGGACCTTGCCCTTGCATCCACTAGACCAACGATACAGTACCTACAGTTCAGTGAAATCTAAGTATTTTTTACAGAATTCTAAAAAAAGAGGAGGATATTTATTCGGCGCTTGTTTATGTTTATTTTTATTACATTATAATTCCACGCGTGAAATCACGTGTTATTTGCTATTTAACATTAAAATAAAGATAGAATGTTGTCTCAGCTCACTTCCGTGTGGTAATATGCTTTGCATATGTTATGCATATTTTAATAAACGCCCGTGTTTGTTTATTTACTAAGTCGCTGTCGTAGATCGCTGACTAAAAATATATCTATGTTATTTTCGCCCACAACATTTGCATCGTTGGGTGTCCGGCCATGATCGGTAAATGCTAGTAGTCTTTCCACATTAATTTTACCTATGGCGGCAGCAACCGTAACCTTATTTCAACGTAAATAATGATCAAGATGGTTTTGGCTTCTGAAAGTAAAGTCATTTTAGACAAGAGCTACGTTTTTTTTTAGTTTTTGTAACCACATAAATTCTTGTCAAGACTTAATTTCTACATTGTAACTAGAAGTTAAGGGATCATCATGTCATCGACATAGAACTTATTATTAACTAGCTGACCCGCGCAACTTCGTCTGCGTCACATAAGAGAGAGAGAGAGGGTTAGAGAGTGTGTGTCTTAAAAGATAGACATATTATTATGCTATCGCGAACTTTTTAAGGGGGTGGTATCTGATAACGAGAGGTTTTCACCATGTATGTATTTCCTCTTTGATGAGTGAATATAAATGTGCAAAAATATATGTTGCTTATTAGACTCTAAACTTTAATTGGTAGGTACAGTTGAAATAATTCTAACTTTATTATTACTATATGAAAAAAATATTCAAAGTTAAGCATTTTTTCTTTGAAGTTTCGTAACTACTCCTAAACGGCATTAAGTTTTAGTATTTTTTTTTCACACAAATATTTGTCACTTTTGTCTTCACTAATTGCACAATTGGCATTTTGATGTAATAATTTATTAGGCTACAATTAAATAAAATCCACTCATTTTCGCACTATTCGGCCCGCAGTGACTAACGTAACAACCACTTTGTAGTGCAAGCTGAATAGAACTTTATTCTAACAGAATTTCAAACGAAGTTTGAACCACCACAAATAGAGTTGTTAATTTAGCAGATACCCCAGCCTTAAGAGGAATAATGTCCCCGTCATACATGCATGATTGTTGAGTAACTTTAACCGTTTACGCAGCGCACGCAACGGAAGCTAAAGCTATATTTTTTTCCTGTATTTGCAAATTTTTCATTGATGCTCCGCTCCTATTGATTGTAGCGTGATATTATGTAACGTATAGCCTTTCTCGATAAATGGGCTATCCAACACTAAAATATGTTTTTAACTCGAACCAGTAGTTCCTAAAATTAGCGCGTTCAACCAACCAAACAAACAAACTCTTCAGCTTTATAGTATTAGTATAGATTCAAGTAGATAACAATTTAATTTCTTAGAAATATTTGCATTCATCGCTAAAATATTCTACTATGTTTTCCAGTAGGGGCTTCCCGCGATAGCCTTACGTTTTCATCCTTAGACACTCGATGACAGTCATACTTCAGCTAGGTCGAAAAGCCCAAACACGGTATAGCTGCTGTAAACTGTTGAGGACCTCTTGTAACTGCCTTTCGTCTCCATCGTTAGACCGTTGATGACAGTCATACTCCAGGCAGGTCTTAAGTTCTCACTAAGGTGTTTGAAACGAAGCCAACAACAACATAGCTGCTTCAAACTGTTTAGGACCTCTTGCACTGCCTTCTGTCTCCATCGTTAGACCGGTGATGACAGTCATACTCTAACTAGGTCTATATTTATCATCAAGGTGCATGAAATGAGCCGAAACACGATAAAGCTGCTGTAAACTCTTACGGACCACTTGCAACTGCCTTCCGTCTCCATTGTCAGACCTTCGATGACATTCATACTCGAGGCAGGTCTTAAGTTCTCATCAATGAGCCCAAACACGATATAGCTGCTGTAAATTGTTGCGGACCTCTTGCGACTGCCTTCCGTCTCCATCGACAGACCTTCGATGACAGTCATACTCCAGCTAGGTCTAAAGTTCTCATCAAGGTGCATGAAATGAGCCCAAACACTATTTTTCAATTTTAAATAGGACCAACTTTGAGATAATAGGCATGACGACAGTCTCAAAAAATTGCAAATTTATTTAGTCTGCCAGTTAGAGTATTGGAAATTAATGGACATGTATTTTTTGGTTTTGTAAATCAAGGAATATTGACAAAAGATAAAACGCATCAAAACTCGGGAGTGGGGGCTCGTGACGTCAGAACCAGCTAAAAATTATACCTAGGCGTGACGTATTGAGAATTTTAAAAGCGTCATATCTTCGTCAATTTTGGTTTACGTAACAAAAGAAAAAACACGGGTCAAATATTTTTTGATAATCTAACTGACGGACTAATTAGATTTTGTTTGCCGTCTCGCCTATTATACGCTTTTCACAAAGAAAAAAGATCATGCCTAACGGACTATCCTGTAAAAAGTTATGCGATGCTAAAGCTAAAGCAACTGACACGGGCGAGCGTCATTCTTATACCCGCGATTCATAAAATGGAGTGAAGAGAACAACGTCATCTACCGACTCCGAAGTTAAACTGCTAAAATAGAATTCATGAAAAACTAAATAATTATACAACATGTAACATAATTAACGCACATCCTGAAAACAGTTTGTTCAGAATCGTTTACTGAATCGATTTCTATAATTTTTTATAGGTCATTTTTTATCCCAAAAATAATTAAAAATATGTAATTTATAGTGACACTACCCCTGTACAGTCAGAACAAAGTGAAATGGACCGTAACTCAAGGCAATAAGACTTTTAAAAGTTCAGTTTTATTTGTATTAAAACAAATTCCGCCATTCAATACAAAATAAAGAAAAATGAACCTTATTTCAAGCAAGTTAAAGTCTTTACAAAAACAGTTGAAGTAAACTTGGCGATTTAACCGCACGCACACACTAACAGGCACTGGATACAAAGGAAACAATAGTTACCCATACCAACAAAATGCGAAATATGTCATACTTGTTTTCGTTCCCTTTCTCGTGCAAATTAAAAACCTGGGATAGAGCGAGATAGCCACCATGACACCCGGCCGCGGCGGCGCGGGCGCTAGATGAAAGCTTAAATGTTATTAGTCACGCACGGACATTATAAGTGGGATGTAGGTACTTACTTCCATAAAGTGTATGCAAATTGTTTTACGCGCGCGATGTCTTTCCAATAAACAAAATAATGTGCAATGAGGACTTTGGCACGGTGCGGTGTGGTGATAGTGTGGTTCTAGATTATTAGTTGGCAGAACATTCAACCAAAGGCATGGTACAAGAGTAGACTGCAGGGCTATGTTAGCTGCTCCTCAGCGGCTTCTTGGCCACGGAACGTTCCGTCCGAACACGGCCATCGACAGGGGAGCCGATTGGCGTACACGTAAGTACTCGTTTTCAAAACGAAATACTGGACTATTTCGATGAGAATCCCCATGCCAGTACCCGAGAATCAGCTGATTTGACGCCTCTTGACTTTTTTTTGTGGGGACGTATTAAATCGTTAGTTTATTTTAGTGCAAAAAATAGGATAGTGAACGCTTTTGATAAAAATGATGAAGTGCTTTTTAAATTAAAACATCAATTTAGAAAACGGGCATAAAAATGTTTTGAACTTTTCTACTGAAGTTGAGTCGACCGACGACGTTAACAGCTGTTTCGAACGCGAGCCTACTAGGCTAGCAAGACTCACACAGTCGCATACGTAGTATGAGACCTACGTACGCGACTGTGTGCGTTCGTTGATTTGTACTGTGACTTCAACATTCTTCCGGAATTAGGAAAACTAATTTATTAAATAATCATTGCCTAGACATGTTTAATTAAAAATTCAGTGCATGTATTATGATTATAACATAATAAACTAATTGGGGTGTCTGAGGGTGTGGGGTGGCAGGTACCTATTTCCTTGTGTAATAATTAAATAATCTTCCAGATAAATTTGTACCTATTTATATATTTAATACATCTCCCTCTCATAGAGGGGAGGTCTGTGTCCCAGCAGTGGGAACATTAATAGGCTGATGATGATATATTTTATAAAAAAAAAGATACAGAAAAGTTAGGATTACGGAAAACAGCATTTTCGACATACGTAAAATAATTATGTAGCATTCACTAGTATATTTACTAACACTTAGTATATAAATCCATCCCCATCGGATTACCTGTGAATCCTAAGTGCTTTATAGTGAAGTGTGGATGTAAATAACTTTTATGTAAGCCACCTCACCGCCGCATTTAGTACTTTCTGAAAGTACTTTCATAATTTCAGCGTCAGATTTCACCTCAAACTGTCTGGCGGGAACTGATATGTCTTTTCATACTTAGTACAGGCTTAAGCTGTTGCAACTTGAATAGGAAAATGAAATACGAATTTACCTTTGTGATTGTCAAAATTATATAATATTTTGCTATTTCCTTTCACTTTTACTAGATTGCTGCATTATTTATTTATAGGTAAAGTACATGTTTTCAAAATTTATGTAAACCGGCCAAGTGCGTGTCGGGCCACGCTCAGTATAGGGTTCCGTAGTAGTAGCCCCTTATCACAATAAAGAACGATTTATTCTAAGGATTTTGTGTTTGTTACAACATTATTCAACGACTATTACTGCTAAACTAATAGAGTTATGTTAACCGCTATAATTTTCATTTAAAGTTCATGAATTTCACCATCGTCATGATTTCTTCCTAGCCAGCAGTTTAGCTTTTAGAAGGCCCCGGGGGATGACCTACTCGATCAAAAAATTACACTTTTAAGTTTAATATTTCGTAAATGGAGCAAAAAACTGTTTTGCTAAAAACTAAACCGACTTCAAAAAACTCAAAAAAGTGAAAAATAACTTTAGCTTCAGAAGTCGGTGAAAAAAAAAACTAAATCAATCAAACAAAGGTCGGACCGACTTCTGAAGCTAAAGTTATTGTTCACTTTTTAGTGGTTCACATGTGCTTACCCCTTCACAGCCTACCGGCGTGATGTTATGTTATGAACTGGTGTAAGCAATAGACAGACATGAGATTACAGTAATCCCAGTCCATTTGCTATCATTTATTGAGGAGTTCCGTTGCCTATCTCCGAAGTTCTTCATCAGATCTTCACCAAATTGAAATGGGACCACTCCCAGAAAGAACTATTCCAAAAACTACCAATATCGCTTCAAGTGTGCCTATAAAATTTGAAGATTTCTCTCTATTTCTCCAGGATCCCATCATCAGATCCTGACTTGATGATCATGTGACCACCTGGGAAGTATAGCCTTTCAAACAAAACAAAAAAAAATCCAAATCGGTCCAGCAAGTAAAAAAATTAAAAAAAAGGTTCCGACGAATTGAGAACCTCCTTTTTGAAGTTGGTTTAAAAAGCGGAAGATTTATTAAATGTACTCATAGATATAAGTAGATTTTATTTGATTATTGTGAATGTGGGGACCATGCGGGTCACATTTTTATTTTTTCTTTGTTTTTTTCCAAAACTGTCTTACAGTTTGAGTACAATAAGCGACCTACCCAAAGGTCCTTTCTTTGATGTTGTTCGTCGTTTCATTGAGCTCCTTAAGTTATAAGTCGAGCTACACGATAACTGACAAATGCTTTCACTGACTGGACAGGTCTACTAAAATCTGTGTGGTTCTTTCTTCAAAAGACCATCTCAGACACTAATCTGCATTGTCCTCATGTGAATTGAGCAAGATTATCTCTGGACTTCAAAAGAGACTAAGACCTCTGAGTTTGTTTCGGCTGTTTCTTCTCAGAGTAGTCAGGTACGAAACACCGGCCCATCTAGTTTTAAAAAATGACGTGTATAAGTGTTTGTAAAAACCAGCTACTTGCAAAATAAACATCATTTATCATTAAGACCAAGAAAAAAAAATACATATTTAAAGGGAAAAAACCAAATTACTGAACCGATTTTGATGAAATTTCGAGAAGATCCTTTCACATACAAAACGAATTTTAGGGATTGTCTAGTTTTAAAAAAATGTGCTAATAGCGTAACCATTTCGAGGAATAAGGTCTCTAATAATTTATTTCTCGTTAAAATGAAAAAAATACTTTATATTAATTTACACACATTAATTACTACATTACCATTCAATACTTTTCCAGTGAAGACGTCATCAGCCCTAAACTTTCAAAATTAAATATGAATTAAACTAGCCATTGAATTTCAAAAAAATATATACCTACAGGTTAGATTTTTTGGACAGTGCCCATTGTAGTCTATGTGTTATTTTTTCCAATTGCCCCAGCTACAAAAGTATCATTGGTTGTCATAAGCAGGTATTCTCTTCAATAAAACAACAGAATAATATTATTTTTTTGTATTTTGTACAATATTATACATACACAATATTTTATAAAGTATTGACAAAAGGAAAGGCCTTATCTAAGCAACAACTGAGTGTTTTAACTAATTATAATATCTAGTTATTGTTTTAATTATTGCAATTCGGACTAAGTAATAATAATTATTAGCAGTCAGGAAAATTAATTGTCAAACAAATTGACATCCTGCGTCAATTTGCCGTGCTAAAGCCATTTCACACAAATGTCAAAAAGTGACAGTTGTGATTGAATTTACGATCAATTTATGTTGGCCTATCATTCAATTTCCCTGACTATACAACACTAAATTATATCTTACACCATTAGGGTCGCGCCACAGCTGCGGTACGTACGGCGCCGACACTTCAGCGACTGAATTATCGGTCGTAGTATTCGGTTGGCATGACACACCAAACGAGCCGAACAGTCGGAAACGTAACGGGCGGCGGCGGCGTTTAGTACAGCGCGTCACGCGACGGAAAATTGCGTGGCGTCGTCGTCAGTCGGTGTCTTTGTGGTGTGCGGTTAAGACGTGTTGAATTGCCCAGCAAAATGCATTTTATTACAATATTGGCTAATAAAAAGGGCTTAGAAGAAGAAAAATGCAACAGGCACTTACAGGCACGTTGCCGCTCTCTTAGCGCGGCAACCGCGCCTTCGCGTCAGAGAACCACTGCACGTTCAAATAAGCGCGCCGAACTTTCAGTCGCGTAACGCGTCGCGTTATGTGTCGCTTGCTATGCAAAATACATAGAATGCGTTTTTGCAGAAATAATCGTTCGAAGGAAGGTTCGTTCGGCGCTATGCCGCTATATAACGCGACGTAATTTCGATTGATGTGTCATAGGGAACTTGAAAAACACTGCGAGTGTATTCAGCCGAACGTTCGGCGCTGTACGTTCCGCAGATGTCTCGCGACACTTAGGTACAGAAGAAGATCATGCAAATACTCGCATGATCTTATCAGCAATTTACGCGAAAAACAACATGACGCCCAAATTAGGACTCAAAACAGTTCTGAATCACACGAGTTATTTGCTCAAAAATCATGCTTTTTTGTGCTACTAAGTGCTATTATAACATGGTTCAATGAATACGTATTGCACGTAGCAACTTTTGAAGTGATTTTCTCTACATATGTATATATTTTATTTCGTTATACTTAGGTAAACATACTATTTTGAAACCCACAATATGTAATTGCCTCGTGTGTACATCTTATACATATGGATTCACAAGTATCACACCGGATTGGTAGATTACTGTACCTACATAAATCTAAAAGAAAATTCATAATCGCATAGGGTACAATTTACTCTATTACGTATAGTACCTAGACCTACTTATATAGTAAGTAAAGTGTTAATGATTGCACATAGAAAATATTATATAGTAGGTACACTACATTTTGGGATGTCTACTTACTATAGTGGACATATCACACGTGTACGTCTGTGGGATAATTATGTTTCTGAAAAAAGTAAAATCGGAAGAAATGAAAAGTTTAACATGGTGTATGAATAGGTGAACAGATCTATTTGTATGGGGGACGATGATTTTTACAAAAGGTATATGTGCTCGACTCTTTCAGAGGTAAATGACCTTCAAAATATAATTACTATCACTACATATTATAAAACAAAGTCGCCCGCCGCGTCTGTCCCTATGTATGCTTAGATCTTTAAAACTATACGCAACGGGTGTATAATTTGCGGGCGGGCGAAGCCGCGGGCATCATTTAGTTAATTATACTTAATGAGTTTTTTAAAAGTATATGACTGTATGTAGTTCACTTCCTAAATCATAGTCTAGCGAATATTACTTTGGTCCATTATCGTAATGTGTTCGAACAATAAGTCGTAACACCGTTTTAAGCTTTCACGGTTTTAAAACTAAACTTATATTGTCACTTACGGGATATCTTCCGTGATTATTATTTGTAACAAATAATAATCACGGAATCGTAATTTTAGACAATCATCTAAATCCGACTAACGAATGACATGCGCAAAATTTAACCGACCAAGTGCGAGTCGAACTCGCGCACGAAGGGTTCCTTACCGTTTTCTATACCACATTAGTAAACAAAACGGCAAAAAAATCAAGTTTGTTGTATGGGAGCCCCCCTTAAAAAATATTTTTATTCTGTTTTTAGTATATTTTGTTGTTATAGCGGCATTCAGGTGACACAGCCTGGTGACACACAGACGGACGGACAGACAGACAGTAGAGTTAGTATTAGGGTCCCGTTTTTACCCTTTGGGTACGGAACCCTAAAAATGGTCTTGTTTAGGCTTTAGTGCCGCAACGAAGCAGGTAAATCACCTCGAATGTAAAGTCGTCACAGTGCTAAGAGAGCTAATTAAAAAACCGGCCAAGTGCGAGTTAGACTAGCGCACCGAGGGTTCCGTATAAACTTGTAGGTATTTTGTTATTAAAACTACATATTTACGGTTATCAGATTTTTTTCCTTTGATTGCTTCTGGCCAAATTTCATGATTCTAGATCAACGGGAAGTACCTAGGTTTTGATTCCCTTTTGAAATCGCAAAATAAACGACATAAATGGTCATATCTTTTGATCGGGTTGACTAACAAGTTTTATATTTTTACAGCTTCAAGGGACTGTGGACCTGAGTACATACATGGTTTGTTGTATTGTTTGTCAGCGTGAAACTTGTGAAAAGACAAATCGTTTTATTAGATGAGCTGTAATACCGTAACTGTCGAAAGCAGCGAAACGTAATTTTGCACATCTCGTCGCCCGAAGTGGTTCTCACTGTACCTTTGCCTTATTTGGACTAGTCTCTGTCTCGAAGATTTAGGCTTAGCCTAAAAGAAAACCTTGTTTTGTAATCATACCGAGCGACTCAAGCAAAGTAACTAGACAACACATTGCATTCAGATTCAGTGCGATAAGGGTCAGAGTTGTGCACAGGTTCTTTAAATGGTGTTGGGATCGAATTATATCGCGCTATCGTTTGCTTACACGAGATTCATGACTACCGGCGGGACGCTGCCCCACATTTAACGAATACAACGGTGATAAGTACGCTTATGACGGCTTATACATAATGTGATGGTAACAAGATACCAAATAGAATACCGGATCATACAGATTGCCGGTAACATATACGTATTTTGTAGGTTTGAGAATAGGTCGTAGGCTATTTTTTATCCCATAATTTATATGGCTGAACAACGTTCGCGGAGTCAGTTAGAATTTTTATAATAATTTCAAGCATCAACAACGCGTTCAACAGCTAGTTAAACATAGGTGCGCATGTCATTCATTGTGTCGCATTTCGAAACCATTTCCTACACACCCTTTATTAATTTATATCAAGAGAAACCCTTAAAATCTTTACTTTTAATTTTACCGTTACTTTTATTTACCAATAATAATTTCATGAAGTTACTTTTTATACTTTCCATAGTGACTTATTTTACAACCAAGGGAAAATAACACTTTGATTAAGTAATTTAGTTAGTAAGTATAGTTCTAGTTTAAATGTTAGTTGCTTCAATTAAGGCATGGCCTTGTTTATTTATCTAAAACAGTTCAGTGTGTTACGCAGGACATAGCTAAATTGGTCAAACATCTGTTTACCGATAGGCGCAGTTTTCGTAACCGTAACTTCGACATTATGAATATTAGCAGTAAAAACTCACAGCGAGCAAGTCACAGACATGTACGTAACTCCGTGCTAACACGTTCAGAAACAGAAAAATAAACGTATAGTTGGTGCCAGTAAGGGTTCTTACAGACGAGCGGCACGTTGCCAACTGCCGTCGACGCTTGCAGTTGTGTCGGCGGCAGCCGGCACACATTTACGCGGCATGCCACAACTGCAAGCGTCGCGACCCGTCGACGGCAGTCGTCGACGCTTCGGCGGCTACCGCCCGGCGCGTCTGCGGCAGCCGTCGACGGCTGCAGTTTATCTGCCGTTGGCAACGTGCCGGTCGTCTGTAAGAACCCTAAGATGAGAATAGCGGTCATTGACCCACCTACATTTATTAAACTTCTTAACTTTGAAAACCAAAAATAAGCCTGTTCAAGTCTTAAATCGTCATCCATCGTCATATTCAACATTTTTTGTAATGAAAAACGATAAGTAAATGGTTTATTTGTTTTGGTTCGTACGAAGAGATATTAGGGAAAGGGTAATGACCGCTATTCTCATCTTAACTGGCACCAACTATAGTCGATCTATGTTACTCGATTTCATATTTCATGTGGGCCCTTTGTGGTGTATACAAAATTAAATTTTAAATCAAGATACACAATAAAAAAAGGAAAATCAATAAAATGTATATTTTCTTTCAAATAAATTTATAAAGATCATGCATATAAGCATTATAAAGAAAAATAAACAGAAACTAAAAAATAATATACAAAATGGTTAGGTTAGTCTTCTATTTCTGCAGCCGCTTGCACATGCAGACGTACTGAGATGCTATCAGAAAAGGACTAGCATTCACGTTCACGTCGGGGAAGGCATAATAAGTCGGATTATCACAATAAGTAGATATTCTAAGTAGTAAGAAAAAACTATTAGTCCTAGACACTTTTCAATATATTCATTAAGTATTCGATTTTTTATAAGTATTAGTAAGTATTACTTTTTATAAAAGATGATATGGCAAGAAAGGATGTGTCTGATGAGATGACCAGTAATATACAGGGGGTACAACACCCTAATCGAAGCCTTCAACCAAGCACTATGTACATCAAACTAATTAACGTTACTCAAAAATTATTGCTGGGATACGACTTTTTTTTTGGGGTGAAATATCTCGTTTTACGGTAGGACTCAATATACCTAACGCACTCAAAACATTGTGCTGATGGATGGCTTAAATAGTACGGGGGTCGTGGAGATGTTTAAAGTAAAAATCTTATATTAAAAACTTGTATTTAAAACAAAAGTTGTCAAAAAGTTAGAACTTTGACCCCCAATATCTCCGTAACTAGAAGGTTAGACGCTTTATGAAGCCGATAGGCACTTGCCTATCGGCTTTATTAAGCGTCTTGTTACACCCTTTAGAACCCAAATAAATTGGGATATGAGCAAAAGAATGTTGATTAAGTATTACGTTGTGTTAAACAAAGTAAAAGGTTAAGTTTTACTGATTTAGCAGTTTTTTTTTTTTCAATTTTAAAATTGAAACAGTGAAATACAAATCTTGTCATCTGAACTTAAAAATAATTATATACAGACCCCTAGTTTTTATAAGCACATTGTCAATGTTTAAGTGGAGTTAAGTCATATTTCGAGAGGACTACTAAGAATACAACCTAACCTAACTTACCTAACTCACTCGTTGATGGAACATGTATGTATAGTATAATAGGGATGATGACTGACTAAAAAAAATATGATTCTGTTTAGTCCGTCAGTTAGATTATCGAAAAATATTGGATGTGTTTTTTTTTTTATCAAATTAATAAAAATTGACGAAGATAAAACGTGTAAAAGATCATGAGCCCCCAGGCTTGTGACGTCATATTTGAGTAGAAAATGTACTCAAATGTGACGTCACCCGAGTTTTCGACGCACTATATCGTCTTCATTTTTTGTTTACGTGAAAAAAGAAAAAATATGTGCCCAATATTTTTTGGAAATCTATCTGACGGACTGATTAGTTTTTGTCATCTACCCTATTATAAAAATCGTACGACATCTAATGGGATGTCATACCGAGACCTTTACGTAAAACTACCGGAACACAGGAGTTGTATTAATGGAATCATTGTCTCCACCTTCCCCAAGCTTTTACTTACCCTAATGTTAGATGTTAACTTACAGCTAGTCAGAATTATAATTAGTCTCCTGCATGAGTGGTTGCAGGTCTTCCCGCTTTCTGTCGCCGCGGTTCGATATCCGGGTTACTCCCTCGAGAACTCCAATATCTGAGAGACTGCGGACAAGCAAATACATAAGTCACTTTGTGTTGCAGTTGTAATAGTACATTATAGCAAAGGCCGTGAAATAGGCAATTTCACTATTACGAGACAGGCAATTGCCATTTCCGCCCAGGCATATAGAGCCTTTCTCAAAAGAATGCAGGGAAATAAAACATACTATACTTTCATGTATTTTTCTTTTGACTTCGCTGGAAGCAGGTTTTCCATTGCCAATTTGGCTTCTGATCTATAATCTGATGGAGTACAATCAATCTCCATTTCACTATCTGAACCGTTGGAACTCATTTTAATTATTAAATTAATATTTACTATGTATGTAAATAACAAATCAAGACGAATTTTCAGCTTTGCCGTCAATTTTCTATTTATCATCTGTGCCGAAAGGCAAACGCATTTATGGCTATACATCCACGTGAACGCAATTTGTACCTACTAAGCAATAGCTATTTATTCACCAAGGGGAGTAAGGCACAGATTACTAATCGAGTGTGTATTTGAGGCCCGACGCGAAGCGGAGGGCCGTGAACCACACGTGTTTAGTAATCTGTACTTACCCTTGAGTACTGCTGTATACTACACTTGCTTACAACGTCATCAAGACTTACGAAAAAAAAAAACAAAACGCTTTAGTAATGGACCTACGAACCTATGGATTTAGTTATGTACCTTGACGTTCAGGACAGTAATGAAATTCCATACAATAAACTGCCTAGATTTTTGAGAAGGTTTAATGAACAGCTTTCAAGCCTTTTAGTGGGGTAGTATTGGTACACTTAATTAAGCCAGTGTAGTATAAAGATACTTACTATTCTACTGGTATGCCAAGAATGATAAAAGAGATCCAATCAAAGAGTATTTAATAACCCCAGCACGCCGTTTCATACAACATTGCTGGAGCGTTGTAATGTTTCAAATTCAAAAAACGCTCCTGCAACGGATTTGTTTTTCTTTGTCCGTAAATTCGATACTTCGCGTGTTCTTTTTTCGAAAATAATGACAATATTTCCATGCATGTTTGAGAAAAATTATTTTCGATACCGTAGGCAAAATACGCGCTATGGAAGTTGCGCGCAGCAGCCCGTCTATACAAATAAATAAAATTGAAGTATCTGTTTGTAATTTCAATACAACAGGTGTTTAATGAATTCAAATGAAAATATATAGGTACGGTACTTACAACAAGAAAAAAAACATTTGAATTTTTGTTTGTCTGTTTGTTTTTCCTGGCTAATCTCCGAAACGACTGGACTTTACATTTACTTTTATGTGCGTGTGGTCTGAGGGCCACTTTGTTAAAAAAAAATAGAAAATGTGCTTAGGATTTAGTGAACATTCCCAAAGAATTGTGAAAATTGGAATCAGATTTTGTGAAAGTCAAATAAGCGAGTTATGGGCTGCAAAGATGGGACGGGGATGGATTTGCAATACAGTTACAGGATTTTTTCGCAAAACGCTGTCCTACTTTGTATATTTACGTTTAAAATGCAATAAACGTAAAAATTTATTACGCAAATAAAAGTAAACCATTAACTTACAGCTACTACTTGATATCATAATATGCTACTAAATAAATTGTGAAAATATGTGAAAGCATGAACAGATAACTTAACCTTGATAAAAATTCGGACCCTCAGTCGTCCATTTCTTTTGTTTTCCTTTTAATACACTTAACGTATTAAAGATAAGACAAACACAAAATTGTGTCTTTTTGTGAAATTAATTGTGCAACAAATTCGATACCAGGAAGAAAATAAAAGACCCTTTATTGTATAAGAAAATCGAGTTTTAAATTTTTATTCTCTGAATTAGGCAATAGTGTGACCACAATTTCTTTTAGATTGCAGCAAATATTAGTAAATGTAGGGTCATAGGTTGTAATAAACTTTCTTTTAAGACTTCAGGCACCAGCTCTCACAATGTGAATTTATATAATTCTAAACTGTTAAGTGCTACAAAACCATTGTGAGAGAAAATAAATAAAACTTATTATTATTTCGTTTATTTATTTTATAACGTATTTTAAATTTTTAAATATTCCTAATATAAAAACAATATAAATAAAAACATTTAAAAATAGTAGCCCACCAGCGCTGGGAACAGGGTCCGAGCTGCCGGTGGTCAGGGCTCTTGAGAGAGGAACCTCCTAACAATACGTGCCGTGTCCAGAAGTACTGCTTTCTGAATCAAGCCCTTGATCCAGCTGCCAAGCGAGAGCCTCCTAAGATGTTGGTCGAGGCTCTTGGCTATTAAGCCATTGGCCGACACGACTATCGGCACAATGACTGCTGTACTCACGTCCCACATGTCAACAACCTCGCGAGCCAGATCTAGATATTTAAATTGTTTTTCTTTTTCTGCTTTCACGAGGTTCTCGTCATGCGGGACCGTTATATCAACAATCATTGTGCGACGCTCCAATCGATCTATCACCACAATGTCAGGCCTATTGGCAACAACAGTCCTGTCAGTGGTGATAGGTCGATCCCAATACAACGTGATATTACCATTATCGAGAACTGGGTCGGGCGCATACTTATAGTATGGCACTTCTGATTCCACAAGGTTGTACTTCAAAGCAAGTTGCTGGTGGATAATCCTGGCAACAAGGTTGTGTCTATGCAAGTACTCTCCGTTAGCCAGACTAGAACACCCAGAAATAATGTGTCGGATCGATTCTCCCGGACGGTGGCATGCCCGACATATGTCAACCGTGCCATCTTTCACAATGTATTTCCGGTAGTTATTCGTCATCATAACTTCGTCCATTAGTGCACAGACAAAACCTTCGGTTTCCCCGAAGAGGTCACCAAAGCGCAGCCAGGATACGGACGCTAAGAAGTCTACATCCGGGCCATGTAGTGCCCGGTAAAAGCGTCCGTGAAGCTCCTTGCCTTGCCATTCCTCCTTGCGGTCATTAGTGTCTAATACTTTAGGCTTGCGCCAGTTCTCGTTAGCCAGGGAGAGCGGGGTGAGGCCCTTGTCCACTGAGACCACATCTCGGTGCATCTCCCCGTCGGCTTCTAGGAAGTATTCCCTGAGACTGCATACCTCACGGTTGTGTAGGGTCTTAGCATTTAAGAAGCTACGACCCCCGCACATCCGCGGGATATACAGTATATTATTATTATTATTCCAACTTTCACAATTCTTTCGGAATGTTCACTAAATCCTAAGCACATTTTCATTTTTTTTTAACAAAGTGGCCTTCAGACCATACGCACATTTTACTTTTTACTGGCAGATAGCAGATGTTATAAGGAGTAACTTAGGCTACTTTTATTTTAAAAAAGGATTAGGGTTTCGTGCAAAAAAACCCACGAAATTAACAAAATCCGATTCAATTAGGGAATAAGTAATACATATTTTTTAATAACAATTTCAAGCCAATTTAGGTTGCGGGCAGCGGCTAGTTACACAATAGACAACTATGACTGTCTGTTTGATTCTTGGTAAAACATAAACACGCTTGTTATCCCCAAAGCGTCAGCCACAGGTGGTGTCAGTAACTACTCCATTTATGTAAGTTCCACTGTAATAGGGCGCGAGCCGATTGCCATCAATCGGACCTGGGAAATGAACCCAGGACCTCACGCTCAGCAGTAGTACGTGAGACCACCAGGCAGTTGGAACCGAAAGCCATAAACTCGCTCATCGAACTTGGAACGACTGGGACTGTTTTTTTTAAAACAATAACTAAAAAAAATGAAATTTACTATGTTATTTTCTTCGTTTAGAACTAGCTTTAGCCTTCATCATAGTGGCTAGAATTAGGTTTTCAGTTCAGTTAAGCATTTTGGTTTCGTTTTGAGATTCTTATCTTGTGTTTCCCGATTATAACCACCGGTATGCGGCTGCACCTAGTTCTAGCAGCTATGATGAAGGCTAAACCTAGTTCTAACCGAAGATAAGAGGATACATCTAAGTTTAACCGCATGTGGCCGGCTGCACCTAGTTGTAGCCTACACCTATAACTAGGTGTAGCCGCACTTCGGCTATTAGCCGTAACATATATACTTGTGTATAACTTGCAATATACTCACACTTGAGGCTCCACGTCGTCGATATGCGTCGGCGTGAAGTAAGGATTGGCGGCCGCCGGCCGGAACTTGTAGCCCGTCATCACGAAGAACACCAGAGTCGCCATCTCGCGGAACATCTCGTCTATCCACGCGTACTGGAATGGTACTGTGATCTGGAACAAACAGAAGAATGTACAGTACTAGCTGTTGCCCGCGACTTCGCCCGCGTGAAGTTCGGTAACTGTCCCACGGGATCATACTAAAAGAATAAATAGTATCCTACTTGTTAATCTATGTTATATACTATCTATGTGCCAAATTTCACAATCATCACAATTATTCACCTTCACTATCACGATCACTATTATTATCACTATCACAATCACAATCACCATCGCTATCGCTATATCGCTATTTGCCCGTTCTTCTCCATAGAGATCTACGCTAGGGAATGGGCAACTACAGTACTTTCACAGTTTTTATGTCTTGTGACTGGGACTGTAGCTACATTTAATTTTCATCTTTGTTTCGACAATTCAAAAGTGCCTGTAACTGGCTTACTTGAAAATAAATGCTTTGATTTTGATTATCACCATCACAATCACAATCACCATCACAATCACCATCACAATCACCATCACAATCACCATCGCTATCACCATCACAATCACCATCACTATCACAATTACCATCACTACCACAAACATCATCACAATAACTATCACTATCACCATCATCGTTATCACAATAATTATCATCGTAATCACAATCATCATCAACATTATCACATTCATCATCATCATTAGCACAATCATCACAATAATTTAACAATAACCCTGTAATAGAAGTCGAATCCGCCACCTTCTGGATCTCAAAATAAATGCCATATTCGTAATCAGCACCCCTGATCATATTGATTTTTAGACATTTCAACCCCATCGCACCCCAACAGGGGATAATGGTTTTAAATATCATTACATTAAATCTTAAAATCGTTGTTTTTGTAATACACCCGAACCGATACCATACAAACAATACCCATATTGATTTACTGACTTTGTTACCCCATTTCCTCCTTTAGGGGTTGAATTCTGAAAAAACCTTATTCACAAATGTTAACTCATTTATCGATAGAAGCATTCCTGTGAAGTTTCGAATAAAACAGTCTAACTAATCTTGTTTCCCCATACAAACTTTCGACTCCCGCTTCAACCCCTTTAGGGGGTAAATTTTGAAAAATCCTTTCTTAGTGCACCCTTAGACCTCATAAGAAACCAACGCGTGCTAAATTTAGAATCTCTAGACCCAGTGGTTTGGGCTATGAGTTGATTTTCAGACTTTGTCACCATTTCCCCCTCTTAGGGGTGGAATTCTGAAAAAACCTGTAACCCGTTTCTACTCATTTATCAATAAGGATACTCCTGTGATGTTTCGAATAAAATAGTCTAACTAATCTTGTTTTCCCATACAAACTTACTTGCTTTTTAGTATGTTGTGTGTACATAAATAAATAAATAAATGAATTTTGAAGCCCCGTTTAACCCACTTAGGGGTTGTATTTTGAAAAATCCTTTCTTAGTGCACCCCTAGACCACATAAGGAACCTACTTGCCAAATTTGGAATCTGTAGACCCAGCGGTTTGGGCTGTGAGTTGATAGGTAAGTCAGTCAGTCAGTCAGTTTCTTCTTTTATATATTTAGATTTACTTAGTTTAGTAGTAGTATTTAGTTGATCCGAATCACCAACTTGGTTGAACCACTGAAGTGTGATTGAGCAACAAACGTCCAACGCCATAGATATCAAACTTACAAATATCCAAACTCATAAATATCACACACGTCACGTCCACACTCACAAATGACACAACATCTGAATACACACATAGACTCACAAAACACGAATCTCACAAACGTCCAACCTCATACATCCAAATCTGGCACATCTCTCATTCTTACAAATCTCGATTGCCTCGTTAGTCTAGAGTGCTCTTGGGTTTTTATCAGGAATTTCTCAGTATCAGCCCCGGAGTCAGGTGTTGTACTTAAACATAACTGGAAAAATGCGGGTGTACTACAGGGTACAACTTTGCCCGTCTCTCCGGGTATTACAGGCGTGATGTTATGTACTTACGTTCAATATAGAGATGACGATCCTTGTGAAGTAAATGTAGCAAACGACCATGACGTAGAAATGTCGGAACAGCTTCAGCTTCCGAAGATTGATGGCTGCCTTGCCGTCCGTGCTCGACGCATCCTGCAGGTGACGTATTGACCTGGAACAAGATGACACCTTGTAGGAGCTATTGCACACTAATCATGGTTTTTGAGAGGGCTGGCTCAAGTCTGAGAAGTATGGCCCCGGACGTCATGCGTAGCAGTTCTCGCGGCCCATCCGCAAAGGCAACAGTAGGATCACGGCGGTTTTTTTGTAAACCGCCTCCCCGGACGGTGCGGTATGCGTTAGGCATGTATCACCGTTTAAAAAAAAACCGGTCAAGTGCGAGTCGGACCCGCGCACCCAGGGTTCCGTATAAAAAATTTTAAAGGACAACCTTAACTTTGCTGTTCGATCCCTAGAAACGGCGATTGCACCAACCGCAAATAATAAGTTTGTAATAGTATAATTGCTTTTTTTTTGTTATTAAACTACTCTTAGAGGATTCATCGGCCGAAAGGGCAGGGATATCGCACGATCGTGGTGACGCAGCGAATGGAGGGGGCGACAGAGTACCTATAGGCGGTGCGCTCTCGGCGCGCGTTCACTTTTCCTCCCCGTCCCTTGCTCGTGCCAGCTCGCGTTGCTGAGCCTGTAGTCCAAAGTCAGTCCCTAAATAATGACACCACTCCGATCCAGCCTGTCCCCTTGCTGTCCTCTCCCAGCGACGCCCTAAGCCGAGGCCCGTACCCCGCAGGGGGTGCCCTTAGCGTGTAGTCGCTTAGTTTGTAAGTTTTTTGCCCTGGCTGGAGGCCTTACACTTAAGGCACCCACAGGAAAGTCCGGTTAAGCAGACGACAACTTCTCTGGTTGAACTGCGAGATGCCATTTCGAAAAAAAAAAAAAAAAAGCGCGTTCACTTTTGCTCGGAAGCTCGGATGCGACGGACGTTGAGTGCGAACTGTAGTTTATAAATGATTTCGGTGTCCAACGGTTTTTTTGTAATTGTGTTGATTTTGTGATTTGTTATTTAAAAATAAAATAGTTCTAGGTTGTTTTGAGTGTTCTTTTTAAAAATTAAATGAGCTTCTGATCTATAAGACTACATAATTATTTACGGTTTTCAGATTTTTCCCTTTACATGTGCTGTAAGACCTTGCTTTGTGCCAAATTTTGTGATTCTAGGTCAACGGGAACTACCATATAGGTAAATAGGTTTTCGACCCAAAACATATAGGTTACTGCCGGTTGACCTAGAATTGTCAATTTTTGGTTAAAACCAAGGTCTTACAGCACATGTAAAGGGAAAAGTCCGAAAAATAAAAAAAGTTGAAAATTAAGGTAATAACTTACCTTAATTTTCAACTTTTTTTATTTTTCGGACTTTTCCCTTTACATGTGCTGTATATTATGCTGTATATATTTTATACAAGTTTTCGGGCCAATATTTCAGAGAGCCAATATTTATGTCTCGCTATAATACCCATCAATTTTAAAGAATTTCAAAGTCAAACATTTTTATTCCATTACTTAAATAAATGATAAAGATGCTATCGGAGCCTTTTTGAGCTATATATCACACAAAATAAAAATATTTAAATATTTATTTAAAAATCGGCAATATTTGGCGTGTCGCCTGGGTATAGTTTCCAACATTTCGTGACATAAACAATTCCGTGTATTGAATGTGATACATTGTGTGAATAAATATTAAACTTAGATAAATAAAGAACGTTTTTCATTACAATAGTGTTAGAAAACTTTATTAAAAGTTACTCTAAAATGTAATCAAACAATGTTCAAAAAATAAGCGTCATTATCGGCAACAATGTTGAATGTAATTTTTTTACGTATAATTTAACGCGACCGAAGAGTCAAATGACGTTTATGCGACGCTTCACCCCGCGCCTCAGTCGGCCGTAACGCTTTGGAGTGTAGAGACGTCGCGCGATTTGAGCAGTAAGCATTTCATTTTGATTCTCCAAAATTTGTCATCACAATCGTCATTCTTATTTTTGATTGTATCTCAATTATTTCTTCTCAATGAAGTGTTTTTATGTAACAAAGTTGAAGTATGCGTGAAATTAATACTGATGTGGCACTCTTTCCCGACGAATAAACCTAATTATTATGTAAAATGGTGATCTTTCTAGAATTCATCATTAATGGCAACATCATTTTCAGCAACGTCGCATGAGACGACAATGACACGTGTTGCTAACAATGATATTGTCTTGAGTGAGCAATGACTGTTCTTACCGACAATGATTTTAGTATTCGACTTAATAGATAGTTTTGTTGGTTTTCGTTAATTTCGGCATAAAGCCAGATGGTAACACAAAGAGCGAGATAGACTATATACTTAGCTCTCATAAATACGTAGTCACCGATGTCTCTGTCCTCTCACGTTTCAATGCTGGAAGCGACCACAGACTGTTGAGAGCTAAATTTAGGTTTGAATTGAAGAGTGAACGGGCTAAGATGATAACATCCACAAGAAGGTGTGAAAAGCAGGAAATCGCTTTCTTGCAAGACACTTTCCGAGTAGAACTCAAAAATAAATTTGAAGGACTCGAAGGGGAAAATCTGGATGTAGACCATATAAATAATATGTTGTGTAGAACGCTGACCGAAGTGGCGAAAAAACATCTTGGTGGATCTAAAAAGGCTCAAAAGAAATTGTCGCCGGAAACTCTAAACCTAATTGAGAAGAGAAGAGATATGACACTACACACTGCAATAGATAAAAAGGAAATAGATACAATAAATAAACACATAAAAAAGTCAATACGGAAGGATTTAAGACAGAATAACATAATTGCCAATACAATAAAATCATAGTCCAAAGGTATTTCGAAGGAAGACTTGCACAGGTTCTGAACAGATCATTCAACTCAGGGATGAAAATGATAACATGGTGACGGACCGGGCCCACATTGTATCTATTGTTGAGAAGTTCTACGAGGACCTCTATGCTTCTAAATCTGTAGAACCAATTACTACTGGGGACGATGTTAGGGCACCACCTATTCAATATCAAAACACAGAATTCTTACCACCTATTTTACATTGTGAGATCATGAAAGCTCTAAATGACATGAAACCAGATAAGTCTCCTGGCGAAGATGGAATCACTGTCGAACTACTACAAGCGGGTGGTAAACTAGTTCAAAAGGTCCTCGTGGAACTTTTTAATAGGATTTTATGTGATGTCCGTACTCCAGAAAAATGGAAGAACGCTATAGTCACCATCATCCACAAAAAAGGAGACATTTCAAAACTAACAAACTATCGTCCTATTAGTCTCCTTTCCCAGATTTACAAGCTTTTCACTAAAATCCTTACAACTCGGCTTACCAGAGAGCTTGAAAAAGCCCAGCCCATTGAACAGGCCGGTTTCCGCAGCGGATATTCGACCATCGACCATATCCACACGGTAAAGCAGCTGATGGAGAAGTGCCAAGAATACAACCGACCCCTGTGCATGGCTTTCGTGGATTACGAAAAGGCTTTCGACAGTGTCGAGCATTGGGCTGTATTCCATGCTCTCCATCGCTGCCACATCAATTCCCGTTACGTGGATGTGCTGCGGGAACTTTACACCATGGCCACATTGGCCACTTTGCAGGTTCGCATGCACACCCTATCTAAACCCGTACCGATCAAGCGGGGAGTGAGACAGGGCGACACCATTTCACCGAAACCCTTTACAGCAGTCCTCGAAGACATCATTAAAACCTTAGATTGGGACTATTGCGGTGTTAACATCACTGGTGCTTACCTGTCCCACTTAAGATTTGCAGATGATCTCGTCATTTTTGCTGAAAACTTTGAGGATCTCCAAAAGATGCTTCAAAATCTTTATGATGCCTCTTTCAAAGTAGGACTTAGGATGAATATGGCCAAGACGAAGATTATGGCAAATTTCTCCAGCAATCCAAATCCTTCTGGTAAGGTCGGGAATGAAAGGTTGGAGAAGGTTGACCGTTATGTCTATCTTGGTCATATTCCATTGGATCCAGCTAGGGTGGGCTGCATTCAGCAAATTGGACGACATTCTCAAATCAGCCAAAATTCCACACTGCCTGAAGACCCGTCTCTATAATCAATGTGTTCTGCCAACCATGACGTACGGTGCTGAGACGTGGACGCTCTCACAGGAGGCTGTGTACAGACTCAGAGTAGCACAGAGAGCCATGGAGCGTTCCATGCTCGGCATAAAATTAATAGACCGAGTTCCAAACGTCGAAATCCCTTCGGATTTCGACGTTTGGAACTCTTGAGGTTGAACGTTTGAGGCCCGTACCTCAAAAGGTACGGAACTCTAAAAAAGGTCTGAAAAGTTCATTATAATCGTCACTAGACTTTCAATTTATTTGGTGGCTAAATTGCAATAGAGCTGAGATTATTGGGGCGCAAGTAAGTATTGTTATTGGTTTTAACCATGCCAGTTTTCTTAAATGCTACCTTCAATTGTTTGCTGGAAATTTTCAAGGCAATTCTTGAGGTCCCGTTTTTCTTTCATCGCTTGATATTCTTTGACTTTGTGTCCTGGTACCAACTGCCATGTTCTACCCTGCGCTAAAGGTTATTGATGCTCAGCTTTTGTTCGGAGTTCAGCTTTCCTTCCTGACCAATGAGACAGACTTCACTCAGGCATTTGTCGATGAAGGTCAACCAGTTACTGATATCGCTGGTTTCCACTGCTTCTGATCTTCCTTCTGCCGCATGGTAAGGTGTTTGGGGTTTGGTCGCAGGGCTGCTAGGAGGTGGAATACTCCGAGGGCTGTTTTCAATATTTGACATATTTACTCAGTTTTTAGATATTTCTTATAACTACTTGTTATTCACCAAAGTAAATCACAAACTTAGCACAAAAATGCGGTTTGGTGTCTAGGTCACATGGATCACTTGAATATTATTTTTACGTCATATAGTACTTAAAATCGCTAATACACACGTCCGCTCTACTTGAGTGCTAGTAGAGCAATCTACTTAGTGAGGTGATGGAGTGGGCTTGCCTGCCTTCAAAACATCTAAAAGTGAGCTGAGTAGTGTAATACCACAGTTCTGAGTATAGAGGTCCACACCTCACAAAGAGGAGAATTAATGTCTTAGCCCACATAAACGACTCCGCTCCCACCCGGCAAAAAGGATATAATTCAAATATTTATGGGCTTAATGTATTACTCTTTAGATATACTTTACATTGGCAACATAAATTAGCAGACAGCTCGCTGTCAGCCGGCTTACCGCCGTCAATGCCAATGAAAAGTATAACTAAAGAGAAATACATTTGAATTATATTCTTTTTTCCGGGTGGGAGTTGTGTAACTGGGCGAAGACCTTTACACTCAGCGTTGGGTCGTTAGGGACAAAGAAGACTGTTAACTCACCACACGACCGGGAACATGATGGCTCCGCAGCACAGCAACTCGACCAGCACGAAGATATCCCGCCACGCATTGTGTTCCGCGGCCCCCTCTTCACTCTCCGCCAGTATTATTTCAGCTACGTTTGCTAACACCTGACAAAAAGAAGTTCGACGTTCAGGAAACTGGGCACTTTAGAGTACGAGTATTTCGTGCGTACACCCCTGATGTAGGTCGCCCTCCATTAGGATGACATAGCAAACAAGAATTTGTACTATACTTATACTAACTCTAAAAAACCCGACTACTGAAAAATCACGCTCTGGTTAAATTCGGGGTTTACTAGGTAAAATCGACTCCTCCTATTGTTAAAGTCGGTTAAAATGTAGCCTATGTTACCCGGGTCATAATGACAAATCGACTGACACCTTAAACATCAAAATCGGATGAATAGTTTAGGTGCTACGGAGGAACATACGTAAACACATACATACATAGACTGCTAAAATCATAGCCCATCCTTTTGACTTCGCCACAGTTGGGTAAAAAGGCACTTTACCAAATTATATTAATAGGTAACAACTGTCACGACTAAGAACCTCACGAATGGTAGTTGACAACAGAGGATTTTTCAGCAAGCATACTCATTGTGAAAACTTGATCTTGACAAATTACTATATTATTTTCAATGAGATATCATAATTTTTGTTATTGAAAACTTTAATAAAATCGAGTGAGAATCCAAATGATGCTCCAATCGAGAAATGATGATAAATGAATGACATAATGGTACTATTAGTACGATTATGTCATTCATTTATCATCATTTAAAATATTATTTGAAAACAATCGTTTTGAAATACAGAAAAAAAAAATAAGCCTCAATATGAAAAATGCATGATCAGTCGATTTTAAGATTTAATGCAATATCTTGAAAAAATTGCCATAATATGCTAATGCATATCCTTTTTTTTTTCGGATGGGAAATCATCAAAAGACTTCTCCCGCTCTGGGCGGAGCAGGAGGGAGTGTCAGACTTTTACTGACTAAAACCCATCCATGTTCCTTCCTCGCCCTTTGTGCTCCGGGGCCACGGTATCTCTTTCGAATAGTCCCGCAGCCCCGGCAGGCTTCGGCCCTTACTGTTGCTGACTCTCTTTGAGGCGCGCGTGGAACACTCCTGCGCCGTCGACACGGCCTGTCGTCATGAGACGGACGGACGGCGAGCTAGCCCATAGCTCCCCGTCCACAGGCCCGCGCCTACGGTGGCCGGAAGCCACCACGTGGCCCCCGACGCCCGGGGCGTCTCCCGCGGCGGCCGAGACGTGAGGATATCTCCCTCTCACGTTCCGCCACCTCCTTCGCTAGCATGACTGCTTCGCAGAAGGAGGTGACGGCGTCCCATTCCGTCTCGCTCCGGACCATGGCACGAACCAGGGCCGGAAGCGAGAGGTCGCCGCCGCCGATCGCCACCTCGAGGACACGGCGGTGCTCCACCCAAGCAGGGCACACCTCCACCGTGTGCTCCACCGTGTCCTCCGGTCGATCCTCACAATGGAAACACCCGGGCGTCTCCTCCCGCCCGATTCGGTGCAGGAACTTACCGAAACATCCGTGTCCGGTAAGAACCTGCGTCAGGCGGAAGGTGAGGACGCCGTGGCGTCTCTCCAGCCACTCCTCAAAGAGGGGACTTACCGCCACTATCGTGGCGTGCTGCTAATGCATATCCTAACATACAATTGCATAAATAACCCGGTCTTCTAGTCATTTACCCAGCAGTGGGACAGTTACAGGCTGGTATTATTATATCAAGGCGACTACAGGAGCTAAATTAGCAACTCTAATTGTGGTGGTTCAAACTTCGTTTGGAATACTGTTGGAATAAAGTTGGTTTATGGAATTAAAGGTGTTCTAATCAACTTACACTACAAAGTGGTTGTTACGTCAGTCACTGCGGGCCGAATAGTGCAAAATGAGTGTTTTTTTTGCGATTTACAACAAAACTATTGATAGGATTAAAAACATAAAACACTATCAGAATGATCGCATGTATTTGAGTTTGGTTTTTACTCGTTAAAAGAAATTTTTAGAGATAAGTTTATGATTTTTTTTTATCAAGTAAAATTTGTTATTTTGTTTTCAAAACACTATCATACTAGCATATATCCTGAAGAAGATCATATATTTTTCTGGTTTTGTTTATTGCAGTGAATCATATGTTTTTTTGCATTATAAAACTCGCGTTTAGCTCCTTAACATCAAATGTGGTACTAGTTTTTACTGGTTTTTGCCACCTTTTATTTTCATTACAAGCAATAAAGTCATTTCATTACACCGCGTTTACACCAAGGTATAAAACATATATTTTATGTGTTATGTCTACTGCCTTCGTTTATTGTTTACACCCAAAAACAAGATTGTACGAAGTAAAAGTAGATGGGATATTATAGACAGTGCTCACGGCCGAGAGCTGGGTACGTGTTAAGGTACATGCTCCAGGGTAGCCCGCAAAAATCAATTTTTCTTACGTTTTTTTAAAAAATCAATTTGCAGGCCAGTGCTAGGTTGTATGTTGATTAAAATATGATTCGCGACTGTAAGACGTATGTAGTTATAGAATTATACTCATCAAAATCATCAATTCAACCCTCCAAGTTCATAAAGGTCGATTAAATGAGTTTTTCATAATAATCATAAATAAAAAATTTAATTGACGCTTTCACCTTAAACACATCACTAGAGATTGCAAACCGGGCCCGGTGCCCTCTTAGAACCCACCGGGCCCGGTCACCGGACCCGGTAGGTATGAAAACCGCGGCGCGAGATGGAGGCGGTAGGGCCGGCTCGAAAAAAAAGTTGCATGGCATGGCAACCGCTGCGAGCTGCGACGTTGCCGTTCTGACGCGCCAAGCGCCGCTCGCCATTCCTCCCGCACGCCCCCACCCCCGCTCGCTGTCTTTTGTTTACAATTAGTCGACGTTTGTCCTTGATTGACTGTGAATATGTGTGTGTAAATATATGTTGTTTCGCGCTTCATCGCCGCCGTAAGTAAACAAATATTGTATTTTTAATCTAATTGCAAATTGTGGTAAACATTGCAGATTTGTTGTGATTATGTGCATTTCAAACAAATATTGCAATAAGTAGCCTGTACCTACCTACAAATTGTAAATCTTAATAGTAGGTATAAAACAAAGTCGGGTTTGTTCGAACACTTATAACTCGAGAACGACTGGACCGATTTTAAAGGTTTCATCGCTAACACATCAAGCAAGGGTTGGCGACAAATCCTACTGGGCCCGGCCGGGTTGAGAAACATACCATGTTGCAATGTCTACACATCACCGAGTGCGAGTTAAGCTTGGCTTATAACCTACTACTCTTCATGATGTTAGGGTTTCTGAAGAGTCTGCTTGCCTGCTTGCTTGCTTGCTTGAGGGGCTTGCCGTATTGTTAGCCCCTAGGCACGCTCCTGTCACTCGGACCCAGTTCTATTCAGAAGGCCGAGTGCCCAACCGTGCTCTGCCCCGCTCTGAATCGTTTACTTTAATAACTTTGGCAGAAGAGCGTGGAGCTTGGCATAAGCAAAGAGGCCTATACCAAGCAGTGGGTGAAGTCAGGCTGTGGATGATGATGATGACTTGAACTCTCACTCTCTCTCTCTACTTGTGCCAACCCAACTCTCTCGGCCTAGTAATACTGTCTCCCCATCTACCCGGTAAATATAATCAAATTCTTTCTACATCCGTTATTTACCTGCAGTGGTATAACAATCATGAACAGCTTCTTATCTCTATCGGACAGGATGTGCTTGATAAAGTTCCAGCCCGTTCCCACCAGCACTATCGTCACGAATAACACCGCACCTTTCAATCTGTAAACAAAGTCACAATATTAGCACAAGTGTGAGTGGAAAAAAGAAGTAAAAGTATTTATTTGTCTCGCACAGGGCAAAACCAAATGATAAAATTAAAAAATAAAATTGCATTTTATAAAAAGTAACAATAAATTTTAAAATAAGACATACGTTACACTAAATTGGTCTTGTACGAAGCCAAAAGGCTCATATCTCAGCATGGAGCTGTAACATTTAAAAATGACACAGCGCCGAAAGGCTGGTATTCACAGCTCTCTGCTAGGGCCGATAGTGCTTCCGATAAGACCAGGAAAAGCTTGTCTTCTTTAATGCGTACTACGTATGACTGAATTGATCGATCTTATACTACTCTTACTTCCGCATATTAGAAAAGGATCGACCAAGCAGTAACTAGTCCTCTCTTCGTTTGTATAAAGTGGTAGTTGATCCTATAAAAGGCCATCGCGCCAGCGCCTTCAGATAAACCAGCACACATCATTATCATGATGTGTATTCTGCATCGCTGGCTATATTTGGGTCCCATGTGATAGGTATAGACGAAACTATAACAAAACCAGCAGTCATACTCACAAATGTGTTATATAGAAAAGGATCGCCCAAGCAGTAACATGTTCTCCCTTGGTCTGTATAAAGTGGTAGTTGATCCCATGGAAGGCAAGCGATAGCGCCTTGAGGTACACCAGCACACACATGATGATGTGTATCCGGTAGACGGGCTGGCGACTGGTGCGCAGTATGAACGTCCATGTCGCGGCGCTCGTCAGGAATATGAGCGACATCATGCTGTACAGGACGGGAAGCGGCATCTCGCCGGCCGAGAGGAAGTTGCCGGCGTTGCTTTCGTAGATTTGTATCTGAAATTAAGGATAGATGTTTTGCATTGGCGAAGGGTCCATGCAACTCGATTCCTAGCGGATTCCCTTTGAAAAATGGCACAGCCAGTATTCTATAGACAAATAATATAATCACATTTAAGATGTGTACTCCATACCTCTTACAAAAATTTACCATTCGCTACTGATGTTTTGAATTAATTTCGCCCAGGTAATCAACATAATGTTACGTCGGCTGTTTTAAGAGAACATTCTAGATCTTCACTAGAGAACCGTATCGAAAGCTTGACAGTGTGTTTACAATATTCTACAAGTTTGAACTGTGTAGAAGGTTCGAGAGTTTTCCTAGAATATTGACTGAAACATACTTTGGCAATTCAACAGTGTCAGTAACTGGTCTGTTTAAAATAAACAGTTTGCGTTTGAGTATTTAACTTCCTGTAACCTCGATTTTCATCTGCCCAGCCTTTTCCCAACTATGTTGGGGTCGGCTTCCAGTCTAACCGAATGCAGCTTAATACCAGTATTTTACATGGAGCGACTGCTATTGGATAATACGATGCCCCTTGGTAAGACTGTCAAAGATCTACAATTGACAGCCGAGACCAACGGCTTAACGCGGTTTCCGAAGCACGGAGGAGACTCGTTATGTAATGGGTGGTCACCCATCCAAGAATTAACTCAACCAGGCAAGCGCGGGTTAACCTGAAGATCGACCCGAGCGGCTGTTAATATTTAACCACGAGCTTATTTGTCTAACCTCGATAACATGAACAAATAAGTGTTTTTCGGATTTTATCTGACACCAGATGTCGCTACGTAGGCGTCTGGTATAAACAACTGTCAAATTGTACTGAATTGTATGCGAGTGAAACTTTTTACTGAAATTTCATCGTATTTGCACTGTTTTACAATATACATTTGGATTACGGTCAAAGAAAAGTAACTGAACTAAAGATTGAGCTTCTTAGTACTGCAAAAGTCAGTGGTACAAAGAAAAACTTAATAAAGGTAACTTATGCGGCACAACACTGAGGCATTTTATTAATGATTTAAAAGATAATTAAATAAAAAAACATATAGTAAACTACAAGAAAATCGTGTATTTTGATAGACGTTTAGACCTTACGCCAGTGCTGCCACATTGTGGTTTGAAAACCCTCATTGTAATAAAAAGAAACGCTTACTATTGTGTTAACTGCGGTCGCTCCTGACTCGGAATTCGGACAGTTATTCAAGTAGAGATTGTAGAGACCTTCCTCTTTCTGCGACGCCACGTACAGAGCAAACTGAAATAAAAAAAATCATTGGATTAACTACAGTGTTACTTGAGGGTTAAAGAGGACAAGGGCCGGCGCCTGCCGGGGATGCGGGACTGTTCGAAAGAGATACCGCAGCTCCGGAACACAAAGGGCAAAGAACGAACATGGATGGGTTTTAGTCAGTAAAAGTCTGATACTCCCTTCCGCTCCGCCCAGAGCGAAAGGGATCATTTGATGATTTCACATCCGGAAAAAAATAACGGGGAAAAGTTATAATTTAGTGATCGAAATCAAAAGTCATTTATTCAAAATAGACTGATAATCAGCACTTTTTGAACGTCAAAGTTTACAAGAGACAGTCTCCTAGTGATTTACCTGGGAAGAATAAGTGGCGGAACAAACTCTCCAGCAAATGATGATGAGATGTTCAAATTATTCGTTGTAATCGATGTCGCCAGTTAGCTTAGCCGTCATAGCTTGCAGGGTTAGCAAGCTTAAGCGGCAGTTGGTCGACAATGTCTAGGGTTGTCACAAAAACTCGCGCGGGTGCCCATTGTGTAAATGTCCTTAGAAAACCCAACGCACGAGCCCGCACCCGCTCCTGTGTTGTAGTATTTTACAATACAGACGCGTACACCCGCGCCCGCGTTTGTTTAAGCGGGCGCCCTAATGTCAAAGAACGGATAGTCGGTACAGCAGACCAGTTCGAGAGTATGACATATCGGCAAGCGTAATGAAAATTGGCAAACCTGTTCGTCGCAATCACGACGTGCAACTTTTATTTTATCACTATTTTTTGTTTTTGTTCCGTTCTGTGTTTGCAAATTTTATTATAATGTGGTTCTGTTGTATTCTTAATGTTTGTGTTTGTCTGAATATGTTGTATGTTTATTGTTTATTTTCCTAATATTGTATGCACGTCATGTCCTTGCGACGAATAAATGTTTTTTCTTTCTTTCTTTCTAATGTGGGACGCCTCCAGCTAAAAGATCGACCACCGATCGACCCTTAAACGGTGGCTGGAAAGGACTGGATGCGGACGGAGAACACGGTGTCGTAGCGCAGCTTGGACCTATATCTAGTATTAACATCTCATCGTCACGCCTGTAATCCCCGTACTTATTAAGTAATTCCGTGTAAAAGGGGGCGATCGTATTGCCATCAACCGGACAAAAATCCAGACTCCCTGGCCGCTACTGAGTGATTCCTGATGGAAAAACCCCATAACATTTTGCAGGACCTTTTTCTTTATCAGAGAGTCTCTGTCTCGAGTCAGATCTAGTATTAATGGTATGAAATAGGCCGACTTAATTGACTGATTGAATGCGACGGGCTGCAATGTACTATTACGCGCGTGAGACCGTGGACGCTGACTTTTTAACCCGACGTGACCGTGCTAAGATTTCTAGATTATTCAAACCACAGACCGACGGCTAAAAGGAACTTTTGTGCGCATGGCAATGTAGGTTTGATAATTCCATCAATGGCCGACACCTCCACCAGTTCTCTCCATCCGTTCGTGAGCGGCTGGCCAGGACATGGCTGGAGGATGATCACTGTGTTGCCCAATTTCTTATAGGTCATGGTAAATTATTTTTCAATACACTTTTTCGCACTACGATTAGGTTCAACATGGAATGTATTTCACACGTGTGCGTTTTTTTTTCTTTTTTTTTTTCATTTTCCAACACGTGCGCGGGAATAAAAATTGCCACAGATAACTATATACCTATACTTAGTCCAAATTGGTTCAATGCCTATAGTCTTTTTAGTTTTAGTTGTTGTTGTAGTGTTTCATAACTCATGACTAAAATAATTTTCGTTATTTTATTTTATTTCTTCAAAAGTGTATTGAAAAACGTCGTTTATACACGTGGACATTTGTTATTGCAGTTCTCGGCTCCAAAACACCCTCGCCTACGGCTCGGGTTTTAATTCCGCCTCGAACGCAATAACAAACTTTCTCCACTTGTATCAAAATGTACTATTCTTTCAAGCTACTGCTGCCTCGCCTTTTTGTGAATATTCTACATCGGACTGCGAAGATGGAACAATCTGCATCGCATCTTATGGGAGTGCAGTCTTTGGCAGAAGTAACGCAATATTATGTTGGATAGTGTACAGGTTACACCCGGAGCTATTTACTATTGACCTTGTAGAAACTAGAACAAATTTCCGCGCGTTCAAGCGTTTTTGCCATACCTATTACTGGAATCAAATATAACAACTTAGGACCCATTAATGTTAATATTTATCCGTGTTGCTAGGCAACTGGGCCTATCCCAGTTGTAAACGTCCCTTTGCCTATTGGCCTTGCTTCGTTCTGTCTCCTGCTGATATGGAGGGAAGTGGAAATATTTCATTAGAACGATATTTCATAATTTCGTTCAGTAACTTTAGTAAATTGATGAAATAAAAGCAGTATTTGACAGATTTATGCGACGTTCAACTTTCAGGATGGACCGTCTTAAGTACCATGTTATAGGAGGCTAGACTATTGCCATCAATTGGGCACCCCTCGACTTCATGTTCCCAATTCATAGAACTAGTACTAGTAATGGTACCAACGGGTAGTCGTAATGGTATAATAATGAGATTATAGAACTCACGCTAGTATTGTAGTAGTCGAAACCATTTCTCGTCTCCTTCGTGATAGGCAGAACTGTGTAGTAGCACTTCTCCTCAGGGGAGATTTCTGTGAACATATTAATATAGTCGTTACTTTAAAAAACGAGTTCTATTCGCTTATTTACAAGACACAGAATCATTTGAATAGAAACTCAAATTTCCTTAAGTTATTTTCAATTAGCCAGTTCAGGGTCAGGTTGTATGTTGATTATAACATGATTCGCGGCCGTAACAAATATTGCTTTACAAAGTTATAATCACGAAAATCAGCAATACAAGCCCTTTTTTTTAAGTTCATTTAACCCCATTGAATGACTATTTCATGAAAATGTTATTCAATGGGATCAAATGAAGTTAGAGGATTGTATTGATGGCTTGAATGGGTATAATGCGTATTATGACTGCAAATCATATTTTGTTCAGCAGAAAGCAAAAAACGTAAGAAGATTTGAAACTACCGGACTAAACTGGCGTTTCCACCTTAAACAAAATTGATAAAGATTATAACGAGGTAGTTTTAATAAAACGATTAATAGTCAAAACTGAGGTCCTCACTCCTCAGTATCGTCGATGCTACACCGTCATCCCATAACAATCTCATCACAAAGCCGTCAACCAAGCATTCTGTACATCAAACTAAGTAACTTTGCGTAAAAATTATTGCTGCGAAACGACTTTTTTCTTTGGGGTGAAAAATCATGTTTTGTTGTAGAACTCAATGTAACGCACTCAATACATTGTGCTGATGGATGGATTGAATAGTACGGGGGTCGTGGAGGTGTTTTATGTAAAAATCTTACAACAAAAACTCGTATTTAAAAAAAAAAACTTGTCAAAAAGTTGGAACTTTGACCTCAAATATCTCCGTAACTAGAAGGTTCCCAGGTATGGTGTAGAACAAAAAAAATATCGCAATGACGGGGAGAACAAGTGCCTTTCGGCATAGTGGCATTCGTTAAGTCTTTTTACAACCTTTATAGCGAAAAGGTGGCAAAGCGGAGTTTTTGACTCATCCTCTCATAATGATGGCTTTACATCTGTAGTTTTATTCAATAGTTAAATTATAATCGACAATGGTAGGTGGCGGGAGGCCTTTGCCCAGGAGTGGGACAGAGCAAGCTAGAAAAAAAAAACAAAACAACATCGACCAGTTTTTTAAGAACAAGTGCCTTTTGGCTTCGTTAAGAGGTTTTTTACACCCTTTATAGTCAATTGGCAAAAATAGTTACGTACGTGTTAGCACCCCACTGGCATTTCACGACTCTTACGCCAATTCTATAGGGTAACACACTTTGATCCAGTTTACCAAGAAGCTTATGACACAATCTTATTGTAGTTGTAAATGCCAAGGTATCGTAATGTAACGTGATAGTACCTGGGCGTATGGTACCAGCCCCCGTAGCATGACCACCGTAGACACGAAAGAGAATCGACAAATCTTTTGTTCGTCTGTCATTTTGTCGATTCAATAACAGATGAACAAAAGATTTGTCGATTCTCTTTCGTGTCTACGGTGGTCATGCTACGCGGGCTGGGCGTATGGTACTTGGGCGTATGGTACTTGGGCGTATGGTACTTGGGCGTATGGTACCTGGGCGTATAGTACCTCGGGTAAAAATAGAGTAAACATTTTTTCCCAGATATGAGACCTAGCTTGATCATTTTTTTGCCCCCGTAAACCCCCACTTTGCATCTTTCATCGAAATCATTAGAGCCGTTTTCGAGAACGTGATTATACAAATATATATAAGCAAGTATTTCCCATTTAATTGAATAAGGAGGCGTCTGATGAGATGACAAGTAATAGAGAAGTATGGAAGAAGACATGCTGCGCCGACACCAAATTAATAGGGTAGATGACAAAAAAATCTAATTAGTCTCAGATAGATTTCCAAAAAATATTGGATATATATTTTATCTTTTTTCACGTAAACAAAAAATGAAGACGATACAGTGGGTCGAAAACTCGTGTGACGTCACATTTGAGTGCATATTTTACTCAAATGTGACGTCACAAGCCCCCACTCTTGATCTTTGACACGTTTTATCTTCGTCAATTTTTATTAATTTGATAAAACAAAAAACACGTATCCAACATTTTTCGTGAATCTAACTGACGGACTAACCAGAATCATATATTTTTTAGTCAGTGATCATCCCTATTGGGTTATGGGCAGGAGAATAATGATGATAATAGTATAGGGTGAACGATTAGCTTTTGCCTACAATATCATTCTAATTGCTGGGATAAAAGTATACTAAGTCTTAACTCAGCTCAAGGTGAGTGAGGTGCAGTTACGTATAGGTGTATTGGCATGGATGATAGTTAACCTACCGTCAGGGATCGCAGATTTGTTTTGGTACAGATGCAGGACTTTAGCTTTGCACGTCACGTTCAATCTGTAACAGGTTATGAAAACATAAGTTTAGTTTGATATAAACTGACCTGCAGAAAAAAGTACTACACTTTTAAAATTTCAATTTTTCCTAAACTATAGAAGTTAGAATTTTTATCAGCTTGCTTTGAAACTATATACAAAATTAAACTATTTTTCGAGTCATTTTTGTTTCGAAAGTAAATCTTGTGTACTTAAAAAGTTATTGCAATTTTAAAAGTGTGACACTTATTTTTGCAGGCCAGTGTAGATTGATGAAATTCTATCTTCTATTTACTTTTCTGTTTATTTATTTGAGTGCACTACACACTACTCAGCCTACCCTTTCGGGGATAGCAATAAAAACCTATGCTTGTCCCACTGCAGAGCGAATACATGCAGAAAATTCACGAATTTACATAAAACAAAATAAACAGACACGGGTAACCGTGGTGATAGTAATATCATCAACACCAAAAACGAAATATTTCCCATGTTTACTGTTTGTTTGTGTTTTTAATATTTCGGCGCTGTTGCAAACACCATGATCAGCTGATGCATGAGCTTTTAGTGTTCACGATTTCAGACTTACTTTGTTTTGGTTTCCCGACGTCAGTGGTGGACAAGATAAACTTAAGAAGGCCGTATGAAATCGTAAGATGCGAAGATCACAGGACCGATTGATGTGATGTGACTACGCTTGGAAGAAGCCCTTGCCTAGCAGTGGACATTTCCTACTGTTTCCGACAAATATAGATATACCAAGTTAACGCAAGTAACACAATCCGTATGAAAACCAAGCGTGCCATTTTTTGACTACCTACTGTGACGTCAAACACAAACAAGTTACTATGCAAAATAGACTACGTTTTTGTTCTTTAAATGTCTAGACTAGACAATACAACTCAAGTACTAAGTTCTTGAGTTGTATTGTAACGTTGATGTCTTAAACAAATTAGCTTGCTGCGACGGTAGCCACGTTAAGCATAAAATGCTTAAGCCAGGGACGCGAAGTAGGTGCTTCCGAGTTATCTAGGTTTATCTATATGGTTATCACGATGATGAAGTGTTTATCTGTGAACGTACCTGAGATTCTTGAAGTCCATCTTTAAGAACACGATAGCTGGATGCTGCGGTGATAGTATACTATTGTCGCTCTCCTTGAGGAAACATGTCGCCGAATTTGACTGCGCGAGGTACGGGCTGATCGCGGCGTTGATCGTCCGGTCTAATGTGAAGCCATACTGTGAATGCATAAAAATAATATTATAGTTTAAGATAAAAATAATATTATGGTTTAAGAAAAACTTTTATTTTTCATTTTTTCTTCTCAGCAAACCCTTTCATTTGATACCCATATCAAGGTGATGCGTAAAAAATAACCAGTCCGTGATCTTTGGGAGTCCTAGATATTAGAATTAGTATCACGTCACTTAGCTAACAATGCCATTCAAACTAAAAATGTATGCAAAATTTCAGCTCAATCGGACTTGACAATTCGGAAGTGGGTCAAATTTAACTTCTACATTTTTTTACATAGATCATACAGATGAAGCTAATAAAAGCGTGTTAAAAATAAACTATTGTTTGAAATGGCTAAATGATCCTTAGGAGCTTAATCAGGCCAAAATGTTCTGATGCTCAAACACAGGCCTCCTCTCTGTGTGTTTGAGTGGGCAGTAATCCATCACGAGAGCTCAATATGGGTTAGTGGATTTTTGTACGTACAGGGTGTCCGGTAATTAATGGATAACCTTGAAATGGCTTATAAGTCTACTACTTAACGTATTCGTATTTTTTTCTTAATAGCCATAAGGCCATTAAGAAAAAAATACGAAAAAAAATCTATCATAAGCAGTACCTGTAAGCAAGTTCATTTATTTTGGAAACTTACTATGAATTAATTTTTAATAAAGTTTAAACATCTTGGGTAAAAAAAAAACGTATGCATACATGAGTGACCAATAATTTTAAAATAATGTCGGTTTCACGTAGATCTGATAATGGTACAATTCATAATTTCACATTAAATTAATAAAAAATCTCGTTAGTCTAATAATGGGACTCCAGACTTTATAATGACGACTAACAGGAGTATTTTATAATTTTTGACCACAACTAATACTTAATTTCTTTCTAATGTGATAATGATTGTGGCATCATTATGTCAAGCGTTTTCCCAACTTTGTCGGGGTCGTCTCCCTTCTAACCGGATGAAGCTGATTACTGGTATTTTCATGGAGAAACTAGGCGGCCTTCTTGGCTATATATCTTTAAAATATATTCCATAGGAGTGGATGTCAAAATCCTGATAATTCGACGCCTGTCATGTGCTATCAGAATCGTGAAAAGACTTGTCATTTACTCTCCTACACAAAGGCTCTCCGTAAACTAATACATTGTTTCAAAATTATTGACAGCACAAACAATAGCATCCTACTGTATGAAACGTGGATCAGTAACCAAGCCTAGTATGTAGATAAATGGCTTCATATGCGCAGCCTATGTACTGAGAATCATGAACATCTTTTTCGCATGAAAAATACAGTGTTCGTAACGATGCCTCCGTATTTCTTAACTGCAATTTAGGAACTGATATAACGCTTCATTAAGAGATATTTGTACTAAGAACCTACTCTAACCAAAGTATCTTAACTCGCGTGTAAAACAGCGCGCTTGTGGGCGATATGTATCGCGCCGACGCACGTCTGTTCGCAAGAAGGCTTATCCGAGAGCTACGAAACGAAGCCATAGTTATAGCACTTTCGCTCTGCGCTTCAAAAGTCAGCTTAAAGCGGTCAAAGCAAATGGAACCTAATTTACGCAACAATTGCGTTTATATTTGAATAAATGAAAATAACTGTTTTTGACGCCTGTAGCAATAATTAAATATTCACGAGCGATAGACGGCATATTGAGACGAAGAAAATCTTAATCTAATACTTGTTACTAATTAAGTAATAACAAATCTCCGTCTGTCTGTCTAACTATCTGTCTTATAATATGTCAGCGTCACATTGTAAAAATGTATTATATATACTTAGTATAAAATTTGTTTATTGGACCCCCCTCCCTCCCTCCTCCCTCTACAGCGCGCGCGGTGAGTTCCCTCGCATACATTTCACAATTTTACGGTTTCACTTCAACAGATCTACCGAATCTACCGAAAGATCTACCGAAAAATAATGCGTCATATTATAAGCAGTATGTTCGGTTGACAATATTTCGACAGTTTACAATCTCGCTAGACAGATTTTTTCGTCATCAAGCGATTTTTTCGTTGGCCAAGCATTACGTGCGTAAAAGCCTTACAAGCATTACTGAAGTAATGCTTGTAAGGCTTTTACGCACGGAGCGACTCATGAAAGAATGCTGATTTCGAATCGTTCCATTACATTTTCAACGCACGCCCGGAGCGGAGTGTTCAAATTCCAAAAATGCAATAATATATCGCAGATCCTCTAAAAAACTGTCTTAATACAAACATAGCAGTTTTGAGATATATGCATTTCAAGTTTTTTGTGTTCTTATCGATGCTTTGCATAAAAAACTTTCTCTTGTGCCATTTGGCCACTTATTTTTATATTATTAAGGTGGTTTTTTTTTTCAATTATAGCAAAGACAATTGAAGTTGACTGGGATATTATCCAAAATACCTACATATTTTGTGCTTTGATAGTTTCTTAGAGGATCTGCGATATAATTATGCATTCATTTCAGTGTTGCTTCGTGTGAAAATGTCCATTAATATTTGTGCAAAAACCGTGCCTAACTTCGTATACAAATACAATGAAACGAATCAGACTTTGATGATATTGTGGTGACGCGACACGGTAATTTACGACATTAATATACATATAGTAAAAGTTATGTGAGCTCTTGAACTGAAATAGTCGTGGCCTATAAAGTGATCAGATCAATACCGTATCAATTAGTCGGCCGGCCAGTGCATCACTGCATTATTGAACAAATTGACCGACCCGTTTATGAATTGGTGCTAGTGCCCGGTTGTTGCATGTTGCGGCCTCGTTTTATTTGAAGCAACTATTGACGGACCAATAGGTTCGATACTTACTTGAATAAAGAAAAGAAGTTTCGAATTTGAGATTTTGAATTGTTGTATTGCAATAATTTGCAATAATAAAAAATAAAATAATATTCAGGTCCAAACAGTGACGAAATACAAAAAAAAAGATTTCTCATGCCCATGGGTATCCGGAAATACTCGTTATCGCTTTTTTTTACTTCTTGAAAAATATTACCTAAGTTTATTTTTATTTTACACGGCATTTTCACATTCCTTATTGCCAAAAAAAAACGAAAACTTGTAGAAGTACTGTAGTTACCCATTCCAAAGCGTACGCCTCTAAAGAAAAGAATGGGCAAGAAATTCCATGTACACTCTTTTAAATCAAAATATTGTTAAGTACAAAATCTTCATTGTTATGGAATAATCTTTCAGACATAAAATAATCATCATGTAATTACATAAGATCTTACCTGTCCATAAACAGGGCCCGAGGGCATCATGAAATTGACCATCTTGACATCCAGAACACCGCCCTGGAAGAACCCAAATGTCGTGAGGTCCACATAGCGGCGCTCATCATCCTGTAACAGTACACCACACTGAATCAGTATTACAGACAAACATGCCGCCCAGTTACTGGGTTGTGGAGGCCAGATAGGCAGTCGCTCCATGTAAATTACTGACTAAACTGCATCCAGTTAGATTAAAAGCCGACCCTAATAGCCCCATAGCTGGCAAAAGGCTAGGGACATTATGATGAGTTGTTAGTTAAAACGGTGAAGGAAAATATCGTGAGGAAACCGGCATGGCCTAGAAAACGCACCGGGGCTGCGAGGTAGATGGAAAATTTTCGTACAATTGATTGATTTTTATTACTTTCGATGTCATTTAAGTCAACAAGAAAGTTATGATAGACTTCGATTAGCCTTTCACGATGAAGCCCCATCTCGTGCCACTGTTTACAACTGGTTTAATGAGTTTAAACATGGTCGCATTAATCTCACCGATGATCTGCGTGAGGTACGGCATTCTACGGCGACGAATGAAGATAACATCGGTGTTGTCGGCGTATGATAGAGACTGACAAAAGAGTGATTTATTCAGCAGATTCGGACAAGCTTAGGCATCGGTATGAGTCAAGTGCACAAAATCCTCCATGAATATTTAGCGGTCAGGAAGCTTTGCGCCCGGTGGATACTTCATGTGTCGTGAAATGGTTCAAAGATTAAACGGAGGTGACTCAAATGCGTTGTTCGACATACATGCGGGTGACGAAAGCTGGATCTATTGTTATGATCCTGAACCTTAGAGACAGTCTGGGTGTTACCTACCGAGGAGTTGCCAACTAAAGCGAAGTGAGGTCGAAGCGTGGGAAAAAATATGGTGGCCTCGTTCTTTGGAAAGACATGTCCTTACGCAACAATTGTTTTAGACGATCGAAAAACAGTTACTGCAGAGTGGTACGCTAACAATTGTTTGTCTTGGAAAGAGTTCGGGAGAAACGACCTCGCAGTAGTTTTATCCTTTTTCACCACGACAACGCCTCGTCGCACACCGCCAAGCAAACAACCGACTACTTGGCGACGTCAGACGCGGAATTACTGGAACACCCGCCCAGTAGCCCCGACCTCGCACCTTGCGATTTTTATTTATTTCCGATATAAAAGAAAAAAATCGAGGAAAACGTTTTATGGACGCCGAGGAAGCAGTGGCTGCGTTTCAAAATGCCGTCGAAGAGACCTCTAAGGACGAGTGGGCAAAGTGCTTTTCTCAGTGATTCCATCGAATGCAGCGATGTATTGATGTAAATGGACACTATTTTAAAAAGATGTGATCCCACCAAAAACATTTTCATATAAAATGTTGCCAAGACGAGACCATATGACTTGCACTGTCAAAAACTTTTCAGGTCTCATGTAGAGCCAAGCTTCTAATTCTACACGCCCTAACTTCACAAACTTTACACCTTAGTTAAAATATGTGGCTTGCCCATTTCGCTACATTCACATGGGCGTAAGGTGAAAAATTTATCCACTGTTCATTACTTTTCTGTTATACAATAGTTCTTGTAGTAAAGAAACGGCCAAGCCACATATTTTGACTAACTTGTAGAGTTTGGGAACCTTGTAGAGTTAGGGCGTGTAGAGTTAGAAGCTTGACTCTACATGAGATTTGAAAACTTTTTGCCAGTGCGAGTCATATGGTCTCGTCTTGGCAACACTTTACATGAAAAAATTTTTGGTGGTTTCTTTTTGTAAGTTGCTTGTGCCAATTTATTTTTCAGGTACACAGGGACTCCACAATACTGTGGAGTCCCTATATCAATTTCCAGACCTCTAGCTTATCAATTTCCAGACCTCTAACGTCAAAATTCCGGAAGTCTCATAATAAAGATAAAGAATTGTTTATTTGCAAAAACATGTGTAGATAATATACATGGTATGATGCTTATTATAGGTGTTTCAGGATATTCTTTGGCACAACATGTTTGACCATGGCTGGTGTACAAATTAGGTCGAAAGACCATTAGATTTCCGAACAAAAAAACAAAAGAATATACAAAGTTCAATAATCTAAAAAAAAATACAATTAATATTAAAGAAAAATCAACAAACAATTGGTAAATATTCATGCAATTCAAAATAAGTATAATAAATTAAGTCAGTATATCAGAGCTATTTGTCATTTTAAAATTCATTGACATTATATCATACAAACTTCCATCTCCTAGTTTAAGGGGTTGTGGGATAAAAGTTACAAGTTTTACAATTTTGTTGTTGTTTGTGTACTAATAATAGCTTACATATCAAATTTCAGCTTTCTAGGACATTCGTCTCTAAAACCCAAGTGTCCTTAGATAGGTGTTCAAGAAAAATAAAACAAAATGGCGGATTTTTGGCGCTAAATTGTATGTCGTAATTTTTTTTTCAAGTCTGTCGAGTAGTGTATCAAAATGAAGAGAATAAGGAGATTACAAATATACAGAGTGAATTTTTGAAGGATAAACCCGTTGATTTTAGAAAAAAACACACTGTATTATTACACCATTCGATAGTGTCGCTAATAGGGGTCAAATTCTGGGAAGTAATGACATGCGGGTTTTTTTTATTAAAACTTCATGCACAAGTAAAAACTGTACAAAGGCAGACTTAATGCCTTGGGCATTTTCTATCAGTCTACCTTAGGGTGATGCAGAGATAATATACAGTAGGTGCAGTAACAGAAAAAAAAGACCAGAAAATATTTATATCTAAAACATATAAGAATAAATACATATATAACAAAATATATAAAGGAAAAAGAGAGATAAACAAGAAAAACTATAACATCTTAGTATTGAGACGAATCTGCCAACTTCTAGTGAATATGGTCTCGAGCCATCACTTTCGAAACTTATTTTTTTTATTTGTGTCGTATTTTAAATAAATGTACATGATTGATAGCACCGGCAGCGCAGTTATCTTCATATATTTTTTTTTAATTTCAATTTTTTGATACGAACTGCAGTGGCCAATCTGCATCTCACCCATAACCGATTGCGAGCTCAGGTTGACCGCTTTAGATATAATCTGGTCAGATAGTGTATCTTCAATCCATCCCAAAACGACTGCCAGTGTGAAGCCCCTCTGCAAGATATGCTCCGCCTCCTGTCCTGCTCATCCTGAACAACCACTTGCACCTATCAAGATTTAATCGAAGCGAATTTGAGTTCATCGAAACGTAAAGAAGAAGATTTGCATACTGTTACGTATGTTACCAAAAATGAACTGGTTCCGTTAGTTTACCGCATGTCATTACTTCTCAGAATTTGATATCGAATGGTGTAAATTTAATACAGTTAGTGGTTTTTTTTCCATAATCAACGGATTCGATTCCTAGCTCGAGATATTGATTTTCAATAAATCCAATAATGCATTTTTAGTTTTCATCAAAATCGGGTTCTAGACTCCTTTGAGCATTTTTCGCTATTGTTCATAGTTTCGGAATTGGCCATCCACGCCCACTTCAAAAATTCAACCTGTATAAATATAAGTAGGTACGTAATACAATTTTTATACTTTTAATTAAATGTTACTTGTTTATTTTTCCATTTTTAGTTGTAATATCCAATACAAATATTTGTGCTATGCATTTATTTTACATTGTTAACAATACAATACATGGTAATAGGTTTATCCCCAATAAAAAACCAGCCAAGTGCGAGTTGGACTCACGCACCGAGGGTTCCGTACAAACTTTATCAAGGACAAATTTAACTTTTCTGTTCGATCCCATGAAACGGCTTTTGCACCAACCGCAAATAATAAGTTTGTAATAGTAAAATCGTTTTTTTTTTGTTATTAAACTACATATTTACGGATTTCCGTAAATATGTAGTTACGTTATCTTAGAAGTTTGATTTTTTCACAGCTTCAAGGGACTGTAGACCTGAGTATATGGTTTAATTTCAACACGATACCTCCACGCGTTCCCGAGATAAGGGTCTTGACAAACAGACGGACAACAAAGTGATCCTAATATAAGGCTTTCGTTTTTTTTCTTTTGAGGTACGAAACCCTAAAAAACATCATTACCACAGCTTATTTAAATTGAACTATGGATGAATTCGGCACACAGTTAATCATACTCAATATAGTGGAGCTTGGATGTCCGAAAACTATTTTTTTTATGATTTCTAGCCTCGGCCAGCACTGCCGTCAAAATGGCGATGACCTCTTATTTACGTATTTTGTTTAGATTAATGTTACAATTATTTTTTATTTTTAGAATCAGTCTTTTTATCTTATACAAAATAGCTAGGAGAGAGTTCAATTATTTGTAAACAAACTTAACATCTTAAAATTTTGCATATACTATGTGAATTTACGCTACTACCTACAAATTAAAAAAACTCAGTGAACAACAATTTGAATGTTTGATACATTTTACCCACAGTTTTGACTTGTAATATTTAAAAAGTAGATAATCCTAATTATTTTCTCTCAAATCGGCAATTATAATAAATTGAAAACCGAGAACGAGGAAGCCTGTCCCACCGTAATACAGTTTATAACTAGTACGGGGGTCAGTATGAATTCGGTTTCGTAACAACCACAATTTATTATTGTGTACTTACTGATTAAGTAATTGGATGTCTAATCTTCATAGAAAATAAGTACTATTGTTAATTCTTGTTTGTAAGGTTGTTATTCTTTTGGTAAATAAAGATTATGATTATGATTATTTGGATATTTATAAAGATAAATTAAGAAACTTGCGCACTAAATACAGAAATTTTAATGGCGTTGATATTTAAGCTTAAATATTAAATTTTATATTTACGTAAAAAAAATAGAATTTCGTATGAATCAAATATTAGCCCCTTTCGGGGCCGATACTAAGCCAGCGGAGCCCAACTTTATGTTTAATTGGCGGTTGTTTTATTATAATACAAATTAGCGACATGATAGTAGTAGTGAAAACTAATGAATTTTCATTTGCATGGTCTCGGAATAATAAGTAACCCAGCTTAAATTAAGGCGACTACAGGAGCTAAATTAGTAACTCTAATTGTAGTGGTTCAAACTTCGTTTGAAACACTGTTAGAATAAAGTTCTAATCAGCTTGCACTCCAAAGTGGTTGTTACGTCAGTCACTGCGGGTCGAATAGTGCGAAATGAGTGGTTTTTTTTATTTACAAAAAATCTATTGATGGGAATAAAAAAATAAAACACTATCATGCTAGTTTGTTGCTAGTAGAATTATTTGCCAAAAAATCAGAATGATCGCATGTATTTGACTCGTTAAAAGAAATTTTTAGAGATAAGTTATTGATTTTTTTTATCGAGTAAAAGTAGTTGTATTATGTTTTCAAAACACTATCATACTAGCATATATCCTGAAGAATATCATATATTTTTCTGGTTTTGTTTATTGCAGTGAATCATATGCTTTTTAGGGTTCCGTAGTCCTGACAAGGAACCCTTATTTGCATTATAAAACTCGCGTTTAGCTCCTGTAGTCCCCTTAAATGGTTCAAACACCCCTGTAAAATAGGGTATTATGATAGGTTTTACTATCCATTAAACTAGAAGTTAGTTTTTTTAGATATTATTTTGAACCCTATCACTATGTTTTATTATTTAACCCAAAGGTTAACTGCAACCTTTGGGTTAAATACCAAGACTAATACAGATACTAAAAGCCTATCGTAATACCCTATTCTACAGGGACCACATACAGGTCCACATAGGCGGACTTAATGCCACATGCGACCAATGCACTTGTGGCATTAAGTCCGCCTATGTACCACTATTGTACATGAAGTTTAAATATAAATAATATTATAGCAAAGTTAACTAAACGCAGAGGAGTACTAGTATAGTACTGTTGACCTGAGTAAACGCATTTCATATGTTGCATGTTGCTTGTTGCATTACAGTGATTGCTATTGCTACATGTGTCTATAACATACATTTGCAGTACTGCATGGGGGGGAACGCTGTTTCGGATTAGACGATTGCTAAAATAAATCTTTCTGCTTGAGCGAAACTTTGGTATAATACAGACACGCAAAAAAAAGTCTATCTTCATTTCAGACGAAAGACGTCCACTGCTGGACATAGTTTTCCCCCAAGTGTCGCCACATGGACCGGTTCCGTGCGACTCGCATGCGGCGGATTCTCGCAACGCAAAGAAAAGTCTATTCATGGTATTACTAAATAATCAATATAATAAAACAATATCTGGCATCCAATTAGCGATTATTTTTACTAATAGGTACCTAATCAAAATAAGATCCAATAGGCATGACGACAGTATCAAATAATTGCAAATCTATTTAGTCCGTCAGTTAGAGTATTGGAAATTAATGGACACGTATTTTTTGTTTTTGTAAATCAATAAATATTGACAAAAGATAAAACGCCCGAGTTTTGATAACTCGGGAGTGGGGGCTCATGACGTCAGAACTAGCTAAAAATTATACCTAGGCGTGACGTATTGAGAATTTTAGTCGAGAGTCGTATCCTCGTTATTTTGGTTTACGTAACAAAAGAAACAACACGGGTCAAATATTTTTTGATAATCTAACTGACGGACTAATCAGATTTTTTTGTCGTCTCGCCTATTAGGACTTAAATCTAACGAAGACGTCTGAAGGTGAGCTAAAGATATATTCTTTCTCCAATCATAGACATGTTTTTTTCAGTGTTATTTGGTACCTTTTTTGTTGTGTGTTAATGTGGTTATAATTATTGTCAAGTTAGTTTCATGTCAACGTTGTTACAATTGGCAAGACTTGATAATGTTGCTTGCGAATGAACCAACGAGGCAGTAAAATTAAAACTAAGTATGAAATTGGTTTATTTGTTTCTAAATATTTTTTAAATAAAGAAAAATAACAAAAAAAAAAATATGTAAGGATAACGCAATTATTTATAGGGTGGTTCGCAGACGCAGAGCAACATGCAGGAATTTAGCTTGTGACTGATAAATTGGGTGCAGAGCACAGAAAAGCAAGTGCACAAAAGACACAGCCAGCAAGAAAGCGCAAATAAAACTCAATGGCAGACAACGCACAGCCTAAACTAAACAGTGGGGTCTATTAGCATGAAATTTCGCACAAGAGGAACTTAAATGTATTACGAAGGTTAGCACTAATGAATGATTTCTAAGAAACCGTGACCAAAATGGATAGGATGATAACATCACGCCGCGTAATCTCCGAACGGTTGGGCAGAGGTGTACCCATAAGTACACCCACATTTCGCCAGTTATGTTGACGTCCCATCCAATAGGAGCCGAGCCTATTGTCATTAGACGGGCACAAATCCAGACTCCGTAGCTGCTACTGGTAATACACAATAACACTTTGCCCGTCCCGGGAATCGAACCCAGGAGCTCATGCTCAGCAGTCGCGCTTGCGACTACTAGAGCAACGAGATAGTCCGGCTTTATAACACCCTTGAGAAGATATGGATGGAATGTGGATAAAAATAAAACAATTAAATGCCTGTATAAAAAGTATGGTCTTGATCAAAACATCAGTGGCCCTAGTTTAGTGCCTTGTAGCACTGATATAATTATGGATTTACATTACGGCACTGTAAAGTTATTCTCGCTAGCTATTCCCTTTATCGAGATGTTAGCTCCAAATTCTATAATTTACGTTTACATAGCGTATTACAATTTCGATACATATCAACATTATCATGTTGCTATGTATCGAAATTGTTCATTTCATGTCTAGTTTCTGTGAAATGGAAACTACCGATTGCATTACACTTGAATATTTCATTGGGTTCTACGATAGCTTGCTAGAAATTACATTCTTGTTTAGCGTTTGTAGTTCATTGTTTTTAAAAACATCTTTCTTTGAATCTGTCTCATAAATTCTTCGTATGACATGGCAATGCGATTTTGTTATGCAATGTCAATATTACACTTTTTTTTAAAGGAAATTCAATTACATTGTGTATTTTCTTATCAAGCAAACCATTTGCCATTCTCACTTGCGCGTAATAACAGGAAAAAGGACCAGTTTACGTTGGGAACACACTAACTAAATAGATGTACTTGTATAGTCGCAAAGGCATTAATCACACAACTAAGGTAATACAATGGAACATAGTACAGTTAACCGCTATCATTGGTAGAAATTTGACATTGACATGGCCTTTATATCGTAGCGATAAGGGCGATTTTCGTAGTGGTTGGCTGTACCGCATCGCTTTAGACAATATTGCCATGGGTAATGAGTTCACCATCAATAGTATCAAAGAGATAGGAACGGGGTTCGGTATCGGTCTAATTAATTGGGTACAGAAAATACTACTACTTATAATGTTTCCAACTATTTTGGGTTCGGCTTTCGAACTGAATTCAGCTGTATATTTTACTTGGATCGACTGCCTATCTGTTCTCCACAATCAAGTATCTGAATAACATAGATATTCCTTGGAAAGACTAATTCTCAATATTTCGGGTTTCTGATTTTCCGTAAGAACAATCGGTCGAAGAAATAGAAAATTAAATTAAGCAAGCAGCACCCGTATCATCATTCTCCTGCCCTTATGCTACACCCGTATATGCAATGTACATTTACACATTCTGTCTAAATTATGTATTGTTCAGTAACCGACTCAACTAGTTCTATGTATTATGTTCTCGGAATCGATGCTGATACGAATTTATACTATAACACAACTTAAAGTAAGTCTGTTATCAGAAACCATTGTGATTGATCCGTAGGGGTGCATGTATGCACTTGTCTGCCCACATACTAAGTACGTACTATAATTGTTTATGGAATTATTATTCAAACTATGTAAAAAAATATTTATTTAATTAATTGTTTCTGGCTTCATGGGTTGGCGGCGAAAATGGCGGGACGCCTTGGACGGCTACCTCATTAATTGGCGAAAAAATTACACAGCAAAAAGCGCAACTCCGAGAGAAGTGAGGACAGGGGAGTTCTTTGTCCAACGGTGGAGCAGTTACCTCAGATCATTCGATGTATTTTCGATTATCCGATAGGTATCATTTTTGTTATCATATTATTTGTCATCGGCGCAGCATGTCTGCTTCTGCCCTAATATTGTATTGTTCATAATCTCAGTAGTCATCCCTTTCTAGCCCGATCATCGTTCATACAGTCCATCTATCGTTTTTAGGGTTCCGTACCTCAAAAGGAAAACCCTTATAGGATCACTTTGTTGTCCGTCTATGTGTCAAGATCCTTTAACTCGGGAACGCGTGGAGGTATTGAGTTGAAATTAAAAATCTGTGGAAAATACGGTCGTTTATGCCGCAAAAAACTTATAATTATATCGACACACAGGATACAAAATTTATAGGGTACTTCCCGTTGACCTAGAATCATGAAACTTGGCAAGAAACAATGTCTTACAGCACATGTAAAAGAAAAAATCTGAAAACCGTAAATATGTACCTAGTTTAATAACAAAATACCTACAAGTTTAAACGGAACCCTCGGCCTCGGTGCGCAAGTCCAAATTGCACTTGGCGGGTTTTTAGGCCTTACTCTACTCTAATAACCAATCACATTCATGCTCAAATCTTCTCTCACGATATTTTCATTAGAAATAACCCGAGTTCTTTGGAATCGTTTTACGTCGGCTCCTATTACAAGATAAGGCTCCTTTATTAACGCAGTTAACAAGAATGCACCCACGCTAAATTGTTTTAGAGTGCAACCATTACGTTGTTACTTTACTTCAATCTGACAAGTAATTGATTTTACTGGGTCCTAGATGATCAATCAAACGTCCCATACTCTTGGTCGGTGGTCGATGGTGGAACGTCAGGGTTTCCGTCCAAAAAATCATTAGGTCGACTGATCCCGCGGGATCCGCCTGTGTGGGATCAGTTTACAAAGAGCCGTAAGTTGGTTAGCTCTTCTAGTATGTTAGCAAAACTTGTTTTTCGAGACTTGGATGTACTTGAAATATTCTGGGAGTCGAGCGGAAAATTGACTATGTAGTACTAGTATGTGTACTAGTTTCACAGTACAGTAAATGCTGCTAGAGAACACAAAGGATGGTTTGTTCAAGTTAGTAATGGAACAATCACGTGCGTTTTACTCGAAAAAAATAATTATCTGATCGACCCAATAAAGTATCTATCATAATAGGTATAGTTTCATTTATTGTATTTAGAGAAATATTTAAACACGATGGCAATTTAAAATTACCAGCTGGTGTGAAGGCTGATACATATAAATCAAGGACTTAAAAATTATGCAATCCAAGCCACGTTACATGAGGCACACCACCTACTACCGCGTAAGAGAAACACTACAAATGCTTCAGCTATATTTGTCGCTTATTGAAGACTGCCAAAGAAGCATATTGTTATACTGTGTGCATTCGTTGTTAAGTGTTTCGAATAGGTGAAATTAGAGAATAAGTTATTCGAGATCCCATGGCTACGGCGTTAGGTTTTTCGTGGTAGCGTACACTCACAATCAACAAAGCGCACACCAGGGCGTCAAAAAAAACACTGTTGATTTTCAACTCTCGACGACGGTAAGCATTGCATTAAATATGCAATGTGGTTAGGTTTAGATACCAAGGGACAAACCTGCGTTTAATTATAATGTAAGGATCCACATTCATCATCAATCATATCATATTGTTATGATTGCACGATAGCGAGTATTCAGAACTCTGTGACAAACAAGACTGGTTAATGAGGCGTGTCTGTGGTGACACAAAGTTACATTATACGGTCGGCTAAGCGTTGACGCGTAACTAGTACAAAGGGACTTGCAACTGCAAGTTCCGTGAATAGCTACAATGTTTTTCGTTTATTAATCATACCCGGATTGATGTGGTCGATTCACTCAGATCCAGCCTGTTCCTTTGCTGCTCTCCCCAGCGACGCCCTAAGCCGAGGCTCGAGGCTCGTACCCCACAGGGGGTGCCCTTAGCACAAAGTCGCTTAGCTATTAAGTTTTCTGCCCCTGGCTGGATGCCTCACTCCAGGCACCCACAGGATAGTCTGGTTAAGCAGAGGCCAGCCTCACAGGATGACATGCAAGAAGACATTAAAAAAAGATTTTGTCGTAGTCCCTTGTTTTGACTGTGGTTACAACTGGTCTACAATTTTTGACTTTGAAAAAGTATTGGTCGGGTTAAACAGATTTTTTCATCAATTGGTTAATTCTGCATATGACACTAATATGTCAAAATTAAGTTTAGTAGAAAAACAAATACTATTTTAAAGGTTTATAGAAATCATGCATCTTTCTACTGAGTATCAGAATTACGACGTTCTTTTTCACCGCCCAGAATATATTCTTATTCTGGGCAGTCTTTATTACTTCTTTAAAATCTGCAAATGAGAATGTAAAACGTAAATTATCTCATCGTTGGAGCAATAACATTTAATAATATTTGGTCTATCAAATATCACCATAGCATAAATGTAACAAAATAAATAGGGATTATTTACTCTTCTAATATGTTCCATTTTAACATTACTTAACTACTATTTAGTAATCTCAACATTTAGTAATGACAATTGATGAGGGTAATTATCAAATTCGAAAAATGTCAAACATCTTGAAAACTTAAACTAATAAATGACTTTTACATACCAACATACTGTATCAGCATGCACGCATGATCAAAAAATAGTTAAATGATTTCAGATAATTTGTCACTATAGACTAGTGTTATCAATGGAGCGTAGGTTAGGCGATTTACGCGCGTAGCATACAAACTGGCGCGTATTACGCAATAAAGGTCAACGCACAGTTAAAAGCACTACGTGCAGAATCACCTAAGTCTTCCTTGTGTAGGTAGCATGATGATTATGGAATCGAAATAATTCTTTTCGAAGCACTGATTCTACCTAGCTAGCTATCAAACCGATACTGACCTCTTTTCGAGGCAGACTGACTCCAGCAAGAATCTTTGTTTACCTACCTACCCTAAATTTAGTTTAGTACTACTAGTAGTTTAGTTACTTAGGCGTGAACCTGACTTTTATACACACCAGTACGTATGTACTGGTATATACTTTTATATGCTTGCTTGTTATTATAAAACAAAAAAATACATGAAATTTTTGTCTGGGTGTTCTGGCTAATCTCCGAAATGGCTGGCCAGTTTCCACGGGACTATTACTAGCAGGTAGCTGTTGTTATAAGGAGTAATTTAGGCTAATTTTATTGATGTTTACGTTTAGCACTTATTCCTTCTACACATGTGGATTCTCTGGACATCATGTTTTAATATTATATCATCTACTAGCCATTTGTTAAGTGATCTAAACAAAATAGAGATAGAATTTACATTTTAAAAGGCGGTCAAATATTGTGATCCGAGTGTTAAAAGCAAAAGACAGTAGTAAACTATTTCACAATCAATTAACACATTAACTACCACATAAGCTTATTTATCTTGTATATAAAATACAAAATTTCATCAATACTATTATTCTACATAACATTACTGACGAATTGTGGGTGTACAATTAGGTACAACTTTGCCTAAAGGGTGTGCCAGACTGTTGTAAACAAACCCTCCAAACACCTCCACATCGGTGTACACCGGAGGTTTACAATGGTGCGTCAACAGTGCATGCTATTGTAACAGGCAAGTGCATTGCCATCTACCGGGCACAGATCCTGACGCCGTGAGTGCTACTGTGAAATTCCGATAATTAGCTAAGTAAGTAAGTTACATATTTTTTTATTTGTGGTTTTCCAGTGATCCCCATGACAGTGAATTGGCTAAAAGCAGCCGTATTATACTAGGTAACTTACCAATCATAATATATTTTTAATTCAAAATTACAGGAAGTTTTCAACAAATATTTTAAAAGTGAGTAATAAATCATTTTATACTTTTAAACTTAATTATAAATACCCTACAATATAATAAGATAAGACAAAGAGTTTCAATACACAAATTCACTGTTTGCGATAACTGTGATCCCTAAGCAATAAACATACATGCTTATCAATAAAAATGAGCCCAATAAATAGAAAAAGAGTCCACATGTGATTTTACTTGATCATCTAATTTACTAAATTTTTTGGTTCTTAGGTAAAAACTGTGGTCTAGCAGTGTCTATAACTTTAGGATCCAGCTGGAGTATGAGTGAGAGTCAGAACAATCATTCATTAGAAACCACAAGCTATGTACATATCAAACAATGTTTTACGATCGTCAATCAAGGCTTCACATTTTGTAATACGGAACCATGAGACCACAAGAATAACTTAATTTAATAATAACATATGGTTTTCACTGATTCATTGCACTGTAACTTTAATCATTTTCCTACAGATTTTAACTTACCGAAAGATGAAGTTTGTGTATTCTGCAGGACACGGTTGCAGCTACCACCAAGATGCACAATACAGCCTTTTTCACCACACAAATCATGTTTCATGACTATTACATTAATTTTGAATTATTCAATTTTATTCTTTATTGTCTGAAATTCCAATTCCTTAGAAAAACATTTCCTTAGTCGGTGACGGAGATAAACACGGCAATGAATGTATGATATATTATCTATGTATGGCAACATTTCAGTCCATACAACTTTGACTCAGTGTTGCCAACACTTTTAAATTAGAGTCCCTAACTCAGTATCAAAATTCAGTACAATAACAGCGTTTGCGTTTGTTGAAAATAGGTTGTAATCGTCATGCGTCCCATAGAGTTTGTATTTTATATCAGTCTTTATTTTTGTTACTAGGTAACAACTTGTTTATAATTTTTTGTGTGTCAGTTAAATAATTTCTAACTGTGAAGTCTTAGTAAAATCATTTTCAAAATCAAAATTACAATCAAACTAAGATAAGATCAAAATCAAAATTACAATCAAATTCAAAAATTAAAACACAATGATCCTAAATAAACCAACTGCGTGTTTACTCTGTTGTCTAATACACTAATTTTTCCTATCTTCAAAAAAAGTACGGCCGCCGCGCCAAAATGCAGGACCGACTCGCGACAGTTGGCCTTTGGCTCCTGACATCCCAAACAATCCCGAATATTACCGAAAATTACCGACCTACATATTCGCCACGGATAACATCAAGTTAGCTGGAACTAAACGCTGGGTTTTAACATATAAACTAAAGAACTTTAACTAAAAACAAAGTTTCATCCCCCTTTTCATCCCCATAAGGATTGAAATTTTAACCATTGCGTTAGCTTCCAACTATCATCATCATCATTTCAGCCGACAGACGTCCACAGCTGGACATAGGTGTCCTCCAAGTGTCGCCACATTGACCGGTCTCGTGCGACTAGCATCCAGCGGATTCCCGCAACGTCTTCCGGTTCGCGGTCGCCACTCCAGAACTTTTCGGCCCCATCGGCCATCCGTTTTGTGAGCAAAACAGCGTTTTGCCCTGCCCACTGCCAATTAAGTGTGGCAATTTTTCGGGCTACGTCGGTAACCTTGGTTCTCTTGCGGATGTCTTCATTCCTGATTCGATCACGCAAGGAAACTCCGAGCATAGCCCTCTCCGTTGCCCTTTGGGTGACTTTTTAAGCCTTCTGATAAGGCCCTTTGTGAGCGACCACGTGTCGGTCCCATATGTAATCACTGGCAACACACTCTGGTCATAGACTGGACGAAGGTGAGTGATGTACTCGGAATTGACCAACGTCAATGGCGAGTACATCACTCACCTTCGGTTTCAACATGCCTAGTTCTCTCCAGTCCAGAACCTTGAAGACATCCTCCAGTGCAGCGGTGAACAGTTTCGGAGAAATGACGTCTCCCTGTCTCACATCCCGCTGCTGAAGGATAGGTTCTGAGGCTTGGTCCTGAAGTTGGATTGACATGACGTAGTTGTACAAACACTTCAACACCTCGATGTACCGGTAGTCGATTTGGCACCGTAAAAGAGACTGCAGCCCAGGCCCCTTATTCACAACGCTTCGATTCGATTTTCGATTCGGAAAGTCGTATGTCTGTCTTTTTTTGACATTACGGAATCGAGCGAGATAGGCATATGACTTTCCGAATCGAAAATCGAATCGAAGCGTTGTGAATAGCTATGCAGGTCTCGATCGAATCGAAGGCTTTCTCGTAGTCCACAAACGCTAAACAGAGAGACATGTTATACTCTTCGGTCTTCTGTATAGCCACAGATATTATAATACTTCCGTATAACGTATAACCTGCCGCAGCGTATGTATGTGGTCCACTGCTAAAGCCTTTTCGGAAACCGGCTTATTCGGGAGGCTTCAAACCTTAAGTCTAGTTAAATTTAGTGATTTTTACTTTTTAAGTAAGGACTTTCCACACAACTTCATCCCCCTTTATAACCCTCGGGGGTAGAATTATGAAAAGCGCTGAGACACGTATAAAGTAATTATTAATCGTCAGCCTAAACACAAAATTTGAAGATCCTAACTTTAAAACTGACGGTTTTCCATACAAACTTTCATCCCCTATTTAACTCCCCTAAGGGTTGAATTTCGAAAAATCTTTCCTTAGTGGATGCCTACGTCATAAGGCAGGAGAGGGAGGAAATGTGTGCGAAATTTTAAGATTCTAACCCTAAGGGTTTGGCCTGTGATTTGCATCAGTCAATCACTTTTGCCTTCTCTATCCTAACAGCCCTTTCACACGCAGTCCAGTTTTTAACAGGATCCCGTTTTCTGCAGGATCCCGTTTGATGGCGAATGTGTTTATATGCTAGCGTTCACACGAGCATCCCGCATGCGAGATTTGGCCTGTGCGTTGCTTGATACATCAGTCATTTACTTTGCCTTCTCTAGTTAGAGATTACATATTTTGTGTTTGTTTTTTTGATTTTTTAAACCAACTTGGGTTATTTTTTTATAAACCATTCAGAAGTAGGAGCCCTGCGAAGTGGGGCTCCATCGACCGGGACTCCGTTGACTCGGATGCAAGAGCGAGCGATTCAAACTTCGCGCCACCGGCTATGTCAGGAGCAAAGAACTAATATACTAACTGGAATGAGTACGAACAAAATGGTAAAAAATAAAAATAAACTATCTCAAAAGCCTAGAGTTTAAATTTGTACAATAGATTCAATAGAAAAGGAAAAAAAGAAACGTTCCGAGCGAGAAACCGACAAAGGTGGATTTTGTCTCTGTCTTGCCTTGTCACCAATGTAAACAATATGGCCGATACATTTTCGCGTTGGGAGTCATTTAAGTATTTTTTATTGTATTTAAGTGAAATAATCCGCTTTATATGGTAAAATTGTGTTGTGTGAAGGGGTGTAGTAGTAAGGGTATGCTGGATGTGGAATTTCGTTTTTCAGGGAAGTTTTTTAACTTCAGTTGTCTATTACGACTAGGGTTACCAATGTTTTAGATTGACAAACGGGAAATATCCAAATAAATTAAGTAAGTAAGTTCAAAGTTTCGAACATCGTTGTGTGAAACATCGGACATTGCACATGGTGTCGGTAGTACCTTGTTTGCTTTTTAAATACAAATATTGAAAAGAAAAGAGTCCGCCGCACCGTGCCGTGGCATGCCATGCCGGTCCTAAGGATTTTTCCATGCTTCTCCAGCAGAGAATCCATTTGGCGAGCTGCGAGTGAAAATGAATGGTTTCGGAATATAAAATAAATATTGGGGAATGTTACTAAAACACTATAGGTAAACTGTCATAGCATGAATATGCGATTTTCCATGTCTGACAAAATATGTAATACTAACGGAGTCCTCGAATCCCCGAATACAAAAGTCGTCTGGATAGACAGGTTGCAAAATTGATAATTTGCAACTGGACGGTACAGACATACATTTAAGTAAACATAAAAAGTTAATGACACCCACTCTTGAAGCTATTTCGCCTAGAATGCTATTGAGTTGCTGGTCACCATCATTAAATAATAAAATAACAGCTACTATGTAACTGTCTCAAGAGTTAGTATGTTTATTAGACACCCTATTAGAAAGAGACAACATCCACTCTTAAAGCTTTCTTGCTCGGAACGTTTTTGGCTTGCCCGTCCTCATTCCAGTTAGTATATAAGTTTCTTGGTCAGGAGCCAAAAAATAACTGGCGTGAGACGGTCGTCAAAATGCGACCGCGCTGTGCCCTGTGCGTCATGTGGTGCGCTGCGAATAATTTTAATTAATTAATTTAATAACTGGTCCGAGGTGGCGCAAGAGAAGAGTAAAGCTACCTAGAAGGATATGGGGGACGCCTTTGCTCAGCAGTGGGACATTCATGGCTACTGAAAAAAAAGATAAATATTAAAAAATAAAGATAAACATTTTAACAAAACAACGTATTTGAAAACTAAATGCTAAACTTGGTGGCTGAACTCACAAAGTACAAACTAGAAAGTTCCATCCCCAAAAAAAAAACATGAAATTACCCATGGCGAGAACTGGCCGAATTTTCCTCGGCGCCATCTTGGATTTTGACTTTGACCCCATATTCGTTATAGGCAACCCGAAAAAACATGAAAATGACACCCATGAAGAAAAGTTGTCAAATTTTTGTCGGCGCCATCTTGGATTTTGGTTATGATCAATAACCGATACCAGCGACCCCAAAAACCATGAAAATGACACCCATGAACTAAAAGTTGCCAATTTTTTTATCGGCACCATCTTGGATTATGGTTTTGTCCACGTATTCGTAATTTTTATTATTATTAACCTTATCCATCCAAATCCTAACCTTTTAAAAAGCTGCTTAACCCACCCATCTATTTCACAAATCCCGATCTTATCGGACATCATTTCTAAACCACATTCTAATAATAAAAGTATGAAACTCGTACTTACTATTACTTCAGTGCGAAAAAGTATCAACTTCGTCCGATTACGCTATACGACGACGACGGTACTCACACCACAATATTTTCTAGTAATAAAATCGTATTTATTTTTTACGAGAGGCTGAGAGAGCGATACACACATTTTTAAGATAAAATATGCTGTAAATTTACCTAAAATGGTAGGTACCTATTCTGTCCCTACTTTTTAAAATTTTCTGCGATTATTGTAATGGGAAAAACGTATTTGTACGAAAATTTTATATGACGACATATAATTTTTCTGATGCCAATCTGGAAATGAATTTAGTATCTTTAAATTAAGACCATGAAATCTTCACATTTGTTTTTGCGTATACTTTAAAATTGTACCTGAAAAACACTGCTATTTGTAGAAAAATGTAAAAGCGTCCAATGCAGTATGCGGAACGCAAACTCAAAACGCAGTATAACGGGGTGTATAGAAACGCAGGGGTGAATCGCTTGAATCGAGACAAAACTTTGAGAAGGATTCTAACGTTGAAATAATAATTAGGGTATACTGCCAACGATGTCTCAAAATAAAAAAATCGGGCAGTCTTTGGGGAATGCCGATAGAAGTGAAAACAAAAAGTACACAGGCCCCTCCCCAGTCGTAGCACTGGTTATGCCCCCATATGTGGTGCTACGCCGTAGCGGATCGCCTACGAGTGCTACAAAGCGTGACGTTATGTCACGTTACGTCAAGTGACGATGAGTAAATGTTTTTCCTTCACCCAAAAAGTGCTCAACGCGCGAAAAGTTTTGACTTCAATAAAGTAAAAAGCAAATTCATAAAATAGAATACTTTTTGGTAACATAAGTTTAAAATCCCTTTCAAAGTTTTGTCTTGAATTTCACTGCAAGCAAAATGGCTCGTATCCATGTAGACAAAAGTGGTGATTTGTCCATGATGAAGGGAGAGACCGAGAGAGATTATTGATTTTCGATGTAGTCTTTGGTCGAGTTGTGTGTGGAGTTGCGGCCGAGTTCTATTTCACTTATTAATTAATATTCTCACATTTTTCTCATATAATTCATAAAAAAACAATGAGAAAAATATAACGAAGTAACTAGCTAATTGGTTTTTGTTTAATTGCAAAGAAGCGCTTCTTTGTCAAGTAATTGAACTCCGGGCTGGTGGTAAAAAATCGTGTAGTTTTCCGAAATTAATAGAAAACTAATCGGGATAGTTTCATCGCCAATATGAAGCTATTTTGGCAATGTATGTTCTCCCCTCGTCTGTATAAGGTGTACAAGGATGGGCCGAAAGACGTAAGTTCTATGTTCGATATTTTCTGTTAAGTACTAAATTTTCATTATTTTGTTATAATTATTAGGACAGTATATTTTGCTTTAAATTTCTTGAATGTAAGAATATTTTAATCAATAGGTCCTGAGGGTGTATCTCGCATTCGTTGTCTCATCACCATCCACAGCCCAAATTCAACCATTTGGTCTTAAGTAGGCCTTTCTTTGTTTAAGCCTTTCTGTAAGATCCTGAGATAATATCTTCCAGGTATCATTCTTGATGGCAAAAATGTCCGCCATCCAACCTTTGTCCGTAACCGAGCTGGGTGGACAATAATTCTTACTTCGAGTTATTAAGCAATCATTTACTCATCTTAGAGGCACCTCTAAGGTCACTACGTTACTGTTGTTGGCATCTTACATCACTAGATGACCTGCACAGTTACATTTGACTTTGAGTTGCAAATATTTTAATCTTTCCAATCTTTGTTTCTCCAAATCTAGAAACTTTGAAGTTGATTCTTTCGGCTTTATGCCAAACATGGACATAGACAACTGTATACAGCTTTCTTCATGAGCATCCAGCTCCTGGCATTGTACATCATGGTGGGCTGAAGACACTGGTTAAAAGTTCCTGGTCCTAATACTTTGTCGCTGAGAGATACTCGAAGCTCGCCAAGAACCTCATACAATACAGATTAAGGCTCATCATACAGAATTGATTTACTTCTGTTAATTTTCGGAATTGCTTGTTTTTATGTTTGTTTCGGACTCCCCAACAAGATCCATAACAAAACTAAGCAAACTTGCACGGTTTCATTCATGGTATTACTGTGCCGTACTGTTGAATTACAAAGCATTCATTCATGCATAATATTCTACATTTATATTTGTTTGTTTTTTTTGTTTTAACTTCCTCATTGATACCTTTTTATAGTCAATTTTGTCAGACTCCTACTGATCTAAACCCCACAGTCCTACTTAGCTTTTAAATGTACAGCCGAAATTGAAAAAAATATCTTGGCTGCTTTTTTAATAACATGTGCAATTACAATATTTCTGCACAAGGTAATGAAACTATTACATCAAAAGAAAGAAGTAGGCATTAGTTGTCTCTTTGTTTCAAAACCGACTCCCCATTCCCGAAAAATAAAAGGGTGGGCCCGCCATGCAGTTGCGTATTGATTGATTATGCGTGGGTGGGCGAACCGCGCCTCAGCGCGCGCAGGGGCTCGGTCAGCCTCCCCAGCGCGCGCATGGGATCGTGGGTGGGAACGCGCGGCGCAGACGGGATACGTGCCATTGCAGCCTCAATCGATACCGGTTAATTGGAACGCGTCGTTCTATAAATAGACGATTCCGTTTTCAGGAAAACGATCATTTTGTCTTGTTTGGATGTTTTGTCTTTAAGAATTGTTGTTTTTAGTTCCATGATTAGAGGCGTTCCGAAATTCAACGCTGTCTTTGTTTAGCGATACTATCACTTGCCAGTTAAGTTGGTAACAAACAGAGCCGCAGGATAACGAGCTTTACTGTGGTGTTGTTGGCTCACCGGTAAAGCTTGTGTATGATCGCCCTACGAGCGTATGAACCCAACCCGCGGCACATCACCGATCTTTGACGTCTTGACCGCTGATCGGCGAACAAGCCGTATCCAAGGTCTAGGTTTTCTTTACTGCGGTTTTAGGTTCACGATCAGTCCTATAGTTGGTGCCAGGTAAGATGACAATAGCGGTCATTGCCCTTTCCCTGATATCTCTTCGTACGAACCAAAACAAATGAACCATGTATCGTTTTTCATTAGAAAAAATGTCGAAGATCACGATAGATGACGATTCAAGTCTTGAACAGGCTTATTTTTGGTTTTTAAAGTTAAGAACTTTAACAAAATGTAGGTGAGTCAATGGTATTGCTTTTGTCATCTTAACTGGCAGCAACTATAGTACACGTGCGAGCTAAACGTTCACGCCTGTGTGCTCTGAGAGGGTACGCAGATGTATAAAAGCTCAAGCAAGGAAACAAACCTCAAGATGACTACCACAACTGATGAAACCACTCAAGTGATTGCACATTTGCAATCAGGAATGCGGCAGTGTGATGTGCAACTGAATTTGAGCAGTTGTTGACAAGCTGCACATCTGAAAGAGACGATCGTTTATTCATTTGGGTGTGCCGATGTTTTTACGCAATCGGTTTTCTAATGCTGTTGAAGTGCAACACCAACCTGCAAGAAGAGATTAGCATTTCGATTTCTGTTTTACGGGTCGAAGTTCAGCCCTGAATCCGATTGAGCACCTTTGGGATGAACTGAAACGACGAGTGCGGGAACGTGATCCTGCTCCTACCCTCAAGACCTTCAAGATGCCGTTCGTTGTGGAATGGTACAACATTCCGCAATATCTTGGTCGTGAAATTAATAAGGTTCACCGCGTGGAAGCTGTTATCAGGGCAAGAGGGGGCGAGGTAACACTAGGTTTTAAGTTATTGTCAAACACATTTTTTAAATTTAGCTGTGTAATAAAACTTATTTCTCTATTAACTAGTTATTTTTTTATACCCTGGTAAACAAAAGCACAATCCATTTAATTTTTGGGAAATTATCTTGAATTACCTTTCCAATGATACAAGTCACGCCTAGGGTAGAAACTAGTTTGAAGTAGTTTTTTTAAGACTTGTGCGATTATTGTGACGCCGAGTCTACCCTTAACAAAATATAAAACATAATAGGTGTGTGAGAATGTACGAGTAGGTATCTCCTCCTGAGCCCACGACTCATGGTAGTAGGAAGATCAGTAGGGTTTTAATCGATAGGAGTCTGGACAAAAACCTTTCTCTCCAAACGGGGTGGATTCATGAGGATTCCCTAAATCAAATCAAAAGAGTACTGGATCAACAATTTGAGATGCAAATCAGTCAAATCACAACACTTTCTAGTTACTACGAGTATTTATTGTGAGGCTAACTCATTTTTTTTTTCTAGTCCATGTATCAGCCTCGAGGATTAGAAAAGTATGGTGACAAAGTAATATCGACGGTAAGCTCTGTATATTTCTACGTGGTAGGTATTTTTCCTTTATATTTTGCTACCGGTTCCCATACTATATTGAAATTATATACTTACATAAAAATCATTTATTTATTTTAGGCTTCCACGCTGATGAATATTGGCATGTATGCATCGCCTTTCATCATGATGTACGTTTATAAACGTGACTTTTTCACGATGGAGGAGATGAAGTTCCTTGGACAATTATTTGGTGGTCTAACTTGCATTCTGGCTGTCTCATTATTTATGAGAGCATGCGGAAGGGCACGTAATGAGAAATACGTGAGGTTCATCAAATCACTAACGAGCCCTATGACTGACCGTTATACCTATTTGAATGAGATCAGGAAGTACGATTTCGACTTCAAGGTCTGGCCGGTTACCTACTGCGTTACTAACAGGGAAAGGTAAGTACACGGTACCTACATTAAGCGCCAGCGCACACCAAGAGCAGAGCAGAGCATTAATTGAGACTACTGAAAATGAATCTTCCGTACGTTGCAAAATTAAATATACGTCCAAATTTCGACTAAGCTCGAGCTTGCAAGATGCATGTTCGAGTATGCGTTTTGCAACGGATTGAGTTGTCATAAGATACATCTTGCAGACTTGCAGTAGTCTCAGATAATGCTCTGCTCTGCTCTGCTCTTGGTTTGAGCTGACCCTAAGGTGTAGGACAAACTGTTTTACTGCTGTCAACCATGCAAGGCTTTTCACTGCTGTTAGTTAAATCAAACTAGAAGCCAAGGCTGTTTAAAAACTACTTATGTTATTTTGTCACCTTTTAAAACTAGTGATGGCTTCGACTGCTTTATACCTTATAAAGCAGTCAAAGCCCTCACTAGTTTTCCAGGCATGTTTTTCCTGAACAAACACAAACAACTATATTATTTTAGCTACTAATATAATTAACATGTAATATTGAGCTGAAAGTGAAAACTACATTTGGCTAGGTAGTTTTGAATAGGGAATATGCATTTATTTTTTCTTCACTTAAATCAAAGTAACCTACCATCAATCCAATAAAATAATTAAAAGTTAAGTTCAACGACTGCATGTCTCTCAAAAAAAATATTAAACTTCTACAATTTTCTACGACAGTTCAAAAAAACGTCAGTGACTCGTGGTTCATGTCATAGCGTTTGTCGCAATTTCCGTCTATCTGTCATGTTTACATCTATGTTTTTACCCTTAATATAATCATTTTACTAAATGTAGATACCTAAGTGTTATAATCAAGCAAACATAGCAATTATAATAACATCTGCGAAACTTTAAGTAGTTTTCAAAACGTTTGACGTCACTACCGACGACGTGGCGTTTTTATTTGCGTTCCGTTTCACTAAAAACATGCTACATAAAATATTAAATTGTAAAATATGTGTTGTATTAGAAAGATAAACAAGTGTACTTACCACAATTTTTAAGGGCCAATACAAGGCATTTTTAAGGAATAAAATTTTTTTTGAATTGCTTGCATATTCCCTTTTAGTAAAATAGCTACTAGTTTGTCATAGTTACTAAGATGAGTGCGTTTTTGGTCTTTCTGTTGGTCAATTTGGCTACACTCTTAGGTGGTGGGTAGTATTGTTATTTTGTATGAAGACTTACAATTATTATGAAGTACATACAAACACTTCGATTCAACTGTTTACTGCATGCACTAACCTAAAATGACGTAGGTATAAGTTTACCCACTATGATTTTTTTTGCGTGTTTTAATAGTTGCAGTTGCACAAGCATCAGTCCTTTATTTGCATGAAGGCTTTGCAATGCCTATCAGTTTTTACTTGCTAAATCTTTTTATTTTTTCTGTCTCTGTATTTAATAATGTCGGACGATTCTTATTTCAGTAGTTCAAATCAAATCATAAAAATGGATCCAATTTACGTAGGGTGAGTACCTTACGAGGAAATAATATTGGCATGCCACTTCATAAAACTCTAGAAAAAAGCACTTCTTGCTAAAGTATTCGAATTTAACGTAAACTTTTTAACTCTAACAAATAACTTAATAAATAATTCTTCTTCGTTGTCGTGGCTATAATTTTGAATTATTACTAAATAAGACTGCGTCCTTTCTGACAGGTATTTGAAAGTGCAGGTGGAGTTGAATGACGTAATGAATTGTAAGAATTTTACAAGATATAGGTACCTATTGTTTTGTAGGTAGGTACATAACTCAGATTCGCTTGTCAAGATGCATTTAAAATAACATTATTATTCACTTATCCAGTGGTTATTGCATCTAAGCCATGTGCAAGGCACAATCACTTAAAATTTTATACAAATATTTTAATGCTTATTTTAATTTCTTCTCTGTGCATGCAGTAATACAGTTGCTAATACAATACGGGCGAATAATTTAGAATTCTAGATGGAATCGAAGAACGTGAGAAAGATTATATATTCTTGGTTTTAATTTGACAAACGAAATATCAAGTACCTACTTATTATGTTGTTAGATTTAGAAAACCTGCTACAAAATTGATTACATAAAGACTACGTCAACGTTAATTGAGTACCTATACCTCACGTAGTTTAAAAGAATCAGCAAATGCTGTAATACACCCATGTAATTTTGCAAAATGGGGTTGGTAGCGTGTTGTCTCTCCTAAGCAATTGACAACAGTCTAAGGACTTACTATTTTTTAGATCGAGTTGGATGGACGACCACCCATTCAGGTTCTGCGCTAACCTCGACCGTCCAAGATATCAACAAGTGATAATTCAGATCCTTGCTTACTGCGCCACCCATACCTTCGGTTTGCGACTCGTTTATCCTGGATCTATTAGGCTGGTTCATACTCTGCTGTGTAAGTACATATCTCGGAGAAAGTTTACGTTGTAAACTTCTTCTAGGGCTTTTATGGTGGTCAATCAACTGTTTTTGACAAATAACTTACCAATACATAAATTCACAAAAAAATACTTTTTCAATAGTTCTAGTCATTCTGAAATTAACTTATTGACTCCGAACATAAAGTTGATATTTGTTTAAGCAGAAATAACAAATAAATTCGAAACAATAAATACCCCTTTCTCCCGTAACTATTGTAACCATGCGGCAACAATTATGAAATTATGACTTTTCACCAATACTGACTTTTTGGGTGTGAAGAGCTGACGTAACAACTGAACTATCCGAAACTTATTCAGACATTGAAATCAAATAATATATTTTTTTAAACGTGACTTTTTTCAGGGGGAGCCCTCTTCACAGGTAGGACGTCACTCGTGGAGACTTATGAGGGGCAGCGCACCAAGATTGAAACGGCTGATGGTAACCATCTCGACACGATCTTCGTTGACAACCGCTATCGCGCCGGAAAAGGCAAGGTTCTCGTCGTCTGCTGTGAAGGAAACTCCGGATTCTATGAAATTGGCATCATCAACACTCCGATCAAGGCTGGATACTCAGCTCTGGGCTGGAACCATCCTGGATTCGGCGGAAGCACTGTAAGTATAGTTTGAGTCGTATTCTTGATACATCATCATTCTCCTGCCCTTTTCCTAATCAATGGGATAAGGACGGGCAGGAGGATGACCATGTAAGTACCATCTCAGTACCGTAAAACAGGGTGTATAGAAACGCAGGGGTGAATCGAGACCAAACTTTGAGAAGGATTATAACGAACGATGTCTCGAAATAATAAAGTAAAACGCAGTCGGGTAACTAAGCAAAGAAAATAAAGTACTTTTTGGTAACATATCATATCAATTCAACTTAAAATCTAAATCCCTTTCAAAGTTTTTTCTCGATTAACCCCCTGCATTTCTATACACCCCGTTTTACCGTAGTTAGGTACAGTCGTGGTCTTTTCCGCCAGATCAGCTAATTTTTTTTTCGTTAAAATCATGTGGAGGCGCCGAACCACGCCCTCTTTAAGTTTAGGCCTATTAGAAAAGCGTCAAATTTGGCGCGCAAAATAACAATAACTCTCGTTTGGCGTGCGCCGTCAGTGCGCTCGGCCGATCGATATCTTTTCATTCATTATTTCTATACAAAGTCAACGGGGCGGGGCTAGAGAGCGTTTCTTTGTTGTAAGTGCAAGCAAAAATTAGCTTAGTGGTGATCAGCAGGGCTATTACGTATCTTTCTGATATCCAGTGACTATCAAGCTTCGGTCGTACACCGAACTTTGATGACAAACCGGGAATGTCCTATTATTGGTATTACGTATCACACTGAGTGGATATCACTTTACGGTGACTAACAGGGTCATACATAATACGAAACTAACCTTTTGACAGTAAATTGATGGACACTGAGCCCAGTTACTATCATTTCGAGCTGTCAACAGAGATACGTAATAGCCCTACAGGCGGGAGTGTCCTCGATAGTACCTCCTTTCTAGCAGTATCATCTTTCATACAGTTCATCCATCGTTTCTTTGGTCTTCGTATTCTTGATATAGTTACATACACAATCTGTTAAATCATGATCTGTCAAATGACCAATTTGTTCGAGACACCATTGTTTAACTATTGTGTCTACTTCGTGGACAGATCATGGGTTAACCAACCTATTTTATTTGTAATTGAAGCCTTTGGCTTCGTTCGTGTTATGGTCGAAAATAATCTCGTTTTTATTAAATTCTATTACACTCGGGAATAAAGTAGCTTCAAATTGTAAGAATTTTCGGAATCGGGTCAGTAGTTCTGAAGATTAAACCTTACATTTAAACTTACAAAACACGTCTTTATTATACTAGTTTAGACGGTTCATTTTGAAAAAAACCGGCCAAGAGCGAGTCGGACTCGTTCACCGAGGGTTCCATACAAACTTTTTAAAAGACAAACTTAACTTTGCTGTTCGATCCCTAGAAACAGCTCCAACCGCAAATAATGAGTTTGTAATAGTAAAATCGCTTTTTTTTGTTAATAAACTACATATTTACGGTTTTCAGACTTTTCCCTTTACATGTGCTGTTAGACCTTCCTTTTTGCCAAATTTCGTGATTCTAATAGGTCAACGGGAACTACCATATAGGTTTTCCACCCAAAACTTATAGGGTACTTCCGGTTGACCTAGAATTGACAATTTTGGTTAAAAGCAAGGAATTACAGCACAAGTAAAGGGAAAAGTCCGAAATGCAAAAAAAGTTGAAAATTAAGTAAGGTAAATTTTGGTAAAGTTCACGCGAAAATATAAATTTGCCCATATCTTTTTATCGTGTTGACTCAGGACCTTTATTTTTAAACACCTAATAGGGACTATAGACCTCAGTTTAAGGTATAAATTTCAACTTACTAGGTCCACCCGTTCCTGAGAAAATCGGTGGTGACAGACGGACAAACGAACAAGAAAGTCAAAAATCTTAATAGAAATCTTATAAGGGTTCCGTTTTTTCCTTTTGAGGTACGGAACCCTAAAAAACTATCTTTATAACAACGAGAAACATTTGCCAACAACAAGATTAATTTATTTTATTTTGGCCGACGTTTCGATGAAATCAATAGTGTGCATGCATAATTATTCATCCTGGTGGGTACAACCCTTCACTTTGCGCGGTCCGACATGCACTTGAACGGTTCTTGACTGATCTTTAACGTACACATAAAATAGGAAACCGTTTCCATTGTAGGTGTAGACGTAGGTACCGATACAATAGTTGCATACATAATAATGCCTTTTGTATTTAAATGGTGATTGTTTGTGTGCTTGTAAGTCGTGTGACCTATTTTATGTAAAGGGCTGCCCCCTTAGACGTTTCTTTTATTATTCTTAATTTACGTCATGCTTTTGAGATTACGAATTCACCACCTCGGACTATTTTCAATGTAAATCTCATGCAACAGTTACTATGCAAAACCGGTTACAGTACATCTTACTGTTAAGTTTGCAACCTCAGGCAACAGCTGCTAAACTCTTTCGCTTTTCTCTTCAAGGGAAAACCCTACCCTTCGCAAGAGCAGAATGCCATCGACGCAGTGATGCAGTATGCTATCAACGAGCTCGGCTACCGCCCCGAAAATATTGTGATGTTCGGCTGGAGCATCGGCGGGTACACCGCCACGTGGGCCGCCGTCAACTACCCAGTCCACTCTTTGGTAAGATCACTACTCATGTATTAAACTAATAATACCAGCCTATTACTGTCCCACTGCTGGGCAAATGCCTCTTCCCATACAGAGAAGGCACGAGCATTGATCACCACGCTTGCTCAAGGCGGGTTGGCGATTTCAGACTTATATTAATTATAAGTCCAGGTTTCCTCGCGATGTTTTCCTTCACCGATGTCTGTGATTTCCAAGATAAACTTAGAAAAGTACATATGAATTGAAAAAGTCACATTGGTACTTGCCCGGATTTGAACCCACAACCTTAGACATGGGAGGCGAGGCCTTAACCTCTGGGCCATCACGGCATGTATTAAACTATTCATAGTATAATATACTTCTATCTATTAAGACAACCAGTCACAAGCACGGGCCACTGTCTGACTAACAAGTACCTTGTGTCTGGTTGTGGATTCTGGTATTCAGGAAGAAGGAGGATGTGGAGCATTTACCATCAGTTGACCGACTGGTTACCCCGTCCAATAACAAAAAGAAAACTTTGTAAGACCATGATCTCAAAGTGTTATATTTTATCATAAACAAGCTGATGATAGCCACGTGGATGTCGGTTATCGCGACCAAAGGTAATTATGAAATTTTGATCCAGTTCCCGCAACACTCCAACAAATATCATTATATTTTAGCCAATGTATACAAAAACTTGACAAATTATATACTGAAACCTTCGTCGAGAACCACTCTATCCATTGGTGAAAACAGCATGGAACTCGGTGCAGTAGTTTTTGACTTTGTCGCGAACAGACAGACACAAACACGGCGGAGGGCTTTAATATGTATTGATAAGTTGGCATTGTTTTTACCAGGTCCTGGACGCTACTTTCGACGACCTGCTCCCGCTCGCGCAGAACCAGATGCCGAAATCTTGGTCGCTGCTAGTCAAGGAAGTGATCCGCTCCTACGTCAACCTGAACATTAGCGATCTCGTCACCGCGTATGAGGGGCCCATACAGCTGGTCAGGCGCACCGAGGACGAAATTATTAGCTTGCGGTCAGTAACCATAAGAATTTTCATTTCTTGGCTTCTTTCACGGCTTGGGGACACTTACGCCCTGTTTCTGAAAGTGTACTCAGTAAAGTGTCCTTCACGATTCTACGATAACACACTTCTACAATACCTGTACATGAACGTATTCACCACGTACTTCTTCCCCTGGGGAAGGCAGAGACAGAACGCTACATGCTACGGATCGTATATACTCTTCTTAGTTTGTCCACATTCATACTGCTGGTCGGAAACACGCTCAGCCTATGAGTACTTCCGCACAGCTGACCTTTTCGCGATACTTGAACATGAACAATAAGGCCATATTTCGGTAGTATTTGAAATAATCTAAACTTTTATTGATATCAAATTGATATTATCGCCACATTAGTATGGCGGATCATTGCTACGAATTATGAAGCTGTGATCTCTTTATTGTTGTTACTTTGTCCGACGGATCATTAAGAGATATAAATGCAGATTTACGTATCTGTAACGTTATTAAGCTTTCAGAAACTGGGGGTTTCACATCATTTCACAATTCTGTAATGTGAGTAGTGTTTTGAATTTAAATGGCCTTATGTTGATTTACGTGTAAAACTAGTTTTTATTATTAATTATGAATGTATAAACTTTTCGCAAAAACGCACCAATCATGGTCATTTGCTCTATATTATGGGAAAGTGTGATCAATATTTAGCGCAAAACAATAAACGGCTCAGAATTGTTATCAATTCATTGAGATGAAACAATGATACATTTTAAATTAGGCTTTTTAATCGTAAGAAAAAATACTGTATTGTTTGTAGAAAATGCCTTAGGCAGTTGGACTTGCCTAATGATATGATCAAAGAATATTATGTAGAGTTGTTTATTTTTTACCAAAGATAATTATCTATACACCTTATCATAATATATATTCAGATAAAAATCTTGTTTTGTAGCATATTTAAAGTGTTCTTGACAGGTTTTTGTGAAGATACCTAAAACTATACTAATGTATATAGTTTAAAGTGTTATTATACAATATATTTACTTTTTATATTTTATGATATTATAACATTTAATATATTGATGCAAAATGTTACTTAGTGTTAAGAACAAGCTTTGCTGATTGTTGTAATAAATATATGAATTAAAAATAAAGCCGTGAATGAAGAGGAAGAAAACAATTTAATCTATGGTTGAGAGAAAAAAAATAGAACAGCTTGTTGCTTTCTTGAGAAATTTAATACTAATCTCAATGAATAATCTTAAATGTTATCAACAAGTTAAGTACTTTTTTTGGTACGAATATGCGTTCCACCTTGCTTGTGAATATGCGTTATGCCGCTTTTAAGTAGGTAATGTTATGTTTTTAGCTTTTTTTAATACACAATTGCATCTGTTTACACATGCTTTCTTATCACGAGGACTGCGCATCTACCCTTTGTTCAGGTTGAACAGCGAAAAGTAAGTGCTTTAGCTGAAATTTTTAGGTGAAATTCATTTCATAGCACCTTGACTATGATTTGCTAAGTAAGCGTTCATAATCCTATAAACGAATGTGAGCAAGCGTTCCATGCCAATATGGGTAGTAATGTTATAAGAAAGATTTTCATTCATAGCCGAAGCTTACTTAGCAAATAAATGTCAACGCGAGGCCGGTGAAACCTGCTCATTAATGTCATCTATGCTCAAAACAATCCTTCTCTAAAAATGATCAATTTAGATCAATCAATAGAAGTAGAGATATCTAAAAAAGTAAGAGTAACAAAGAATAGAGATTTTCAGTTTGAATGCCTTTCATCCGCACCGCTCATTCCAGTTACCACAAGTCTAGAATACTATGTCGTCAGTCCAAATTGGACGTCACGGGAAATGCCTTGAATATTTTGCTTTTCGAAAACTGGCCGCAGAGGCGGTCTACCACTTTTCAACTTTATGACTCAAGGCATAAGGGTGAAAATTTGTCGACCGTCCGTGACGCGGTAGTACGTGCAAGTCCTTTCACAGTTATATTTTCCCTCTCAGCAGTAACCCAACAACGACCTTAAAGTAACGAACATAAAGATCACTGTAATATAGACATTAATGCAAAATCAGAGATAAAATAACTGAAAGAACTCTACCGGAGTTTCTTTTGTGGACAGTCTAACTTTATGGTGAAGTATTAATGCCATCATTTTCACGATTTCCAGTGCATGTGGAAGGCTTTAAATGGCCTATAAGCACTTTCCCTTTTTCGCAACAATCTGAATGGCATTAAAACTTTTTACTACGACACAGTGCGACAAACGCTACCATAGTGCTGCTTGGTTCGTTTGTCGCGCAAATAACGTCGCTATATTGTTTTTTCAATAAGAATACCAACAGATAATTAAAAAAAAAATTGCAACAGCGCCTTCATGACGTTATCTTAAAAGCGCCAAAAAAAACCTGCGGCACCAGTGATATGATCGCCTATCCACCAACCAACCACCACCAACTTGACTCATGTATTCCAGACAAGGCGTCCTTTCAACGAACCGTGGAAACTTCCTGCTCATGGAGCTGATTGACCAAAGGCACCAAACTACGGTGACGAGCCCGTTCGCAAAGGTGGCGCTTTTCAAACTGCTCGCATTGACCGACGTCCAGCGCAATGCTTTGAACACCACTCAACTCCCGGAATTTGAGCGACCACTACTGCCATTGGTAAATAATTCATGTATTACATATTTTCTCGTAACGGTATAAAATTAAACAGAATAGCTAGTATCGTGGTTTAAATATGAGCCTACAATATTGTGTCCGACTGACAAACATACAACAGACGGGGACAATGACCAGACAGCTTATTCCCTGGCAGACACTACAAACTCTATGTTCACTGCAGCGCTGAGGCTGAAGGGAGAAGACTGTTTGATGTCTCGAAAGAGCAGCATCCCCTTGAGAGATAAAATACCTATTTTAATCAGTCACTTACAATTTATTTTCATTATTGTGTACATTTTGATCAATGTATTACCATTCTCTTTACAGATCAACAAGTACTTGCACGACTACAAGTCCTCGCACTGCACCCCGCTGCCCGAGACTAACTTCGCCATCGTTATGGATCGCATTGAGGCTGAGAAACGCGCTTAGTGGAATGTGTTACGATTACACATTGTGGACCGCCAAGTCGCACAAGGTAATCGTAACGTACGATCTCCAGACCAAAACGAAGCCCTCCTGGCTGACATAGACTAATTTTAGAGCATCCATAGAGAGCTCCCTTGTGTTTATGTTTATGGTTTGGTGGAAACTTACTACTAGGCTAGTATTACGCACTAGATCGACTTCATACATTCATCTTGTCACTTTGTCAGTCGATCGTCAGTGCAGATTCAAGAGCTTATGTGGTGATAATACAAAATTAATATCGTATTTATTTAATTATCGTATTTCGATTTTCACAATGTATTTTGTAACACGGCAGCACCGCCGTGCTTCTACTTTCCTGAGAACGAGCTCACGTATTTATAATATAGATACCTCTGCCCTACGTAAATTGACAGAGATGTTATATATCCGGAAAAAACTCGTGCATTTATTAGAAGAAAGGACGCTTCACTTCAAAGTGTGTTTGTGAGACAAGACTGGAACATTACATTGTATTACGTAATGTATTTGAATGAAGGACAGACACGTCATTTTTGTGTAATATTTACTAATGTTCTTCTAGTTTGTCCGACATGGTCTTGAAATCCATGATATTGTAGATTCTGGTTCATGATCTTTCGCGGCCCTTAGGGTCAGTAAATTTTAGTAGTTTGTCGTAGTAATATTTATGATTGTGTCAAGGCAGATACTGCCTGTATATTTATTAGAATTTTAGAGGTACCAAAGTACAGTAATTATAATATGTATAACATTGACATGAGGCCTATATTTAGCTCTCAGTGGCACACGGCCCTAACATGTCTTAGAATTAGGAAAATAAAATTGGTGTTTATCTATTCTATGTAACTATTCCAATATGTATATCTGTACTTTGGAATTTCTTCACTATACAATTTTTGCATTTTTATTGATTAGGGATAAACACATTGCTCAGACTGGCTAGACTTTTAGGAGGATACCGCGAGGTGCGAAAAAAACCTTATGTGTTTCATATAATGATGTAATATGATCAGTCAGAGCCGTCCCCTGCAACTGAGTTTAATCCCTTAATACTATTTATTATAATAGGATACTGTGAAATTAATGTTTTATGAATATTGATAATTTTAAGGCTTTACAATTTTTAAACATGATAATCATTATTGATGGAATATTTTAACAGTATCGTAGTATTATCCGATTTAAAAACTATTAAAATACATTATTTCTCGCTGACATAATTCAGCTTTCTAGAATATATTGATGTCTATAGCTGTTATGTTAGCGGTATTGGGGTCAGAACTAGCCTGCCCCAAGGACTGCTCCAGCTCAGATAAATTAATTAATTTTGGGGATTGGTAAATGGATTGGACAATGGTGATCATAGGCATTTAAATGCCACCATCTAAATGAAAGGAAATGAAGACTAGGCACATATATACATTTGTGATCTATGTGGTACGTAAATATTAAGTACTTTTTAATATACTCTTATGTGTTAAACGATAAGTCTTGTGAAAACGTGGGCGGACAATGCTTGATACTGCTTGGTGCGTTTTTGTGATGTCGTTAAATCTTTTATTTTAATTTTGTGTTCCAACTGTACTATCGTTATCTCGGAGTGGTTAAATTATTTTTCCCCCTTGAAGTGTGGCGGCTATTTTGCGTGTTTTCGCACAGAATCGTTATTGAATTAACTAACTGATATATAGATTAGTGTAGTTACAAAAAAAAAAAAAACAGTTATTGACGACGTCTCATGATGTGACGTGACACGTGTCGCGTTCCGAATAAAATGACGTGTATGTTTACACGAACGCTTTTGACTTGCGATTGTAATTTTATAATAATGTTTAGTCTACATGCTTATCACAGACAGAGTCTCAGCTGTTAGAAGTGTTTCATTTAACAGTATCGGCTTACCAAAACAAACAATTGTAAACGGGAGCAAAAACGCCACTCAAACCGGTTTTGTTCGGTTCATTACGCGTCATTCGTTCATTTTAAATACTTTACAGAAGCAATATACATAAATCTTTCTTGTTCTTTCTCCTAGACTCTGTGCAAGTTTGAGCGAGATAGATACAGGTTTAATAACCAATATGTGTAAAAAAATAGCAGAGACTAGAGGGCCACTGCGGCCCTGCCACAGATGTGATTTTTTTTTAATTACCCCGTGCTGTTAGAAGCACTGATGAGGGGCACATAATTGTCTACAAATTTTGAAATTAAATAGCATAAGCAGGATGCTCCATGAAAGTGCCAAAGTACCTACAAATATTGCTATGCTCGAAGCATAGTTTTTCCCATGATCTGTCCACGAAGTACACAATAGTTAAACAATGGCGTCTCGACCAAATTGGTCATTCGACAGATCATGATTTATTTGATAAGATCCATAATGTTTGTTTTGGTAAAAGGGTACGAAACTACTAACTGGTGCAAGACAGGAAGACACTTATGCTCGAACAGTAACAAAATGTACTGTTTGTCAGTTGCCTATCTACACAGTCAGGATTGTTTTCTAACAGCTATCATTTCCTCTCTTAGTATCGCCCACGTAACACACAATTTAGATATAATTATTACACTAAAATGAATGTAACAATGTTTTTTATTTGTGTGAACATTTATTTATTTTCATGTATGTTTTGTATATCAGTTTTACTTTATTGAAATGTTGGAAAGCACGTTTTTGTTAAAAAAAATATATTTGGTTTAGGTTGGCTCTGTCTTTTGATTCATAATTTTGGTGGCAACCAGTTTTCATTTAGATACTTATTTATTTGTGATTAGAGTTTTAAGAATAAAAAATGATTTTGTTGGATCTTGTTGTTTTTGTTTTCCTAATCTCATTCCCGCAATTCGAGGTTTAAAACCTACTTGGTTCTAAGGTGTCGAATCTTCTTTCTAATATTATAAACGCGTTAGATTGTGATTAAAATATTGTGTAAAAACCAAATATGCGGTTGAAGCCGCGGTCGGCAGCTAGTACAAAATAAAATCATTGCGCTATATGCCTAGGGCAGAAAAAAAACACTCGACTTTGATAGTATGAGAGCCCACGACCAAAGCCATGTCGCACTGTTTTACGGCCAAAATCCTTTAGATTCAGGTTAGATTAGATGAATCTGAACAAGGCTAGATTAGCAAAACTGGTCAACGTCGCAGTTTTATGGCGGGACGAATAATTTCTGCTGTTTCAAAAATAATAGGCAGACCACATTGAATGTCTATTTCATGAAAGAGTCATTGAATGATATTAATTAAATGAAGTCATAGGGTTGATTTGTTTTTTGATTACTTAGTAAAGCCTTACGGTCTCTCTCGCTCTCACTCTTACGGTCGCGAATCATAATTTAATCAACATACAACTTGACTCTGACCTACAAATAGCAAAAAACGTAAGAAAAGTTGAATTTCGCGGGCTTCCCCATAACGATGAGGAATCAATTATTATAAGAATTTTTGTCCAATGTCTCATCTCTATAAGGCAAACATGGCAAATTGTGCTGTGGAACTATGACAATTCGACATCAAAGTACTAGACTCCAAATGACAGTGACATTTTGGTTCGTAAGAAGTTGAATGTTCATAAAAAAATTGTAGCGTAAATAAAATATATCTTTACGGCTATTTATTTCAAATAATGAATGGTCAGATAAACTGAATATTAATAGCAATAACAATTCTTATATTGTGGTGGCAGTCAAACTACAGTAAGTACATACTTCAACTGTTTCATAATAATAAAATGGGCGGGTGTGCAGATGATGCAAATAGTGACATTTTTCAATAATAAAAGTACTTTTTCTAAAACAAATTTATTTAAAATAAACTATCTAATGATTAATAATAAACCAATAAGCCGTAATGTTAAATAAGTTAGGCAATATTTACCATAACCTTGAATTCTAAGTACCTATATTGCTACGCCTACGCAAATTATTCAAGGAAGAAAACAAATCAAAATATCTTTAGGGTAAATATATCATTTACGAGTCTCCTAGTCCAAAAAAAATTGAGCTATATGTCTCGAAACATAACCTCATAAAGTTTCGAAGTTGTGCATTTTTTGTGCAGGTCATATTAGGCACCATTTCATTCTAGAGTTACTAACAAAAGCTAACGTTTAAACAGTTCGTACAAAACTGTTATGTCAAATAGTAGCTCTCAAACATAACCCTAGTTTGTAAACAAAATTTACCCCTAAAATGGGGTGACCATTACTACAGTGCAACTAAGATCTAGGTAGTCTGTGTGCATCTGTGGGTGGGAGATAAAATCTGCATGGTATGGCAATTAAATATAGGCAAATGTCATAAACCTGTTCACTCATTCAGTCAGTACAGTATTGATTTTTCAAGTAGTTTTCTATGAGCTGCATTGGAAGAAGAGCTCCTCCATAATTTTCTTTAAAAATATTTCAAATCATATCTTATTGTGTTGTGATTGTGATATTGTGTTGGGATTGAGCAAGTGAAGGGTAAATCTAGTTTTTTTTGGAGGAAATATATTAATAATTTTCATATTTTACCATCATTCAACCTACATACATTAGATCAATAATTCCATCATGGCTGCACCTGAGGACCAACCAGTTAATATAGTTGAGATTCAAATCATAGTAATTGACATCCCTATTACCAATCCACCCCCAGTAGTAAATATCCTGTATGTGGTGGAATTAGACGCGGAGGAGGATAAGGAGAATTCTGCGGGTGTGGGTGAGTAGAACAAAGCATATAGGTTCAGATTATCAAAGTATGAGTTTGTTTCCTTCATTTAACTTCTAGATTCAAGTGAATTAAGAGCAAATATTCAGCCATTTAGTTCTTCTTCATGATTACACAAAAATCTTTGAAATTCTTTGTCTGCGGGATACCTTTTGTCTACCTTTGATTGTGTAGCCGGTATACAGCCATGTGATAAAATAAATACATTATGAACCCTGAACTTTTACATTTTGAGTTTTGAATATAAATTAAAAGCCCGATAATGTAGCTGCATTAACAACTTAGGCATTCTAAGTCCTAAAATAGGGCTTTGAGTATTAAAATCCTTTGTACTACTAGCTGGAATTTGAAATTGGTTTCACTGGCTACTACAATGGATAGACTTTATCAGGTTGCAAGTCGCGGTCTACCACACTGGGTCTACACCGTGGAATATGGCCACGCCCTCTCTTAGAGAGGAGGCCTGTGTGCCTGTAGTGCAAACAGTAGAGGTTCTACGTATAATTAGTGGGTGGTAAAACATGATTCAGAATCCTGAAGATCTATCTTTATTTCATTGGATATCAGATCATGCTGTATATGTAGAACCTGACTAATAATGCTAGTAAAGAACTGTCTTTTATAAAGAAGAGGTTATCAGATTATGCATTGTGTTGAAAATAGCTAATAGAGCGGCCTGTAAAATATGATTCAGAATCCTGGGAAACTAATCTATCAGGAATACTAGCTGTTATTTAAAAAAAAATGGTTTGTTAGACCTTCAGGTCATGTTTTATGATACAATGACCTTATCTCGAAAGGTCAAACTGTTGCTTATTATATGAGCTGCATCTAGGGCCGGCGCTACTACGCACGCGCTAGCTCGGGGTAATGCCCTGCGTGGGTCAGCTGGAGCGCGCATGCGTGGCTATCGATCGGTGCCACCGGATTCTCGGAACTTAGCCTGGGCGCAGTTTGCGCATCGCGTACGCGATTCCGCAGTTTTCGACTGCATAGGCCACTCGGTCTTGCTTGCTCGTATTTGCTGCGAGTTGTTTTGGCGGTTGCTCTCGATTGCAAGTTGATAAGGCGACCGTAAACTGTAAACGTTGATCAGGAGGTTCATCATTAGACTACGAGGGGGTTAATAAAGAATAAATAAATATACTTACATAGGACTCGAAAATATAGTTAGTCGAGAGAGTTTATTTGATTTCGATATTCGATTTCGATAACATTTGAGAGTTGGAAACAAATATTATTTTAAAAATGTCACGTTGTTTAGAGACCTATATACTAGATATACTGATTCTCGTACGATACCTGATAATGATATAATAACATGAAAATCAATAAAAGGTTCCCTAAGCCTAAACTATCGTCATTCTTACAATCATATTAAACAATTTGCACTAATTTACGAAACTATTATTAACTTTTAAAGTTTATGTAATTTAACCAAACTAACATTTACTTTCAGGAAATGTCGCACATTAATGATTTAATAAGCGTCTTGAGAGGTCTTCGTTTAGTGGCGGAAGCAGGCGTCAGAACACAGCAGGAAGTGTCAACTCTTGCTTGGAATAACTCTAGCGTCAAGCCTTTGCTTTTAAACTGTCCAACTAACCTATTTACTTATAATATCAACCCTGCACCTGCTAGAGAAATCGTGGACAGAGCACTAGTAGTCGCACACGGCTTTAGGCAGTTTGCGACGCTGCACGTTCCTAACATGAGTGACAACGTAGCGAGGGCCGAGATGGACCAGCAGATGAAGGACGAGATCGACGAGCTTAACAGGGAGTTCAACAGAACCTTCGACACTCTGAAGAAGGTTCAGATAATGGATGACCAGTCACCCATGGCTACGTCGCCGATCGCCCCGGATCCGCCAGGCATGGCGACGCCAACTATTCAAATCTTGGCGCCTATTGAAGACTTGCAGAGGAAAATGCAAGGAGCAAAGCTTCAGACGGCGGGGGATATACTGGATGCCGTGGACTCTGCTGAACCGGTGGACGATCATCCGTATGCACGGTTTCGATCGGGGGCTTATTATCAAGGGCTTGCCGCAGGGGGTTCGGCGCGGAGACCTAGCGCTAAGAAGAAGATCAGAGTTGTTGTAAGTTCCATCTATTTTGAAGGATTCTGTGAAAATATAATTATGAGTTCTTTATTGCTTTTAACGTTAATAAAATATGTTTTCAGCTGAGTGAAAACTCGAAAGAACGCGTGGTGCCATCCTCGCGTCTCGGCCGTATGTTTTCGTTCGGCTCCCTGGCTGCTGGCCTGGGAGTGGGGACCGTGGCCCAGTATGCTCGGAACACGTTCCAATCAGTAACGGGCCAGGTGGATGAACAGAGCAACGCGTTCATGTCCCCAGCTAACGCAGAGAGGATCGTTGATACGCTGTGCAAGGTTCGAGGTAAGTACACTTTTAGTGTGAAAACTTTCGTGGGTTTTCCCTTTATTCATTTCCAAATCAGAATAGGATTATAAATTGTTTAATATATTTTCTTTTTCAAAATGTCAATCATCTAAATTGCATAATCACATTCAATGTGAACATCATCATCATATCTTAAGGTGCGGCGCTGAAACTGGGCCAACTGCTAAGTCTCCAAGACGACTCGATGATCTCTCCGGAGCTGCAGCGCATCTTCCAACGTGTGCGCCAATCTGCTGACTTCATGCCCTCCTGGCAGGTGGAGAAAGTGATGGGCTCTCAACTGGGCCCCGACTGGAGGGCCCTTGTCGCCGTTTTTGAGGACAAGCCGTTTGCCGCTGCTTCTATTGGTAAGTGTTTATTTATTAATCAAGGTATATCAACAGTTTTTGTAGACTTCATATCTTAAGTAAGTATAGGTAGCAATTGGTCTTAAACTTACACAGTCGCCAATTACTGATTAACCAGTATTCTTTATGGTTAGTGCCTAACCAACCTGGTGTCAGAGTTTTATGCCGCCCATGGGCCTCTGACTTGGCTTGGTATTTACAATAAATAGTAGTTTGTCAACTAGCAAATACACAAAGGAAGTCATGAGATTCCCACACCCCTGTCCTGACTAGAAAAATTTCTTCGTCTTCACTTAGGAATCAAACATTTACCAGCTGAATAACCTTAAGTTTGAGCCCGAGCTTGTATTACGTTCATGTTATAGCGGTTAAACATCTTTATTGAGCGGGCACACATTCAACCTACTACTGAAAATTACCATTGAATGAGCCAATAACATTTTTACCCGAATCACATGATCTGTCTATAACAAAACCAATGGAGCAGTCTTTATATCAGTATATCTGTTGTTTAGGTCAAGTCCATCTGGCCTTGCTGCATGATGGAAAAGAAGTTGCTATTAAGGTGCAGTACCCGGGCGTCGCTAAGGGCATCAACAGCGATATAGACAATCTTGTCGGAGTAATGAAGGTACGAATTGACAACTACAGATCACTGCAGAATCCAAAAGTATCGCTTCTTTTTCACTACATAAGAAATTAAGATAAGCTAGCCATGTGATTGGTCAGTTATATGCACATTGCTGGTAGAAATACAGTTTTAATATGATCATTTGAGCATTGTGCTTGATGAGACTGTGACTTATGACTGGGATGTATGGAAGTATTATCATAGAGCTGCATAGAAAGTAGTAGCCTCTCTTCAGTCTGTCATTACGGTTACATGGCTTTGCCGCTTTAGGATTGCAGACCGCAAATGTGTGCAATTTTCAAAATTAATTCAAAATTGCCCTTCAAATTGAATGATGTGGATCACTCAGTATGGAACAATTTGTATTAATTCCATCTTACAAAAATAGGCTTTCCGAAAAATATAGTCTTCCCTAACATATATTTCAATTCTCAGGTGTGGAACATTTTCCCCAAGGGGATGTTCATAGACAACATCGTAGAGGTTGCCAAGAAGGAACTCTCCTGGGAGGTTGACTATCTGCGCGAGGCCGAGTGCACCAGAATGTTTAAGAGGCTGCTTGCTCCGTACCCCGAGTACTTTGTGCCTGAAGTTATTGGTAAGGTCATATTACTTACTCAACATACAAATTGAAATCTTACTAATAAAAAACAATAGTAGCACACAGTTAAAACAAATAACTTTTACCACAACAGCTGACAACTACTACAACAACAACAAAAAAACGGTACGGTCGGACATGAGAGGTAAATTTTTGAGGTTATTGTGTATTAAGAAATTCGTATGTTCGCCAAGATTGCAACTAGTTTCAAATTTTTACCAACTGACGGAGATTGATCATTTAAAAGTATTGTTATTAAAACAATCATAAAAATATACAACTTTACAGGCATTAATTACAAATAATTTATAAAATGTGTGTTTTGTCACTACGTTTGCCTTCTCGTCTTTTAGTTAAAAATTATATCTCATCTGACAACATGCTTGTATGTCATCTTTTCACAGTGCGAGTAAGCGCAGTAATGGTGGACATTATATATATTAAATCCTGAAAATAACAGTGTTCTTAGGTTTAACTTTAGTTGCTTAGCTGTGCCTACATTTAGATAAATTGTCTAAAAAGGTATGCAGCTTATGCAGTTAGAAATATTTGTAATTTAACTGATATGGTTCGAGATTCTTCAAAATATATTCATTTATTGGTTGTGTATAGCTATTTTAAATATTTTGCTTTAAGGACGCGTTTGCAACGAACAGAATCGAACTACTACATTGACACGGGTCATACACACAAGTGTACGCACGACTAACTGCGAGAATAGTAGTCAAGTGAACTCATTTTGATGCTTTGAAAGATTTTTACGTATTTCTTAGAAATAAAATTATGGTAGGTCCCTACAAAAAAAATATTTTTGCTGTTTTTACGAATTACCTCCGGACTTGATGGAGTGACCTGAAGGTATACTTCAGTGACTGCTACTGGAACTTCTCGACGTGTTGTACTAGGTGAGCCGAGTTTGGGCTCGTTTTGTTAGTTATGATGAGACCTTACCTCCGGACTTGATGGAGTGACCTGAAGGTGTACTTCGATGATTGCTACTGGAACTCCTTGACGTGTTGTACTGGGTGAGCCGAGTTTGGGCTCGTTTTGTTAGTTATGATGAGACTTTACCTCCGGACTTGATGGAGTGACCTGAAGGTGTACTTCGGTGACTGCTACTGGAACTCCTCGATGTGTTGTACTAGGTAAGCCGAGTTTGGGCTCGTTTTGTTAGTTATGATGAGACCTTACCTCCGGACTTGATGGAGTGACCTGAAGGTGTACTTCGATGATTGCTACTGGAACTCCTTGACGTGTTGTACTGGGTGAGCCGAGTTTGGGCTCGTTTTGTTAGTTATGATGAGACTTTACCTCCGGACTTGATGGAGTGACCTGAAGGTGTACTACAGTGACTGCTACTGGAACTCCTTGACGTGTTGTACTAGGTGAGCCGAGTTTGGGCTCGTTTTGTTAGTTATGATGAGACCTTACCTCCGGACCTGATGGCGTGACCTGAAGGTGTACTTCGGTGACTGCTACTGGAACTCCTTGACGTGTTGTACTGGGTGAGCCGAGTTTGGGCTCGTTTTGTTAGTTATGATGAGACCTTACCTCCGGACCTGATGGCGTGACCTGAAGGTGTACTTCGGTGACTGCTACTGGAACTCCTTGACGTGTTGTACTGGGTAAGCCGAGTTTGGGCTCGTTTTCTTAGGTATGATGAGACCTTACCTCCAGACTTATGGAGTGACCTGAAAATGTACTTCGGTGACTGCTACTGGAACTCCTTGACGTGTTGTACTGGGTGAGCCGAGTTTGGGCTCGTTTTCTTAGGTATGATGAGACCTTACCTCCAGACTTATGGAGTGACCTGAAAATGTACTTCGGTGACTGCTACTGGAACTCCTCGACGTGTTGTACTAGGTGAGTCGAGTTTGGGCTCGTTTTGATAGTTATGATAAGACCTGCTGGAAGGTGTAGGCACTATCGTGATTATCAAAACAACAAATCAAACGTTATCAATTTTTATTGTGAGAATATTTCTTTGAATATGTCAAAGAGTTCCAGTAGCAGTCACCGAAGTACACCTTCAGGTCACTCCATCAAGTATCAATATTATCGATACACGTTAATTTTAGGGAAAATGGCAACGACAGATCGATTTTACATTATAAAAAACTAAAATTTTCAATGATCAAGTACCTATTATTTGAAGATGAAGAACCAATCTTTATGAGGTAGTTATTAGTTATATTGGATTTTGTTTGGTTATGCCATAAAATTGTACCGAAAAACAGCATAATTTTACCTGATATGCAAACGCGCCCTTAAGAGCAATGTAATTTTGAGTGCCAACATTTCACTTGTTACAAATAACAAGTGAAATGTTGTGCTGACCTATTTAAAAATCGAATGTAATAATTAATATTGGTAGACTTCGATACCTTATTCCGCCTTGTCTTATCAGGAATTATCAACAATAACAATACATCGTATAGATTCTAATTGGTTTTGTTGCAAAATGTTAGTCAGTGTGATCTAAAGTGTAAAGACTGGCATTTTGTGGAAAAATTTGAAAAGACAAGGAATATTTTCAGTGCTAAACAGCAAGTCGAAAAAATGTCTAGTCGACCCCTGTACCACTTTTGTCATAATTCCCAGTAAAAAGAAACCTCATGACCCATCAACCCACCATCGTCGAGGATCCCCCTTTCGCATAGAGCCAGGACCCACAGTTATGTGAGAAATACGCACACACCCTGTAGATCCGGGCTTTCTGTGATCGGTGGACTGCACCACCAGCACGTCGGGACAAGACCCGCCCCCCCGCACTTCATCCCGCCTGCACAACAGAACGAACTGCGACTATCCAAGATGGCAAATTGGAAGGATCACCAACCCATCCCAAACTTGATGCCTGCAGCCTCTTACAGGAGATTCCATCTCCTCTAAACTGCCCGTGTTGCACGCTTCGGGCCTTATATGAGACACACAGCCAGACTGAAAACAGAGAGAAGCACGTGGTTCCGGCAGCAATAAAAAATAAATAAATAAGAAAGAAAAAGGCACAAAAAATAAAAAGTAGAACTAGCTAAGTGAATTCTTAAAACTATATATTTTAATTGAAATTGTATACTAATGGACAAGAATAGCGGTTTGCGGGTTGCGGCGGGTTTTGGTTTTAGACAAGTAACATAATATATTTGCATTTATTTGTTGTAATGTGTATTTTGCATTATATAGCACAGAAATATTAGGATTAACTGTAAATGTGAACAATGTGACCATGTGGATCATTACAATTTAGTTGCATTTCTTGATTATCTGGCAGTTTTTTTGTTTGTTGATTTGACTAAGATGATAATATCATGTCTGGAATTTAAAAGAGACTGTGAGTTGGTTTCGAATGTTTCTTTTCAAGTGATCGGACAGCAAACACCGATCCAATATAATTAAAAAAAAAGAGTGTATATAAGTATTTACAAAAATAAATATAATTTTATTAACATTCATTTCCCACTTCCCGACCACCAGACGAGCTATGCGCTCCCGAGGTTATCACCACGGAGCTGATCGACGGCGTGCCGCTGGACAAGCTCTTCGACGCGGACTACGACGTGCGCGTCGACATCGCGCACAAGATCATGCAGTTGTGCCTCCGCGAGATGTTCGTACTGCGCTGCATGCAGACCGACCCCAACTGGGCCAATTTCTTCTATAACCCATCTACCAAGCAGGTTTGCCAAAATGTTCCTTATTGCTTTGTTCCAAAATCGTGTTCGAATCCTGACTCCAGGGTTGTAATCCCCGAAAACTTAGGCAAACGTTTACCCGATTAGTACAGCCACGTTTCGCCAGTTACGTTTAAGTCACATGTAATAGGCGAGGCAGTCGCAACAACTCTGCCCAGAAATCTTTAAAATTCCAACTACCCCAAGCTAAACTGTTGTCTCCCCGCACAGGTTATCCTACTCGACTTCGGCGCCACTCGCCAGTACTCCAAGGAGTTCATGGACCAGTACATTGAGATCATTCACGCCGCCTCCCAGGGCGACCGGGAGGCTATTCTTGAAATGTCGCGCAGAATGAAGTTCTTGACGGGATATGAGTCCAAGGTTAGTATCTGTTTCTGTATCTGCGTTGCTCTAAAAAAGAGAATACCCTCCCTGGGTATTCTTAAATGTTGAAGCTAGTTAACGTCGTAGTATGTATTCTAGCTGCTGTGTGCATTCAGCAGCATCGTGAATAGACAAGAAAATTGATTCATCTAAATTAAGGTCTTCAGTTAGGTTAAGAAAAAAAAAGATTATATTGATACGTAGGTGGCCAAACTGACATTATAAAAATATCAATTGCTTTATTGAAAACGCATAGCATTCGCATTCACATTTTCAATGCACGATTACAGGTAATGGAGGAGACGCACATCGACACCGTCATGATTATGGGCGAGGTGTTCACCAGCGACGGCTCTGGCGAGTTCGACTTCAGCACCCAGCAGACCACGCGTCGCATCCAGGCGCTGGTCCCGACCATACTGAGCCACCGCCTCTGCCCACCCCCTGAGGAGATATACTCGCTCCACCGCAAGCTCTCTGGGGTGTTCCTGCTGTGCTCCAAGCTCAAGATCAGAATGAACTGCCGCTCAATGTTCCAGGAGATCTATGAGCAGTATAAAACCAATAGCTTAAGATAGACCATAGCATCCGTGGCTCAGGCATGGTCAAGTTTCAAGTACACCATCTATAACAGCGACTTCATGTCTAATTTTGATGTTTTAAAGTAATTCAATGTTTCCAATTTTGATGTTTTCTAGTAATTCAATGTATTCGTAGTTCATATTCAATGTTTTACCATAATTCAATGTTTTACAGTAATTCAATGCTTGAGTAGTTCACAATCAATGTTTTCCAGTATTTCAATGTTTGAGTAGTTCATAATTAATGTTTTCGAATAGTTCATAATAATTGATGTTTTAATAGTTCATAATCAACGTTTTCCAGTTAATTATTGTTGTGCGTAAAGCCTACCCCGCACCCCATACATGGGAACGCCGAACTGAAGTGCGTTTGCGTCAGTTTGGCCTGATTGGAGGCGTGCATTATGCTCGAATGAAAAGGACTTGTCAGTTAGAAAGAGCAGTTGGTAGCTAGGCTGCCATGCGATGCCTTAGTAGCAAAACATCCGCACACAAGACAAAATGTTCGCAACAGTAACTGCCGCTTGAATTAGCCAACATACTCGGCTATCAGGCATTGGATGACGACGCGGGCGTAGGCATGTAATAGTCATAATCATAAATGTTTATTAGATTCTTACAAAAAATATGAGTGTTTATATTAAGAAATGTTTTAGATCATAGAAACAGGGTACACGTGAAGTGCGCCGCTTCGAAACAAAGTGAGTGTCGGTGATAATAGTGGTGAAATGTCCACGGACTTATTGTAGGACACATACAAATATACACGGACAGTAAACGATGAGTTTTCAGCATGCCAATGCTACAAGTGACTGGTTTTAAGCTTGTAAAGACAAGCTTCCCTCGTTTCTATGACCTGAGTACATAATGCATTTTATCCGGTAGTTCACATTACATATTATATGATTGCCGTCAAATTAGTCAGTATTACTATGTAATCATATTATAATAAATTACATTTTGTTGCAACTTTACAACGATACAGGTGATATAGTATGAAATATGATTTCATATCAGAGCATTTTTTTGTTACCATTTTTTTTAGCGATTAGTTTACCATTATTTCTAACGAATTTAACTAAACTTAAAGTAGCCTAATATTTACAAAACAGTAATGTACCATATCGCGTTCAAATCGTCTTGCGGGTTGTGATCGCAATTTTTCGAATTAAACAAAACGCGTTAAAATTTTAAAATGGAAATTTTCGAAATTATCTACTGTTTCGAGTTTTATTGAACGAATTATACCTGACTCTAAATATTAGGTCAAAGTAATTTTTAATTCCATCGACCTGAACTGAAACGAATATCGTCCATTTTGTACGACGAATTTATTGAGCCCTATAAGGGTAAGACTGATGACGGTATTGCGTTCCATTTTTTCGGGACGATATTAACTTAAAATTTTACCACTTTTAATTTTGAGTAGTTCTATGACCGGGCTATCGTTAGGGTTTGTTTTTCTTAGAAAAAACTAATTATATATTGCCCGATTTCGGACTTTGTAAGACCTCACGCGGCTTAGCAGTGTTCCGCATGATCACCGAGGCAGCTATGGCACTTTAAGTGTTAAAGGTAAAGAAAATTTGCATCGATATGTTAATCTTGGTACATTAATTTTAGTCTGTGTTTTCCCGGCTTCAAAGATAAGCTGGTGGAAGTGTAACATCATTTTATATATTTTTCTCTTCTGTCTTAGGAGCACAAATCACACAAGCTCAAACTAGCACAAAATAATCTGATAGACTAGGAGATTTTTTGTTAAGTTTGCTTTTTATAATAGTAATATATACGTGTTATTTAAAGGAATTTGAACTTAATTGATGTAATTCGTAAGATAAATGTTGAATGTACTTCGCTTACCTGTCACTTGACTTATAGGTTTCAACCTAAGCCACGAATGTTTCTGTCGCGAACTCTACCTCTTCTCTTACGTTAAGACTCTTGTTGTGATCGTGTTTTAAATGTTTTAGTATTAGCAAAATATAATTGTTGTAGTAAACTATTTGTTAAATGATTGTTACTTCTATAAAATATGTTAAAAAACTTATTAAAATAAACGACCAATTTATAAAAGTGGTCGACACAATGTTGTTTTTTATTTTTACCTACCATTGTAGCTTATAATTTTTCTACTGTATTGAATAAAACTACAGATGTAAAGCCATCATTACGAGAGGATGAGTCAAAAACTCCGCTTTGCCACCCTTTCGCTATAAAGGGTGTAAAAAGACTTAACGAAGCCGAAAGACACTTGTCCTCCCCATCATTGCGATATTTTTTTTGTTCTAGACCATACCTGGGAACTTACGGTGAAAAGTTACGGACATATTGGGGGTCAAAGTTCCAACTTTATCACAAGTTTTTAAAAAAATACGTGTTTTTAATGTAATAACTTTAAACACCATCACGACCCCCACACTATTCAATCCATCCACCAGCACAATGTTATGAGTGTGTTACATTGAGTTTTACCGTAAAACGTGCTTTTTCTCCCGAAAAAGTCATTTCCTAGCAATAATTTTTGCGTACGTACGGTTACTTAGTTTCATGTACAGTTCCGTAGTCCTGCTATAGATCCCATAAAGTTTCGCCATGTCCGTCTGTCTGTCTGTCTGTCCGAGGTTTTGCTAAGAGACCGTTAGTACTAGAAAGCTGTAATTTTGTAGAGGTGAGTATATCAATAACGCCGACAAAGTGGTAAACTAAAATTTTGGAAAATATTTATTTAGGGTAGCTGAAACGACGAAAAAGAAATTCATCCCCACTTCACATGCCCCTACATGTGAAGTGGGGATGTTTTTTTTTCCGTCGTCTACCCCATCATCGTGTGGGGTACTTATCGTTGAATAGGTCTTTTAAAATGACTTCGGGGTTGCCAGTACTACTTTTCGATTTAATGCTCCATTTACGAAATATTAAACTTTAAGTGCAAATTATGTTCCAGTAGGGCGTCCCCCCCCTCTAAAAGCTAAATTGCGGGCTTGAAAAATCTGGAAAAACTCATGATAATCGTGCATTTCATGAACTTTATAGGAAAACTATAGCGGTTAAGGTGAATGCGCCACGGTGGCCCGCGAAATTCAAATTTTCTTACGTTTTTTGCAATTTGCAGGTCAGTGTCAGGTTGTATGTTGATTAAACTATGAATCGCGACTGTAAGACGTATGTAGTTACAGAATTATAATCATCAAAATCATCAATACAACCCTCCAAGCTCATAAAGGTGTATGAATTTACTTTTTCAAGGTCAAAGTCATTCCTACATTGCGGGCTACCCTGGAGCATCCACCTTAAGATAACTTATTAGTTTAGCAGTAATAGTCGTTGAACTAGGGTTGTTGCGCACAGAACGCAGTACGCGTTTTAAGTCGGGTAAATTAATTGAAAGAGTTATTTAGCAGTAAAAGGTCCGAGGTCCTGCGGCGGCGACACGGCGGCGGTGCTCGCGGTGCGCACTGGTACGTGCGCTCGGTACGAGGGCGGAAGACGAACTGAATCGACCGATTGGTCGTTCAAACGAGGCGCGCGAATGAACTTCGCGCTTCCATTCGAGTGAAGGGTGTAAAGTACTGAACTATGAACGTGTTATGTCGCAGCGGCGGGGCCTCGTTGTCTATTTATTATGAACAGAAATATAAAATAATCGACAAAATGTTTTCCATACGTAACATTCTCCCCCTCAGTGTCGACACGACACTCAAAACGATGAACTAAGTTAAAATTATATTAAAGTACACTAAATTAAAATGTTATACAAGTATAAACTAAATCTAAAATATAGCTAACCTGGCCGCAGGGCGTTTAAATAAACCATTTTTAGTTTTAACGTCAACAACTCTGACGCGACCGCGTCCCGACCTTTAGGCCAGCAATTACGGGGGGAGTTAGGGTCAACTATGATTACCACATCACCGATCTTTAATTGTGCGCCCTCTTCTCTCCATTTTCGGCGCGGCACTAGATCGGGAAGAACTTCCTTCACCCATCTGGCCCAAAATTGGTCAGCCAGGCGCTGGGATATACGCCATTGCTTACGGAGACATAGATCTTTGTCTGTAAACACTCCTGCGATAGCTAAATTAGACGACGAACCAATGAGGAAATGGTTCGGCGTTAACGTCTCGTCGTCCCGAGGGTCCACGGAAACATGACCAAGGGGCCGGCTGTTGATAATATTCTCGACTTCATCTAGGAGAGTAATCAGAGTCTCTTCGTGCGGAGCTCTCTCTTTTAGTACCACTTTGAGGGCGGTATTGACACTGCGTACAAGACGCTCCCAAGATCCTCCCATGTGCGGACTAGCTGGAGGAATGAAGCTCCAGGAAACTCCATTGTTCAGGGCTTCGTTCATGACAGTACTTCTGTCTATGGCGTCGTAGGCTTTCTTAAGTTCAATTTCTGTCCAGGATCACTGGTGATTTTGTGTCCATCGCCACTCCCTTAGCTGCTCCAATTTTTCCACCGACACGTAGTAGTCCGGTATCATCAAATATGGGTGTCAAAGCTACTTTCGCGTTTTATTTCTTTATTTTGTTTCAACAGCGAGATGTCACTGGTGAAAGCTGTGGCTTGCGAGTGCTGAAGTAATAATGTTTCAGCTCGTTTCATCAACTCGTCGGTAAGTCCGTTTGTTTTTATCTTCTTGCATTTATCTATGAACAACAAGACAGTTGCAGCAGTTCGAAGCAATCGCAACCAACTGGAGAAGCGGGTCGGCTCTGGTACAGGTAAGTCATTTACACTATTATTTACATTTACTATATTTATTTGCTCTAATATTTCTTCGTTAATTTTTATTTTAGTTTCAGGTTCCTGAGGCCAGCAAGAGCGTGATTTATGTAAAAATGACGGACCGGTAAACCAGGATGAGTTGCTGCTAAGTACGTAGTCGGTACTTTTCCTTCCCAAATCTGCCACGTTGACGTCAGTCGGCACATAGTACCACTCGTCAGCCTTACTTAGTTCGTCGATTTCTCCTAGACGATTAGCTATAAACACTTTATATGTTCTACAATTGTTTCTTATCCAGTGTAAAACAGTAGTTGAATCTGTCCAATAATAAACTGAACTTGGTTTTAAACGATGTTCCGTTTTAATAATATTTGCCAATTTACATCCTAACAAAGCACCCTGTAGTTCTAAACGCGGTATAGAGACTGATTTCGTAAGTGTAACTTTAGATTTACTAGCGATAAACGCTACAATGATATGTCCACTGCTCGTTTCCATGCGCCAATACGCGACAGTCGCATAGGCGCTCGGCGACGCATCGCAAAATACTTGTAGTTCTAATTTTTCGTAAGCCGCACTCTTATCAATATCACAAAAATACCAACGCGGGATCCTAATATTATTAATCTTTTTAGCTTGAATTATCCAACTTTTAAATAAATTATTTAACTCATCATTCAATTGCTCGTCCCATTTTATATTTGTTTTCCAAGTTTCGCGCATTATTATTTTTCCTTTAATTGTAAATGGTATCAGATAACCATGGATGTCAAAAATAGACATGACAATACATAAAAGTTCGCGCTTCGTTGGTCTTCTTTTTAAATTTGCAACATCAGCTGGTATACGCTTCAAAGTCAAATCGAATCCTAACTCGTCGCTAGCAGGGTTCCATAATAAACCGAGTGTTCTTTCCGATTGATCTTTATCGAAGGCACAACACACACTATCACTCAAAGCTTCCTTCGGTACGCTTTCCAGAACGTCCGGTACGTTGCTAGCCCAGTTGCGTATTTCAAATCCACCCTCCTGGTGAATAATAGTTATTTGTTATACAAGAGTGCAAAGTTGCTTTTTAACCGCGTGTTCAATTTTGATGACCGAGCAAGCGAAGGATTCAAAATTAGAATCCTGAGCGTTAGCGAGGGAATCAAAAGAGCACGAGGTGAAAAATCTTTGCACTCGAGTGCAACACACATAACTTTTCATTCCACCTCAGCGAGGAAATGACTAAATGCAAAAAAAAAACGTTTACAATCACAAGATAGGGACACTTTTATTTCAGTTTAGGTATTAATTACTACATTATGACAGGTAAGTATTACAGAATAATCTTTAAATTATAACAAAATAATACTAAGGTATAATTAAGAAAATTTTAAAGTAACGTTGCTACAGTTATTTAAATTGAGTGTAATATTTTTGTTTGGTACTGTTATATTGGTGTTAGTTACTTGTGTACTGTTTTTCGGTAAACTATCTGTCATACTTAATAGTTGTACCGATTCATCGGATTCCCTTGGCGTGAATGTTGGAGAGAGAGGGAGATGGTTAGGTGTTTCATAACGGCTTATTTTTGATGTAGAAGGGCCAGTCCAAGGATCCGATTGAGGCTCTTTCAGTGTAATGGCTCCTACGATGCCTTCACATATTTTAGACTTATTTTGGATGGAATCCTCTATGTATCCCTCTACAACTGCATTGGACTTCCAGCCTCCGTGGCGCTTAAGGGACAGGAGATCAGCTCCGGAATCAGCCAAAAGTGTGGCTGAAGTTCGTCGGAAACAATGACCCGTGTACAACAGGGGTTCTGGAAGTTCAAGAAATGTTGCTATTTCTCGTGGGATACTGCCAATTTTATTAGTACCCATAGGCTGTCTAACACACTTTCCATTGCGATACTGTAGAAAAAATCGATTGATTGGAGTGTTAGGGGGCGTAAGGCTTGATATTTCTCAACAATCGTTACGTATTCCTTGCGAATGACGAAGTTGCGGTCTCTTTTTGTCTTTGTATTAGGTAAATTAATTAATAGTAAGTCATCTGAATGTTTCTCAATGTTTTTGACATTAAGTTGTGTTAGTTCATTAGTTCGACATGCTCCGTTTATTCCAATAATAAGAACAACCTGTAACGTAAAGAGTATTGTAGTAGATAAATGAATAAAATTGATATGAACGCATAATTATGCCTATCAACATCTACTAAGTATACTATTTAATTGAGATTAATATACTTAAGTAGATACTGAATGTGCAACTGACTTACTTTTGCCGCCAAATATACGGAATCGGGTGCTTCGTTAAGAAACTTTTCAATATCAGTTACTGTAAAAACCTTCGATTTTTTTGGTTGATGACCAGATGAGGCTTTTTTTAAAAATGCCACTAATTTAGGATAGGTATCGATATGTTTGTCTTTTTTCATCTTTATTGTTGCTTTTAGCATCGAATACGTACTCCATAGAGTGCTTGCTTTCTTGTTCTCGGATAATTCTATAAAATATGCCAGCAAAACGTTTTCTGAGAAAGTTTTGGCTCCTTTTGCTAGTCGCCACGTGTTGAACATATCGTACTGTTTTAAATACTTCTCGCGTGATTGTTGAGGGAGAAAGCTCATTTGCGCATTATTAACAGTTTCAGTCAATTCTGTTGGCGTCAAGCAAACTTCCTCGTCGCTAGAATCACTAATTTTAGTTTTTTCACTTGTTTTCAAGTTTCTTGTTTTTAATATAAGGTTTAACAATGACGTGAAAAAATGCCGCGTAAAGAACCACGTACAAAGCAAATTGAAAAAAGAACACCGAGAAGGTTCCGAGTCTGAGTTTTTAACAAATTAAAAAAAAGTTGTATGATATATTCGGCACCATAGAGGTAGCAGTAAATAGGTTTAATGTTTTTTTTAATTCACAAACTTAGTGCACACGATGTTCTAAATTCAATTTACTTTATCCTCTAGAGAATAAAAACGGCTTTTCCACTCAGATATTGAAGATTAAAAATACTCTTTCCGAGATGGTGGGATGAAAAAGAGATTTCCTTTATCATTTGTTTTGTAACTTCGACTTCGGGTAAACTGTCGATATAGTCGTCCATGTTGCTTGCATATAGCGTCGACAGCCGTCGGATAAGTATCCGAAAAACGTAACGCATTTTTGTTTTTAATATGTTGCGCGATAAAAGGCGAGCAGTTCGCGCCAAATATTAATGACGTCATAACATATTTATTTACGTCCTTAGTAGTTTCGTCTGTAAATAAAAACCTTAAAGTATGTTGATCCTTTTCTTTAATTTTAATTTGAAGAAACATATCTTTAATATCTGCAATAACTCCAATTTGATTTTCTCTAAACCTAAACATAATTCCAAACAACGATTGCAACACAAAGTTATCCTGTTTCCAAGGCAGTTCCACATGCCATTGGTTATCAACTAATTCACAAGTGTTATTTAGTATGGTAAAAGCACGCAACTCGTCCGCATTTTGTCGCGGTTGTTTTGATATACCTATTGACTCTAACGCAAATGATTTTCTTACAAGCTCGAACTCAGAATCACAACAATGTTGTGAGCTCTCATCACTAGTATTACGATCAGCTGACATGTTTATCAAAGTTATGTTGTTTACAACTCCATGTACACACCACCCTAACGGTGTCTTTGTAACATAAGGTTCATTTTTCCTATTACCTTTCAAACATAAGATAGGAGCAATGAGTTCGTAATTATCCTGCCCGATTAATAATTTAGGTGTGCGTCACATTTACACAAGTCATAGTTAATATAGTCCGAATAATTACTAAAGTCCATACACGATACACGTTGAGTAGGTAAATTTAGTTCTTTCATTTTACGAGCACATAACGTAAAACAATCACCTGTGTTATTGGAAATGTCAAAACTTACGGTTTCTGTTTGGCACACGAGCTCACCGGAGTCCCATGCGCTGCGGGCTCGCATAGTCACAGTCTTACCGTGTAGACCCGCCTGCTCGGCGAGGTCAGCAGAGATCAGTGTCACGGTGGCACCGTCGTCGAGCAACGCGTGTGTGTGGATATCGTTTTTTGGTCCATGAACGGTTACCGGCACTATTTTTAACAACACTTTAGGCACTGACGATTCACTAACACTAGCGGATGCACTGGTATGGGCGTGGGCAACGGTATCCTCACGGCCCGACTCGTCGGGCGTCGATAGGTGCGCGCGGGCCGCATGCTCTGTGGGGCGCGCCGTCTCTGGTTGCGCGGCGGTTGGCGCCTGCGCCAGCGGTCGCGCGGCTGATGGTGACGTAGGCACGGTAGTCTTCGTCCAGTGAAGTAGGTGATGGTGTGGATGCCCACACTCTTTGCAGTCAGCTGCGGTGCACGTGGCAGGTTCAGTGTGCCGCGCACCTAAGCATTTGTAGCACAGATGTTTATTGCGTACAAATTGCCAGCGATCACGTTTCATTGCGCGCTTGAATTTACCACACTTTTCTAAAGCGTGTGGCGGAGTGGTACGACAAAACATACACTTATCATCCGTTGTAGTAGTGCACGCTAACACTGAATGAGACGAATGAGTTTTCGTACTATGTTCGTATTTCTTCTTCAAGTCATTCTGACTATGTATGTAACTAACACCTGAAGTTGCGACGATAGTTGCTTCTTTGTATAGAAAATTTGATAATAATTCCAGTTTAGGTATGGAGCTAGTTTGATTACAGGTGTATTATTCGGCCCACTTGGTAATAACTGCAGGCGGTAGCTTCGCAAGTATTATTGTGGTTGTTTCCGGGCTGTATAAGTATTCCGGTAGCTTGATAGCTTTCACAGCTGTTACGTAATTTTTAACCTTAATCGCGAAGTTTACTATCTCTGTATGGTATGCAGTTGGAAGTGGCTGAATCTTCTTCAGTTGCGTGAATGTTTTGTGAATGATACACTCCAGCCTGCCGAAGCGTAGCTCCAGTGTGTCAATAATATCTTGCGGTGATGTATTGCCTATAAGTAGCGATGATACAGCTTCTTTAGCTTCACCGCGTAGGCTCTTGCGTAATCGCCAAATGTTCTCCGCATCACTGTAGTTACACAGGTGTGACGATCCACGATAAGATTCCATAAACTGCAGCCACTGCATAGGATCGCCGTCGAAGATCGGTAAATCCTTTGATGTTCCCAGGCGAGCCAGGAGTTCTCTGTTGTTGTCATTATTACTATCTCTTGTTTGTTTTCAGGTTTTATTATTATTACCTGTCGGCATTGCATCGCAAACATTTTCATTGCAATCGCTTTTATTTGCAATGGACGCGACGCCATCTTGTTTGTCGAGCCACGCCTACATTTTTCTGGAACTTCTCGACACCAAGCTGCGGTTTTCATCCTGCAAGTCAGCTATGTCAACCTCCAGTTTTTTTATTAGCAAGTCCTTCTGGATCTGTGCACTTTTTTGTGCTAAGTCGAGGTCGATTTGTGCTTGAAGTTGAGCTGCTTCATACTCTAGCCTTTTACGAGCCGCCGCTGACGAACACGTGCTTTTAGCACTTTTCACTGACTTTACGAATAAGTGTTCACTTTTACTAGTAGTCAGCTGCTCCGTGGCACCTTTACTACGTGTAAGAACACCCTTCGGGGGTGTGCGAAGCAGAGACATCCCTGCACACAGGTTTCAAGTCCGACTAAAACACGTGGCCGAGATTCAAAATCGGGCTCGGAGGACCACTTAATGTTGCGCACAGAACGCAGTACGCGTTTTAAGTCGGCTAAATTAATTGAAAGAGTTATTTAGCAGTAAAAAGGTCCGAGGTCCTGCGGCGGCGACACGGCGGCGGTGCTCGCGGTGCGCACTGGTACGTGCGCTCGGTACGAGGGCGGAAGACGAACTGAACCGACCGATTGGTCGTTCAAACGAGGCGCGCGAATGAACTTCGCGCTTCCATTCGAGTGAAGGGTGTAAAGTACTGAACTATGAACGTGTAATGTCGCAGCGGTGGGGCCTCGTTGTCTATTTATTATGAACAGAAATATAAAATAATCGACAAAATGTTTTCCATACGTAACAAGGGTGTTGGATAATTTTGTACCAAATACAAATTCCTTAGAATAAATCCTATAAAGTGACTAAGATGAAGTAATAGTTGCTTGTTTAGAACGGGTGAAGATTTACATTGAAAAATAAAAATTAAATATAACGGGCTACTAAGGAACCCTACACTGCGCGTGGCCAGACACGCACTTGGCCGGTTTTTTTTTATGATCTCTTCTGACTTATTTTACAATGAAAATAGTCAAGTAATAAATTAAATAACAGCTATTAACCGTTGAGGACTTTTCTCGTGAGGAGTCGATACTGGCTACAGGATTAATTATTGTTTGTCATAAAAATGAATTGCCACCAGAACCAAAATTTCAGCTCAATCGGTTGAAGGGAACTGGTTTGAAATTGATTTGCAACATTTGTCTGAACACTAATAGACCTAGGTCATCAACAATCTTGATAAAACGAAAAGACCGAGCCTCTCAGAGGACGAGCGATTTGCAAAACTTAAAATTGTAAATTTTCGAGAAAAATTGACTATCTTTGAGGGGTCCATATCTTGGTCCTTAGAAGGTTTACAGAGCTGCGCTTAGTCTTAAATTGTTGTAAATTTAGTTAACTTTAAATAAATACAAAATGATTTTTTTGGAAAATGCATACTTTTTGAGTTTTTGAGCAAAAAGTGAAAAAAACGTCCCAAAATTTCACAGTTTATCGCGTGGTGCGCAGCGAGCACAAGTTTTTCGAAGTTGCAAATTTGGATTCACATCACCAGTACCTAACTGATCTATACAACATATCAAAATGTAGAACTACATCAAGCTTTGCGATTTTAAGGTTAATTTCCACTGGTTCATTAATGAGGTAATTTGTGAAAGTAACACTGTGGAAAATGAATAATAAAGCTAGTATGTCCAATTAAAAGTACCAGCGGTTTTAGAACCAAACGGCTGGTTACGTGACGATGGGAAGAGACCAGACCAAATGACGTTGATGCCTTGGAAGGTGGGTAGTCCATTGGTGTGGGACGTAGCCTGTGTCGACGCCCTTGCGCCATCTCACTTTGCCAACTCAGTGGGCTGTGTGCGCGCTGAGATCCTCAAGCGGTGCAAATACTTTTGAGCCGTTAGGGGTCGAAACGCTCGGGTCATGGCGACCGAGTGCGCGTCTTATGTTCTGTTTTAGGGTTTCGGCTTCCGCTCTCAGGCCTTAAAGTGGACCATTGTAGTACCTAGGACATCCACAAGGAATCTTAGTGTTCCAAGAGTTTCCTTGCGGATCAGGGTGACGCCGGTGCACTCGAGTAGTACATGTACTACTGTTTCCTACTCCGCCGCATTGCACGCTCTGCACAGGGGACTGTCAGTGACACCTTTTTTTTTTTTTTTTCGCATGGGAAATCATCAAATGACTCCTGCTCTGGGCGGAGCAGGAGGGAGTGTCAGACTTTTACTGACTAAAACCCATCCATGTTCCTTCATCGCCCTTTGTGTTCCGGGGGCACGGTATCTCTTGCGAACAGTCCCGCAGCCCCGGCAGGCATCGGCCCTTGCGGAACCCTTCATTTTTGCTGACTCTCTTTGAGGCGCGCGTTTAACACGAACGCGCCGTCGACACGGCCTGTCGTCATGAGACGGACGGACGGCGAGCTAGCCCATAGTTCCCCGTCCACAGGCCCGCGCTTACGGTGGCCGGAAGCCACCACGTGGACCCCGACGCCCGGGGCGTCTCCCGCGGCGGCCGGGACGTGAGGATCTTTCCCTCTCACATTCCGCCACCTCCTTCGCTAGCATGACTGCTTCGCAGAAGGAGGTGACGGCGTCCCATTCCGCCTCGCTCCGGACCATGGCTTGGACCAGGGCCGAAAGCGAGAGGTCGCCGCCGCCGATCGCCACCTCGAGGACACGGTGGTGCTCCACCCAAGCGGGGCACACCTCCACAGTGTGCTCCACCGTGTCCTTCGGTCGATCCTCACAATGGAAACACCCGGGCGTCTCCTCCCGCCCGATTCGGTGCAGGAACTTACCGAAGCATCTGTGTCCAGTAAGAAACTGCGTCAGGCGGAAGGTGAGGACACTGTGTCGTCTCTCCAGCCACTCCTCAAAGAGGGGACTTACCGCCACTATTGTGGCGTGCCCTGCGCCGCACGGGGTTGCGACAGTCGCTCTCTCCATGTCGCCATGAGATCTCGCCGGAAGTCCGTCCGCTGAGCGCAGTTTGTCGCGGCAGCGGAGTTTCCCCTCGGCGTAGCGCCTCCGCGCGCCACTCGTGTAGGCGCGCGAGGACTATCACCTCCAGATCCCATGGCGGCAATCCGGCAAGGAGGCTCACCGCCTCGCGGAAGATCGTGCGGTACCCCTGGATCAGCCTTACGGCCACCACCTTTTGGGGCGCGTTCAAATAGGTAAAGGGCCATGGACCGCACGACTCCCGCGTAGAGCCTACGGCAGGAGGCGTTTGGCCTCCCCAGGTTGGGCAGGAGCCGCCTGGAGGCAGCCCCTGTCCGTTCCAGTTTGGGGGCCAAACGTCGGAAATGCTCCACAAAGTTCCACCGGATGTCGAGGACAAATCCCAGGTACTTCAGCGTCGACTCGACGTCGATGGAAACCCCTCCTGCCATCACTGAGGATCCCGGAGGTGGCGCGTTCCGAGGCCCATGGAAGCACATATATGGCCTCGGACTTGTGCAGTGCCACCACGAGACCCAGTTGCCGGATCCTCTCCACGACTATCGCAACCCCGCGTGTCATGGTTTCGGCCGCCGCCTCGTGCGACCTCCCCTGTGCCAGCACCAGCGTGTCGTCAGTGTAGCAAACTACGCTGACACCGCTAAGGAGGTCGTACCCGATGTTCCAAAAGGGCGGTCCTAGAATCGATCCCTGTGGAACACCGCACGACATCCAGTCTCCGCTGCGACCAGGGTAGATGACGTACCTGTCCGCCAGGTAGTCCCCGACCACACGACGGAGGTAGGTCGGCACCCGGTGATACCGGAGTGCCTCCCTTATGCAGCTCCAGGGCATGGAGTTGAAGGCATTGGCGATGTCAAGAGACACAGCCAAGACAACCCCACCCCGGGACACCGCATCCCCCGTCGGGAGCGCCCTCACGCGCATGATGGCGTCCACCGTAGACTATCAGTGATACCTAGGTTGTGAAAGTGTTTGTTCAGTGAGCAGTATCCAGTGATGGTCCCCGCCACCAGTCGCTACCATTATAGTATTAGTCTCGACGTGATCTGGTTTCTCTTTAAGGATTGAAGAACTTAGGCACTGTCGGAGAGTATACGAAAATGGGTAGGTACCTCTTTGGCGTATGCCGCTTGAATAATGCCTGCACATTCAGCCTGATAGACAGTGTTGAGTATTCCTAGGGGTCTCTGAGAAGTCTCCGTCGCCGTCGCCGGGTACTCATCATCTGCCTAGCCTTTACCCAACTATGTTAGGGTCAGCTTCCAGTTTTACCGGATGCAGCTGAATATAATAATTTGCAGTCTGAAATACAGGTACTTCAGGACTCACTAAATTCCCTTTCTAGTAGGAATAAGATTTCTCAGAACCAAATTAGGGAACATATTTATGCAGCAAATGAGTTGGTGACGGGTCAATGTAGTTGCCAGCCAGTTACCAACCACGATACTATCCAGCCTGAGGTAATGGAGGACCCATACCAGGTTGAGAATTTGTCTCAGGACAGCATATCGAACCAACAAACAACTAATATTACACTAGATTATTCACACGTGGTACAGCCTGACTTGTATGATAGTCTGCCTGAGATTGGTAATTTTGTTTCTCCTAATAGTCAGGATTGTAATCACTCAGTTATGTTCTCTGACAGTATATAGGTTTAATTAGTAATAACCTGAGTTATTGTACCCAAAACAATTGTATGCCAGGGTCAAACTACAAACAGGTTATGGCATCAGTATTAAAGACCCTAGTTAGTGATCCTAGTTAAAGCCTAAAGCTTTAATAACTATCATAGGGTTTAGGTGTTTATATTTAAACTAGCTGACCCGCGCAACTTCGTCTGCGATATATAAGAGAGATAGAGAGATGGTTAGAGAGAGTGTGAGACACCCTTAAAATCTTTTAACGGTGTCTCACACTCTCTCTAACCATCTCATCATCATCATCTCTCAATCATCGCGATAGCATTTTTATGTCTATCTAGACATAATAAAGCTATCGCGGTCTTATTATAGAACTTTTTAAGAGGAAAAATTCGATTGTTGCTTAACTTTAACCGTTTACGCAGCGCACGCAACGAAAGATCTCAAAAGGAATATCTTTTTCCTTTTTTTGCAACATTTTTCATTGATGCTCTGCTCCTATTGATTGTAGCGTGATGTTATATAAACGTTGTAACGTTGTTGTTCGTTGTTGCCTTCTCCGATAAATGGGCTATCCAATACTAATAGATACTTTCAACTCGAACCAGTAGTTCCTGAAATTAGCGTGTTCAACCAACCAAACAAACACTTCAGCTTTATAATATTAGGTATATTATAGAATCAAGTAGATAACAATTTAATTTCTCTGAAATATTTGCATTAATCGCTAAAATATTCTGTTTTTCTAAATAAGGGCTTCCCTCGCCAGCCTCCTCAGCCTTACGTTATCATCTTTAGACACTTGATGACAGTCATACTCCAGCTAAGTCGAAAGTTCTCATCAAGGTGCATAAAATGAGCCCAAACACGATATAGATGCTGTAAACTCTTGATGACCTCTTGCAACTGCCTTCCGTCTCCATTGTTAGACCTTCGATGACAGTCCAGGCAGATCTTAAATTCTCACCAAGGTGCATGAAATGAAGCCAATAACAATATAGCTGTAAATATAATCTACGTAAACTGCGTATGGATTATTGATTATTGCAAATAGCACAGCACAGTTCTTGCACGGCAACACCACGTGAAATTTATCAGGCTTCTGATGTTCGCTAAACTACTTTTTGGAGAAATCATCATACTCCTGCCCTGATCCCAATTTGTTTGGCGATTCTATTCTTCTTCTATACTTCTCTATAACTTTATGGAAAAAAATATTTCATCACGAAAAAAAATAAGAAGTATAGAAATGCACACAATTTAAATACAAAAAGAAATCTATGAAATCTCACAACATAAAAAAAAAACAAATCACAAAAAGTGAAAATAATGTTTGGGGGGTTTGAACCTGCAACCCCGTAGTTTACAGAGCGGTGATGAAACCGCTAGGCTATTTACTTCGTTAACTTAAGCTACAAATAGCCGTTCTCATGTACTTACGTCATGACTGAAACGTCAAACAATTGAAGTATACAGACATAATGCAAAATTGCCTACCCCCTTAAGAAGTAGCGTGATAATATATAGCCTAAATATTGAAGAAGCCTTTAAATAAATCTATGCAGTAGTTTTGACGTGATACGCGCACAAACATTTCGTACCAACTACTTATACCGAGGAAAGCTGATTTTCTTGAGTTCCGCTATTTTGTGCGTATTCACCTCAAAAATCAAATTTCGATAAAACTGAGAAATTATATTTACCTGTATTAGATATTGAAGTATATGTAGCAACTAAGGTTGCACTTCATTGGTTTTGATTGTATAGGTGTTTGAAGTTTATTAATTTTAAACACAAAACCCTCTTTTTTGCGTCTCTGGATGAGATATAAAAAAAATGCTAAAACAGGTATTTCTTTATTTTTATTAATAAGTATTTATTCTGAGTTTCATGATTCTAGATCAATCTAAAAAAAAATTTTCATACAAACTTTACCCCCCCTTTTCACCCCCTTTTTCCAAAAATTTCCAAAATTTAAATTGCCAAAGTATTTAAATAGATTTGTGAACATTTCAACGATATCGATTCAGTAGTTTTTACGTGATGTGCGGTCAAACAAACAAACAGACAAACAAACAAAAATTTTAAAAATGGTTTTAATATGTTCAGTTATTTATTTTAAGTCACCCTGGTCGGTTTTTTTTTTAAATCTTCAATGTACAGATTTTTTGGTCTCAACGATTTTATTATATGTATATAGATTCAGCCTGGCATTCAGACACATTCGCCTTTAATAAACCAATTGATACTTCAGGAGAGGAATTAAGAGCCTCCGTAGTTTTTAACGGTATATCGGTAAAGAAATTTACAAATTCTTGAGCTACTTCCTGATTAGAGCTTTTAGGACCACATGCTCTATTTAATGTGTAACTATTATTAAGTATTTTCTTTCTGTTAGTCTCGCTATTTATGACTTTCCAAACTGTCTTTATTCTATTTTCTGCTGCTTGGATCTTGTTGCTAATGTGCAGGGCTTTGGCAACCTTGCATGTATTTGTAAAAACAATTGAATACTTAGCAACATATTTGTTAAAAGTTTCAGTGTTTAAATAAAAGGCTTAAGGCCATAGAGCTCAAATAGTGTTTCCCTACTTTTTCTGATACCTCTAGTTCTGCCCTCGTAAATGAAAACACAGTAACTCTGAAAATGCCATTTTGTAAAAAACGCGGTTAAAGTTAAATTGTTAAACCGTTTTGTTATAGACAAAACATTTATGTTAGGTTGAAAATTACATTTTTATATGGTGTAAAATGAACAAAGCTTCAATTCAGTGTACCTATAAAGATGGGGTTCCGCAAGGCTCAATATTGGGTCCTTTCCTCTTTTTAGTATATATAAATGATCTACCCTATTTACTGAAAAACCAACCTCAAAATATGGTGCTATTTGCCGATGGCACTTCCCTGATTTTAAGATAAATAGACGAGCCCAAAATCTAGATGACGTGAATAATGCCCTACTTCAAGTCCATAATTGGTTCACGGAAAACAATTTAGTACTAAATGAAAAAAAAACGAAATACATAAGATTTGCTTTACCGAATGTTAAAAATAGCTAATGTGATATTATAGTATTGAATAAAGAGAATCTTGAATTCGTAGATAAAACGGTTTTCCTGGGGATTACGCTTGATTCAAGGCTACAATGGGGTTCTCATTTAACATCTCTGGCGGGGCGGCTAAGTTCAGCAGTATATGTTATTAAAAAAATCCGTCAATTTACTGATGTAGATACTGCTAGATTGGTCTATTTTAGTTACTTTCTTAGTATTATGTCTTATGGCATTTTGTTATGGGGACGGGCTGCAGACATTGAGTCTATATTTATTCTGCAAAAAAAAAAAAGCCATCAGAGCCATATACAATCTTCGTAGGCGCGATTCTCTGAGGGAACTGTTTAAGGAAATTAACATCATGACTGTACATTGTCAATAAATCTATGAAAACATAATGTAGGTACGTAAGAAAAAATCTACATATTTTTGGTAAAAGAGGTGACAGACACAATTACAGTACCAGATATAGGGACCAATTAGTTCAGCCAGGCTTCAGACTCGCTAAAGTAGACTCATCTTTCATGGGGTACTGTTTGAGATGCTATAATTAATAAAATTCCACAAAGTATTCTTGAACTGATTGAAATAAAATTTAAAACATGCTTTAAACGCACACTATGTAAGTAAGCATATTACATTTATTAGACGATTATATCGCTGATAAAAATGCTTGGCTCAATGCCGGTCCTGCTTCACAAGGACAGGGGCGCATAAATGGATAGCACTAATTGTATTGTTGGAGCTGCTGAAGATTGTACAACTATCTTTGTATTGTATAAATTCAATATTTTTAGTATTATAGAACCGCATAACCCATATTGTGCGAGTGCTATGTACTAGAATGCTTTCGGTCGCTGGAAATCTACGTATTTTCTTGACTTGAATGTGCCCTGGCGGTTGGGAGTATGTCATGCTCACTCAAATGTCTCACTGATAGTGGCGCGTGTGTCGGATCATTTAGTTCCCTTCAAAATGGTTGAGTTGAATGGTGCTGATACATGCGTCATGCGTCACGGGCGCTGTCAGTTGGGACTGGTTGCCACGGCTTTTTTGAAGTAATTATCTTATTTTTGAATTGTTTGTTTTGTTTTTACTATGAACACTTTTAACGTGCACATCTTGCTACATTGTTCTCACATAATGTACCATCTCAACATGAATGATGTAACCAAGGTTTTGTAAGAATAATCTGATTTAGAAGAGTGTCCATGGAGTTTCTTGCCCGTTCTTCTCCATAGAGATCTACGCTAGGGAATGGGCAACTACAGTACTTTCACAGTTTTTATGCCTTGTGACTGGGACTGTAGCTAATATATAATAATAAATAATAAATTTAATTTTCATCTTTGTTTCGACAATTCAAATGCCTCTAACTGGCCTACTTCAAATAAATGCTTTGATTTTGATTTTGAATACCAGTATTTTACATGGAGCGACTGCCTATCCGACATCCACAACCCAGTTAGTACCAGGTAATACGATACTCTTCGGTTAGACCGGTTGTCAGACTTTTTGGGCCTCTGACTACCTAACGACTGTCAAAAATCTACAAATAACAGCCAGGGCCAACGGCTTAACGTGCTTTCTGAGGCACGGAGGAACTCGGTATGTAATGGGTGCCGGATACTACGAGCCTGAAAATCGCCAGGGTCGCCTCTTCTCTTACGACAAGGTGTAGAGATGGTAACCTCGGCATCATCTGTAGAGCAGCAGTGGGTGAGGTTCGCATGCTGCTGGTGATTGCTTATACGCAGGTTAATCTTTGTGTTTCTCAAGATCTTAGACCCTCTGGGTTGTGCTCCACTGTGCCACCAAATTAAGAGCCTTATGTGATGATTGGTCCGTTGACTGTGGTGATAGAAGGTGATTTTGGAGTAACACCGAAGTGCTGTATATCAGCTGAATCACTGTCTACCATAGAATCTTAAGCTGTACAAGACTGCTGAATAAGAGCGGTAAAATATATATAATTAGCAGTAAAATAATAGTTAAAACATTGATTTTTTCTTTAACATGCGTAAAACTTGATTGGGAAAGCAAGTTTATCGTCAAATATCGCATGATTATAGGCGAAAATTTTCACGAGCCCTCAAAATATGACTGTTTACTTGTTTATAGAATACAATAAGTTGATGATACAAAAAAAAAAGCTGGAAATCGCTTTTTAAATGACATGTTATTTGACTTTATATAATAATTGGTATCCTTTTCAAATCTAGTTGTTATTTTAATTGACTAAACCAAAATTAATTGTTGGTATTACTACTTAATAAATAGGTTAAAACCATGAAAACAACAAACATGAAACATGGCGGACAACCAATGTGCACCGCATTAATCACAATTAAATGCTATGTGCTGTATAAGAATTCACTCGTGGTAGGTACATAAATTCTGTATCTAGCTGACACGAGTAGGTAGTTTTTGTGTCAAACAAGTCAGATCCATGTAATGCTTAATAGTGGGAACACTACGCAATTCAAGTATTCCGCATTCATTAATAGGCCAATTGCGCCAGTTCTTTGTTTAAATTTCTACATCTTATATATTATATGCTAGGTGTTGCCCGCGGCTTCGCCCGCGTGAAGTTCGGTAACTGTCCCATATCATACTAAAGGGATAAATAGTAATCGCATGTTAATCCAGGATAAAAACATCATTACAGTTATAGTCATCACTATCACCATCATTGTGATTGTGATAGTGATTGTGATAGTGATTGTGATAGTGATTGTGATTGTGATTGTGATAGTGATTGTGATAGTGATTGTGATAGTGATTGTGATAGTGATTGTGATAGTGATTGTGATAGTGATTGTGATAGTGATTGTGATAGTGATTGTGATAGTGATTGTGATAGTGATTGTGATAGTGATTGTGATAGTGATTGTGATAGTGATTGTGATAGTGATTGTGATAGTGATTGTGATAGTGATTGTGATAGTGATTGTGATAGTGATTGTGATAGTGATTGTGATAGTGATTGTGATAGTGATTGTGATAGTGATTGTGATAGTGATTGTGATAGTGATTGTGATAGTGATTGTGATAGTGATTGTGATAGTGATTGTGATAGTGATTGTGATAGTGATTGTGATAGTGATTGTGATAGTGATTGTGATAGTGATTGTGATAGTGATTGTGATAGTGATTGTGATAGTGATTGTGATAGTGATTGTGATAGTGATTGTGATAGTGATTGTGATAGTGATTGTGATAGTGATTGTGATAGTGATTGTGATAGTGATTGTGATAGTGATTGTGATAGTGATTGTGATAGTGATTGTGATAGTGATTGTGATAGTGATTGTGATAGTGATTGTGATAGTGATTGTGATAGTGATTGTGATAGTGATTGTGATAGTGATTGTGATAGTGATTGTGATAGTGATTGTGATAGTGATTGTGATAGTGATTGTGATAGTGATTGTGATAGTGATTGTGATAGTGATTGTGATAGTGATTGTGATAGTGATTGTGATAGTGATTGTGATAGTGATTGTGATAGTGATTGTGATAGTGATTGTGATAGTGATTGTGATAGTGATTGTGATAGTGATTGTGATAGTGATTGTGATAGTGATTGTGATAGTGATTGTGATAGTGATTGTGATAGTGATTGTGATAGTGATTGTGATAGTGATTGTGATAGTGATTGTGATAGTGATTGTGATAGTGATTGTGATAGTGATTGTGATAGTGATTGTGATAGTGATTGTGATAGTGATTGTGATAGTGATTGTGATAGTGATTGTGATAGTGATTGTGATAGTGATTGTGATAGTGATTGTGATAGTGATTGTGATAGTGATTGTGATAGTGATTGTGATAGTGATTGTGATAGTGATTGTGATAGTGATTGTGATAGTGATTGTGATAGTGATTGTGATAGTGATTGTGATAGTGATTGTGATAGTGATTGTGATAGTGATTGTGATAGTGATTGTGATAGTGATTGTGATAGTGATTGTGATAGTGATTGTGATAGTGATTGTGATAGTGATTGTGATAGTGATTGTGATAGTGATTGTGATAGTGATTGTGATAGTGATTGTGATAGTGATTGTGATAGTGATTGTGATAGTGATTGTGATAGTGATTGTGATAGTGATTGTGATGGTGATTGTGATAGTGATTGTGATAGTGATTGTGATAGTGATTGTGATAGTGATTGTGATAGTGATTGTGATAGTGATTGTGATAGTGATTGTGATAGTGATTGTGATAGTGATTGTGATAGTGATTGTGATAGTGATTGTGATTGTGATTGTGATAGTGATTGTGATTGTGATAGTGATTGTGATAGTGATTGTGATAGTGATTGTGATAGTGATTGTGATAGTGATTGTGATAGTGATTGTGATAGTGATTGTGATAGTGATTGTGATAGTGATTGTGATAGTGATTGTGATAGTGATTGTGATAGTGATTGTGATAGTGATTGTGATAGTGATTGTGATAGTGATTGTGATAGTGATTGTGATAGTGATTGTGATAGTGATTGTGATAGTGATTGTGATTGTGATTGTGATAGTGATAGTGATTGTGATAGTGATTGTGATAGTGATTGTGATAGTGATTGTGATAGTGATTGTGATAGTGATTGTGATAGTGATTGTGATAGTGATTGTGATAGTGATTGTGATAGTGATTGTGATAGTGATTGTGATAGTGATTGTGATAGTGATTGTGATAGTGATTGTGATAGTGATTGTGATAGTGATTGTGATAGTGATTGTGATAGTGATTGTGATAGTGATTGTGATAGTGATTGTGATAGTGATTGTGATAGTGATTGTGATAGTGATTGTGATAGTGATTGTGATAGTGATTGTGATAGTGATTGTGATAGTGATTGTGATAGTGATTGTGATAGTGATTGTGATAGTGATTGTGATAGTGATTGTGATAGTGATTGTGATAGTGATTGTGATAGTGATTGTGATAGTGATTGTGATAGTGATTGTGATAGTGATTGTGATAGTGATTGTGATAGTGATTGTGATAGTGATTGTGATAGTGATTGTGATAGTGATTGTGATAGTGATTGTGATAGTGATTGTGATAGTGATTGTGATAGTGATTGTGATAGTGATTGTGATAGTGATTGTGATAGTGATTGTGATAGTGATTGTGATAGTGATTGTGATAGTGATTGTGATAGTGATTGTGATAGTGATTGTGATAGTGATTGTGATAGTGATTGTGATAGTGATTGTGATAGTGATTGTGATAGTGATTGTGATAGTGATTGTGATAGTGATTGTGATAGTGATTGTGATAGTGATTGTGATAGTGATTGTGATAGTGATTGTGATAGTGATTGTGATAGTGATTGTGATAGTGATTGTGATAGTGATTGTGATAGTGATTGTGATAGTGATTGTGATAGTGATTGTGATAGTGATTGTGATAGTGATTGTGATAGTGATTGTGATAGTGATTGTGATAGTGATTGTGATAGTGATTGTGATAGTGATTGTGATAGTGATTGTGATAGTGATTGTGATAGTGATTGTGATAGTGATTGTGATAGTGATTGTGATAGTGATTGTGATAGTGATTGTGATAGTGATTGTGATAGTGATTGTGATAGTGATTGTGATAGTGATTGTGATAGTGATTGTGATAGTGATTGTGATAGTGATTGTGATAGTGATTGTGATAGTGATTGTGATAGTGATTGTGATAGTGAATGTGATAGTGATTGTGATAGTGATAGTGATAGTGATTGTGATAGTGATAGTGATTGTGATAGTGATTGTGATAGTGATTGTGATGATTATGAAATTTGGCACATAGACAGTTTATAACTTGGCTTAACATGTAGGATACTATTTACCCCTTTAGTATGATCCAGTGGGACAGTTAACGAAATTCACGCGGGCGAAGCCGCGGGCAACAGCTAGTCTAATATAAAGCAGTTTGCTGTAATTTAGCATCATGTAAATTCACCCATAGTGATCATGTGGGCTAGATAAGTGCTATTATAAGATTAATATGCTATGATTAATGTGCTATTATAAGATATCATTGTTAATTGAAGTCTCAGAATAACTGATTGCATTAAAGAAGTTCACATGTTTTTTTTTAAATGCAAGCAATTTTATGGTACGTTTGTGGGCTTCAAATATAACTACTTTCAGGTCCACAAAAATGCTATATTGTAGCTGACAGTACCTACTATTCATTGATATTTATTATGCCGATTAACACAGACCTGGACACCTATATTAACGCTCGCGACATTACAATGATATTTTCGTGGTTGTAACTATAGTCAGTAAACAGGCGAAAGCGTAATTTTTCGTAACTTTCGTTTTTTTTTGCAGTTCGAGTGAACTAATAATTCGTAATAAATGCTAAAGTTACCGATATGTGACATCCAATAATGCAGTTTTGTGCTACTTGAGCTTATTGCCTAACTGCCACGCAGCAGCATATGCCACCGGTTGCTGGCTTTTGTGGCGATGTAATCGGTGTGTTTAGTTAGCCCAGTTCAGCTGTTTGTTCAAATAGATGCCCAGGTATTTGGATTTAGTCGATAGGCTTAGGATGGTCTCTAAGAAGCGTGGTTATTGTAGGGTTGCCCACTTTATTTTCTTTGTGAAAAGGACGAGTTCGGTTTTGGGGGGTTCACTGCTAATTTATATTCCTTGCACCAGTCCTCTACTATCTTCAGGGGTTGACGCATAAGGTTGCATAGTGTGTTTCCATGTGTGCCGTTTATTATTATGGTTATATCATCAGCATAGCCCACCGTGAAGTGGCCTCTGCCATTTAAACGCTTGATAAGGCTGTCTACCATGAGGTTCCATAGGAGTAGCGTGCGTTGCGACGCCGGAGCGGTACCCCAGCACTGCTCATGCAGTTATTTATGTGGCAGGCAGAAAACACGGCGTGCGGCCGGCGTCGCAGCGCCGCTGCAGCGCCGTAGCAACACCGCGGCGTCGCCCACTAATCAATGTTGCGAAATTATACCGTGCCGGCGCCGCAACGCACCCTGTGCACAGGCTCTTACAGTAATCGCAAATTATGTGTAACATCTTACATCTCACCTTGTTAAGAAAGCCTGCAATTCTGAAAACAAAATGATTCAGGTAGGTATTATTTGTATTGATTTTTCGTAACGACGCTAAGAATAATATTTTTTTTTATGTGAATTGTATTTTAGTGACTACTACCTGATGCCCGTGGCTCGCCCGCGTGGATGTCGGTTATCGCGACCAAAAGTGAAGCTTCCAGACGGCTTTTTTTTCCGATATCTCCAACAAATATCATTATATTTTAAATGGCTAGTTGGTTAGTCTCAAAAGATTGGTTTAGGTCTAGAACTAATATGCCAGTCAGAATTAAGAAAATCAGATAACCCGTTTAGAAGATATGAGCAAAAAACCTCTCGGGAAATTGTTTAGTACCATCTGATGGCCAACTCTACAACCACGCGCGCTCATTGGTTAAATCAAATAGAGCGGGCTTCCCCCCTCGTCCCTTTTCACGAAAGCACTCCCACATCACACATCGCACATCAAAAACATAGGAAAAAATCTAACAGGACCTGCTAGGTTTTTTCCAATGTTTACATAAGTAGGTACCTAGTACCTGTTAAACAGGTAGTAACGTAACAATTGTAAAAGGCATGGACGTAGTAAGTACTATTACTTTTAGGGGTTTCTATTCATAAACTCTGATCTAAGATGAAAATAAAAATTGTATTATTGAGCCATGCCAGGACACATGAATACTTTTACTTTACTTTAGGCAGTGTTTATGAATAACATTATATTTTTTTTGCGGAGTCCTCTATTGCTAAAGATCAGCAGAAGCGAGTGGTCCTAAAGGGTAGGAATTCAAGACGTCTAGTACTAGTATTCAAAAAAGTTCTCCAGTGTTGCGAGAGATGGCGCTGATTTCAATTCAAATTCAAAGGCCGGGAACCGCTTGTGTTTTCACTTGTTTGTAAACTAATTATTTTCAGTGTATATTATAGATTGTATTTATATATTGTTATATATCTGTTTTTATTTTATTTAATTTTAATCTATAAAAATGTCATCAAACTATTTATCTAAAAAAAAAAAAACTTATATTTTGTTTATTTAATGATTGTTAAAATGCATGTTGTTGAATTATTATTGTTTGATTGTTTAATTATTACGAATGAAGTTATTAGTTTTTAAGAACAAAATGAATATTATAATTAAGATTTATATTACGTAAGTAATGAATTTTAAAATGTATTTTTTTTGGGAAATAAAAGGCTTAAATAAATATAAAAATACATCTGTAAAATAGATTGTTTGCCATTTAAAAATAAATAAAAGACAGACTAATTTTACATCATCTTAGGCAGATGATGTAAAATTAGTCTTTTTTTTTTTTTTTTTATTGCCTTTACCCTGAACTTCGAAAATACTTTGTAAAGTTTTGAAAATTTGACCTCTGCAGTTGTCATGTAGATCCTTGATACACCTTATTAAAATTAACATGCATAAAGAGCAGGAAAATATTGAGCCATTTTTTTTTTCTTTTAGAACCTCATTTAGTTAAATTGTTACAAGATGTACTTACTATCCCACAATTTGTCAAACTTGTAACAAGGTCGTGGCTAACTAACAATAGTCTTACTGGTCGATCTTCAAGGTGAAGCCGCACTTGACCAGGCCGGGCCTTGGATGGGTGATCATCTATTACATACGAGTTTTCTCCGTGTCTCTGTCTCGGCAAGCACATTAAACCTGTCAGTTGTAGATCTTTGACAGTCTTTACAGTTCAGAGATCAGACAGAGATTAGTGGTCACATCCGAAGTCTTGACAGCCATTCTTGCCAGGGGGGATCGTTCCGTACTACCCTGTACTAACTGAGTTGTGGAGGTCAGATAGGCCGTCGCTCTATATAAATAGCCTACCTACTGGTATTGAGCTGCATCCAGTTAGACTGGAAGCCGAACCAAACGAAGTTGGAAAAAGGCTAGGCAGGTAATGATTTATTTATTTATTGACACACCAACGACTTATTCACTAAATCATTATTTACATTTAAATATATTCAATTTTAACAACTTTGCGGTGAATTCGTCACGTATAGGTGTGCACAGCACTTGTATAATCAATAATAAAAATTGAAATGGAAATATAATTATATGATACTAACAAAAATAAAATTTACAAGGTTTACATTGAATTTAAAATGTCAAGTTAAATAAAATTAAATTACAGTATAATTCAAAAATTCAAAAAAAAAAAAACATCAATTAAATTGGATTATAAAAACAATAAATTAAAACTATTAAAATCACAAATAAATAAGCACATAATTATTATATTCAATAAAATTAAAAGAATAGATTGAAAATGATGACGTAGGTACGATGTAGGATCTATAGTACTTAAGTTTTATTAAAAAATACTATTACGTCTACCTACCTACCTACAAGGTTACCGTAATAGTGTTTTTAGCCGACTTCAAAAAAGGAGGTTTCTCAATTCGACCGTAAATGGGATATATGTATATTTCGTATGTTGTGTGTTCGCGGATAACTTCGTCGTTTATGAACCCATTTTGATGATTCTTTTTTTGATTTGAAAGAGTATGCTCCTAGAATGGTTCCATTTAAATTTGGTAAAGATTTGACGCTGATCTTCGGAGATATACAATGGAACTCTTCAAAAATAGACACAAATCTGCCGTGATTGCAATTGATCTGCAATCGCTTGGATGTTTATTGTTTGTACAACATCATGAAGTAACATCACGCCTGTATGCTCTGAGGGGGTACGCAGATGTGTACAATACACCCAGATTCCGGTTAGGTATATTAGGTTCAATTTATTGTGGATAAGCCTATTAGCATGACATGGATTTGCAGACAGGGAACGACAGAGTTTGCCCTAAGTATTGTTCTGCGGAGTGGAGGATGTCATGGAGTTATAGGAGTAGTTAGCTCCGTACCTACCTTTATTTAAAAATACAAGTCATATTAAGATAAATGCGTTTTCAAGTTTAAATCAATCATTGTTCGAAAAACCATTAGGATTCCTGTCACCTTTTCTGCTAATTCTGAAACTTTCAGAGTATTGAAGTAGAAACTAGTTAGTCATATTAGAAACATTCCTCGTCTGTTCTAGTATTTGGCTCGTTTGATGGTAATCAATCTTTATTTTAGTTCGAAGAAACTTTACAGTCGGTAACAATACTTGGAAAACTTTTGCTCATTTTCGTTCTCGTTTTGGTCAGAAGTATTTGTCATTGTTAAATTTGCTGCTCTTACGGCTTCATACAGTTTGCTGACGTTAATTATCGAACATTTCTAACGTAGATAATAATAATACCTGACTTCCACAAATATACTGGCCTGCAAAAATAAGTATCACACTTTTAAAATAACTTTTTAAGTACACAAGATATACTTTCGAAACAAAAAGGACTCGAAAAATAGTTTAATTTTGTCTATAGTTTCAAAGAAAGCTGGTAAAAATTGTTTTATAACGTTTTTTCATTTTAATTAAATCTATAACTTCTATAGCTTAGGAAAAATTTAAAATTTAAAAGTGTAGTACTTATTTTTGCAGGTTAGTGTATTATGACTGCCTTGTTGGCTTAGTGGTTAGTATACGCGCAACTGCTGAGCATAAAGTCCTGTGTTCGATTCCCAGGTCAGGTAAAGTGTTATTGGGTTTTTCCATCAGGAATTTCTTAGTAGTAGCCACGGAGTTCGGGTTTGTGCTCGGTTGATGGGAATAGGCTCGCTTATTACATGGGATGGAAACTTAAATGTACTGTAGTGTTAGGTAGCTAAAAAAAGGTATCATGCAGGAATTGTGTATGTTGGTTTAACAAAGTTTCCCCTTTTAGTAAGAGTGCAATCCTTCCTCCTCTAACCAAGAAAACCCAGGGAAAGGCTATCTGCGTAAAATAATACAAAAGATGTTATGAGTTCTATACTCTATACGTAGAAGAGTTCTAAACATTATTTGTGAAAGAGATCTAAACTCTATTTATGTAAGAGTTCATAACTCTATTTTATTAACTGCTGTACCTATCCCTATCAAGCTGATTTTAAACCATTTTCGTAGACAACTAATTTATTTTTTGGTTTAAATGTTCTAACACAATCTTCATTCATTATTCTATGGTTATTAAGTTTCGCCTCGAAGCTAATATAAAAAAAAACAATAGCTCCGACGATGATACTGATACATTGCTGGGCAAAGCCCTCTGACCATGACTTCCAGTTGATTCTATCCAGGGCTGATGTGGACCACTGGTCGTTGGTTTTGTCCAGCTCGTCCCGCCATCTTCTGCTCCGACGTATTTGACAAAGAAGTGGTTGCAAGCATTACTGCTGAGGTCCTCCATTCGGTTGGGCACAGTTTTATTGGGGTTTTCAATTGGGAATTTCACAGTAGCAGCCACGTCTGGGTCTGTGTCCAGTTGATGGGTCGCCCCCTATTACATGGGACTGTCAATATTACTGGCCTAATTTGGTTATTATATAAGGTACGTCTCTATCAGTCTATATCCTTCGTGGATACAGGCCTGTTGTTACGTTATGTAAATAGTATTACATACCTGTTAGTATTGTTTATCCATAGAATATTTCAATTCTTCTAACCTAATAGACTGATCAAAATACAACCAAAGAGTTTTTAGAAACTATAATAGACATGAAATGTCTTGCATGAAATGGCTATCAGAAGAAATGTCTTAGATTTCACTCAGAGAGTGGAGGCTTGTATGCCAGCAGTGAGGACAGAAACAGATTTCACACAAGTTCTGCAAAACTTGTCAAAAAGTTGGAACTCTGACCCCCAATATCTCCGTAACTAGAAGGTTCCCAGGTCCATACCTGGAAGGTTTCCAGGTATGGTGTAGATAAAAAAAATGGTCGCAATGACGGGGTGGACAAGTGTCTTTCAGCTTCGTAAAGTGGTTTTTTACACTTTTTATAGTCGACGGTGATGGTTTGTTTTTTTAAATTTCGGTATGTTGCGTCTTTACGGCGTAAATAGTATAATAGCCAGAGCGTAGTTTAAATCGATAAAGTGCAGAATGTATCTGAGTGCCAACTGTCTGGGATACTCACATACTCCACTTACAGCCCGTGTTTAATGTTGTATAATAGAACGATTGTAGGATATCATAAAGGCTTATCTTTGGCAGGTTAATACAGTACTTTGTTTAGTATATTTTTAGATAGCATTTTGAAACAAAACATTGAGCTAGGCAAAGACAAACATTTTCAGCATAGATTTTGTCAAGTGGAGTTATGTGAAAAACACAAAGAGTAAATATAGATAATCACTTAGAGGGTATAAAATACGGGGTGATGAAAGTAGAACGGAGGAGTAGGAAAAACCATAATTTCAACTTCCCTCCATATCAGCAGGAGACAGAATGAAACAAGGCCAATAAGCACAAAGGGACGTTTACAACTGGGATTGGGGGCTTCACCATCATCTGCCTAGCCTTTTCCCAACTATGTTGGGGTCGGCTTCCAGTCTAACCGGACGCAACGGAATACCCGAGAAAAATATCGAACAATAACCCATTTGCAATGTTGCCAAGGTTAAACATCCACAGACCAACGTAGGCAACATTGCAAATGACTATTATTCGATACTTTTCTATTATTTCCTTTATTCATTATCTCACATATTTTTAACATTTTTAAATATTTCTATATAAAACACTATAAAAAATATATAAAAATATAAAAAATAGTACCAGCGCTGGGAGCAAGGTCCGAGCTGCCGGTGGTCAGGGCTCTTGAGAGAGGAACCTCCTAACAATACGTGCCGTGTCCAGAAGTACTGCTTTCTGAATCAGAATGTATTATTACAAATTTTCTATTATTATTATTATGGCTACCAATTACATACCGAGTGTAATGCTTGGTTGACGGCTTCGCGAAGGGTCCGTTTACACTTTTTAGATTCATATAAAAAACTAAATTTATTTGAGTGGCTTTACATCTTAGTTTGACCCGCCGCCGCGCCTTTAAGTAGCACGCGTAGTTCAGTGCCTAGCACGAATGTATAGCTGGGTGTAATGTAATTCGTCGCTTAATTTTAAGCCGATTCAATTCAAAGGAAGAAGACAGATGGGTGTGTAGCTCGGGGCATAGCTTGGCGCATAACTCGACGTGCGGCTGCGTAGCGTAGCACTGTGCGTAGCTCGATGTGTAGCTACGTCGTGTAGCAAAGTTTGTAGCTCGATGTGTATCTACGTCGCGTAGCTGGATGTGTAGCTACGTCGCGTAGCACTGTGCGTAGCTGGATGTGTAACTACGTCGCGTAGCACAGTGCGTAGCTCGAAGCTGGGTCGCGGAGCAGGGCGCGTAGAATTCAAGAACGCTTTACTGTGTAGGTCTCATATTTTTATTCTTAGATTTTCTTGTCGAGTTCTTGTAAAGATTTATGACTATTTTGGTAGTTACCGGTTTATGGCCTGTTTTGTAATAGTAGTTATAGGGATTTTCCATTTGGAATTCCGCAGTAACAGCCACGGAGTCTGGATTGTGACCAGTTGTTGGTAATAGGCTCGCCCTCTATTACAGGAGACTCAAACATAACTGGCGAAATGTGGGGGGGGTACTGTATTAGGTACACCTCTGCCTAACCTAATTTACCGGCGTGATGTTATGCAGTAGGCACATTTATAATTGTTTTTCATGTCCACACAAGTAGAACGAAATAACTCATTCCTGTGCCCTTCAGTTTACCAAGATTGATGGTCCTTTTTTGCCAAATTGCCAAATTATTTTGGCACATGTCCAACATCTAATGTAAGATCTTACTACCAAACTTAGCTTGATTTTTATTGTGTATCCAGGGTTTGAACCCATATAAATGAAGTAAAATTACTCTCTTGTAGTCATTAATGTATTCTTATAAAAATTGTATAGTAATAATTGTGTATTATGTATATTAATATAATTAAATTATTTTCAGATGTACACCTACCACTGCTTGTCTCTGCATCACCCAAAGGTTGACTGGTAGAAAATGCCTACGGCATTAAGTCCGCCTTTGTACTTTGTGCTTGAAGTGTTAAATAATAAATAAATAAATAATATATTAAGGATTGTAGTAAGGGGAAAAATAAATAAACAACACCAGATGAATTTCGGATAGTTTTTATTGCAGGTCGAAAAGGCATTGGGGAAACATTAAAGCAACCATACATCGAACCTGCGACCTTACGGCGGCCGCTATTTACTTTAAACCTTTACATTTCTTACTTACACTCCGTACCGTATGCAATTCATTTTTACTGAACTACGTTTTGAGATTATTATTAATTTGGATATAATCAAAATAAAACAAAGTTTCAACTAAAAGTATCACGAAGGGTCGAAGAATAAGTCGAAAGTTTAAGAAGCTGAATTTTTTGTGCCATTGTTGTATAAATAGATGTTGCAAAATAAAAGACTGTCGTACCCCCCAGTAATGCAACGTAACTAAAACACGGGTTGTATATCATGTTGACCTCTCCAGTTGCAGGATTATTATATCTTGACTAAAAAGAGAGGTCAATATGTTATGCTCCCCACGTGTTAACGCCACCGATTCAGCGGGAACACAGTCAAAATAATTGAAATATTTAACAGAGATAAGTCGCACAACTTCGGCTAAGTTGTGGCAAATCTTTCTAAAAAACATTTTAAACTTAACGTAACTACACTTTTAACATGTAATATATTCGCCTTTGATTTATCTATTTATGTCTACTACTATAACTATGACAAAGGCTTTGTAGAGTGTCCGCACTGGGGCCGACGCACGTGCACCTGCTGTGATCACCTAATGAGAAATTATAATTTTAAAGGACCAATCGAGGCCAAATCAAAAGCTTGGTGATGCGATCGCATTAACGCGCGCGTCGGATACTATTTGCCCAATGCAAAGGCACCCTATGACACTAAAACTAGCATAACAACAATCGTTTTAGGCAGTGTGGCGCTGGTTGCAACACTCTATATCAACAAGGCACTTCAAGAGACAACATTGAGGGAGCTTCCGATCACGCCGAAGCGGCCATATTGTGGTTGACATTCTCAAACTGTTATAAGGAACCTACCCTCAATAGAAGAAAACGAAGGCAACAGCACAGATAACTAATTGCAAACATAATAGCCAGTAAATAGTAGAGAATTTAGATAGACTTGTGATACTTTCAGTAGAATTCTGCGTAACATTATGATCTTTGTATGTTACGTGATGGCTGACAAGTCAACGGCCCACCTGTTGTTAAGTGAGTACCGCTGCCTAAGAGCATCTGGCACGCCAGAAGCATCACAGACGCGCTGCCATCCAAAAGACAGAGTTGACATGTCTTAAGTGCCTGTAATGTCACCGGCTACCATACCAGAGAACATATAGGTATGGCGGTAGTACTTCCCCGGCCGAGGTTTTCCACAAAAACCTCTACTACCTACATACACATAATTATGAATTGGTTATATTATACAATACATATTTGAAAAGTTCCAATCACTGTAAAACAATATTCGACCTTTTTCTAAAGTACAGATGGTATTTTTCTATGTAATAGAATTGCATACGGTACCGTTTCTACACTCGTATAATAATAGTTACAATAGTCTTTAAACAGTAGGTATACATATTTGAATACTAATGTTTCTATTATTCTAGTTATATGTCCGATATGCTGAGATTATGTGAAATATTTAACGATATTATATTTTTTTAATTTACCTCGGCTATTAAATACTGTACAGTACAAGCCACTTCAACGAGTAGTTTAATTTCGTTTAGAGTATTAATTGTGAATTGAAGTTATCGTTTAAAGGTACAAGTAGTTGAAGGGTATAATATATAATCATCACAAATTACAATACATTGAAATAATTTGATATAGTTACATAATTAAAAAAAAACTAAATATATTATGATTAAAAAAATCACAAATAAAAATCAATTAACTTCATTACATAAATAATTATTTTAAGTCATATAAAAACCGGCTAGTGAGTTATTTTTTATTTTAGCCTTAAACGCTAAATGATAATATAAGTATTATTATGTTAATTTCAATGGGAAGTTTATATATTCATTTGTTATTGATTTAATAGGAAATAGTTTTTCCATGTGATACGATCTAACTCTATACCGTGTTCAAGTTTTGTGTGTTTCGTGCAATTGAGTAATCTGTGAGTAGATATTTAATTACATACTAGAATTAATACACACAGTATATAGACCACAGAGTGATGCCGAAGAAAATCTTAAAATAAACTTATAATTTTATCATGGATGCATCCATAACGTCTTGACGTTATCATATTCATAGGTTTCTTGCAAATTAATATTTCGTCTCCATGTGTGTGTACGTGTTTGGGGTCAACATGTCGTACGCTACAATTGATTTACTTAAATCTTTAATTTATCATCCCTGGTTTTTATTAAACTACTGAATGTTACTTAATTTACTTTTGTGTTGTGTTATGTTTTTAGTTTTAATGACTTCTGAGTTGAGCATATATGTTAATAATTATCATTCCTAACATGTAACAAATAAGGTTTTAATTTGTTTAAATTAAGTCCTTCTCACACGTTCACTGCGAAAGGTACCAAGCTGTTAATTTAACGTATGTAATAAACCGGTAGATATATACGTTTAAAATCTACTGGTTCAGTGCCTCACCTCCCGGTAGTTGAATCGTGTAAAACAGACCAAAATTTCAAAATCTCTCCTCTCATCTAACATTATATTCTTACATAACGTCTATGTCAATTTTATATAAATATTACTCTTATTTTCCACAATGTATATGCCCAGTTTGGCATCTGATAATATAGGCGTTCAAGCCGCTGTAAACACAAACTAAGTACACAATGCACAGGGACACAAATCAGAATCCCCAACAATGATAAATGAAACATTGATGAAGATAATGAAGACAATGAGTAAGTGTAATTCATATAATCCCAGCAGACGAACGCTTCTATCAATTCAGTTCGCTAAGGAAAAAGCAACAGTTAACATTGTATTCGATATAGTGTAGGAAGTAATTTTGTAGGTATCACAAACAACTATATAAGTTTGTTGTAAAGTAACAGCCAACATTATATTCTGTGCATTAGATACAGTGACGATATTAATCTAACAGAGTGCTACAGACCTCTCATTTTTTTTGTATTTTTTAAATATATTTTTTTATTTCATGAAACGTCAATCAACCCGTAAAAACACAATTCTTATTTCGCAACGACCTAACCCTGGAACTTACAAATCTTTCTCGAACGAGGCAGAAGAGGCGCAATCGAAAATGACATGATTTCTGATAAACCTTCATTGTTTTTACGGGTTTTTAATAGAATGTATGACTAACAATAATATAGAATAGTGATATATTTATTAAAGTAACACAACACATGAATCACATCGTTAAACAGACAGCTAACAACTACTCGGTTAACATTTAACTACGAACGTCAATTAATCGTTTAAATTGAATAAGTAAAACTATTGTTAACATAATTATGTTAAACATCTACGTGGTACATTCAGATGTAATAAGTAACGACTATAATTATATTGGTAATAATAATTATTCGAATGTCCTACAGCCAAAATCTTTCATTTAGCGGTGACCGGACGCCCTAGCGTCTGCGCAAACAAGTAATTATATACTTTTAACCACTTCCATATAATATCAACCCTAGAAAGGAACATGTAGTTGTCAAGTTGTAGAATCAAGCAGAAATTATTTGGCTTAAGAAACATGAAATGACTGAAGTGCGTTACAAAGTTAATAATAATAATATCAAAGGTGAAGGATCGACACGATAAGACAACTGATGTAAAATATAACAATAGTTATCTTTATTAGGTTTAATAAACTATTCGAAAACCAACTATTTAATATAACTGAATATTACCTACTTAAAATTGTATAAAATAACGTGATTTATCTATGTTTATTAGGTTATAACTTATTCCGAGGCCGCCTCGACTTCCTAAATTTAGATGTTTAAACGAAATAGTGCCTCAGCTTGTTTGTGTGCACACCGAGTAAAGTAGAGTATTGTCTCATCACGCCGGCATAGTGTGAGGATGGGTTGCGCTCCACACCCGCCGCTGCAGGTGGTGTGCCGCGGACGACGATGTTGTGGCCTCGCGCCGAGGCCCAGGGTGTCGCAGGGGGGTTAACGAAAGAGAAGCTAGTAACACCCTGTATCTTCCTAATCCTACCGACCGCCGCTGGACCCACGAACGCCGCGCCGCCGCGTGCGCCGGTCCAGCCGCGGAGCTTAGTTACATCGCTACACTCGCGTGTTGACCGCGCCGAGGGAGCCGCGCTGACTCAATGCGAGCCATTATGGATAGTACAATTGATAGCCTCTTACAAAACTGTTGCTCCGCTGCTAGCGCCCCCTCGCGGCTAGGTCTCAAGCCGCGTCAGACAGGTCAACACGGCGCGTCACTCTAACATACGCCTCTAACATACCCTCTATTCGCAGGTACTAGAACGTGCTCTTGTACTTATTAACTAGTAATAAGTATTTTTAGCTATATACAGTACAATCTACATGTCCCGACCGTTCCTCTACGCATAACGGATCACCGACAATTTCATAATTTTGATTACCCAATTTTCCTCTATAAATTCTTATAAACTATTCAAAATTGTACATTCAGATATTTCTACTAACATCAATAAACACTGGCTATTATAACATCTTGTCAGATCGATAATTTACTAGATAAATAAACATTTAGATCCTATTAAATATTTGACATTTTACTAAATTTGATTTCGTTGGGATACATCGCGAAGGGGTAACATTTAGCGACACCAATTGAAAACGAATATAGTGTGAATACACACATAGAAACATGCATCAATTAATTTGTAGATAGGATAATATAAGTATAATACTGCGTTAATATATGCTCGCTATTGCGAGTGTAGATCGCTAAAAACTGAGAGCAGAGAAACGGTCTAATGTAGACGATCGAGCTCGATGGCTGCTCGGCCGCCATCGAAAAGGGGATGTCGGCCGGTGCCGGTACGAGCTAGGCCTTAAGCGTTGGACTCCTTCAGGTCGGTGAGGCGCGCCAGCTGCGCGGGCTCCAGCTCGTCAGGGATGCTGGCGCGGCCACCGCGTGGGGCCGCGGGCGGCGACTGCGGCGCGGTGGGGGGGCCCGACGCCACGGACTCGCCTTCCGACGCCGTGGAGCTGGACTGCGGGTGCGGAGCCGAGTCCGCCGGGCCGTCGTCCGAGTCCCGCAGGCACACCGCCGTCTGCTCTGACAGCGAGGACTCGTCGTCGTCGTTCTCTTCGCGGTCGGGGTCCACGTCGCTATTGGGCTCGCCGTCCACTTCGGACTCTGGTGGAGGGAAGGGCTGTTCGGGCTCCTCCACCATGGGCGTGGCTGCGGTGATGACGATCTGCGCCACCCCCAGCCCGCAGTCCTCTTCGGTCTGCTCAGTCACCACCGCCTGCACCGGCTCCGGAATCTCCTAGTGGGCGGAAAAAACCTTCTTAGTCATCAGTGGTACGCAACAAATATATACGGAAGGGGAAAATAGAAAGTTTCTGATTCGAAAATACTTAACTGAAAGTGAACACAACTCATGCATCGAAGCAGCATGCTATGATGACGTGAGCTACCGAAAAGTAATTTAATTCGAAAATTTGGTAAGTATAAAGGGTGTAAAACACCTCTTAACGAACCCGAAAGGCACTTGTTCTCCTCGTCATTGCGATCATTTTTTTGTTCTACACCATACCTGGGAACCTTCTAATTGCGTAGATATTGGGGGTCAAAGTCCCAACTTTTTTTTTTAAATACAAGTTTTTAATGTAAGATTTTACTTTAAGCACCTCCACGACCCCCTTACTATTAAATCCATCCATTAGCACAATGTTTTGAGTGCGTTACATTGGGTTCTACCACAAAACATGATTTTTCACCCCAAAACAAGAAGTCGTTTCCCAGCAATAATTTTTATGTAAAGTTACTTAGTTTGAAATACAGAATGCTTGGTTGACGGCTTCGTGATGAGGTGGTTTAAACCCTGTAAACCTAGTTACAGTAATAAATAAATAATAGTTTCACTCATAATTCCTGGAAGAGAGAGTTATAAGTGAAGTCACACAATAGCAACAAGCTACGAGTCGTGTTTACAAGCTCCGACAAGCAATATGTAGGATACATAACAGAGAGGGAATAGATTTGTATGATGGGGTCAAACCTCATCCCAGCATTCACCGACCACTTCGTCGACTGAAGCATGAAAAAGAATTCACACTCAGTTATCACTAATACATAAACACATAAATTTTACAAGTAAATACATTAGGATCCTTAAAATATACATAAATTACAAGAAAAGCTACAAGAATATTGACATTCTGGAAGATTTTTCCATATAATGACAATGTTATCTAAGAGACAATACATTTTGAAATGCTATATCTACCTATGTAGGACGTGCCTACCTCCTAGACACAGTTCATGAACAAAAGTACCTAACATATTACCTGTATGTATTAACAAACTATTTTCACAGGTCCAGAAAATGATAAACAATTAAAATATTGCTATTCTTTTCAGAGGTCTTACATATTTTATAACCTATCCAATTTGTAACGAACCATAGGACTGTAGAAGGTAAATTAAATGTTAAGACCTTAGTGGAAAGTCGTCTTTCAACTGTAGGAAACGGTATTTTTTTTGTCATATATTTAAAATAGTCACAAAATAGGGCAATTTGGGTAAAAAATCATGCATGCTGTCACTGCATGTTACTATTTTTTTTCCCTCCACTTCTTTTTCAGAGACGCGAGTAGTAGTCGTATATGGTTCCATAACTCGACTGTATCTCTGACACATTCATTGCTAGAAATTCGAGAAATGTTTTATCATTTTCCGTCAAGGGAACTTTAAAACTGTTTGAGTTGAACCAAACAATTAAATAATTGTTAATCCAATATGGAAAAGGAATATCCTATACTGTGCTTCTATTAAACATATCATTATAGTATAGCATTATTTATAATCTTAAAAAATTCTGAACGAACAATTTTAGTGTTAATATATTTGTCAAGCTTTGTCTAGAATACTGAATGTACTGGGTTTTGAACTGTGCAAGTCTTTCCGGATCGATAGTCGTATTGGCTAATTGTACTAGTGGTAAATTCTACCCATAATTGCCTTATGAATGTATTATTTATAAGACAATTATGGGCTGCTAGAATCACACATATACATTATCATCGATATTAAACTATGTCTATACGTTCCATGTCTATCTCCACAAGCAAAAGTGGTTGACTGCCTTTTGATTTTGAATTCAACTGTTGACTATGTTTATAAGCAAGTTTGATAATTTGAACTTCAAATAAAATCCTAGCCTATTTTATGCCGAAAAGTATTAACACAAAAATAATTTCCTGTTTTTACTTTCCGTCTGAAGGTATACTGTCCCACCGCCGACGAGAAAGTAAAAGAACAAAAGCAGTAAAACAGATTCTCAATTATATTAATAGTCGATCGGTGACTGTTCACAACAACACACAACTCGTTTTTATCTGCAAATCCTACTCGCTTATTTCTCTCTATCGCCGGTGGGACAGTTGCAGGAATCGGGGCCTAAAACCTTGTTATCTCATTTGTAACTTCGAAATGTTTGACGTTATTGCAATTAGGGACTGCAACATTAGCTTCATTTTTGTTCAAGTGCATTTCTTTTGGAAGTAATTAAGCCCTCTAACTACTTCTGACTTGGTAAAACAAACGCTTCTTGTACCTATGGTTTTGAATAAGTGTTTTAATAAATTGCCTATAATTTGATTTAGCTACATGTTCTGAACCACACTTCTACACCATTATTTTTAGGTCGTTCTGGAACCGAAAGCCATTATAAACTCGATCATCGAACTCGGAACGATTGGGACTGTTTTTTTTTTAAATAACAATAAAAAAAAATACCGTATACTTAATATGTCGCGATTAAAAAAATAATAATAACAAAAAAAAAACACGAAAAATTAAATTAAAGTAATTTATTTTTAATGTTGTTATTTAAAAAAAATAGTCCCAATTGTTTTGAGTTCGATCGAGTTAATGGCTTTCGGTTCCAGAACGACCTAAAATTAACCGTGTATAGAACTTATAACTAGACAACTTGAAAAAAAAGAGATAGGAAATCTCTTTCTTTCAATTTGTTATATTATTACAAACCAAATAATAATCGCAGTCCCTGATTGCAAACCAGAACTTTATACCAAAATCCTGGCCGTCATGACTAACTCACCAACGATAGTAACTGACGGGGCGGCGAACTGAGTGCCGTAATGCTGCTGCTGGTTCCTGCTAAGCTCAAGATTAAAGCTGAAGTCAGGCTGGCTATCCATGGAGTCGCCGAGGTCGGGGGGCGGCGGCGGCGGCGGCGCGTCCGGGGGTGCAGCACCTTTTGTATTGTTGTTGTCATTCACGATCACTGGCAGCGTCCGTAAATACGAGTTCATAGTTCAGCCACACAACGGGATCAGTGCAAATTTTGACATGCAACGTCACGTGACGTGACTCATCCAATTTGGGGTTTCTACGTGCAGTCGGACAGAAAGTTGCCTATCAGTCTGATTGAAATTCGTTAGTATGACGTAATACAACAAGGTCTGTTTTTGCTTGCAAATAATATGTTCGATGATGTGGGTGGCATCATGCGTTTCTTGTGTACATTTGGATAAACTGATGCCTAAGTCAAGCTTAGCGAATTTTGTTTTTTTCAAAAAAAATGATAGACACTTTCTTGCCTTACAGTACATATTGAAATCGATTCGTGGGAAATAGCGTATACTGGCGCCATAACAATTAGAAGCGTCCAGTACGAATGTGACGCCGCAATTATGATAGGTAATTTAATGCAATCAAGAAATAATCGCCTTGGGAAAATGTTGTCGTTTTGTACGTTATTCATTTATTATTGAAACGAATCGATAGCAATATGAGGAAAAGTTTTGCAAGTTTTTGGGAACACAAAAGCGTATTTTACTTAATTTTAAGACTTATTGTAATTTATGTTAAATATTAATATCCCTCTTAATACTGTTTTTTTTTTGTTTTGAAGGATGAAACGAAGCAGTGCTTGTATTATATATAATTGCAGCAAAGTATAATATTGTAAGTGTCCGTTTATTTTTTGTACAGTGATGTGCTGTGCTGCACGGGGAAATAACTATATGAGTTTGTGCCTTTATATACTGAAATGTTATCTAATTGATCTGAGAACGTTTAAATTGTTGAAACCATGTAATTACGACACGATAAACATTTCAGTTTTGTAAGGAGGTAAAAGCTTATCATAAACGGTTTACGAAAGATCAAAGTCCTTTCATTTTCCTGAAAATAATTCCAAGTATTTAAACGCCCACTTTTATTTAGTCCCTCTTGTACCTATTTCTTGATTGAGGAGTATGATTATAAGGTGATTGACGTCTGCTTAATCATATTATTATAGAAATTGAAACGTCTCTAAACTGTAAGCAACGATATTATGAATACACTTCTATGTAACTTTATCATCAATTTGATGAAAACTTTTTTATCATTTCGGTACATAGATCAATTTCATGTTATTTCGTTCCTTTTTAAATTTTCTTGGTTTTAAATCCAATGGTTAGGGCAGGAGTGCCTTTGAAATCATTTTGAAATTCAAACGAATCTTTGTTTTAAACATCGATCTATAATCGTCTACTATTATTGATCGAAGGTTATATACTGGTTTTTCGCACGTTTGACATGGTTGAGTTCCACAGTGAACTTGCACTGCTGTTGAAACTGTACCAAAATCACTGTAGCTTCTTAACTTTTTTTAATATAGTAGTCGCGACCTAACCAAATACCTACCTAATAAAATACTCTATTTACTTCGTGCAAAACATGCAGTTTGTGACGATGTGGTGTTTGTCCGAGCAGCTAGCCGTGCTTAAATACATGCCAATTGGGAACCAAACTGTATATTGACCCAATCAGCCAAAGCTACCACTTGTCTATGGTACGTGAATCATTCCATAAAAAATACCGTTTGAAAGGGGACAACTTGAATGAGAGCGACAAATACTGAGCTGGAAATTCTGTTCAGCTACTCTATTTTTAGTGCAGACCTTGAAGATATTATGTTTCCCTCTACCACCTAGCTAGTTTCCCTACTATACATTCTGGCTTCTACACGAAACTGGTCTTTATCTATACACTAATAATAATAAAAAAAAAATGGAATGGAATGGAAAAATTTAGATCTTAGGGGTAATCTTCGGAACTCATTAACATCATTCTTTTGCCATTATCCCAATTTATTTGGGGTACGGCACAGCATATCATATTCTTCCATACTTATCTATTAAGTACTCGTTATCTTGAACCACCGATCCGATTCCGAAAATTCTTTTACTAGTGAGAAGCTACATTATCTGTGCCATAAACAATTAAAAAAAAAAAAAACCTTCCCATGGCATAGATTTCGACTATAACGCGAACGAAGCCGCAAACATAAATCTAACTCTTACATTGAAAAATCAAACCACAAAACGTTGCTGCAACGCCAATTCTTACTACGAAGTACTTCATTTCACATTAAAAATCGTTTACAAAATGAAAAGTAGTATTACTAGACCTGAAGACGACACACCAGCTATATAATTATGCTGGCTGAAATGGAATTAAGTATGCAACGAAATAATTTAAATGCGGGAAATGTAGAGTTTAAATTATACAGTCGTTTGGGGACTAAACAGATGTGTGTGAATTCGCAGTGGCTGTCGTGAATATTTGATCCACTGTTCACATTGGTTTATCATTTCTATTTCTTTCTATTTTTTTTTCTTTTTATTATTATTACACAAAGTTATTATCACAGAAAGTTAGATGATATGTTATTAATCATTTTTACACAATTTTTTTTTTACACAATTAAATTTTTGGACTGTTTTTTTTTACAAAATATCTACACAATGTATATTGTTCTGAAATAAATGACTTATGACTTTTTCGGGTCAGGTTTGGAATAAACCTTTCTTTGGTTTATTCCGAATCTGACCTGAAATCCTAGCCCGGTCGCGGGTTAGGTTAAAAACTTGAAAAAAAAAAGAAAATTGTTCCGAACGTAACCCTATTCCCAACCTGACCCAACGTATCGTTTCTATACTAACTCGAATTGCGATATAGATGGGTTTTCCGTGTATTCCCGTTTTTTTCCGCAGGTATGGAGCGTTCTTCTTAAAGTTATTCTAACAAATTGATAAGTTACCTTAAAAAAAGTACTAGGCTAATATAAATTAAAGAAGATAATTCAATCTATATCGCAATTCGGGTTCGTATAGGAACGATACATCGGGTCAGGTTGGGAATAAGGTAACGTTCGGAACAATTTTCATTTTTTTTTCAAGTCCCTAACCTAACCCGCGACCGGGATATCATTTTGGGTCAGGCTCGGAATAAACCCTTTCTTCTTTGTGTTAGTGCAAGCGTTCTTTTATTTATGTATCGCTGATTAGTGATGTATGTAACGTTACCTAGCATAGCTATGATTTGGAAATCTTCATCTCAAGAAACTGGGTCGAGTTTGTTCTACCTTTAATGCAATGATAAATAAAATAATATGTTCAGTTCCTTTTTCTCGCAATTTCCACAGTCCTACTTGATGTCTTGATGTCAGACTTGATTGAAACAAATGATATGACCTTGACCCTAACCTGTCAAAAAGAAAAAAAGAAAGTTGTCCCCATTCAAGTGGCTATCATACAACGTATGCAAATGTTTCCTTACGGTCCTCCGGAGCCGCAGGCTCAGGCGGTGTGTGCGGTGGCGAGGCGAACACTGGCGGCGCAGCGCTCAGCGGTGGCCACTCTTCGCCACCGCTCAGGGGCTCTCCATTCTAGATAGTTGAAGTTAAGGTTAAACTAAGGAGTCCCGAAAGCCGACAAATAAAGTTAGATATAAATATAAATTGAGCTTTGAAATGCAGAGTTGGTTAGTATCTAGAGTTAGAGGTTCACGGAAAAGGACAAGTCATTCAAGGAAATACAGCAAGTATACGTTAAGAAGAACAACCAAACTAAAGAAAAGGTTAAGTGAAAAGTATTGTTGTTTACGGATGACGTCACTCGTCGTATTGTTAGAAGATATGTTAGAAGTTATGTTAGAAGATATGTTAGAAGATATGTGCAAATTCGTCCACTGGTTAACACTTTACGGTTGCAACATACCTTTCGACGAAACCAGCTGAAGACGTCGAAGTACATACGTACTACGTAAATAGAACTTTAAGTTCACTGGCTCTACGTCCGTTGCGTAGCTGCCACTACATAATACATGAAGCCAAACAAAAAAAAAATTAAACAAGGAAAAAACAGCTGTAAATTATAAACAGTTCAGTTCAGCTCAGTTGTCTTCAAAACAACATTAGTTTATAAGGTTTCGAGGGCGACGGGGTTAAACAATAAACTGAACAAAGGATCTAAGAAAAATAAAAGGAAAAACAAAAATGTGAAAAATTAAAGGTAACGTGTTTGGTATTTGATTGTTTATAATCGTCTGGGTCGGCCCACCTCATCACACTCCTCAACGATCAGCGAGGGGAAGTTGCCGACCACGCCGTTGGCTTCTCCGCGCCACCAGCCATCGTCCACGTCATGAGCGTTGCGGGACACGATACGGATTATCTGCACAAATATTGAAGCCATGAAAAAAATCCAACAATTGCTTTTTTTCATGGATAAAAATGTCGGTTCAGAAAAATTCGGGGAAGTAGCACATCGATTTACAAAAGTGATCTCACCTGTCCTTCCTCGAGGTTCAGCTCATCAGGGCATTCAGCATCATAATCATACAGAGCGAAGCAATGGCCGAGGGTCGGCAAGTCACTCTTCGTCGCCACGATCTTCGAAGTCTCTGGCACGGTGGCGGCGCCGGCGACTTCGGTAGACGGCCACTCAGCCACGAAAGATTCGGCCTGAGGCTGTTCCTCGGCTTTCGGCTCTTCGGGTTTGGCGGCAGGGGCCGAAATCACTGAGATCTGATCGGGAGACTGGACCACGTCGGCGTCTTCGCCCTCTACGGTATAATCAACCGAAGAGAACGAAATTTGGGAGACCAGGCCTGGAGCGCCAGTGCTTGAGCAGGGCTGGTTGGGAAACAAAAGGTAATTTTACTCTCTACCCAAGTATACCAACATAACGTCAAAGCCCCGTAATCTTTGGGAAACAAAATCCAGGAATAACTGCGAATCGCTTCTCATATAAGTCTAATGCTCCTGGAAAATAATAAGCAGCTTTCGTTTCTATTGAATACTTTAAAAATGCGAACACTTGTTGTTTCCCAATAAACTTAGGGCTTAACCGTTAAGTATAGTTTTTATAGACAGAAATTCAAATTAGAAGTATATTCTGCCATAAATACAGAGGACTTAGACAAAGAACCATTCTACCAGCTCCAAGCCATCTTGAAAAAGTATTTCTTTTATTGACGCGACGACATTTAAAGATATATAGTGTGTTTGGCTACTGGTTACCGATACTTTAAGCTAAACCACCTGATACTCTATATATAACTAGGTACTTCAATCGAACTACTAGAGTCCGCGCGCGAGCTCTGAGGAATCGTTGGCTTGTTTAAATCATCGGTGGTTTTATTTCAAGTACATAAAACCCTCATAGAGTGATTTCATAATTTAGTACTCCGCGCGAACTAAATTATGAAATCATTCTATGAGGGTATTATGTAGGTACTTGAAATAAAATCACCGATGATTCAAACAAGCCACCCCCACCGATCCGTCGGAGCTCGCGCGCGGACTATAGGTACAGCCTGCTATGTCAGTTGAGTTTTGATATTTCCGCTTTGTGCTCTGAGTTTCTCGCCTGAAGTTGGATATGCTATTATCATATTTCACAGGAAAGAGCAGTACCTTTACCAAAGCTCTCAATAAACAAACAGTTATCGAATTCATCCGCCGTTGCCAAAATCGGCTGGAAGCATCATATTCTTTAATGCACACAAAAATAAATACTTGGTAATTGTAATCATTTGCATAAATGTACAAAAGCGAGATTAAAGCAGAATTGGAGCCATGTCAATCCAAAAAGACTTAGGATAGTAAGTATACAGTGCGTTTGGTTAATGGTTACCTATACTTTAAGGGCATATTATTTATTCATTTCTATCGCCAAATACACGTTTATAAATACTTCTAACCCAAAACACCGTGAATGGCAGCATCTGGTTTTTTTATTCGTCTGATCAAGGGTATCTTCAGTAAAATGTTAATATCATCGTCCTCTAAGAGACCTTAGAGACGTGCAAATGACCTTATAGCAAGGGTAAACACCGCGGCTATCCAATCACCAAATATTTTTTTTTTAATAACTTGCAAAAGCCGTCTATAAAAAAGAAAAAAGGTTTTTTTTTACAATATTAACCCTTTTTTTTTTTTTTTTTTTTTTTAGGATGGGAAATCATCAAATGACTTCTCCCGCTCTGGGCTGAGCAGGAGGGAGTGTCAGACTTTTACTGACTAAAACCCATCCATGTTCCTTCATCGCCCTTTGTGTTCCGGGGCCACGGTATCTCTTTCGAATAGTCCCGCAGCCCCGGACAATATTAACCCTTGAATATGCATACTGTTTTTATGTTTAATTAGAATAGGCCAGTGGAAATTAACCTTAAAATCGCAAAGCTTGATGTAGTTTTACATTCTTGATATGTTGTATAGATCAGTTAGGGTGATGTGAATCCAAATTTACAACTTCGAAAAATTTGTGCCCGCTGCGCACCACGCGAAACTGCGAAAAAAAAAACTGCGAAATTCTGGGACCTTTTTCACTTTTTGCACTTATCTTTTTGCCGTCTTACTCGTTAATTTGGTGCCTTATCTACCTTCCCAAACAACGAACGGAGTACCTGCGACTTTGTAGTCTATAAGCTGGGACAGGGATATGTTCGAATGGCCATAACTCTTAAAATAATGGGTGTAGAGTCAATATTTTAATTTAATTTTGTAGGTTAACTAAAATACTTATTAATTCAAAAATGTTAACATTTCGTTGAAGATACCCTAGATCAGCCGAATAATAAAACAAGATGGCTGTCTTCACGGTGTTTTGGGTTAGAAGTGTTTATAAACGTGCATACGTCGATAGAAATGAGTAAATAATATGCTCTTAAAGTATCGGTAACCATTAACCAAACACACTGTATACTTATTATCCTAAGTCTTTTTGGTTTGACATGGTTCCAATTCTGCTTTAATCTCGCTTTTGTACATTTAAGCAAATGATTACAATTACCAAGTATATTTTTTTTTTGTGTGCATTAAAGAATATGATGCTTCCAGCCGATTCGATAACTGTTTGTTTGTTGAGAGCTTTGGTGTAGGTACTGCTCTTTCCTGTGAAATGTGATAATAGCATATCCAACTTCAGGCGAGAGACTCCGAGCACAAAGCGGAAATGTCAAAACTCAGCTGACATAGTAGGCTGTACCTAGTAGTTCGATTGATATAAGTACCTAGTTATATGTAGAGTAGCAGGTGGTTTAGCTTCAGGGTCAAGGTCATCATCGGTAATGATTGAGATTGACACATGAAAGCAACCGAAAAGCCAATGTTAATCCTCAAAGTTCAAAGTCGTTGAGAAATACGAAAAATATAGAAAGTTCATGTTACTCGTCTAAATCCTCTGCAGGCGGCAGAAAAGTTCCAATGTGGGCTAATTGTAATTACCAAAGTACTCGTATAGAAGCAGTCAGCCAACAAAGATTTCTTGTTGTCAAAACAAAACTAATATTTCAGCGAAAGTTCACTTGTCATTTCATCGAATGTGTTTGGGTTTAGTCGTAGTTTTTGGGTTAATTAAAAAGTTTCGTTGAAAGTTTCGTATATAGTTAGTGTTGCAGTTGCACACATGGAAGAGGTGTCGTTAATAATATCGATTTTCTCTACCGATCGATAAATAATTCATCGAAAGGCAGGTTCGCAATGGAATTATTTAGATATAGAATCGAGTCAAAGCTACCTTAGCGTTCTTATTCATTAGCTAAGTAGTCGTGTGACGTGTGAGAGATGTGTGACATATAGAAATACGAGGTTTGTTGTTTATATCACTCTCTCATCTGTTTTTATACAGCATCGCGGGCATAACTCGTTAACTAAGATTTCCTAATGGACGACGTGTTTTTTGTTTTTCTCATTTTTTTGTTTAGCACGAGTTTTTTTAACTCTCTTATAATAATACATATATACACACCCGTCTTTTTGCCCGTGGGGGTGGGAAGAAACCACAGAACGTATTATTTAATAGTTTTGTTATCTATAGTTTATATTGAGTAGTTTTTTCTTTCAGAGTCATGACATAAGCTTGTTATATTATATTTATATATTATTCGATCGTATTCAACAACTAGTAACACACATTTGTTTTCAAGTCGCCGTTTAAAATATTTCTATTCGTCCACTGTTTGTCGCCCACTTAGTATTTAATAGCCCACATTCAGAACCCCTTTGTTGACACCTTTAATTTGAAAGTATTTTCGCTCGTATACTTCTCTTTTCGTTTTAGTTAATTGGTACGAATATTATAAACTTGTATCAACTTATACATAGCATAGCATTTTTATGCAGACGGACATGCCATCAGAGCCCTAGCGTTTTTCTTAGTTTATACTATTCAATCTTTGCAACATTTTAATTCATATAATCAATAATACTCTAGCTGCAATATTTAAAGCGAACTTTTAAACCTTATTAGTACAAAGTTAATGTGCCTATTCGTATAAGTGACTGTGATCAAGCGTCATCCTGTCTCCCATACTTCTCTATTACTCGTCATCTCAGCATTCTCATCATATCATCCTCCCCATAGTACATCCATCGTTTCTTTAGCCTCCCTCTACTGTTATAGCTATCCACATTAATACTCTAAACTTTCCTCAAGACATCTTCGACACTGCGATGTTTGTCAATCATACGGATAAGAATATTAAAGTTATACTTATAAAGTTAATTTTTGGATGAAACGTGACTGAGCCAAGCTTGAGCCAAGTCTAATAGCGTGTTTACATTGAGTGTTAAACTTAATGCGGTCACCGAATGCGGCGACCGCATTAAGTTTAACCGAATTGATTTATCGAATTGGGCTGTTTACATTAAGTCGATCACCAAATACGGCGACCGTATTCGTTTAAGTTACCGGATTCGGCGACCGCATTCAGCCGAACTATGTACACTCGTGTTAAAAGCATTAGCTTCGATTGAACAATGAGTGGCGCGTTTCGAAAACGGTCTGCGGCCGAATACGACTAACCAAAAACCTGTTTACTGTAGTCGGTGACCGAATCGGTCAAAACGACCTAATGTAATTGAGCCATAAAGCCTAATAGGACTTAAGGTAGCCATACACGCTAGGGTGTACCCGAGTAACCCGACAGGTTAGCCTGTACAGTTACCGTATAGGTATGTTGCAAAACTGTGCAGGTTTGTCCTCTACGCAGCTCAAGCTTACCTAATGGTTGTACCTGTACAGGTAAACTTGTGAGGTCCCTAGCACCCTAGCGTGTGCGGTTACCTTAAGTACTATTAGACTAAATCAGTGCCCTTCACCTCTTTGATCATCCTGTTGTAAGACCTTTTCATTTTCAGTTGTAAGCATATACTTTTATTAACAGAACTAGTAATAGTTTCACCTAATCAGTGCCCTGATAATATTTGTTGTCTACCACTTTCTTGCGTAATAAAGATTATTGACCTATTCGCTTTGTTAGATTTTATTAGTTAGTCGCAGACTGTTCTAGTTATTTTCATTCAGTTCTTACGTTGACCATAATTACCTGTTCCCTGTCTACGTCCAGGTAGTTATGTGGCACGTAGCCTTCTTCTCCGCGGTAGTTCCTCGCACGGAGCCAGCCGTCGCCATCACCTTCTCCCACGACCTCCAACTGTTCGCTCTCAATGATCGAGAGCTCATCAGGATTTTGAGCCTATTTGAAAATATATGTGTAAGCGCTGGTCGATATGTCAAGGTTATTTAGTAATCATTTCATTTCTTTTGTTTGGTGAATATCCAACCAAGGATGAATATTCTGTTTAGCGGAACAGTTAAGAGCGGTTTCAAAGTAGCGTTATATCTGCGCGTATAAGATTGTAACGGCTTAGGCGCGTACGGCGTATTTTGTGTTTGAAAAACCCGAACACGCGTACGCGTTTATTCAGTCATGTTGTGAGGTTAGTGGGCGCGTCGTGCCAAGCGAATCAACGCTCGTACGAGTTGCGCGTGTGGTAAAAAGCGCACATACGCGCCGTCACGAGCTGCCAATAACGAGCTAATACGCGCCGACAATACGCTAATCTGAGATCCAAGCATTATAAATGTTGAAGACTCAGTAGTGACACAGACCCATGATCTATGTCCGCAGTACTGATCCATCAGAAGTAAAATGCTCTACGGTTTGCTGCCAACCAAGCATTGCATAAAAGGATAATACGTAGAGAGCTTAATTTGCTTAATATAGTGAAATATGATTAATTTTAGATTGCCCTACCTAAAAGAGTACTCTTTGCCTAATCAAGACTTTAATTTCAAAATGAATAATATAGAATTGGTAACTTACAGTATCAATTGAGCAGAATGAGTTAGCAGTAAATTTGTTAAAACATTCATAGATTCGGTAATGATGGTAGTAGGAATCAGCGAAGAAGGTTGTACCAAAAGCCAGTTCGTAGAATGTTCGTAGCACGGCTTACGGCTACGACGTAGCAGCACGCTGGTCCTGATCTAATTATTAATTTCGTAAGTTCAGTATTCTAGTAATATATTATGTAGGACCAATAACACAATGTTTCATTTAGTGGTAAATAGGTCTTTCAGTGATGCCAAGTTTTTTGTAAGTTCCACTCTTTATTTTTCAGTTTAATTAACTATAACACTCTTTTTTAAGTGTCAATCACTTGCTACATGTCTGTAGGACTGGAGTGTATACGGCGACAAGTGTACTCCACCAAACAAAACCCAGGTACTGGTATTCTCCTGAGGTACCTCAGGAGAATTTTGGCATATAAACACAAAATGTCTCCTTACTTATTTTGAAGATGACGTAGTTTAGCAGCAGACAGGTTTAGTTACCAATCATGATTACCCATTCGTTTCATGACCTGCAGTGATGGTGTAAGCTTGCTCGCAGTGAGGCGGGATCAATCAACTATTGACAAACGGGCAACATTTTATCAATGCCTGTCTGGTGCATGTATTGTGTGGCCGACAAGTGATCAGTAAACGTCGTTCTAACGCACTCATCGGCCCTTTTCGAAAAACATTTGAAACCTTTGCATGGTATACACATGGCAGGAAGTAATGAAATTTTCATCGACTTTTTTTGTAATTCCATGTAATTGCATATAACTAATAATCCATTAATATTACTTACCTGTACATTTAGGTAGGTAAATGGAGAAAAAAAGGAAAGGTGATGTCACCTAGCAACTTTAATATTTATCTTTTACATTTTCATTCCTATATGGTGTTCTTTTTTTGCTTCAATACATTTTTTTATTGATCCTTCCATAGTTCCTATTCTGACAAATTGAAAAAGTCTACATAGATTCTACGATAAAATTTATATTATAGACAAAAACAAATTTTAAAATATATTAATAACATAAATTTGCAACACAGGGTTTGGCGTGAAATTCTTAGGGACTAGTCTGATCGGGGAACGCTGCGGAATTCGCACATATTACCGTCAAGCTAAAATCACAGTTCAACAATCTAAAATTTTCTGAAAATACCAAATCTAAGTTAAATTTAATGCACTCACTGCATTGTGACAGTCTGCGACGGTCGAGCTGAATACCGCTGCGGTTTCCCGCTCAAATAAGTCCCTAGCCTAAAGCGGTAACAATATCGCGATCCTTTAGTATTGTAATAACTTAACCGTGGCAGCGGTCGACTTGAACTACCGGTTCGCTGTGGTCTGTGACGTACACAAATATGTTCGTCTGCGTGCCCAACCAAGGCCTACTCACCGTATACGAATAAAGAGCGGTGCATTTGTAAAGCGGTGCTGCTGGTACCACGATAGCTTCAACTGCTGCAGCCTCCCCTTCTTCCCAGTTCGCTTGAGTGGGATCATCCCAACCCACTGTTAGTTGTTCAATGCGCATACGATCTTCTTCCAGCAAAGCTAAGAGAACAACCACGGAAATAGTTAAACCTATAAACTGAGTAACTTTTCAAATCATTTGTGCTTTCAGCCCGTTCATGGTTCCTTTCAAAATCAACTGCCAGTATCTAAAAAGCCTATCTCCTCTCCCGATCTTTAATCACCCACGAAAACAATGCTCGCTTTTGTACTTCCCACTTCATATACCTTTCTCTCTTCGACTTGAAATTCGTTAGTTTGATAAGGTTGTATATAAGGTTTTCTTGGAAGGGTTACTTACCATCGACGTCTTCGTCATGTTCGTCTTCGTTCTGCGAGCCCGAGGTAGTGCGTTGATGGCTGCTCGAGGCGACGGCGGCCGAAGCAGAGGCCGAAGCCGATGCCGAGGTGCCCTCACCCTCGGTGTTGTCACTGTCATAGAAAGAATCAGAGCTCGGCTGGTCCTGCGTGGAAAAAATGGTCTGTTATTTTATTGTGTAAAGGTAAACACCTGTGTTCAATGTTTTTTTTGTAGCGGGTTGCATCAAAGCTTAAAGCATCAAAAGGTAACTTGCTAGCTGTCGTTTCCGATGTGCGAAAGAGACGTTAAAGCTACCAAACCACGGTTTATTTAACATTCTTACAGGAACATATTATCCAGTAATAGTTATTTTACTAATACGCAACCGTATTATAGTTTTCGTAAGAAAAAGTTGATACAAATTAAGTATACGTAAACGAACTCAACAACGAAACGTTACGTAAACGAACTACGGCTCACGACTTCACGGTATCTTTCTTATAATGCAACCCTCTGTTCGAAAAGATAACCAATAAACACAGGCACAAGTTGAAAAGAATATGCGAACATCTGAAAACGATATGTAAAATAAAAACTAAGTACCTACTCTAAAGGAATTAATTAAAGAAGCCCAATTACCTGTATAACATAATCGAATGTCTTAAAATCTATATAAATTAAACCAAATTACGCACAAAACACTGCCAGCTTAGAAGCACAAATAATGAAATTGTAAGAAATATGAAATGACAGAACATAAACATGAAAAATTAAGCTTTGCATATAAAATAAAAACTACAAGTGTCGCCGTTGCGCCGTTGCGCGTCGCTTTTATAATTTCTAGAAGCTTATTTTTAGTAAAAACAAACTTCATAACAATGTCTAAAAAAATCCAGTGACCATTTTAGTTAGAAAATCCAGTTTATTATACTTTTTAAGTTCCAACTTCTGAAAGCCCTCGCCGAAGTAACATCACAATAACCGGGTTCTTTAAATTATCATCACATATTTTGAAAGACTACATTTCTCCGTTTGCTCCTTGCTGGTCCTTAACAAGATACGCTTTTTTCGAATTACGCAACAAGAAATAAAATAAAGGCGCACGGTGTTTTAAAAAAAAAACAAAAAAAGAACCACGCATTTAAAAAGCTCGCAGTGCTAGGCACAGCATTTAAATGAAAATGATAATTATGACAATTGTAAATCCGATTTCGTTTAGTCACAAGCAATTTCCGACGGCTCAAATCTCGGCGAAAAAAAACAGTGCTACAAATATAATAGTAAATTAAGTTCAGCGTAAAAATAAAACAAAAGCCCTAAATATATATATACAGCACAATGACAACAGATAAACTTAGAATAAGTGCACTGACAAAACTAATATGATATAGAAGTGATGAGAGTACTCACAGCTGCACCAGATGCGTCAGTGCGGACGCTGAGGAGGCTGCTGCTCCTAGGCAAGGGCTCCGACACAGCTAGCAAGTCCACCTCCTTCAGCCACTCGTCCACAGGAGCCCCGCTCACACGGAGACACTCCAGACGGGACTCGTACTTTGCCTTTGAAATCTCCGAGCGACGGATGTTGGCACGAAGCTCGTCCAGGCGGACGTCAAGCTCGGGACCGTTAGGATCATTGGGGTCGACCTGACCAAAAATAAAACAAAATTTCCAAAAATAAATCAAAACAAAAACTCACAATGAACACTTTTTAACACATACAAATGAGAGTGACGCACTTACGGATTTGTTGTTGAAAAGTTCGTAACGAAATGTTTAGGTGCAAGATGATTTGAAAAGACGAACAAACACAATCACAAACATGAACAGCAGATTGATTTAATGAGAATGCCTGTCAAGAAAACCCAGGATTATGGATTGTCTGGCCCGATTTTCTAAATAGTAGTATCTAAAAACCCAACAAAATGCAAGGCGGAAAACTTTGATGTACAACACAAAGATGAGACAATCGCTGCCTAAATAAATTGCATATCTCACCACCAATGACCTACAACAGTTGCATAGGGTTTGTATATTACCCATTTTTTTACACAGAAAAGTGGCTTTAGTAAAAATATGGACTTTTTTTTCTAAGTCTCAAGTCGTGTTGACTGGAGGAGCGACAGAAGGGAAATGCAGTGAGGCAAAGGAGTGGGCTTCGCGCGGCGGCCTTCTCCACGTGTATACCCCTGCTCTGATTTATAATTCATGGAGTTTACATACTACCTATTGACTATTTAGTGATGCACTACTTTCTATCGCTGAATTTTATTTTTGTAGTAAAATATTCTTTTTAAAATTAAAATATTGATATCTTGTTTATGATCCTAAAAGTTACTTTTTAAAAACAAACATGTTGAGATGTTTTTTTTTACGCAAAATTTTTAGTGGTACTTTTCTAGTAAAACAAGCTTAATAATCATTTTCATAATCTAGCTTTTAAATATTGCTGAGACGCCTTTTCGTATTCGTCTCAGAAAACCCTTTTAATAATTAAAAGGGTTATCAATTATTGATACTCAAGTCATGGGTAGCTTAGCTAACCATACAAACACAAACTAAAATGTAAACTAAACGCGTTTGCAAAATTTCAGCTCAATCGGTTTGGGAACAACTGTTTTAAGACTCAGTTGCAAGATTTCACCGGAACAAAAAAAAAAAAAACTTGTAACATTGCGAGTTAATTTAAAACCTGTGGGCGTTTATGGTCTAAATAACCAGTTTTACAGACACAATCTGCCAGATTTTAATAAAACGAATTTTAACCGAGGAACGACATTTTCATCGAGAAAAAAAATGTAAGGATGCCTTAGATTTTACAAAGATCTCTTCACTGTTTGCTTGTTCAGAAGCGAGAAATGTATCATTACGAGTGTCAATGCTAGGTAATTTAACTGCCACGGCTTAATAAGGGGTTGCCGTTTTAAAGGAAAATGTTAGTTTTTTTTTCAATTTACAACATCGTAGTATGTTGAGAATTTTAATATTTAAACGCATTTTGAGCAGTTAATTCTGAGAACTTTGTCATACTAACAATACTTATTTCATGCGGGTTTCTAACCTGCTACGCTCAAGTTGATCGTGCCTCGTTGGCTGATCATATTTTATTATTATATAGTCTTTATTTCGGCCAAAATAATAACTAAAATAATACTGGCTGAATTTTTAAAGTGGGCATGGATGGCCCGACCCGAAACTTCGAGGAATAGCGAAAAGTACTCAAAGGAGTCTTGGGCCTGCTTTTGACGAAAATTAAAACTGCATAATTGGATTTTAGAAATATCAATAATCCTAGCCAGAACCATCGAACCCATTGATTTTTGGGCAAAAATACACACTGTATTATTAAGCCATTCGATAGCGTCGTTATCAAATTCTGGGAAGTAATGACATAATTATGGTAAACAAAGGAAATACCTCATTTTTTAGGGTTCCGTAGTCCTGACAAGGAATCCTTATAGTTTCGTCATGTCCGTTTGTCCATCCGTCGGTCCGAGGTTTTGATAAGAGACCGTTATAGTACTAGAAAGCTGTAATTTTGTAGGGGCGTGTATATTAATTACGCCGACAAACTGGTGAAATAAAATTTGGGAAAATATTGATTTATAGGGTAGCTCCCCTACATGTGAACTGGGGATAATTTTTTTTTTCGTCGTCTACCTCATCATGTGGGGCATCGTTGAATAGATCTTTTAAAATGACTTGGGTTGCGAATACTACTATTCTATACTCTCTACTAATGCTCCATTTACGAAATATTAAACTTTAAAGTGCACATTTTTGTTCTAGTTGGGCCACTTTTATGTTCTGTTAGAGGGGGGGGGGGGGGGGGGCTCTAAAAGCTAAACTAACTGCCGGCTGGAAAAATTAATGATGATAGTGCATTTTATGAACTTTATAACTTTTGAATAAATCGTTCTTTATTGTGAATTGTGATAACGGGCTACTACGGAACTCTATACTGCGCGTGGTCCAACACGCACTTGGCCGGTTTTTTTATTATAAAGTAGAAACATTATGCAAAGAGTTAGTAGTAATCAACGAAACGTCGCAGAAAATCACTATTGGCGCCAACTCACTTAGCGATCTATTTTTAATTGTTTCATTTATTTTTTATTTTTCTGTGGGTTTTAACCATGAACAGATAATAAAATTGAAATTCGAACATAATATTGTTAAGATTTTAAGGATGCCGTTGGTGCTCCCACGCAATATGCCTAGCATTGACCCAGCTCTTTTTCCTGGTGATGCCATAGAAGTCATCAACGTGGGCTTCTGCGAACATTTGAGATGCATTGCTTAAGCTTCCGCGCCCCATCAGATCGAAAAACGACTCTGATATTGTATACGCAGGACATTGTAGGCTGCGTATAGTTCACCCACAGGCGGCACGTGTAGAAGGTTTCACAATACGCATGAAGAGGGAAGGGAGGGACTTTTTTATTTTAACTTGAAAACCTGCGAGCCAACATAATATTACAGCGAACAGCCAATGTTCTGCGTTCCTTCTGTAGTCCGTTCATCATAAGATAGGTCCTCTGTGACTACATGTCCTTAGTTATTGCATTCTATGGGTCTTTGTAAAGGTGGATTCCACAAAACTTTCATCTTTGAAAAATGAGTACAATTTCTGCTGAAAGAAATAAAACAAAAAATAAATCTCACCTTCTGCCCGGCATCTCGCATAGCTTGGTAGACGTGCATCTTGCGTGTGGCATCTCGCACCAGGGAGGTCTCGCGCAAGACACGTGTGGCCCAGCGGCGGGCTTCTTGCCCCAGCGTCTGCGCAACCGACTCGTGCTCGATGGTTACGGTGTCGATCGGATCGTTGTCGCATGGCTCGAACTCATACTGCTTGCAAATATCCCGTCGCATTAGGTTCTTAGGTGTTTGTCGAACTTAGTCTATTTTGGGGCAAAATCTTAAGCTGTTAGCCGACTTAGATAGTTAGGAATTGGGGTGGAATGAGGCCCAGTCGTCATTCGTTCGTCTCACCGCGAATGAACACGGAAATAACTATGGCCAGAGTCACAAATCAGCTGCCCCACAACTGCATAGGAACCAGTCCACGAATCACATTAGTGTGCGTTTGAGATTGTAAAGTTGTCGGCATATAATTTTAACTTACGCAATACGATGGCGTTTGAGGGACGTAAGAGGCGTGGGGTCACGTTTCCAAGCAAGTCAAGAGGATTGCGCTACCGGCCGCTGGTTTTTCAAGATGTTTCCGACTTTATTATGGTGCGCAGATTCGTCTAACTTTTTCAGATTTTGCAAATCCAGCAAATCTAGTGATCCTACGAAGTTTCTAACTTTGCTTTGACTGAATTTGTAACAGGTTGGACCATCCCCATAATATTATTTAAAAATAAGAAGGACATTATCGATAAGTATGCCATACAGTTCAAGACGTTCTTGTCTTGTACTTTGTTCATCCTTTATTGCAAATGGCTCGTGGAATAGCAGTAATTTACTACCAATTAGGTACCTTTGTAGGGGCAATTTTTCCCACAAAACAAACAGAATTGTTAAGTACGATGCAATTATTATCAACTAGTAAGGAATAATAGGAAAATCTACTATATTGTTTCTGCAAAACACTCTGATAAATTATTACTAACTAATTCTACTAAAAACTCGAATGATTCATTAGATTTTTCCCTTTTTGTTTTGATATTGCGTGTTTTCGTGTGAATTCTTGGATGATTTGTCTCATCATCCAAGAATTTTGACAACTCAAAACTTCGATGGTCACACGAGTTCTTTAAAAGACGTCTCACATTTTTTTGATCAGCGGGGTAATTGCGTAATACATATTGCAATTCAACAACATTCAATCAGTTCTTTACAGTGTCTAACGATGTCTGCCAACGAATTTTTCAAACATGTTTATGCCGAATTTCTTTAAAATCCTGCGGAATGCGCTAGAAAAATTTTATGCTATGAAACTAAATACATTAAACGTTATCTCCGATCCTACCTGGATGTGTTGCTTCAGTACCGGGTAGTACAGATACAGGCACTGCAGATTGTACTCGCGGGTGAGTTGCTGCGCCTGGTCACGGATCTTGCCAAACGAGTGCTGTGTGGCCGAGCAGGTCAGCAGCTCGGTGCGCCCCATGAAGGTCAGGAACTCAGACACTTTCTCGTAGACCGCTGACTCCATGCTCAGCATGCAGTTCTGGAGCTCCACCAGGAAGTAGCGGTTCTGGAGGAGGAATGTGGAGTTACTGATTATTTATTGCCACAAATTAATGGGGATGACGAATCTTTAGATGTTTTAGTTTTTTAAGTACTTAAAATGTTTATGATTCATTAGAGACCGATAGGGTTCTAATTCGTCAAAAATTAAGTAGATACATGAAAAATTACAATGAATGGTGGTAATTGTGTTTGCCACTTTACTTGACCCACTAGTAGGTATTGGGAGACACATTAGTATTCGGAGACTCTCCGGTGGGTCTGCTTGGTGGGTCCTTGAAGACGAACTGTTATTATCGCCCGGTCATGTATATAACACTGCTTTTTACATAATTTGGTGAGAAATTAAGCATTTATTTTTTAAAGAAATAAGACTTTCTGTTATTGTATGTTTTGGTCATTTGTCTAAGTTCATAAAGATTCTTCTCTATGTAAGTCAGTACTAACCTGATGAGCGTTAGCGGCGGCAATGCTGAGAAGATAATCATTCCTGGCTCCTGTCGACTTCTCCTCGAGCTGGTCGCGACGAGACGATACCTTCGCGCTGTTCTTCTGCAGCGACGTGATTGACTGGAAGAAGGAGCCTTTCTTTTTCTTCAACCTTTTGGAAGAAATAACCAAATAAAAGCCAGGTCTAAGGTTATGTTTACTTTGTTCCATTTTGACAGTCTGTCAGTAATTTGATTAAATACGCTTCTGAAATTGAAGGAGTTCTTAGGTTCATAGGTTTTTGGTAAAATAATAAGTTACGTCTTTCCGTATAGTTTAGGGCGACTATATTATATTAATGAAATTTTCTCAGTAGCAGTCACAGTCTGGATTTGTGCCCGATTGATGGCATTAGGCTCGCCCGATATTACGTGGGATTAAAACGTATCTGGCGAAAGGTGTTTGAACTCACACCTGCACCTGTGCCTAACCTTTCAGGGATTACAGGCGTGAATGAATGGAATGTTGTATTTTAAGTTTTGACGTTTAAAGAAAAAACGGATTATCGGATGAGCGACTCTGCAGGCATCTGTTCTGCTCAGTGTACATTGTGTAAGTACAAAGTTCGTACAAACGGTACTTGTATGATGCTAGGATATCAGTGTGAGTAATATTGGCAACTCTCCAACTGCACTACCGCAGGGAGGTCAATCATAGGAATCAATAGATTTCCCAACCTAAATTTCTAGTTCGTAATAGTATACAGTAACCTGGGGTTTAACCTTCTTTAGTTGTCATCTTAACATACATATTTGATGAATTGCAAGCATACAATGGTTTTCTGTCTTTCTCTATAGCATATTATCTGTCTCTATATCATTATATACGACCCGAATGGCGCAGCGGTAGTGAGGCTGCCTTACGTTCTTAGGGTCCCGGGTTCGAAACCCGGTAGGAGCAAATGTTTGTTGATGAACATGGACATTTGTTTCTGAGTCATGGATGTTTATATATATTTAATAAGTATGTATTTACAGACAAAAAGTATCTATGTAGTATATCAACTATCCGCTGGTGTCCCCGACACAAGACTCGTTGCTTAGTGTGGCACTAGATGGCGATGTGTGTAATGTCCAGCGATATTTATTTATGTATTTTATATATCTCTATAGCATACTTAGGTACAGCTACCACACAGCTCTCATCTTAGCAAAGTTTTGTTTTTTGAAGACGTAACTTCGATCACGTCTACTTAAAAGCATTGCAGGCGTAAACACTGTACTTTCCGTCACAATTGTCGAATGTGTTGCTAGATTTACATTCCTGCACCACGTATTTTGTCTGCCGTGTCACCACAGAGTCCGTCGAGTAAATTTTGCTTACACACCACCGGTTTGTCATTCACGCATGAACGCGGGGTTCACATAGGGTGATCGAACCCATTCAAATCACCTTTTGATTACAACAGGGGGATGTGAGAGATCAGAGCTAAGAACAACTTACTTCTCCTCGATATCCTTGGCCTTGTCGCGGACATCGTGAGCGGTGTGCTCCTCATCAAAGTATAGCTTCTTTGTCTTATCGACATCCACCACCGTATTCTGCAGCTCCTTGTGGGCTTGGACCAGCGTATCTGTGCACTGGACAAAGATGAAACGATGTGTTAGTATGAGTTAAGGGAACCTACAGGCGTTGAAGGAAAGAGGATTTCTTGGGTTTGGTTGGGGAGCTGATGAATCTGGTGTGGTTTCATTTCCACAAAGTTTTAAAAATGTCCAGTATACAAGTTTATTAGTATAAAATTAGACCTTATGTGTATTACTATAGATATTACTCAAAGTTTATACATCAAATTTTCAAGACACTAATTTCCAAGTTACAGGTTTTTGCCTTATACAAAATAAGTGTTCAAATTATTAGACTTGAATCATAGCTACATGTCGCCGTTACAATAAATAATGTTTGTTATGTAGTTTAAAGGAAAAATAATGTAAATAAGAACGTTGCACCGTAATTCTATTTGCTTCGGACGACCCACGGCGGCAGGCGGAGGCAGAATTATAAAACCAACAATGCATATTAAACGAAGTTTGTACACAATTTCTCATGCAGTCTAACCACGTTTTCTAATGGTCAGGTATGAATGTCAGGTAAATACTGTTTTACATCAAAGAGTTTCGCGGGAAAAAGAGTAAAGAGTACGGAACCCTCGGTGGGTGAGTCCGACTCGCTATTGTCCGGTTTTTTTTTAAAGAAACCATCTAGAACTTTTTGAACAATTGTAGAGATTTTCGGCATAAAAAGTTTAAAGTTCCATCGATAATGGTGGCGGGCTGCCGAATTTTTACGATCATTCAAATAAAGTCAAGCGAAAAAATATATTTTTCCGCATCGATTAAAGCTATGTATAACCCTTTCCTTAAAAGCACCCGTGTGAATAAGTCATGTGCTACGGTGACGTTCATTAGCAACATACGAGTAAGCGTAGGAAATGAACGAAGGTCGCGATAGTATTAGTCAGTTACAATCTCAAGTGTAAGGCAGACGTATACTGATATTCAGCCAACATGCGTAACCATAACGGTTTAAACGTTATCGCGAATTATAAGCTCATTTTCCAAATACGAAATAAAACTTACATAATAGTCCTAAAGGTTTTGGTGAGGAAGTTCACTTGCTCATGCAGGTGCCTGGTCAAAGGACCGAAGCCAGAAAAATGAGTGCTAAGAGCCTCTGAAGTAGAACAACGCACCGTAGTCATCATCTGAACATTCATATTAATCGTCATAATCACGAATGAGTATTGAAATGTGGAGAAAAATTCTTAAAAGAAAACTGAAAACGTGTCGTATCAAAAAAGGAAAAGGACATGTGGCATCACACCTGAGCACACTGAAGACCTACATCCTGCCAGCAGTTATTTATTACCAGAAACTGGGCGATAGCCGTCAGTCAGACACAACACGCATCTGGTCGGGGGATTCTCCCTTTTTCTAAAGCAGATGAGGAACATCACACCCTGTTCCTTATACCTCTATAAACATCTTGCGCATGGAAGTGACAGGAAGATCAACAACCAAAATCTATGTGCAACGACGACGGAGCAAGAGAGACAGAATCAAGAAGTTCACAAGGACTGCCGCCACGTTAGATTGGCTGGAGATGGACACCTCACACTTATCTTCACATAGAATGGGATATTAGAGTTGTTATTAAAAACAGTAATGTATCTGGTGTTTTATTATTTTCAACCTGTTTCTTTATTGCTCTTTAGAAAGAGTGTTTTTACTTGATAAAGTGTTACTTTAATATTAATAATTGTATCGAAAACCAAAAGCTCGAATACATATTTACTATTTACTCAAGAGAGAACATAAGAAAACATCGTAACTTTGAGTACATAGGCACAGTTTATTTCAAAAGAAATTTCTACCAGCAGGCCTGAGATTATAATTACACTGATCCTGCAAACGTTATTCTGCCATATAAATTATGGTGTGAAATATACTTTATTGAGAAGAAAGGTAATGAATGCTCTTTTAATCAATTTTTGAAAATCGTAATGCTTTTTAAGTCTCTAAAGCTAGGCAGGGAGGAGGGAGAAGAAATAAGAGCAATAGCTAGCTTTATGAGGATGGGATTTAAGGAGGGATCTAAGGTGCGATCTACATAATAACCGTTCACCATTATAGGCTGATGGTAAAGAACTTCTATATAAACCCTGTAATGAACGCTGCAGAGCATATTAAGGACTTTCATCCTGATAGTGGCAGGGTCTTATAGGATTGGACCGGACTGCCATATTGTTGAAACATCGATGACAGGTGAGTATCGAGTTTATCCGTTAATCATTAACATTGAGTTTGTATGGATAGCGGGTGCAGTTTTCCGTCGGGTTTTTGCATGAGTTTATTTTTACAGCAGCATTAATTTTTAAATAATAATGAAGGTTGATGATAGAGGGAAGATGTTTTCTGTAACTTTACAGACATATTTGGGGAGTTAAGTAAAGTATCCTTTAAACGTAAACTGAATCAAACAACTTCAGACAATTTGGGGCAATCAATATATAGTCTCCGCTGGCTTGGTTCAGGTGTTGGAGAACTCAGTTGTTTTTGCTACGAGCGGGCTACGGCGTAGCACTAAAGCGTAGCACTCGTACTACGAACTTGTAGACGTTTCATTTGAAGTCTCACCAATTCGTTCTCATTAGTCTAGGTATTCAAGATGCAACTATCCATACATAATGGTGTAGAAATTATACAGTGGTCTTAACTAACAACATCTTTGTTCCACATGCTAGACACATTGTATTGTGTCAGAACAAAAGCTCCAGATGCTCGCGTTACTATTCGCTTCGATCTGTGCTGACTTTGGAAACATACTGCAGGAATATTTGAGCCTTTGTCGTCCACGGTAAAGGATCGGCTAAATTGAGGACCATTTGTGGACACCGGACACAGAGATACTTTAATTAGTATGGAGGCGTTTGTGTCGGTTTGACAGATTTTTTAGTAGTAATATAAATGTCATTGTTAATAATAAACTGCAGGCCTAGATATTTTTCCGAAATATTGTACGTTCTCCATTAATTGACAGGATATGATATATTAAAACATGCGAATTCCAAACACTTTTATTGCGTGAAACTTAGCTTCTTTATACTCTAACTTATTAATTTGTAAAAATGTTAATAACAGCAAGTTTTTAAAATGTTGTGTTATTTTTAAAACACCTCTGGAAGAACAATACACATCAAAAAACACAATACAAAAATCAAAATTATCAGGCATTATTTACAAACAAAGTACATTTCTTAGTGTTATCATATGATTATAAAGTTACTTGTATGGGCTATTTCTATGTTATAAAGCAAGTGTCGGAAAGGTGTGTTCATATTAATCATATATATATAACTAGCTGTCCCAAACGAAACTTCAATACATACTCAGCAAAAATGTATGGTACAGCTGATTATTATCGAAATAACGATATTGGTCCCATTGGGAAACTTGTCAAGTTCGATCAAAACATCCTTTACACAAACGCTGTATAACTAGACAATTTCGGGACAGTTAAGTGCATTGACTGGAGGTTGTCCAGTCAATGCATTAAACTGTCCCGGCGTTGTGTTGTGTTGGTCTTCGTACCCCTCCGGTCTTCGATGATTGTGGTGACATGCGCTCACATTGATGTCGCTGCCATATGAGCTACTAACATCTGACAACGAGGTCAAGGATAGTACACATCACCACGTCGAATGATGCGCCGTTTTCTTTCCAACAAACACATAATAATATTATAGTCCTTTCACTGTTATATTGACCACTGTGACTCTCACAGTTATGCTACATCAGAGATGATTTAGCATATCTGTCAAAATCGCAGTTGCCCTGTATGTATGTGCTTATGTTGCTGCTAGGGTGAGTTCCGGAGGTTAAGAAATTGTGAAAGGGCTGACTATGAATTTCATCATCACCATAAAATTGAACGCCATAAGCACATAAGAACTGCGCCCTTTTCTGTGCTGGTCACGTCTAGTTTTATTGATGAAACTTGCTCTCTTGTTGAAGTCTTAAAAATTATGATTATGGGACTTATTTTATCGCTAAGACGAGGCAAATTATATTTTTATTGGAATTACCACTTCAGGACGCAACATTATCATCCAAACATAATAAAACTGCTCATTGAATTTTTTTTTTTTTATAATTGTATTATTCGGTTAGTGACTGGAAATATATAATGTGATTCAAATAGCCATAAGTATATTCGGTTCTTTTTATTTTATACTACAAACAAATAGTATATTTTAGAATGTTGCAAAATATTATAACTTGTATAATGTACATAGGTGTATGACAGGTTTAAACAATCCATACGTTTTACTTTTATCATAGATGTATGAGAGGTTATAACAATCCTTTTCATAATGTTTTTTAATGTAATTTAAAAACAAACGTTTGAGAAATAATTAATTTAATTAAATCATTTATTTTTCAGACAACATGGTCCATATAGTGTTAGTACAAACAATTCCATAAAACTATGTTAGTAAACACGATTAAAATTACAATATTAAGCGATATGTTATTGTTTTAAACAGATATTTGATTAAATTTGCCTGTACGGCGCGATCTGAAGTATGCCGTGTCGCACCCTTTTCACCAAACATTAATTAACCTTTCTAAAGACATTGTTTAACAAAACAACATAAAAGTTTCAACCACTGAATTGTTCAAGTAGGTCCCGTCCATACCACAAATAAAGACCAAGAAGGCCAATAAAATTCAGCTGTACGTCGATAAACTTTAAAATCACGTGAACTTAAATATTTAAGTATGTTTGCGTTTCATCTCTGACATTGATGGACGGGAAATGTGAAGGTAATAAATAGTGTATCCATTTGAGCATTGTTGATAAGTTCAAAAATACACATCTGACGCAGGTTGTTCCGAGTAGCCAATTTCGGCATCAGTTTACACAATATTGACGCACGTTCAAAGTTCACGTTTAAATGTGAACTTTGAACTTCTATATTTGGAACAACATGCAATGACGATTGCTGTAAGCTTTTGGCAACTTTCAACTGGCTTATATGTAGATATGTTTTGATTCGATTTTTAAAGTTTGAGGACTTGCGAACTGTTTGGTATAAAAAGTATTAGTTATTTAGAGATTGAAGTAGAGTCATTTTCGAATTATATCAGCATTAAGTTGATATTACTTTTGAAAATAACAACAATTGAGTAGTAGTAGACAGAACTTGTCAAAAAATATAACAATTTACTTTTGGCCAGAGAACCCGATTAATTTTCAATTAATGGTCTTTCCATTTGTTGTTTTGATATCTGTAAACAGTTGCGCCATTGAGCTGGCAATTACTTACGTAACAGGTTGCTGTTGCTACAAAATCTATTGAGGAATTACGTTGGACAGCTCATAAAAGTATGTCAATTGATTGGTGGTGTCCAGTAGCGTCGACTATTATTGTGTTTCCTCTTACCCGACTGCCGAGGTTATGTTTTTCGCGCTTTTCTTGTGTTTGTATATTTCTTTATAACCTTGTTTCTTCTAAACGGCTGTGTGGATTTGGACAATCAAGGTATCGTTCGATCCGTCCTAAAAATCCAAGTGTCCTTAAAAGGTGTTTACAAAAACAAACAAAATGGGGGATTTTTGGCGCTAAATTGAAAGTCGTTTACATTTTTTTTTCAACCAAACCTATCAAGTAGGATATCAAAATGAAGGAAATTAAAAGGAGATTATATAGTATAATTAATATAGTACAATTACAAAGAAATAGGTACAGTCGTGGTCTTTTCCGCCAGATCAGTTAATTTTTTTTTTCGCTTAAATCATGCGCCAGACACGCAACCTTAAAGTTTAGGCCTATTAGGAAAGCGGCAATTTGACGCGCTAAATAACAATGACTCTCGTTTGGCGTGCGTCGTCAGTGCGCTCGGCCGAACGGTATTGTCTTTCATTCATTATTTCTAAATAAAGTCATCGGGGCGGGGCTGAGAGCGTTTCTATGTTGCGAGTGCAAGCAAAAATTAGCTTAGTAGTGATCAGGCGGGAGTGTCCACGATAGTACATAGTACAATTCGTAGTCGAATTTTTTAATACTTTTAATGAAATGTTACTTGTTTTGCAGGTTGTTGATCTTCAATGGTAGTGGAACCAAACGACTCAGACACAGCCTATAGCAGGTTCGCTGTATACAGGGTGGATAAGGTAAACGTCTTTGTCGTTTTTGTCATCTACCTTATTCTGTAGGTATGGACAGTCCGTACTTTTAAGTCGGTGCAGTATTCACATGATCATTGAATGTCTTGGTATGGCAGCCATAATGACAAATCATTGAAAAGAGCTGACTTACCAAATAATATTACTAATATACCAAACCCCTGGAGTGGTATTATAGTTTAGGTTTACATAGATACATTTATTTTCAATGGTTTTACTGGGAAAAAGTCACTAACTGTACGAATTAAATATAAAGTATTATATAATTACGCTTATTCTGTCCAGACAAAGATTTAAATCTTAGATGTGCCCTCACTGTAGCACCGTACTTTGTCGCGCGAAGATGTGTTTAAATTGATATGAGCGAGCTCTTACATCCCGTGTGAAACGTTAGTTACGATGTGCAGTATGAGTGAGCGAGATAACTCTATTTAAATCTCAATCTTTATTTTATTATCAACTGCTGCTGTTCCCCGCAACCTTCGGCTGCGTGAAATGATTATAAAGATATTACTTTCTTATTTGAATCGGATTTTCTTAAAGTTTTATCATTTTAGCACGGAACCCCATTTTTTTTCTAAAATATAGTAGTTGCTCCTTATAAAACATCAGCTATCTGCCAGTAAAAAGTCCCGTCCCGTCGGTCCAGCCGTTTCGGAGATGAACAAACAGGCGGCACACAGATGAAAATATATATATTTTTTTTTGTTGTAATTACCGTGTATTATACTTTTATGTGCATTCAGTAAAAAGCTGTTACTTTGAAATTACAAACAGGCACACACATTTATTTGTATAGTAACAAAATAGAAACGTGATCATTTTGGCGTGGTATGGCGAATCTATGATTTAAATCTATGGTCGCTTATTACTTAAATTGGGGCCCTACCTTTTTGGCCACGTTCAGTTTGTGCTGGCGCAAGAACTTGGCTTCGTCTGCGATCTGCTGCTGGAACACCTCGACAGCTGCCAGCCTGGCTCGAGCCAGTTTCTCATTCTCCTCGAGGACTGTACGCCACACGTTCCACATGTTCCTGGCAACAAAATACTGGGTTGGAGTAGACAGCACACACATCAATTAACACTAAATTATTACTAATTATAATGAAGCTATAGAGTTTGAACCCTTTGATCTCTAAAACTACCCGTCGTATTTGCGTCTGATAGACCATTTCTTGAAGACAGTTAAATACTAATAAACATCAAGCTATGACCCTTAGGAGTCGAGCGATGGGTGAAACCGCAGGGCAAAGCTAGTATCACTACATAGTATAAAACAAAGTCGCTTTCTCTGTCCCTATATCCCTATGTGTGCTTATATCTTTAAAACTACGCAACGAATTTTGATGCGGGTTTTTTTAATAGATAGAGTAATTCAAGAGGAAGGTTTTAGTATATAATTTGCGGGCGGGCGAAGCCGCGGGCATCAGCTAGTTATAAATAAATAAGCTTTGTAACTTTGGATGTAAAAACGAATCTCTGAAAATCACCGTTTGCTTTCTTAATGTCTAAACCCGAGTACTTCATTACATTAAGGGTGTAAATAGACCATAAGTTCCAACTTTTCACAATTTTTTTTTTGAAAACATTTTTTAAATGTAAGATGTTTACTTTAATTAAACACCTCTACGACCCCCGCCGTACTATACAATCCATCCATCAGCACAGTGTTTTGAAAGGTTACATTGAGTTTAACAGTAAAACGTGATTTTCACCTAAAAGTAAAGTCGTATCCCAGCTTAGTTTGATGTACAGAATGCATGATTGACGGTTTCGTGAAGGGTCTGTTTACACCTTGTATTATGTAAAGCATTCATTAATATCTTCGCCTGAATGTTAACTCGCCTAAAAAGGTGTGCACAAGCCAACTCAGCACAGATACCAGTTGGATGTAGAATATTAATAATACTTATTTAATGTTTCAATTGCACGCTAGCAGAGGGTACGGTCGCTCATGGCAGTGCTAAGAATATCGGTGTAAGTTGGCCTCTTAATTTATTGAAACTCAGTACTACGCTAAGCCAGCCTAAAGATAAAAGTTTTATCACTGCCGTGCAGTCTACGATACAATACAGAATAGTACATTTTGATACAAGTGGAGAAAGTTTTTTATTGCACTCGAGGCGGAATTAATACCCGAGCCGCAGGTGAGGGTGTTTTTGAGCCGAGAACAGCAATAACAAATGTCCACGTGTATCAAACGACGTTTTTCAATACACTTTTGAAGAAATAAAATAAAATAACGAACAATATTTTTGTCATTAATCATGAAACTATGATTTTAATTTTCTTTTATTCCACGCTTTGCTTTCGCCAGGTTGAAGGAGAGGCAAAGGTAAGAAGCCGTTAAAAAGCCTAATAAAAAAATATTTATCTTTTTATATTTTTGAATTCAGAAAACAAATAAATGTTAATTTGTTTAAAAAAGTAAATATATATGTTTCAAATAATCATGTTTATCTATGATATTCTATTTATAAACACAATTTGAATAATCAAAATATATATACGTCGTAAAGCAATAAATTGCTTTGCTAATATTAAAAAAAAAACATTCACCTCCGACTATAGGCATTAAACCGATTTGAACTTCGTATAGGTAAGTATAGTTATCTGTGGTTTTTTCTCCCACACACGTGCGGGAAACTGAAAAAAAACGTACGCGTGTGAAATACATTGCATTTTAAACCTAATCGTAGTGCAGTGTATAAGAACCCGTTTTCGAGGAAGTGTATTGAAATAGTATATTTCATTACAAGTGCGGAAAGGCTGTCATTGCAAAGAGTTCCGACAAATGTCTACCCGAGCCGAGGCGCAGCCGAAGGCGAGGGTTGACAGTCGGAACAAGTTGCAATGACGGTTCCGCAGGTGTACTTAACGACTATTTTTAATAGAGGTGCGAAAAAATTAAGCAATTTAATAAAATAATAAAAACACAATACTCAACTAACTAATCATTTATTTCTTATAAAAGTTATAGTACACATGTACATTGAAAATTTTCTGGAAAATGGCGCCAACCGTAGAATATAAGCAGAGTTTTTTTTTTTTTCACCTATTTTGGTAGGCAAAGGGAACTATCCATACAGCTTAGTCTTCAGTAGATTTTTTTTATTGATATGAAATGAAATGAAATTTAATGAGATGAAATGAAATGAAATTTAACCTAACTCATTCAATTAAATCATTAAATCTGATAATGAAATAAATTAGTAGCTTTTTTTTTAGAAATATACGCATTTGTATGAATCACAAAAAATCTTTATTAAAAACTTCATGGTTGGTTTTCCTTTATAATAGACATTATTCTGACAGTTGGTAAAGAGAACGCACGAGTTCGGGAAAGGTAAAAAAAAAGCACTAGTATGTAATAGCCCACATCCCGAACGCTATACGTCCCTGCAATACACCACTTTTTGAGCAACTGTATTAAAAAAGCTTTTTTAGTTTTGCGTAGAAGCTTTACTGACCTTCACTCAACCTTTCAATGAAATATTCGATACCTAAACTTTAAAGCCTTTGATCGGCTTTTCAATAAAATGGACCTGTCAAATGGTGAAAAAATCCAATTAAATCGATTACCTGGCACTCGCTTTTCACCCACGCGCTATTAATTTGTGACGCAAAGACTGACTAGCTGAAGTAATTTTTAAAGTGCAGGCTTCCCTAGGCAGGGGATTAAAAGTGATTTAATTATTGCTATGTACTTGTATCCGTACATAAGGTGTAAGGACACCGTGACATAATTTTTTTACAAACAATATGCTTAGCATAATCAGTGAATAATGTTCCCACTGCTGGGACACAGGCCTCCTCTCTATGAGGGGGAGTGGGGTGTACTCCACCACGCGAGCCAGCGGACAGAATAGTGAAGCAATGCAATGAATTTAATTAATAAAAATCAATCAACCGTATAATTGCATCGATGCATGTGAGTGCTCGACCAGTTCAAAATATCCTTCCATCGATAAATCATCTGTGAGAAATTAAATTTGTTTTATCTGTTTCATTGGATGGATAATTTAAAAACGGTAACTTATATTTCAATCAAGTTTGATTGCTAAGCACGGATAATGCATTGAAGAAATATGACTTCGTTTATATTTTTGTCTTCTTGAATATTGCATCAGCCGCAATACGTCCACTGTTGGGCATAGGCCTCCCCCCAAACTTCACCACGTCTACCGGTCCTGTCTTGTTGTTTCGTCTTTTTAAAATCTCAAGAAAGGATTGTCATAAAAAATTTCATATCAAAACTACTATTATTTGTAACTATATTACATTGTTTTGTATTATGGTATTTCAATGTAATTAAAACAAAAACTGTGATGAATCAATTTTATATTTCGAATATATCGTTCGAATTTCGAAGTGCACGCATAATAACAATATTTTCTAGCAGCTAGCTTGGAATGAAATTAGAAAGGTTCAAGGTTTAAAGGTATAATATTTACCGTATTAACTCGATGGCTATGCGGAAAATAACGTAGTCAGGTTAGTCCTGGATAAAACCAAGTTAAGGTTCCTACTCTAAGCTACCTGATTTACAGAGCCGATCAAACTGTATTACCTATAAATCTCCGGTACATCTATTACGAACCGTGGCTATATATATAATTTATATCGTATATAGTTGTATATAGTATAGTTAAAATTTATAATATATCCTAACGTTGGTTAGAAATTGTGTAACGTATTTTTTTTTTATATTTAATGTCCAAAGTAAAGTGCGGCTCTGCAAAAATATACTTGGAGTTTTTCTTTAACGGTGTTTTAAGTAGCTAGGTATTTAGAATCGCGTAGGTGTTAAAATAATGTCCGATGTATTAAATGAAAATGAATTTGTTAACAAGATAACAGTATTATTTACACCTAATTCTATAATAGTAATAAAAATAATAATTATGTACAAGTATCAAAAAGGGTCACAGTACAGGGCGTCAAATATTCTTCCACATCGCTGTCAACAGGAAAAGTGCCCAAAAGACTGGCAGCATTGCCACGTTGGAGGCAATGCTAATTCTTTGGCCAAAAACTAGGCCCGCCCAAATCAATAAATATAAAAAAATTAAAGATATTGTTTTTCTCCAATTCGAGTTAAAATTTTCAATAAATTACTTTTAAAAGGCGGTTTTTAAAACAAACTTGTAAACTAGGTAACACACGATGAGGTAGACGACGAAAAAAAAAAACATCGAACAGACAGACGGACATGGCGAAACTATAAGGGTTCCTTGTCAGGACTACAGAACCCAAAAAAAACTGATACTTGTGAGTTTGTTTCGGTGTTTCTTCTCAGAGTAGCCAGAAAGAAAACACCATCGATCGTCATTACGTCTTTAAAAGTAAGATCTACAAACCTACTTCCAAAAAGAATGTCGTCATTTATCTCACTAAAATCCAAACATTGCTATGTTACAGCAAAATGAATAATAATCCTGTGTACACTTAACGATGTCTTCAGTACTAAAATATTTGAATTTGATATGTCCATGTCAGACAATATGATCCCGCCACATACGTTTAGGCATTTTTTTTTATCTCGGCTCGCCGCTGTCGGCTTAACTATTTTGATAAATAAAAGCGAGCACCACAGTCCGACATTTATTCCGACAACACTGTCTGGCGCAGACTTATTTTGCAAAGTTAGACCACGTGGATAATTGCAACGGGGACCACCCTCGGCAGAGTTGATACATAAAGGTTTGAGCAATTCAAACTAGGGACTGATTTTGACATACGTTACCTACGAATGCATTATGATGGTCTGTCAAAACGCTTAATAACAGGGCTGTGAGAAATGAATGCTTAGTGAAACTCACTTCAGAAACGTACGCCGAATTCCTCCTGCATCGTGGGTGCTTTTATAAAGTTCCCAGACTTCCCAACTGCCTGGAGGCCACACAAATATTTGCATTAAAACCGCCATTTCAGAATCTATAAGTTACTGTAAGTAAGTAAATTATCCTTTTTGAGTAGTGATTAATGCTCACCGTTTCTTTCAATAAGATAATGCTTTAGCCCAGCAGTGGGACAATAACACGCTGGTATAATTATTAAGAAATATAATGTAAAAAACGAAGTTTTCATGTTGACACCAGTCATTTTAGTTAAGTATTTAATATTTAAAACTTCTATTATGTCGGTCCAGCGAGCCATACACGGTAGGATTATGTTTTAATTTATTAACTTCGTAAAACAAAAACAGTTCGTATTTGAAGCTTGCTGAATACACATTAAGTACTATGTATTTACTGGAGTTCATTTGAAATAGATGTACTCATTTATTTCAAATGAGTTCCGGTAAATTCGGGTATTGGTAGAATACTGTCTAGGTACTTTAAACATTTATTAATTAGTTCGGCGCATCGTTGTAAGCTGCTTAAAATGTTTCACATTTGGCTATTTCAAATCTGCTTTGTTTGCTGTATGTGGGTTGTTTCATAAGCGGATTTTATCCATATATTATTTATTAGTATGACCTTTGACCGTTTTAATTAATAGACCGTTTTGATATAAACTATCTACTCAATGTTTATTGTTTGTATGTTACTAAAAAAACGAAGTTCTTTCTTAATAGAAACTATAGTAGGGACGTTATCTTAAAATAATGTCAATGGTGTTTTTTTTACACGTTTTTCTTCTCAATAATTACCCTACTACGCTTTGGGATAGGCAACTATCTTCATTAACCGACTTCAAAAAAGGAGGAGGTTATATGTTGTGTGTATGTTTTTTTTTATGTATGTAACCCTTATGATTTTTCTTTTCTCAAAACTTTAAGTTTCCGCAGTAAGTACCGTTTATAATGAACTAATTTAAGCTGTGTTAAAAATAAGAGTTGATAGCCACATTATCGAATAGGTTTAAGAATAAAGTAAGTAAGTTGATTATATAAATAAGTAAATTACGGAAAGCCTCAATGGGTCAGTGGACGCAAGCGCGACAGCTGAGCGCAAAGCCTTGGTTCTATTACCAAGTCGGGTAAAGTTTTGTTCGGTTTTTTTTATCACAAATTTCTCAGAAGCAGCCACACAGTCTGAATAGGCATGACGACAGTATCAAATGGCAAATCTATTTAGTCCGTCAGTTAGAGTATTGGAAATTAATGGACACGTATTTTTTGTTTTTGTAAATCAATGAATATTCACAAAGATAAAACGCAGCAAAACTCGGGAGTGGCGGCTCGTCACGTCAGAACTAGCTAAAAATTATACCATGGCGTGACGTATTGAGAATTTTAAAAGCGTCGTATCCTCGTCAATTTTGGTTTACGTAACAAAAGAAAAAACACGGGTCAAATATTTTTTGATAATCTAAGTGACGGACTAATTAGATTTTTTTTTGTCGTCTCGCCTATACGGCCTAGTTCACCCCCATAACATGGAACTCGAAGATAACTGACGAAATATGGCGCGCCTATTGCCATCAACAAGTTTGTTTTCTTTATACTTAATTTAAGAAAATGTTCTGTACTTTATAGTATCAAAGTGAACTAAATTGACACATTCTGTCACCCGTGCAGCTGTAATAAGTACAGGTGTAACAAAATAATAATATTGAAGCGCTTAAAAACCTGCGTCCTTGAAAACATGTTTTAGGAATATTCTGCAAAGATATTCCTAACTTTTCACTAGATATATGAAAAAGAATGAAAGACTCGTGGAGAACCGCATTGTTCAGCTACAGTTAGGATTAAAGAGTTGACTTAAAGCGGTGAGACTGAAACTCGAACCGTAGAAATGTATCGGCAAAATATTGATCGCTGCTTTCTCGCGATAGTAAAGGCAGGATAAAATAATAAAAGACGCTTTGTTGTATCGTACGTACTTTAGTAGACTGGGTTTGTGCCATCGCTATCTTTATATCGATGCAATGTGTGTGAGAATGTTGCGTTTGATTTCATTTCAAATTTTAGTACTTTCTCTCGATCTCGAACTCTATTTTTTAAATAATTTAGCTTTCTATTGGTGAAAAAAGGTTAAAATCGGTCCAGTCGTTTCGGAGCTAATTCGGTACAAACAAACAAACAAAAAAATTATTCCTCTTTGTAATATTAGTATAGAAGTATAGACTAGCGAACCGCCTTTCTTTTGTTTCAACTTGACACCTCACCCTCACAGACATGAAAACACCTTTTATTGAATAAAACAGACCATACAGTTGGTGGAGGTACCAATTTTCACGTTTGGAGTTTCACCTTTACAAATCATAGAAGCTACGGAAAGGGTGTACAAGTAATGTCATGTTATTATAATATGGCTATAAACAAATATGAACGTTATGGACCGTATCAATCAATACAGTAAATATTGCCTTGCATTGCGGAGCTTTATAAGAAAAGCTGGCAACTGCAAGGCGAGACACAAGTAAACTCTAGTATTTGCACTTATAATTAAGAAAACATGACGCAAAGTTATATTCGCAATAAAGTGTCGGCCATTTGCATAATTATGGACTCGACTCTCTATGTGGTAAGTACAATATAATAATATAAAAATGAATAAAGTCTTATAACTAAATTAAAAAACCGTAGTATACGTTACGTTAAATCGTGACACTGAAATCACCACTTGTAAGCACAAAGGTAAAGATAAAATTATTTTCTCTTTACTTTTCTACTTACAAGTATACTGAGAAAGAACGAATGATTAGGTACATTGTCTTTAACTATAATATATTTTGATACAAATGGAGAAAGTGACAAAGACCCGTCAATCAAAACGACGTTTTTTTAATACACTTACGAAGAAATAAAATAACAGAACGAAAAGTATTTTTGTCAATACTCATTTATATGAAACTATGTTTTAATTTGCTTTTTTCCCCGGGCTTTGCCTTTGCAGGTTGAGACAACAAATGTTAATTTATATAAAAAAAGCAAATCTCGCTACGTCTCGGGTGTGAATTCTGCCTCGGTTGCAATGCCAAAGTTTCCCCACTTGTATTAAAATGTAGTATTTCCGTTGTAGCTTGCAATATGCAAATTACTTAGGTGCACACTTATATCCTCTATGTTGCCTACGTAAGCCAGTCGAGATGAGATGACTCCAGTGACTGACATTTAATTTAAAATCCGAGCCAAGTTCTCGTGTGTTCAGATTTATACTCGTAACTTGACAGACTCAAGAACTATAAAGGGTGTAAAAACCTCTTAACAAAGCCGAAAGGCACTTGTTCTCCCCGTCATTGAAAACAATTTTTTGTTCTAAGTTACGGAGATATTGGGTGGCAAAGTTCCAACTTTTAGACAAGTTTCAAGGAATTTCTCTGTAGCTGCCACGGAGATTGGATTTGTGCCCGGTTGATGGCAATAGGCTCGCCCCCTATTACATGGGACTTAAACATAATTGACAAAATGTTTGGGTACTGGGGTATGTTGTTTAAATGCTTACCTGTTCGGTGATAATAGGCGGATGTTTTGTTATATGTTACTAGCACTTCTCCCGCGACTTCGTCCGCAAAAAGTGTGATAGCTCGGCTAATTTGCATGATATAATTTAATTTACTATTGGTGAAAAAATTGTTAACATCGGTACAGTAATTTCGGAGCTCATTCGGTAGAAACAAACAATAAATATTTCCTTTTTATAATATTAGTACTGAAGTATAGATTTTGTATACCTAGTGAAATATTTGCAAGTGCATGATGACGACACTTATGAGATGACAGATGCAGACTGCAAATTGTCTGTAACGGTTTGACCGCGCCTTCGTTTGGCGCACTGGGTTATGCTTAAATATTGTAATCATTAACGTTTTATTTTACTGAATATTTTCTACTTAGGGTATTTGTTAAATATACTTTCTTAAAGTTCTGAAAGATGTGAAAAGCCTCTCCCCAGATCTAAGTCTAATGTAGAAAATATTGAAGTTTACTAAATAAATATATATTTCCAGAGGGAGCACAGGCAATCACTATGTTTGCTTTGAAAGTAAACGATGAAATTCCTTGGCAATTGAAAACGCACTGCCGCCAAGGCGGTCTGCAGTCCTAGTACGTAGCAGAAACTACCGTTGAACTTAATTCACACTTCACATATTAAGTAACGTGACATAACCATTACTGCTGTAATCCCTGACGGGTTAAGTAGAGGTGTGTACTAATGTCACTCTCACATTTGATTCATTGACCAATAATCTCATTTGATTTGATCTATTTAAACCACAAACAATTTAAATTAATGTCAAAATCACGCAGATTTATTTCAATTGTCTGTACATAGTAATGTATTCACAAAATCGGAGTGCATACAAATTAATTGATACTCTATTTGTAATTGATCCTCTATTTGTAATTGATCCGGATGCCACGATTAATTATTGCTCAAAGGTACGCTAATTGTTAGATTTCATGTCAAACTCGTCCCTCATTTCCACTAAATGTTTATGATTCCACATTCGCTAGGTTGTCCATCGAACGACGAGGGTAATCGAATTTCAGCGGTCAAGCGGCTTTAATAGTCAAAATGCGATGATAAAAGCTGTTGTTGCATATTTATAGCTGTGTCAAATTTTCGTCTGGCACCTAATATCGATTCTGCGTGGTCCCTAATATCGTGCGGTGAGTTTGGTAAACGTGTACGTCCTTTATGTCTGTTGTCTGGAGGCTTTCATTTAGGGGTTGAGTTCAGTCTACGTTTTGATTGAGTTTAGTTTCAATGTTTCTGTTGGTATAACGGTGTGGGCTACTATTTAATTAGTGGCCGTATTTATTAACAGTTTTCTTACTTGAATAATGTTGTATAGCATCAACTTCTTTTAACTTAACAGACAAGGAGTTCATTCTGCGTGTCGATCAAACACCCTGGGAAGTAGTGAAGTGAAGGTGTTATGGGAGATTGATTGTAAGTGCTGATTGAAATGACTTTTGATTTTATTTCAACCTATTGAGTTATAAACAGGAGTCTTCAGACAGAATCAGTCCGCTCTCGCGAATAGAGGATATAAAATATAGAGGATATAAAATGACTAAGAGAACTCTTTACCTAATTATCCTGCAGAACTTCTTAAGTAGATAATTATTTTGGTCAGCGTTATCCACTGGTATATAAATATAAATAAATATAAATACTTCCTAAAAATAACTCATTCGCTGTTATACAAAACAAAGCCTAAAGTGATGGGTCTAGAAATATTAAATTTTACACTAAAGATATAAAGAAAACGAGCACTTGAAATATTTTTGTAAGTACATCCCCTATGATGTTATACACAATGGTGGCCACCATTGTGTATTGTGAGCGAACCATCATAAACCACCTAAAATGGAAAAGCGAGTGTAATATTCGTTAGCGGAGTCGGTGAATGTTTTAATGTCTGATAACTTACGAAACAGTCCGGCTGTCAAGCAGGCAGCTTAAATGCAGACAAACTAATGGAAAATTAAGTAGATGCTGCAACTTTGAAAAGGTCAAGCATTTTTGATTTAACTGGAAAGTAGTGAGAACGAGATTTAAGAATTTATAATGAAATGCCAAACAACTGACTGAATTCAAATAGAGGTAACATTTATATATAATTTATATTAAATTTTGCACTAAAGATATAAAGAAAACGAGCACTTGAAATATGTTTGTAAGTACATCCCCTATGATGTTTAATGGTTGAAAGTATGGAATTTCGCTTAGTTACCGAATATACGAGTTGCAATAATAATTAGTAGGTCGATGGTATTACATGAGAATCCCTGCACATGTTAAACTGATTCAAATATTTATTTCAAAATTATTATGCTTGGCGATCGGCAGGTTCCTATTGTATTGAATGCATCGGTACTATTATGTCATACAACTAGCTTAACGTCGTTACCGCGGATTCACCCGCATGGAGTTCAATAATTGTCCCACGGGATCGTACTACCGGGATAAAAAGTATCCTATGTTAGTTAGTCCAGGTTATAAACTATCTGTGTGCAAAATTTCATCCAATTCCGTTCTGTAGTTTTTGCGTAAAAGAGTAACAAACATCCATCCATCCATCGTCACTCACAATAATATAAGTAGGGTGAAAGTAGGTTATTTTGGTATTGATTATTGGGTACCTATTAATAAATTAATAAAATCTTGTGTGCACAAAGGTTTATTTCCTTTCAACAACTATATCAGTTAATAAACACGCACCGACGAAGGAAGTTCATAAATAGCTCGTAAAAGCAATTTTCAAGAATAATGTAGTTTCTTTAGACCCACTTTTGCTTAGATTTCCTGGAAACTCAACCGTAGTTGGTGCTTGCATAAAACACGATGGGACATTTTAACAAACCCCATGTTGTCGATGGGAGACAAAGGACATTTTCTTTTGTGTAAAACGAAAAAAAATATCTTTTGTCTCGACAACACTGAATTTGTTAAGTACTCGCATTTCTAAATTGAATACTGTTTTTTCGTAGAATAAAGAGCGTTGTGTATTTCTTCGGAATGAATAGGAACAAAGTCAATTTAGTTAGGTAACAAGCGTAGGAGAAACTTAATTTTCTTTTCAAAATAGCAGACTTACTTTGTTACTCTTACTATATCTTTGATGTTTTATGTTGCAACATAAAACATCAAAGATATAGTAAGAGTAACAAATAAATAAAAAATAAGATAATGAAAATAATAATAATAAAAAACACACTAACACACACACACACACACACACACACACTAATATTACATTTTAAGTAAGACTGCAAGAAAGAAATGTGAAACGTAACGAACTCTTAAAACTTAATGTACTTAAGTACAGAAGAGTCGATTCCGACGTGTTCAGAATAAATGAATGGACTGTAAGGGTATAAAGAGGGTGATGACCGAGATGACGACTAATAGAGAAGTATGGAAGAAGAAGGCAGACTGCGCCGATCTCAAATAAATTATTATAAAGCCAGGAGAATTATGAATGGTGTCAAGAACCGTTTTTTATTTGAATGATTTTCGTTCACAGGCAAAACAAAGCCGACCAGTTTAGGCATATTCTCGAACCTCCCCGACTGTAGACTTAAACTCCCTAGTTTAAGTCTACAGTGTTCAACTGTTTTTGATCGGTCTGTGACTTTCATTCATGTCCCTACATGAATGAAAGTCACAGACCGATCAAAAACAGTTGAATTATAACGAGTTGGCAACATTCACACTCACAATACACAATGGTGGCCACCATTGTATATTGTGAGCGAACCATCATAAACCACCTAAAATGGAAAAGCGAGTGTAATATTCGTTAGCGGAGTCGGTAAATGTTTTAATGTCTGATAACTTACGAAACAGTCCGGCTGTCAAGCAGGCAGCTTAAATGCAGACAAACTAATGGAAAATTAAGTAGATGCTGCAACTTTGAAAAGGTCAAGCATTTTTGATTTAACTGGAAAGTAGTGAGAACGAGATTTAAGAATTTATAATGAAATGCCAAACAACTGACTGAATTCAAATAGAGGTAACATTTATAGAAACTAAAATGAATAGAGTAGTGGGCATAGTAAATGAAAATAGAATGGAAAAATGCCCATTAAAGATAGAACGCTGGCTGAATTTAAAGTAGTTGCTGCATTTTAAAAAAGATCAGCTTTTTGTAGTTCTAATTGCTATGAGTATGAAGTTGGTGTAAAAGCGTGTAATAAGAAATTAATACCATTCTAATTTTTAGTGAATGTCAAGAGAAATTGATGATGTAGTTGGGAAAAAAAAAAACCATGATTGTCAGTGGTACTTACTATAAATTAGAACAGAAATGGTCCTTTAACTGATAGACAACTGAGTGAATCTCAAGTAGATGATGCATCTACTAAAGTGCCAACTTGCTGTTGTGCTAACTAAGAACGGAACTAACTGTGCTTAGGCACTCACTTCGTATTTAAACGAAAAACCTAGAAATGGAAAGAGATCGAGAGTCTTACATTTTTGAAGAAGACATTTTTTAAAGGTACATAATATTGAAGGGGTTTCTAATTTTGTTTTTTTTTTTTTTTATTCTAATAAGAAAAGTTAAAACAATTAACTGTTGAAAATGTGATCTTGAATTTTAAAAAAGGTGAAAAAAAATAGGTCGTTATTTTGTAACCTTTAACCAATCCTTCGTAACTTCTACAAAAGAAGTCAGTTTCCCTCGAAGGTACGAGTTGAGGAACATTGCACGAACGGAAACAATGCAATGCGATCCAATTTTTATGCCGATACATTAATTGGTGAAAGAAACAGTTTGCAATCGCATATGTATTTGTAATCTTGTCTTACTTTATTGAACACCATTATATTTTGAGTTTGTGAAAAAGAGAAATGCGTTTTTGGGCACAGTTTTATAATTAATTATAACCCTTTAAAAGTATCGAAATAATTGATGCCTAATGAACTCCACGCATCTTTTATTTAAATAATTCTTTTATATTAGGATTTTGTGCTAATTAACGTATTTAAGAAAAATTAACGTATTACGCTAATTAACGTATTAAAACCGTATTAAAGAACTTCATTGGGTAATACCCAATGAAGTTCTTTAATCCTGACTCTCGGCTACTGCAATTGAGTCTCAAATTGCTAAAAGTGCGCGTGGCCACACGCGTCTTATTTTTCAAACTACAACCTGACATCCACTCCAAGCAAATGACGTACGCGATGAGAGCTCACACAAGCTCCTGTTCAATTATCTATATATTATACGTATTTTCTAGTTCGGTTGAATAGCAGCCGCCATTCACCATACGTTCTCATCTACGTTCGTGCACAGCGGAAATTATACCGGGTTGAACAGATCCTGCCGTGCTTTACTGTGCACTCTTTTGCAGTGACGGTTTCAAATATGATATTTATTGCCATCACTGTGTGGATTTCAAATGATAGTAATGTGTCTGACGCAGAGTGTGTTTATTCATGTTTAGAAATCGGTTTGGATAGTGGGTATGTTTTGATAAAGTAGGAAATTTATTTGACGTTGGGTATTATAACGAATGTCACGTATTCAAAGTTTCCCGTATGCATAGTATCCTTTTTTTGTAAAACCTAACTCTGAATAAATATATTTGTGTTAATTTCCAGGTTATTTGTTGTAATAAATAACCTGGAAATTAACACAAAAATATCTCACACACACACATGGTCTCACTGATATTACTTACTCATCAATCTACAAGTGTACTTGTAGATTGATGAGTAATTAATATCAGTGAGACCATTACTAGTAGTATCTTGGCGCTTAAGATGGAATTTTCTTGAGTAGCGTTTTAATTTAGTTTATGTCGGTTATGATAGGTTTTTTCTAATGGCAGATCACAGCCGCTAGATAAAAAAACACTTCTGTTAAATAAAATACACCGATTTTTCATTAAACCCTCTTGAACTGATAACTGCAAAGGAAGTGTAGAATATATTCTGGTCAATAAACAGCCCCTCAACCGTGCGCGCTTCGGACCACGGTCACGGCCGGTCGATGACCTCGAAACAATTGCGAATCGTCCGACGTCGGCCTACAAGAGATCTCATCTCGTAAGATCGTTTTGTTAGAGAATCTGGAAAATTCGAGATTTGGGTAAAAATATGTGTTTGATGATGATTTTAGCTTATTTTATTCTGGATTGTAAAATACCTAAAGCTTTAATCTGCCTTTTGTAGGCACGGTACACGGTAGACAGGACATCATGTAGATATTGAACTGGAGTCCGAACCAAGCAGCAACTAGCAAGAATAAATAATTCTATAATAAAATACCCTAAAACATGTCATGTTTAGCGCAAAAAGTGTGCTACGAGATATCGTAGCACTTGCTACGAGAATGCTACGAATGGCCATACTAACGCCATCTACTCAAAAGTAGCGGAACTAACTTCAATGACGCATACTTGCATCGTATTAATTATTTATAACGCATACTTCAAAAGCTCTCTACACACTAGGTAGGTTTTACGAGCATAAAAGGCGAGCGCCTTTAATTAACATATTCGTTAAATCCTATAGCTTTTAAGCTTTTCAAATGTTATATTTTGATAAAGACCTTGGATTGGAGTATCAGTTTTTAAGAAAGACCCATAAATCTCCGTTAATTGAATTGTAAATAGTATTACAATTTTAACAATATAAACTATGCTTGTTAAATTACTTTCTCTAAAGCTTAATATTACAGCTAGCTGTTGCGGTCTTTCATATTCGAAAACGCGTGAAATTAATACGCGGAAAATTGGCGTTGTGTGTAGGCAACTTTATAAAAATGACCTACCATTCCAGTGTATTTTATTAAGCTGGTGTAAGCTAGATGGCACTAGTATGCACTGTCGAGGAAACTTAAAGTTTTAAGATTTTCATTGTTTGTTTTGTTTAATAGAAAATCAGAATTTCTATTGATTCAATATTGAAGTAGCAATAGCAAAAAATGCAGACAATTTGAGTTAGTGTTTGCAATTATTAAATACCCTAGCAGATTATCTGCTATCGTTGTTGGAATTAAGACTTTAAAGTTAAGCCTTCAAAAGCTAAATTACCCTGACGAGGCAGTCGGAAAAAAATTACAGAGAATTAGTCCTTGCAGGATAAACATTCCTATTTAAGGTTATATAAAGTTATTGTTACGAAGCATAGAAGTCACGGGTTTATATTTATGTGTATGTTTACAGTGTATCAGTTTTTTTCTAACGTAATTTCGTTAATTTTTACAGCATGTGCATGGCTAAATCTGAAATGCATGTCATTACTTCCCAGAATTTGATCCATATTAGCGACACTATCAAATGTTAACGTTGTACATTACAGTGAGTGTGTTTTCATCAAAATCGGGCCCGAGCCTCCTTAGAGTATTTTGTGTTATTCCTCGTAGTTTCGAATTTAGCCACCCACGCCCACTTGCAAAATTCACATTATTCACTAACTTTACAAACCTAAAATATTAATAAAAATATGTACATGTATCAAAAGCAGAAAATAATTATAGGGTGTCAAAAAGTTTGTCCGCATCGATAACAACGGGGAAAGTGCCCAGAAGGCTGGCATCATTATTGCCATGTTGGATGGCAATGCTGATTCTTTGACCAAGAAATAGGCCAGCCCCAGCGATCACGAGAAGAGTCGACGAAGTGCTAGAGTTTATATTGCTTACATTATTAAGTAAGGGTGCTAAATGTTTTAGAGGTAGACTTATAGTTCATCGCTTGTACTGATTGACTGGACTCGTTGATCTAGTGGTTGCAAGCGCGACTGCTGAGCATGAGGTCCTCGGTTCGATTCCCAGGTCGGGAAAAGTGTTATTGGGTTTTTCCATCAGGAATTTCTCAGGAGCAGCCTCGGAGTCTGCGATTTGTGCGCGGTTGATGACATGGCTCGCCCCCTATTACATCGGAATTTAACATAACTGGTGAAATGTGGGTGTATTATTAGGTACACTTCTGCCCTTCGGGGATTATATTAATTTTAATAACGACGCCCTGTAACTCTTTTTGATACTTGTAAATATTTTTAAAGAGATAGCGTGTAAAAAAAGAAATCATAGTCTCTAACAGACATTCGCATTTTAGCAATGCATGGTATGCATAGCTGGCTGAGTGATTCTTTTTTCTGCGCAAAGGGTCCTGAGTTTGACTTCCGCACGGAAATATCTTTGCACCTATGGTTTGTCGATAACTGTTTAGGGTCTGACTGTTTATCTAAGTGGCCTCTAAAACTTCGTTGAAATTTTCAAAAGAAATTTCAGATTTTAATTTAAATTTCTAGACTCAAATGTCTCATCTACATGCTATAAGGAGTTTTTTTTTTTAATAAAAATAAACTGGCAGTACTAAGGCATTTACTGATTGAATTTATTAAACCACTCTAAAGGACCAAAACAAATCTGCGCCTCTTAAGGACTAAGTGATCACTTAGATTTATTTCTGGTGTAAGTCGCCTTGAAAAGTAATTGTCTAATGGTTATTTAAGACATAAAAGATCCGGCTTGTTGTAAATGTCATCAAATATATTATAGCACCAGAAATTAATAAAACAAAAATAGTTGGCGCCTAAAACTCAGGCTTTTGGCTACAAATAATGGGTTACCAATTTAAAAAAAATCAGGACACCCTTATCATAGATGGTTAGATTAGACAATATCAAAGTCATTTTTTGTCAATCTGTATGCACGTCATGTCCCTGCGACAAATAAATATTGTTTCCTTTCTTCTCCTTTCTATATTGTACAATTAAAACAATCAAGACTGTTTTTAGATGATAACGAGACTTCAGACATCAGAAGTGAAAAATATCAACTAACTTTAAGAGGCCACCCTACGTGAGGATTGTCTTTCAAAACGAAAGACTATTTCCTAAACTGAGGGCAATGTTATTGAAAGAAACCTGTTTAAGTTACAATACAATACTCAAAAACAATCCCAATTTGGATTTTAGATATAAATTATGTAATCCTTTTTGGATAACAAGTCAAAAAAATACCCTGATGAAAATGAAATAATATGTTTTAGATGACAAGACACGGTTACAGGGTCGCACGGGCGCCGGGCGGCACGCTCCCGTTAAACGTAGTGATTATATTATACTCTCTGGCTCCCGTCGCTTCTCGGATAGTGACATCATAAACATCAAATAAAAAAAACAATTGACGATCCAACATACTTATGCCGAAGATGGTGTTGTCACGTTTTAAAAGTTTGTTAGAATTTAGGGAAATGCTGGTAATTTGGGACTAAAACAATGCATTTTAAAGTTTTCATTAATATTTTGAATATCATGAATATTTTATGTTTCTCATTTTAATTGGTATTGTCATTGGTTACACCTTTATGCCCCTTTCGGATCGGACAGGGTATTTTTTTAAATATTTATATGATACAGCTTTACTAACATGGATCTTTTGGCACGCGAACGACATTGCCACAGAGGCGCTGTCGATTAATTTTTGTTGAAACATATTTAAAATGCGTTGAAAAAATGTAAGTGTCGCGTTATTCCTTAGTATTGCAACGCGACAAAAGATTCTTGCACGTACAGCTATGAACTCGCTAGCAATATTACCTATAACAGTTTTGTAAAAACTTAATACTACTAACTCGTCACTATAAATTCTAAGCATAATTATAATCATTAGACAATCAAAATTTAATTGACTATTAGACTGTTTCACCACCTTTTGATAAGTTTTCGTTATATTATCTGGCCAAACATACAGAAAGAACTAAGTGTTTTGGTATTGTGAAGCAGACTACATACACGTATCTAGTCAATTAAAAATAATTACTTAAGTTTTTATGTAATTATATAAATTACGTTATTTTCGACAAGAATTTGAAAGAAGTAATAACCGTCCAAAAAAGTTCAAAAAACTTTTGCTAGTTCTAATTTCAAGCAATTACTAAACTACAGAATAATAACAATTATTTTGTAATTTAGTAATTACTAGAAATTTCTTTCACTCAAGTAATCACTTTGACATAGATACACACAGGTGTGAATATTCTAAGTACTCACCATTTCTCTTCGGCGCCATCGACCTTGATGTCCGGAATATTCGGGATCTTCTTGTTGAGGTATGCCGAAGATATCTTCAGCAGTGCCTGGTGACAGTTTAACATGATTAAAATACGGAAAATACAAAATGGTTCGATCTAAATAAACACGTCCGTTCCTTTCCACGGCCGGGAGCCAACTGGATGAAACGAGAGCGCAGTTTCCGCGGCTGCATCTCTATACTTCTCACTATACAGGGTGTGAACAAACTCTTCACGAAGCTGTCAATCAAGCATTCTGTGCATCAAACTAAGTAACAATACGTAAAAATTATTGCTGGGAAACATGGGATTTTTTTTTGAGGTGAAAAATCACGTTTTACGGTAGAACTCAATGTAACGCACTCAAAACATTGTGCTAATGGCTGGATTTAATAGTACGGGGGAAGGTTCCCAGGTATGGTCTAGAACAACAAAATTATCGCAATGACGGGTAGAACAAGTGCCTTTCGGCTTCGTTAAGAGACTTTTTACACCCTTTTTTAATCTACTTAGACAAAACAAACAACAAAATTATCGCAATGACGGGTAGAACAAGTGCCTTTCGGCTTCGTTAAGAGTCTTTTTACACCCTTTATTATAATCTACTTGACAAAACACAATGACCAAAATGTATGGAGATGAAGAGTCAAAACTCAGTCCGGACTGAGTTAAATCAGTTTATACAGGGTGAAATTTCAGCTGTTTCATACATTATGACCGTCTAGGTATTGAACTTATGCAGGAAACAGCAGATTTTTTTTAACATTATCGGTTTATTGAATCTGTGGGGGTAGGTAAGCGGTACTGAACAAATATCTTTTCGTAAGCATTTTGCTTATGGCATCACCGAGACTTGGGGTCACATTTTTCTACGACATTCCTTCTATAGTATCTTGGCCTTCAAAACAGAAAGCAGATTAAGTGGTGACTTGACTCTTAAACTGCTATTTCTGCCTACCTTCCATATCTTCAAGGCAATAACGAAACAATACATAGCCTACCTTTTTTATGCCCTTTTATAGTTTGTTGTTAGTTTAGTTATTGTAGTTTATTATAAATCGAAAAACCGTCATACAAGCTAGTCGCGTATAGTTTTTCTTTTGCCTTTACCATTCGCGCGACAAGCTTTTGTGAACGATTTTCGTTTTCATTTACGAAAAGGTTTATTTTCTTCTGTTCAGTGCATTTTTATAAAAGCTTATTTATAAAAAGGTTTTTTAATATATATATATAATATAATTATAATATAATATAATATAAATAATATAATATAAATAATATAATATAAATAATATAATATAATTATAATTATAATATAATATTTTAATATATATGTATATATATAATTATAATTTTATTAAGTAATCTAAACGCCTACTTGACGCTTCCCGTAACCCAAGGCCTGGCTTTTACCTTGGCCAGTATTGCCATACAATGTGGTAACAACGTCGCCAGTCTCTTAGGCAGGACGAGGTGTTTTTTATGCCCTTTTATAGTTTGTTGTTAGTTTAGTTATTTCAGTTTATTATAAATGTAATAATGGACAAAGATAGTTAATTAAAGACAATTATAATCCTTTTCACAGTTCGCAGTCTGTTAATTAGTCCATTGACTAAGTCCCGCGATTCTGACTGAGATTTAGAGTGGGTGGGTGCACACTGTCGGAAAGGCAAGCTTCAAAGGCAAGCTCTATTCGGAACGTGTGTTCCATGCCCATTTATCTATCGCTTCAAAGGGATTGAATTCTCGCTTGGCTGTATGACGAATAACATACGTTTGGAGTGTCAGGAATTGAAGGTAGTGCTAGCGACAGAAATTCTACTTGTGCATAGTGTAACCAGCATATTATGTTTTCCGTATTATTTGTCCCATTGCTGGGAGGCAGACCTCCTCTCTACAAGAAGGAGGGGGCTATAATACACCACGTGGGCCCAGTGCGAGTTGATACAGGTCTCAAGTCATCGTTTGTGTTGCTGCCAGTTTCCTCCACCGTTTTGAGGGCAATGGCGATGACATAAATTACATAAAATAACAGAAAAAGTATCAAACAATCTTAATCACGCTTGTTCGATAGCCAAGTTTGATAGCCAATCCAGGCTCTAAAATTACAAAACAGAGTTCTAAATAACTTCCAAGTTTGTTCGACTGTTTGCAAACTCAAGGAAGCTTCATAATATGAGGGAAACTTGTAATAGTGGTAAAAGTATCGTATTGCTTGGATGAACTCTCCACTTGAACTTAGTTTAAAACTACGTTCTACAAGCAAATTGCTCCTGACATATGATATTGTTTGTTACAAACAGACGTAAATTACAAAAACATTAATCGCATCTTCATTTTAACCCTACTATGACAACCTGCAAGGAATACGTCGAGTTAAACCCTGGATACACATATTCTCTCTTATAATTATCTGAATCTTATATCGTTTAAACGTCATTTATTTCAAAAATACAATTAATGTACCCAAACACTGAAATCACATATAACATACAAACGATCCCTACAGTACCTAAACGTGCGCATTTGCATAAATTGTGTGTACATGCAAGTTGCTGAATGTAACCGGACGTCGCACCCACGGCTAAGCTCGGCTCAATTGTGTGATTAGCTTCGCGTTGTCTGAAAATATAGTGGGGACGTCCACTGCTACCCACGCACAATCTTCGCAGGGATACGTGTCTGGCAAACGAATCGAACAACTGACGTTAACTTTAACAAAATCAGGTAAAGAAAAGCAAGTATTTTCTGACTACAAAGTATAACGTGCCTAACTTGGCAATTGTATCATTTTCTAGTCGTGTCGGATTGCCGAAAGAGACTGTACCAGGTTTTTGATGAGACTGCACCAAGTTTAGGCAACTGTGTTCGATTAGTTAGTGCTTGCACGTGCCATGCGATGTTATTGTGAAATACAGAGTTCATTGATATTGCGAAATTATTTTCGAAAAACTTACTTTTTATCTTACTGGGTTTTCTGGGATTTTATAATACCCAACTGAATCTTCTATATATATTTATATAAAAATGAATTCCTATTTCCCTTGGTCACGGCATCACGCGTGAACAGTTGGACCGATTTCGCTATTTCTTTTTTTGTTGTTTTTGTTACTGTCAGGAGAAGCTGCTTATGAAAGAAAAAAATGAGAAAGTTGCGCGGCAAATTTAAGAAAATTAACGGCCATATTTACTTTTCAATTTTAACCATTCGTCTATAAGGCGACCAAAAGTACTAGGCTAGCATAAATTCAATTAGGGGTCAATCAGGGAACGCTATCAAATTTGTGGCGGAGATCGGCCGTCGACTTAGAGAAAGGGGCGGTGACTCACGCTCTGGTTCTTGCCTGGTGCAGAAGCTAGCCCTGGCGATTCAGCGCGGAAACGCTGCAAGCGTCATGGTCTCCTTTGCGCCGGGAACGTCTAGGGACTGTGGATTTCTAGTGACATAAGGTTTTTGTAAACTGGTTCTATTTATTCGACATTGTATTAATAATTTATTAATAAACATTAACGAATTAGGGGTTTATGATCAGTCCGTAGTATAAAGTGACGGCCATACAGGTACTGATGGAATTTACGAATATCGAATACAATTCCAAGAGCTTCCCTGTCTATCTGTGCAGAAGCTCGCCCGGTCGGTGTAAACGACCGCGACGCATACGCCTCCGGGTGACTTTCGATTGGTATGGAATTTGTCTATTAACCAAACCAGTGAAATGTTTAAAAAACTATAATAATTTTGAAATTGGTTCATTAATCATGTTCTGGCCTGAAATATTTTAGTCAACCCATTTGCTATATGTCATTTTATCCATTAACCAGCTCGGTGAAGGTCGTTCTATAAGGGATCCTATACTAGATGTAGGTCCCGTGTGATGTATATGAGATACATAGGTATATTAACATGTAATCGCTGTCTGTTAAGTGTTCACACTGCCTGAAAACTTTCTAGTTGATCTAAAGAAGCTTCTAGTTGTTAGCTTTACTCGTTTTTCTATTTTCGACCGTGATACATATGTCTATAAACGTACAAAGATGCACTTTACGTTATATTACCCGATATTGACACCCGACACATGGTATTTAGCCACCTAATAATAAAATTCGTAACATAATAAAATTTAGACAAGCAAATCAAAATGGCGCCCGTAAAAGTACCAAAGAAGGCTCTAAAACCAACTCCAACCTACAACAACAATAAACTAATAATAATAAGTATGTATTTACAAAAAATCAAACCATTCATTTCAATTAGTTAGTCAGGTTAGTAGTAGTAATAGTAAGTAGTAGTGGTAAGTAGTATTTCAGTTAGTCAGGCCAGTTACAGGCACTTTTGAAGTTTCGAAACAAAGATGAAAATTAAATGTAGCTACAGTCCCAGTCACAAGACATAAAAACTGTGAAAGTACTGTAGTTGCCCATTCCCTAGCGTAGATCTCTATGGAGAAGAACGGGCAAGAAACTCCATGAACACTCTTTTAAATCAAAATACTGTTACAAAATCTTGGTTACATCATTCATGTTGAGATGGTATATTATGTGAGAACAATGTAGCAAGATGTGCACGGTAGTGTCCATAGTAAAAACAATGAAAAAAAATACAATTCAACAATAAGATAATTCATTCAAATAAGCCACGGCAACTGAGAGATGACCAGTCACAACTGATAGCGCCCGTTCATGAACATGACGCATGGATCAGTAACATTGAACTCAACCATTTTGAAGGGATCTAAATGATCCGACACATGCGCCACCATCAGCGAGACATTTGAGTGAGCATGACATACTCTCAACCGCCAGGGCACATTCAAGTCAAGAAAAACGTAGGTTTCCAGTGAATCTAGTATATCAGTCAAGTCAAGTCATTTTTCCAGTACATAGTACTCACACAAAATGGGCTATGCGATTATATAATACTAAAGAGATTGAATCTATACAATGCAAAGATAGTTGTACAATCTTCAGCAGCTTCAACAATATCATTTAATGCTATCAATTTATGCGCCCCTGTCCTTGTGGAGCAGGACCAGCATTGAGCCAAGCATTTATTCAATTGTATTCTCAGTAGGCGTAGGTATAGGTACCTACATAACATTAGTAAATTTTGATATAATTATGTGGGGAAAGTTTGTTTGAGGCGGAATTTACAACCACGCCGTAGGCGAGGAGAACTGCAATAACAAATGCCCACGTATATTAAACGACGTTTCTCAATACGCTTTCCAAGAAATAAAATAATAGAACGAAAACTAATTTTTTTCATGAATAGGGATGACGACTGACTAAAAAAAATATGATTCTGTTTAGTCCGTCAGTTATTATATTATCGTGAAATCGTATATCGTGTAAAATATTGGATACGTGTTTTTTTTAATCAAATTATTAAAAAAAGACGAAGATAAAGCACATCAAAGATCATGAATGGGGGCCTGTGACGTCACTTTAGGGTAAAAAAAACAAAACGTGACGTTATACGAGTTTTCAACGCACTGTCTTAAATTTTTGTATAAGCACGTGAAAAAAGAAAAAAAAATATGTGTCCAATATTTTTTGGAAATATATCTGATGGACTAATTAGATTTCTTTTTGTCGTCTCGCCGATTATAAGAAAACCATGATTTTATTTTAATTTTTCCGCGCTTTGCTTTCGCCAGGTTGAAGGAGAAGCAAAGGTATGACGCCGCTTAACAGCCTAATATAAAAAAAGAGAAAAAAAATATATTTTCGAGTTTAGAATACAAATAAATGTTAATTTGTTTATAAAAGTAGGTAAATATTAGTTTAAAATAATCATGTTTATCTTTGATGTTCTATTTATAAACAATTTAAATATTAAAATGATATTTACGCCGTAAAGACGCCTAAATCTTTGGCGAAATTTAAAAAAAAAAACATTCACCGCCGACTATAGGCATTAAACCGATTTGAACTTCGTATATGCATCTGTGGAAATTTTATTTCCGAAAATGTGCCGATAAATGAAAAAATCGCACGCGTGTGAAATACCAGTTTTCCAGAACTACCTCTGCTGGTCTTCAGGGGTTTAAAGTTAGCAAGCGAACAAAGTTGCGGGCATCCGGTAGGTAAATATGAAAACTGACAGATGAATTTGATGTGTTTAGGTAATTCCCTTTTAAACACTGTTTTAAGCTTTCACGGTTTAAAGCCACGGAAGATATCCGTAAGTGACAATATAACTTTACTTCCCTATTAGTTTTAATCCTTCTATTTAAAGATGTAAACGCCGCCAGTTTATCATCATTTTTCTGGCATTAGCCCAATTTATTTGGGGGTCGGCACAGTATGTTTTATACCTCTAGACGTCTCTATTAACCATATCATCTTTCACATAGTTTATCCATCGTTTCTTTGTCTTAAAGCGTAGATTTTCATATTTTTTTAGCATTAATCGTTTGAAATAGGTTACATTATAAAACCATGTTTGAGTGCATGTGCCTTTAAAAATACAGATAAAAAAAAACTAACAAAAAATAGATGTGTTTGAGGAATTCTATTGAAAAATACAATATTGTTCTAGTTTTCAAATGAAATCCAACTATTTCAGAATTGGCAGAGGGAAACTTTAAAGCGGTTTTGTAGAAAAAATAAATACCATTATCTTCAAATGTCGGTATCATTTTACTTTATAGGGAATGCTCCTTTTTCAGTTTTTTATTAAGTATGTTTATATTTTCGATATTCTCAATTTTAATTTATGTATTTGACGCATATTTGTCTTCTCTTGAGCGCATTTTCCGATGTCAACACTAAACGGATGTTTTTTTTCTAAAACTTTCATTTCATTTACAATATTACACTCAGCTTTAAATAAAAAAAGAAAGAAAATCTAGTTATTTGTGTATTTCCTACGTTGTCGCACATGTTTGTGCTCTATAACATATCTACAGCGTACTAATCTCCGTCGAGATTGGACGCCATGATCGACATCCAGCCGGAACTCGGGAGGATATTACTTGCTCAAAATGAGCTTTTAGAACTTCAAACTACACGTCATCGATGCTATAGGCTTGACGTGAGCTACAAGCATTTAAATCGATGTATTTCAACGGCTTTTTCCCTTAATAACTCAACATTATGCTTGCACCTCGGCCTTCTCGCGTTAAAAGACAACCCGCTCAGATCTCGACCGCCGGCGACAGATTCAGATCTCTAGGGAAAGTACAAATCATGGTAGACTTCTCTTGTATAGATATTTTTTTGGCTCTATTTTCGGTAGATTTTATTTATGAGAACAATGACTTGACTGACTGTTAAATAAAAATAAATAATATAATAAGTAACTTAGAACATCCTCAATAATTATACTGACCACTAATGATTCAAAAGTAAATCATGGATTGACAGTTCGACGTCACTCTAATTACAAAATGTTGTCGTGTTTTTAATACAGTTTTTTGGAGCGCTCCTAACTTAATATTAAATACAATACAAGTAAACTTGAGTAACTACTGGGCGGTGCCAGAATCACGTTCTTCTTTCTTCGATTTCATAGAAGATGACTAGCCTTCTTGCTGCTCTGCCGGTCAGCCGGGATGATGCAGGTGCGGATCTTCTTGCGACGTGCTGGGTGGTGCAGTCCACCAATCACAGAAAGCCCGGATCTACAGGGTGTGTGCGTATTTCTCACATAACTGTGGGTCCTGGCTCTATGCGAAAGGGGGATCCTCGACGATGGTGGGTTGGTGAGTCCTAAATTATTCACACAAAAGTAGCCGTAATTACAGAAAATCTAGTTTAAGTTTTAGTTACATATTGTAGGTTTCTAGGTACAGATGTTTCAATATATGATGGATCAATCACAATGCAAATGACAAAATCACAATCAAAACGTTTCGTATTTGTAATAAAAAGACGGTCAAAAAAAACGATAACTTTAAACGGTAATTTTTTAGGTAGCTTATGTCAATCCAATGTAGTTTTGGCTTATCCATATGATGATGAATGATGATCAGTGTCTAATTGACAAAAAGGTGGAACGAAGTTTGTAGTGGTCGGATTTTCTTGGGATTTTTTTGTGTTCCTAGAGGCGTGGAGAAGAATGTAATAAAAAATCATTTTGGTTATCTGTGAAAATAACATAAACTTCCTTTACAGAATTTTTGTCTAAATGAACTTGGCTAATAATTACATACATAGTCATTCTTATCATTGCTGCTCTCTAGAAAAAACTTTGTACGGACGTATTTCTGTAGATATGGTAAGTAATGTCTATCCCAATCAATACTAAGTAAATAAAGGTTGAAGTTCCGGACTTTAAATTAACTCAGTATATCGAAACATTACATTGCATATCAGAAATTTTAAAGGCGTTACTCTTGGACTTAATTTCAAACAACGTTAGCGAAGCCAAGAGTTTCTCAACAAGACAAAGTTGCAACAGTTGATATTTCCGAGTAATGGTGTTCGATGTTTCGAGCTTCGCTACAAAGTTGCTACGGATGCTACGACATGCATGACGGGGAAGTGCATAGCTGTATGTTGCTGTCAAGTTACCGTCCGTTCAATAAACATAAGTGGTATTGCATGTATATAATATAGGTACATCTATACCAATAAATTTAATTCGCTCAAGCGTGATTGTCCTCACTAACTTTCACGCTAGTGTTCCTCGAAGAGGTCTGCAGGACAAAGGCGCCTCGCCAGATTTAGATTTTAATTAAATGAGTGACACCTTATTTAGTTACCGAGATGGAAGTCCAGACTCCAACCACTGACACAAGAATGGAACTAGTTAGACCAACAGCATAACACAAACGCTGCGTTGATAACTACGTCTTGACTCGTACTGCTGTCGGCATACTGACGGAATACTCAATAACACTTTACCCCACCTGGGCACGGAACCCAGGCCCTCATAATCAGCAGTCATCAAATTAATTCATTATGAAAGGGCCCGCAGTAGTTGGAACATTACATTGCAGCTTAAGTTAGAAGTGGCAAGAAAGTAAGTATTTTGAGTTATGTGAGTTGACGTAGGCACACAGATTTAGTAACAGAGTTTTGAAATATTAAACAAAGTAGTTTTAAAATGCAATACACCTCTGGTTTGCGGACCATCCGTAAATAAAAGAAAGCGGAGAGTGTGGTGATTTTACATACATATAAGGATGATTTCCACAAAACGGCTCGCTTTGCATCGGATCGGAACGGATGCGTCTCCCGCGACACGCGATTGTAGCTGAAAGTATGCTGCGACGCGCGATCGGCTCCGTTCCCTGTCGTCGTATCCGATTGGATCAAAACAAAAATTACGTCAGCACGGTAGGAATGAAACTACACACATCAAAAAAGTCTAAGAACTTTTTAACGATTTTTTACTATTGTAAAGTAAATCCTTCGTTCAATTCATGGAATCACAATAAATAAACAAAGTGTGTACCTTAACATACGTAGTATAAAATAAAGTTAAAACGAAATTAAAGTTTTCATGTTTTACAAAATGATATACCGACATTTTTTTGTAATTATTTGGTAATTCAAAACAATGTTTGAGCGTCTCTGTTGTTTAAAACTTGTCGGTGACGATTTTTCATTTAATCTAATAGATTGTTTATCTGATCCTGCGGCAATCGCTCCCAATGGAATTGTAACCAGTCTTTCAGTTGTTGGGTTGCGGATACTCCAGTCCAGGTTCTCTAGAACATGTCCCATGCGTGCTCGATGGGATTGAGGTCTGTCGATTGTGTAGGCCACGGCGATACCCGGATATTTTCCATTGCAGTGTACTCTCGAGTTCTCCGAGCTGTGTGCGGACGCGCGTTGTCATGCATCAGCGGTAAATCTAAGCCAAGACTTTAACAACAAAATGTACAAATGGGTGAACATAAAGCCCGAGGACATGTTCAACGTAACTTTCAGAGTTCATATTGCCATCTACAAAAACGAGCTCAGTTCGTCTATTCTTTATAAAACCCGCCCATACATCACTGTGGAGCCACTGTAAGGATTTCTAGGATGACGATACACTCTAACCCTTCTTGTATCAGGCCTAAATCCAAACCGGGACTCGTCGAAACATAAAAGGAGAAACCCGTTTTGGGCCTAGCCGTTACACTAATCAGATATGTACCAAAAAAATCGACTATTTTGCTTAATTAAATTAAATCTTTTCCTCAATGATTATGGTCAAGTATAGAAAATAAGCAGTTTTAAACTTAGGACCGCGGACTCAGATGATCGATTTAAAACAACTTTAGGTACTCTGGCATTTAAGTGGGCACCTAATTGGGCGTCCTGCTCGTAGTCCGTATTCATGCAGCCTAATTTCTCACGATTTTGTGGCTGACAACACCACCGCTTGAAAATGTTATGTTATATAGGTAGTTTCTAATTGGCTTTTTAGAGTCATTACAAGACTGATTTATGTTAATTTTAAGGAAAAAATTTACTTAGAAAATTGATCTCATCAAATAAAAACTTTTTAACTTTTTGACTTTTTTAATTAATAGAGATACTTTAACGAAATTGGTGGTCAAAGGTAGGTCTGTATTTAAAACCAATATCACAAAAGCATTCACATAGATGACTTCATTCGTTTAGGAAATATAGTAAAAATTGTAAAGTGTTTCATCCAGATTTTTAAACATTACGTTCTAGGATTTTTTATTTCATTGTAATTTTTATTGGCTTCGAGGGTTGACAGACTTAAAGCTTTACTCAGTAGAGTACCGAAAGTTGTTTTAGGAATTTGCAAAAGACAATCAATCATCCGTGGTCCTAAGTTTAAAACTGCTTATTTTCTACACTTGGCCTATGTCATTCAGGCTAAGATTTAAATGGGTTAATTAAGCAAAATAGTAGATTATTTGGGTACATGTCTGATTCGTGTAACGGCTAGGCCCATAACAGGGGATATCCTTTAACAAGCAACGAAAACACATGAAATCGGGAAAAATAATTAGCTTTTATTTTAATGAAAACCAAATACAATCGGAAAGTTTCTGTTATTAAAATCAGCGAGTATATATTCCGAGAACAAAATGATTGTATATCAATTTACTTTGTTACGAAAAAATAAAGTATCAATTAATAAAACATGCAGTTTCTGTAAAATGATGCGTGTTGTTAAATTTTATTGATGTGTGTATTTGACTAGGCGCAGAAACGGATACGTTCGCAAACGATGGTACGGAGCCGATTGTATGCGTCGACATCCTGCCAGTCGCAATTGGCTGTCGCCGCATCCGTTCGTATCCGTATTCGATGCGATGCGAGCAGTTTGGTGGAAATCATTCTTTTACAATGCGAGTTCTATGCAACACGGAAACAAATGACTGAATAAACGACGCATTGACACTTTTTCCCACGTTAGAATTAACAAAAGAACTGTGTCATACGCGTTGTTTTCACTATGAACCATAGTCCACAGCTGGGAAAACGATGGAAGAAGCAAGTAAAGCCTTTGAAAACTAGACATTATTTTTTGTTACGAAATTAAGGTATCTAAGTGTAAAAACACGGGTTTTGAAATCCCACAACGGAAATTGTGTTTACGTCTGTGGTGACTGTAAGGTACATATAACATTACTTTATAATTAGTAAACTAACAGTGATAATGATAATGGAGTAGTTGAATTGACTTATGTCACCGAAAACCTTATGTCAATTCTGTTAAAACTCTTGGAAACACAAACGTTTTGGAAGCTACATAGGCTTGTGTCATATGATCAGAACCACCACTGCCTAGAAATCAACTTCTATAAAATAACCGGCCAAGTGCGTGTCGGGCCACGCGCAGTATAGGGTTCCGTAGTAGCCCGTTATATTCAAGCAACTACTTCATCTTAGTTACTTTAAAGGATTTATTCTAAGGATTTTGAATTTGGTACGAAATTATCCAACACCCAAGTTCAATAACTATTACTTGTAAACTGATAAAGTTATCTTAACCGCTATAAAGTTTTCTTTTCGTAAATGGAGCATTAAATCGAATAGTATTAGAAATCCCTAAGTCATTTTAAAAGACCTATTCAACGATACCTCACAAGATGGGGTAAACGACGAAAAAAATATCATCCCCATTTCACATGTAGGGAAGCTACCCTAAAAAATATATTTTCCAGAATTTAATTTTACCACCTAAATAACAGCTTTCCCGTACTAACGGTCTCTCAATCCCTCGGCCCGACAGACAGACAGACAGACGGACATGACGAAACTCTTGTCAGGACTACGGAACCCTAAAAACGTAAATAAACATTTCTTTTCCTATAAATTCTTAAAAAAAAACAACTTAAAAGCAACATATCCTACAAAAGTACAAACACACCTCTATAACTCGAGACCCCGGCAAAATATGGGAAGTTGCTGCATTGTTCAGGCTGCTTCTGACTCGGCGCGTTTATTAAGGCGAGATTTTCGCGTTTTTGTTGAAATAGTTTTAGCGGGGAACATGTGGAATGATCGTCTTTTGTTACATACGGTTGTGAGAATACTGTTTATAGTCTGTAAAATATTATATTATCTTCTTGAATATCTGAGGTAGTTATCGTTACATCCAAACTAATATAAAATGCGAGTCTGTTCGGCTGTTTAATACCTTTTCACGTCTCAACGGACGCTTAAAAATTTCGACGGGCGCACAGGTAGACGTGTCCAGGGTTAAGACATAGGATTCCGAAGGGTTATTTCTTTTTTGTCTATCCATGAATGCGCTAATAACAATAAAATCCGACATGTTATTATTTGTAAATAGGAACTCGGTATTATTGTTTGGAAAACAGCTCTTTTGTTTTTGCCCAAAATAAAACGTTGTAAAAAGTATAGTACATAATCCGGGATGCCAAAAAAATATAACTGTTGGGATATAAGTCGTGTCGTTTCTATGAGAGGGAGTGGGCCGCCATCCACCACGCGGATATAGCGCTGGTTGCTAGATGTCATATATCTTGAAATGTTTGGTTCTACAGAATGCCTGTTTCCTCTAGATGTTTTCTTTCACCGCTTTTAAAGGCGGTGCGGTTAAAACAACGATCACAAAGTAAACTGCTTGCTTGTGTTCAACCCATTAAGTCACGTAAAATTAATGGCAGCAGAACCAAAGATACCACAATACTGCATCAGTTGCTAAAACACAACTAAAATGGTACGTACGTAACTAATTCTAGCTAAACTTGACAAAACATTAGAGTAATTCCTAGACGAACTCAGGCATGGCTAATAAAGCACCAATTTTAAATCGTCTGCTTGCTTCGCATTACAGGAAATTGAAATTATTTTCAAATATAAACTTTGCAATATACGAGCGCGCTTTAACTGTCTCCTAAACCATCGTAAGAAGGTATGAATTGCAGTTTTTCGAATGCGTATTCGTGAAATGTTGCAAAGAACTACTACCCGATTTACAAAATTAGAGTGACAACCACAACTTTCTCCATTTCCGGACATGAGGTTTCAATTTGAACAGAATATCTCGTTGCCTAAGTTGCCTTTAGTTAAAGTTAGTTCATTCAGAATTTGTAGCTAGAATCTCTTTGTCTGATGTTCAGGTCAGCTAAACTAGACATTTCTGTCGAAATGGTTTTGTGGTGGTTTGATTGCGGAATTCTACAATTAATTATTTAAATAATTTAATGCGGGATAATTTACTACTATAATATTAGACGTGAAATATAACTTTAACTCAGTAATAAATAAACCAGTTTGCCTAATTTAATCAATTAAGCAAACCGATTTATTAATGAGTTAAAGTAATTCATAATTAATCGTTATAAACGTTTAATTAGAAGTTGTTATAATTGTTTTATCAATTTCATTAACTCATTAAAATCATCAGAGTTAAATGAGCGATAGAGGATTATAAAGAGCATCATACATGACATTTCAGCTGCATTACTTACATTTTAAATAATCTAGTAGGTTATCCTACGCCTAGGTATAATTTTTAGCTAGTTCTGACGTCACGAGACCCCATCGCCGAGTTTTGATGCGTTTTATCTTTTGTCAATATTCATTGATTTACAAAAACAAAAAATACGTGTCCATTAATTTCCAATACTCTAACTGACGGCTTAAATAGATTTGTAATTTTGTGATACTGTCGTCATGCCTTTTATAGGGTACCCACTACTCAGTAGGCTCAGAGCTAAGAGGCTTCCGCGGCGGCTGGGACGTGAGGTTCTCTCCCTCTCGCGTTCCGCCACCTCCTTCGCTAGCATGACTGCTTCGCAGAAGGAGGTGACGGCTACCTATGAACTCCTTACGAACAATCTCGACGTGGTAAACATGTTACGTACCAGCCCCATCACGACGATATAACTATATCGACACGCCAGTAATTCTGAAGGCTTAACCTGATGTGTACACTATAGCGCACCCACATATGCTCAGTTTTAATTAGAATTTAATGTTTAACAGACAACGTGATACAATAACGTTACACGAAATACTTATAATTATAGATAGTAGTAAACAATTGAACGTATAAACTATGTTAGTACAGTTGTTTGGTATAGTAATGTTTTATCTTCTAAAAACTTCAGATTAATAATTTCATTACAGAGCTTAAACTTATTTAACTATGTACTTGTCGGTGCCGGAACCACGTGCTTCTTCTCTCTGTTTTCAGTCTGGCTTTTTGTCTCATATAAGTCCCGAAGCGTGCAACACGGGCAGGAGAGGAGATGGAATCTCCTGTGAGAGGCTGCACTCAGGCATCAAGCTTGGGATGGTTGGTGATCAATTGGCCATCTTGGATAGTCGCGGTTCGTTCTGTTGTGCAGCCGGGATGAAGTGCGGGGGGGCGGGTCTTGTCCCGACGTGCTGGTGATGCAGTCCACCGATCACACAAAGCCCGGATCTACAGGGTGTGTGCGTATTTCTCACATAACTGTGGGTCCTGGCTCTATGCGAAAGGGGGATCCTCGACGATGATGGGTCCTAAATTATGCTATGGCGGTGCACACAAAAGTACCATTAATAAAGACAAAGCGGAATATCGTATCGAAGTCTATACCAATATTATTATAATAGAAAGAAAAGGAGATCAGCATACAAGTAACATTTAGTAAAAAGTCAAATGAGTACATTGCTCTTTAAGGGGGTGGTATCTGCTAACGAGAGGTTTTCTCCATGTAACTCCTCTTTGATGAGTGAATATAAATGTGCAAAAAAAAAATATATTGCTTATTAGACTCTAAAATTTAATTGGTACCATTGAAATAATTCTAACTTTATTATTATCATATGAAAAAAATATTCAAAGTGAAGCATTTTTTCTTTGAAATTTCGTAACTACTTCTAAACGGCATTAAGTTTTTGTATTTTTTTTTCACACAAATATTTGTCACTTTTTTCTTTACAAAGTGTACAATTGGCATTTTGATCTAATGATTTATTAGGCTACAATTAAGTGAAAACCACTCATTTCGCACTATTCGGCCCGCAGTGACTGACGTAACAACCACTTTGTAGTGCAAGCTGATTAGAACTTTATTCTAACAGTGTTTCAAACGAAGTTTGGACCACCAGAAATAGAGTTGCTAATTTAGCAGATACCCCAGCCTTAAGCAAATAATTTAAAACAGCTCTCTTTCATTAATAAATAGGTAGAAACACAATCAATTAATGAATACATTTTGTAGAGTCCGTAAACAAAATAGATCAGGTATCCAACGAACCACGATTAGAGCCCAATTATGGCGTTAAACGTTGCTCGTTGGATATTAATGAATGTCAAATAACACGTTAACACCTCACGAATTTGCTGAAATTCAATTTGTTGGTGTTCCTTTTTAGGGTTCCGTAGTCCTGACAAGGAACCCTTATAGTTTCGTCATGTCCGTCTGTCCGTACGTCTGCCCGAGGTTTTGCTAAGAGACCGTTAGTACTAGAAAGCTGTTATTTTGTAGGGGTGTGTATATCAATTACGCCGACAAAGTGGTAAAATAAAAATTTGGAAAATATTTTTTTTAGGGTTGTAAAAAAATCATCATCATACATGTGATGATTTTTATTTTCGTTGTCTATACGATATTGAATAGGTATTTTAAAATGACTGGGTTGCTGGTACTATTTTTCGATTTAATGCTCCATTTACGAAATATTAAACTTTAAAGTGCAAATTTGTGATCCCCCGGGGCCCTCTTAAAGCTAAACTGCTGGCTAGAAAAAAATCATGACGATAGTGAAATTAATGAACTTTAAATGAAAATTATAGCGGTTAAGATAACTCTATTAGTTTAGCAGTAATAGTCGTTGAACTTAGGTGTTGGATAATTTTGTACCAAACACAAAATCCTTAGAATAAGTAAATCGTTCTTGATTGTGATAACTGGCTACTATTACTACGGAACCCTTTACTGAGCGTGGCCCGACACGCACTTGGCCGGTTTTTATAAAGAAAAAAAACTACTATCTAAAAATACTATTACCTATAAATAAATGATGCAGTAATCTAGTAAAAGTGAAAGGAAATAGCAAAAAAATACATAATTTTGACAATCACAAAGGTAAATTCGTATTTCAATTTCCTATTCAAGTTGCAACAGTTTAAGCCTGTACTAAGTATGAAAAGACATATCAGTGCCCGCCAGACAGTTTGAGGTGAAATCTGACGCTGAAATTATTATGTCTTTCAGAAAGTACTAAATGCGGCGGTGAGGTGGCTTACATAAAAATTATTTACATCCACACTTTACTATAAAGCACTTAGGATTCACAGGTAATCCGATGGGGATGGATTTATACAGGGTGTAAACAACCTCATCACGAAGCCGCCAACCAAGCATTCTGTACATCAAACTAAGTAACTTTACGCAAAAATTATTGCTGGGAAATGACTTTTGTTGGGGTGGAAAATCATGTTTTGTGATAGAACTCAATGTAAAGCACTCAAAACATTGTGCTGATGGATGGATTGAATAGTACGGGGGTCGTGGAGGTGTTTATAGTAAAAAACTTACATAAAAAAACGGTATTTCAAAAAAACTTGTCAAAAAGTTGGAACTTTGACCCCCAAATATCTCCAAAACTAGAAGGTTCCCAGGTATGGTGTAGAACCAAAAAATCATAACCACCCTACCTTACCTTACACCCTTTAAACATAAGTGTTAGGAAATATAGTGAATGCTACATAATTACGTACGCGCAAAATGCTGTTTTCAGTAATCCTCACTTTTCTGTATCTTTTTTTTAATTCAATATATAAATAAATAGGTACAAATTTATCTGGAAGATTATTTAATTAATACACAAGGAAATAGGTACCTGCCTACCAAATAATAGAATTATAAATGCTAGTTAATTGTATTTTATTGTTTTCGTAAATTTTCTATATAATTTTTTAGTTTTAATGTATAATTTTATTTAATTTTTGGCTGTGTATGATAGACTTTTTAACTTAAAGTATATTGACATTTTTGTCTTTATTTTTGCGAATGTATCAAATTATTTGGTTTAATATTTTAATTTTTAGCTTGTTAGAATTAGATTTTGCTGTGCCCTGACAGGATCGGCTCTTAGCTCTAAGCCTTTTTTGTTAACACTTACTGGAACGAAAATAAATGATTATGATTATCTATAGTCAAGTCAAAGTAATTACTTGAGCTTAAGTTATTACTTATGCAAACATTTTGTGTGAAATAGCAAACCTAAGAAATCAAAGCTATTATTATTACGAGCATTACCTGTCCTCTATTCTGTTATATTCTGGGTATATACATATTACTAGCTACAGTCCGCGGCTTCGCCCGCTTGGCCTACATGAAACAAATGACATTTTTTGGAACGTAGTTCCTTAACGTGGCTTACGGGTAGTGCAATTTAGTAGAAATCGTCACGCGTCACGTAACGAAATGCCGTATGCTGTGTGTGGCTCGATAAACGCAGGCATGTGCGTATATCGAGCCTACTACAAGAAGGGTATGGATGGTCGAAAGAGCGAGCGAAGCGAGCGAATAGACCCCGCCATACCCCTCGTGGAATATAATAATAATAATTTTCTTTCATGGGTGTGGTTTTCGTGGTTTTTGGGGTTGGTCATAATGAAAAAGAGGTCAAAATTAAAATCCATGATAGCGCCGACTAAAGTTTTCGGTATTTTCTTCATGGGTGACGTTTTGTGATTTTTGGGGTCGCTGATAATGAAAATGAGGTCAAACAGAAAATAAAAGATGGCGCTATAATAATAATATTAATAGTAAATAATACAGATGTATATAATATTTACAATATCAGTATTTATTTTATATGTATTTGCTGTGTGTGTGTGTACATAGGTATATTTTCTTTCAAATTCTAATTAAAATTGTCCTGTTTTGAATTTTCTACACACTGTATCTACATTCTAATCCAATTTTCCTCTCACAGGTCTGCTGGAAGAGATTTCTTATGGAAAAAGCAGTAGTCTTGTTCTCTGCTATCTTATTATAATGTCCTGTTAAGTATTTTGTGTGCATAAATAAATAAATACTAAACTACATTTTTTTTACTGTCGCGCTACGGTCACGGCCGAAAAAGTAGGCATATAATATGTTGAAAGCAGAAAACTTTAATTAATATAGTTAAAACAATACTCGTAGCTAAGGATGACCACAGAGCAGTAGTGATGCGACATAAAAGTTACTATTAGTAAATTGACACAGATTATAGAAGGCGAGAATTTTTAATAAATACAACATAATATCTTTGCATACACAGAGAGATTTAAGTATTGAAATGTCTGGCATATAACAAAATATGTACAAATTTTAACAACAAACATTTAAGTAAATCACATGTTTGTTGTTAAAGTAAATCAAATTGACAAATATTAAAAAATAAATAGCGTTACAATTAAAAATAACTAGTGTAGTGTTTCGAATCGAAGCTAAGCATCTGCCATATTTTGTCGCCAAATAGTACCAGTTTGTTATATGAAATTATCGTGGCTGAAACATAAATAACTATCATTTTTGTACAAACCAATTGGTAAAACAATTTTCCAGAATTTCTTTAACGAAACTGGCAAAGTGGTTAGAAATAACATACTTTGTTCTTGATTTATTCTACACACTTGCTAAACCTCGATTAAAAATTACTACAAAAATGTTGAAACCATTTTTGGCTTTGCTGCTGATCTATTAGAGTTTTTTTTTTTGTTTTTTAAATAAATGCTTAGAAAACTTATTATTTAAGGTATTATAACCACAGATTATCTTCTAAACCCGCGGTTGCTTCATAAAATAATAATAAAAATATATGTGAAATGATAATTCAAAAGAAGATTGTCTCGTAAAATATGGAAAAGCTACAACCCGCTTTTTAGCATTATCCTTTATATCAAATACTTGGGTCTACAACAACATTGGTCATTACAATTTCATTGGCCATCTTGGATAGTCGCAGTTCGTTCTGTTGTGTAGGCGGGATGAAGTGCGGGGGGCGAGTCTTGTCCCGACGTGCTGGTGGTGCAGTCCACCGATCACACAAAGCCCGGATCTACAGGGTGTGTGCGTATTTCTCACATAACTGTGGGTCCTGGCTCTATGCGAAAGGGGGATCCTCGACGATGATGGGTCCTAAATTATGCTATGGCGGTGCACACAAAAGTACCATTAATAAAGACAAAGCGGAATATCGTATCGAAGTCTATACCAATATTATTATAATAGAAAGAAAAGGAGATCAGCATACAAGTAACATTGAGTAAAAAGTCAAATGAGTACATTGCTCTTTAAGCAAATCATTTAAAACAGCTCTCTTCAATTAATAAATAGGTAGAAACACAATCAATTAATTGCTATTGCACAAAAAAGTACTCGTCCGTAAATATGACATATCTAGCTTAAGTTTGCATTTTAGGTCCATGCTTCTCATTATGCACATACATATAAATTGAGCGTGTCTTTCTAAGGGTTGAAATGTCATATATACGCTCGAGTACGATACGGACAGATAGGGAAAAACGTTTAACATTTTGTCGCAATCTCATCTCGGCAAAAATCTATGTCAAAAACATTAAGAAATTATAAGTATTTATGATTGATTAGTATAGAATGAGAAGCAAGACTACAAAGGAAGAATTCGTAAAGCAATGGACATTGCCCTTTGTACTCTGGCTGAATACAATACATGGTAAAAGCTTATACAAACTAGTATACTGAAGTTTTATACAGATGACTGAATTTTTCGAGCTTTATTGTGATCGAGTGCGGACACTGATAGTCAGTTCCCACGATTAACATTTTGTGCGACGGAATAAATACGGTTATCTAGGACACACGTGACACGCAAGTGCCAATATTAATTTCACAACACAGCAGAAATGCGAGGAGGTATCAAATTGAAATTTATATTTTTGTTAGGAACTCCACTCACCAGCCCCGCACGCGAATTTTTTGCACCAAACCGCCACGCGTGCAAAAAATTGCGAAATATTCGCATGTAATTTGACACTTTAGATAAACAATCGCAAACTACAAGAGTTATAGCTAAATAAAATTTACAGTGAATAGCTGAATAGTTAGGGAATCTATATATTAAAAAAAAAAAAAAACTGATATTAATTTGAAACTCATAAAAAATGTAGAACATGAAAAACAGTGATGAAAACGGATATTTCGCTATTAAAATATTAATTTGAATTATTCGAAATATTAAATTTCAATTAAAATAATTTTAAAACAAACTAGATTATATTTGCTTTCCAATAAGACCATAATCTTATTAGTTTATTTACGATAGTCTAATTAGAATTAAATTAGAATTTGGATACTCACTGTTTATTTCGACGCGGCCTGCGCCAACGACTGTTCTTGAACACGGTTATTTACGTACCTATAACTTTACGAAGCCATTTGTTTTTGTATTTACAATTTAATAATATGCTCACAATACTAATTATGCACTGTTTTTCCGTTAACACACACGTTTTAATCACAAAAACACTTATTTCTTGTATAAACACAATCACTATAGGTATTTAAACCTACCACTTTTTCGGAGGCGAAATACTCAACTTTGAGATTCGAAAACTAGATTTCCTTTATGATAATATAGTAGCACAGATTTTCACGATTAATTTGATATATAACACTATCCGAAAATTCCAATATACATAACAGAACAATTGAAATACGACGCCACACGTCAGAAATGGCGGAGTTTGTTTACACTAAAGTTTTTACTTTTATTTTGAAATTTGTCGATGGAATAGTGTTGCTATTGTTGGTCCGAACGTTGAGGAATATAGTATAGAGATTGCTACAAGAGGAATAAGCTCTAGAAATAGCAGTTTAGTAGATTTTTTATTGCATTTGTTGGACGAATGCGCTACTGGCTGCACATGCAGCCAGGGACATTTAGCAAAACAGCTACTGGCTGCACATGCAGCCAGGGGCGGTTGAGTGGTTAGAGAGTTTAAGGATAATTAATAAGTACATACTAGTTACTTTATTATGTACTAAAGAAGTTTTAAATTTGTTTCTAGAAAAATGTGTCCATTACAATACTGCTGACAAACTGCACTGCAATTTGGCAGGAGATTTGTGAAATTTCTTTGAATAAATCTATGAAAAAAACAATAAATACTAATTATACAATCAAAAGATTATTAAAGTATTTTTATGCGGAATATATTGAAACTCGTCAATAAATCAAAACCTAAAGAAGCCCCGTTTATGTATAATAATATACCATAATATTATAATATAATAATGAATCCTAAGCTCTAGAGAACTGGGAAAATGGGATAGTAGTGAAAACTAGCTTACATATCCAGTGTTTTATTTTATTTATTACGGGACAATAAACAGCTACAATATGTGTTGGAACAGAGTAAAGATAATACAAGACATAAACAATATTGCAGCCCACTACATTTTCCGCATATTAACGAGAGAGAATGATACGAACGCTAATGAGTGCCACTAGATAGGTAGAAAATATTAATAATTACATCATATTGATAACAGATGACTATAGAAACAATAAATAATTATATAAATATAAATTATAGTAATAATTAAAAATTAATATATATAAAAAAATAAATAAAGAAAAAAGAAACGAAATATTAATTACATAATGCAAATTAGAAATTCAAATTGATTCAATTGTTTGGCAACAGAGTAATAATACACACTAAAAACAAATAAATAATAAAAAAATAAAATCTAGACTACTAGCTTACATTCCTAGTTGCGCTATCTCCGATAAGCAACATCCAACAATAGGTTTGTTACCGGTACGCTACTGTTGCAACACTGGTCTTACCACAGCCACTTGGGCTCACGAACAGGTCTATTTGAAACAAATGATTTGAGTTGCGAGTTTGAGTCAGAGGCCCTTGGGCGGCATACAAACTCTGACATCAGGACCACACGATAAAGAAACAAGAAGTTTGGTATGATTTTCTTTTGGCCTTATCCTGCAGGCCAGTAAGAGTTATGTTTGCTGCAAACAAGGAGGCAGATTGAAAACGAATTTCGATGTACATTATTTAGATTCATACATCCCAGTAACAAGCACATTGTGTCAACTTAACATGTTGTTCAAGAAAATTCAGAGTACACGTTTAAATGAACAATGATTTACACTATATATATAAACAAGTAAAAGTAATTGCTTGAGTAAAAGAATACGAATTTTGTTCTGTAGTTTATAATAATATAAACATTTGAAAATATAAAAAAAAATGTAGCCAACCGGTATCGGGAACAGGGTCCAAGCTACGCGGTCAGGGCTCCAGAGAGAGGAACCTTCTAACAATTCGAGCCGTGCCCAGGAGTACCGCTTTCTAAATCTAGCCCTTGATCCAGCTGCCTAATGAGAGCCGCCTCAGGTATTGATCGAGGCTATTAAGCCATGGTCTGATACGGACATCGTCACTATGGTAATTACTGATTATTACTACATTAACTCATGACATCCAGCCCGCGTAGCATGACCACTGTAGACACAAAAGAGAATCGACAAATCTTTTGTTCATCTCTCATTGAATCGATCAAATGACAGATGAACAAAAGATTCAGGCAGCACTCCTAAAGTTAACTAAGTTAATAGTTTATTATTTGAAACGCTGCATTGTTGTTCCAGGTCATTGTATAACTTGAAATTCCTGCAAAGCTCTGTTCATAATATCCTTTGTAACGCGAGTATGTTTCGAGACCAGGAAAATACAATGTGAAAACACACTTATTAAATTGTTGGAATAGTAACGAAACACCATGATAAAGTTAATAATATGTGTTTGGGTATTTTATTACTGCATTTCCGAAGCTTAGGTATTCAAATATAGGTACCTACAGTTCTTATTTTACGTACATAATGAATCCATTACATCAATACATTCTCGTGTTTATTCAATCGCAGTATTTAGTCGTCTAATAACATAATTAATTAAAAAGATAGATTATTTTACTGAATGTGAATATTTATTTTATACCGCAATTCCGAAGTTTATAAAGGTACGTACCTACATTACGTTGATACACTCTTGTGTTGATTAAATTGCAGTAATTTTTTCGTTTCATCATCTATCTCTTTCATGCCACAATTATTAAAGAAAATATATGTAAGTATATCATTTGCGGGAATATTAAATTCGAAATATTATGATGGTTCAATTTTCGAGGAAGATGTCTTGAGCTGAAATTGTGTGGTTTGCGTGGGTGTAACGAAGGTACAATAAGGAATAATGTCTCGTCTAGACGGATAGTACAAAAGACCAAAAATAACTCAAACTGTTTGTTTAGGTTAGACCCAGGTTATTTTTAACCTATTCTTACAATGCTATTCACTCATGATATTAGTATACAGGGAGTAAACAACCTCATCACAAAGCCGTGCGTCAAAGCGTACATCAAACTAAGTAACTTTACGCAAAAATTATTGCTGGAAAACGACTTTTTTTTTTTGGTGAAAAATCATATTTTGTGGTAAAACTCAATGTAACGCACTCAAAACATTGCGCTGATGGGTGGATTGAATAATACGGGGGTTGTGGAGGTGTTTAAAGTAAAAATCTTACATTAAAAACTTGTATTTAGAAAAAAACTTGGAACTTCAACCAACCCAATATCTCCGTAACTAGAAGGTCCCCAGGCAAGGTGTAGAACAAAAAAATGATCGCAATGACGGGGAGAACCTTTCTTCTTCGATAAGAGGTGTTTTACACCCTTTATAAAGAGTTAGTAATTATTAGTTCGTCATTTATCTCAAAACTTTTCCTATAGGCCAATTGACTTATTATTACTTTCATAATTGATTACATACAATATGATCTAGGTCTAACATAAATAGTATTTTGTCCCTCAATTCAGGAGATATTGTAATTGGTTGACTTCAAAATACTGTCATATTGAAACTACAATGAACTGCTACCCTGAAATCGTGGAAAATATCAGATGTTCCGTACCTGTATCATTATCGTTATTAAGTACCAGTATTACTCAATCAATCAATCAACTAAGCCAATTACAGTCCACTGCTGGATAATAGCCTTTAACATGCTACTCATTAGGTATATATTCGTACAACTTGAAAGAATGTACGAAAGAGCTGTTTTTTTTTCCTTCTTTCCGAGTTGATCCCACGGTAAAAGTTGTTCCTTTTGAGCTTAAACCATCACGCTGTTGAAATAGCAGGAGCAAATTATAATTCTCTGATCATAAACTGAAACCAGTTTATATAAACTCGCAATGTGCTTTGTTACATAGTCCGTACCTACTTTCAATATTATAGGGTATTGTGTTTAAACACTACAATTCGGATGACCAGAATTTCTTTCATATACCTATTGAAATACTTTATCCACAATACGCAGTCACAATAGGTATAGCAAAAAATATGAATAAGTTAAATCTCTCTTTGTAGTCAAATAATCACGGTATTAAGTTGCATCATTAAAAGTGCAGCTAACATATTGGCCATTGAAGTGGATCGACAATGACCAGCTTTGATGCAGCTGCATCTGATATCATGTTATTTCGTATAGAGGGTCATTATTTAGTTCAAAAGGTAATTCAACATAAATCCTCTAAGGGGTGCTGGAATGAAGCTCACGTTAGCGTTGCAGACGACCTCAGTCCGGAGGGTGCATTGTACCTCGGATCATCAATTAAGCTCCAAATGTAAGGGTTCCCGTTAAAGCGTACAATGTCAAAATTGGAGCTTTTCGACATGCAAATCAAGTTAGCTTTTGTTATGATTTCAGTAGGCAGTTTTGCCGATTTCTTTGTTCGTGATATTATTTTTATCCATCCCATCTATTCGAAAAAGACGACTTGGTTCGCCTTTAAGTGCACCCAAAGGTAGTGTTTTCTAAAAGAAACTTTTAGCGGGCAGTAGTGAGTTTTTAATCCTCTTTATAAGTGTGCCGCAATAATCTTTTACGCGCACTTATTGAATTTGGAACATCTTATTGTTCAGCGCCAAAGAAATCGAACGCAAATATTGTTGGAATAAAGACTGGCTGGTACGACGGCCTATTGTTGCGCCGCCGCCGCCGGCTGAATAATAAAAAAAAGAAATCAAATTAAAAACGCGCGAACTACAGCCCGCATTTTCGTCAATTTTCACGGATTGTTAGAAATTCATGGTTTTGTTTTGAAAAATTAGTTCTTCAAGTGACAGTGAATAAAATATGAGGCGCCATTTATTTTCCCATAGTGGGTGATGAAAAGTAGAGTGTATCACTCGGGCGCAAATATATTTTTGGCTTGGGCGACGTACTTTGAATCCCTCGCTACATTCAGGATTCTACTAAAGAATCCCTCGCAAAGCTCGGGATTCTACTCTAGAATGCCTCCCTTCGCTCTGGATTCAGAAAAGCGCCCACGCCGTAAAAATATAATTTTGCTCCCTTATGATAAGGGTAAGGGTCCAATCTACTATTGTAGTGTGTGGAAGTTTTATTTTAACTTACACGTGATTTTTAAGTTACACCGTGAGGCGCAGAACCATTTGAAAGAACATGGAAAAATATTTGTGCAAGAAATCTCATCGTTTTTTGTCGGTTAAAAATTGTCATAGTACGTCATATTATTATAACAAAAGGCTCCAGAAAAGAGTTTTCCTTTTTTATTGAAGGCACTGAGTACTCACAAATTGGTTACTTAAAAATTCGATCCATCTCTCATGTAACAATTATTTCAAACAAAGTATGTCGGTGTGTATATTTCGAAGCCCGGAACGAGTATGTTAAAGGACATAGGCACAATAATTTAATGGTGCATTCCAGATGTTACTTATTGCAAGAACTGTAAATTATTTAAAACCTACATTGCAATTTTCCTTAAAATAACTTCTTATAGGATAATATAAAATAATTTCTGTGTTATTATTTTATTCATTTTAAGAAAATCTTGTTATTTATCTCCATTATTCTACAGAATATTACATCTTCCTGCCTTTGTAAATAATATGAGTTATTTACACTAAATGCATAAAGAAACAAGAAAAATCCTATTTACAATCCCCGTCACTTTACATAAAACTTTATCTTTCTGGCTTTATTAGCTGTAAATTCTAACAAAACGTTTGCATAGCATCCTTTAGGTAACATAACGTCCCTTTTAGGATATATAAGCATTTATGTTTTACTTTTCCAATTTGTGGAACAAAGTTAAAGAAAATTGCATAATATTATCAAAGTCAGTACTCTTTCTAAGTATTATTTTCTTATCTTCTTGACAATATTCGGTTGTTAACCTACATTGACTAGAAAATAACAAGCAAAAGGATTACAATAGTATATTATGATACAGGGTAGGGTTGCAGCCCGAGCCGTAGGCGAGGGTACGGCCTCGCCTACGGCTCGGGCTGCAACCCACCGCCTCGTGTATAATGAGCAACTTAGCTCACTTGTATCGTAATATACTATTGTAATCCTTGAAACTCGTGAGCAACTTGTTCACTAGACACTCGGCTGATTTACGAATCAGCCGAGTGTCCAGTGAAAAAGTTGCTCACGAGTTTCATACGCACTTTTTCAACACACTTGCGACAAAAAAACAAACATGTATTGCATAAATCGTTTTACCACACAGCAACAAATGCGATACAAACAAAATATGAAAATTATGGGAAATGGCACGGAAGTATTTTTTTGCACGCACCAAATGAAAGGTGATTGTGTGATTGTACTTATAGCCATACAGCCTACTTCAAAATTATAATTTTATTGATAAAATGCAAATATTTTAAAACAAATTATTCTGAATAATAAATAATTTGATAATAAAAAATGTTTTTTTTAGTCTTAATTATGGATACATTTATTTATTCCAAAATTTTAAATGGGTTTTGAGCGGCATAAGTCCTCTTTGTTGTTACAAAAAAAAAAACTGGAACTATTACCTGGTTATATTGAAAATGCTCTGTTTACTCGCATATAATTTGCAGTTAAAATAATAATAATAATAGCGAAGCCGCGGGCATCAGCTAGTTCTAAATAAAAAATGTCGTTGGAAAATGAAACTTCAATACCGTTCTGTTGCCTGCTTACGGTGACTGAACATCGTGTCGTCGCGCGTCGATTGAAGCTAACTAGAGCTAACTAGACGATACGATCATGTTACTGCCAATTTACATTCGCTGCTACTGAGAATATCAATTTGAGGTAACTCATCTGAGAGATTATCGTCATTTTCCTAACTGAAATATTACGAATCACTGGCGTATTTATTTTGATACATTTATATTTTATATAAATACTGTTATATTTATTTTGTTACACGGCGCGCTTGTTTCTAAAAAGAAGAAGGTCAAATAAACAGATCTGGCTCTTCGAAACTAGGAGTTTGTTATTTAGAATTTGTTTATCGTCGAAGGATTCTGTACGTCTCATGAAAAACTACTAAAGTACAAAGAAGATAAACTATGCAAGTACATACTGCCGGCAATATACTCTGTTTTCATCATTTTTTGAATCAACATGTTCTGTCTCACGGCTGAGCAAAGACCTACACTATTACAAGGGGCCTGGACGTAACGCTTTGCTGAAATGTGGATGTACAATTCTGCCTCACCCTTCAGGGATTACAGGAGTAATGTTATGTTTTTTGTAATCATTAAAGACCGCCAAGTTCGACAAAGGTCGCGACGACGAAACGCGCGTGGGTGAGATGTTTACGTAAATGAGGTTGACACCCCGTATACCTGAGTACCTACCTTGCAGACTTTTAAGAAACCTATTTATAGTCGTTTAATTTTAGAAGCAAATTTGTGACGTCGAGTTATAAAAACGCTTTATGTGTAGAAACCAATACACCTTCGGTCGAAACTGTCTCGTTGGTCCAGTAGTCACAAGCGACGACTGAGCGACTGCTGATCTTGATGTCTTGGGTTCGATTCTCAGATAGGCAATAGGTGGACGTGAACTATGGGCTACCTCGCCGTTCATCCGTCTCATGACGACAGGCCGTGTCGACGGCGCCTTCGTGTTCCACGCGCGCCTCAAAGAGAGCCAGCAATAGGGAAGGGGTCCGCAAGGACCGAAGCCTGCCGGGGCTGCGGGACCATTCGAAAGAGATACCGTGGCCCCGGAACACAAAGGGCGATGAAGGAACATGGATGGGTTTTAGTCAGTAAAAGTGTGACACTCCCTCCTGCTCCGCCCAGAGCGGGAGGAGTCGTTTGATGATTACCCATCCAAAAAAGGAAAAAAAAGTTAGGGAAAAGCGTCATTGGGTTTTTCTATTTGTCATTTCTCAGAAGCGAGAATTCTCGACTTGTGCCTGATTTGTAGCAATAGGGTATTAATGTATGCCTATGTTACTAAAACATAACTGGCGAAAAATGTGGGTGTGCTATACCTATATCAGGTTAGGTGCACCTACACCACTGCTTATCCTTTAGAGAATACAGGCAGGCGTAATGTATTGTGTATATGTATACAGGGTGTAAACCACCTCATCACTAAGCCGTCAATCAAGCATTCTGTACATCAAACTTAAGTAACTTTACTAAAAATTATTCCTGGGAAACGACTTTTGTTTTTTGGGGTTAAAAATCATGTTTTGTGGTAGAACTCAATGTAACGCACTCAAAACATTGTGCTGATGGATGGATTGAATAGTGTGGGGGTCGTGGAGGTGTTTAAAGTAAAAATCTTACATTAAAAACTTGTATTACTTACAAAAAAAACTTGTCAAAAAGTTGGAACTTTGACCCCCAATATCTCCGTGACTAGAAGGTTCTCCCAGGTATGGTGTAGAACAAAAAAATGATCGCAATGACAAGGAGAACCAGTGCCTTTCGGCTTCGTTAAGAGGTTTTTTAAACCCTTTATATCTACGATCAACCTTCAATGAATGTGGTAACAATAATTCTTTACTTATATATAGAAATCAATAAAGGATATAAATTACTTCTAAACGGTCAAATTATTTTGAGATGTGAACAGGGACAAACCCTTTTGAGAGCGCTCAAATATAGGTCCTACTGAATTTATTATTCTTTTAAAGGTAGGAATAGTTTATACCTAACTATCTACAACATCATTTAAAAATGTTGTTACTTGCCTTCTTTTTCATAATAAAATAAATAACATTATCTAAACACAAAAGTTAAGCTTGCGCTTAGCTAGCTTCATTCAATTTGTAACAGCCAACTCATTTAGCCCGCAAAATATAAACGACTTTTGTTAGAACACTTATAATGAAATAAATCATCATCCTGCTGCCTGCTTTTTTAACCGACTTCGAAAAAAAAAGGAGGTTATACGTTTGTGTGTATGTATTTTATTTTTTATGTATGTTACCTGATTTCTCCCTCATTTGAGGACCGATTCTCAAAATTCTTTTTTTATTTGAAAGAGTAGTAGGTCTGAGGTGGTCCCATTTAAATTTAGTGAAGATCTGATGATGATCTTCGGAGATATACAATGGAACTCTTCAAAAATAGACGGCAAATTTGTCGTCATTGCTGCAATCGCTTGGATGTTTATTGTTTATACAAATCATACATCATAACGTACGCAGGTGTGTACAATACACCTAGATTTCGAAAGTTAGGTATGTTTGCAGATGAATAGACAAAGATTTTATTGGCATGTCAGAAGTATTGTGAGAGGAATTTATGAATGTGTGAACTTTTACTTAATTATTTTGTACTATAGCTGATGCCGATGCAAAGGTCAAGTTTCAGAAGTCGGTGACAAAAACATTAAATCAATCAAACAAAGGTCACCGACTTCTGAAGCTTGACCTTTGTTTGATTGATTTGGTGTTTTTGTCACCAGCTTCTAAAGCTAAAGTTATTTTTCACATTTTTGTGTTTTTCTTTTTGTTTATTGAAGTCGGTTTTAATTTTTTGCAAAAAACTTTTTTCCCAACTTTCTTGGGGTCGGCTTCCAGTCTAACCGGATGCAGCTGAATACCAGTATTTTACATGGAGCGACTACCTATCTGACCTCCACGACCCAGTACTAGGTAATACTAAACCCGCTGGTAAGACTGGTTGTCAGACTTTCGGGCCACTGACTGACCTGTAGGCTTAGCCAAGTTGACAATCTACAATCGTTAACGCTAATAGAAAACTAACCAAATGTATGGGAATGACATCTATCAACGATAAGTCACGTGGTCAAAACAAACGAATGGAAACTTTAAACTTTAGTCAAAACTGTAAGTTGGCTACGATTTATATAGGATGTAGGGATCTCGATTGTAGAAACGAATACATTTCATTCTATCATCTTGATCGATGTAAACTTGTCTACGAAAGTTTATATTCGCTTGTTTTGACCACGTGACTTAAAGTTTACGATTGTAGAAAGAGAATCGATACGAATCGTTTGTAACTTGGCTAGGCCTGCTGTACAGACTGTCAAAGATCTACAAATGGCAGCCGAGACCAACGGCTTATCGTGCTTTCCGAGGCACAGAGGAAACTCGGTATGTAATGTGTGGTCACCCACCCACAGACCAACCTAGGAAAGCCCGGCTTAACCTGAAGATTGATTGGAGCGGCTGTTATTATTTAGCCACAAGCTCCTTTAAAATGAAATAAATAAACCTTTTATTTTAACCCATTTACAACTAAAGAAGTATGATTATCATTTTGTTTGACATAAAATGTCAAACGACACTGAAAACATTTTGTAATAAAAAGATAAACAGTTAAAGGAAAAAGTAAAGAAACATAAAACAAAATGTTGCATTTCTCAAGGTGCTGTTCGTCTAAACCTACAGAAAAAAGTGTAAATACACAATCGCCTTCGCTTTTATAATATTAAAAATCACTTTGTCTTTTCATAGAAGCTTCTTAGCAGCGTTTCCAGACAGCATTTTTATTAGTAAATAATAAAACATCTTCTTTGTCTTAACCGTTCTAAATAAAATAACAAAGTGACGGCGAATTTTTTACTTTACTTCTTTAAAGGGTATTTTAATTTTTTCTAGTTAAGCAAGATTCTCGTCCATAATATTATAGATTTAAGCCTTGCCATGGAATATCTGATAAGAAAGCTAAAATAATTAAATAGTTCATTCAATAGTTCATTTGTTCATTTTAATTTTGGTGATAATTATTGCAATCAAAATCAAATCCTTATTTTTTAAGCTTTTATTTAGTTTCACCTGTCCCGATGTCTGTAATCAAACCTTGCAAGTTTAATTTGATCCACTTCCCGGTTACCCATTGAGCTGAAATTTTGCACGCATATGTGTATCGCGTGACAATACAATATTATGATAACATAGAGCTGATCTAATGATGGATCTGGAAGGTGGCCATAGAAACTCCGTTATAAAACAACATAACCCCATTGAATTTGGGCTGGTTTGATTCATCTTGAAGAGTACTTTGGTCCTAGATGAGTCTAATAGATCCTTTTTATTACTTTCTCTTTTCTTAAGGCAATGTGTGATCAAATCATTCTATTTTGCGTACTATAGCCCGTAGGTACTATGCCGTAGTAAATCCCGAATCATAAATAATAAAAGTTAAAAATAAAATTAAAAGTAAAAAAAGCTCTTTTAAAGACAAGCTTTTATTTAAATGCGCTAAAAAGAATAAACAAACTTTTCCTTTAAAACTTTTACTATCAACTTATAACGTCATTACACAATTTATATGATACTATAGCTGACCCGCGCAACTTCGTCTGCGTTATATAAGAGAGACAGAGAGATAGTTAGGGAGAGTGTGAGACACCCTTAAAAGATAGACATAATAATGCTATCGCGGATTTTTATAGATTTTTTTCCGTCATACACGATTGTTGCGTAACTTTAACCGTTTACGCAGCGCACGCAACGAAAGATCTCAAAAAGAATATTTATTTCCTTTTTTTGCAACATTCTTCATTGATGCTCTGCTCCTATTGATTGTAGCGTGATTTTATATAAACGTTGTAACGTTGTTGTTCGTTGTTGCCTTCCCCGATTAATGGGCTATCCAACAGTAATAGATACTTTCAACTCGAACCAGTAGTTCCTGAAATTAGCGTGTTCAACCAACCAAACAAACACAGCTTTATAATATTAGGTATAGTATAGAATCAAGTAGGTAACAATTTAATTTCTCTGAAATATTCGCATTAATCGCTAAAATATTCAGTTTTTCTAAATAAGGGCTTCCCTCGCCAGCCTCCTCAGCCTTACGTTATCATCCTTAGACACTTGATGACAGTCATACTCCATCTACGTCGAAAGTTCTCATCAAGGTGCATCAAATGAGCCCAAACACGATATAAATGCTGTAAACTCTTGATGACCTCTTGCAACTGCCTTCCGTCTCCATCGTCGACCTTCGATGAAAGTCATACTCTACCAAAGTTTAAAGTTTTCATCAAGGTCCATGAAATGAGCCCAAACACGACTTAGCTGCTGCAAACTGTTGCGAACCTCTTGCAACTGACTTTTGTCTCCACCGTCAGACCTTCGATGACAGTCCAGGCAGGTCTTTCTCTACGTAAACTGCGTATGCACAGCACAGTTCTTGCACGTCAAGAACACGTGAATTTATCAGGCTTCCGTTCGCTATACTACTTTTTGGAGAAATAATCATCATACTCCTGCTCCTTATCCCAATTTATTTGGGGTCGGCGCAGCATGATTGTATTCTTCTTCCATACTTCTTCTATTACTTTTTGGAAAAAAAATCACGAAAAAGTAAGAAATATAGAAATGCAAACAATTTAAATACAAAAAGAAATATAGGCAATCTAACAGCCTCAAAAAATTTTTTTTTTCAAATCACAAAAAGTGAAAATAATGTTGCGGGGTTTGAACCTGCAACACCGTAGTTTGCAGAGCGGTCATGAAACCGCTAGGCTATTTACTTCGTCGACATAAGCTACAAATAGCCGTTCTCATGTACTTACGTCATGACTGAAAACGGACATAATGTTAAATTGTTAAGGAAGTTGCGTGATAATATAGCCTAAATATTTAAGAAGCCTATGCAGTAGTTTTGACGTGATGCGCGCACAAACATTTCGTAGCAACTACTTTTACCGAAGAAAGTTGATTTTCTTGAGTTCCACTATTTTGTGCGTATTCACCTCAAAAATCAAATTTCAAGAAAACTGAGAAATTATATTTACCTGTATTAGATATGAAGTATGTGTAGCAACTTTAAAAGGTTACACTTCATTGGTTTTGATTGTATAGGTGTTTGAAGTTTATTAATTTTAAACACAAAACCCTCTTTTTTGCGTCTCTGGATGAGATTTCAAAAAAATGCTAAAACAGGTATTTCTTTATTTTTATTAATAAGTATTTACTCTGAGTTTCATGATTGACAATCTAAAATTTTTTTTTCATACAAACTTTACCCCCCCTTTTCACCCCCTTTTTCCAAAAAAAAAACAAAATTGATAAAGCCTGTATGTTATTCTGAATTTATTTAAATAGATTTGTGAAGATTTCAACAATATCGGTTCAGTAGTTTTTACGTGATGCGCGGTCAAACAAACAAACAAACAAAAAATGTTAAAATGGATTTAATATGTTCTGTTACTTATTTTAAGTCACCCTGGCTGGTTTTTTTTTTAAATCTTCAATGAACAGATTTTTTGGTCTCAACGATTTTATTATATGTATAGATGAAAGCTTATCGCGAGATTAGCAAATTTTGTTTATCTATTATAAATTGTTTTATCCAAAGTTGGTTGGCATATATAAATAATTTAAAACACATACCTAGATAGGTACTCATCATCGCAAAATTCCATCATATCATCATCTCATCATAAAACCTCTTTCTCGAGGTAGTGCTTGGCTTCGGCAAGTCCGGCAATAAAGCCGAGATACGTAAAAACATAAAAACAAAATAAAAATAATAATCCGCGAAATGTGGAAGGAGGGAAGGGAGGCCATTGCCCTGCAGTGGGACAATATAGGCTTATAATAATATATGCATTGCATTGCGTAGCTATTGAGCAGCTAAGGGTTCCAAAATTCCCATTTCCGCGAAACCAACGATAAGGTAAGTAACAAGTTTTGGTAATCCGACACATTAATCAGATTTTTAATGATATTTTGTAAATTATTCAGTGTAGAAAAGCTTCCTATGGTATAGCTACATGTGCACATTAAAAATTAGTAGCTTTTTATGTCAGTTTATGCATCAGTAGGCTTAGCCAAGTTGACAATCTACAATCGTTAACGCATAGAAAACTAACCAAATGTATGGAAATGACATCATTTCAACGTTAAGTCACGTGGTCAAAACAAACGAATAGAAACATTAAAGTTCAGTCAAAACTGTAAGTTGGCTACGATTTATATGGGATGTAGCGATCACGATTGTAGAAACGAATACATTTCATTCTATCATCTTGATCGATGTAAACTTGTCTACGAAGTTTCTATTCGTTTGTTTTGACCACGTGACTTAACGTTTACGATTGTAGAAAGAGAATCTATACGAATTGTTTGTAACTGGGCTAGGCCTGCAGGTCAGGCCGCTAGTATTGTAATAAACAAAGAGAAACTTGTTCAGACAATGCACAATGCAGTTAGTTATTGTTAGAACCGCCAGTCTGTGGAATTCGCTGCCGGATTCTCTGTTTCCCGATCATTATAAATCTAGATCTCTTCAAAGTTCGGGTGATCTGTTTCTTCTAGGCAAGCGTGCTCCACCCTATAGGCCGCGTCATCAATTCACATCAGACGTGTTACGGCCAAATGGAAAAGCCTTTAGCTGTGCCTTTAGTATAAAAAGTAAAATAATAAAAACCAGCCAAGTGCGAAAACGGTGTCGGGAGCAGGGTCCAAACAGGGCCACCGGTGGTTAGGGCTGCAAAGACAGAAATCTCCTCACAATCGAGCCGTATCGAGGAGTAGCCTTCTCAATCATAATTTATTATTATTAATATCTATACAACACCAGACAAAACGGTAAAAAAATCACGTTTGTTGTATGGGAGCCCCCTTAAATATTTATTTTATTCTGTTCTTAAATGTTATTATACCGGCAATAGAAATACATCATCTGTGAAAATTTCAACTCTCTAGCTATCACGGTTCATGAGATACAGCCTGATGACAGACAGACGCACAGACGTACGGACAGCGGAGTCTTAGTAATAGACCCTTTGGGTACGGAACCCTAAAAAAGGACTGAATTCTTTGTAGATTAGTATTAGACTTTTTCGTACCTACTATAAGATAAATGACGAACTACCACTTACATGTAAGTATGGCCCAATGGACAAATAACATTATAATCGGAAAATTTGTTTCAACTGGCGAAATGTGGGTGCGCTATTATGTAACACGTCTGACCAACCCTTCGGGGATTATCTAGGCGTGATGTTATATTATATTGTTTAATTTTAAACACAATTAACAAATTTAAGCTTTTGCAAACAAGCTCCTTCCGCGACGGTGGCTAGTCAGAAACTAAAGCCAGTTCCTATTATTTATTTACGCGTACATAATATAGCATAAGTGAGACGTCTGACATGGCAGCCTTGTTATTACCAAACAAATTGATATTTATTCTCTTTGCGGAAGAAGAAATGGAAAAAGCTTTTCTAAAGAAAAATCCTATAAATGCCGCCTTATGCTGCAATTCATCGTAAAGCGCTGGGAAAAAGTGCAGGTGCATAATAAAAGAGCATTTTTTTCCGTTTTTACGAATACGACACCTACGAACGTGTATCTAAATAAAAGCGCTGTTGGATTTGAACTATCGGCGCTGTCCAGGTTAAAAGTAAAAAATTGTTCACTGAAAAAGTGTCGCACTGAGTATTAAATCGAATGTCGTGGTATGGGCATTAGATAAGGAGGAACGAATCGTATGTCTTTAAAAGAGTGATGAATATAAATGTTGACGAAAATGCATTTAGGAAGCAAACCCAAGCAACCCTAAAGGACCAGCAAATTACTGTATAATTAGATATTTAATAACGTAATGTTAAATACGCACACAAATTTATTTTTACTTTTATATATGTAATCACATACATTTAAAATCTAGATATTAGTTTCAGGACAATGGCCGTTGTATATGTATTGTATTTGTGTTGTTACTAGCTAGTTTTAAATACTTAAAATTGTAATCTGTGCAGACCGTTGTGGGTAGCATAATTGTTTAAAAATGTAATATTTAAAATATTGTCTCGAATTCTTATTGTGCTACTGTTTGTTTTTCCTTAAATAAATAAATAAATTGACGCATGGAGAGGAAGACGAAGACCAAAGAAAATATGGATGGATTGTGTAAGGATATGAAGGAAAAATTACTAAATGATGGCGTGACGATTGCCAGGGGAGAACGGAAGAAAAAAACGTGTTGCGACGACCCCAACAGGGCAGGAAGGCGCTGATGAGTATTCAAGTTTGAGTTTAAGATAGTCAGTACGAGTAATTTTATGGGGTACCCTAAGTGAAATAACGTTGTAACATGTTTACTGCGGATTATATTAGAGCTGAAAATTATAATACCAACAAAAATGAATTGACCAAATCTTTATCTACTTTTTTTTTTTTTTTTTGTCATCATAATTCTCTTGCCCTCTTTATGCAGCACGTCTTCTTCTTTCATACTTCTCTATTAGTTGTCATCTTACTATACCCTTTCTAGCCATATTATCTTTCAGTGCATCTATGGAAACAGTTACTAGTTATTCGAACATCGATGCTGCAAGAATGTTGCCAGTTAAGGTATTCAGGTGGAACTTGAAACAATTTTGAACACAGTATTAACTACCTCAACTCAGCAGATTCAAGGGCATACCGCCACAGAGACTATGTAATAGGTGTATCTACTAAATAGTGCAGTCGACCAACGTTGACCACACTTGGAATTCTGTTCCATGACAATGTGAGCCGTATGCGGTTCTAAGAGGGATGTCAAAAGAGAGTTAAAGTGTCAAACGACTTCATAAAGAGTTGCATAATGTACGTTCAGAACAGCATTTAGCAAGATGAGTCATTATTTTATTTACGGTTTAAGAAATTTATTTCGCTCAAAAAGAATACAATTATTCACTTCTATGAGGAAACACATAATAATTAAGATACAATAAACGACGGTTTCACTTGGTAATAAACTAAAATTACGTTATACAAAACGGCAAAAACTTACAATAGACGAGACGACAAAAAAATCTAATTAGTCCGTCAGTTAGATTATCGGATTCAAATTGACTAAAATTCGAAAAAAATGCTTCCTGTACTTTTATGGCATCTAATATCGTTAGGGTCGGGGTCTTTTAAATGTAAGTAAATGTTTCATAAACAATGTAAATGTTTGCATGCTGAATGGTAAAATATGGCTGATCTTTGATCTTTGAACAACTATTGTTAAAAAAATATATTCTATTCTATTCAAGTCTTGCTTAAACCACGAATTGCATAAGGCAATCTAAAATCAACGACTTAAGATCACACGTCACTTAATTTTCCACTCCAAATGCTGCCCTAATTGGATAAGGTAGAGTGCAGTTTTCATTATACTCTTACTACAGTGAACGCTGGGCGAGCATTATTTTAATGGCATGAGGAAGGAGATTAATCATTACGGATAGTTGGACCTTACCGGCAGATTCTCTAGACGTTACTTGGTTTTTTCCAGCGTAAACACATATTCGAGGCCTTTACCAATGAGTTTATAAGGCCCATTTTCTAATATAAAGGTAGTAAAACACCTCTTAACGAAGCCGAAAGGCACTTATTCTCCTCGTCATTCCGTGATTTTTTTGTTCTACACCATACCTGGGAACCTTCTATTAGTTACGGAGATATTGAAGGTCAAGTGGAGGTAAGGTTTTTTCAATACACTTCCTCGAAAACTGGTTCATAACGCACTATGATTAGGTTCAACATGCAATGTATTTCACACGCGTGCGATTTTTTGCATTTTCCAACACGTGTGCGGGCATGAAAATTGCCACAGATAACTATACCTATACTGCCTATACTTAGTTCAAATTGGTTCAATGCATTAAGTCGGAGGTGAATGTTTTTTTTTAATTTTGGCAAAGCAATAATGCGTCTTTACCGCCTAAATATTTTTTAAATATTCAAATTGTATTTATAAATAGAATATCATAGATAAACATGATTATTTAAAACAAATATTTACTTTTATAAACAAATTATAATTTATTTGTGTTCTAAATTCAAAAATATAAAAAAAAAACTATTTTTTATATTAGGCTGTTTAGCGGCTTCATACCTTTGCTTCTCCTTCAACCTGGCGTAAGCAAAGCGCGGAAAAAATAAAATAAAATCATAGTTTCTTATTAATTTATGACAAAAATATTTTTCGTTATTTTATTTTATTTCTTCAGAAGTGTATTAAAAAACGTCGTTTGATACACGTGGACATTTGTTATTGCAGTTCTCAGCTCAAAAACACCCTTGCCTACGGCTCGGGAGTTAATTCCGCCTCGAATGCAATAACAAACTTTCTCCACCTGTATCAAAATGTACTATTTCTATATTTCTAGTTATTAAAGTAATAACTTTTCTGTAATTACCTCGATGACCCGTTTACTATTCAAAGCATCCATATGCACAATGTTTTGAGTGTGCTACATTGTGTTTTACACAAAAAAGGTGATTTTTGACCCCAAAAAAAAAAGTCGTTTTCCAGCAATATATTTTGCGTAAGGTTTACTTAGTTTGGTGTGCATGATGCATGGTGCTTCGTGAAGGGTCCGTTTACACTCTGTATGTGTTAGGTACACATACAGGGTGTAAGCGAGCCCTATACCTATTTCTATCATTTCCTGAAATACGTAGAATAGTTCTTGTTTAGTTTAGTTTTTAGTGTATCAATGTTAGTTCTTAGTTAGTAACTGTTAGTTTTATTATTTCGTTTATTTTCTTTCTAACTATTATTGTACACCCTAAGGGTATGTTGAAGAGATACTTTAAAAAAAATATCTTGTTACAAATAATTTGTTTATTTTTTATTTATTTATTGAACGGTTTATGTACACACTACATACAGAAAAGAATAAAGGAATAGAAAAATAGGTAAAAAGGTGTTGCTTATTTCTAAAGAAATCTCTTCCAGCTTTGTTGTTGTTGTAGGTTCGTAGAATTTGAATTAAATCTACGAATTTCTAGTCCAGATTCTCAGAGAATAGTTTATCGTCTTGAGGATTAAAGATCTGATCCTCGACTACTGACAATCTTACAACCTCAGTCACAAGAAACGTTAAAATCAGTTTTCAGAATATTCGAGAAAACTATACAAAAACAGTAAAAAACTCGTTTTAGTGAGCAGTATTAAGTCTAGTTTTTATTTCTCTCTGCCAGTAAGTTGTTTAAAAGTAGGTTAAGTGAGTCTAGGAAGAAATGAGGAAGAAGCTTTTTGTAGTTATTTCTATTGAAATATCATGAAATTACCGTATTGAGGTGTAAAACGTCATATTTTAGACGATCGACGTTTCCAAATCAAATATGGTGGTGCGTTCTGAAAGATGAAAGCCTCGCCAATTCTTTCAGCAATGGACATTTTCAGCGAGTAACATATATGCTATATTTTATTCCCGAACTCCCTCGGGAACGGGAACTACGCGGATGAAACCGCGTGACGTCCGCTAGTAATTAATATATACCCACCCCGGTGGGTGGCAAGAGCACGACGGATGTAGTCATTAATGCCGTGCTATCCGACACACTAACATTGTACCTAAGTAGTTATACGACCGCTAGGGGAAATATGTGAGGAGTGATATTTAGAAACTTTTAACTTGTCGACGAAAATCTTGATCTACCAGGACTGCATTATTTATGGGCAAGAACTTTCAAAACAAAACGCAGATGATACCCCAATAAAAGCGTACGTCCCACCTCGTTACTTTCCCATTTCGACAACTAAACAAAAGACATGCAAAACAAGTGAAAAAATGTCCCAATTCGTAACTATTTTAATCTTCATACATTGAATCCCATTTCGTCAACCTTTTTAAACTGTTTTTGTAGAGTACAGTCAGCTCTCAAAGTTACAAGGAAACCTTATGTTCATGTTGCTATTTTTTGTCTCTCTCTGGCACACTAAGGTTTGTTACGAGAAAACTCAATTTAGAATTTGAACAGAAAGTACTAGGAGAACAGAATCAAGAAGGCGATGTTGATGTCTTAAAACTGAGAACTTGTGTGAACGGACTGAACTGTTAAAAAAAAGAAATACCACCTTGAATTGATGCAAGCCTAGTACTTTTGGTTAGGTATTCAACAAAAAAACTGTTCTGTTACAATTTCATACTTTTCATTTCAATGTTATTATTTTTTAAGTATGTAAGTGTAGTTTTCCTAAGTATTATTAGAACTAGTTGTTTTCTTAGTAATAAGTCTAATTAAGTACTTTTTTCTCATAGCAGGAAGGTTTATTTTTGTGTACATTGTTTTAGTATTCAAGCTAAGTTAGAAAAAATTAAAAATTATATCGAATGGTGATTGTGGTTTTTCTTAGTAGTTCTCCTGGGTCCTAACTGTACTTGCCGAACAAAAAGTTTACCAAACGGGATTTAATAGACGCATACTTAAAAGTTGACAAAATGACACTCAATGTATGAAGATCAAAATAGTTACGACATGGGACTTTTGTAATGCTATTTTGTTTAGTTGTCGAATTGGGAAAGTTACGAGATGGGACTTAACCAAATAAAATGTCCGCTACGTTCGTTTATTTTTATTTTCGAATCGAAATGAAAAGCAGACCCATTTGAAATCGTAAATCGATATAAATGTTAACTCTTATAATATTTTATTCGCGTCACGTCCTTGGTACCAAAATCTATGGATGTCAAAATCTTGAACTCTAGATTGGCATGACATTTTTTCAGGAAAATGTAACTTGTATGTTGTAGTCCGGTTCTTAGAGTAAAAACTAAGCGATGCACATCAACAATCATAAATGTATGTCTCATACGACAACGAACTTTAAGTCCTAAATAACTAAAAACCCCATAAATATTTTGTGCAAGAAGTTTCTTGCAAGAAAGCAAAGACATCCATCATTCTCCTGCCCTTATCCTAACATAATTTTGGGTCAGCGCTGTCTGTCTTCTTTTTACATACTTCTCTATCAGGTGTTATCTCAGTACTCCACATTCCCTTTTAACCATATAATATCATTTCGAAAGAAAGCGAAATACGACAATCAGTTTATAAAGTTACCCCTGAGACTCAAACTCACTACATTAAAACAAAAATGCGAGGTAAAACATACAATATTAATAACCCGTCCAATACTTCATTCGCAACGTCAACACGAAACCAATTTTTAGACGGCGACGACCAAAATGTGTGTGCTGTTAATTTAATTCCATTGCCAAAAATGGATTCAATCACCAGGTGAAATTGAATTACATAACTATACCGAAATGTATGTAGAATGGAAAGTACTGACGTTAACGTTTGCTTTTTCAATTTCACATAAATGTCACTGGATGTCAAACTGAGATCTACACTACCTAGGACAGGTTATGAGCTCCGTGCATCCGCCTACGAGTACCCTTGCTGTGTTTCCATTACAATGTCATGTGTTATTTGAAATATTACATTCAACAAAACAAAATCACCCGCTTTTCAAATGTCACCTGATAAAAGCAATTTCCTCTACATGTGATTCAATGTGGCAGTTTCAAAAGCTGGCCATGTGGATATACTTCATTAGTTTGACCGGATATCAAAGCGAGAAAAATAATCCCAGTGGACTAGTTCTGCGTTTCCTACATCCGTTGCAAAATGTCGTCCATTTATAATTCAGGAATATTACAAATTAAAATCACCTGGTTTTTAATGAAGTTATTTCCTCAGTCTGCCTTTCAACGTGGCAGTTTCAATAGTTGTCCATAGGGGATATTAATTTGCTAATATTTGTCCATATGTGGTGTACTATCATCCGAATGAATGGGACGTATTTTGTTTCGAACCAGTATCGCCCACGAGATTTAAAGCCGAGTACACATCGTCGCGTGACACACTCGCGTTTACTGACCGCTGCTTAGCGAGTACATGGGTTTTTAAGTCAAGGACAATCATTTTATATGTTGGTTGATCAATGAATCGTTTGTCGTTTGTTTTTCAAATGCGTACTTGTGTTCGTGTAAAAAAATATGTGGATGGCAGTCTTGTTTGCTTCACTTTAGGTGAATTGAAAAAGCAACTTTGTTTATTATTTTTCAACTGGATCAGTATGAGAGCGTACAACATTTAATAATGTCCAATAAAAAATGGTTTCCGGTCCAAGAGCCGCTAAGGATTTTATTCACTTAATATATTTCTTTCTTGAGAGCAGCGGTGGCCCAGTGGTGGCGGCCCCGACTTACGAACAGTAAGTCGTGGGTTCGAACCAAGGCAGGCGCATTACTTTGTGTAATTTATTTCATCACCACTGCTCTCAAAACGGTGAAGGAAAACATCGTGAGGAAACCGGCATGTCCTAGAACCAAAACATTCGAAGACATGTGACATTTACCAATCCGCACTGGGTCCGCGTGGTGGATTATAGCCCATTCCCTCTCATAGAGAGGAGGCCTGTGTCCCAGCAGTGGGAACATTAATAGGCTGATGATGTGATGATGATGTAATATATTTCTATTCCATTTTAAAATCGTAGCTGTCGTCTGAGGATTGGAGAGAAATTCATCATTTTACAAGGACATAATTATAATGAAATTGTGAAATTGATAGGCACTATTAATTTTTTGTGTACGGCTTCGTTGCTTAGTCTTTAGATGGTTACAGAGCTGGCTTCGACCTCCAGGTCCAGTAAAGTGTTAAATATTGGGTTTTACTTTACTTTTTTACATCAATCGATAGGGGCAATCATATGGATCATTTAAATTAAATGAAGGGAAAATCATGAAATCTAAAGAACAGTTATAAATTTAATGGGATAAATTCAATAAGATAAAGCACTTTTATTCATGGTTTTCCTTTCATTTAATTTATAATGTTTATTAGAGAGATTTGATCCATATGATTGACCCTATCGATTCATGTCAAAAAAGTACAGTATGTTATTTTTTCGAACTTTAGTCGATTCATCCCGGGTTCGATGTGTCATCCCGAGTGTGGCAAGCGAATTTACGAAAATTTGTAAATGCAGAGTTGTTTCTTTTTGAAAATAAAGGAATGTTTCCTTTGAGTAAAATTAGTTATCTTCAGTATTCTCTCTAGGTGGCATTGAAAAATTCCACCCTGTATATATACACGGGTTTCTAACTTACCGTTTTTTTTTTTCATTATATGGGCAGCTTAACACTCCTAAATACCAAACCTAAGCCGAGCATGTAAATACAGCCTTACAAAGAAAACTAGTGAAGTATAATGTATTTCGAATAGATGTTAGTCCTTATAGAACTTTTAAGTCTTCACTTGCATTAAAATATCTAAGTTCAGTATGAAAAGTAGGCATAAAATGAGTAAAACTAGTAGTAGTATAACAACCATCTGGTGTCCATTATAATTGTTGATCGAAGGGTGTCGACGACACAAGCCTCGTTGCTTAGTATGGCACCAGATGGCGCTGTGTGTAATGATCAGCAATTTTTTTATTTTTTTACTAATATATATAATTTTTTTTTTAATTACTAAAGAAAACCGGAAAAACCTTACTGCTGGAGGTAGGCCAGACAACTGCCAAGCTTCAATGGGAGTGGACTAGTTACATCTGCCGCATACCTAGCTATGGAGGAATGCTAACACATGAGTCGAAACAGCAGCAAAGGCAAAGATGTAGGTCTTAAAAGAACGTGAGACGAACTACACTATTATCTGTCTTAATTTGAACCCTACGGCGTCAAAAGATCAAGTTTGTTTCGTTGACTTATTTTGAATAGTTTTGTCTCGCTCACTCTTACAACAAATCGAATTTACTGTTCCATGTAGGATCTGTTGGCCCACTTTTGTGCATAGTTCACATAGTACGGAGAGGACACATCTGACAGACGTACTTGTAAACATTTTGTTATTAAAGCCTTCTTTAATATTTCAGTTTTCACCAAGACTCACCGACACGCGATATTTAACCCTCGACTCAAAGCCATAAGTTGAAAACCGAAAACCGCGTCTTTATTTAAGAATTCACGTTGTCTAACTAACGAAAACGGGCATTACTTATTTATATTTATATTAAAGAAGTTAACTGTGTTAACAAGTTTGCCTGCTTGTTATACATAATAATGACAAACTGCAAGTTTTAGTAAATTTGTGATAGAAAAACCTGTTTCCTACAATTTAATGCATAAAATAAGACAGAGAAAATTGGAAGAAGGGCCTTAAGCTGTTGCCTTCGAAGGATAATAAAAATAAGCTCATTAAAATTGTCTATAGTCTAACCTACCCACTATGGCCTTCTTTGATATTTTCTTCTTACAATTTAATTTAATCTATTCAGACTCGAAGCCATAGAAGTCGTTCTTAATTGAAAGTATCATTATTTTTAATAAAGGCGCTCCAGTTTTTTATGCTTCTTAAAACCGTTATGATATTGGAGCTCACAGATAATAATTATTAAATATATTTTTAAGACATAGATAACACCAAGATGACAAGAGACTTTGGATTTTTTAGAATGATTTTCATAAAAATATCGTTTTGGATTGTTACAGTCATAAGTAGTCACGCCCCGTTTATAATGTTTTACTCGATAAATTTGTTTATTGAAGGTAGAAACTACCGTTATGGATGCGTTGACCACAATATGCTGAGCAACATCATCAAAGCCTAGCTTTATTACGTCATAGTCTAATCGGATGCAGATGAGTTCCAGTTTTTTACATGGAGCGACTGCCTATCTGATCTCTACAACAGTTTAGTGTTTACTGAGTAATACGATAGGGTTGGGTTTAGAATCGAGTCGCCTGAATTTGAGGATTCTGTCACTGTGGGGGGTCACGGGGGTTTATCTGAAGCGCCCCCATGATTTTAGCTGCCAGAGCAGCGTCGAAGTATTTATGATTAATTTATAAAAATATTGGTGAATCACTAACAAAACGTGAACCGGAACGTACATTTAAATAAATTCTAACGTTTTTGACGTTGCTTCTGTCAAAATCATCTCAAAATGCGTAAAATGAATCTCTAGGCCGCCCATTTTGTTGACAGTGACAGATAAAGAAACTCGGAAACACAGGAATGACGTAAAGTAACGTCATTCCGACTCGATTAAAACAGGTTGCGCGTTGCTCTGTAACACCCTGTATTGGTAAGAAAAATGTTCTCTATTTGAATGTGGATTTGGTCTAAAATCATTGTAATTTTTTGTTAATGTATATTTAAATATGTCTGCTTTGTTGTATGTAAATTTCATTTAGCCTGGGGATCCGTCACACAGGGTATACTAATATTTTCCTGTTTCTCATAAAGGAACATAATATTATGCATTTTTGATGTTATTCTTATATTTCATTCATATTATTCATTATTCATTTATATTATTTATTATACCATTATACCTATGTAAACCTTTGTGAAGAGATAAATAAAAGATATTATATTGTATTGTAAAATCATGAGCTCAAAGTCCACTAACATTTCTTGGTGTTACCTCTGGCTGCACTTACCTCCGCCGCCCGCCCTCCGCCTCTTCACTACGACTACAAGTGAGTACTTACCTCAGAGTAAGACTTCTCGATGGCCGAGCGCTTGATGGTGTAGGTGCGCAAGTCCTCGAGGAGGTCGCACTCATGCTGGTTCTTTGCATGGAGCTTCGCAATCTGCTCCGTGTGCAGGTTTTTGAGAAATTTCGTATAGTTGCTCTGAAACAAGGAGTGGTACGTTGTTATAAAAGTGACTTTAAAACAAACAAGCGCAACTGCCGAGAATGAGGTTGTGGGTTCGATTTCCAGGTCGGGTAAAGTGTTATTGGGTTTTTCATTCAGGAATTTCTCAGAAGCAGCCATGGAGTCTGGATTTGTGCCCAGTTGATGGCAATACGTTTGCCCCTTATTACGTCGAACTTAAAGATAACTGGCGAAAAGTGGGTGGCATACCGCTGCCTAACCCTCTGGCGATTACAGGCGTGATGTTATGTTATATTAAGATTTAAGCACATAAATATACCGCAATAAACTAAATGATGTTAACTGAATCAAAATCCGTTTCGTACGCAATGAATAGATGGTCCATAATTGCTCACAGGCTAAAACTCAATCTATAAGATTCATTACTGGTCTATAAGAGCTATCTTGTAACAGTCACTTAAAACCTCACTCCAGTCAGCGATGAACTCAGACACTTATGTCAAGACTTTAATTAGCCATTAAAAATGCCACTCCCACTGTACCACTTCCGAATTCAGAATTTGAAAGAACTGGTCAAACTCTAACATTACAATTAAATTCAGGAAAACGCACTAAGGAGGCCACTAGCTTGGCCCCGCACTAGCTTAGTCTGGCCTGGCCCCTTTGTATGTTAAACTGAAACTTCGGAAACCAGGACTTGCAATCTATGTACGCTTGAAGACACTCCACGTTTAAAAAGAAATTAGCCCTCTTGTCAGTGCAGCACTCTAACAATTTACACTTTAAAACAATAAAACTCTTCGCCCTTAGAATTAAGCGAATTACTGCTAGATCGACCGACGCATCGAGGAAACCGACGCCGCTGAGCGTTCACTGATTAGATTTATTACTAACGGCTTAATGCACAAATTGCTTTCAGAAGAATTGCAGTGGGCGTTTGCTAGACGCGTGGCGTTTTATCTAATAGATATCTTCGAAGAACAAAGCTCAGCGTTGAAGCTAATCAACACCTTAATTGGTTGGGAAATATTTCTTTTGTAATGGCGTGACTGTTTTTATAAGCTGTTGTCGGCGACCTTCGTTCGCGTTTATTATAAAAAATATTACTTCCTTTTTATAATCGGATTTTGTTAACAATTTCAAGGGTTTTATATTTTGCACGGAGTCCTAATTATTTTTCTAAAATAAATGTAGCCTTTTTTTTCGGATGGGAAATCATCAAATGACTCCTCCCGCTCTGGGCGGAGTAGGAGGGAGTGTCAGACTTTTACTGACTAAAACCCATCCATGTTCCTTCATCGCCCTTTGTGTTCCGGGGCCACGGTATCTCTTTCCAAAAGTCCCGCAGCCCCGGCAGGCTTCGGCCCTTGCGGACCCCTTCCTTATTGCTGACTCTCTTTGAGGCGCGCGTGGAACACGAACGCGCCGTCGACACGGCCTGCCGTCATGAGACGGACGGATGGCGAGCTAAATAAATGTAGCCTAAGTTAGACCTTATAACATTAGCTATCTGCCAGTTAATCGGTCCAGCCATTTCGGAGATTAGCCGGAACAAACAAACAGACAAAAATTTGATAAATGTGTTTATGTTATATGTGCCGTATACAAATATGTTCATATGCATTCAGTAAAAAGCTGTTCTTTTGATATTATAAAGAAACAGACACTTCATTTTTTTTTAAATATAATTGTTGTGATTTTTACTAACCCAATCGTAACCCAATTGCAATTACAGATTGCAGCGACAAGGGTGGACCTTATGTAGGTCTACGAAAACCCTATTGATGGGTGGCAATGTCATCATCTACGGAAGTACAAGTTCCAAATGAATCGACATAATTATAGACGAAGATGAACGCAGTAACATGAAACTGTTTTGAACTAGTGACTCGAATCGAGCCTTGAAAAGCTTCATATTTGCTAATTAGTAATAAAAAAAAACAGTTTCATAAGCTTGCTTGAAATAAGAGCACGTCTCTGCTAATAGCCACCTTGCAAGTACTGACATATTCTCTAAAATTTTACTAGGACGTGTCCTCGTTCGCGCGCTGAGGCGACACTTAGCTCCATTAAGTTTTAGTTATTGACTAGCCTACTTAAGACGCTCTCACCCGGCGGCGGCGCCTCCACCAGGGCCCAAAGCTCTAGCCCGTAATCTGACGTGGCATGTGATGCGAACAAAAAGGAAACAAAAGTTTGGAGCATAAAATGTAAATGGCTGTAAGAACAGGGTAAGACGGAAGACATGAAGCGTGGATTTTGTGAAATCTATTTAACTAGAAGCTACTCAACTACTAAACTATTTAATAAAAGCCTGGAAAAAATAACAAAAAATAAATAAATTTAGAAAAATGCAGACTGACTGAGACTATAAGTGTGAATTACTGCCATGCTGACGGTTGGTCGCGTCGCGTACGACATTGTTCTCAAAATAGCTAGCACCATACTGCGACGCTGAAGTCAGCGGCGACCGACAGCCGCTGACGTCACGACCGACCGTACGCGACCGACCGTCAGCGCGACAAGAATTCAGGCCGAACGTAAAGGTTCACACAAAGAAATATACATGAAACACGACGCAACAACAAATTATACAAAAGGGGTTCAAAGGGATTCTGAGCTAGCGGTTACAATATTGATCCTTTCTCTAAATATTCACCTGGTTTCCTCTTATTAGGGGTAGGTAGCACAACAAAGGTCGGAAGCTCCCTAAAATTCAAATTCAATCTCGTGCTTTAGCTCTCTATAACTTTCCAGGCTCTCCTTTGAGCTGTTAAACTATTCAAGTAGGTACTACGAAATAGATAGCTATTGATGACCCATCCACAATATAGCTTCTACGCTTTAAAACCTTTGAACGTTGCACTCGATTCAATTCCAGAGATAGATGAATAGAAGCACCCCCACCTACTCTAAGCTCTTGAACTGAATACCTATTTGTATTTCTGTAACGGAGCGGCAGTATGACGCTTTTCCATCGATAAGCAGCTTAGCATCTGTGGGTGGCAACCGAAGCCAACTTGATCTTTAGACAAAGGACCAGCATCGCCATTGAACATGATAATGCAGCCAGTTTGTAGGCACGAAATCAATAAATTGGATGATAATAATTTAAAATATTTAGGTATTGATTTGAAATCGTCCGTTTCGTGACTTGTTCATTGAATAAATTAACGCATTATCTCAAATTTATAGTCATAATAATTGGTATTAATATGCCTATTGTTAATACTAAAACTACATAGGTACTTTTTGCAAGTATGTAGTTATAGTATTTGCAAGTAAATGGCGGAATGTGTCTTTGCAATGATTTTTTACATGTTTGAGATGTTACTTTAGTAACATCTCAAACCCACGGCTTAACCTACTCGTACCTGTTAGATGCTATTAGAACAAAATAACGACTTCATGTCCATTCATTTAAGTTCTGATGGAGTGGAGATTGTTTGCAAGCAATATTTTGTTCCCAAACCGTAGTCAAAGCTGGTTACAGAGACCCGGCAGCCGGCTGAATGTAGGATCCTGTGAAAAATCAGCAGCCGATATTGCGGGATATTCAGAACCTTCCCAGGCCAACTTCGGGTCAACTAAGTTGAACTTTGATGGAGAATCTATGTAGTTTACACTGAAATCGACTTTCGTATTATGTAGGGTGCTGTATGCATTGGAACTGACTGAAATTGGATCGTCATGACACAACATTCATGATACTTAATACCACGCCCACACAGATTAGTGTGGGCTTGTATTTCTATTTACATAACTGACTAATTAGATGGCTTTCAGATCGTATATGATCTGAAAGCCATCTAATTAGTCAGTTATTTCTGTTCGTTATAACGAACAGAAATAAACAAGCTTAAATTGTTAATGATGTGTTTTGAAAACAACCGACTTAGCAAATCCGATAAATAAAGGCTCGTTTCCGAGTTTTAATCAGATTATTATGTAAACAATAATTTCACCTTTTAGAGAAAATAACAAAAGCGTCTATTTATAGAATTTTAAAAAGTAAACCGTATTGTAGATATGTGTATACAAAGCTATTTATGTAGTTACTTATTGTATGCTACTGAGTTCTTTCCGTATACAATACCTACATACATCTATGTGTGGCGGATAGTAGCCGCACCTATATGTCGACATGTCGCCCAAACTTTTGTCATAAGCCACGTTCATATTATTTGACTTTAACATTTTCTTCTATCTAGCGAAATTGCAGCTTAACAATATGTGTACTTTTGGACAAAACAATGACAAAACAATTTATGGATATTTTTGTTAAAGAAACACAGGTCCCGTCAATGAGGCGATATTTGGTGGGAGGTATGTCCAGCAGCACCTTTCAGATTGAAATTTTGATTTAGGTATATCGAATTAAAGCACCCGTATGTACCTATATTTTGTATATTAACAAAACTGAGTATTCATTCAGTCGATAATATCTATTCGTATTGGCCCATGGGCGGCGGGCACGCCACAATAGTGGCGATAAGTCCCCTCTTTGAGGAGAGGCTGGAGAGACGCCACGGCGTCATCACCTTCCGCCTGACGCAGGGTCTTACCGGACACGGCTGTTACGGTAAGTTGCTGCACCGAATCGGGCGGGAGGAGACGCCCGGGTGTTTCCATTGCGAGGATCGACTGGAGGACACGGTGGAGCACACTGTGGAGGTGTGCCCCGCTTGGGTGGAGCAGCGCCGTGTCCTCGAGGTGGCGATCGGCGGCGGCGACCTCTCGCTTCCGGCCCTGGTTCGTGCCATGGTCCGGAGCGAGACGGAATGGTACGCCGTCACCAGAACGTGAGAGGGAGATATCCTCACGTCCCGGCCGCCGCGGGAGACGCCCCGGGCGTCGGGGGCCACGTGGTGGCTTCCGGCCACCGTAGGCGCGGGCCTGTGGACGGGGAGCTATGGGCTAGCTCGCCGTCCGTCCGTCTCATGACGACAGGCCGTGTCGACGGCGCGTTCGTGTTCCACGCGCGCCTCAAAGAGTGTCAGCAATAGGGAAGGGGTCCGCAAGGGCCGAAGCCTGCCGGGGCTGCGGGACTATTCGAAAGAGATACCGTGGCCCCGGAACATAAAGGGCGATGAAGGAACATGGATGGGTTTTAGTCAGTAAAAGTCTGACACTCCCTCCTGCTCCGCCCAGAGCGGGAGGAGTCATTTGATGATATCCCATCCGAAAAAAAAAAAAAAAAGGCCCATGGGCGGCATAAAAACGCCACGTGATAAAGAAGAAGAAAGTACTAAGAAACACATAATTGCCCAAGCTCGTTACCAATCCCAGCAGTGCAGGGAATAACATACGGATAACCCCAACTACGTGTGTCACATCAAACGCCAGCTCCAATTATCTGGATTTAAGCTTTCCAGGACGCCAGTCACTCACACTCTCCTTACAATTTAGTAATCACGTCGCTCTCACGTAACATACTCTCCTAGTACACAAAGGAGCTACAGGAGCAATTTGAAAGAAAGAAAATTTTGTTTATTTGGCATTAAAACACCATTACCACCAGCAAACGGTGAAGGAAAACATCGCGAGGAAACCGGCATGTCCTAGAACCAAAAAAATCGAAGACATGTGACATCTACCAATCCGCACTGGGCCCGCGTAGATTATAGCCCATTCCCTCTCTTTGAGAGGAGGCCTGTGTCCCAGCAGTGGGAACATTAATAGGATGATGATGATGATGATGACCACCAGCATCGCCATCACCATCAAGTTAATAAGAAGATCTATCCAGATCCACCCACTATTGCTTTTCAAATATCCATGTCTAAACGCAAATAGGTAATTCTTTTGGCTGGTGCAGACGGACCTTATCTCAAGCCGTCAGAAACCGCACTGGCTCCGTGTGGATTACACTGTGAATATGCGGGATATTCACAGTGTGGAAGGCAGAAGCCTACAGGGAAAACTGTGAGCTGATTAAGTAGGTATGGTACCTACCCTACCTCTTACTATACAGAAAGATATGACGCGCCGTATCTTAATAAATATAGAATTATCTGTATGCTGTCTAGATACAATCACCTTTGTTTGTACTATGCACGCGATAGCCGTACTCTTGAGCAAGGTCAAAACTTTTTAAAACAAGAAACTACACTCGAGAGCAATGAATCCGGGTCACTTAAAGAATCCTAAAAATCTCGGAAACTAAAAATGCTAGGTTAATGCAACAAATTATATTTAATAGACAATGTAATACTCCTTAAATGAAGGTATTAAAACTTCTTAGTTATTGTATAGTTATATCATAAAAAAATCAAATTTGAAAAAGGGCCACTTTCGAAGATGGAACTACGAAATTACAGCATTTGGTTTTGCTTTTGTTTGTAATCTGTCATTTATGTGGGTACATAAACCATGTTGATAGTGCTCTATATTCATTATTCAAGCTGAAATTATGTCGCTTACGCCTGAAGAATGCACCAGAATACTTACAATGCTGGAAACCGGCCGGAGTCAGCGCGATACAGCCAGGACTGTCGGTGTGTCGCTGTCAACAGTACAAAGAGTTCTCCGACGTTACGAAGAAACTGGTTCTAACCTACGCAGACCAGGAACGGGCAGAACCAGGTGTACCACAGCACGAGAAGACCGATACTTGGTGAACACCATGCTTCGAAATCGCTTTCTCACAGGAACTGAACTCACAAATCAGTTTCGACGCCTCGGAGGAAGTAACCCAAGTGCATGGACAGTAAGACGTCGGCTTGCTGAATCTAACTTAAAACCCCTTAGACCAGCAAACGGCCCTAAACTGGAGCGTGGGCATCGTATTTCAAGACTAAGATATGCCCAGAGCCACGTAAATTGGAGTATTGAAGATTGGTCAAAAGTTATGTTCTCCGACGAATCAAAATTTATGCTCTACAAGCACGATGGAAGACACAGAGTGTATCGAAGACCAGGGGAAAGATTCAAGCAAGCATGCATCGAAGAAAAAGTAGCCTACGGTGGTGGGTCTGTACTTGTGTGGGCCGGAATTTCTTCTGAAAGTCGCACAGAGCTGGTGATCATAGAAAACGGCTCTTTAACTAGCGTAAGATATGTGGAAGAAATCCTCAATGATCACGTTGGTCCATTTATGGTCAATTTAGGTGAGGATGCTATATTTATGCATGACAATGCCCGACCTCATACAGGTAGGATTGTGAATGACTACCTTCAAGAGATGAACATTACTCGTATGGAGTGGCCAGCGCGCAGCCCGGATATCAACCCGATCGAGCATGCTTGGGACGAGCTAGGCAGATGCGTAAAACAACGAAACCCTCCCCCAATCACGCTTCGTGAGCTCAAAATTGCTCTCACAGAGGAATGGGAGAATATTCCCCAAAATCGTATAAGGAACTTGGTGTACAGCATGCCAAACCGCGTAAACGCAGTAATGGAAGCACGATGAGGCAATACGAAGTATTAAAATTCAAGAAAATCGTAATAAAGTTCAAAAATTTCATGTTTCCTATTTTTGTTTTAAGGAGAGATCAGCAGTTTTTTTCTTTATGTAATTTTGTGTTAATAAAATGTATGGTGACTCATATTTTTTTTACTTTCATTTAAGGAGTATTACATTGTCTATTAAATACAATTTATTGCATTAACCTATCATTTTTAGTTTCCGAGATTTTTAACATTCTTTAAGTGACCCGGACATCACTTAAAGAATGTTAAAAATCAGACATTCAAGAAGAAAATCAATGCCGAGGGAGAATAACTGACCTATGGTCAAGTAAAATTAATTACCTACTAGAGTTTAAGTTATTACTAATTATCAAACCATTTTTATGCAATCGACAAGAATTTGAACGAAGTAAGAACCGTCCAAGAAAGCAAGGCTAAAATTCTAACTTTTGGCAGTTATAACTTTAACAAATTACAAAACTAAAAAAGTTATAACTTAAGATATGATTTTTAAGCTGTATCATCAGCATCGCATGGGGCCTCTGATTCAAGGGCCAAGTTTCAAGGGCCCTGTTACAAGGGGCCTGATTCAGCGGACCACAAACGATTCGATTTCTCGAAAATATTTTTAAAGTGAAAACTTCTTTAGGCGCGTTGAGCACTTTTGGGTGGACAAAAATCATGGAATTGCGTCTTCGTTAGTTTGTGCTCGCTAAAACTGGAGAACGGCTGGGCCGATTCAGCTGATTTTGGTTTTGAAATGTTTGTCGTAGTCCAGGGAAGGTTTGCACGGTGAAGAAACAAAAAAAAAACCTTCTTTACAAACCAAAACTAATTCAAAAATAATCTAATAGCTCGACGGTACAATTCACAAGTTACTTAGTTTTACTTCTATCGGCAGTTGCCAAAGACTGCCACGCATGTTTTTGTTTTGAGGAAGAATTCATAGAAGTTTAAAAAAAAACCGCAAGAAAAAAGTCCTAAATTTTTGCACACCCGATTTAAATATTATTTTTACAATGCCCACGAAGAATGAGTTCGTACCTATTTTGTAAAAAAAAAACCGGCCAAGTGCGAGTTGGACTCGCGCACCGAGGGTTCCGTATAAACTTGTAGGTATTTGGTTATTAAGCTACATATTTACGGTGTTCAGATTTTTTCCTTTACAATATGTGCTGTAAAACATTGCTTTTTGCCAAATTTCATCATTCCAGGTCAACGGGAAGTAGGTATCCTATAAATTTTGACTCCTTTGAGAGTGCCGATATATACCTACGTTATTTGCGGCATAAACAGCTGTATCTTTTTTACGTTAACTTAGAAGTTTGATTTTTTCACAGCTTTATGGGACCGTAGACTTTAGTTTTAATTTCAACTCTATACCTCCACGCGTACCTGAGATAAAGGGTTTTGACAGACAGACGGACAGACAACAAAGTGATCCTAAGGGCTCCGTTTTTCTTTTTGAGGTCCGGAACCCTAAAAACGATGAATAGTCCTCTAAGCTCAGCTTTTTCACAAAATTTTACTGAACCCGTCCTACCGTCAGAGCGGCCAGGGGCATTTCGATTGTTAAAGATTGCATTAGGCCCTTAATGCTTCATTAAAATAATACCTTATTGACATCATTCAAGCATGCGTGTGTGCCAACAATGTCCTCACGGTACACTGATTCACAAAACATGTTGTAATCAGTGTTATGAAAGCGGGTTTTCAACCGGGTATATCGCGAGTAACCTTGAACACCGCTGGCTGATGTGATAGCCAAAAACAATAGAAGCGAATAATGGACTCTGGTTTTAAATATTGTACCGTAACTATTTTAAATTATAGGTAGGTAACGGTTTTAGATGTTCGTAAAGGAGAAAATAGGTGTAGTGTGTCACGTATTACTCTATCAGACAATTATTCTCCGCTAGGCGTTATACCATGGCTGCGGGACTATGCGATGAAGGAACATGGATGGGTTTTAGTCAGTAAAAGTCTGACACTCCCTCCTGCTCCGCCCAGAGCGGGAGGAGTCATTTGATGATTTCCCATCCGAAAAAAAAGGTACATTGAAAGACAATGTACCTTTTTTTTTCGGTTGGGAAATCAATCAACTATAATATATTTTGATACAAATGGAGAAAGTGACAAAGACCCGTGAATCAAAACGACGTTTTTTAATACACTTACGAAGAAATAAAATAAGAGGAGTCATTTGATGAATTCCCATCCGAAAGAAAAAAAGGCGTTATACCATATGGCCAGTGTTAAGAAAACAGAAATACTTAATAGTGATAAGTAGGACTACATAATAGAGAGTCATTTATATGCCTAAACTATAGTAATTTTAATGGTTAAAATTTAAGTCATCATTATCATCATTTCAACCGAAATACGTCCACTGCTGAACATAGGCCAAGTGTCGCCACATTGACCGGTCCCCATCCAACGGATTCCCGCAACCTTCATCAGTACATCGGTCCACCTAGTGGGAGGCCTTCCAACGCAACGTCTTCCGGTTCGCGGTCACTACTCCAGAACTTTTCGGCCCCATCGGCCATCCGTTCTGCGAGCAATGTGCCCTGCCCACTGCCACTTAAGTTTCGGCAATTCTTCGGGCTACGTCGGTAATCTTGGTTCTCTTGCGGATGTCTTCATTTCTGATTCGATCACGCAAGAAAACTCCGAGCATAGCCCTCTCCATTGCCCTTTGGGTGACTTTAAGTCTTCTGATGAGGCTCATTGTAAGCGACCACGTATCGGTAATCACTGGCAACACACACTGGTCATAGACTTTCGTCTTGAGACACTGCGGTAAGTTGGACGAGAAGATACCGCGTAACAAAATTTTAAATCATGAATCCCTTCAATTACCTACTATTATAGGTACGAAATCGGTAGATATAAGCAGTCAATCAATTAAAAAGACTTAAGGAAAGACCATTCAATAAAGATGAAAGTAACTGTTGCCTGCGACCTTCATCGGCGTGAAATCATTTTTATAAAATCTTTCCCTATTTGTGTCGAATGTCGTCAATATAATTATATTGACGACATTCGACTCAAATAGGCAAAGAATATAGCAAAAAAATTAAAACCCATGTAGTGACATGGGTTTTAATTTTTTGCGCTTTACTCGAAGAAATAATTATCTTTCTTCTAAAAAACCGACGGACAGATAATCAGACCAGACAAAATAACATGTTTGAGTACCGATGAGTACCGTAGCTGTACATACTTTCATATCTGTGCATTTAGTAAAAAGCTGTTATGTTGAAATTACAAACAGATACCTACTTCAATTTCATTTATTTGTATAGATAGATAGACGAAACAACAATACCAATTCCAGAAAACCATGATCCTAAAATACCGCCAGCCAAGTATGAAGGACTACCAGTGGAGTTATAATGCTTATGCACAAAATTGTTGCCATCGCCAGGGGAGGCTTACACAAGAACGAGGAGATTGACACAAGCAAACGGGTATATACCCAACAGTGGGTGAAGTCAGGGTGATGATTATGATGATGATGATGATCCCCATGATCCTGGACCTGACCAGCGGAGGAAAACCCTAATTGGTGCACCACGTTTAAATGTTCAATCATCATTGATGTATATAGCCTTCATATTTTAAACCAGAGGGATTTAATAGAGAAGTGAAATAACGTATTGGTTATTTTTCAATCATGCTTTTATCCTTTGACGTCAACCCACAGCTCAAAGGCTTATTGGAAAGGGATTTTATAACAACACTTTGAATAGTGTTCTTTATTTTATTGTGGCTTCCTATTGAATAATTTATTCATAGATTATAGTATGGTAATTTATTGTTAGCATGTCCTAGGTATGTTCAATGAAAGTTTCATAACAATGTAAATGAATGATGAGGCTAAGAACCATAATTATTATTATTGCTATTACTGATTCATACCATAACTATTATTATTGTTATAATTGGTTCATACCATAATTATTATTATTATTGATTCATTCATTGACTAGCGCTTCCCGCCTTCGCTTTACCCAGTTTATGCGACTTGACAAAATATCGAGATTTCTTGTTTGAGATTTATTATAACACTAAACCTTTCAGAATTGCTGGAGGAATCCACATCAAAATCCAATGTGTAGAGTAGTTTATATGAACTAAGCGGTCAAACGAAAAACATTTTTTTTTTAAATAACCGATTTGCAAAAAAAATAACTTAACCTCCATGAGTCGGTTACTTTTGTTTGTTTTATTCACTTTTTGCCACCGACTGCCGAAAGTAAAATTTTCCACTTTTTATTACACCCTTTTTAGTTGGTATCACACAAATCCTTGTCAAGTATCCATTGATACTTGACAAGGATTTGTGTAAACACTGTAACTAATATAGTAAAAAACATCAGAATCATCAAATTCCTAAATTATACCTAGTTATTACCTAGTACACACACAGACAAAGAAGATACAAAATGCAAATAGCTCAAACACATACCACTGCGCGAGCTTCCTCTACCAAATGAAACGAGAATCACTAGTCCCGGAGAAATCGGTGAACTTCCGGGACTCCGGGACTTCTGGCCAAAAGAAGAAAAAAAAGATCGGTTTCGGTCTAAAGATATTTATTTCTCCTAAGAACTTATAAATAACAGTTCGCTTATAATGAGGTACAGAGTTACTTCTTAATTATAATATACTATTTGCCTCTGGGGCGTTGATGACGTTATAGAGTACATACATGTTTTTTGAGTTTACTTTTAAATATGTTGATACTATTACATTTCTTTAAATCTTCTGGTAAATCATTAAACAATTGTGCTCCTAAGATGCTGCTGATGATAACTTCCTTTTTTTAGAAATCGTTTAAAAAGAGACTGGTTTATTCTATTTTTAAATATGACTAACCTATACAAATGCATAATAAATAGATATTTGAAATATAAAACAAAAACAACCCAGTCAAGTGTTTTGAAATCCTTATCAATTTAAAAAAATCGAATAGTTTTTCTTTCCATTTGCAAACGTGCTCAATTGAAAAATGGAAATGACATTATATTTTAAATATTATGCAGTCGGTTCAAGCACCTACAATGCAGGTTAATTAAATAAAGGGTGTAAAAACCCTCTTAACGAAGCTGAAAGGCACTTGTTCTCCCCGTGATTGTGATCATTTTTTTGTTCTACACCATACCTGGGAACCTTCTAGTTACGGAGATATTGGGGGTCAAAGTTCCAACTTTTAGAGAAGTTTTTTTTTAAATACAAGTTTTTAATGTAGGATTTCTTTAAACACCTCCACGACCCCCGTACAATTCAATTCATCCATTTGCACAATGTTTTGAGTGCGTTACATTGAGTTTTAACACAAAAAAATATTTTCCACCCCAAAAAAAAAAAGGCGTTTCTCAGCAATAACTTTTGCGTAAAGTTACTTAGTTTGATGTACAGAATGCTTGATTGACGGCTTCGTGATGAGGATTGTTTATACCTACCCTGTATAATTGCTATATTGTTCCGCGCTCGAAACGAGTACAACGAATACGTTTTAATGGATTTCACTAATGAATGAAGAATACGATTTGTAAACTGTTTCAATCATTTTGTATTCGTAGTAATAAAGGAGGCGAGCCTACAAAGAGTTTCGATTTGTTTTAAAAAAGACTAAACGCCTACTGATCTTGCTGTCAACGAGTACCTCCGAAAGGGTACCAAAATTATATAGTCCAGTAAGTGGTTTACGTTCGAAAACAAATATCATGTTGTACGAAGGCCCTCTCTGTCTGATGCACTTATTGTTTTGTTTTGTTGTGTCACTCCCCTCTTTCCCATTGAACACAAACACTGCCTGCACTCTCATATCTTCCTATCCGTATTTATAATTAAGTACGCTTCAAACCAGACAGAAGGGTGCCCACCCTTCCAGTCTGGTTTAGATCGATCGTCTGCCAAATTTAGGTACCTATGTATACTGCAAATCCAGACTCCAATACTGAGCATTTTCTGACGGAAAAACTTTAATAACACTGCCCGATCCGGGAGTCGAACTCTATGTTTAACTTTATGCTCAGTAGTCGACGAGGCAGACTACTTGAAACAGTAATCATTAAAGATGTATTCGTAGAATTGTAAGTGAAATGTTAATATAATATTTGTATTATATACAGATTAATATAGATAATACTTGCTCAAGCATTTAATCGTACAATTTTCAATATTATATAATATTTTTGGGTGGTTGCTTGTGCCAAGTAGAGTTTTAGTAGGTAGGTAGGTATATCTGAGTTCGAATAGTACATCGGTCAAAAGATGTGACAAATATGTATGAGTGTAGCCAAACCATGTACAAACAGAGTGTGGGCGGTGCACGCGGTAGGTTCTACAATTTAATCAGTGAAATGCGTTACGAATATCCCGCTGTAAAGGTCAGTCTGTGATATTCAAATCCCATCTGTAAATGTCATGAACTTCACTGCAGTGATCAGAATGCCAACTCTCTATATCCAAGTTGCACTCAGTGAGGCAAATTACTTTTTTAACATATTGATATTTCTAAAGATAAGAACAGAAAGGTTCTGTGTAAGTACTTTATATTAGAATTGCCAAATTAGTTTTTTAATAGATCTATATTTATATAGATAAGAACGTAAAGGTTCTGTGTACTTTATACTAGAATTGCCAAATTAGTTTTTTAACAGATTGATATTTATATAGATAAAAACATAAAGGTTCTGTGTACTTTATACTAGAATTACTCCTCTGCCCGTACACATGCAATTCGAAATCAAAGTTACTTCGTTTTTAAAACTCATCGTGGAACCGCTTAAAACATTATCAACATAAGTAAGTAGATAAAATCTGTGTCTTGGTAACATAGTTTAGCTCTAAACTCAAACTCAACAAACATTTATCAGGTTTTTTCAATGGAAGGAAAACGAACAAAAAGCGGATATCATTTTAACATCTGTGAATATTCCCGAACAATGCATTAGGTATAAATAGACGAGTGCCGAGTGCACCGCAGTTACCAGAGATTAGTGTCGAGCTTGCAAAACAAGGACTGATAAAGTGGGGACTGATCTGCTGAGCTGAGTCCGTGCTTTGGTAAATGTTTTAGAGCTTACCGACAATGAGACCTAACAAAAAATATGACGAGACGTTTTAACAAAACCGAAAATCATTTGGTTTTCGCCCCGGAAGCATAGAAATTAAAGAAAGAAATCAAAGTTCCAACTTTTTTACGTATTTTTTTAAAATGTTATTTAATAAATCGTCAGAGGTGGTCGTTTGGGGAGATGGCCTATAAATACATGTCGCATATTTCTTCATAAAGGTTTCTTGCTATTGGCAATATATGGCCGATAGGGGGAAATCCAATAAAACTGAAAGAGATCGATGTCTAACAACAACTTGGTAACCACAAAGCACAACAACACGGCGACGACTTAGTCAACGTGTGACAACATATTCTGCTGGACTTATCATAATAACTCTAGTTAGTTACACAAGGTGTTTGGTAAATTGGATGAATTCCTTAAAATAATATGTGAAATTACAAAAAATCACCATATACTGCGTACATACTCGGGGACAATATGATGATAATAACACAAAAAAAAACGTGTTCACAGATTGTTTACGTGGTTGTCGTCGTCGTCTGTCTCTCATTCACAACAACGACCTCAACGATCGATAAATTGAGCAATGTGATTCATGAACGCACGTCCAGTGAGACATACACAACATCACACCTGCAAATCTTGAACGGTAGGCAGAGGTGCAGGTGTACTAGAATAATAGTGTGTGTATTTTATGCCCACATTTTGCCAGTTATGTTAAAGGAACGAGGCCGGTGCCATCAATCAGGCACAAATCCAGTCTTCCTGGGTGCTGCTGAGAAGTTCTTAATGAAAATCGGAATCGCCTGGGAATCGAACCCAGTACCTCAGGCTCAGCAGTTGCGTTTGCAACCACTAGACCAACGATGCAGCGTTCCTGTTGTTCGCCAAATAGTTGGTGTATAGTATCAGTTTATATTTCACTATAACCACAGTGAAGTAAAAACAGCATAATATCCTCGCGAAATTCTCAATTAACAACTAATTAGCATTTATTAACTATACGAATGGTATTTATATATTTCTCATATTACCAAAGCAATTTAATTAAAAAAGGAAAATGATTGTAATATTTTATCGTGTATCATACCTGATCCTCTTTCAAGAAATACAACTCGAAATTCAATTAAATCTGCGTTCAATACATCATGCCAGCCAGGCTTCATTTTATTTTAAAGAAAAACTGAAATCGAATGCTAGCGAATAAAAAAAAAATCGCAATGATTCCACAAACAAAAGACCTTCATCCCAATAATTCCACATACATACAATGGAAATACTTTTATGAATGGGATGATATTTTCCATTGAATATTCCGTTGGAAGTCGGAAGTCGAACAAAACGGCCATGGTATGTTTGTAGTCAAAGGTGACGAACTTTCCCTGTACTATTGAATATACTGTGGAATAAAGGGTATGTTATACCGACAAAAATATTTGTCTTTTGTCTACTGCTAGTTCAGTTTTATATTGAAGCGTATGAGCCTGAGCGAGAACAATTTTCTATCAGGAAATTGTTTAAAAGAATCTGCTAGATAGCTGCCTGTTTTCCAGTCTCGATTTACGCACACTGCATTAAGGGTTTAAAAACCTCTTAACGAAGCCGAAAGGCACTTATTTTCCCCGTCATTGTGATATTTTTTTGTTCTACACCATACTTCTATAGTTCCAACTTTTTGACAAGTATTTTTTTTAATACAAGTTTTTATTGTAAGATTTTTATTTTAAACACCTCCACGACCCTCGTATTATTCAATCCACCCATCACCCATCACAATGTTTTGAGTGCGTTACATTGAGTTCTACCACAAAACATGATGTTTCACCCCAAAAAAAGTCGTTTCCCAGCAATAATTTCTGCGTAAAGTTACTTAGTTTGATGTACAGAATGCTTGGTTGACGGCTTAGTGATGAGGTTGTTTGCACCCTGTATAGAGCAGTGCAGTGCATTGCTTAGGAATCTCTACACCAAGAACACCCGTGATATTAAAAGACAGCATTCAAATAAAGATGGATACTTATAGGAATTAAACAATAATCATATATCTCTAATAAAAATGTAGTGTCTTCAGTAAAACATGACGCAAAGAATATGTTTAATTATAAACATGACGCAAAAGAATATGTTTAATTATAAACAACCAATAATAAAGTTTAAATAGGGAAAATTGTTTTATCTCGCCAACTTCAAAAATAAATATTAAAAGTGCTTGAAGCGATGAACAAAGTTATTTATAGATTGACCTTTGAACATTATCAATATTGTTGGTATGTATGTATGTATGCAATATGGTATGTATGGTACATATAAAATTATGCCAACATAGAGGCATATATCATTTTTTCATTTTCTTTTAATTTTTGCCTGACCTTTCAGGATTCAGTTAGTAAATGCAATTCACCTTCATCCCACCGACATCGAGATTCTAGCTCGTTTTTTATAAGTGGTAGGACCTTTTGTAATATGACGATTCCTGACTGATTGATGATCAAAAATATGATCAGTCCGTCAGTTACATTAGGTATCGAAAAATAAAAGATTTTTGTTTTATCAAATTAATAAAAAGTGGGGGCTTCGGACGTCAATTTCCGATAAAAAAATGTACTCAGAAGTGACGTCACACGAGTTTTCGATGCACTGTTTCGTCTTAATTTTTTGTTTACGTGAAAAAAGAAAAAAATATGTGTCCAAATTTTTGGAAATGTATCTGACGGACTAATTCGATTTTCTTTGTCATCTACCTTATTTAAACTTGATGTAAAGGTGAATCATGCGATGACGATTAATAGAGAAGCATAGAGGAGAAGACATGCTATGCCGACCCCAAATAAATCGCGATGATGATTATTGATGATGATGACATTATGACATTCAATACGAAATCGCATGTTACTAAAAGAGTGATGAATATAAATGTTGATGGATGAGAGGCAGAGGAAGACCAAGGAAACGATGGCAAGAAAAAGGAGGATGTTTGCGTGACGTTTGACGAAGGAGAATGGAAAAAAAACATGCCGCGCCGACCCCAAGAAACATGGGACACGAGCAGGAAGACGATGCTGATGGTGACATTACTTGTTCCGTCACAATATGACACACCAATCAATTGACATACTTTTTAAGAGCACTGTTTTAAGCTTTCACGGTTCATAACTATACTTAAAATGTCACTTACGGGATATCTTCCGTGATTATTTATTGTTTTTGAACTCCCGATATTTCCCCATGAATGATTTGATTTTTCTTTCGATGTTAACCCGCGTTCATGGCGCTTGCAACAGCGTCGAAATATCGGGAGCTCAAAAACAATAAATAACCACGGAAGATATCCCGTAAGTGACATTTTAAGTATAGTTTTTAAGAGCTGTCAAAACGCGGTTCTCTCATAGATCTTGTATGCCAATAGCACGCTGTGACGTCACTATTTTGTCAACTCAATGACTAAACTATTTATTGATTTCAAAGCAATTAAAAATCGAATTTGGCAATTAATTTAAAATAAATCTGGTTTTCAGGCCCAAAATAACGTTTTTTTTAAGAGATTGGTGTCTTGAAATTATTGTTTTATGGTGTCATCTACCCTATTATTTTATAATTAAAATTATTTGTGTCGAAACATGACGACAAACAGCATGAAACAAATAGCATTTCAATTTGGCACTGGAATAGTAACGGACTTGCGTTATTTATGAGGCTACACAACTGAGCAATTTTGCTAATGCAGGTAACAAAATTTTACATTTTTGCTTTGTAAAACACTTTTAGAGTCAGTTCAAAATAAATGTATTTTCTTTCTTTCAAAAGGTAGCGGTGACTGTTTACCAACAAGTAATTTTAATGAGCCACCCAACAATTTACCTACCTACCTCGTATTGAAACCCAATTTAACCTATTTAGCAATATTTTTTTCTTGGTTTAAAATCTTATAAATTTTGTGCCTTAATTTTAATTAAAAAATATCTTCAAAGAATGCTACCAACATAAAGCGAAATACACAGACACACATAAACTCACGGCTTTTTCCGTGGGGAAGTCAGAAACACAAGACCTGCCCGCTTTGCATGGTCACCGTAGAAACGGGTTTCTTCGAAGACAGAATCGACAAATCATTTTTCATCTGTCATTTTGTCGATTCAATGACAGATGAACAATGTCATACATACTCATTCCTCATTACATACATACTAATTCCATAATACACACTCATACCTTATTACATACATACTCATTCCATAATACACACTCATACCTTATAACATACATATTCATTCCGTATAACATACACACACGGCGGTTACGAGTGCTACGCATGCACACGCTTTTTGACGAATATAACCTACGAAAAGAATCTTGTGCCGGTTATTTAAATTCATTTTGTTACAAAAAATACTCCAGACGACCCAGTTCAAATGAGTTTCCACGTGCAGCTCAAAGTCAAGGTTACATTTATTTATGTCTGACTCGAGAGCTCAAAACCTGGCCGGCCTCAGGTCACAAGCGGATAGTATTAATGAAGCTATTTCTACGTGAATCTGATTTAATGTCACATAGTTCAGTAGGCAGCTAACAAAGTTTTAGATTATTTCCGTATTAAAACGACACGCTATGTCTTCATGTGAGTTACGACAAAACCATTTAAACATTAGTATTCAGATGTTGTCGGATGAGTGCAATTACCGATGACACACAAAGATATTAGACAGAAAGCTGACTCCTCCCCCTTTACCCGCTTTAAAGGGGTAAGATTTTTAATATGTCAGGGTAATTTTTCATCGCGGGCCTGTGGACGGGGAGCTATGGGCTAGCTCGCCGTCCGTCCGTCTCATGAAGACAGGCCGTGTCGACGGCGCGTTCGTGTTCCACGCGCGCCTCAAAGAGAGTCAGCAATAGGGAAGGGGTCCGCAAGGGCCGAAGCCTGCCGGGGCTGCGGGACTATTCGAAAGAGATACCGTGGCCCCGGAACACAAAGGGCGAGGAAGGAACATGGATGGGTTTTAGTCAGTAAAAGTCTGACACTCCCTCCCGCTCCGCCCAGAGCGAGAGGAGTTATTTGATGATTTCCCAACCTAAAAAAAAAAATAAGGGTAATTTTTCATTGACGCCTAAACACCAGGGTTGAGTAAAGTTTTTTTTTGTAATTGATTACAGCTTTGAACCCTCCTTTTGGGTTCAAAGACACGACTCTTTTAAAAATTTTAAGTGACTAGGAATATGAAATCCTATATAAGACAAGTGCAGTTAATGTCACATAACATAACATAACATCACGCCTGTAATCCCCGATGGGTTAGACAGTGGTGTACCTAATTTTGCCAGTTATGTTTAAGTCCCATGTAATACGGTGCGAGCCTGCAATTGCCATCGACCGGGCGCAATTCCAGACTCCGTGGCGTGCCACTGAGAAATTACTCCAGTTAATGTAATTCGGCCTAATAGCCACACACAAAACTGCCACATATAAGCCTATATTTTTCCCACTGCTGGGACATAAGCCGTCTCTCCGTGCGAAGGCGGCAACAGGCTCAGTGGAAAAAGGATGTCACACATCTTCGAATATTTGGTTCTAGGACTTGCCTGGCGATTGTTTACTTCACCGTTTTGAGAGCAGTAGTGGCAAAATATTCATCACAAAGAAACGCGCCTACCGTTCACTCAAAATCTATAAATAATTCTGTAATCAAGCTAGTATCATAGGAAAGTACTACCATAGTTGTAACAGCTGTATATTCGATGCTATCATCAAGCTGTGGGATTGCCAAAGTTACACAATGATTCTCCTTGGAGATCTGATTCCAATATTTATCCTTTGCTTTGTCTTGTTCATATCAAATGGATGGTGTGTATGGCAACTACCGGCCACCGCCAGGGCCGACCATTGACATCGATAACGTCATATGCGCTTCTATTCATGCCGCTCGATCAATGAACTGAGGTTTCGTTAATAATAGATGGGTGTATTACGTTACGACGTTCATTCAGCGAATGGACTGGAGGTTGGGGGCAGCCTGAAATGGACAGAGGGTGACGGAAAAATGGCATAACTTTTTCTTTAACAATCTTATATCAGTAATATTGTTACATACAATCTTAACAAAATGGTAAACATCTTTCAAAGTCGAGCTTATGAGGCATCTTGTATGTTAATTTGCAGGAGGTATGTGTAGTGTAGGTTTTGCAAGAATCCAAAGCCTATACCAGAAAGTTGTAAAACAAAAAGCTTTCACCAAATATTACCGTGAACAATTTCAGTGACCGAAGTTGTGTCCGTGGTGTAACGCGTCAAAAATCGCGTCCCATAATGCATTAAAACCGCGGCCGTTCAACCAATTTAAGAACAAAGCGCCCATCGCGGAAAAACGTCGATCGCCAATAATGCACATTTTCACCAAAATTAAATTAGCACACCGAAGGCGTGATGACGTCACTTCAACAAAGCCCCTGACGCGATACCTGCAATCTGTGACAGCTCTCTTTATTAAGCAACATACAAAGCGTTATATTGCGGCACTAGCGCATGCTGAAAAACTTTCATAAAAGTGGATGATGTGAAATTGGTTCACGTCGGGCTTGTTTTTATTAAAGTTATCCATATCAAAGGCTCGTACGTGAAGTTTTCTAGGAATATAATATTATATTATGATGCAAAGGATTTATTTCCCAGTAAAGAGAAATTACTCTACTCTTCTCAAAGGCTCGAAGTACCTGCATTTCCAACGTATATGATGTAAAAGTTTTTTTTTTTCCAGGAAAAAGTAATCTATCCTTCCTTTTCAAAGACTGTGAGTGCCTGCAGTTCCAAGTATTAAAAAATACCCCTCGGTATTGAAATATTTCAAAGGAAATGATACTTCAGAGAACTTGAAATTCTGATAATAACATGGATGCAGGAATATACAGCATATTTCTGCATCCATATTAATATCAAATTACAAGTTACCGGAATTCTTATATTATATACCTATGCGGAATTAATATCAGCAGCTCCAAAACAACATTTTCCACGAAGCTGTGTAACGAAACTTTTAGGTACTCGTTCGTCGGTTGTTAGTCCGAAAAATATTTATGCAATACCAGTTATCTAGACAAGCTGTGTAACCTTTGATCTGTTACTACTCATACGTGCATTTTGTTATTCCAATAAATATTGGTTGTTCAAACTGCAAACTACCACACGTCTGTATTTGCCGTGACGAGAGATTTTATTTTATGTCAATAAGGGCCATTTTGTTAATCTGGTATCCTCTACTCTACATACATGGACACAAAAAAAAATCCTATATGTTTGATGGAAAATCAAATGTCAGTTTGGCGAACTCTGACTTTTTGGCAGATATTTGTAGACTGTTTGATCTGAACAAATGCAACAAAAACACACACTACATAGTTGCCAGTACCTATCCATGCTATTATTTAACATTCAGTAAATGTTTCACTATTAAACCAACCATGCCAGGATATTAGGTGTTTGTTTGTTAAAAAGAGCGAGTTTCATATTTAATTAATCTATTTTTAAACACGTATCCGTTTTCATTTGTATATCTGAATAAAATATTGCTGTATTCGCTTTTCACGAGCCAATGCCAATATTTAGCCAGTTTTGATTAGTTTTGTTATAAAAGAATATCCGGTTCACGATTTTGAATGCTGCATAAAAAAATTCGCGGCGTCCGAATGCAAATTTTTTTCACGGTTTTTTTTCCACCCTTTTCCACGGAAAAATATTTGCCACGGTCTTTATTTATCGATATTTCGTGTGAAGTCTTGTTTATTTAGTAGTAGGTACCTAACACGTCACTCTCAGAAATTCACGCAATATTACTTAGTCAGCACGAATAATTCCGACTGATTTTATTACGACAAAACAATCAAGCGAAGTGAACTTTACAATAATAAGTTCCCCTTTGTAACCATTGTAAGAAAAAACTCAGGGGGCAACTTTTAGAAACAATAGCAAAGAGCTTCTGTCTTCTGATTACGTAGCAAGTAAGATATAACATTAAAAGGGCCCTATTGTACTTAAAAATAGAAATGAACGGAAACCTTATAAGGTTTTTAACGCTGCTGTTGTTGAGGTAGAGGAAATATACTGGACAATTACAGGTAAAGCTTCCTAGGTACCTACCTACGTTCTGCGACTTTGACCGCTGGTTTAGCTTTAAAGCGGTTGAAGAATCTCACGTTCACAAACAGTATTGGATAGTCTAAACTCTGAAAATCTGTGTCTGGGCGTGAGATTAAGAAATAACCAACGTAAGCAAGCTAAGTCGCTGCGGTTGAATAGCGCAACATTAAAAAAAAACGGATTTAAGTACCGGTTTGATCCAATCGTAGTTTGTGATGTAATTCTGTCACAATAAAAATTGGGGTATGAACTCATGTGACTGAAATAATTTATCACCCAATCTTAGACACCTTGACACCAATTGAATTTCAAAATGATATTTAATAATGACATTAAAGGGTAAAATGCACCTGGTAGACATAGCAACTATTAGTATTCTCCACATATCACGGCATTAATAATATAATACCAGCCTATTACTGTCCCACTGCTGGGTAAATGCCTATTCTCGTACAGAGAAGGCACGAGCATTGATCACCACGCTTGCTCAAGACGGGTTGGCGATTTCAGACTTAAATTAATTATAAGTCCAGGTTTCCTCACGATGTTTTCCTTCACCGATGGCTAAGATAAACGACACGCATCACGACATTAACTTGTGCTAATTTGATCCTGCATTCCTCTCGATCAAGCACAAAGGGAACTCACTACACGGTGTTGTAAACCAAACCAATATTCGGTATTACGGGAAACAGTCATGAATTAATATCACGTATACCAATATTGAAGCTGACTTGCCTATTGTTTAATTATAATAATAATAATATCACTGGACATTAACACACAGCGCCATCTAGTGCCACACTAAGCCACGAGGCTTGTGTCGTGGACACCAGATAGTTGATATACTACATAAATACTTTTTGTTTGTAAATACATATACTTATTATACATATAAACATCCATGACTCGGAAACAAATGTCCATGCTCATCACACAAACATTTGCTCCAACCGGGATTCGAACCCGGGACCCTAAGAACGTGAGGCAGCCTCACTACCGCTGCGCCATTCGGGTCGTCAATTATTACTGTATGGCTAAAAACTATGATTTGGTCAATAGGTAATTCTGTGGGTTTCGAATCTAGACGCTGGGCAACTGATTTGTTAATAAATTAGAGTCAAAAAATTTACTAGTTCATAGCGGATGGGCCTATAATGTGCCCAATTCTGGGAACCAGGCCTGTATGAGAGGGAGAGTGGGCACTGGGCAGTACTGTAACGCACCACGCGGGCCCAATGCTAGTTGGTGTGGTTGTTAATGGTCACATGACTTCGATTTGCCCATAGTCATAGATTAAATAGAAAACGAAGTATTTATAAGTTAAACTATTTTAACTGTAAAAAGTCTATTAATACTTTTTTACAACCCATGACCTATGCACAGACAGAAGATTTACTTGTTGTCTGCAAATAAACTGCTGACACATTGTTTGTTTATTTTGTTAAGTTGTAATTTTAGTAATTTACTTTTCTTTCATTGTTAATTTAATTATTTTAAGTAGGTATTTTTGCACCTTCTAGCCTGAAACACAGGTTCCACCTAGTTCAGGCAATTAGCACAGTGCTCTATCTTATTAGTTAAGATACTTAATTGTAAATCTGCCCCTTTTTATAAATAAACGATTTATTATTATTATTATTTAAAAAAAATCGGTTCAGGATGTGCCGGGTTCCTCGCGATGTTTACCTACGCCTAGGATGTTTGACGTTTCCTTAACCAGATCATAACGCACTTATTGAAATTGGATCATGATACTAAGAAAATACTAAGAATACGTAATACTAAAAAATGTTTTATTCCCTGTGTACGGTCTCATCGCCGTACATTTTTCTACTTACTCGGTAACCTACTATAGGCCAACGATGCGCGTCATAATTTAGCGTAATAAAACTACATGACTAACGAATAAAAATATAGTGAACTTATAACTTGGTAGCTATCAACAACTGAGAGAAATAATCGCCTTCTACTATATTACTGTAACTTACTTTTACCTTAAATAAACTTAACTACTTAGTGCATCTTAGTGGAACGTGTTTCTCTAAACTAACAAAACCTTCACGACAAATCAGTGTACTGAGTTAACTACTACAACCCGTACACCCTGCATTAAAACACTGTAAAACTATTGGCACTTACGTAATATTCATTAAATCAAAGGACGGCCATGTTACAATTATAATGCCCAAATTAAACATCATCATCATCTGCCTAGCCTTTTCCCAACTATGTTGGGGTCGGCTTCCAGTCTAACCGGATGCAGCTGAATACCTGTATTTTATATGGAGCGACTCCCAGTTAGTACTGGGTAATACGATACCCCTTGGTTAGACTGGTTGCCAGACTTTCGGGCCATAATGCTAAAATAAATAAATAAATAATATAGGTATACATATTTCGAGGGACTCGTGTGATAACTTATATCGCCTCGCGAGTTCCTCTCCAGTTTTATTACCTGAATATTTTACAGAGTTACGTGTTCCACTTAAATGCTTGTGTAACTTTATTGGCTGAAAATTGGTAAAAAGCTCTTTTCATGTAGACTTTGTAAGGTGTTTTATCGAAACTAACAGATGTCGTTATCGAGGCATATTGGTATTTCTGTTTTTCTTACTGCTTTCTATTATCACCAGGCGGTAAAAGCTTCAAAACGTAGTAGTACTTATAGATATGTTTGTTATTAGTAGTCATGAGCTACAAAACAACATGATTTCAATCATATTATTAAATTTTTGTCTGCAAAGTGCAGACAAAAATTTGAGTTCCGACACACTTCGGAGTGAAACTACCCTTTCGATTCCAGTGAAATTCGCCACAAAAGCAGCTTAAGTACAATCCGAAAACAGACACGGGGTCCTTTTTATACCGGGTGATTAAAACTTTTTACGACGAACCTCAGACAAAACATCCTTTTAAAATAAAACAAGTATCGTCTGGGCTCGGAATCCGAGTTAATCTTTGTGTTCACCATTGCTGCCGTAGTTTGGTTCACCGTGGCTCATCGGAATTCATTGAGGTTCATCGTGTTGTTTTCATAAACGGACTCTGTTGCTGCCGCCCATTGGAACAATATTGCAGCTTGTAAATTAAAGTTTTCTACTAATGGTTTTGATGTGAAACATCGATTGGCACACCGCGCCGTAGCAATAAAACTGACTCGGATGGCTGACGGCAAACGGCAAAACGCTGATATGTAGGTAGTGATGCACCCTCTACGCCACCGCTCTCGACTCCTTTGTGTGCGCGCGCGCGTTTACTAAACACTTTGTTATCTACGGAACATAAAAAAAAAAACAAAATTAGATTCTAAGATGGCGCCGAGCAAAATTTTCGGTTTTTCTTTCATGGGTGTTATTTTCGTGATTTTTTTTCGGAGTCGGTGATAACGATAAAGATGTTTACTCCATATTTCGTTATCAGTTTTTATTGATTATGGATACTATTTTATTATTAACATGCAGGGTGTAAATAGACCCTTTACGGAGCCGTCAACCAAGCAATCGGTACATCAAACTACAAAAAAATTATCGCAATGACGGGCAGAACAAGTGCCTTTAGGCTTCGTTAAGGGTATTTTTACACCCTTAATATGTTTCAAATCTGCTGGGCGGCCAACTTCTATTTAAGTTACGTTATCAATATGAAATGACGCCATCAAACGTTTTAAATCCTTGAGACCTAGTAACATTTCTGTAAGCGATAGCGATGACGGGAAAGTTCAATGTGACAAGCTAGGTACCGAAAAAACGAAATAAGTCGTAGTAGAAATACGAAACTTGTCGAAAGCGATTACAATGGGGATTGTTCATTTTTTTTTCAATATGTTGTAATTGAAAAACCATTTCGAGGAATAGCGTTACTGATCATGACGGACTAATTAATCATAAAAAATATTCAATTTTATTGATATTTTTGATAAAATACGATTGACCTTCGACGTCCTTCAAATTACGTCAGCTTTGGCCGTACAGTTTTGTATCGTTGCCTCAGAAAATAAAAAGTAAGTGACAAGTATTGTCTACAATCTGTCAAGTGTCAAATTATAAATGACAAAAATATAAACATATTGTAAGTTTAATGTTTTTACGATTATTGTTACTGCGACTTGCCTCATAATCTCTTGAAATCATCAATTCAAATCTCATTACACGTTACAACGGTTTATGCAATGTATTTATCAAAAACCACTCTCCGTTTAGCTGTTTCGGTCGAAATTTCGAAAAATACGTTTATATTTCTAAAGGATTCGATTATAAGTGACGTTTATTGACACTGGCAGATGTTGTGTTGACAGGTTTTTTTTAATTATGTACTGGTGAGGCAACGGCACAATCTTTTGTGCCACTGACGACGTCAACTACCTTGAAAAAAAAATATTAAAAAAATAACTATTGAGCCAATCATCAAAACATTCAAATTAGTTCCTCATAATGCTCTAAATTCGCAAAAAATAAAATAAAATGTAATGGTTAAAAAATTAAGAAAATCCCTATTTATCTTCCCATCTAAATTGACAATCACGTAGGCAAATAGAATCTTGATTTCATTCAACCCTGTTTATGTTATCTTAAAGTTTATAACAAGACAAGAAGGCTTGTTTACGCGGCGTGTAAACGACATAAATATTCAGTTTGTGTTAATAACCTGGTGCTATGTGTTTGAGTAAACAGCTTGTAAACTGATCTCATGGTTGTGACGTGAATAATAGTGAATTCTACACAGTACGGTCGACCAAGCTATTTGGTTTACATTTTAACACGCAAATTACCTACATTGTAAAATGTAAACCGATCTGGGCGATCGACCGTACCTGGGCGACCAAGCTCTACTCGGGTGAAAATAGAGAGAAAAATCCTAGATAAATCCTTTTAAACCCTTTTATTGGAACTTTCCTCATATTCCTCAGAACCGTTTTCACGAATGTGATTACAAATATATATACAAATACTGCTCATTTATCCTTCCGGAATAGATTTTCTAAAATCTAAATGATGTTGAAAACCGCATCAAAATTCATTGTGATGTTTAAAGTAGGTACAAGCTCAACCTCAAGTTGTCGTAAGTCGTCGACTCATTGGTCTCAACTCTAATTTATATTACTACTACTTACCTTATAGCTTTTTATGAATTGTAACGTAATTCATATTATTTTCCTATTATGATTCAGCCATTTTAGACCTCCTGAACTTGAATCAGTCTTTTCATTTTTGAAATCGGAAGAGTTGCTTCGGAGTTTATTTCCTACTTACAAACTTCAAACTTTACCTTTTTAGGGTCCCGTAGCCAAATGGCAAAAAACGGAACCCTTATGGATTCGTCATGTCTGTTTGTCTGTCCGTCCGTATGTCACAGCCATTTTTTTCCGAAACTATAAGAACTATGCTGTTGAAACTTGGTAAGTAGATGTATTCTGTGAACCGCATTAAGATTTTCACACAAAAATAGAAAAAAAAAAAACATTAGGTCTGCAAAACTGATATTGATGTTTCTAGTACTTATCATTTTTTTCTTAACTGAATAGTTTGCGCGAGAAACACTTCCAAAGTGGTAAAATGTCACCCCCCCGTGTAACTTCTAAAATAAGAGAATGATAAAACTAAAATAAATACATGATGTACATTACCATGTAAATTTCAACCGAAAATTGGTTTGAACGAGATCTAGTAAGTAGTTTTTTTTTAAATACGTCATAAATCGTAAACCGCAATTTACCTTTCATTTTACTTATCAATAACTTAATTTAAAAAAAAAAATACGCTATTATTAAAACATCGATCAAAGTTACAACGAACTACAAGAATTTTTATATTATGTTACTTGCTGCTACGGAACCCTCCATGGGCGAGTCCGACTCGCACTTGGCCGCTTTTTATAATATTATAATTTATAGAATATATCCATATAATATATTAGAATTTATCGTTAACTTAACCTCTGGTATCGGAACTTGAACTTGTATCCGCGAACTAAACTAAAGTTATCAAAAAATAAACGATGAAAACGAAATTATGATGTCACACACATACACACACATGACACATAGCTAATTTGCAACTACCAAGTTACAGAAGGTACACAGACTATAAACGATATCTTCGAACGAAAATAGCCCTTTATGTATCGAGATAAAAGTAAACATACTTTTAATGACATGTCTATCTCAGTAGGTAGTACCTACTTGTACGTTAGTAACCTTTTCCAACGGCTTTTATGTACTTCGGCAATGATAACAAACTGGTATATAAATAGGCATGTTGACTATTTTAGAAGTCTTGATAGCGTGGGTGGTTTGAATTTATTAATAGGTATAATATATTTGCTTGGTAAGACCATTTCATCCGTTGAACGAATTTTGATAATATTTGGCATACAGATAGATTTTGCATATCCGTCACGCATCACAAAAATGTCGATCAGATATCCGATGCTTTCAAACTTCAACCGAAATTCATTCATTGTGAATTCTCATCGCGAGTATATATTTTTATCCGTTCGTATTCGATTTCAATTTTAATTATTGCATTGGTTAAAAATAAAATGAAGCCTTGGAATGTAGATTGAATCCGATAGGAATGATAGGATACATTTCTTGAGAGAGAAAAAGAGAAATACAGTATAAAATATTGCAATAATATTCCTTGTGTAATTGCACTGCTCATTGGTCACATAAATACCGTTCGTTTGGTTTATAATTGCAACATTAGTTAGTTAATAGGTAGTAAAGTAGTTACGTTGTTGTATCTCCGAGTAGTGACAGCAAAAAAAGAGCTTCTAGGAAAGCACTCTATCAAATCCCAAGCCTTAAAGACAGTTCCTGTCATTCTTCCGAGACGATCTTTGAGAAAATCTTAATGGGAGAACCTTTTAAAAGCATTTAGGTGCCAGAATAAAAAAGGTGCAACACCTGGATGCAGCATCCTGTCATTATTATCGTAGTCAAGTTGTTGAAGTTAATTACCAAAATCATTTATAAAAGTTAAACCGTAGCTGTCGGTCCCGTCGCATGCAGTGCGCCTGCAATCTGTCTTCTTAAGCAACGATCGGTTTAGAAAGGACTTAAAATCCAGCAGCTTTTATGTCTGAAGACTCTTAACGTTCGCGGCGGGACGATAAGGATTTTGTCGTCCATTTGTGGAAAAACGGAATGAATACGACCTTTATTCGCTTCGCCTGACCTTATCAAACTATTCAACAAGACCTGATTGTTCGATGTCATTGCTTTTAGAGATTTTAGTATTATTATTCACAAATCACATTAAAAAGTTAAAGTACTTAATTACTTGTGTTTTCTGCCGTATATTTTTGAACTGATAGAGATTGCATTCTGCAGCTGCCAAAGTATAGCAGTCGCGATATTTAATAACTTGCTGTTGCCAGTGATTACAGAAGAAGAAGATTTCTGTCATAACATTGTACCATTATCTTGCTGTGTAGGTGTCTGTCCACGTACCAAAATAACCCTATTATCTAGGCAAAAATATAGCCACGTCGAGATTATGATTGTTGTAGCACGTTTTACACGCAAAAATACACTAAGATATTATAATCAGCCTGTTGCGTCCCCACTTCGACGACACAGGCCTCCTCTCAGTGAGTAAGTCACCACTGGCTAGGTGCGGATTGGAGGGCGACGTACGCTTTCGAATTTTAAGTTAACTTCAAAGGCAAAACACATGATTTTGGTAAAAATATGAAAGATTAGTTATAGGAACTTACTGTATGCATCAATAATTTATTCTTCAAACTAGCTTCAAGAACTACTCTTCTAGATCCCCACTCACTAAGTCATCCATTGTTAAGCACAGTGTTTGAGAACTCAATGGCGGATGATGCGACGCGCCACTGATGTCGCACCACACCGTTCATTTGTAACAGAACTGACCTATGTGTGTATATTGAGTAAGGCCTTTCTTACATGGAGCTACTTACAATGTACTGCTATTTTTGTATTTGGCGCTATAGCTTTGGTTTGCATGGTGTATGTTCAGACTCGGTACTGACGCTTCCATTTGTTTCCTCAACGACTCTCTCTTGTTATTCAAGAGCCAAATGATCCTTGTGCACACTGCTCTATGTACACACACTCTATCTGTCTCTGTGTGTGCATATGTATGTGTAGCATACTAAAATATAAGCCAACTGGCAAGGTTATAACGTGGCGGACTTGCTAGGACACGTCAGTTGTTTAGGCTTTTTAAATGCCCTATAATTGCTGCAAAATAGTGTGAACAAGATTGTATATCCTAAAATTGGAATTATCTCCCTATATAATTTTGTCCAGTTTTCCAATAATACGTATCTTTATCTAAGCAATATGTTAAAAAAAACCCTGTCCGGTTCGTGAGGGTTTTAAGCAATCCTTTTGGAGAATATGTTAAAAACAAATACCCCGATGATAATTAAATAAAATGTACTAAAATTAGGAAACAAATAAAATATACCTACCAACATGAGGTAAAACGAGGGAACATACTTGTGCCGAAAAAGGTGTTGTCATGTTTAAAAAAGTTTAAAATTCATTAGTCTTTTACTTTCACGAATATTTTAAGTTTATTAGTTTATTTGGCAATGCAATGTATGATGTATGGTATACCTATAAGCCTCTTTCGGATTAGACAGGGTTTTTTAAACATATTTTATATATGTAATTATCCATACATATGGATGTAGGCTAAAACATTCTGAATTCAACCGAATTCACCTTATGGTTACATATTTTTGAAAAGTGTTTTGGATTCTTTCAACTTTGTGTGTTTCAAAATTATTTCTATAGTAGTATGTAATGCTAAAATCAACTTTTAAGTTGAAATTCTTTGAACAAAAATAACGTCAGTAGAAACCAAGTTTCAAACATAGTTTTCTTTCTTTTATTTACGTTATTTAATTATATATTCCATGTGACGAGGGCCTAACCGAGCTACTCTGTTGTAACCCTTCAATTGATGAACTGATTGTGAAGAGCATGATTGGCTCGCAGCAAATCTTTCCATTCCATACTGTTGTTATATCTATTAACGTTGTTAAAGATGGCCAAGGACAAGACATTGAGTAGAGGAAAACATTCACATATTAAAAAAAAATATCAAGTAATTTGTACTGTCAAGTCATGTTACACAACACCTTTTTTTCGGTTGGGAAATTATCAAATGACTCATGTTCACACATGTTCCTTCATCGCCCTTTTTGTTCCGGGGCCACGGTATCTCTTTCGAACAGTCCCGCAGCCCCGTGTTACTCAACACCTGAACTATTAAATTATTTAATTATCCTAATGAGTTGTAGACCACCGGTCATATTCACTTATAAAGCTGTACGATACCCGCAATACTAGAGAAGCAACACATACGAGTATTTTCTATCTTAAAGATAAAGCTAAAATTTTCTCAAATGCCTGTAATTGCTTCGCATTTCCGTAATGAGTCACACCAAACCATCAAAATAATACTATACAAATTGTAAAGTAACTGCATGTAATGCGCATACTCGTGCAAATAAAAATAGTTTTTGTTTCATCGAAATTGGGCCAGGATTTCCAAAGTTACTGAGTTGTAAAATTTCACCGCTTTTTTTAAATTTGCGTTCCTTCGCGAGCTATTCACGACGTCACGCCGCGATTTTCATGTCCGATTGCGGGTGATGCGGAGTGTTTACGTTCGTAAAATTTGATTTGTAAAGTGGTTTGCACTTATTATTTTCAGTGTTCGTGTTTAAATATTATTGTTATTAATTTATTTTTCAATAGCCTTGAATGTGCCACTGCTGGCACTGGCCTCCCCCATATCCTTCCAGGTACTCTTCTCCTGCGCCACCTCGGACCAGTTATTAAATTAATTAATTAAAGTTATTCGCAGCGCGCGGCGTGATGTCACACGTCAGCGCGGTCGCTTAGTCGGACTTTGCTGCGGAGGCCGTACTTTAAAGTTGAATAATACAACACAATACAATATCTTTATTTTTCTCTTTACAAAGGTTCACATAATTATAATAAAAATAATAGTAAGAATAACGTTTTAACAAAATGCATAATATTTATGTTCCTTTGTGAGAGACATGGCGTCCATAATACCCTGTGTGACGGATCCCAAGGCTCTCACCTCGAATTAAATGTAGTTTACACGAAATACAATAGTCTTAGAGGATTCATCGGCCGAAAGGGCAGGGATATCGCACGGTCGTGGTGATGCAGCGAATGAACGGGGGGGGGGGGGGGGGCGACAGAGTATAAGCGGTGCGCTCTCGGCGCGCGTTCACTTTTGCTCGGAAGCTCAGATGCGACGGACGTTGAGTGCGAACTGTAGTTTTTAAATTATTTCGGTGTCTAACGGTTTTTTGTAATTGTGTTGATTTTGTGATTTGTTATTTAAAAATACAAATAGTTCTAGGTTGTTTTTATTGTTCTTTGTATTCTTTCTATGTTCATTGGATTTGTTAAAAAAAAATACACGCGACTTTGATAGTTCGCCATCTATTTTTATTTTAAAGTGTGTGTTTTAATATAATTTTTCTGTTTTGTTTAAATGTAATTTTGAACCACGTATTGTGTTTGAAACCGAGTAGTAGTAGTAGCCGTGTGATAATTTAAACACAATTTAAACGTAACTCGCCACGTGTTAATTATTTTATCGGTCTTTAGTTCTTATGCGTTTTAGGTTAACGCCCACGTGTGTGCGTTTTTTGTTTACGTTATTTAATCATGTCGGCTCGCGAGTGCACACCGCGTGAAAATTCGTCTAAGCGTAATTCTCGCGACCACCGTCGTAAAGAGTCGCGTAGCCGTCGCGATGTTCATACGAGGCGTCGAGACCGTTATCATGAAACGCGTAGCAGATCCTCTAGGCGTCGTCGTCGCGATAGATCAGTGAATTTCGAAAGTCCACGTAGGCGCCGTGATTGTTCTTATGGGCGTCGGGACAGCTCTCGCCGCGACCCTTTAAATGAAGTGCTTGATCGGTTGAACGCTTTAGAGGAACGGTTGGCTCCAAACGCGATACAGACGTCTTTTCCAGTGACGTCGCATCCGTGCACGAGGAGCTACACACCGGCGCCAGTAATCGAGGAACCTGTTGCCATTATGGAAACACGTGCTACGGGGACCACCGCCTTCGAGGCATCGCGTGAGGCTGACGCTGCGGAAAGGATTGTGGGTGCACTTTCATCCCTGATTCAAGTAAGATCAAACCATTACTATATTTCGAATTTTGATCCCAGTGTACATTGACTTTGACGTGTGGTGTGCGGAGGTAGATAAGGGGCGCGAATTAAGCCACTGGGGCGATCGGGAATGCCTGGGACGCATTGGTGGCTGTTGACGTGGTGATGCTAAAACGTGGCTCAACGATTGGGTGACCAATGACCGAACGTGGACCTATTTTAAGGCTGAATTTCGGTTATTATGCCCGCGTGAAGTAGATATGGCCACTGTGCTGTATGAGGTGATGAATACGAATTCGAACAAATTCGCCACGTATGCAGAATATGCCCGAAAGTCTTTGTTGCGGTTGAATATTGTCAGGGGGCTTTCCGATGAACTGAATGCCGCCATAGTGATTCGTGGCATTTCTGATCCCCAAGTTAAAGCCGCGACCACTAACGCTAAACTACAGTCAAAAGATCTGGTAGAATTTTTGTCAGTATATTTGAAACCTAAAAGTGCACCTACTACTACAAGCAATCCTGTTCGCATGTCAAACTCAAATAACCCTGATTCGCGTAAACGCAAGGCACCTGTGCAATATGATCGGTTGACTTGTTTTTCGTGTGGAGACGTAGAAACACGTTCACTGTCCGAAAAGGTCTGCTAAGTCCGGAACAAATGATGCAAATTCTAAATCGAAAGCTGAACCCAACTCACAAACAACAAAATCGGTTTCTAAACCCGCTAAAACCTGTAGCTACCGTATAAAGACTGGGCATTCTGTTGAGACTTGCTTTATTAAAGAACGTGCGAAATCAAAATCAAATGTTAAAAATAAAACAAGTAACGTAAATTTTTGCTCAGAGTCTCCTCCGGACAAAGCAACGTGATGTCCGCAGTTATTTTAAATGTGCCTGTCGATGTCTTAGTTGATTCCGGTTTTGATATTTCGTTTATATCTGATTCTGTGTTGAAGCATTTTAGTTTTAATAAAATTCCTACCTACCGCCGTAAGCGAGGTATTGGAAGTCAGGATGTTGAATCCACTTCATTTGTTAATACAATTATCGAGTTTCCAGAACTTTCTATGGATATAGATTTGTATGTGGTCTCCCCGGATTGCATTCAAGCACCGATTCTGATAGGCACATACAGGCAGATACATTCGAACGAATGACTCTCAGCGCTTGATTAGGGTCTTACATGTACATAATGCGTCAACTGTAGAGTTCGCTAAGATAAAAACGCCTTCGATTGGCGATGAAAAAGAGTGTTTGTTGTATCTGCTAAATGAATTTATCGATACTTTTACCACTGGGACAGCCACATCTACAGTTAACACGGGTAGTATGGAAATTAAGTTGAGCAGTGATATTCCTATCAACTATCGGCCTTATAAACTCTCTGCAGATGAAAAACGCCGCGTTCGCGAGATAATAAATGATCTGTTGAGTAAAGGCGTGATCCGCGAGTCGCAGTCCGATTACGCGAGTCCTATCATTCTTGTGAAGAAAAAGGACGGGGCTGATAGGTTGTGCGTCGACTACCGGGCTTTAAACGCTGTCACTATTAAAGAGCGATTTCCGTTACCACTGATTGACGACCACATTGACAGGTTGGGTAGTTTTAGATATTTCACAAGTCTGGACATGGCCACAGGTTTCCATCAGTTGCCAATGAAGGATGACGACTCTATTAGTAAAACAGCATGCATATCGCCTGAAGGGCATTACGAATATTTAAAGATGCCTTTTGGGCTCGCTAATGCTCCTATCGTTTATCAGAGAGTCATTTCCAAAACTCTGAAGCAACTTATGGATACTGGAAAAGTGTTGGTTTTCATAGATGATGTGCTTATCATGTCCAATTCAGTCAGTGAAGGCCTGAAAACTTTGCGCGAGGTATTAAAAACACTGACTGACGCTGGATTTTCAGTAAACCTCAAAAAATTTACGTTTTTGGACACAGAGCTCGAATACCTTGGTCGACTTATTGGGCATGCTAAGGTACGGCCAAGCCCAAGTAAAACTGAGGCTCTAGTTAAGTCACTGAAACCCTCTAATGTAAGAGAGGTTCGCCAGTTTCTGGGATTAGCGGGCTATTTTCGCAGGTACATAGCAGGCTATGCCTCAAAAACCGCTTGTATTGCCAAGTTGCTCAGAAAAGGCGAACCTTTCAAATGGGGCGCGGAACAAGACTTGGCACGTGACTATGTCATTATAAGTCTTACCGAAGAACCCGTTTTAGCAATTTTCGATCCCAATCTGCTTACTGAGTTCCATACCGACGCAAGTGTTATCGGTTACGGTGCGATTTTAATGCAGGAGTATGAGGGAAAGCGGAAGCGAGTTGTCGGCTATTTTAGTAAATCCACACAGGGTGCAGAGTCTCGTTATCTCAGTTACGAACTCGAGACTTTGGCAATTGTTCGCGCGTTACAACATTTTCGGCACATAAAACAGTGACCAATTGCAATTCTTTAAAGTTGACTGAGCGTAAAAGAGACCTGTTGCCACGTGTGGCGCAATGGTGGATCTACATGCAGGACTTCCAGTTCACGTTAGAGTACCGAAAGGGTTGCCTCATGCAACATGCAGACTTTTTGAGCCGACAACCCGTTACTGTTCTCCAAATACAAAATCCGCAAAATTGGTGAAGATTGCTCAGACGGCTGCCTCTGAAACTCAAAGCTTGATGCAAAAGCTGAGAGATGGTGAGTTAGATTCCACTCGGTTTTTCATTTAAAATGATTTGTTGTACTATAAGTATGCGGCTACTGGTGAGGATTCTCGCCTCCTTTGTTTTATTCCTAAAGGTCATAGACTTAGTTTGTTAAGAGTATTTTACAATGATCGCGATCATATTGGAATAGATAAAACTACGGAGCCTATATTGCGTCATTTTTTCACTTTTGGTTCCCCGGTCTAAGACCTTTCATTAAGAAATATGTCGGTCATTGCATTGTTAGCTTGTGCCACAAGAAAGTACTTCGAACCCCTAGCGTACCGATAGAATCGTGGACGAAGCCTGAAATACCGTTTTCAGTGGTCCACACAGACGTTCTTGGCCCCCTAACGGAATCAAACGGGTTCCGGTATATACTCCTCATAATAGATTCTTTCTCCAAATACTGCCTCTTGTACAGTCTATATAGGCAAGATACTGCCGAATTGAAACGCGTATTTTCAAATACCTTCTCACTCTTTGGTACGCCGTCAACAATCGTTTGTGACCGTGTCAGGATGTTTGACAGCGCGTCCTTTAAAGACTGGGTTGCGGAGTTAGGCTGTGACATACATTTTATCACGCCGGAAATGCACCGCGAGAACGGGCAAGTCGAGCGTTACTGCCGGACGGACCTCAATATGTTGAGTATCGAGGTGAACAATAACGGTGCTCAGTGGTCCGACGCGTTATGGAAGGTACAACTAACCCTGAACATAACAAAGCAAGCTACGTCCCGCACCTCGCCTCTACAGTTGCTGACTGGTGTCGAAGGCACGACCCCAGTCCTGAGATCCTTGGTGCGAGACGTCGCGCTGAACGGCTCTCACTCTAACCGAGAAGCGCTCCTTACGTTGAGGAGACAGAGGGCATCTGAGTTGCTTGCTGAAAATCAGCAGCGACAAGATGCGTATGTCAATGAGCGTCGTTGACAGCCGCGAACATTTGATGTGGGCAGCTTTGTGTTTGTTAGCAAGGGATCGCAAAGCACTGGGAACCTGTACTCCGGAATGCGCGGCCCCTATAAGGTTCTGCAAGCGCTACCGCATCACCGATACGAGCTTGAGCTAATGGCTGGTCCGTACGGAAAGAAGACTCAGACTGCCGCAGAACACATGGTTCAGTGGCGTGGTGAGTGGACCCCGGAGGCGTATGAAGCGTTCTTTGGTATTGGTGAGTAATTTAAGCGGCCCCGACATGGCAGTGTTATTACTCATAGTCCCGACATTGTGACTATTTGCTCCGACATTGTGGCAATTTTATTTCGTATAGCCCCGACATTGTGGCAATTTTATTTCGTATAGCCCCGACATTGTGGCAATTTTATTTTGTATAGCCCAACATTGTGGCAATTTTGTTTTTATAGCCTCGGCATTTGGCTACCTGTTTGCCCCGACATTGTGGCAATGGCCTCGACATTATTGCCAACTGGAACCCCGATAGTGGTTGCCAGGCGATATGGTAGTTGTTTCAGTAATGATTGAGGTCCGGAACACTTTCATTGGTGATACAATTTACCAACTACTGCCTATTTTGGTACAATTGCTAGTAATTTCGCTACAATAGGCAGTTAAAAGTTCAAACTTTCAGAGTACCTCATACAAGTCTTGGCTTTATGTTTTAGATGACGAGACTACCAATGAGGAGCAACCCAGTGAAGACCAGGCGTAGAACTTATCTGTAGAGGAGGGACCAATCCAGCAAGAGATGCCTGAGAGCCAAGCTGACGAGGTCGTTCAGCTGTCAGGAACAGCCGACTTAGAGGATTCATCGGCCGAAAGGGCAGGGATATCGCACGATCGTGGTGACGCAGCGAATGGAGGGTGGAGGTGACAGAGTATAACTGGACGTTGAGTGCGAACTGTAGTTTATAAATTATTTCGGTGTCTAACGGTTTTTTGTAACTGTGTTGGTTTTGTGATTTGTTATTTAAAAATAAAATAGTTCTAGGTTGTTTTGATTGTACTTTAAAAAAAAAAAATGATCTTCTGATCTACATATAAGAATAGATAATTTGAAAACTTAGAAAAATGTTTTATTGCAGAAAGGAAAAAGCAAATATATATAAACTAACTTAATGTAAAAAAAAAGATAGTACACTCGAGAGCAATGAATCCGGGTCACTTAAAGAATGTTAAAAATCTCGGAAACTAAAAATGATAGGTTAATGCAATAAATGGTATTTAATAGACAATGTAATACTCCTTAAATGAAAGTAAAAAAAATATGAGTCACCATACATTTTATTAACACAAAATTACATAAAGAAAAAAACTGCTGATCTCTCCTTAAAACAAAAATAGGAAACATGAAATTTTTGAACTTTATTACGATTTTCTTGAATTTTAATACTTCGTATTGCCTCCTCGTGCTTCCATTACTGCGTTTACGCGGTTTGGCATGCTGTACACCAAGTTCCTTATACGATTTTGGGGAATATTCTCCCATTCCTCTGTGAGAGCAATTTTGAGCTCACGAAGCGTGATTGGGGGAGGGTTTCGTTGTTTTACGCATCTGCCTAGCTCGTCCCAAGCATGCTCGATCGGGTTGATATCCGGGCTGCGCGCTGGCCACTCCATACGAGTAATGTTCATCTCTTGAAGGTAGTCATTCACAATCCTACCTGTATGAGGTCGGGCATTGTCATGCATAAATATAGCATCCTCACCTAAATTGACCATAAATGGACCAACGTGATCATTGAGGATTTCTTCCACATATCTTACGCTAGTTAAAGAGCCGTTTTCTATGATCACCAGCTCTGTGCGACTTTCAAAAGAAATTCCGGCCCACACAAGTACAGACCCACCACCGTACGCTACTTTTTCTTCGATGCATGCTTGCTTGAATCTTTCCCCTGGTCTTCGATACACTCTGTGTCTTCCATCGTGCTTGTAGAGCATAAATTTTGATTCGTCGGAGAACATAACTTTTGACCAATCTTCAATACTCCAATTTACGTGGCTCTAGGCATATCTTAGTCTTGAAATACGATGCCCACGCTCCAGTTTAGGGCCGTTTGCAGGTCTAAGGGGTTTTAAGTTAGATTCAGCAAGCCGACGTCTTACTGTCCATGCACTTGGGTTACTTCCTCCGAGGCGTCGAAACTGATTTGTGAGTTCAGTTCCTGTGAGAAAGCGATTTCGAAGCATGGTGTTCACCAAGTATCGGTCTTCTCGTGCTGTGGTACACCTGGTTCTGCCCGTTCCTGGTCTGCGTAGGTTAGAACCAGTTTCTTCGTAACGTCGGAGAACTCTTTGTACTGTTGACAGCGACACACCGACAGTCCTGGCTGTATCGCGCTGACTCCGGCCGGTTTCCAGCATTGTAAGTATTCTGGTGCATTCTTCAGGCGTAAGCGACATAATTTCAGCTTGAATAATGAATATAGAGCACTATCAACATGGTTTATGTACCCACATAAATGACAGATTACAAACAAAAGCAAAACCAAATGCTGTAATTTCGTAGTTCCATCTTCGAAAGTGGCCCTTTTTCAAATTTGATTTTTTTATGATATAACTATACAATAACTAAGAAGTTTTAATACCTTCATTTAAGGAGTATTACATTGTCTATTAAATATAATTTATTGCATTAACCTAGCATTTTTAGTTTCCGAGATTTTTAGTATTCTTTAAGTGACCCGGATTCATTGCTCTCGAGTGTATATGGTGTAGTGTATATGGTGTAGTGTAAGCATGTGAAGTCCAGTGAAGTGTGCGGGTGAGGTGAGTAGGTAATGTGTGCAAATGAAGTGTGTGAGGTAAGGTTTAATTTCTCAGTAATTTTTAAAGATAAGAAAAAAAATCAGATTAATTTTTCTCGAGTTACTTAGAGGGTGTAAAAAGACTCTTAACGAAGCCACTTGAACACAGAAGGCACTTGTTCTTCCCGTCTTTGCGATATTGTTTTGTTCTAGCAAGACCATACCTGGGAACCTTCTAGTCACGGAGATATTGGGGGTCAAGTTCCAACTTTTCCACAAGTTTTTATTTTTTAAATCCATGTTTGTAATGTAAGATTTTTACTCTAAACACCTCCACGACCCCTGTAATATTCAACCAGCACAATGTTTTGAGTGTGTAACATTGTGTTTTACCGTAAAACGTGATTGTTCACCGCAAAAAAAAAGTTGTTTCCCAAGAATAATGTTTGTTTTGGCTTCGTGATGAGTCTGTTTACAAACTGCATTTTTTAGACATGCTGATAACAAAAAACGTTGGTGTGACTCATTAACAAAAACCATTATTCGTTTGTAAATGTCGAACTAAACCGCATTTTTATTCCCCAGATAAAAGTAATCTAAAGATTTTAAAACTCACCACACTACTAGTTTCAATATCAAGTGTACTTGAACAAGCCCTAAACTATTAGGTACATAACAATACAGGTATTTCTATTGTTAACTTCCTTATCGGATAGAATATTGGGAAACTCAGTGGGACGAACGAAGAATAAATCAATATTGGAGATGGTACCAGTAGCTCACTGATTGGGTAGGTAGGAGAGCAACTGATGGCTATCTAGCCTTAGGTTAAGACACGGTTCAACTGACGGTCGACCACTTTTGAACCTTATTACTATGGCCATAAGGGTGAAAAGTGGTCGACCGTTTGAACGCGGTTTATACCTGTCTTACTGCCGGCGATACGCGAGAAGCGAGTAAAGTTAGCACATTAAGGACCATGTTCACCGAAAAGATAACGGTTTGATTATCTAAAAACAGCTGTTGAAAACACATTTTCATGTTCACCAAAGCAAATCAACCGATTAAACACGCTAATCAACTGTTTTCTCTAACCGAGGTGGGAGAGGATGTTTAAGGTCCCGGTTAGTAGTTAATCAGTGTATTTCGACGTTTGCAAATTGCAAATATAACAAATTTTTTGGTTACATCCAGATATTATTCTGAGAATTTAACATGCAGTCTGCTTTGAATTATATTTTGGAAGAGGTTGACGTTTAAAATACGTAACACTAGCTACACATTAGATACAGCATGTGGTCCTAAAAGCTCTGATCAGGAAGTAGCTCAAGAATTTGTAAAATTCTTTACCGATGTACCATTAAAAACTACAGAGGCTCTTATTTCCTCACCTGAACTCTCAATTGGTTTATTAAAGGCGAATGTGTCTGGCTGCCTGGCTGAATTTAAATTTAAACACATTAACCCTATGATAGTTATTAAAGCTTTCCGGCAAATAAAAATCAAACTGACCGAAGATCTATGGGGAATGTCTATCAAAGTTTGTACATCCATACTTGAGACTATAGCCCCTTACCTATCTTTAATTTTTAATTTATGTGTAGACCAACGAGTTTTCCCTGATTTAATGAAATACAGTAAAGTCATACCTCTTTTCAAATCCGGGGACAGTAAAGACACTAATAATTATAGACCTGTATCGGTTTTACCAGCTTTTAGCAAGGTTTTTGAAAAGGTAATGCTTAATCAAATGCTCTATCATTTTAACACCAACAGAATCTTACATGATCAACAGTATGGTTTCACCAAGGGACGTTGTACAACTGACGCCGGTGTAACCTTATTAAAGCACATATTTACTGCGTGGCGTCTCAAGACGCCATAGGAATTTTTTGTTACCTCTCCCAAGCGTTTGATTGTGTAAATCACGACACATTACTTTTGAAACTTGATCATTACGGACTGGGTAAACTTGCAATTAGTTTGGTAAAATCTTATTTGAATGATAGACAACAACATGTTCAAATAAATGGTGTTAATTCACATGGTTTAAAAGTAAAAATGGGGGTTCCACAAGGCTCAATATTGGGTCCTTTCCTTTTTCTAGTATATGTAAATGATCTACCCTATTTATTGAAAAACGAACCTCAAAATATGGTGTTTTTTGCTGATGACACTTCCTTAATTTTTAAGATAAATAGGCGGGCCCAAAATGTAGATGGCGTAAATAATGCCCTACTTCAGGTCCAAAATTGGTTCACAGCAAACAATTTGGTATTAAATGAAAAAAAAACCAAATGCATAAGATTTGCTTTACCGGATGTAAAAAGTAGTGATTGTGATATAGTACTGAATAAAGAGAAACTTGAATTCGTAGATAAAACGGTTTTCCTGGGGATTACGCTTGATTCAAGGCTACAATGGGGTTTTCATTTAACATCTCTTGCGGGGCGGCTAAGTTCAGCAGCATATGCCATTAGAAAAATCCGTCAATATACTGATGTAGATACCGCTAGACTGGTTTATTTTAGTTACTTTCATAGTATAATGTCTTATGGCATTTTGCTATGGGGACGGGCTGCAGATATTGAGTCTATATTTATTCTGCAGAAAAGAGCCATCAGAGCCATATATAATCTTCGTAGGCGCGATTCTCTAAGGGAACTGTTTAAGGATATTGGCATCATGACAGTACATTGTCAATACATCTACGAAAACATAATGTACGTCAGAAAAAATATGCACCTTTTTGGTAAAAGGGGTGACAGACATAATTACAGTACTAGAAATAGGGACCAACTAGTTCAGCCAGGCTTCAGACTCGCTAAAGTAGACTCATCTTTCATGGGGTACTGTTTGAGATGCTATAATAAAATTCCACAAAGTATTCTTGAACTGAATGAGACGAAATTTAAAACATGTATTAAACGCACATTATGTAAGCAAGCATATTACAAGTTGAGCGATTATATCGCTGATAAAAATGCTTGGCTCAATGCTGGTCCTGCTCCACAAGGACAGGGCGCTTAAATTGATAGCATTAAATGGTATTGTTGGAGCTGAAACGGCGCTGAACGGGCGCTGTCAGTTGTGACTGGTCATCTCTCAGTTGCCATGGCTTATTTTAATGAATTATTTTAGTTTATGAATTGTTTTTTTTTCTGTTTTGTTTTACTGTGGACACTTTTAACGTGCACATCTTGCTACATTGTTCTCACATAATATACCATCTCAACATGAATGATGTAACCAAGATTTTGTAACAATATTCTGATTTAAAAGAGTGTCCATGGAGTTTCTTGCCCGTTCTTCTCCATAGAGATCTACGCTAGGGAATGGGCAACTACAGTACTTTCACAGTTTTTATGTCTTGTGACTGGGACTGTAGCTACATTTAATTTTCATCTTTGTTTCGACAATTCAAAAGTGCCTGTAACTGGCTTACTTGAAATAAATGCTTTGATTTTGATTTTTTGATGTTGTTTTGGACGAGTTTGAAGTTTGAAAGACTGGTTATACAGAATCTCAGAATCTCAGGTATAATGCAACCATTTTAAGATGTTTCACATTTGTTTGACTGTATTATAATCATTCGGTGTTTTATTCTTAAAACGCTCGTTTATCTAATCGAGCTAGAATAAGTTGTGGTGAACACCAAAATTCCCGCCTCGTGTTTAAACAACTGTTTACGTTAAGCGGGCCGATTACGAAACAGTCGGTTATTTTACTGTTGGTGAACATGGCCCTAAAAGGGCACAGGGCCTGCGAGGAATTTTAAAAATAGGTATTTCGTTAAGCAATTCGTTGTGTCATGTTTGATGAAATTGTTGATTGATTTCAGTTATTTTACTCTTATTTTCGAAATAAAAGATAACTATCAGGGTTTTTGTCTAAACCACTCTTTTAAACGGTTGATGTCGAGGCTTAAGCGAGGTTTAAACCACAGCCGCAAACGGCATCGGCCAAGTCAAATACTAACGCCAAACCACAGTGCCTCGACTGACATTGCGACTCTAAAATCTACGGAAGCTTTTTCGTTAGATGAGGTTTCCCTGTCTATGAACCCGCTTGCTAAGTGAGATTCATAGTGAACCTTAGGGCCTAAGCACACGGGGCGATCGTGAAACGCGCGTCTACTGCGCGTATACCGCAGATACAGCAATACAGACGCGCAGCTGTAGTCGCTCGTAGCCTCCGCGTTTTATTTAGAGCCTCCTCGTCAGTTAATGTACTATGGCGTCGGTTGAGACAATACTGCTTACGTTGGCTTTGACCCTTTGTACGGGCTTCATACGAGTTTCGAAGGCGCTTCACACGCGCGTTTGTATCGCGCCGTCTGCGCGTTTAAAATACGCCGTGTGCTAGGGCTCTTAGGCCTCTCACAGACGGACTGCATCGCAGCAACCGCACGCACTCGATATATTCAACTTAATACACAGACGGACAAACACATACGGACAACTTTACAGGCCGGAAAAGTCAATTTGTATAATATAATCAAATCTAAATAATTAAAAAAAAGTTATGTTGAATTTAAAACAAACATTACTATCATAGAGTATGCGAATCGCGCAGACGTGGAAGTTCGTAACTAAAGTTGACGCGAGTGGTAAATACATAATATGTAGTTGCTGTTTCCTATATATCTGCTATAATTCACACAGAATAATTTAAAAAATAATTTTATGAAATGATTTTATTATGGAATTTCTCATATCACAGATCTGGTCTCGGTTTTTTCCTCGTTTATATTTAGTTAACATCTCAAGTACGCGGGCTTGCGAAAAAGTCGTACACTTCGTCGTTTGCGACATTGATGTCTCGAGGGAACCAACTACGTTTAACTATTTGAAACTGTGGTACAGTACATCATGTTTTATGGAAAATTATTAGAGAACTCACCCTTCAACTTTTATTATTCTAATTATTTACCTTATATTGGCAAACGTGAAATTTTTTTCTATTTCTACTTTTCTCGTTAGGTGAGATACATTAACACAGGTTCTTTTTTGCGAAAATACTTTATTTGAAGTTTGAACATAACTAAAATACTGTTACAAATTACAAAAACAGGTGAGTGGTAATTTATACAGATATTATTTTGTGAATAAAGCTTACCCCTGCAAGGGTTTGTAGACAGGAGCGTCCCCTCTCACTGGGGACCAAATATCGATCGGTCGCATAAGCCCATGAAGTGTACGTGTACTACACTACCGACCCCAAATAATCTGTCTGGCCGCGAGTGTTGTGATCAGAACATCACTTTGAAATTCGAATGGTATAGAGGTGGGAATTGTTATGATTTTCGTTTTTTAAAAGATTAGCTTTTGATATTCGAACGATGTCGAAGTGTGACAGGCGACAGCGCGATGATTCATTTTCAAAACAAATGAGTTCGCTTTCGAACTGTGCGCAACCATTGAGTGGGGTTCGAAAATAACTTGAAAGAAGGGTTTCGATTCTTTTTCACATGCGTTTTAGTTCAGACATCAACAAGCCAATAAAACCTTATAATAACGACAATGAAGATCATTGTAATTTTCACAGGCTTGTCAGTGGCAACAATTCAATAGCAACTTTATGGTGAAGAAAATAAAATCAATGTGATTTTAACGGATAAGCATAGTCTGAGGTAACTAAGGATGAATTGTAGATGAATTTCTGAATGTTACTATCACAGATTCATAAAATATAATGCGATTGCACCAATCGCGACGTCATTTCCTTTCTTGCTGTTGTTCCGTTACGCTATTGATAAAGCATTTTCAATTCAGTTTTGTTTTGTTTACCTGTAGCTATATTATGTAATGTATGTGGACAAGGTCACGATTCATTTAGTAAACATTTCACGTCACAATTGATTTCGCTTTTCAGCCATCGCTACAATTTATAATATCAACATCAATTAATTTTTGGTTCTATTTTCAACGTTCTAGCACCAATCAATTAACACTTCGCTATTAAATACTAGCTCATCTTGCCATTTTCGTTTTCAACACAATATTACATTGCTTTCCTCATTAATTTAACAAAATGTGGCACATTTTGCATAAAATTAAATTATAATTTTATTGATGGAGTATTTCAATTTTATTATTTTAAAGTTTAATAAAGATTGGGTAGCATCTGCGTAATGGGCTTAACTTAAATCTTAAATGATGGCTCAAATGGAGTTGGGCAGGATACCTAGTAAGGCGCGGTTTTGCCAGGTGGTAAAAGACTGTCACCCAGTGGATAGCAGTTTTGCTGATAGATGAAAAGTTGCATAAGTACTTGAAAAGGTGATCAATTTTATTAAGGAAAGGAAATTAAATCGTCACAGATAATAACACCGTTAACTATGATAATAGGGTGAATAAGGATCAACAATAATATAAATAATAGCTTGACTCTCGATGGTGAATGTACCTTCTTACACCCGTTGGGAAATGGGTATCTTCTAGAGTAGTTTAGGAGACTGTACTGTTTTCCTCCAAGCAGTAAATCAGCGCAAAAAAAAACAATATTGTCGCCACCCTCTAGGTGATCACTAAAGTTACGACGTGCATGATGCTTAGATGACTCTTGCTGTTTGCTACGAAACAGATGTACATACCTGTACTTTTGATCGATTACGATCATTGCTTAAAAGCAACAAAAGTATCAAAGATTTGTGCAGAGCTTGCTTAGGGACCTGCTTCCGATAGGAGACATTACCTAGTAAAACGCTGCCAAACTTGAAATTAGTGACAACGAACATAACTGTCAACCGGAAACCTATGTTTCACGAAGAATTAAAAATCAACTGATGTATAGACATCATTATAAACTTATGAACTTCGTCAATACGGATTGCAATTGTTTTTTCCGAAGAAAAAAGTCCCGACATCACTGAACGTTTGCTACGATTGCACCGGAAACTTCCTCAGGCGTGCTCAAGACCAACGTAATACGATTGGAGTAATATTTGAGCGAATACCACCATATTTGTGGCTCATAAAACTCACGCCAACACTACGAGAGCAATCTAATATCCTATCAGGAACTAGGGAAATGCAAGCTACTCTTCCTTCCGTCGATACAAATACAGGTGTGAATGGACCGTCAAAACATTGTGCCCATGGATCCATTGAATAGTCAACGGGGCGAGAAGGTATTTAAAATAAAGTTATAACCTTAAAAACTAGTATTTGTATAACCCTAAAAAAAACTTGCGGAAGAGTTGGAACCTTGACCTCCAATATCTCCGTAACCAGAAGGTTCCCACGTTCCAGAATAAAAAAAATATCTCAATGACGGGAAGAACAAGTGCCTTTCGGTTCGTTGAGGGAATACTTATCGAATAGGTAACGTTTGTAATTTAAGATGTAGGAGGTATTCTTAGATATTACTCATCCGATTTCAAACAGTCGGTTATTGAAAACTATGTAGGTGCCTACTTTATAACAATATACATAAAATACAATTAATCATTCCCGGTATGTCGATTCCCGCTATGTCGATTCGCGAAAGAAATGACATCTGTTTTAAATAGTTAACCAACCTTGAGGTCAAGCACCACAAGGTTGGTTAAGTACACTTAAATCAAAAACTGAAACGCTTTTAGTAATTTTTTACACAAATTATAACTTAGTCTTACAGAGAAACAAAAATTCTCCAAAATATTGACCGTCTTATAATACTAGGCTAGTTTAACTTGCCCAAGACGGAATTTCTAAAAAACTTCGTCCTTTGTAAATACGCCCATCTATACATGGGAATATTATCTTCAAAGTTTCAATTTTTCATTTTTTCTTCTGGGTCAGGTAATTTAGCTAGACTGATTTAGGCGATAAGTCAATTTATTTTTTTGTTTTTATTTTAATGTCATTAAAGTTTTGTTTAAAATTACAACGAAAACCTGCTCGCTTACTATTTGTGTCAGAATTTATTTCTCACTGTATTTATTTGAAGCTCACACGTGTAACCCGATACTAGCTATGCAAAACAGTGTTTGCTATCGTGGTGGAAATCGAATCGAATCGTGTTTGGAAGTAGTGAGGGTAGCTGGGTGTTGCAAAATACGCAACACTGTCAACATTTGCTATCCGTCCCTTTGGCGTCACACAAACAGCCGTTGGTTACTCAGTTAACTCGATGATACCAACCTAACACGTTAAATTAACAGAAGCTTTGACAGTCTGAACAAACCAGTTATTTTTGAAAAATAAGAATGTTGACTAAACGGAAATGTTTGTATTGAAAATTGTACAAAATATTACATGGAAACACGACCGACGAGACCTTTGATTGATTTTGATTTATTTGCTGCTCGCGGTGAGGCAACATGAAATTGGATGCGCTTCTGTAGCTAGTGCTTCGAATGTACGGCGGAATCGTTGTAAGATGTGTAGGTATGCCTTAAAATTTAAAACGATTTGTTTTCTACTGAGAAAACAAAGCTTTTCGATTAGTAATTTTAAGTTACGGTGCTGCCCCACATGAACAGAAGAAGTTCAAGTGCAAGTTCTCTCTTTCGAGACACCTCTATACAACTAATATCAACTGCCCGAAGTACAAAAATCTTGATTTACTTAGTAAAAACTAAAGTATCGCCCTGGGTGTGCTTAATTATTAAAAAACCGGTCAAGTGCGCCACGCGCAGTTTAGGGTTCCTTAGTGGCCCGTTATGTTTTAGATTTTGTTTTTCAATGCAAGTCTTCACCCGTTAGTTCGACGAAAAAAAAATCATCCCCACTTCACATGTAGGGGAGCTACCATAAAAAAATATATTTTCCAAAATTTCATTTTACCACTTTGTCGGCGTTATTGATATACACACCTCTACAAAATTACAGCTTTCTAGTACTAACAGTGCTAAAACAGACATTTTTAAAACGAACAGAAACAGTTAAATACTGCAATTAATAATTCACGCTATCTGAAAAGTGACAACCAATAATTTACTGGACATCTGTAACGTAGCGTTCGATTTTTAAAAGCGTGCCCTAGGTCTAATGAAAGAAGAATGTAGTATCGGAAAATTATTGGATATTAGCCTAGAATATGCAGATAATGCCAGCATATTACAAACTGCAATATTGCAACTAGGACACATACTAACAAACTTCATAACGATCGACTATAAGAATAATGTAGTTTTAAAACTGTTGCAAGCATCTAACGTCCTGCTATACAACTTTTCCAATAAGCTTGCAATATTTAAGCGGCTAACAAAACAGCAAAAGATGAGAAATCTTTTTTTAAAATGGAATGCAATGGATGGTGGATAAAGCTGGTTGTTTAAATTGAGTGGTCGTCTTATCAGTTACCAAGCTAACCTATTTCAAATGAATGATTTTTATTAAAAGTATTATAAGTTTAAATTTTCAACGTTGTCAAATACAATTTAGCTATTTGTGAGCTCTCGATGTTTTAATTTTTAAATATGCAATGAATGACAAGGAAGTATACTTATTTGACAATATTTACTAAAGCTACCTGCTTAAGCTTCCAATCTAACCGAATGCAACTACCAGTATTTAACCTACATGGAGTGGCTGACAAATCTGATGACCTCCAAAATCCTGCTTCTATACAATCGATACCCTTTGATAAAACCAGTCAGTCAACCAGTCGATTGTCTGACCTTCGGGCTAACTGACTCTTAGTTAGAACTGAATTGGCAGTATTTACAAACTGCGTGCTACTACAACCCGATTACATTATTAATAACACTATTGAAAGCCTAATTGAATATCTAAATAAAATTAATTTATCAATAAACCTTAAAAAATCAGTTTATATACAATTTAATAAATCTAATAATGCTAAATACAATGTTAAAATGAATATACATAAAATTGACGAAGAAACTCATACAAAATTTCTAGGTGTAACTTTAGATCAAGACATTAACTGGAAACCACATATTGATACCGTCTCCAAACGAATAAATAAGTTCGTATATGCACTTAAGAAAGTTAGAAATATAACAAACGTTAAAACGGCGATAACGTCATATCATGCATACGTCGAATCGGTGCTCCGCTATGGTTTGATAGTGTGGGGTAATAGCACAGATCAAAATAGAGCATTTATTGCACAAAAAAAATGCATTAGAGCAATTACTGGGCTTCGTCCTGACGAATCCTGTAGACCGATATTTAAAAAGCTTGGCTTGTTACTGCTACCGTCTCTTTACATATTCGAAACATGTATGTTTGTAAGGAAGCATAAAGAATTGTTTAATAACGCAGATGATTTATATCCTCGTAACCGACGAGACCCCCATAAGCTAGTTCTGGATATCCTTCCAAGACTAGCTAAATATAATAAAAGTTGTATATCTATGTGTGTGCGTAGGTATATATAATAAGATACCAAGTAATCTTAAGATGTTAAATGTAAGATCATTTAGAAATAAATTGCATGAATGGTTGTGTAGTCATAGTTTTTATAGTGTCAAAGACTTCTTTGACAATAAATGTTAAAATTGTCTTAAAAACTGTGTACGCTTATCACTGTTAAGCAAAAACATGTATGCTCTTGTTTTTTTTTTACCATCTTTTTATACCATGTTTTTAAGCAAATAAATATTATTCTATTCTTCTATTCTATTCTATTATCTCTGGACTTGGCGTCAATGACTTTTATAACAAAAAGCCCAAATGTACCTAACAATTAAATGTCCAAAAATAAAGCAGTGATGGCACGAAAATACATGTGAGTATATCACGACATGTATCGGCAACGAAAATGCTTAACCGTACTGACGAAAATTAAAAATACAAAGAAAAAGTCATCCAGGGATGATGTAACTGGGTAGTAACCGCGTATACTGGTGACTTACAAACAACGAAGAAAAAGAAAGCAACCACAGGATGGTAAACAAAACAGGAATACTACAAATTCAAGTAAATACCCGGAACATGTTTCACAATCAAGAAAGCCGGGACTCTTCAAACTTTGAAAGTAAGTACAAAATTCTCGTCTCGTGTACTTAATCCACTACAGATACTATTTAATGTAAAATAAGGTTTCAGCAACTGGTGAAGCAGACAACACGACAATACAAAACAATGGAAGCCGTCTAATAGAATCTGATCATATCCCCGTACATGCAAATGCATTTGCAAAGAGTACGTACTAATTAGTCATTTTTTCTAAAATAACAGTGCAGTGTCTCATTTTCCCTTTATCCGCGTCTACCTCTTTATTCAATTAGCAGAGAGCTCCAGTGCATCTATTCTTCTTTTATGTCTAGTAAAAAAAGCTATTGGAGGTCCCAAGTCTTTTATTACTAATCCTTATGAGACCAAGAATAGTCCCTTGAGGCACTCCAAACGAACATCAGAAAAGCATTATCTGTAACAAAGGTTGACTTTCGAAAATGGCCTCTGACATGCAGCTGACTAATTTGGGAACACTAGGTTTAGTGTGCAACTTTGTCTACGGGTGGTTTTAGAAGCTAACCCAATAACGTCAGTTGAAACTAGGGTTGCCATCCGTCCGGGTTTCCCCGGATTTGTCCTAGTTTAGAGGGCATCCGGGGAGCTTCCGGGCCGGGCTTCATCTGTAGTCCGGGTTTAAAAATTTAAAGTCTTAGACCACCCGCGACACACGCACTGTGCCCGCACGCCGCGATCAACCGACGAACCGACTCGCTAAATTCAGCATAAATTGCAAATCTATTTAATCTGTCATTTAGATTGGAAATTAATGGACACGTCTTTTTTGTTTTTGTAAATCAATGAATATTGACAAAAGATAAAACGCATCAAAACTCGGGAGTGGGGGCTCGTGACGTCAGAACTAGCTAAAAATTATACCTAGGTGTGACGTATTGAGAATTTTAAAAGTCTAGTAGTAGTAGTAGTCTAGTAGTAGTGAGTTTTTTTTATCTTAGTCAATTTTGGTTTACGTAACAAAAGAAAAAACACGGGTCAAATATTTTTTGATAATCTAACTGACGCACAAATTAGTTTTTTTTTGTCGTCTCGCCTATTGCGAATATTAGTAATTTGTGTTTTATTTTAAGAATAAAAATTCCAACTGATTATTAAAACAATTTGTAACAAACTGTATTACGATTCTGTTTTGTTAGGTAGGTACTATTAAAATGATGATAAAAGATGACAAAATTTAATCTTAAGGTCTGAAAATAAGTAAAAAGGTAATTTATGACATTTTTAACTATTTTTTATTACACTGAATATAATTATAAAAAAATCTGTTGACATGTCCGGGTTCTGGAAATCCGGGGTTTTCACGCGTCTTGTCCTGGTTGCCAAATTCTAGAGATGGCAACCCTAGTTGAAACGAAAGGCATAATTTAGTGTAATACTCATGAAAATGAACAGCTTTTACAAGGAATGGGTTCAATACTAAAAGATAAAAATCAGCGGTGTCAACATTTTGATCGCAGTCATGAGTCTTTTCTATAATATAATAAGATACATAAAGACATTAATCTATTGTTCATTATTCTTTTCTTTTCAAATAAATACTGTCCGTTATCGATAAGTTCTTATGAAAGACAGTTACGGTTTTAGAATATTATTAAACCAAGGAACATCAAATATCCGATGCACTGGTAAAGTGAAAAGAACGGGATAGTAAACCAAAATCCAATACTACACTTACTATTACTACGGGTGGACTCAAAAAAGCATACAGAGAGTTGTGATGTGGAACAGAGTGGCTCTAGAAAAATCACAATGGAAAAGGTTGGAGGAGGCCTTTGCCTATTGGCAAAAAGATCTGCAACAGATAAAAAAGCGGCCAAGTGCGAGTCGGACTCGCCCATGAAGGGTTCCGTAGCAGCAAGTAACATAATATAAAAGTTCTTGTAGTTCGTTGTAACTTTGATCGATGTATTAATAATAGTGAATTTTTTTTTTTTAATTAAGTTATTGATAAGTAAAATGAAGGTAAATTGCGCTTTACTACTTATGACGTAAGTATTAAAAAAAACTACTTACTAGATCTCGTTCAAACCAATTTTCGGTGGAAGTTTATGTGGTAATGTACATCACATATTTTTTTTAGTTTTATCATTCTCTTATTTTAGAAGTTATAGGTGGGGGGGGGGCACATTTTACCACTTTGGAAGTGTCTCTCACGCAAACTATTCAGTTTAGAAAAAAATGATAATAGAAACCTCAATATCATTTTTGAAGACCTATATTTAGACCACCTATATTTTACCACACGTATGGGTTTGATGAAAAAAAAAATTAGTTTCAGTTCTAAGTATTTATTTTATATTTTGTATTTATTAAGGGAACCCTCAAAATTTATTGTTTTTTTTTTCTATTTTTATGGGAAAATCTTTATGCGGTTCCCAAATACATCTACTTACCAAGTTTCAACAGCATAGTTCTTTTAATTTCGGAAAAAAGTGGCTGTGACATACGAACGGACAGACACAGACAGACATGACGAATCCATAAGGGTTCCGTTTTTTGCCATTTGGCTACGGAACCCTAAAAAGCAGCAAATATTAGAATAAGTTATAATAAGTTTTGGGTTTGCTGTAGAATACTGTTATTAGGTTAAGTTGATCTGAATAAAGGCTATTATTATTATACTAACTACTCTTTTTTATCTGCTTGACTCCATGGTTTTGGCTTTCTGGTTCGTATAAAGGGTGCAACAATACCCTTAACGAAGCCGAAAGGCACTTGTTCTCCCCGTCATTGCGAAATTTTTGTTTGGACTAGACCATACCTGGAACCTTCTAGTTATGGAGATTTTGGGGGTCAAAGTTCTAACTTTTGTTCCGTACCCAAAGGGTAAAAACGGGACCCTTTTACTAAGACTCCACTGTCCGTCTGTCTGTCTATCACCAGGCTGTATGTCTTGAAAAATTAAATAAAATTCACAGATGATGTATATTTCTGTTGCCGCTATCACAACAAATATTAAAAATAAAATAAAAATTAAAGTGGGCTCCCCTACTACGATGGTACGGAACCCTTCATGCGCGAGTCCGACTCGCACTTGACCGGTATTTTAAATACATGTTTTGATTGTCACATTTTTATTTTAAATACCTCCACAACCTCCGTACTATTCAATTCACCCATCAGCACAATGTTTTGCGTGCGTTACATTGAGTCCTACTGTAAAACGTCACGTGGTAAGGCAATCCATAATCCGAGCGCACTCGGATGGACTGGTATTAGTTGCCACAATACGAGTTGCGTCCGACTAGGTATCAGACTCCACTCGGTCCGAGCATGCTCTGATCGTGTTGTCGCGGTTTCGGGTGTTATTGCACAAAATAAAATATCAATACATTTGAAAATCTATACCTTGAACGCATCAAATAAGGGATAAAAGTTTATATGGAAGTATTTTACAGGTGAAAAATCCCATTGGTCACACCGCACACGGCTTGTATGAATTACAGATCGAAATAAAACAAAGTTGATGTATAAGAGTACTGAAGGAAAAAGTTTAGATTATAAAGCGGCAACATACTAGCAGCATAGCGCGACTGTAATCCGGCCTGTGCTCTCTTCACTATGCACACTGTGACAAGCACGACACGCCACGACCGGCTAATGCGCGTGTGTGTGTGTGTGATGGTCGTCATGCAGATCGTGAATTAAGCAAAATGTCATGTATGTGTTTTTTTACCGGTGTGCGTCGCCTGCACGATTGATCGGTCGCAGCGGCCGGTGCGAACAGTGTGTTATTAGCCTTAGGTCGTGTGATAGCTGGCTGCACTTAATCCTATCAAGAAACATGGAGTTAGCGTTTAGCAGGTAATGTCCTACTAAGGCCCGTTTTTTATAACTTACTTGGTATAATTGTCAGTTAATATGCCACGTCTCGCAGCTATTGGCGTTTCTATAAACAAAGTTAGCTTGAAATATCCTATCCGTGTCACCTACCTGTCACTTGATTCATAGAAAAATCAAAGAAAGATTTTCTGGGACGTTTTGTTTTTAACCGTCTGTAAGCTAAATGTCAAATAGACAGAGATCACCATACCAACCGCCCTGTATGCACCAAACACACTCAGTTTGGTGCATACCAAACACCCTGTATTATTAATAGATCAAAAAAAAACCGTGGGGCAAGGATGAGTTATTGGGGCTTATGACTTCTTTCGGTCCGTTCAACTTGGCAAACAATGCACCAAACACTCTGTACGTTAAATTTCTAAAGCAGTCAACTCAACGCAATTTGACAGAGCTAGAAGAGGGACGCTATATGAAAAATTCTTTGAAAAATTGTCTGTTTATAGTTTTGTAGATCCGTGGCATCGTTTGAGAACCCTGAGGTTATGAGAAAAATATTCACTCATTTCTCAAACGCATAAACATAATAACGCACCCGTATTCCTCGGGGAGGAAGACAGAGGTGTAGGACTGCACCGCACCCGCTTTTAGCCGTTTATATTCTACTTATAAGTCACGTGTAACTCGTGTCTGCTGTCTCATCATTAAGGGAGGACACATTGAAAACTCAAAACTCCTGCTAAAATGTAAAACAGAGCTAAAATCACTATTTCAATTAAAAGCCTTAATAAAATAATAAAAAATGCGAGTAGGGAATAGCTTCTACGAATCTAGAACGACGAGGTCACCCTGTGGGTAGCCAGCTCCCAGGCTCGCTTTCACGAGAGCTTGAACAAATCTTTAAATAGCTCGAGTCGACAGGTGACATGAGAGAGAATAGACGAAAGCACCCAAGGCCCGTTTTCTAAAACTTATTTACGTATAACTGTCAGTTAATATGCCACGTCTCGTAGCTATCGGTGTTTCTATAAACCTATCCGCGTCACCTACCTGTCACTTGATTCATAGAAAAATCAAAGAAAGTTTTTCTGTGACGTTTTGTTTCTAACCAGTCAGTAAGCTAAATGTCAAACAGACAGAGTTAACAACATACCGAAACCGGCTAGTAAGTTACTGAAAATGGCTGTAAGTGGATTTTTGAGGGATATATAAAGTCGTGCAATTAATTCATCTCAATAAATCAAATGTAATAACATAACATCGCGTCTGTAATCCCCGAAGGGTTAGACAGAGTTGTATCTGATAGTACACCCTCATTTTGCCAGTTATATCTTTATATCTTTATATCATGTCTTACGTGTCCTGCGTGTCCTGTTGTTTGCTCATTACAGGAACTGCCATATTCTGAGTCAACTCAATTCATGCAGATTGCCAGAAGAATACGTCGACTGGCTAAAGTTCCTTTGTTCGCGCGGTCAGTTTCTTTACACTTCAAGAGCGGTTTCGAAATAAGAGTTCCAAAAGTATTGTAAAAAAGTTGGTGAGACTTCTAGATAAAGGTGTTAAAATTTCTCAGCTGCATCTAAGAGCCGGATAATTACGAAGAGAAATGATGAAGAGAGCGATAGCAAAAAGAAAAGTGATATGCGACGCGCCATTAACTGCCCACGCTCATGTAACGATTCAAGCCACTCACATTTTTAAAAGTGAGCATTATAAGATAGCGAGCATAGTACATATACTAAAGCAGTACCGATATAACGGTTTATTCCGAACCGACCCGAAATCCTTACCCGGTCGCGCAGTCGAAAAAGATCGCACGTGTTTTATTTTTTCAAATTTCGATTTATACAAAAACAAATGGTTACTTATAAATGGCTGGTGGGCTTGTCGCCCACTTAATATTTCAGTATTATTGACACCTTTAATTTGAATGTATTTTCGCTTGTTTAAATACTACCGTTAACTTTATAGGAATCAGTACACATGCCCTAGTCATCCCTATAGTAGCCCTGCCATACTCGTAGATACAAGTAAAGGTCAATCAGATCGTCACAACCGCGGTCATCGCTCCGCCCGCGCCACCCGCGCCACCCGCGCTACCAACACTGTACCGACCGCCGCCTAATCAGATCGGCACATACCTACTGTGGTCCAAACACCACAACAAAGCCACACACCGAAGCGATCTGCATTTTAATCCGGTTGGTTCAAATTTATTCAGTGTTTGAGGAAGACTTGTCAATGATATGAGGTAAAATCTGAAGAATTTGCCCATAAGACGTGAAGAATACATTTTCAGGTTAAGGTGGATGCTCCAGGGTAGCCCGCGAAATTTTAATTTTCTTACTTTTTTGCAATTTGCAGACCAGTGCTAGGTTGTATGTTGATTAAAATATTGTTCGCGACTGTAAGACATATGTAGTTACAGAATTATTGTCATCAAAATCATCAATATAACCCTCCAAGTTCATAAAAGTCGAGGAACGACTTTTTCAAGGTCAAAATCATTCCTCGACCTTTATGAACTCGGAGGGTTGTATTGATGATTTTGATGATAATAATTCTGTATAGAGGTCTATAGGCAATCGCTAAATGTTACTGATACTCATCTGAATCCGAATAGACTGTGGGAAAAGGCATAGCAACGCATCCATTGCGGTAGGTACTTCCTAAAATCAATTCATCGAATAGTATAACATTATTATCATCTGCCCAGCCTTTTCCCAACTATGTTGGGGTCGGCTTCCAGTCTAACCGGATGCAGCTGAATACCAGTATTTTACATGGAGCGACTGCCTATCTGACCTCCACAACCCAGTTAGTATTGGGTAATACAATACCCTTTGGTAAGACTGGTTGTCAGACTTTTTGGGCCACTGACTACCTGCTGTAACGACTGTCAAAGATCTACAAATGACAGCCCGGACCAACAGCTTAACGGAGGAAACTCGCTATGTAAGTGTGGTGACCCATCCACAGACCATTATATGCTATAAAAATGATTTTATAAAATCCAAAGTCTCTGACGGCCATTTTCAATAAATTACTAACAGGTAAAGGAAGATTGCTATCTCTGTCTGTCTGTTTGACATTTAGCTAGACGGTTAGAAACAAAACGTCACAGAAAAGCTTTCTTTGATTTTTCACTGAAACAAGTGACAGGTAGGTGACGCGGATAGGATATTTCAAGCCAACTTTGTTCATTGAAACACTGATAGCTACGGACGATATTAACCAACAGTTTTACGTAAGTAAGTTATGGAAAACGGGCGTTGGTCATCTTCGTGTTATCTGTCTAAAAATATATAATTATTTTCTATGAGCTCCAATATCATTACGGTTTTAAACAGCATAAAAAAACTGGAGTCTTTAATAAAAATAATTATACTTTTAATTAAGTACGACTTCTACATCGGGTTTCATTAAATTAAATTCTGTTGCCAGGAGGAAATATCAAAGTTGGTCATAGCGGGTATTAAGGGATTATAGGCAACGAATTTTATTGAGTTTTTCTTTTCATTAGCAAGGCTGAGCAACTAATATTATTCATTCATTAAAGATCATATTCTATTCTCCTAGTAGGTACTACTAGTCCAGTGGGTTGACCCAATATTTGTATGTACGAGTACTTACGGCCATTTTCAATAACTTACTAGCCGGTTTCGGTAGGTTGCTATCTCTGTCTGTTTGACGTTTTGCTTACTGGACGGTTAGAAACAAAAGTCACAGAAAAGCTCTTTAATTTTGCTATGAATCAAGTGACAGATATATGACGCGGATAGGATATTCTTTGTTTATATACAACACCGATAGCTAGAACTATACTAGAACACTGATAGCTGTTTTTTCAGCGGCGATATTTTGGCTAATTATTATTGTGAACCGATTTTGAAGGTTCTTTTTTTGTTTGGAAGAATATTATTATGCGGTGGTCCCATTTAAGTTTGGTGAAGATCTGACGCTGATTTTCGGAGATATACAAGGGAACTCTTCAATAATAGACAGCAAACACACATCATTACATATCATCACGCCTCCAAGCGATTGCAGCAATCACGACAGATTTGCTGTCTATTATATTGAAGAGTTCCCTAAAAATGGAAAAAATAAAAAACTTTTTTGAAAAAAAAAAAACCGACCTCAAAAACACAAAATAGTGAAAAATAACTTTAGCATTTAGTGTCTTTTGTTTGTTTGATTCAGTTTCTTTTTTCCACCGACTTTTTTTAAACTTTTGTCTTTATTTCTGACCGTTCCGGACATGTAGAATGTAGAATCTCAGAAACGGCTGCCCAATTTTGACGGGACTTTTACTAATAGATAGCTGATGTTGTAAGGAGTAACTTACTTTTCTATACTTCTATTTTAGAGAGGAATGATTTGTATTTTTGTATGTAACGAATAAACTTGAAAATTACTGGACTGATTTGAAAACCGTACTCTCACGGGAACGGGCGATACGCGGGTGAAACCACGTGACGTCCGTTAGAATTTTAGAAAATGGATTAAGGTTCCGTGCATAAAAAATTAAAACCCTTGAAACTGTTACCAAAATCCGATTCAAATAGGAGAGTAATATTTTTTTTATAATAATTTCACGCGGACGAACCTCGCAGGCAACACCTAGTAATAAATAAGAATGAATATCGTAAGCTCCTAACTTTAAGTTAAAGAATCAAGCGGTATTTGTGATACTCATCATGACTTAACTACCCAGTTCAAAATAAACACTTTGTTCGCACACAGGAAAGGATTCATATTTCTTTCTGTAATATTGAGACTCGATTGCTCTGTGCACTTTCCCAGCATTCGGCCCAAACTCCGATGGCAATTGGGTCTAAGGCAAAGGCACAAACAATATAAATTGTTACTTTATTAGTTTTAAGACTCCCTCGTTGGTCTATTGGTGACTAACGCTGATGCTGACTGCTGGGAATGAGGACCCAGGTAACAATTTTCCCCGGGGCTGCGGGACCCCGGGGCTGCGGGACTATTCGGAAGAGATACCGTGGCCCCGGAACACAAAGGGCGATGAAGGAACATGGATGGGTTTTAGTCAGTAAAAGTCTGACACTCCCTCCTGCTCCGCCCAGAGCGGGAGAAGTCATTTGATGATTTCCCATCCTAAAAAAAAAAAAAAGGTAACAATTTTCCCGACCTGATTGACAAAGTATTATTGAGTTTTTCCATCACGTCTTTTGGTTGTACTATGTACTCATCTGTCTAAGCCTTCGAGTATCACAAACGATATGCTATATTCACATTAAGGGGCAGCACAGACGACAGACTTTTTGTGTGCGACATACAAAAACTCTGCGACAAATTTTGCGTGATTGATGTGTTTGACTACTTTTTTGTCGACTATAAGGCGATCAGTATGATCCTCTCCATCGCAAAATTTGTCGCAGAGTGTTTGTCTGTCGCACACAAAAAGTCTGTCGTCTGCGCTGCCACTAAAGGTGATACTTATAGCTGTTCCTTTCCAGAACTTGTCACAGGATAGTGGTATTGCGCTTCCAGTATCGCCCGAAACGTCCAATTAACGTTACGCTTGTCGTGATCTAATTATTGTTCCACGTGGCACATGCCGCCGGGAGCTGCCGTGAATTCATAACAGGTTTAGCTGCGCGTTGCTGATAGCTGGTTGGAGCCAGTGCAGGGAGAATTTGACGATGTTATCGTAACTGATAGATAGGTAGGTAGAGACAGGTTGGTACACCATGACTTTAACGCGTTAAACAGATTAATCGGGGACGCTCGAAAATGTGTGCCGGTTCCGTTAATAAGCGGTTGGTCAAGTTTTGTAGACTATTTCGACTATTTTCTCTATATTCATCAAAGACAGTTAGGGACTGACTTTAAGTGTCTGATATAAATAGTTATATGATCGCCGACTGCTAAATCAATTGTAAGAAGATCTATCTATCGTATCTGATGAAATAATTTCATAAATCTAATGACGGACGTTTTGTAAGTTAGAAAATGGTTTAATTTCGGAAAACGAGTATTATGTGAATAATAATATCGTTTTAAATAGTTTCTAAAAAATCCTTAAACTCTTTGATGAATCTCTCTCTCTCTCTAATCTTACCTATATTTTACCCTTTTCTCGAATATCTGCATTTCTGCCAAAGTTCGCTAAAACTATTGCAAGAACGTTTTCACATATAGCGATACGACTATAAACTTATTAATTTAAGTATGTTATTTAGAAAGAACTTTGTTTTTTGTAAGTAAGCTTTTTATACCATTAATAGCTTGTTTCTATTAATAGCTTGTTTCTATTAATAGCTTGTTTCTATTAATAGCTTGTTTCTATTAAGCCAACGAATACTTTTTTTATATTAAATGGGCCTATGCTTGATCTCTATATTATTATGGGCAATTTTAAAGTTTAGGGTAATAACCGTAACTTAAGTCTCGGAAAATATCATGAAAATTGGTTTCGAAGATGTCGATGGGCGCCCAAATTGAAAACACCACTGCGTGAGAAAAATACACAAATACAAAACACATTTATCAGAAGAACGCTCATGCACACACGACCTTATACAATGTTTGGGAGAAGGGAAACAACTGCCTTTTTATAATTGAATATTTCGTTATCTTTTATACTGTTATGTTTAATAACAATGACAAATAGTAGAAAGGTACCAATAAGAGTCAACGGAGATCCACTAGAATATACGGAACACTACATATACTTGGGAAGAACCAAGCGTACCTGCCATTCTAACACTGGTTTGCGTTCACCTGTTCGCAGAATGATTGATGCCTATAACATGACTTTTGAACATATTGATATTTTTGCATGTTCTCCCAGTAAGTTCAAATGTCTTATACTCAAGGAGCTCTCTTGATTGATGTGTAAAATACAGATAAGCATGATAGTTAATTCAGTTTAGTCTATAATATTATTTAAAACTAACAATGCTAACAACTACATTTAAATCAATAAACTAACCCACTAACACATTACACTAGAAATTAAATTAATATTGTAAATCAAGCAAGGAATAAACAGGCTTTCTTTTATTTTTTTATTTTTAATACCGTTTCAAGGCAACCTTGCGATTGAAATGAGACCGAAAATAAGACGAAAAATTAAGGAAATAATATTCCATGATAACATTTCGTTTTCTGTTATGTGTATGAATGGCAAAAAGAGAGATTAATATAATTGATATTTGGTCCAACATTCAGTGATGTGAACTCCGCTCACATATTATTATTACACAGTCGATACAGTCACGAGGCAAATATGAGTACGGGTTCCCCGTTTGATTCCCAAGTCGGGCAAAGTGTTATTGGGTTTTCCCATCAGGAATTACTTAGTAAAAGCCACGGAACCTGAATTTGTGCACAGTTGATGGCAATAGGCTCGCCCCTTATTACATGAGACATATACGTACCTGGCGAAATGGAGGTATACTATTAACTGCACCTCTGCCCAAGTGCCCATCCCTTCGGTTATTACAGGCGTGATGTTATGTTGTATTTATGGGTAACCCTTTTTTTATTAAGTAATTTACCCTGATTTTAAAAAAGTGTTATCTATTTAAGGGAAGAAGAAGAAGATTGGCTCGTGTCTGAGATGAGTGGAGAAAACTTAGGGAAGCCTATGTCGAAGGACAACCTGACCAACAAATTGGTTGCTGAAGGTTAAAAGTATTACTTACCTAATAGAATTAAGACATTTTTTTCCTTATTTATTTATAAACCAAATTTTTATTATTAGGGTTCCGTACCTCAAAATGAAAAAACAAGGGATCATAAAATTGGAGACACGTGCGCGAGACCATTTCGCACTTGGCCGGTTTTTTTATTAGATTAGTTTAAAATGTACTGCATTTTAGGCAGCGAATAAAGGCTTTTTATTTTTATTTTATTTATTTATTTTGTACTTAAGAGTACGTCGAAACAAAAGCACATCAGACTGCAGTGGTCGCTCGATCATTGACCGCGGTGCCCTCGCTCATCGGATCCACTAATTCAATAATCTAAGGATGACGCAAACTGTCGGTTACCATTGAGTAAGCGACGGATTGTTTTAGTAAATATAAATAATGTTGGAGATCTGTATAATATGGGCCATGCTGGTCGTTTTGATCTGTCTAATTATATGACAAGGTAAGTGATGAATACGAATTTTGAATCGTATATATAACTATTTCTAAAAATAGATTTTATACGTCTCAAAACTAAGTTGTTATAGTTTTTCTTGTTTACCTCTCTTAACTTTATATATTTTGTTATTATATGTATTTATTCTTTCATGTTTAATAAAAAAACTTAAATAAACGACATGTTTTATATATAAATATTTTCTAGTCTTTTTTTTTCTGTTACTGCACCTACTGTATATTATCTCTGCATCACCCTAAGGTAGACTGGTAGAAAATGCCCAAGGCATTAAGTCCGCCTTTGTACAGTTTTTACTTGTGCATGAAGTTTTAATAAATAAATAAAATAAATTTTATGTCACACCTACTTAAAAGATTAAGGCAATTCTCTACCCTGATAATGTGTGTTCATCGTTGAGAGACTACGTATGTGGAACTTCTTATTACTAACTGAGCCGGAACAAACAACGTTTACTATTTCTTTTTTCATTTAGAAATAAGAATCTTTTAACAACAGTTTTTTTTTCTCTAATATGTCAAGTTATGTATGAAAATCTTCTCCAAGTTCCAAGTAGTATCTCTTTTTTTTTACTAAATCGATTAAATTTCACAAAAATAAATGAATAAGGTTTCTAATTCACGTCCCAAAAGACTAAAATGAAAATACGACAAGAAGTATAACAATTGACAGCCAAGAATCAAACAGTTGAAAATATGGGTGTTTAGTCTGAACGGAGAAGAGTTTTCGTTCATAACATAATATTAAAAATATCAGAATTTTATCGAGAATAACCGAGTTGAAGATTTACTCATATGCAATTCCGAAATATAAGGCCCACGTTATATTTCCCCTGCAAATAACACGCGTTTTTCCAGGAAACGTCACCGCGTTGCGTTCATATTTGCTCTTTAAATTTACCAAATAAAGTTCAGATTTTCTTTCACGAATTTAATATACATTTCTCATTCTTATTTTGGTTTTTATTAATAAATTATTTCCATACGCGTGTTTACCGTCGTAACTGGCTGTTTATATGAGATTAGGAGTTTATTGATTAAATTCTCACAGGCTACGCTTGGTATTTAATAAGAACAACGTTGCATTACGAGCTCCACCACACACGTTCCAAGATATCGTGAATTTAAAATTTACTATAAATAAATCCGGCTCCGAAAAATATGTGAAGCGATGCCCTCTGAGATTAAAATACAAACATAACAGTAAAGTTATATAATTTCGTAGTAACACGAGACGAGAAATTTGACGCGTCGAGGAAAGTACTTCATTCACAGTTCTGCGGCACTTTTGGAAAGTTTGTGTTAGGTTTGAAAAGAGTTGTATGAGATCGGGTGGGCGTGCAAGAGGTCGGGCTTACCTTCCGCGGTGGCGGCTGCATGTTGGCGCTCGTCGGACCGGCCGGACCGTCGGCGACTCGACTGAGTGTCGGAGCACGAGGACTAGAATCGATGTCGAGCGTCAGACGCGTCTCCACCTTCTGCCGCGAGCGGCCGCGTCTGCTTGCCCTACGGGACACGCCGCGCATGCCCCCTAACTTGCACCCGCGCCATAAACAACGCATTCCTTTTTTTTCCGTTGAAACTAGACATTATCTAATCAAAAATCTGATGATAACTAAGAAAGAAAAGGAACGTGTTTATAAAGTTATTTTTAGACATCATGCGTGAAAAGGTCACAATCCTGCGGGATAAGCAGCAAGCTAACAATGATATGAATCGACTCTCCCTCCGCGCCCCCGCGAGTTCGTGGAATATCACGTAGCACCCCTCGTAACTATCTTTGCACCCCAAAAGGTCGAGGTTCGACAAAAGCCACATCTAATACATTCCGAGTAACGCTGGAACACGCTCAATTTTTTTTCCTTTTTTTTTGAATTTTTATTGTAATATTGTTGAATAAAAAGCATTGTAGTACAATTATTTTCAGCCTGTAAATAATTATCAAACTTAAGAATTACAAATACCGAGTACGAGTACTCATGAATACTAAACGCGTTCACAATCACTAACACAAAAAATCACAAACCTGTCATTAGTCGACGCGCGTCAGTGCGCCAGATACTAAACCTAGTTTATCATTCAGAAGGGCTCGCAACAAGACAGCAATTATATTCCCTATACGTAGGATATTGTCTACAGCGAAGCACTGCACGGCCCATGTACAAAAGGTTGACTCTGTGGATTACAATGCTAACTCGCGTTTCACTTGTTTATTACACCTTTGACAGTACTTTATCGATTTTTGATTAGTGACCCACTCGCCAACATTGAACTGTCATGTGAGAAGTTACCTCGTATTACGGACGCAAAGAATTTGTCACCATAAAATTTGAAAGATTTCTCGAACGTTCTAGAATGTGAAATTAACATTCAACAATTTTCGGTCAAATTACTAAAAAAATGTTTTCCGATGTGTAAAATACAAGCACCAGTAGCTTGTATTTTTTCAGGTTAATAGAATTCTGCAAAAAATACCTTTTAAATAACGATTACAAAGCAATGGCAAAGCAAACAATTAAAAATATGTAGGTAACCTGTGCCAAAGCATACCATTACAAATAAGAGTGAGTGTAGAAAACCCAGCCGTCAATACTATCTTAAAAATACTGTTTTGAATGATAATTCTAATTTTTCATATCAGTTTACGTGTTAACTATTAATGATTTCAAGAAATATACCTAGAAGACGTTTGAAATACTTGTAAAACAAACAAATTAATAGGAAAATATATAACTGGTTTATTATACCAGTATACATCAGTCAAAAAAAAGCTAGCTCAAATATCTAGCTAAATCTTCTCAGTGTCCACAAGTAGTGAAGAATAATTTAATATAGTTAAACTACAACCCAGTTAACAATCGCCACGTTCTACATGGCGTACCGTAAACGTTGTCATGGTGAAAACCTCACACTAGTGCTAATTTACACCTCACTGAATTTGTTAGTGGTATTCGAGGCATAAACGGCCCCTTCACAAAGCCGTCAACCTAGCATTCGTACATCAAACTAAGTAACTCTACAAAGAAATATTGCTTGGAAACGACTTTTTTTTTTGGGGTGAAAAATTACGTTTTATAGAAAGACTCAAAGTAACGCACTTAAAACATTGTAGGTACTGATGGATGGATTGAATAGTCAGGGTCGTGGAGGTGTTTAAAGTAAAGTTATAACATTAAAAACTTGTGAAAAATTGTAACTTCGACTATCTTTAACTTTGTAACTTTGAATGTCTCTGTAACTAGAAGGTATAGTCTAGAACAAAACAATAGTCGCAATGACGGGGAAAAACAAGTGCCTTTTGATTTCGTTAAGGGTATTGTTACTCCCATTATTGTATTGTTGTCTTTGTGATAAAATTACATTAACAACCACTGTATCTGAATCAAGAGCGATCGAGTATACTAAGGGGCTGTCGATATGGAGAAGCTAATTATAAATAAATAAATAAATATCACTGGACATTACACACAGCGCCATCTAGTGCCATACTAAGCAACGAGGCTTGTGTCGTGAACACCGGATAGTTGATATACTACATAGATAGTTTTTGTTTGTAAATACATACTTATTATACATATAAACATCCGTGACTAGGAAACAAATGTCCATGCTCATCACACAAACATTTGCTCCTACCGGGATTCGAACCCGGGACCCTAAGAACGAAAGGCAGCCTCACTACCGCTGCGCCATTCGGGTCGTCAGATTTAAAATAAACTTCTAAATGCCCACTAGAAATTAAAAACTAAGAAAACAAATTACACCTACAAAATCAAAATTCTAAATACTACTAACATTTTTGGACGAAGACAAATGTAGCATACATTTGTCTTAGTACTTAGTAAAGTCTCATGAGCTACCAGGAGGCAGAATAACGAAGAAGTATATTTTCTAAATAACCCACTACAAAATAAAAACCTTAAAAGCCAATTACAATATTAATAAACTATTAGTAACACTTTAAAATGTTAGTTCATAATACTAACGGTGGTTCAAAACAAATTATGTATAAATTTCTAGGAAAATTTAAAAATGTTTTCATTTCCAAGTGGAATATTCTGCCACCCCTACGTTTAACTGATGACCGCTGCGAGGTTTAGCGTTAATAATAAATGTGTAATGCCATGGTGCAGGGTGAAGGGCTGGCACGAAAATGTATTGACATTCGGAAATAGTAGGCTGTGGTTTATGACTTTGTTTGCAGGGCCAGCTTTACAAAGGGGCACTTAGGGGCAGCTTGGTCAAGTGCAGTGATTGACTTGTTTAGTGATTAATTTAAATGCACTCATTTATTTTGTAGTGTATTAAAACGGATGTGTTTTCAGACTCACATCTGCCTAGCCTTTTCCCAACTATGTTAATGTCGGCTTCCAGTCTAACCGGATGCAGCTGAGCACTAGTATTCTACATGGAGTGACTGCCTGTTTGACCTACTCAACTCAGTAGCCGGATCCACATCAGACGATCCAATTATGGATCGGCGATCCTGCGAAGCGATTTCCTGTGAAGCGATCCCATGGGCGGCAGTAAAACTCTGACACCGGGTTAAGCACTAACCACAAGAATAAAAAGGAATAATTATGTCATGATTTTTCCATTTCATGGATATTTCTATTACCTTATGGAACTTTTCAATAATAAAAACAACAACCATTAATTTATTGTTAGGCAACTTTGGCCCATAGATATAGTGCATATACCTAACAGACTAACATATTATATAAGAGTATATATATACATTTTGATTTAAGTGAACTAATAACTTTGTTATTGCATTCGGGGCGGAATTTACAACCGATCCGCAGGCGAGGTTGTCTTGGACCTGAGAACTGCAATAACAATGAATGTCTACGTGTATCAAACGACGTTTTTCAATACACTTTTGAAGAAATAACATAAAAGAACGAAAAATATTTTTGGTTATGAATTATTAGGAAACTGTGATATTAATTTTTATTTCCGCGCTTTGCTTTCGCCAGGTCCAAGGAGAAGCAAAGGTATGAAGCCGCTAAACAGCCTAATATATATATATATATCTATATATACGTATTTAATTTAGAACACAAATACATATTAATTAGTTTATAAAATAAATATTAGTTTTAAAAAATATCATGTTTATATAAGATATTCTATTTATAAACACAATTTGAATATTCAAAAAATATTTACGCCGTAAAGACGTATATTGCTTTGCCGAATTAAAAAAACACATTCACCTCCGACTATAGGCATTGATCGCTTGGATGTTTATTGTTTATACATTGCTGTCTATTATATTGAAGAGTTCCATAAAAATGGAAAAAATAAAAAACTCAAAATTGGTCCAGTCGGACAGCCGTTTCTGAGATTAGCCGGAACGGACAGACAGAAAGACAAAAGTTAAAAAAATCTCGTTTGCAAAAAATAAAACCGACTTCAATCAAACAAAAAAAGTGAAAAATAACTTTAGCTTCAGAAGACGGTGACCTTTGTTTGTTTGATTCAGTTTTTTTTGCCACCGACTTCTCCGGTTTTCGAGGAAGTGTATTGAAAAATATAATAATAGTATATTTTATAACAAGGGACTAAACGAAGCCATAATATACCAGAGGTGGTTTGACTCCCGAGCGTGGGAGGGAGTCAATGAAACCGATGGTATATTAAGTTGGCGTTTAGTCTCGAAGTGCAAACTGTACTTATCACTTTGAATGCGAGAAAAATAGTAAATTTAGTACAAAAACATTTACCTATTAGTCCTCCAGTCCATAGAACTTTCGTAAGTTTTTAGGTAAATTTTCCGCGATTTTGGCGGCAAAAGATTATCTATTATGTCTTTTGCTCTTTGCTCGACGTCAAACTCTTCACTATCACTGGATATTCTTAATAAATTTATTCAAAACCGAACAAGTTTACACTCGACAAAAAATCTGAAATTTTCGCGGTCAGTTTTTTCTTCTAAACCAGTCACAGATTAACAATTTAAAACGCATGGCGCCACTTTCTTTGCAGAAAAACCATGGAACTAAAACTCTCAATATTTTCGCAGAATGTCCACACTCCACAGATAATAGTAGTATATTTACTGGCTGTTTGAGTTTGTCCATGTCACATGAAGGAAATTAAAATACTAATTACTTTTCACTCCCTAGGGACTAAAGTGGTCACTTTAGTCCCGCTTCGTAGGGCTATATTGGCGTACTTTTAGAGCATGAGAAGTAAAAAATACATTTTGTGTGTGTGTTGGTAATAGACCCTTAAAACTATGTTAGTAACACTTCACTTCACACCTCTGTCCACTCCGTCGCGAGTTAGATACGAATTTACACCTGTTACAGCATCGTGGTCATTCAAACATGAATTTAATGATTTGCTGGGCCATAATGCAATACGCTACTTCGTACTAGACGTTGCGACCAATGCACCATAATCATAAGTATTACAGCCAAAGTAAATCGATGTGAAATATTCCTCTTCGGTTTCAGAAAAACCATGAAAGAGCTTGATAAGAAGTTTAAGTAAACAGTGGGGAATTTTCCAGTGCTTTTTATGAACGAACTGGCGCTGATCAACCTTGGGAATAATAAAATGGCTCGTTTTTATGTCCACAAAGCCTTAACTGAAGTTCGGAGGAACCTAAGCTCGACTCGAAGCACCAGGAGTTTAGACGTAACGCAAAAACACTCAGAAGAACAATAGCAAAAACTTGTAGTTCAGCTCAGTGATGCAAAAGAACAGTAGACTTTTTAGGTTAAAAATATTTGACAGAAGAAAGGTTCTTTACAGTTTTCACTTTATTTAAACAACAATGAATAATAAAGAAATTTTACTATACAATGAGTTTGACATATGTATGAGTTTTTTTTGCCCTGCTAAAAGATTTTACCATTGACCTATAATATTACGTAGTAAATTCTTTTTTCATTGGATTTTACTAGAACGCCGCTTAACAAAAATATTCCCAAAGCTGATTAGCGCCATCTATTGATATTTACTGAAGTGTTGTGACAAACGTCAGAAGAAAATTCCTTATTGAATGATCTTGGGCGAGTAGGAAAACCGGTAGGTTTTAAACAATAATAAGAAGACATGTGTGACAACCAGCATCCCGCACCGAGCTCGCGCGGTTTATTTTGTCCTTCTCATAGACAGAAGACAGAACTCAACAACTATTTCACAAACTGTGGATTAGCGAACCGTTAACTGATATAAAACACATAGTGATATAACTTCTATTATATTATGTTTTTTGTTTTTTTTTTGTTTGCCTGTACTGTCCCACTGCTGGGCAAAGGCCTCCCCCAATTCCTTCCATTTGCGTTTATTTGCATAATTTAACCACGTGTACGTGGGATATAAACCCTTATATCCCACGTACACGTGGTTAAATTCGTGGTCACCCATCCACGGACCAACCTAGGCAAGCACGGCTGAACCTAAAGATCGACCCGAGTGGCTGTTATTATTTAGCCACAAGCTCCTCCGGGGATTACCTGCCAATCAATGAATTTTACTCCGTCCATTGTATTTTCAATTTTCTATACCAATATGACATAACCAACGGTTTCTTACGATTACGCTGTAGTAACGTGTGATATGCGGGACTAGCACTTCGCCCGCAACTTCGTCCGCAAAAATTGTGATAGCTCGGCTAATCTGCATGACATAATAGTACATTGTTACCCTAGGGGTCAAAGTAACTTATTTAGTACCGAGACGGGGTTTGGTGCCCGAGCGAAGCGAGGGCGCTAATAGTTCGAGGGACTAAATATGTCTTTAACCCGAGTAAACACTGTGCTTTTCATTACGAATACAAGGAAAATAAAAATAAAAACATGACTCAACTCGAAAAAAAATTAAGATCGGATTACCGCTGTCCCGCGTATTTTGCATTTTTTTTCTATGGCCGACCAGCTATTCAGCCATTACCTGTTTTTCATTTTCATAATCGAAAAAATGGTAAATATTTGCCCAAATCTATGTTATTTTAAAGAAATAGTTGAAACTTAATTATTATAAAGTTATTTAAAAAATATCTATTCTTTAATTAATACTTAACTTTGTTACTTCAATTTTACATCGTGGCTGTATAGATAGTTGGAACCTGGTTCAATAGAAAAACGAACAATTTTTTTTTTATAATTTGATAGTTGTCAGTTGAAAACGATTCTCCCTAGGGCTGATAAGTATTACTTTCAACCCGCTCCTCTGGCAACTTCAGACCTACTTTCAGAGTATGAGTAATGAAAATATAATTAAAAAAGAAAATAGTTCATTTTTCTATTGAACCATGTTCCAACTTTCTATACAGCCACGATGTAAAATTGAAATAACATAAACTTAAGTATTAATTAAAGAAGATATATTTTTTATAACTTTATTAGACTTAATTAAATTTCAACAATTTCTTTAAAATAATATAGATTTGGGCAAAATATTTACAATTTTTTCGATGATGAAAATGAAAAATACGTAATGGCTGAATAGCTGGCCGGCCACAGAAAAAAGAAACAAAATAGGCGGGAAAGCGGCAATCCGATCTTCATTTGTTTTTTCGAGTTGATTCATGTTTTTATTTTTACTTTCCTTGTATTTGTAATGAAAAGCACAGTGTTTAACGCGGGTTAAAGACCTTTTTTAGTCCCTCGAACTATTAGCGCCCTCGCTGCGCTCGGGCACCAAACCCCGTCTCGGGACTAAATAAGTTATTTTCCCCCCTAGGGTATCAATGTACTATTATACCCCCTATAGCACCCACGAATAAGGTAGCTTTCTGTCAGTGTAAGATTTTTTAGAATTGGATCATTAGTTCCTACACATTACCCCCTTCATGCACACTTACAAACAAATTTTACCTCTGTAGAATATTAGTATAGATAAATAAAGTGGCATTCATTTTTTTAATGTTGTCATAACATGCAGTTCATTGACTATGAGCAAATGTTTTTTCAGATCGAGTGGCACGCAGAGGCAGCTCCCCATTTGGATTGAATCATTGTAATCGGTAGCTCATTGTAGGCTACAATGAGCCTGAACCTGGATAGGTTCAGGATGTTGCGTCTCTTCAGGCGATTCAGGGTGTCAGAAATGAGCTGCATGCTAGGTGGATTCGTATGATGTTAAAGACATTTTTGTATGCTTTTTGGCTCATTCTTAATTTTTCCTTCACTGTACTTAATTTCGAGTGATGATGAACTTCTGAGTTCTTCATGAACCAGATAATTTGCTCTGCTCTTCGGATAATACACCCCACAGCGATATTTACAAATAAAACCAAATGTGACTTGTAAAAGTGTCTTTTTTAAACCTCTAGAAATAAATAGCTTTTATAAATGATATTTATATCTGTAATTAAAATAAAAAAATAAACACTTTTACACGTGACATTTGATTTTGTTTTGAAGCTAGATATGGCCAGTGTTTCGTACCTGACTACTTTGGCTCTCAAAAGAAACAGCCGAAAAAATGCAGTAACATGAGGATCATGCAGATGCAGATTAGTGTCTAGTAGTAGTAGCGGGATTGAATTTTTTATTGTTTTATTCTCTGTTACGCTAGCAATGATTAGGTCAATGTACGCTAGCTACAAAGTACAATAAAATTTGGATAATAAAGTAATAATAATAAATAAAAATGAGTGAGTCCAGTGACGAAGTCTGCTTCTGAAGCATAATGTAAAAACTGAAACCATGTTACTTATAACTTTTGATTTTTTTATATTGTTTATATATGGTGTTCTGGTAGTTTAATTTTTACCATGGTGTTTTTTTTTGCCTTTAGGCATATGTTCTCGCTGCTGAGGTGAAAAGTTGTATGTGTTACACGAGACCAAAGTTATTTGCATCTCATGTCTTTGAATTCCTCGCTACGCTCAGGATTCTAACCTAGAATCAACTATCGAATCCTTCGCTTACTCGGGATTCAAAATAAACACTCGCAGCAAAAACCCACTTTGCTCTCTTGTTGCACAAATAACTATTGATTTTAATTTGATTAGCGATAACGATTAAAGTTAAGTCAAAAATTTAATTGACATAAGTTACCGAAGCCAGACACAGCCAGAAGGCGTCGCGGCAGACCACGTCAAAACCAACGACCAGTGGTCCACATTAGCCCTAGATAGAAACAACTGGAAGTCATGGGGAAAGGCCTTTGCCAGCAATGGGATGACGCAGACTAACAGTATCAGTAGTAAGCTACCGAAGAACCCAGGGGAATCCTGTCGAATGATATCATAGAAATACGGAACGGTGTGAAAGAGATGTTTTTAAGTCCCGTGGTAGCGGAACTTGCAAGATACCTGCCTTATTTCTGACCCATATTGGCCGGAGCAGAAGAATCTGTTTCGATAGCATTGACAACTTATGACAATCTTTAAACTAAAACGTACAGTAATGGAATGGCTACTAAAACAAGATTACCATAATACGGAATCACGCACCCACGCTATACTCTCCCATATTCAAAACACACTACAAGCATACACTCACCTCATTCACTCCACTCACGAGAAGCACAAAACACCCCAAATATTTACATCATTCATTCTTCACTTTCTCAATCTCATGTGAAAATTTACCACAAGATCATTATATAAGCGCCCACCTGACACAGTCCACTGGCACGTCTGCCACAGTAGAATTATATAAGCATACCCCATAGCCGGACACTGCCCCCTAAGATACAGGCCTAGCCTCGTTTAGGGGACAGAGTTGAACCTATATTGTACAGTCGTGGTCTTTTCCGCCTGATCAGTTAATTTTTTTTTCGCTTAAATCATGCGGAGGCGCCGAGCCACGCCGCCTTAAAGTTTAGGCCTATTAGGAAAGCGTCAATTTGGCGCGCAAAATCTCGTTTTGCGTGCGTCGTCAGTGCACTCGGCCGATCGGTATCTTTTCATTCATTATTTCTATACACATTCAACGGGGCGGGGCTAGATAGCGTTTCTGTGTTGTAAGTGCAAGGCAAAAGTTAGCTTAGTGGTGATCAGGCGGGAGTGTCCTCGATAGTACGTATTTTTGAATGCTAAATTGAGAACTTTAATCTGTAAACAGTGCAATGTACTTGAACTTTGTGGTAATAAACAATTATTATTATTATTATCTTTGAAAGCGTTTCCACATCTTCTTTATTCAGGATTGAAATAAACTTTTCGTTAGCTCATTTCAATTCCATACTTTCTTGACTTTTCCATTTTTACTTGAAATACTAGGTATACAACATGTAACATAATTAACGCACATCCTGAAATCAGTTTGTTCAGAATCGTTTACTGAATCGATTTCTATAATTTTTAATATAGGGTATTTTTATCCCAAAAATAATTAAAGCTACGTAATTTATAGTCACACTACCCCTGTATAGTCCAAACAAACTGAAATGGACCGTAACTATAGGCAATAAGACTTTTAAAAGTGCAGTTTTATTTGTATTAATACAAATTCCGCCATTCAATACAAAATAAAGAAAAATGAACCTTATTTCAAGTAAGTTAAAGTCGTTACAAATACAGTTAGGTAAACTTAGCGATTCAACCGCACGCACACACTAAACAGGCACTCGTTAAAGGACACAATAGATAAACCAACAAAATACAAAATATGTCATACTTGTTTTATGGTTTAAGAACTTTATTTCTCAAAAAGAATTACATTCACTTATATGAGAAAAAACTTATTTCTACTTATGATACATTAGCGACGCGACGGTTACACAACAAAAACAGTTTAGAGTATTACACTACCCGGAGATATCTTAAATTTTAAATTTTAAATCCGCTAAAATGTGTTTCTTTAAATATTTTTTAAAAGTATAAATAGATTTTTGATCTTTCACATGCCGAGGCAATTTGTTGTAAAGCTGTGCTCCTTCATACAGAATAGTACTCCTGCCGTAGTTTGTTCTAGGGGCCCGCAACGCTATGTCATTTGCTTGTCTAGTTCTGTATCTGTTTTTTATTTGTGATTGTTTTGTAAGAGTTATTTGTGTGTGTATGTTTTTGTTTAAAATTTTATGTACAAGTATACAAGTATTATACCTATATATCTGAGAAATATTCATAAGTTTTGTTTTATTGTACAGTTTTAGTGTAGGTGTTCGGTTGTTGTATTTAAAAAGAACTTTGATAATTTTATTTTGTGCTGTTTGCAAGATTTGTAGGTTGGATTTATAAGTACAGCCATACACTTCAATTAAATAGTCCAAATGAGGTTTTACCATGGAGTAATAAATCATATAGCACACTTGTGGTGGAAGACAACGAACAATGCTGCGCAATGCGCCTGTTAAGGAAGAGAGCTTATTTCTTATTTTCTCGATATGCGCTTTCCACGACAAGTCGCTATCCAGTAAAAGTCCAAGGTATTTTTCTGCTTTGGATTTTTCTAGAATTTTACCATTGAGGTTAAGAGTGTGTTGTGTTTGTATTTTTTTATTTTTAGCAGCAAATATTGTGTACTTTGTTTTATTCGTGTTAACTGTCAGTAAATTGCACTGGAACCAATCAAACAATCTATGTAAGTCGTCTTGTGCCTGTTCCATAAGAGTATCAATTTTGTTACCAAAATAGAACAGACTTGTATCGTCAGCATATAGTGACACGTCACCTCGTAGTCCTATGTCTGTTTCGTTCCCTTTCTCGTGCAAATTAAAAACGTGGGATAGAGCGAGATAGCCACCATGACACCGGGTGGCGCGGGCGATCAAAGCTAACTTAAATAAATGTAAACAATATTTAGTCACGCGCGCCTTTCCTTAAAGAGTGTACCTATGCAAATAGTTTTTCGCGCGCGATGTCTTTCCAATAATTGACACAAAATGTTCAGTGAAATGGTGACTAATGGTGAGGACTGTGGCACGGTGTGGTGTGGTGATAATGTGGTTCATCCTGGCAGAACATTCATGAAAGTCAACCAAAGGTATGGTACAAGAGTAGACCGCAGGGTAGGACTATGTTAGCTGCTACTCAGTAGTTTCTTGGACACGGAACGTTCCGTCCGAACACAGCCATCGACAGGGGAGCCGATTGGCGTACACGTACTCGTTTTCAAAACGACATATGGGATTAATTCGATGAGAATCCCCAATCAGCTGATGTGACGACTTTTTTTTGAGGGGACGTATTAAATCGTTAGTTTATTTTAGTGCGATAACAAGTGCCGAGGATCTAAAAAATAGGATGGTGAACGCTTTTGATAAAAAAATGACGAAGTGCTTTCTAAATTAAAACATCAATTAGGAAAACGGGCATTAAAATGTATTGAACTTTTCTATTGAAGTTGAGTCGAGCGACGACGTTAACAGCTGATCTCGAACGCGAGCAAATACCTACTAGGCTAGCAAGACTCACACAGTCGCATACGTGGGTATGAGATCTACGTATGCGACTGTGTGCGTTCGTTGATTTGTACTGAGACTACAACATTCTTCCGGAATTAGGAAAACTAATTTATTAAATAATCATTGCTTATACATGTTTAATTAAAAGTTCAGTGCAAGTATTATGATTATAACATAATAAACTAATGGGGGTGTCTGAGGGTGTGCGTTAATTACGTTACATGTTGTATATTTTATGAATCCTTTATTTTATTTGGGAAAATAAACGGTTAACCGTTGCAGTATTTTAAAGAATTTTAACAACAAGGAGTTAATGTATTTTTGTTTTCATACGTATTCGCCTCCGAATTTTAAACTCAAAACTTTTATGTAGCCATAACACTTGGACATTAGCTGATTTGTCAACATCTGCACTAATTAACGAACTTAAAGAAAAATAAAATAGCTCGTAAACGCTGTTAGAGTGCCTTTGTTTTGCCGTAAGTGACATTTTAAGTGCCTTTGTTTTGTCTAGGCACTCCGGTAAAGGTTCGTAAACCTCCACCCCATGGTTGTAAACGTGGCTGTTCCACGAACGATGAGACATTTGAAAGGCACCGGGAGTATTCGCCTGCAGTGAAACAATTCGGATTCAAGTATTAGATCAGTGAGTGAGGACGACCGACAATTACCTGTAAGGATACAATTTGTAAGAATTACTTGTTTGTACAAAATCTAATCTTGGTTTAGGCGAGTGCTTCCGATGAACGAGCGTCTTATCTTGTTGTCCTGTATCGATAACGTCGACGCGCTAAGAAGAAGAATAATTGTGTTGTACTTCGTAGCACGACTATGAACGCATTAATTTTAACGTTTGATGGTAATAAAATCCTTGTTTTATACCACTAATTAGAAATTGTATACCTCTCAATTATCCTAGATATATAAAATTTCAGCTGGCATTATAGATTTAGATGGTAATAAAATCCTTTTAATGTATACTATTTAATACCACTAATTAGACATTTTATAGCTCTCAATTATCGTAGATATACAGGTCGTACTGGGAAGATTCCTTCCTAGCACGACCATGCTAAAATTCCACGCCTGTATGTGATTTTTATACTTGACACTAGATGGCGTTAAATGTAAAAATTAAGAATATACGTACAAACAATAATGAAAAATATACGGTCGTTTAAATTCACTATCACACTCATCGGTTGAATACACAGTACTACTGGAATTTCCATCAGAATAACTATCAGATTTATTACAAGAATCAGATTTATTAATATCTGTATTGTTACATAAGTTTATATATAGGTATGGTTCTTTAGAGAAAAAATCATAGTTTCTTTGCACCGACAGAAATATTCCTTTAGGTGATATGCTCGAAGTTAAAATTTTGCTAATATTTTTGAAGATTTCACTTCCACAAGGCGGTAACTTATCACTATCACGAAAATGTTCCTTATAATTTATAAATATTATATTATATATAACGGTCTTCCGCATTTCAGTGTAGTAAATTAACTAAAAATTATTATAATCGAATAATATTACTAGAGGGTAGAACGAGAAAAGTTATCTTCTTACTTAAAATAATTATTCATTTATTTTTTGTAAAAATATGAAAGTTCTTCCAATGATTTTATGTTAATATTTTCGCCCATGTTTGTTAAGCTAAACAAATGCTATCTAGTATGTTATTTTGTGTAAGTAAAGTATTTTTGTATTTAGCGCCATCTAGTGTCAAGTATAAAAATCATATACAGGCTTATAGGCAGATTTTTTTTTGCTTTTCTAACAATTTACGACAATTTACCTGTAATGAAATGGGAGTAAAAAAAGAGAAAAAAAATTTAGGCATGCTCCCGTTTCATCAACTTTTATGCCAGCTGGAATTTTAGCGTGGTCATGCTAGGAAGGAATCTTCCCAGCACGACCTGTATATCTACGATAATTGAGAGGTATAACATTTCTAATTAGTGGTATAAAATAGTATAAATTAAAAGGATTTTATTACCATCTAAAGTTATAATGAATGCGTTCATGGTCGTGCTACGAAGTACAACACACTACCCAGCTAGCAAAAAATAATCTTACAAATATCCCAAGACCATATTTTTGTCAGTCTTAGATCACACTTAAAGACACTTATAAGTGTGGATTTGGGCGCACTTTACAAGTATATTCACCCTTAAAATTGCCTTGTAATGGTCTCGCGAAGTGAATTTTCAAACTTACAAGACTCTTGCTGATACTTTTATAATGACAAATAAACTTACAAGTGACTTAATGTATTAATTAATTAAAGGAACTCAATGGCGCACTGTAAGGGTAAATAACCTTAAAGTCCTCTTACTAATAAAATAAAATACAATTTTAAGGGTAATATCGTTTGTAGTCCTCTTTGTGATCTCCTAATAAGAGTGTTATCACAAACCGCGAAGACCTTGGAACTTTTGTGAAAATAATAAAGTATAATATTAAAATTTATAGACTACACTAAACTCGAGCGGCTACTATCCAACGTGGAACTAGGAGCTTTGAAGCCTTCGCAACTACTACGCCGCATGCAAAATTTAGCCAGTAACAACATCGCTGATAACACGCTGCGTGTTATTATGGACTAAATACCTACCGCCATCTGTACGCGCCATTATAGCTGTGAGCGAAACTATAGCCAAGAAAACAGAAATAAATGAGTTAGCAATAATGGCCGACAAAATGCTGGAACAACTTCACCACCAAATATCAGCAGTACACAACACGTCGTCACCGTTAATACCATCCACTCCACCTGTGGCTACAAATCATGAAAACGCATTACTTCACGCGATCATCGACATGTTGGCAAAACCCTGCGTATCCAACAAAAGTATAATAAAAAAAAAATTGTATACGTTTGCAAGGATATCAGAATCTAACTAATAAATCCTTCTTTGCTCCGTAGTTCACAAGACGAGAAATTTTCAAAAAGAAAGAACATTGTAAAGCTCTTTCCGGTGGCATCAATATTATTATTTCTATAATAGGATGAGGAATTGAGAACAAAATAAGTTACGTTTAAAAACATACACGTGACGAATATAAAAAGCTAATTCGAAACTTCGATTTAAAAAAATATTGCAGTATAAATAAATATTTGCATCGATGTTCGATTTCGAGTAGGTACTTCATTTTTGACGTGAATACGAAAAATATCAGAAAACCCGACCGTAACGAAAATGAAATAAATGTGTTGACCAAAATGCGTAAGTGAGTGAATATTCCACGGCGCTTACGACCTTTGCGGTATTCTCAATTCAACTTGACCACATGACTACTTGAGTAGCGAAATACTTTCGAGAATGTTCTATTGAATAGAATCAATCCAAAATAAAATGTATCATAATTGTATAAAGTTGACTTAGACTAACCGTTCTATGACTTTCTTATAATATAATAATAATAAAAGCCTTTATTAACAATCTTATATGTTACATTTCATCTTATAACTACTTATGTGTACTAATATTAAACTTTCATGGTTGTTTAAGAAAGCAACGTAATTAAATGTTATTATTCGTATTCGACACCGGTTCCGTGATTGTCTTGCTCTTTGGCATAGGCCTCCCCAAGTGTTCTCCACAACGATCTATCCCTTGCTATCCTCATCCAACATGGTCCTGCCACCTCCTTGATATCATCCTCCCATCTTCGATAATGCCTGCCTTTACTTCTCTTTTTATATCTAGGGCACCATTCCGTCACTTCTTTCGTCCACTTTTCCGTCTTACTTCTTGTTAGGTGTCCTGCCCATTTCCATTTCAGTTGTTTGATTTGGTATTTTATATCAATAATCTTGGTTTGTTTTCTGATTGTTTTTAACCTAATTTTGTCTTTTAATTTTATGTTGAGTATGCTTCTTTCCATTCTGTGCTGGCAAGTTTCTAGTGATTTGATATTTTTATTTGTACAACTCATCAGTCATGCTTGGTAGAACGCATGTATTAAATATTTTCTTCTTCCCTTCAATTGGTATATCCGAGTTTTTCATTACATCTTTTGGAGCCCAGTATCTCTTCCATCCTAGACTTATTCTATTTCGAATTTCTTTTGTTGTGATATCTGTTGGAGATATTATTTGGCCTAAGTATGTATATTCGTTTTCATATCCTAGTTCAGCAGCATTATGGGGTTTCATGGGAGTTTTGACGTAATTTGTCATTAATTTTGTTTTACTGGTATTTATTGATAGCCCTACCTTTTCGCTTTCATGTATCAGTTGTTCAACCATAATCTGCAGAGTGCTTGGATCATCACATATCAATATAAGATCATCTGCGAATCTTAGATGGTTTAGTAGTACTCCATTAACATTTATACCATATTCCTTCCAATCCAGTTGTCGAAATATATGTTCTAGGGTTGCCAAGAAGAGTTTGGGTGATAAGGGATACCCTGTCTAACTCCTTTTCTAATGGGGAAACATTCTCCTACCTTTTCTGTGCGTATTTTAGCTTCCATATTTATGTATATGTTCTTTATTATGTTAGTGTATTTACTGTGGACCCCTTGTGCGGCGAAGGCTTCCCAAATTTTATTATGTTTTAGCGAATCAAATGCTTTATTGTAATCTATAAATGCTAAGTAGTAATTTATTCCATATTCATTGCATTTCTGGATAGTTTGTTTGATGGTATGGATATGGTCGATAGTTGAAAAACCACTTCGAAACCCTGCCTGTTCTTTCGGCTGATTCTCGTCTAAGGTCTTTGTTATGCGGTCAAGTATTATCTTGGAGAAAATTTTGTACACATTCGACATTAGCGAAATGGGTCCGTAGTTCGATATATCATCTGTTCTCCCTTTCTTATGAAGTAAAATTATTGTAGATGTGGTCCATTGGAGGGGTATATATTCAGTTTTTAATATTTCATTAAAAAGGTTCGTCAGTGTGTCCAGAATAGTCTCTGATATTCCTATTAAAAGTTCATTTGAGATGTTATCTTCGCCGGATGCTTTTCCTCTTTTCTGTGATTTGATAGCTTTAATAACTTCAACTTTTATTATAAGTATTAGGAACTGGTTCTTCTTGGGTACTTATAATTGCTTTGCCACTTGTAGTTGATATACTTTGTTCGTCGTGATAAAGATCGCGATAGAAATCGGTTGCTGTATTTAATATTTCGTTTCTTTTAAATTTATGTTTTGTTAGTTTTATGGTGTGTTACGTTAGTAATCCAGTTTGTATGTTCTTGAAGTTCCTTCCACGCACTCTTTATTCCACCTAATTTTGTTATGTGAAGTTGTATTAACTTATTTTTTTGTGTATTTCTGTATTTTCTTATTTCTGTGTATATTTCTTTACTTATTTTTGTTATGATTTGTCTATTTTTCTTCCTGTCATTAAATAAAAGTGCTCTTTGTTTTATTAATCTTCTTGCTTCAGATCCTATTCTATCTTTAAGTGGTTTGTCTTTTTCTAGAATTTTATTAGTTCCTTTTATTTCTTCTTCTAAGGTATCATATTTTTCCTGGACTGTTCTTAGTTCACTTATTGGTATCAATTTAGTTTTTAGGGATTCTAGAACATGGCTTGGTAGTGGTAGAGTAATTGGTTGCTTAGTATTTTGTATACGTTTCCTTGAATTTTTAGGTTCATTTAGTAGTAAATGACCTCGGAGTAGTCTGTGATCAGTAAAATAGTTAAAATTGTTAAGGACTTCCACATTTAAGAAAAGCTTCGGTTTATTTGTAGTTATGAAATCTATCTCATTTCTTATTTGACCGTTGGGGGATTCCCACATCCATTTTCTTTTTGGTTTTCTTTTATAAAAAGTATTCATAATATGTAAGTTATTTTCTAATGAGTAGTTTATCAATCTTTGTCCATTATCGTTACGCTTTCCGGTTGTATAGGGTCCAAGTATTTTATCTTCGTACTTTCCTCGTTGGCCAATTTGGCTATTAAAATCTTCTATCACAATAATGGTGTTATACAGGGTCTCCATAGTCTCATTTAGGTTTTCGTAAAAGCTATTTTTAATTTCCTTTTTCGCTACCTCAGTAGGAGCGTATATTTGGACTATTGATGTTGGGTGCTTGTGTCCAGGAAGTATAATGTTTAAGACGGCTATCCTGTCTGAAGCTCCTTTAAATTCTATTATGTTTGTTATTCTTCAGATACTTTTTGACTAAAAAGCCCACACCGTATATTCCTGGTATTTCATTTTTATAGTATAATATGTATTCTTTAGGCTCTTCAATATTTTCTGTCGATCTTCGTACATCACTTATACCAAGAATATCCCAATTAATGTTATTGAACGCTTGTTCAAGTTCTGTTAAACATTCTTTGACTTTAATGATCTTGTATTCAATGTTGCTATGTGGAGTCTCCTTTTCTGTCTGTTCCTCATTGTTTGATTTTTCGTTTCTAGTGTAGTATTTTGGGGGGTTTGGTCGATAACCCCGCGGTGACCAACCGTATTGGGGTTTTTCTTGTTTTTTCCTTTGTTTTTGCCTATATTTTTTGTTTTGATTTCCAACGCTTCTTTCGAAAAATCTTCAGTAACATACGTTTGTTTCGGCATTTGCTTTTTATTTTTCAGTATTATAAGCTTCTTTTGGAATGACGTGAAAGATATAAGTATTGGCCTTACTTTATTCTCCTTTTGTTTCTTTCCTAATCTATAGTAGTTATTTATTTCGTATATGTCTATGTCGATATCTAGGTTTTTCAGTGTTTCTTTAATTAAATTGAATAATTCTTGGTGGTTATTTTCTGTTTCTTTTATACCATGTAGTAACACATTATTTTTAATATTTTTTTCTTCTAAAAATTTTACTTTTTCGCTCAATCTTTATACCTCGTTTTTCAAGTATTTGTTTTCTTCCAAAAATGGTTGTAGTTTCTCATCTATACTGTGCATGATGGTTTCAGTTACGCTCCTTGTAATTGTTGCAGTTTGTTGGTCGAGTTTAGTATTCATCATCTGAAACAGCTGTGCCATTTCTTGTGACATTTTCGTAGGACTAATTGTAGCAAAAATAAAACGTTTTACTCTACGTGTATTGGGACGTGTTTTTGCTCCTTGGGTTAGCAACACTGGTAACGTTTGCCACTGACAGATGTCACTGTCATGTGTCACTGTCAGATGTCACTGTCAGGTATCGTGTTTGGTTGTCAATTGATGATGAAATATTTCTAACCTCAAATTCTTATGGTATTTTATTTTCAAGGTATTTTATCAATTTTTATCGGGATTTTCGCGTACCTTTTTATAGTGTCCGCGTAGATCTTCCTTCTTGATGAAAAGTTTTGTAATGTGTGGCCGATATTGGTTTATTTTCACTTTGATTTCGATTAAAAACTGGGAGCACCTTTCGTATACTGTTGTCACTATGACATCCGGAAACGAAAAAAAAAAAAATGTCGAATACTAAATGAAATGTTATTTTAGAACGAAGTCAATCTGGTTTTCTTTCAATCTTTAACACTAAGCGACACGAAGCGATCAGCGGATATAGACGTTTCACGTTAAAACCAACGGCCATGTGCACCGACACAGCCCCACCCGATTTTTATTCGAGTACATTTTACTTTAAAAGCAAAATGAACTTCGGGTTGTGTGACCGACATATTAATTAGTGTTTTATAAATGATTCCCGGAACGACTACCACAATTATAAAACACAACGTTATTGCCCAGCTCAGCTCAACTATGAACTAACCGCAGCAATCGTAGTCACTGCATACAGTGGCACAGGCCCCGTATAGATCCTGCATGTTGGACGTTTTGTTTGTTTTCGAGTTCACAGAATTTGGCGGTAGGCACGGGGTGCGCAGGCCTGGACCTAAATGAAGAGATATACAAGCATCGAGTTATCTGTGCAAATGCATTGCGTGTCGCGCATAACTTGCCTTCTATGCGGTAAACGAGTATTACAATAATGGGGTGATCTGTGTACATGAGCTACATGCGTGACACATGTGTTTAGAGGATACAAGTGAAGCACGTGCTTGTCGCAACTCGTATCGCACGGAGCGTCATATTCAGCAGATAATGTGGCTACTTCTAGATTCTAGAAGCTAGGCAGAACGGTGCGTAAGTAAACTCTCACAGTCGTGAGCAGTGAGTTGTGGACATCATTCTCATGTCTTTTGTTTCAGGATACAACAGTTTCCTAATTACATCTTTCCTTCACAGTTTTAAATGTTGGGTTACTGAAATATATTGCCCAATGTACGTAATATGCAGGATCGTCATCATAACGTGCGAACATTTCTAGCAAAAGTATTAGTGTTCAGTTTTGACCAAACATTTTAAGAAAATAATTGTTGGCGACGTGTGAACTTATGAATATTTAAAGGAGAGTGTTTGTGGGTGGATATCGTGGCAATAGGCCCGCCCCCTATTACATGGGACTTAAACATAACGAGCAATGTAGGTGTACGGTCGACGAAGCTATTTGGTTTACATTTTACAATGTAACTTGCATGTTAAAATGTAAACCAAATAGCTTGATCGACCGTACTATTAGGTAAAACCTCTAACTAACCTAAACCATCGGGGATTACAGGCGTGATACGAGTATGATGTTATGTTTTACATAACGAAAGCTAAACACCATTAACTCTGCTTTTCAAAAGTTTCTAGCTCACAGACGCAGTTACGAATTGTTACGTAATTCATACTGTTATATGATTTTGTTAAAGCACGGGCCAGTTTCGGCCCCTACTCCACGTATATACCACATAGCTGTATCTGCGAAAACTCACTTTAAGTCTCACTCAATAAACACAGATTTATGTGAACTCATAATTATTTAATTACTAAATAATCATCTAGTACAAGACAAAAAACATAGACTAATCAAAACCATTAAAAAGAGAGCCAAAGAAGGTCGTATCACATGTCATAGATTGGGAAAAACGATGGCAACATCAACAAAAGGTTTCCTTGTACTTTTAGAGCTGACTGTACTCTACAAAAAACAGTTGAAACTTATGATTGTTGAATGGGATTCAATGTATGAAGATTAAAATAGTTACGACCTAATGTATGAAGATTACAATATTTAAAACCTTGCACATATTATTCCGCTTCGGCCGTCAAGAAAACCGGGGCTTGATGTATACTCATGTTTTTACAATAAATACGTTCTATACTACGAGTTGGCACACTTTTTCACGTGTTTTGCACGTCTTTTGTTTAGTTGTCGAAATGTCAAAGTTAGTTACTGTCGCTATGGGACGGAGCCGAAAAAACAGCCAGTAAAGTTATTCTCGTTTCTGCTTCTGCGGCTTGCGTAAGAGACCTCGTCGAGTAATCAATCGAGTTGAGAGCGTTAGAAAAGCGTCGGTTTCGGTTCGGATCACTAGTGCCTGTCGCGCTCGTCTACGGTTTGACAGCGTCCAAAATCAGGACCACTTACATATTACAAGTGTTGTGTGTAACAAGTGTTATTGAGACGAAGTTAATCTTTTTAGGCAATTAAATTGCGGTGTTAATTTATTTTTATTTTTGGTTCTCTTTCTGCCATTCGTTTGAAAGCCGTGTAGTCTTCGGAGTTCTGGTGAGTTGATCGATTAACTAGGTATATATGTATATTATACCTGTTGTTGTTAAGGAAAATATTAGTGATGTGTGTATTTATAAATACGCTGCCGTGTTTCATGTGCGAGATAAACCTCCTTTGTTTTTCCCAACTTATCTTTTTAGAAGACAAATGAAATAAAGTGATTTCATTTGTTCTGATAATATATTTTAATTGATTTAATTACCCCTACGTACAAACTTACAGACAAATACCTCTTTGTAATATTATTAGTGGGTCTCTTGAGTTAACCTCACCTTAACATTCTCCTCACCGCGTAGAGTCTACGGCGTAGGCATTGGCGCTACAAGAGGTACTGCTACGATCATGCTACGAGCATGCTACGACTTTTACATTCAAAACATAACGTTACCGAGCTGCCAAAGTTATTGCCACGAATGGCGCTACCACTACACAGTCTATTAAAATAAAAGATTGAAATAGTCTGTTTTATATTTATTTATTATTTAGTTCTGGAAGGTTATTCGTATTTTGGTATATTCGAGATTTTCATACGTCGCCTCATCAGTTCATTGCGATCGAGCGGAGGAAGGCGGCTCACTATAGAGAATATTATTATAAAGTCTCTTTTAATCCTGAATTAGAATAATAATTATAGGAAAGATCACGTCTTCGTGCTTCTGGATTCAGATGATTAATTCCAGTCATATTTCAGTACATGAAGTTAAAGGGAAATTCTGGTTGCAGTATGCTTTGTCATTTAACTGTCTTATACGGTGCAAATAATATTCGATTAATTTGAAAGAAAAGAAAGAAAGAAGTATTTATTTGTCGTATAGACATGACGTGCAAAATAACAAAATAAACTAGTTATATGCATTATTATTAATTAAAAACTATTATATAAACTAAAATAAATGAACTAACAACAAACTATAAAAGGGCATCGAAAAACTCTTTCTCAATCTACCGCTGACAGGCTGGTAATATGCCCGACAACAATACAACAGGACGGGACAAAAATGTTGACAGCTTGCACGTCGGTGATTGCCAAAAGAAGGTAATCACTCATCATGATGCTGTGCCATGGGGGCCCACCGCACGGCACTGGTATTTGGTTTTTACAAACGTGTACATGTATGAATGTACATTCATAAATACCCGGAGAGAACCTCACGCGGCATAAATATACATAATAGTAACCTTTGTAAAAACTATATTTTCGAGCCGTTTAGAGTTGAAACTCTGGGGCCGTGGGGTCTGAGTGCTCACAGCCTTACCTATACGCTTCCCGTGGCTGACTTTTACCTTGGTCAAGTGTCGCCATACAACGTTGCGATGCCACCAGTCTCTTGTGCAGCTTTCCAGCTGACAGCGTTGAGTTTAATGGACTTTTATAGTTTGTTGTTATCTTAGTAATTTAATCGTAATTAAATCGCAACGGTTTTAAACCAAAACTATCAAATTATATTATTTAAAGCACCCACGAATAATGTTACTAGCCCACCAGTTAAGAATAAAACCATTGAACGTGTATCCCAACCAATTTAAAAATTATATAATTTTAAAACTAAGAATTGAGAATATTTTAAGATGAAGAATATCGGTGACTCTTACCTAGAATAAGTAAATTATATTATGTTATCATAAGTTCTCATGTAATGGCTCTATTGTCCTTTTGAGAATAAAGTATATTTAAACCAAAACCTAATATTGCATTTGTAGTTAGTTTATTAAATAATTGTAAATATTGGCCTAATGACAATGTAATTGTGTCATTGTCAATACATAGATAACTGTAATCTGTTACTGCAAATCTTTGTGTAATTAATATAACTAATTACGTTGCTGTTTAAGTGGTCCCAAGACTACTATGCTCGCTCGCTCATGCTGGGCTGGGCAAAGGGTTACCGAAAATATTTATTTTAGAATATAATTATTTTAAAAAGCTTTTTCTGTAGTTCTATGTCTGTAAAACATTTAGATATGACAAAGATACAGTTTAAAATTCGCTTTGATTGAGATGCAAACATAAATTTGTGTTCTCAATTATGCCAAGTCTGTTTGCAAGAACAATACTTGACTGGTTCTCAAAATGTTAACTCACATACAGAATGATAGTGACAGTTTTATATTTATTTTATTTCAAATAATAATAAATCACAAAGTAAATTTTAAGAATGCAGAGCAATGATATTCTAGTAAACAGATATGTTGTGAGCGCGCAATCGTGAAGACTCGAAATCGGCCCAATTGAGTATTATTCTAGATTTTTTTTGTCATAAATGGAAAGATCCCATACAAGTTTTTTATCAAACAATTTTTAGTTTATTTGTTTTCGCTCTAATTAGAAAGATATATTAAATTAAAAATAATTCTTTGAACCCAGTACCGAACACCGACAGTTCCCGAAGAAACTCGAGCGCGTGCATGACGTCACAATGTTAATGTTTACTCATCTCTCTATCATACAGCTGAAACAGTGTTTTGACATCATCGATGAATTCTTGTTATTATTAATAGTCTGATTATCAAATACTGTAAGTGTGCGTTAATTAAGAGAGTTGGATAAAAGGATCCTATGTCAACGCCATTAAAAGTTATATATTTAGCGCGCAAGATTTGGAATTTACCCTAATAAAATCCAAGTGCGTAAATACGGTCATCGCCATTTTGTGATCCGAGGCTAGAAATCATAAAAAAAAATAGTTTTCGGACATCCAAGCTCCACTATGTTAAGAATAATTAACTCGTCATTAAATTATATGACGAATTCATTCATAGTTCCATTTAATTGAGTAGTGGTAATGATGAATTTTGAAATCTAAAGTCGAAGTTTCGCGGCAATCTTGCGTGTTTACGTTTTTATTTTTCACATTGTACCACACAGACGCGTAAAGATTCGATAACAAAAATGACAAATATCATTCCAAATGTTTTATACAACATAAAAATACCCAGGTCTTAGCGTAATTTACTAACACAGGACCAATAACACGTAATATTCATTGCCACTACTCAATTTGTAGTCGATATTTTTACCATACCTACCAAGATCCTTGGCGCACTATATCCGACCTTCAGTTATTTCAAAACAAATACCACAATGAATAAATGATTTAGTAAACAATAGTCATAAATGTGAATTGCGAGCGCATTCATAAATGACAACCCGAATGGCGCAGCGGTAGTGAGGATGCCTTACGTTCTTAGGGTCCCGGGTTCGAATCCCGGTAGGAGCAAATGTTTTTGTGATGAACATGGACATTTGTTTCCGAGTCATGGATGTTTATATGTACCTATAGTAAGTATGTATTTACAAACAAAAAGTACCTATGTAGTAGATCAACTATCTGGTGTCCAAGATACAAGCCTCGTGGCTTCGTGTGGCACTAGATGGCGCTGTGTGTAATGTCCAGCGATACTTATTTATTTATTCCTAATTTAAATTTTGATTACCAAATTAAATTATTAAAAATGATGGTATAAAATAATTTATTATTTGAAATTATACCAAGGAGTTTTCAGTATTCAGTATCAACTCTTTTTTTCCAGTCTTGATTTCATTGCGAGTATCGATTAGGCTGAATGCAACTTTTTAATCGTGATGATGAAACTTGGGTCAGCAGAAGTGTTATGTTGCAACATGATTTCGTTTTAGTAATATTGTCAAGACTTTGATTGTTTTAGTATAAAAATTATGTATGAATAATGACGAAAATAAGAACGCAGAAAGAATGTTACTGTTTTCATTTTGACCTTTCGAGTTTTATTAGCAAAAGAGAAGCTTGTTTAAATACAATATTTCCAGTGCATATAGGTTACCTATTTTTTGGTAGTAGTAGTAATATGTATTTTACACATATTTGGCAATAGACTGATGTCGTTTTACCGACCTCAACACTTTATTGTAGATATTAACTACAAACTTATCGTATGAAACAGCTGCCGTGACATATTTTTCACTAAAAAATCTAATGCTGAAAGTTTACGAAAATTGACACTGTATTATTGAGCAATTCCTTTAACATTGTGAGTTGTGACGTCACCAACATGGCGACCGATTTTGGCGCGTTTCTAGTCACGTGATTAATTTCAAAATTTCATCAATTTTAAATTGTCTATAATAATTAAAATTAAAATAATTAAGAGTTTTCCGCTACTATCATTAATATAATTTATGATAAAGATTTAAATTACATTAAAAAAATGATGTATTTTTTTTTTAACAAGTCTATTGTGTCGTTTTGCCTTTAGTTTGCATCAAGCATGGCGACGAGCGATACACTGCTTCGAATTTAGATAAAAATTGTAAAAATGCCATCGTGCGTGTTCAGAAAGTGTAGTAATTATAATACCAAAGTCAATAAAACACAAGGGATCTCATACCACATGTAGCTGCGCAATCTAATTCGATGTATTAATATTTTTTCTTTTATTTTCCTAATATTCTCATATTTGGAGGATAAAAAAGAAAGAGATGGGAAATACATTTTTGTCGTGAGTACGACAAGGACGCGTGCACTCCAGACATAGAATAAAAGTACAGATGTAATGAGACCAGATGACCTGTATTATTTAAACATTTTGTTTTTAGAAATAATTGATATTATACTTAATTATAAATAAAATTTGTAAAAACCGCGAGTTTAACTATTTATTGTCTTTTCTTCGTTAAGGTTTCCAACCAATGAGGTCCTAAGAGGCAGAAAAGAAAAAAAAAATATTTTCGAAGGTGTATACGATTGTTTTATTACAAAATAAATATACTTCGTGTTTTATTGCTGCTATTGCTATTACCTATAATATTGTATAATAGTTGTAATAGGTACTTACAAACCGCGTGTGCAAATTTAGTACATGGGGTTTGTATGTTCTGTCTCGTTTTTGTTAGTCTATGATCCCAACATGCGGTGATTGGTTGCCAGAATATTGTTTGTTTACATTCAAGCGCAATTGACAACACTATCTGTCTCTTTTTTTCTTATTGGTTTTATCGAGCTATCCCTTTTCTATCATTTTGACTTGTAGTGAAATGTAGAATGAATGAAAAAGTGTGTATGTGTGCTGCCGCTGCTGCGCGGAACGCTTTTTTCGGTGGTTTTGTAGGTGTATAACATGTCTGTTTAAGTATTAGAATATCACTGATGCAGACAAATTAAAATCTATTTGGGATTGAAAAAAAGTAACGAATAACTAAAATACCAGTCTTTTAAACAATTGACGATTGATTTGATTGAATTTGTTTGTACCCTTAAATTGAGTGTTTAGATATACTATTTATTTAAAAAAACAATAGTTTACTATTTATTTAAAAAAACATTAGAATCCATTTTTAGTCTGTGTCAAATAGGGTGGCCATACAACGATACATTAGTAGGTAGCTATGGTCCCACCTACACATCTATAATGTCAAACAAACTGTATGTATGAAAATATTGTACCTACAAAATTTTATTTCGTTCTATTTTTATGTAAAGTTTAAATTCAAAAATGCGTTTTAATGGCCTGATTTAAACAAATGGTTTGACATTGACCAAAAAAAAAAATGACCTAAGACAAAGTGGCTATGTACTCACCATCACTTTTGGCTTTCTCCGAGCAGTTCCATACCTGCTTTCGTAATAACTCATCGTGAACTCACTATTACACAACCTAAATTAACCGCACAAATAATATCTGTTTACACATAGTAACGATAAAGACCACTACAACTATTTACACTTTGTAACGTTATGCAAAATGCAAGATATTTGTTTACAAACAATAGCATTTGAAAAAATGCACTGCGATTTCTTAAAAACGGTAACGGTCGGTAACTCAGTTATTTGTTAGTTACTGTGTTTTATTATCGGCTACATCGCGTTTGTCATGATACGATAGTAAAGCTAATCAACAAACTGATTATCTGACATTTATGATTTCTGTTCGAGAACAGTTGATAAGGTGCAAGGACTTCTCTACTATTATTGTTGATAAATAATAATCGCTGTCTATTTGACTGTCTACGGATTGTAAGTATTATTTTGTTACTTGGGGGCGGTGCGTTTTTACTGTTTTAAGAAAATAAGCTTTATTTTCATTTGTCTTTTATAATACTAATATGATCAGACGCGATTAGTTTGTTCAATCTTTAAACAAACTATAAAATACTTGATGATTCGGGCCAAAGTCATTCATCGGCGATTACGATATGTTTTGCCAGGTGTGTGGTACCTACCCCGAATAATCTAGTACGAAATTGAATGAGCCTCAATAATAATCTACTACGAAACTGAATGAGCCTCGATAATAATCTAGTACGAAACTGATGAGCCTCAATAATAATCTACTACGAAACTGAATGAGCCTCGATAATAATCTAGTACGAAACTGAATGAGCCTCGATAATAATCTAGTACGAAACTGAATGAGCCACAATAATAATCTAGCACGAAACTGAATGAGCCTCGATAATAATCTAGTACGAAACTGAATGAGCCACAATAATAATCTAGCACGAAACTGAATGAGCCTCGATAATAATCTAGTACGAAACTGAATGAGCCTCAATAATAATCTAGTACGAAACTGAATGAGCCTCGATAATAATCTAGTACGAAACTGAATGAGCCTCGCTAATAATCTAGCACGAAACTGAATGAGCCTCAATAATAATCTAGTTCGAAACTGAATGAGCCTCAATAACAACTTTGATTTTGCTAAAGCTGATGTAGGTATTTTGACGTAGGTGATTGTAGCAAGAAATTATTAGTAAAACTCCAACTTATTTGTCCCCAGCTGCAGGACGTAAGTCGCAAAACATTCGCATCTGCCAAGTCCCTGAGACGACTGCGGAACTTTCTTCCAACTGCCACTAAAACTGCGCTGGCTCAATCTCTTTTACTTCCCGTTCTTGACTACGCTGATTTCAGTTATCTCGATCTCACTGAGGCACAGCTAGATAAACTTGAGCGACTTCAAACCTGTTGTATAAGATTTATATTTGGCTTGCGCAAATATGATCACATTTCTGAATTTCGTACAAAGCTCATGTGGCTCCCTATACGTCTTCGCCGGAATTCTCATATCCTGTTTCAGCTATACAGTATTCTGTTTAATCGTACAACCCTCTCTTATCTTAAAGAACGTTTCAAGTTCCTTCATGACACACATAATAGATATCTGAGGTCATCGGAAAACTTAAGACTAGAGATGCCGATGCATTCCACCAGTTTCTATGACAAATCTTTTACAGTTCAAGCAGTTCGGTTATGGAATGCCTTGCCAGTGTCTATAAGGCGTGCTCAATCTCTGCCAATTTTTAAAAGCATGATAAAAAACTGTATCTCTCTCTAATTTTCATTAAGTATTTTAATTTTAGTTCTTCGCACTTGTTTCTTGATAATAATGATAAAAAGATAATATTGTATATATTTATATAAGTGTTGTATATATTTATGTATTTATATGTATATATTTATTGTATATGTGTAAATGGTACACTACATACTACCTGCAGTATTGTCTCTCCTTCCCCCTTAATTCCATCCAAAGGTTGTCTTTAAAAGATCGCTTTTAGCGAAAAGACCGCCCATTGTGTCACCCCTTGTTAAATGTATTACATTTGTATCTTTAATTTTTATGGTGTACATAATAAAGAGTATTCTATTCTATTCTATTATTTGCTTGAATGATTTTTTATATTTGAGAACTAATATTCATAGCAATTCTTCGCAAACGAGAATCGCCTAAAGATGTTTGTTTTTTTTTGATTACCCTTTCTGTCCCACTAAAATGAGTAGAAAATCCCACGAATAAATCCTTAGTTAATTATTTCTCGGAATTAGATCTCCTGGAAAATACAAATGCCTGGCGTTTTATTTAAGTCGATTGCCCGAAATGATTGTCTTTTTAGCTCTTGGCATTTGACCTTTTTCTATAATTTGCGATGGTTATTTTTGAACTAACAGAGAATACGGAGAATGGCGTAACTAAGTAGTTAGTACTTACAGGTTTGTATGACCAAAATTAGCAATCCGTTAACAATTAACTTTGACATTTAAGCAATGGTTTTCAAAGTAGGTATTCTATTTCGGAAACCAACCTTTCACTTGTTAAGGCTTCATGTTTAAAAATATTTTTTTGAACGAGAGCTTGTTTCAACGACGTTGTGAAACATTTATTGAGTAGAGTACATAGATGGTGGAATGTTTTTTAAAAAAAATGGGGCTTCGTATTATTTTCTTATTTTTGACTAGCTGATGCCCGCGGCTTTGCCCGCCCACAAATTATATACTAAAACCTTCCTCTTGAATCACTCTATCTTTTAACAAAAACCAACATCAGCGCGGCGGACAGCGGGACATTGTTTTATAATATGTAGTGACTTGAGTGATTTGATCCGCTTTGCAGTAATATACAAGAGAGGGTGTTTGCTAAGGAGGATAGAGGGGCTTACCAAACTTAGTGCAACTACAATTCTTTTGACAAGACGACAACACGAAGAAATTGCCGTAATTCCGTGTCCAGGTCTATCTCTAATTATCATTACGACACAAGCCTCGTTGCTTAGTGTGGCTCTAGATGGCACTGTGTGTAATATCCAGCGAAACCTATTTATTTAGTACAACGTATGCGTTACTTATGCTTGTCCTCTATTACCAGGGGCAGTTATTATGACATAACAATTATAACGATAATAATAAGTGGCATAATCAGTATATAATGCTCCCACTGCGGGGACATAGGCCTGCTCTATAGGAGAGGGAGTGGCCTGTATTCACCACGCGGGCCCAGTACGGGTTCGTAGATGACACATATCTTTGAAATTAATCGTAGTCGTTCTAGGACATGCCGGTTTCCTCACGATATTTTCCATCACAGTTTTGAGAACAGTGATGATGAAATAAAATACACAGAACAATGCTCATTGCTGGGTTCGAATCTACGACCAACAAACTCGTGAGTCGAATATCACTGCGCCTCCACTACTCTATAATAATAGGCTGTAAAGATGGGTTTCCATTGTCAAACGTGAGGATTTGCTTTGTCAGGGCTGAAAACATTTACATAGTGCGACCGAGCGCACCATTTTGCCTGGCCACCAGATTGCTGGTCGACGTACGTCTTTGATGTTTACCTAACAGCGGCATGTGTCCGAACTACCAAGTCTGCTTACGTACTTACGTACTACCGTGCTCACTGCAACGACCACTTTCACCCATATGCCCTTCCATACTAATATAATAATAATATTATAAAGAGGAAAGATTCGTATTTTTGTATGTAACGAATAAACTGAAAAACTACTGGACCGATTTGAAAAATTCTTTCAGCAATGGATAGCTACATTTTCAGCGAGTAACATAGACTATATTTTATATCCGTACACCCACGGGAACGGGAAGTATGCGGGAAAAACCGCGTGACGCCCACATTTCACCAGTTATGTTAAGGTCCAATGTGACAATAATATGATCCAGTAATACTCTGCACGACCTGAGAATCAAACCCAGGACAACATTGCTCAGCAGCTCGCTTGCGAGAGACCAACGAGGCTGTAATGTAATACATATTTTTTGTTACGAGCGCCTCATGGAAATGTAGCGAAGATTCATTTTAAGGATACGCTAAGGCCCCGTTCCCGCTGTCGTGACGATTAATTTATCGTTGGTTTTTAGATGGCACAACTCCTGGACGACAGTAATCGTGTCGTCCTATATGTGAACACCTCCATTTAAATACACACGACAAAAAATAAATAAATAGACACGACACTTAAAACTACACGATTATCTGTTGTTACGACATACTGAGATCGGGGCCTAACGGTTTTGTTATGTCTGGATTTCTGTGGAAATAAAAAAACAACTATAACTATCATTGTTTTGTCTATCAAATTAGACCAGCTATAAGGATACCGTTGCGAAGCGACAATAGGGATGATGACAGACTAAAAAAAACATGATTTTGTTTAGTCCGTCAGTTTGATTATCGAAATATAATGGATACGTGATTAATGTTTTATCAAATTAATAAAAAATGACGAAGACAAAACGTGTCAAAGATCATGAGTGGGGGCTTGTGACGTCACATTTGAGTAAAAAATGTACTCAAATGTGACGTCATACGAGTTTTCGACGCACTGTATCGTCTTCATTTTATGTTTACGTGACAAAAGAAAAAATATGTGTCCAATGATTTTTGGAAATCTATCTGACGGACTAATTCGATTTTTTTGTCATATACCCTATTATTTTAAATCGCTAGGCCATCTTGGGTAGGTTCTTGGATCCCTTTAGATTGCATCAAAACTATAAACACCATCTAGGTGGCAGCAGAGTTACTATGTACAGGGGGGTTACCATAAGGTCTTAAAGCAGTATTGCTTTAATGTCACTCCAGTCTGGGAAAGAGACGGAGCTAAAGAGGACGTCTAGCGCCATCTTTTTCCCACTCTGGAATAAGATTAAAACAGTATCACTTTAAAACGTCAATGATGACCACCAGAATGCTTGGTTGACGGCTTTGGCAAAAAGCAAGGTCTTACAGCACATGTAAAGGGAAAAATCTGAAAACCGTAAATATCTAGTGTAATAACAAAAAAAGCGATTTTACTATTACAAACTAATTATTTGCGGTTGGTGCAATAGCCGTTTCTAGGGATCGAACAGCAAAGTTAAGTTAATCCTTTAAGGGGACTACAACTCAATTTGTGGTGGTTCAAACTTCGACTAGGCTACTTAAATTAATTAATACAGCTACTTAAATTTGCAATTGAATAAGAAATACTTACTATTAGAAAAAGTTCTAATCAGCTTGCACTACAAAGTGAGGGGTTTTTTTGCGATTTACAAAAAAATCTATTGATTGGACTAAAAAAATAAAACACTATCATGATAACATGTTGCTTGTAGAATTATTTGCAGAATGATCGCATGTATTTTATTATGGTTTTAACTCGTTAAAAGATTTTTTTAGAGATAAGTTCCTGATTTTTTTTATCGAGTAAAATTAGTTGTATTATGTTTTCAAAACACTATCATACTAGCATATATCCTGAAGAATATCATATATTTTTCTGGTTTTGTTTATCGCAGTGAATTATATGCTTTTTTGCATTATAAAACTCGCGTTTAGCTCCTGTTACCCTGTGGTCCCCTTAAAAAGTTTGAACGGAACGCTCGGTGCGCGAGTCCGACTCGCTCTTGGCCGATTTTTTTTCTTAAGCGGTACGTAATTACTTCCCAGAATTTGATCCTTAATAACGATACTATCGAATAGTGTAATAATATAGCGTGTGTGTTTTTTAAGAAATTTATGTGTCGTATATTTCACAAAATATGTACTAGTAACATAGATTTTTCAAAAATCTAAGAAAATCCGCCTCGAGACTCCTTCGAGTTTTTTTTCGCTATTCCTCATAATTACGAATTTGGCTATCCACGAACATGAAAAATTCAGCCTTTTTTTAATTGTTTACCTTTAATAAGTTTTTTTATTTTTTTAAATAATTAATGCAAAGAACTACTAACTGTTCCGGAGGAAAGTGATAGCATTCCTGATATAGGGTAATACTAGTACGAGTGTCAAAGCACTCCTTTGAAACCTAAGTGCTCACGATATTCGACCAAAGAGTGATTTACTATATTTATAAAATTGAATATTTCTTCGTCTTTTACACAATGCCGCGCATAGTTAAAATAGTTACACTAGATTAGCAATCACCGCGCCAAGGCGTTGCCACTGGACATATGACCAGAGTCATATGGGTAGCTAACGTGAGTCCAGTGTTCTGTTTCACGCACTACCGAATTGACACGTGGCAAAAAATGGGTAAATGCGTAGTGAAAGAGTGCGATTCAAAATCGGGAAGCCATAATAAATTAACCGGAATTACTTTCCACACGTAATTTTATTGTTTCTGTGTTTATTTAATGGTTTAAATCAACGTAAAAACGCAAATAATAAAGTAAAATGTTGAATTTTGACAATTAGGTTCAGGGTTACCACTAAAAACTTAGTTTTAGTTTCCCACATTAGTTTTTAATTAATGAAACAAGTGTTTTTATTCTTTTTGGTTTATTTTTTACATTTTTAAATGTTTTTTTTTTTTATATTGTTTTAATATCGGAATATTGAAAAAACGTAAATAAAAGTAATATGTGTATATAAATCAATAAACGAAATAAAAAATATTCAAAAAGAAAATGTTTTAATTATTTCATTAGTTATAAACTTCTAATACATCCAATAAGAAATACATAATTCAAATATTTTACATAATTCAAAGTTTTTACTTTACGTAAAAACTACCGAACCGATATTGTTGAAATGTTCACAAATCTATTTACTTAAATAAATTCAGAATAACATATAGGCTATAGAAATTTTGTTTTTTTTTGGAAAAAGTGGGTGATAAGGGGGTAAAGTTTGTATGAAAAAAAAATGTTAGATTGTTCTAGAATCATGACACTCAGAATAAAAACTTATTAATAAAAATAAAGAAATACTTGTTTTAGCATTTTATTTCAATCTCATCCAGAGACGCAAAAAAGAGGGTTATGTGTTTTCATAATACATTATTATGATGTATTTTATTGTTTACCTTTATTTTGTTTTTACTACGATGTAGAATTACATGTAGCATTAAGTACAAACCTTAGTGGTTTATAAGTGCTACTCTGCTAAAACAACTAATAATTTTTAAATGGTAAATAAATGGAAAAAAAAAATTATAAACTTTAAACACCTATACAATCAAAACAAATGAATCGTAACCTTTTAAAGTTGCTACATATACTTCATATCTAATACAGGTAAATATAATTTCTTAGTTTTCTTGAAATTTGATTGTTGTCGTGAATACGCACAAAATAGCGGAACTCAAGAAAATCAGCTTTCTTCGGTATAAGTTGTTGGTACGAAATGTTTGTGCGCGCAACACGTCAAAACTACTGCATAGGCTTCTTCAATATTTAGGCTATATATTATCACGATACTTCCTTAAGGGGGTAGGCAATTTTGCATTATGTCCGTATACTTCAGATGTTTGACGTTTCAGTCATGACGTAAGTACATGAGAACGGCTATTTGTAGCTTATGTCAAAGAAATAAATAGCCTAGCGGTTTCATGACCGCTTTGTAAACTACGGGGTTGCAGGTTCAAACTCCCCAACAATATTTTCACTTTTTGTGATTTGTTTATTTGTTTTTGGTGCTGTGAGATTTCCTATATTTCTTTTTGTATTTAAACTGTTTGCATTTCTATATTTCTTATTTTTTTTCGTGAAATATTTTATATAAAAAGTAATAGAAAAATGTGGAAGAATGAATACAATCATGCTGCGCCGACCCCAAATAAATTGGGATAAGGGCAGGAGTTTGATGATTTCACCAAAAAGTAGTATAGCGAACATCAGAAGCCTGATAAATTCACGTGTTCTTGCCGTGCAAGAACGTGTGCTGTACTATTCGCAATAATCAATAATCCATACGCAGTTTACGTAGATTATATTTACAGCTATATTGTTATTGGCCTCATTCCATGCACCTTGGTGAGAATTTAAGACCTGTTTGGACTGTCATCGAAGGTCTGACGATGGAGACAAAAGTCAGTTGCAAGAGGTCCGCAACAGCTATATCGTGTTTGATTTCAACAGCTAGATCATTTCATGGACCTTGAAAAGAACTTTAAACTTAGTTAGAATATGACATTCATCGAAGGTCGGCGATGGAGACGGAAGGCAGTTGCAAGAGGTCATCAAGAGTTTACAGCATCTATATCGTGTTTGGGCTCATTTTATGCACCTTTTATGAGAACTTTCGACCTAGCTGGAGTATGACTATCATCGAGTGTCTAAGGATGATAACGGCTAGGCTTTCGATTTGCTTTGAGTGCGCGAATGTACTTTGTAATCGTATAACTAAAGTCTTTCAATACTGTTTAGGGCACACAATAGACAAGTCTGTCTTTAGACAGACAATTAAGTGCGAGCGAGACATGTATTCTCGCTCGCAGTAGTAAAGGTAATTGTGTGTCTAAAGACAGTCTTGTCTATCGTGTGCGTTAGCCCTTAGACATCATATCCATTAAATGACATAACTTGCAATCCTCAATTTTTAAATAATAATGACGCATTCATTGGGCGTTTTGCATAGTTTCAGGCATTTAAATAATCGAAACACAAACTAGAAAGAGGTGGCGAGATGATCTGGGCGCACATCACGAAGGCTGGTTCATCGTAGTGCAAGAGAAGAGTAGTAGGGAGGATATGGGAGGTCTTTGCCCAGCAGTGGGACATACAAGGCAAAAAAAAAGCATAAACTAGAAGTATCAAAATCGACATTTCTGCTGGGTGACATTGTTATAATCATCGTAACTTCTGAAAACAATAATTGTACTAACGCTTCAGCCTGTGTGAATGTGTAACTGTACACATAAAAGGGAATATGCATGAAATACAAAATTCTTTTTATTTATGAAAAATGCCTTGTATTGGCGCATAAAAACATTGTGGTGCACTTGTTCAAGTTTCTAACACATCGCTTATTTTATTTGAATTTACTGTTTTATGAAACATGTTTTTGGTGAAATGGAACGCACTGTTAAAACACACCGACCGTCCATGATAACGCCGGTATTATTTTGAGTCAAAAAGCACTCTTATTTGAAAAGTGCTAAAAGTTTCACTAAAATTTTATTATAATATTGTTATTGCAATTTTTACTTGATTAAAGCACATGCAATTGGTAAAATTATTTTGTTAAGGCCAAAAAAATTAGATGTAAACAAGGCAGATTGTGGATAATGACGTCACATCATGGCCGCGACAGCTACGGACGTTTGAACTGTCGTAGAAAATTGCAGGAGTTTAATCTTATTTTTGTGCGACAAGCCGTAGTTGAACTTAACTTTTAATACTTTTCTTGGGTCGATAGTACTGTATTTTATTGATTTATTTGGAAAAACAGAATATTTTAGCGATTATTGCAAATATTTCAGAGAAATTAAGTTGTTACCTACTTGGATCTATACTATAAAAGTTTATATAAAATCACGCTACAATCAATAGGAGCAGAGCATCAATGAAAAATGTTGCAAAAAAAGGAAAAATAAATTCCTTTTGAGATCTTTCGTTGCGTGCGCTGCGTAAACGGTTAAAGTTACGCAACAATCGTGTATGACGGAATTGTTCCTCTTAAAAAGTTCTATAAAAAACCGCGATAGCATTATTATCTCTATGTTTTAAGGGTGTCTCACACTGTCTCTAACCATCTCTCTCTCTCTCGCTTATGTGACGCAGACGAAGTTACGCGGATCAGCTAGAATGTAATAAATGTTTTTATAGCCTTAAAAGTTGGGTAAAATTTCGCATGGGTAGGCAGCCCCATGCTGCCATTGCAAGTTGATGTTGCCGTCTTTGTCTAATCAAAGCGACGGTATTCTTCTGGCGACTTGTGTAAGCGAGACAGATATATGTTCACTTTTAAATGTTTAGCGCGTTTAAATAGTTGTTACCCTTTTTTGACACATTTTAATGAGGTTTGCTTCTCTAGTATATTTAACTCAATGATGCCGCGCAATTTTAACAAAGGAAAAAGAGCCGAAGTGCTTGGTCGGATAATTCTATCATAACAGCGAGGGATGCCTTGTCACGCTTGTGACTATTAGAGCAACTACGTAGAAATTATATTATATGTTAGGTACTTACTGTATCTCCCTCTTCTTCTATTTCTTCTTCTCTTTCTTCTTTCTCCTGAAAACACAAAAGAAATATCGTTAACTCACGTGGTTGGTTTAAAGTAAATAACTATGTATGCTGTTGTAATTTTGTAAGCCTTCACATGGCCTTCTCTTGTAAGTGAGATCTACGTTAGGGAATGGGCAACTACAGTACTTTCTCAAGTTATTATGCTTTGTGTCTGTGACTGTAGCTTTGCTTTTTTGTATTTTTGACATTCAAAAGTGCCGTAATGGTCTAATTAAAATAAATGCTTTGAGTTTGAGTCATACACAGAAAACACACAAATTCTGTTTTATGTTTGCAAACTTGTTGCAGACGTTTCTTTGTAATTTCATTATTTTAATAAAAATATAATATTCACTTTCTTTCAGGCAACATAGATGAAATACTAACACCATAATTAACAACTTTTGTTATATGACTTTTAAAAATTCATGAAATTTTAGTTCATCAAATTTTCATTAAAAAAATTATAATAATTTGAATGCTTTTACGGGCCCTCGCCGCCCTGACCCCGCTCCCCTCACTATTGTACTATCGCTTTCTTTTGCTTCGCATAGATTTCTTAACATTTGGAGCATTCAATTTAAATATTTTTATTTTTGTACGAAAATTTGATGAACTAAAATATGATGAATTTTAAAAAGTCATAGAACAAAAGTTGTTGATTATGATGTTAGTAACACAGTCCTGAGAGGTTGTCGGTGTTTTACAAATAACCCTGTATACAGGGTGGAATTTTTCAATGCCACCTGGGGGGAAAGTACTCGAAATACTTTTCAAACTATTTTTAAAAAGAAACAAATCTGCATTCTGCATAAAAATAGTACAGGATGTTATTTTTTCTAACTTTAGTCGGTTCGATGCCCGAATGTGACAAACGAATTTTCAAAAATTGTGGATGCAGATTTGTTTCTATTTAAAAATAAAGGAATGTATCCTTTGAGTAAAATTTGCTAACTCCAGTATATAGAGTACTTTCCCTCCAGGTGGCATTGAAAAATTCCACCCTGTATACAACACTTACATACAAAAACTACACTACACTAACTACTGGGCTGCCTCGTTGGCCTAGTGGTGGCAAGCGCGACTGCTGAGCACGAGGTCCTGGGTTCGATTTCCAGGTCGGGCAAAGTGTTATTGGGTTTTTCTATCAGGAATTTCTCAGTAGCAGCCACGGAACCTGGATTAATGCCCGGTTGATAACAATGGGCTCGGCCCCTTTTACATGGGACTTAACTTAACTGGCGAAATAGTGAACTTTTAGCTATACCTAAAAGTTCACTATTTGCTATAAAATTTTCTTTAAACCAACGCGCGGTTCGTTCTTTGAACCCTGCAAATAAACTTTTATAACAATGGCTCCTTTTTTCTGCCTGTGGATTGGTACTCCTATTTGATTTTCACGTGATCGACCGGTATAGTCCGAGGCTGAAATAAATTAGGGGCCCTTGTCTCGAGACCTTAATAGGCAATTATGGCATACCTACATAATAAACAAGGTTGCAAAAAATAGAGCATGTGGACATTTTGATCTCAAACTACATACCTGAATTTATTCTAGGCAAGATATTAAAATTTTCGAGCTCCCTTCGCTCACTCTTGCAGCCTACTTTAACTTGAATCTCCATTTTGTCTGTTAAGTCACCCAAGTAATTCCGGAAGGTTGAAACAATTTATTCTAACCTGTCCAAGGTTGGTACGGTGGTCAAAATTTCGAGCTCGCTACGCTCGCTTTTCACTTCGCTACTTTCTTTTAAATCTTGACTTTTTCAAAAAGTCGACCCAGTAACTCCTGTATGAAGGATCGAAACAATTCTAACCTGTCCAAGGTATGATGTCAAAAAATTCCGAGCTCGTTTCGCTCGCTCATTAGCTTATTTCTTTTTCCATCTAGCCTTTGTCTTTAAGTCGGCCAAATAATATCTGTATGAAGGGTTGAAACTAATATTCTTGCCTATCTGTAATTGGGGTGATGAATTTTTCGAGCTCTTGGAGGATTTGTTCTAGACATTGTGCCTTATGTCGATTAAATATCACCTATTTCTTAATAAAGTGGAGAGCCTAAATTTTATTTTAGTTACTAGTCTAGGTATAATAAACATTTGACATTGTTTCAAAGATATCAAAAAAACAGGTAGATGAAGGCACTCCTCTTATTAAAAAATGTTGATTGCCTAGGTTCATATTTGTTATACTATTGGAATATAATTGGAACTGTACATAAGTACCTAATAATATATTTCGTTGGTAATTAATAATTTGTATACTTATTCCATTATTATCGGTTTTATTCCATCTACAATTATCCAGTCTCGGGCCCCGGGCTTGTGGGGAGCCATCCGGGCCCTTCCAGCCCAGTCCGACCCTGCCCACGTAAGTAGATCGACATCAACAGAGCTGCTGTTCAGAACTTCCTGGCAGGAAAACTCAGTTACGCTTTATCAGACCTGAGAACCAAACCCAGTACCTACCACATGCCCAACAGTAGCACTGAGACCATTTATATGTTAGGTACTCACCGGCTCTTCCATGATTACCTGCTAAAAGAAAAAAAAAATCGTTAAAAAACATTGTTGGTATAAATGAGAATAAATACTAAATATATTTATTAAAATAGCTCTAGCTCTTGCCCGCGGTATCGCTCGTGGTAATTTAGAATTTGCATAAGCATCACCTTTGTACTATTTTCTGTTCTTTTCTACTTTTTTATATTTAGTGTGTACTTGTTAAATAAATAAATGAATTCGGGATTTATACTCTGCTTGCTGCAGCTTTACTAATTCAATCATGCTTAGAAAGAGACGTGGCGACATCTATTATCATATGAACGTTGTTGTTGTTTTCCTCGGGATCAGTTCTTTTTTTCGAATGAAAGATACCCTATGTCCGTTTCCGTAAACCTGACAACGTGTATGCAAAATTTCAGGATGACCGGTTCAGTAGTTTTGGCGTGAAAAGGCTTTCTTTCGCATTTATAATGTTAGTTAGGATTAAGTTTACAAAATAGTGGACAGTTAGTTCAGTAGTAAAAATTAATTAAAGCCCTATAATAGTTTTACAATTTAAGAATAATTTATTTTAAAAAAGTATTACAAAGATGTACATTTAGGTGCAGTAGTGTTATTTCTCAAACAATAGCATAATTAGTGCATAAAAGTAAACTATAACTAAAATATATTTAACAGTTGCAAGTACCTAACGATAATGTGGAATTCAAATGATTGGTAGCGACCTGCCCGAACTAGGTTTATTTAAACCCGTATTTCAGGCCATCAATTAACATAGCACAAATTAATTAAAACAGTAAACGTTTTAAAATATAATAAATCTATTACCAACTAATAAGAATAATCAAATTGGTACGAAAAAACATTTAAACTTTAAACATTAAAGTAGGGCAAATACATGTGTCAGCGCACGTGCTACAGTTATGCGCGTAAATGATTAGGTTAGTAGGCGGTGTGTTAGTATTTCTCATTATAAATGAAATGTAATGTTGAAACCATTCTGATCATATTCATGGGCCTCAGTTCTTGATTTGGCTGCAAACAACAGGGCAGTATCATCCGCATACGACATTTCAACACCATTTTCGAGTAGCAGGCTGTTTGTGTGCCTACTAAATATAATATACTGTGGCGCTCTTAGGCGCCCTCATAGTCTATTGAGTTGATGTAGTTGGTCTCTGCATATTTACCTGCCGGGCAACTTACATCACCGGTTGGATGGTCACATTTCCTCTTGAATCTATTGCACGTCGCACACTGGGGGGGAGAAGACTTGCTACTGCATTCCTTCTTCACGAAGTGTCCCGTCTCTGCACAGTGGTTGCAAGTAGGACTTGTTTCACGGCAAAACTTAGCTGCGTGGCCAAACTGCTGTCAATTGTAGCACCTGGTGACCATTGTTAATCTCTCACCCTAATGAACAATGAACTATGGTACTTGGTACGTGACGTTATGTGACTTGCCTGATCTAGGTTTATGTAAAACTGTGTATCAGGCCATGTGTCTACTGCAGAAGTTTTTAAAGAGGACAATCACGTAAAGTCTAGTGACACTACAGTCTTATCTTAGTGACATTGGAAAAAGTGGAAATTAAGTCGTTGAGTGAGGATAGAAAATTATCAATGTTGCCTATCGACGACGATCGGTAAATGCACAGAATGGCAATGTGAGACCCCATCCTGATCGATAATTTGGTGGCGGAACTCCCAAAGCAAAGTTCTAAGACTTTAGTCGCCTAATTTACCATCTTAGATAACACCCTGGCATTTTTGAATACATGTTGTATAAAAATACAAAAATCTTTATTGCTGGTGAAATGTAAATCTCCTTAAATATTAGTTCGGTCGAATAGAATGTGCACTTAAGTGTCAAAGGAGTGCTTTGGCTCTCGTACTAGGATTACCCTGTATCACGAGTGCCATCACCTTCCTGCGGACCTGCTAGGTAGATTTTTACATAATTTATTTTGAAAAAATAAACAAAAACAATGGAAATTTGTGCAAAAGTTAAATAAATAAAAATGAAATTGAAATAAAAACTGACTATACCAGATAAGGTTAATTAAACGTTAAAATAGACCAGTCTTTCTTATTGATACTTCATGTAACACATTTACAAAAACTTATTTGTTTACTATGTAGTGAAATCCATTCAATTTTGGCGAAGTTTCTAGCTGCGTAGGATAGTATTTTAGTAAGCGGTGTAAGCTGCTCAGTAATATAGATAGGTGCCTTAGGTCCATCCAAGCCTAAGTGAGTAGAATTGATTTTATCAGTAGAGTGGTTGGTATTAAACTATTTGGCAGCTAGCAGAAAGTTACTTTTCTTTAGTGTGTTTGTAAATTCTATGGTGATGTTGGATGTTTTACTTTCTTTTGAAATTATTATTAAAAAACTTCGATCAATAAAAAAACATTATTCATTCGTTAAACAACATCGAATAATCTAAATTTTTGAGTTATGTCATCGTTGTCGCGGAGGAATTTGTTTGATATTATTAATTTCTACAAGAAGTGAGCACATACGATAAAAGAATTTGAAACTATAAAGAAACATTGTTCATTTTCTATAGCAACTCGAGGCAGTTTGGAAAGTCTAACTTTTTTGTATGACTTACTTTTTTCCCCTTTACATTTCCATTTTTATGGTTGACTTCTTGCGCAAGACACCTTTGTGTTTGAAAATTGTATTTTCTAAGAAGGTTAACATGAGAAGTCTTATAAGAAAATTGAACTTATGAAACACAGATTCTTTGTTTTATTTTTAAAAAAATAGTCGGCTTATTACAGACATTTCTTTGTTATTTACTTCTTTGTTGACCCGTTAAACGGACAATCTGTCTCTATCTATCTACTCCGGTCCAAAGTTGCCATCACCGCCTGCTGAAATTTGCTTGAGGACATAGCCTCTTTTACTTGGTCGGACCATCGTGTTGGCGACCGGCCTCGCGCTCTCTTGCCTCCGGTATTACCAACAATAACCCGCTTTTCAGGGCTGCTATCTCCTCTTAGCATTATAAGGCCGATAGGTCAAAATACGCTGAAGGCAATCTGTTGACAATCGGGTCTAGCTCTCAAGTTTGGAAAGGATAGACACATTTGAGGGTTTGGATGTCCATGGAATTCGGAGCATCCTCCTCCAGCACCACATTTCAAATGCGTCTATCCTCTGTCTTTCTCCCCCTCTCAACTTTCCTTAATTCTATAAAAACAATTGTGGTACTATGTATTTACTTCGTACAATAATACTCAACCAAACAAAAATGCACTCACTATCACAGCTTACCAAACTACTAAACACGCTGTATAATATCTAGACATTCGGCTACGATCGCATTTGACAAAAATTAGTGGAAACGTTGAAAAACGGTTTAGGGGAGTACTAGTCAGCTAATTGTTCACATGACCTCCCTAGGTACCTACCTACCTTTTGTTTATCTACCTTAGTACCAGGAATATAACGATTGTCCACTTGACAGGAAAGAGCATTCATTTTCTATTCAGCCAGAGACATTTTAAGTGAATAATAATACTGTAGAAACACAAAGAATGAAGGCAAAACATTTTATTTATTTTAAGTATTCTATTTTCAATATTCCAACGGTTTTCACGACTACTACTCGTATACTAATAACTGCTTTGTCGTCGTTTGTTTTTATTATGAAATGCATTCGAACATTCTATCATCAGTTTATTATATAATAATAATATAATAATAATATTTTTCGGGTTTAGGTTATGTTTTTCGCGCGTATCTTGTATGTATGTAAATTTCTTTATAACCTTGTATCTTCCAAACGGCTGGATGGATTTTGACAATTAAAGTATCATTGATTCGTCTTAAAACCCAAGTGTCCTTAAATAGGTGCTTAAATAGTACATTTTGATACAAGTGGAGAAAGTTTGTTATTGCATTCGAGGCGGAATTAACTCCCGAGCCATAGGCGAGGGTGTTTTTGAGCTGAGAAATGCAATAACAAATGTCCACGTGTATCAAACGACGTTTTTCAATACACTTCTGAAGAAAAAAATAAAATAACGAAAACGATTTTGGTCATAAATTAATAAGAAACTATGATTTTAATTTTCTTTTTTTCCGCGCTTTGCTTTCGCCAGGTTGAAGGAGAAGCAAAGGTATGAAGCCGCTAAACAGCCTAATAAAAAAAATAGTTTTTTTTATATTTTTGAATTTAGAACACAAATAAATGTTAATTTGTTTATAAAAGTAAATATTTGTTTTAAATAATCATGTTTATCTATGATATTCTATTTATAAACATAATTTGAATATTTTAAAAATATTTAGGCGGTAAAGACGCATTATTCCTTTGCCAAAATTAGAAAAAAAACATTCACCTCCGACTTAATGCATTGAACCAATTTGAACTAAGTATAGGCAGTATAGGTATAGTTATCAGTGGCAATTTTCATGCCCGCACACGTGTTGGAAAATGCAAAAATCGCACGCGTGTGAAATACATTGCATGTTGAACCTAATCATAGTGCGTTATGAACCAGTTTTCGAGGAAGTGTATTGAAAAAAAAATGGTGGTATTTTGGCGCTAAATTGTGCCGTTTTTTTTTTTTCAATCAAGCCTCTCGAGTAAGGTATCAAAATGAAGGAAATTAAAAGGAGATTTCAAACAAATATCTATATTAATATTATAAAGAGGTAAAATTTGTTTATATCTCCGGAACTAATGATCCAATTCTAAAAATTATTTCACTGGCAGAAAGGTACATTGTGCGTGGGTGCATTGGCTATTAATTATATGTATTTATTTCATGCATATGATTCGAGCTATTACAATTTTTGCGGACGTAGTCGCGAGCGAAGTGCTAGTATATAGGTACTATCGAGGCCACTCCCGCCTGATCACCACTAAGCTAATTTTTGCTTGCACTTACAACATAGAAACGCTCTCTAGCCCCGCCCCGTTGACTTTGTGTAGAAATAATGAATGAAAAGATACCGATCGGCCGAGCGCACTGATGACGCACGCCAAACAAGAGTTTGTTATTTTGCGCGCCAAAGTTGGCGCTTTCCTAATAGGCCAAACCTTTAAGGGGGTGTGACTTGGCGCCTCCGCATGATTTAAGCGATTTTTTTTTTACTGATCAGGCGGAAAAGACCACGATTGTACGTATATACGTACGTAATACAATTTGTAGTCCGGTGTTTTATACTTTTAATTAAATGTTACTTGTTCCAACATTTGATTGATTCATTTACCGGCCACGGACTTGATCAGCAGGTACTCAGTTTGGAGAGTATCTATTTGATTTCGTTTATGCATTCGTTTGTCTTATTAGTCTAGCGATCGCGACTGCCGAGAACGTGATCCTGGTTTGGACGCACAGGTCGAGCAAAGTGATATTGGGTTTTTCCATCAGGATTTCCACAGTAGCAGACACGGGGTCTGGATTCGTGCCTGGTTGCAGGCAATAGGCTCGCCCCCTTACATAGCACTCGAATATTACTTACGAAATGCGGATAGTAATACGATTTTCTAATCCGTTTTCAACATCGATAGTCAATTTACTGATCAAAAAGCCTGGTATGCTTAGCTCCAAGCTGTTCAGAATACATTATAGTCATCGTCTGCCTCGCCTTTTCCCAACTACTTTGAGGTCGACTTCCAGTCTAACCGGATACATCTGAATACAAGTATTTTACAGGGAGTGACTGCCTAGTAGGATTTTATAATAGTACGTTTTCTCGCTTAGTGCGTGAACTGATGCCAATACAGAAAGTATTAATAAACCAAGTTAGGTAGCGGGTGCGTAGCAGACTGTGGTGGCACAATCAACCTGCAACGTCACTTCGCAGTCACAATCACAATCTGTTTCCTTTAGGTTTAACAATGGCAGTTCGTCCAACGAACGCGCAGATAGAGAGGCTAATAGAATACATGGAGGATAACCCCTAGCTGGCTCGGGGCCAAGGGCGTAGTAACGTGGGGCGATTCGAGACCAACCGCAAGTGGGAGGAACTGGGCCGGATCCTGAACTCGATGGAGGGATTGAAGAAAGATATGAATCAATCGACTCGAGTAGGTAAATTGGAAAGATTCTAATACCTCAAGTTCGGCTTAGCTAGATTTAGCGATGATAGGAGTGTGAAGATTCGCACGAGTCGAACACAACTTAACACAAGTAGAATATGTGCGGTAGTTGCTTCGGATTGACATAGTGGTGGGAAAAATTCCAGTTTATTTTTAACTAGTTTCCGCCGCGGCTTCTCCCAATTAAATTCATTTCCACGCTACAACCAATAGGAGCGGAGTATCAATGAAAAATGTTGCAAAAACGTGGAACATTTATTCCTTTCGAGAGCTTCCTTTGCGTGCGCGGCGCACCGTTGATACATTATACCTAACCTAATACCGTTTATATATATTTTTTTTTTCTCGATGTGGATATCCTCAATGGATGTCCGCCGCCCTGGGGAGAGCGGAGGGGTCTGTCAGACTCGTACTGACTAAAACCACACCGGTGTTCCATCGCACACTTGCGTCCCGGGGGGAGTGAGGTGTAAAACTCCCCCCGCTACGTCTAGGAGAGGCGCGCGTGGAACACGACGCACCGCCGTCTCGGGTCCAGTGTGATGGGGGGCGACGGATGTCCCCGAATCCGTCGCCCCTGGACCTATTTAGGGGGGCCGGAAGAGGGCGTTATCAGCCCTCTCCCGACGCCCAGTGCGTCTGCTGCGGGTCGGGAGAGCGGTCTCGACCTCCATCAACCTCTCCGCAGCCTCTTTCTGCGACATGACGGTTTCGCAGAAGGATATCACTGCGTCCCAGGACTCTGCACTCCCAACCATCGCGCGAGCGACGGCCGGCAGCGACAGGTCTCCTCCTACCTCTGCTACGAGGGCAAGGCGCGGCTCATCCCACGCGGCACACTCGGCCAGACACTTCGTGCAGTGGACGCAGTGATGGACCTAACCTAACCTAACTCAAACCGTTTATAAGTTACGCAACTATAATTATGTATGACGGTATTGTTTCTATTAAAAGGTTCTAAAAAAAAGTCCGCGAAAATGTCTATCTTTTAAGGTTGACTCACAGTTTCTCTAAAGGTGCGTTTAGACAACGACAGAAATTGAGATATAAATGTCAGACATTAATGCCTGTACCTACTGTTTAGCTGCTGCTGTTAGGAAGCCTTGGTTAGATGTTAGTAAAAATTATTGTTCACAAGCTTGGTGCCCAGGGGAATTCCACTCCGGCAAAAATCATCCCTATTTGACCCCTTTGTATATAAAAAGAATCTTTTGCAATATTCTGTGCATTGTGTGCTGGTGAATTTATTTTATGGAGTACATAAACAAAAAGCGCGATCATGTAACGTGACAAGTGAGGTAGTAGCAACAATCCTAAGGAACAAAAGTTAGTTGTATAGAAGACCATGGAACGTTTTGTCAAACCCAATCGGTGGGCAAATAAAAGTCCTAAGAAAGTGCACCTACAAAGAAAGTGGCGCAATTATATCTCCATTCAGTTGTAGGTATAGTACAACTGTAGCGGTATCAGGTATGACAAATTTTGGCCTATTACAGTTGATGTAACAGTAACGCAATCTGTATGTGATGACATACAAGCCACCGCAACGCTGCTTTGCTACCTTTTTGCACTATAAAAGAGTTCATGGTTCCATTACTTCATCATTCATTCATTCATTCAATTAACATTCGTTCACGCCGCTGCAGTGTCTCAGTGTTTTTGAAGAGAAAAATAAATAGAATACGAGGATATCGTGTTGAGTTAGATATTATTTTGTAATTAAATTATTCGTCTCATGGGGGGAAAAAGTCGTGCGACTGTAATTTTACCTACTGTTAAACTATGTACGGGTTTACGACAATATTTGAACGCCCCCTTCGACTGAATGAGCTTTTACTTAAACAATTACCTACGAATTTTAAGTAATAAACATACTTCCATGTTCGTGAACTCTACTATAACACTCGTTACGACAAATTATAACCACCATTACACGAAATTAGGGTTCCTTTTGCCAGTTTGTCCGTGTGCCATAAATGTGATGTTTTTTTTTATTAAACTTATAAAAATACCATGTCATAAAACATGGGTTTATAAATCAGCACTACTACGACGTCAGTCATTCTTATTAGTTATTATTTATTAACACTCTGAGTTTTTATGATAAAATGGCTAATTTTCCTTAATAGAATAATTGAGCTTTGGGAACAAAACCACTACTGAAATGATTGTCCATATTTAAATAATTCTCAATTTCTTCATTTTTTATATAATTGAGTCTATCTCAAATGAAAATGCCTTTACAAAACTGAATTATCATATTTTAAAAGCATTGCTAGGCTGCCTTTATTTACAGTAATTGTGTTTTAAAAGAGAAAGGATCTCTGTTATAGTACTATTGTGTAATAGAGGGACTATTACAGTAATAAAAAAATAATCCTGTTCTAAAAAAGTGTCTTTGAAAGTTTATAACTACACAACCACAATAACGCCCTATTCTTCAGTTTACATCTTTACTATAACGAAAGACCCATTATGGTTCGTTCAGAACCTTTATTGCGTAAATCAGGCGGATTAGGGCGACAGTAAACTCTGTTACAAAGTTCTATAGTTGTATACTAGTCACATTGGAGGTTGCTACAACGCCTGACTATAACAGTTACAGAAAGTCGCGAAGTAAACCTTTACATCAATTCCTAATGAGTCGTTTTTGCTGTGTAAATTATAGAACCAAAAAGTATTGTCAAACGCTTTTACACAATAATCAATAACCGCCAAAACCTTTATAGATCTACATCCTATACCCAGCTTTTTTGAGATATAAGGTTTGGTAATAGGGCAAAATTGTTGGTTGGGATGGAAAACTAAAAGCGTGTCGTCTCGCTTCCACGTTTTAAGATCGCGCCTGCCACGAACAAAGGCGTTAAGTATTAACTTAACGCCTACGTTCGTGGCAGGCGTGATCTCGACGCGACCGCAGGCCCCAACGCCGCTTATCTCGCATAGCTAGCTATAGCTAGCTATGCGAGGTTAGCGGCGCGCGACGTCGCGGCCGCGGGCCTCTATTGGCTGCGAAATTTTGCCACCTCCAACCATGCCGAAAGTATTTAGGTAAGCATGTATTTTGTACATTTCTCAGAACAGCGGGTAGTGACTGTGGCGTGCGTTTGCTGCCGTGGCGAAATTCTCATTGCTGTCTTACCTATTCTTGTCACATTTTCTCGCTTTCATTATGTCAAATTTTCTCGATTATATTATGTCACTTTTGCGTATTATTTGAAAATAAAAGGAGAAACCGAGAAACCCGTTTCGGGGCCTAGCCGTTAAACGAATCAGATATTACCAAAAAACCTAGAAAATGGAAACTTTGCACAGTGGTTTCCTTTATAATGAAGACAAGGAATATAGAGGGATTTTTCGAAATTCAACCCTAAAGGCAGTTAAATAGGGGATGAAAGTTTGTATGAAAGTCCGTCAAAATTAAAGTTAGGATCTTAAAATTTGTGTTTAGGCCGACGATTGAAAATTAATTTATACGTGTTTCAGCGTTTTTGATGACCCCCAAAGGGTTAAGAAACGGAATGTAGTTGTGTATGTCGAAATAAAAATCTCAAAATTTATTATCTAGGCATAAGGTTGCAGCTAACGCAACGGTGTTGTTAGAATTCCAATCCTTAAGGGGGTGAAATGGGGGATGAAAATTTATTTTTTTAAGTTAAAATCACTAATATCGGATCATGAAAATTTGTATTTAGAATTTGGTTGGTAATTAATAATTACATGTACAGCGTTTTTGGAAAATCATCCTAGAAGAGAAATAATGATAATTCAGTCATAATAATTCAATTCAATTCATGTGAGTGTACTATTACTTAGTGCATTTAGAAAATGTGCTTTTCTCGTCGAATTTCGATTGCAACTTCGTGATTAGACCTATTTTATAAAAGTACGGATCCCAAAACACTATTTTCGTTGGAAAAAATCGCTTTTGAAAATTGTTTTAGGAATACGTAATACGTATATAATTATACATGTTAGAGCTTGTGACTCCCTGCCCCGTCGTGGCTTACAGGCGTGATATTACGATAAAATGGTTTTTTTTTTATTGCCAAATGGGCCTGCTATTGTCTTCGATCATGCTTGATGGAAAGCGATGGAAGGTCATGATGGAACGAGCGTTCCCTGAAGATGAGGCGTTCACTCTTGCTTTGAATAGATATTTACGAAAGCCCTCTTCTCTCCCCCTTTATGATAGTTTTTCTCAAAAACTACTTTGAGTGGTTCAGTTTTATTTTTCTTCTCATTTAATGATGAGATGACCTTACGCAGTTTCCGGGGTGAGTTTAGCCATAAGCGTCATTTAATTTTAGGTTTTAAAACAAAGAATACCTCAACGAAAACAATCTTTATTGTTTTCTTAGGAAGTATATTTTGCCAAGTTTCTAAACTGAACGAATACAAACTTGCATACGAACTTTATTCCCGTCCAAGATGTTTCATATGAACAGTTTCACCCCTTTTTTTCCCCTGAAAGGTTGATTTTTGCCAAATCCTTTCATAAGTTCTTTCAAGTTTAACATGGAGGGGCTACCCTCCAAGATAAACTACAACGACTGTCCAAAAGCCAAGTTTCTATGTTTAGAGGTTTAGCTGTGGAGTCTTACAAACAAAACATTGTCATGTATTAACAAAAAATATAGAATATAGGTACAGGGTTACTACGTACGTACGTATAGTACGGTTAAAATGCAACAAATCAAGCCACCAAATTTTCTACCGAAATTCATTAGTTTTTGAGTTAGTTCGATTTTAGTTTTTTGTGACAAATCCCAGAATTACCTAATCATTTCAAGAACATTTAAAAATGATTTAGGGGCGACTGTACTGAAAGGAGACACTTTTTTTTTGTTTGGAGATTAGGCCATCCACATAAATTGTAGCGTTTAATATTTCTTTTTTTTATTTGATTTCTTCCTTATAATATCTAGATTACAGTGGTTATATTAGCTAAGCCTTGTCTAACCGGAATAAATGCGAAAACTGCAAAAACACTTACAAAAATTGAAATAAACAGAAAGAGTAAATGTCAAAATAATGAAGTTGTCTGTCAACCACTAAAAAGGAGGATTTGCAACGCTCCGTAACACGTTGATTGTTTAAACCATCTACGCGTTTAGCGTAAACCTTTAAAAATAGCATTAAAATGCTCACAGTTTAATAATATTTATTTTTATATACTAGGGTAAATACGCCATACGTCGCCCTCCCCCCCCAAACTTCGGCAGTCTGCACATTTTCAGCTTGCGTTCATTCAAAAGGTAATTAAGTGGCAATTTTGCCACTCGAATTGCAACTTTAGTTCATACTCTATACGTACAAACCGTTACTATCCGATTACGTGGCTCGGTCTTCGCACACTGAGCATCAGCAGCGATTGCGTCGTGGAAGCGTCAAATTCCTGGTTAAAGTAGCTTACTTGCTGTGCATAGCCGCGCTCCGGGGATTGATATTACAACGATAAGACGTTTATTTTTTTCATTTTAAGCTTTGTTATCACTAAAAAGTTATTTTTACTATATTGTGAGATAGTTTTTTCAATGTTTTGCGTATTGCTTTATGGGAAAAATAGGGGGCCGCCATTAGAACACCAGTTTCGACTTAAAACCGGATTCTCGGCCGGGGCCGACTTTAAAATAAATGCAGTCTGATTTATAAATTCCAATTCTACCCATTCCATTGGCTTAATAGGAGAATTTGCAAAGCTTATAGGTAAATAAATCTATTTTACGTTTAATCGCCTAATACCGGCTGGGGTAATGTTAGTTAAATCTCGAGAAATAAGGTACACGAAACAGGGGCCGACTTTAGAAATATTAAAGCGAGCACCACTATACAGGCTGATTACTTTTATCATTAATTGTGTGGGTACTATTTTTTTTATTTTTTTATTTATTAAACTTATTTTCTCAAAATTGAATATGTATTTTGTTACAGGTAGAATAATCTTTGTTAATTGTTGTTTATCGCGAGTTCCATAAAAAGCCCAAAAATGTAGACTGCTAAGCAGGTACATACTAGAATCTACAATTTTTTATATGATCGAGTTAATTTATATTGACGTTTTTATTTTATGAAGCTGAGTTGCTGTTCGATTTAAATTATCAATGCATAATAATGTTTAACCCTTATTTATTGTTACGAAGACGTTAAAAGTTTAACAAACAATAACTTTTGCTATAATTATTATTTTAATCCCTCTAACTTAATTAAAATTCTATGCTGTTTAAAATTCCATTTTTTATCACATACTTAGTTATTATTTTTATTTAATTTTATTGTGATATTTAACTTTGTGATATCATTATATGTATTAACATAGAAATCAAAAATTTAAATTACAATTAAACAAATACACTCGAGAGCAATGAATCCGGGTCACTTAAAGAATGTTAAAAATCTCGGAAACTAAAAATGATAGGTTAATGCAATAAATTGTATTTAATAGACAATGTAATACTCCTTAAATGAAAGTAAAAAAAATATGAGTCACCATACATTTTATTAACACAAAATTACATAAAGAAAAAAACTGCTGATCTCTCCTTAAAACAAAAATAGGAAACATGAAATTTTTGATTTTTATTACGATTTTCTTGAATTTTAATACTTCGTATTGCCTCCTCGTGCTTGCATTACTGCGTTTACGCGGTTTGGCATGCTGTACACCAAGTTCCTTATACGATTTTGGGGAATATTCTCCCATTCCTCTGTGAGAGCAATTTTGAGCTCACGAAGCGTGATTGGGGGAGGGTTTCGTTGTTTTACGCATCTGCATAGCTCGTCCCAAGCATGCTCGATCGGGTTGATATCCGGGCTGCGCGCTGGCCACTCCATACGAGTAATGTTCATCTCTTGAAGGTAGTCATTCACAATCCTACCTGTATGAGGTCGGGCATTGTCATGCATAAATATAGCATCCTCACCTAAATTGACCATAAATGGACCAACGTGATCATTGAGGATTTCTTCCACATATCTTACGCTAGTTAAAGAGCCGTTTTCTATGATCACCAGCTCTGTGCGACTTTCAGAAGAAATTCCGGCCCACACTAGTACAGACCCACCACCGTAGGCTACTTTTTCTTCGATGCATGCTTGCTTGAATCTTTCCCCTGGTCTTCGATACACTCTGTGTTTTCCATCGTGCTTGTAGAGCATAAATTTTGATTCGTCGGAGAACATAACTTTTGACCAATCTTCAATACTCCAATTTACGTGGCTCTGGGCATATCTTAGTCTTGAAATACGATGCCCACGCTCCAGTTTAGGGCCGTTTGCAGGTCTAAGGGGTTTTAAGTTAGATTCAGCAAGCCGACGTCTTACTGTCCATGCACTTGGGTTACTTCCTCCGAGGCGTCGAAACTGATTTGTGAGTTCAGTTCCTGTGAGAAAGCGATTTCGAAGCATGGTGTTCACCAAGTATCGGTCTTCTCGTGCTGTGGTACACCTGGTTCTGCCCGTTCCTGGTCTGCGTAGGTTAGAACCAGTTTCTTCGTAACGTCGGAGAACTCTTTGTACTGTTGACAGCGACACACCGACAGTCCTGGCTGTATCGCGCTGACTCCGGCCGGTTTCCAGCATTGTAAGTATTCTGGTGCATTCTTCAGGCGTAAGCGACATAATTTCAGCTTGAATAATGAATATAGAGCACTATCAACATGGTTTATGTACCCACATAAATGACAGATTACAAACAAAAGCAAAACCAAATGCTGTAATTTCGTAGTTCCATCTTCGAAAGTGGCCCTTTTTCAAATTTGATTTTTTTATGATATAACTATACAATAACTAAGAAGTTTTAATACCTTCATTTAAGGAGTATTACATTGTCTATTAAATATAATTTATTGCATTAACCTAGCATTTTTAGTTTCCGAGATTTTTAGGATTCTTTAAGTGACCCGGATTCATTGCTCTCGAGTGTACAAAAAAAACTCAGTGTGATATTATATTCCTGCTAAAATAAATCATATTAATAATATTTTTAAATGTATTAATTTAAAACACCCTATACCCGGCCGACATTTGGGAAAAATGCGACCGACTATGGGCCGTGAACGGCCGACTTTAGGGTTTTTTCGATCTCGACGCATTTAAACCTTAATACTTTTTTCTTCTAGTAGAAAAGTCAACTTTTTGCCTATAAACATAAAGTTGATTTATCAACCTATCTAAAACCGCATCACAAGCTGTCCTATTTTTGCAAACTGATGGAGCCAGTGCGATGCAGTTAGAAAATCTGGAAGGGGGGCCGACATTTAGCGTATTTACCCTATTCTGTTTTAAATAAAGCAGATATTATGATTACCACTGGGTACCGTACTTTTTTTTGTAAACGGAAAAAACGTCCCTAATCAAGTATTTTCTGTTAAATGACATTGACCACAACATTGACAACAACCAACATTGAACACACATTGAACAAACCACAGGAATGATTCGACTCGCAAAAAAATATCATAATACAACTTTTTATTATGATTTTAAGATTCCGGTTTCGTTTCTATGTAGGTAATCTTTCGTTTGTTACTATGATAAAACTGTTACCTACTTAGTTTTGGTGTAATATGAATAATAAACGCAACGTAATGTGGGCCTAAAAAAAATGTCTCCTAGGTGAATGCGCCAGGGTGGCCCGCGAAATTCAAATTTTCTTACGTTTTTTGCAATTTGCAGGTCAGTGTCAGGTTGTATGTTGATTAAACTATGAATCGCGGCTGTAAGACGTATGTAGTTACAGAATTATACCTAATCATCAAAACTATCAATACAACCCTCCAAGCGCATAAAGGTGCAGGAATGACTTTGACCTTGAAAAAGTAAATTCATTCATAGCAGCTATCTAAAAAGTTAAGAAACTTAATATAAAGTCATGGACTATATTATTATGAAAATCGTTTTGTATTTAGTACAGGATCTCATGAAATTGGGAAAATCCAATTAAACAATTTCGTGAAAATTATTACTACTTATTTCTAATCAATTTGGAAACTTTACTAGGTACGTAGTCCTACACACACACACTTTTAATACACGTCTACCTAGTCTATTGTTTTTGTTCCAAATTACACAATCTGTTTACATAATTATAGCCGTTCCAATCTTTCGCCTCGCCAGGAATAAATACCCCGGCCGGCGCGGCGCTGGTTCGTAGGCAGCAGCGCCAAAGTAGAATATGTATGGTACCAAACGAGCAGCGCACTCTATCTTGTTAGTGCTCAACGACGCTTTGCGCTGCTATGGAGAAACAAAGAACTAAGTTTGACGTTATATAGGTTTCGCCGAAACACATTTTGCACAAATGTTCACCAAGAGCGCCCTCCAACGTCATTCGAGCGCGTAACAATGAGACACAGCGACACGCTTTAGTTCCGTTCTTACTCACTCTCATCAACAATCAGCACGTTCCAAGCTCAACTCGACGATTCCTAAATAGTCTAGTTCAACATGTTGACAATAGATAGCGTTGTCTAAAGTGCGGCATAATCTTACTGTATACATAGTGAAGACGACATAAATGAAATACAAAGAGTATAGTAATATCAATAAAACCAGCGGGAAAAATGTGTATGGTGGTATTAGTGATGTATTAATAGCCGGTATCGACGAAGCAAATTTAACGCTGTGTTTTGTTATCAGGAAAGTTAGCTGGTAGGGCTATAAGTGCTTGTGAACACAATTTAGCGGATTAGTGAAGTCTCCTCCCGTGTCTTACGCCTTACGCCTGTTGTCAATCGTCAGTGCCTAATCTATTAGCAATATGTAGGTATCAGGTGAATGTAGCTATAGGTATAGCTTTGTAGGTACACCGGCAACTTGAACTGCTTCTTAAAACAACGAAGATAACCAATAAAGGAAAAGGTATAATTAAGAGAAACAAAATGAATATTTTTCATAAAAATTACATTTATTGGTATACATAGGAATAAGTTGTAAGTATATTACAATGGGCTAAGGTAGACTATGTCTTCCAGAATGTTTAGATTAACTACTTTGATACAGTCGTGTGGTTTTCGAAAAATAGGCCACCGTTCGTTCCTTATAAAGTATCAACACGAAACAACATCGCACTGCCACCAGGCACCACCTGCTATTGGGTTGATTGTAGGTCCTATTAAGGCCACAGAGTCCTGATTCTGACGCAAGTAGGTAAGTATTGTGTTGTGTGACAGTCCCACAGTGAACAGGATGTCGGAAACTTTTTGTTGCACAGTAAGCACCTATTCGAAGTTACAGAAAATATATCAGAAGTTACAGCTGGGGCCCATTGTTATTAATCCAATTACTTTCAGCCATTAATTTCTCCATAGTTTTCCTAATCATACGAGATTGACAGGAAGTAATAGTTACTTAGGACATTTCCAGTTCTTTGCTGCATTTTTTGCACTAGCTTTCCTATTCCCAGATTCAAAGAACAATTAGGGATCTTTGGAATCATTGATCATAGTTATAATGTCCAGGATGGAATAGTTCTTCCGTTATTTCTATGCGTTTTTATGTTAAATTTCCCAAGGAAATACCTACCCAGATTTAAGGTCATCGAGGTGTTTTGAAATGGGTCTCAAGCTATAGAAAATCAGCATTACGGCCGCGCTTTGTATATAGGTTCTGTCAGCATAACAACCAAGGATTGTGCGCAGCTTGATTGGTCGTCGTGTGCACCTACCTACCAATATGAAGCTTTGCAGGTCGTGTAATTCGTAATTGCAGTGCGTGTCGACCCCAACGAAGGCAAGGGAAGATGCCATATCATCCGAATACCTCATGACTGACACAATATATAAATATATTTTATTATACTTACTAACAATAATTATGAAATGCCGAGTATAGACATCCAGATTTAACATAGATATATTTATTTTTTCGAAATATAATAGACACTTAACCAGCTCAAGAATTGATGTATCCTGCCCCAAGGCCTGCTCATACGCAACGGCTTATTTTTCAGAAAGAAAATTCCATAACATTCCTCCAGCATTAGGTACCTACATAATGCTGGAGGAACCTAGTATCAAGTAAAATCAAGTTGACAAGTAAATAAATGTAAAATAGTTGATGCTCACCTTAGTATTAATCCCCATTTCATGTAATTAATTCCAAGCTTAGTCTAGTCATAAGTTCTTCGAGCAGTCTGTCAAAAGTTTACTTACGAAACAAGCTCAATTACCCGGAGACGTCCCAATCGAGCCATGGATCCCACCAGACGGAACTTGGGTAAGTAGGTCTTGGTGGGAATGTCTCGTTCTCATCATGTGACGGATCGAAGAGCACAGAAGTAGTAATATTCCGCTTAGTCGCAGTTCTATTCCAGGCTAAGAAAAGGTAACCACTTCTTAGGTGCGTTATTGATAGTAATTAACCACAAATGTCCGAATGAAGATGACGCAGCTAGAACTGGGGGCCTAAAATGGCCGCTTTAGCAGAATCTTAATACGAATCACGTTAAAAATGTTATTTCTTAAAATAGACTTTATAGTCACTGACATAAAGTCTATTAAAAAAAAAAATCTAACGTGTTTCATATTTTGATTCTGCTAAAGCGGCCATTTTAGACCCCCTGATCTAGAGAATGTCTGATTTGAAAATATTAAAAATGAAAGTTGGCAAACCGGGATCCCTGATAACTCTTTATAGTCCCTACCTTTTACTAGCCATAGAATATTCAAAGATGGTAAAATAAACTGCATAATAAATAAAAATCAAAAAGACTGACTTTAAATATTTCTTCTCGTAATTGACTTCAACTTGGAAATATGGAGACAGACAGTAGACAGAAAAAAAAGAAAATGAGGGATGAATGTGACAGTTATGATGCCCGTGCGCAGGTTCCATGTTGCATACACTTTCAACACACATTGTTTGCTTAGGTATTGTATAGGATCATTCTTAAAGAATGTGCAATGTGGAATCCGACACCAGGACTGGGGTTACTGATTTTAGTTATAGTTCGGGAACTAGAACTCAGTGTGATACTAGCGCCATGTTAATTACTAAGATTTAGATGCCTATTGGAATCAATTTGAGAAACCACCGAGTGTGGGCAACTCTTAATAGTGCAGTGACAATGGATCTCGACTGCTAAGTTATGAAAGTTAGTATAAGTATCTCAATCACTACATTCCATATTGAGTGTGAGACGGGAATGCTGAAGTTAGTTCTGACTCATCTAGACGACACAACAAGTAGTATTTCCCGTTGAGAATAAAAGATTAGTAGAAAACCAAAACGGATAGAAAGAAGGCAAAAAAATCAAAAGGAAAGATTAATTGATCTAAAAAATTTATTAATGAATGAGGCGACTATGTGCACATTGAAAACACTTGTTATATTACAATATACTTGTACACTATTTACAAAACCCACGATACATCTATCCTCTCTCGGCCAGGCGCGCAAGCGCCGGTTTTAGCATCATCATCTTATTTTACACACTGTACATAAGTAGTTTGTACAAGTTTATTCTTAAACGTTACATTTCATTTAAACTAACAACACTAATTTTAAAACAATGGAAATATTGTTGATCATAATACTTATACGGATAATGGTATAAGAATTTTACTTAAATCTCTTAAGAGCTATTACTTAAACCTGGTTATAGAGTCTACAATATAAATAATAGAATTAATATATGTATCGAATTTTCTCTATAAGCTAATGACTGGTGCGCGACGCTCACCATGGCTAACACAGAATGCTCTGCGAACGCCTCGTGCGCGCGGCGTCGCGTGCCTACTCCGGAACCAACACGTCGGCTACTGCTACTTGCTAGTCGCTAGGCTGCTAGTGACGTCGCCGTCGCAATAGTTCAACTCGACTAACGACCTACCGGGGCGCTAGGGCCCCGCACTATGTAAGATCACTACATCGCGCGTCACATACTTAGAACATACAAGTAATTAATACATAAACATGATTGTCAATAACACACATACTTAGCGTTACATTGTAAATTACAATTCCATACAACACTTGATTATTAAATCGACTGAATAACTAAAAATACTCATTACAAAATGCGCTTACAGCGTAGCAATAATAACGTTTCTAAATTAAGAAAAGTCACAAACATTATTACTCTTATATCGACAAAATATAAAAAAAAAATTACATGCACTTATTTATATCAAAACAAAAAATATTTTATCAACAGAGGAATTTTTAAACATGTATGTACATTTTCAAATGTGTTTTTTATTCCCTGTAGTCGGAATCTCAAAACAAAATACAAAAATTATATCTAGTTTAGTTGATTTATTATATAAATTAAAACAAATCACAGTTACAAGGTAATGATCGACACAAAAGTATTGAAATGTGATGCTGATTATCATGTCATTCTATTGGATTTGTGCGAACGAGTTAGTACCTACGAGCAAAAGTAAAGAGGCCAACCAAATGCGTATGTGCCCCCGCGTAGTCTAGTTGATTTGTTTCGTCTCTTTACTGATTCAATGCACTTATTCGTTATAATTTGTAGAATGACACAAGTTAAGCGCTCAGCGCTCTTTAAAAAAAAACTAACTTTTGTAGGAAGACGAATCAAAACGTGATTTTGTAGTTGGCGAATGGTTCTAGTGTTGTTTTAGACTTTTAGAGGGTCCTAGGCATTGTAGAGAATTGTTTGATTCAGTATTACGAACAGCACAGTTTTTGAACGAAGATATTATAAAAAGCCCTAGTTGTGAGTGCGCTTAAAGTTATAATTTCACTATTCGAAAAGAGAAGTTTTGAGTACACTCATGACGTTTGGTTTCGAAAATAGTTGTTCGCGAGCTCATAAGTCTGGATAAATTAGATTATTATTTAAAACTTAATAATTTATCATTTTATATTATTTCAGTAGAATGGTGCCAAAGTGAGTCCATGATTTTATCGAAAAAAAATTATATCTGTCTGTCATTGTGTACTGTAGTTTGAGTGTCAATTGATCTTTTTATTCAGTTTATTTCAAAAGTATGACGACTCACCCATTGCTTATAGTTAAAGACACTATAAAGGTCATGGCACACTATACCGGCACCGCACCAGCACAGCTGCAGCCCGGCGTTGCCTCGAATTTAGTCTACGGCTAGCCGCCAGCGCGCTAACTACCCGTCGTCACCGAGGTGTAAGCTCGCAGCCCGCGCGCCGGCCGCTAGGTGCAAGCTCGCAGACCGCGCGCCGTCCGCGAGGTGCAAACTCGCATGACAAGGCATTATGTAACTGGCCATACATTACACAAAGCAAAACCACGACGCGGCGACGCGTGACGGCGCAACGACGTTGTTTCGCGGGCAACTCGGAGTCGGCGCGCTGCATGCATGCGATAGGCGCGCAGTAAGCACGCTGTCCGCTCGCTTGCAGCGCGCGGTCTCCGAGTCGCCCGTGAGTCGAGTTTTAATGATAGCGGCAAGCGCGCTGACTGCTCGTCGTAAGCTTTTTCATATATTAGACATTTTAAAATATATTATACGACACACGATTTAATGCTCTAATTTGAATGGCAAGTTAATAGCTGGGTTGGAGCGGTGCTGGTATAGTGTGCAATGACCTAAATATCCGTCAAAAAATCTAAAATGTGTTTAAGCTCTACACGAGGTTTAGACCGATTGTTTTAAATATAGACAACGTGGCTATCGACACTATCGCAACGTGCAAACGAAATGGGCAAATCCGTTATTTATAGCAATATTATATTGCCTGGTTAGAAATAAGAGAATATTATAAGTTCATTAATATAAGTGGGCTTTATATTAGAGAGTGTTATGTCTAGCCAAGCAATATCTACACTGCACATATATAAGAATGGTTGAAGATTTGTGGCGTGGGCAAACTGTGTTAGACTAACATTATTTTATCAATCTACCAATAAATACGATTCCAAAGTTATACTTATCATATAACGTACCTAACACTACATTTTTTATTTATAAACATTGAGACATTAAAAGTGCCTTAACATAACGAGAGCTCCACCCTGATTCATCCGGAGTTTGCCCGTACAGTCAACTGAATCTTTGAGGACACACCATTGACTCCGCAATACTATTAACTTACTACATTTCATTGAAATTGATTAAAACGATTTTTTTATGTCCAATTGATTTAATTTTATTCTGGAGTCTAATTTATCTCAGAATGTGTCATGATTTAATAATTATTTAAAACACTCATCAACAAAAGAATTTTATATAAATTAGGCAATAAACCTTAAATGTATAAATTGATTTGTGTCGTAGTTATCAAGCTTTGTTTTAATGTCCGTAAGCACCTATGGCTTTAAAAGAAGTAATAAATTTAAAATAGATTTGAAACTGTGTTGGTGAAAACTAATTTACACAAGTAAAATGTTTTCAGAAGCGGGTCAAAGGCATTCAAGCCAAGAGAGGCTAAAATAACCAGAGTATTCCATGGCAGCAAAGACAGTTGCCTTTATAGGCAAACCGTAGATTGGTCGCCAGGTAGAAAGAAATATTACTGTTAATATTAATGTAATCTTAAAACTATTATATTACTGCGACAGCTATGAAAAGTATTTACATAATGGAGAACATTAGAAGACCATCATTTCGTAGGACCCGAACTCTTTAAATTGTATGAAAAACTCTCTGTATCTCAAAATAAATATATATGTATTCTTTTTAACATTTTACATAATACCGGTCCGTTATTTAGATGTCAGGAAAACAATTGCCGACTATGAGAATAGTTGCAACCAGATTATTTACAAATATAAATAATTTATAAGTATGGTAACTTTGTTTAATATTTATGGATTAAATTATTGATTATATAGACACGAATAACTATGCAATTCTTTTATATTTGCTTATTACTGATATTTAAATTTTCCGTTTTGGAACGTACGTAAGCTACAATAATGGTAATTAATACTATATTTACATTTTTTGTTAACATTTACACAACGTTAAATTAAATCTCGTGTCCACTATGGATCATGGAGAGTAGTCGATTTTAACATGATTTTGCGTAATATTTGTAAATTGATTACATTTACAGACTGCATATTTACACCCATTTCAGTTACTATCTAAAGACTTTGTGATAATTTAAATCCTGAGTTTGAAAGATCGATCTGGACTAACGAGTGACAACATACTGAAAAACAATTCAATTTCAAAAATTCCTCACTGGATAATAATATAGCTTGGTTACAACATAATGTAATGTCATTGTTCTGTTTACTTTATTCATTATTAGTTTAAATGGGCACCATTCTTTTTTATTTAAATGCAATCACTGATAGTGTTAGTAATTTGTTTTAAAAATGGGTAATGTCCGATAACGTAATAAATAAAGATTTTAATTAATATTGTAAAATATAAAAGTATAAAAATCAGTAAGGTTCTCGGTTATTAATTCGCACACAATTTTGATACAATGTTTACATTTTTTGGAGATGTTTTTAATGATGTTTTTATAAATAATAAAGCAAAGCACAGCCTACAACCTAATTCGGTTTTGTGATAGCACAACATAATTTACTTCCATTTCCCAAACAAGAAAAAACTTTCATTTCCCGTTGCACTAGACATATAAAGAACAAAAATGATTTGCACAGTTTCCATTACTTTTTTTACAATTACCATGTACATTGCATTCGAAATTACTAATTTCAGATTGGTACTAAGCTTACATAGTTTAATATTACGAAAATGTGATTTTTAAACATTTAGTTTTATACTAAGCTCATTGATAGGCCGCTAACTATATCGCTTTAAGGACGCGCAGCGCGCCGTCGCGGTAACTCGCTGCGGCCTGTTCTAACACCAAGTAGTTATCTCCTGCTAAGGCACTGTCCAGATGTAATACTTTCGTAAGATAAATCAATTTAGAGAAAATCCGCAAATTTTAATTAATTTGTACTAGTTAATTGTAATACACCTAATAGTAACATAAACTGAGAACCAGGCGTAATAATGAAAACCAAATAAACGATCCATAACATAAAAACAAACTGAGCCGTAAAAATCTGTTCTATTCATATTCAACACATGCCCACGCGAAAACTGAACTAAGCGGAGTTTAAACATAATTTGTATCGGTCGATTTTCAATCGCAAATCTGGACAGGGCCTTAGATCACTATTTAATATTTTATTTACAATGGGAACGAAAATGAGATACTTATGAATAACGGACATGCACTTAAAACTAACACACCATGCCACGTTCAATGAATCTTTGTCTATACGATGAGTATTGCCGAATATTGCACAAACAAATAAAATCATATTGTAGTCACATCACTAATAAATTATTTTTTATATCTACCATATGCTACGTAATGACTCTACGGTAGCATCAAAAGCTATAATAAAGGATGATATATGTTTTCGTGTGTTTAGTACACTTGGTTCTGATCAGTGTGAACTAACGATTGCAATTTGCGTCTATAAAAAATATTATAATGTCAAATATATAACTAATGCGACCAATAGGTTTTAATCCAGCATTGTGTAGTATATGGTAAATATGTTGTTTTTAGTCAAATAAATATTCCAATCAGTTCGTTGAAGTCTAATTTAAATCAACCTTAATTATAATTGATAATTGTTTAAATGATATGAAGAATAGGCAATAAGCAATTTGTTATGTTACAAGGATATTCGCAATAGACGACCACGCAGTCATGAAACTTCAAAAATAAGTACGTGTTTTTTGTTTTATCAAATTAATAAAATTGACGAAGATAAAACGTGTCAAAGATCATGAGTGAGGTCTTGTGACGTTACATTTGAGTAAAATATGTACTCAAATGTGACGTCACAAGAGTTTTCGACGCACTGTATCGTCTTCATTTTTTGTTTACGTGAAAAAAGAAAAAAATATTCAATTAGTTAGTTAATTCGTTTTTTTTTGTAGTTGTGTTCTACCCTATTAGGAATATAGTTTTGCTTCCCACTGGGCCGTCCCTGCGGCATCGTAGATGTGCAACAACTAGGCTTGCTCGGAAAAAGCGCATTGGAAAGCAGCACTAATACCACTTGTCTACGTACCATGCACTCATAGACTTCTAGTTAATTTCATACTTGATTTATCTAAGATTTATTTATCTACTTGAATTTTATTGTAGTACAACTACATATCGTACGAACTAAAGGCGCGATTCCATTATGTTACTTGTACGCAAGTTGCATACAACTTGAACAAATCTGCAGGACTTGCCCAATGGAATCACGCCTTTACTTAAGTTTCACGTCTGTCACAAGCCTACGTCTAGATGCGTGGTCATCGATCACGGATAGCCTCCGCTAAATCATTACATTACATTCGACTTTATAAGCTTATCTTGATTTAGGTATTTCATACACATTAATTTACCCAACATCTATTAAGACAGCATCTAATGACAGTTGGCAATAACGTTGTTTTGCAGTAACCGTTATGTAATGGCACACAGCTCTCATTGAGTGATGCATCTTATATGCTGCTTATTTTACTGTCAAGTTATCTCATCTCACATTTTTACTTGTACTTGAATTGCCCTAAAGCTTGTGAACTCTCCGTAAAATGAGCAGAACAGGGATATCAATGTGACTTGTGTCACTTGTGTATCAGATGTGTCAGAACGATTGTTCCTTGGTGTTGTGGGTAACGTGTAAAATGTTAATTATCAGTATTAATGCCCATTTGTATGCAGTAACTTTTGTTTTGTAATCAATTTTTGGTTAAATGCGAACCATGATCTGATTATTATATATTTTCGTGTAGTTCATTGGCCACCAATGCTACCTTAGCACTTTGTTTTATGTTATTTTGCCATCGGTAACATAGGGTCAGAGTCTCCTTGAGGAGTGGTGGTGAGGGGCCTAATTGGATAATCACTACTTATTATAAAAGTCCTCCGCCGCGTCTGTCTGTCTGTCTGTTCGCGATAAACTCAAAAACTACTGCACTGATTTTCATGCTGTTTTCACCAATGAATAGAGTGGTTCTCGAGGAAGGTTTTAGTATATAATGTATATAATAGGTGTCAAGTTTTTGTATACATTGGCTAAAATATAATGATATTTGTTGGAGGTGTCGGAAAAAAAATAAGCCTCCTGGGAGCTTTACTTTTGGTCGCGATAACCGACATCCACGCGGGCGAAGCCGCGGGCATCAGCTAGTAATTTATAAGATTATTTGAATGCGTTTGATATCCAGTTGAAGTTGGAATGTGACAGTGACAGATAAAACGAGCGCATCACGCACTGTGCGCACACGTGACCCGCTCGCTGAGCGACGCCGACGTCCCGAGTCCCGACGCCACTGCGCAGAGTGACCTTAGTGCTGACCACTGAACTTGCGCGTCGCGCACTTCAACATAAATATGGATCGGAGCCTACCGCTGTGTTGTATTGAATAAATGATAAGCTAACGAAATTATGTGATGATTTTCATGATTGTGAAGCATACAGAAATAAACATACATAACTTATTTAAAAAAAATACACAATTAATTCGTGAAAATTAATGAGATTCCATATGAGGCACAAAGTAAAACAGTAACTTTAACAAAAATATATATGCTATATTATAATAAGATTTACTTGTGCACAGCATAATGCACAATTTTATATATCTTAGAATAACTTTAAGTTAATCATTGAGCTTTCTATTTATACAAATAAATAATAATATGTAATAATAAACTACACCATGATAGAGATAAAATATTGTTTTAAAAATATACAGACACTATATTATCAGAATTTAGTGAACTATACAGGAGATACTTGTTCTATTGTAACAGTTCATTTAGTCATTGTCCTTACATCTTTTTAGCTCTTTTAGCCTTGTTTCCAGCATTTTTATTTTTAGGCTTAGTATCTAGTTTTTTTTTACGCGGTAAATTCTTATTGTTCTTGGTACACTTGACGCTGCCGGCACCGCGCGGCTTATATCACCTCACTTCACAGTGTTTATTGTTATTGACGGGCACGGCGGGGTGCGCGTCGCCCTCGCCCGCTTCCTTCATCACGTAGCCGGAGCCCTCAGAGCTGCGCGCTAGTTTTAACCGTATAGGCGTAACCTTGTCCGTACGCACCTTGCGCATGGCCGACGTCGACTCGGAGTAGGAGGGCGGATCGATGGCCAGCGGGTCGGGTGCTGACGGGTCGTACTCGAACGGGTCGACGGGCGGCTCAGCCGCGGCCGGCGCCGCCACCGCGCTAGCCGCGCTCGCCGCGCTCTTGGAAGGCCCGGCCGCAGCGGCCGCAGCGCCAGACACGCCCGACGCGCCAGCCGCGCCCACCTCCTCTTCCTTGGTGCGCTTTATTTTGATTATCAACTTTGTTGCACTATCACTTTCACTATTCACAACTTGCAGTTTTTCTGCTTTTTTGTCCTTTTTCTTTTTACGTTTCTCACTCTTTTCACTCTTAGGCTTCTTGATAGTCGTTTTCTCATCTTCCTCGAAGTCAGCCATAACCATTTTTCGGTACTTCATGCTTTCGCGTTTCAAGTCTTCCAAACTTGGTTTGTTCGCTATAATCCTCTTTTTAGGAGGGCGGTAGATGGGGGTGCCGGCGGGCTCCTCGGGGGTGGCGGGAGTGGGTGCCGGCACCTGCTGCACCGTGTTGGTGCCGAGCTTAATCTTCAGTTTGGGGGTAACGGGCGGCGTAGCGTTCGCCTTGTTTGGCTTAGCGGTTGTTCGACCGCGACGCTTGTGTGCTTGTTGACCAGACGTGCCCGCTATAGCTGACAACTTCACGTCATCTGACGGATCAACATCATCATTCATGCTAACCTCTAAATGCCTCAGCTCTCGCGATAGCCCTGTGCAAGTAGTCTTACGCTTGGTTTTCTTTTCTACCGGGCTGTCGGTGATCTTATAATCCTCTCGCGTGGGTATGCTCGTCATGGAGGCTACGGCTTTAGGGATGGTAATGACGGCGCGAGTGAGAGGCGAGGGCTGCGCGGGCGGCGGCACAGTGCCTATGTTAGCGTTGTGGTTGGGGTCGTCCATGTTCATGTCCTGCGTCCAGTACTGGCGCAGCAGCTCCTTTTTGCGCATGCGCCGCAGGTTCGTGGAGCCCGACATCGCAGAGGAGCCGGCGGCGTTGGCCGGGTTCATCATGCTGGTGCTGGCCTCGTGCACGGGCGCCGGCGGCGGCGGGACCACCTCGCTCACCACACGGGATGAACTCGCAGAGTAGTTGGCGTCCAAAAACGGACCTTTGATCTTAACTTTCAGCTGATTTCTGGAATCGGATAATGAAACTTTTGGTAATTGAGGAACAAATACCTCTTTTGGGGGTGGTACGGGCTCGGCAGGTTGATGTGTCGGCGAACCTGTCTGTGGATTACTGGCCATTAATGCTGAGTGCAATTGTTTCTCAACTTCTTCGTCAATTTCAGTCAGGGGCTGCTCGGCTGTGCCACTAGCAAATGCCAACAAATGGAAAGCGTTTTCAGTAGGAGGAGCAGGATTCTCAAAAGGCTGATAAGTTCGCATATCAACAGGGCCCGGAAGGACGGGCGCGACTTCAGAGAAGCCTGGTTCTCGCTCTGAATCCGTGGGGGACGAGTTGCCATCGGCTGGTTCAGGGGACGTGGGAGGTTTAATATCTTTAGCGTCTGACGACGGCGGTTTTTTAGTCGGAGGAGGAGTAATGACGCGAGGAGATTGAGAGGCATCCTTGTACGAGTGTTCCGATTTTCTATCTTCACGAACGTCGATGGATTTTCGTTTGTCACGAAGGGCTTTCAAATCGACACCATCATTAGCGATTTCTTGATCGAAGTCGTAAACTGTGCCGACTAGCTTGCTTTGGATGGAGTTGCCGGTGAAGTCGACGGCGAACCCTTGTCCGCGGCTCTTGGAGCGCCCGCGCCCTCGCTGGCTTCGGTTGGTCCGATTGCTGGGACGCTTGGTTCCCTTCGGCGCGTCACTCTGCTTAGGTGATATCCCGGGACTCTTGCCCGGCGACTTGACAGGCAACTTAGCAGCTGCTTTGCTCGTTACTTTAAGAGGGGGGGATTTAGATTCCTGCGGATGGGAGCTCGCCATAATTTCGTTGGTGCTTGCCATGGTTTCGTTGGTACTCGCCATAGTTTCGTTGGTGCTCGCCATACTTTCGTTGGTGCTCGCCATAGTTTCGTTGGTGTCGTTCGACATCTTGCTTGCAGTTGTAGGTTTGTTGCTATTCGTGTTGTTGCTACTTGTGTCGTAGGAATCTACGTTTATACTGGGACTAGACACGTTTATGATCTTATCGACTGACGCATCATAATCGCCTGAATCTCGCGGCGAATCCATGGGTTTCGGTGTGGGCGGAGCAATCATTGCTGTGGTGAGTGCAATATTTTGCGAGGAAGATGTGAAGGCTGCACTGTAGAAGGCCGGTTTGAGCGGCAGCGGAAGCGGTGTGGCCACAGAGTAGGCTACGCCGTATAGTGGGCCCGGCGACGGCAGCGGCAGCGCCGACGCGCCCGCAAACAGGGGCAGCGAGCTCAGGAACGGCGACGCCTCGGCCGGGTACGTTGTGTACTGGTTCAGCGGCATCGACGGCTCTACGGGCCGCGAGTACGCGGGGATCGGCGGGTACGTGTCAATGGCAGGCACCCCCGTACTTTGCCGTAGCCGATCAGCAGCAGTCATACGAGGTTTTTTCACACGTTTGTGAGAAGAGCGCACGGGAGCGTCCGAATTAGAGCTAGAAGCGGACGATCGTCTCGTTGTAATCTTGCTCTCGCGCCATTTCTCTTGTGTTACAAAGTGCGGCGAAGGTATTGTGGCACAATCCGAGTGTGCTATTTCATTATTTTCATAGTTTGTGTTCTCATGCACCACTTCCACGTCGTTACTGTGATCGACAACTGACATAGATTGCGAATCATCGCTTTGTTTGATTGAGACAGTCTCAGTACTCTCGCCTGTGGACTGAGTTACTGACGTAACATTGATGATGTGGTCTTTGCTGTCTTCAGTGTACGAGTTGGAATGATCATATTTCTGATCAATGGCAGACTGGCTCTGCGTGTCTAACTGTGACTCTGACACCGGTACGTTAACCCACTTCTCGTTACTGCTCATCGCAATAGGCTGGTATTCTTTAGCATCCATTGCTCTATCTCCAGATGGCAAGTCCCTTTCAATGGAAGCAGGTCGTCGTGAGATATGGTTGATCGACTGGCGTGATTCTATCGGCGGCGAGCGCTCAGCGTGTCTCTCGGCAGGAGTGTGTTTTTTGTGAGGCGAACTGTTCTCCTCTGCCTTCACCAAGTTACAAGGTGTGTTGATGTCGTTCTCTTTGTGATCACTGTCGTCGTTCACCACGATCGGTTCTTCTTGATCGGGATTCTCGGGCGGCACCTTCTTGCTAAGTCTAAATCTCAGTCGGTCCACCAAATTCAAAGTCTCCTGCACGCCCTGCTTAGTATCCTCTTTGAAGAAGAATTCCGGATATGTCGCAAACGGCTTGATGATATCGTCGTGGTTGAAGCCATCATCGACGGCCATCATTTCAAAGTCTAGGAACTCGGACTCTTTGGACTGCGGCGAGAACACGGACCTATTTGGATACGGGTTTACAGCTGACGGTATCTTAGCGCTCTTGGAGATTTCGACACCTTGCACGTGGCTGGCGTCTTGCGTTATAAACTTCTTTTCCGCTGAACGCTTCCTCATGTTTCTTGCCACGTTCTCGGCCTCCATGTGCTCAATAGTTATTGTTCTCGCATCCATGGGCGTCCTAGGTGACTTGATCATGGTATTTTCATTCAGGTTAGCTTGTATTTTAGCTATCATTTTGACGCTGCTCTTATCGGCGTAATCAGAGTCCATATATTTCTCGTCAATGTATTTCTCGTTGCCACCTGGCTTTTCTACTGGAGGTGGGATGGCATTCGGGCTCGGAGCCTTCGGCAGCCAATGTTTTTCATGGTCATGGTAGTCGGTATTGATGTGGAGAGGGCTCTTCTTGTCAATCACCTCCACAGGTGGTAGTGGTACCTCCACTTCAATCCTAGGTTGGGGCGTCTTCTTTTTAGGCGACGTCGACGTCCGGTCGGAGCCAGTGACGCTATGGGCTACGCTGAGCCGTCGATCTTTCTTGGCTGTTTCTTTGACCTCGTTGGTGCTGGAGCGTTCTTTGGATGTCTTCTCCTTGACACTCATCCGCCTGGTCGCGAGTGATTTCTGTTTGGGCTCACTGCTTTTCTTAGGGCTTACTTTTGGTAGAGGGGGCACTTCAATTTCAACTGTCTTATGGACCTTCTCTTTGTCTTCATTAGACTCACTTCGCCGTTTAAGCTTGTTAGCTTTTACTTTTACATTATTTTTGGGTGTCTCGACAGCAACCTCAATCTTAATTTCTTCCTTCTGCTCTACCTTAGGTTCTACCTTCACTGCTTCCTTCACCTCCTCGTCCTCTTTCCGTTTCGCAGATGGAAGTTCACCGGACTGGCCGCTCTCTTTGGGAGTCTTGTTTGATCCAGCGTTATGGGTGTCGTCTTTAGATAATTTTCTGGGTCGGGCATCAGACTTATTAGGCAGATTTCCGCCTGAAGTAGTGCTTCTGGTCCGAGCACGTGTGGCAGCGCGCGCATCACTGGGTCGGCTAGGTTCCTCTCCTTCAGGAGTCGGTGATGGTACCTTACACTCGGACCGCCGTTCGGAAGTTTTAAGCTTCTTATCTGGCGGCGCTTTGCGTGGGGACGCATCAGTGGACACACTCTTGCCTTTTCGCCTTCGCCTTGGTCGTTTAGGATAAGGGCTTCCGGATCGGGATCCGTCGGACACTTTAGAGCTTTCAGAATCACTCGAGGCACTAGTCGAAGACAGCGGTCTTGACACCCTGTCGAGAAAGGGCAAGTCCACGGTTGGTCTAGTGCCTGGAGGTGAGAACATCGAAGGCTGTCGTGTCGCAATAGCGGGTTTGATCTCGCGCGCCTTGGCGGTGGGCTTGATGCCTGGCTTCTCCAGCTCCTCCTCCGAGCTGGTCGACGACGAGTAGCTGCTGCTACTTGAGTTGGAAGATGAGCTTGAGCTTTCTTTCTGTGCGGACTTAGAGCTTTTGGCTTCGTCTTTTTCTTTCTTGGGAGACAACTTGGATTGGCTAGTCTCGGGCTTCTCATCTTTCTTTTTGTCGGTATCGTTCTCGACAGCCGGCGCCTTGGTGCCAAGTCCACTCTTAATGTGTGCCGCTGCCTTCTTGGCAGCCTGTCTTTGTGGTACATATGAAATAGGCTCCTTCTCCGCCTCCTTAGATTTCTTCCTCCCAGCTTTTGAAGAATGTGCATCTTTGATTTCTTTGCCCTTAACCTTCTGCGGTTTTACGACTGGTTTCGATTTGGTATCATCACCGCTCGCTTGTTTCTGTTCGCGGTGTTCCGGGCTCGGTTCATCTTTCTTGACCACTGTGGTGGAGCGCATGTTTTCAGATGCTTTCTTAGCCGCTTGCCTTTGTGGAACAATGAGATCCGACGGATGATCTTTTTGTTTGGAAACTTTGATATTTTCTTTATTTTTAGCTTCGTCGTCTGATTCCTTTTTTACGGCTAGCACTTTTTTGTCCTTGTTCGAGGGTTTCCTGCCACGCTTCCTTGGGGCTGGTTTAGGTTCTTCTGGGGTGGTAGTTTTCTTCTCAGGTTGGGTTGGAATAAATTCTTTCATTGCTGCCTTAGTCCTCGGTAGAGACTGCAGTGAGTCATTACCGCTAGGAGACTTATCCGGTTTCACTTTTTCTGTTTTCACTTTATCTTGTTTATCTTTTTCGGTTTTTACCTTTTCCGCTTTGGGCTTTTCAGTCTTTACTTCGGGATTGTTGTCCTCGCTGCTATCTGAGTATATGTCGATCGGGAACTTGCTATTCCTCATGGTCGGTCTTATCGGCATTAGATCATCGCTGTCTGTACCAGATTGACCCATTTTTCCAGCCGTCATTTCTTTTTCCATTTGTTGCAGCGTCTTGCTGCGAGATCGGTCCTTTTTCAGTCTAGAATTTAAAGACTCATCATCGCTGCTACTTTCGATGAGTGGTTTAGACTGTGGCACCTTTTTCTTTTTCCTTTCAGTCTTCTTAGGAGATCTCTTTCCTTTACCTTTCGGAGATACCTTTTTCTTTGGCGAGGTTCCAGCTCTTCTGCCATCGTCATCGGTGCTGGAGCCGATGGCCTTGCGGAACCTGCTCGTACGTGGCATCTCCGGCGCACTCTCTTCGCTAGACAGTCCGCTGTATATGCTGCCGCTGCGTCGCGAACCGTTTACGTAGTGTTTCTTGTACGGATTCGCTGACTTTGAACCCTTCACTATGCCATTGCGATCCTTCTTCTTCTCGTCACCAGATTCTGGCGGCGCAATGCGAGCTAACAACTCTTCGAAATCGTTTTTATGATCCGGGGCGTTATCATGAGAATAAAGTTTATCATATATTGAAGGTCCGTGATTAGCCTCAATAATAGCGGCCAACTCCTGCGGCGGGATATCGCTGTCAGCCGCTGATAGCACAGTCACTTGTTTGTGAAACGTTTGCTCTCTCATACGAAAGAATGAGCGGGACAGCTTCTCTCTCCTGCTCACCATGTAGCACAGATTGCGAACTCTCTCAAGGTCCTGGCGGAGCTGTACGAACATCTTCAACTTGTCGATGTCGGCCTGCTCCTGCCGGTGCGTCAACACCTCGGTGTCGTCCGACTTGGGCGGCAGCAGAGGTTGGTTCTTCCCCGACCGCCTCTTCAGCTTCCAGTAGATATAAATGTAATTGATGGCGTCTTGATCCACGTCAAGTAGATGTGTACTGATATCCTTGACGCTTACGTGCTTGTCGAACTCCCTCTCAATCTCATGCAAGCGAGCGGCTCGAGCTTGCGTCTTTTCCTCTGAAGTCATATCTTTCCTACGCTTTCGTTCAACCTTCTCCTCCTCCTCCCCTTCTCCTGAACCAGCTACCTTTTCCTTCTTAGAATTAACACTATGCTTTTGGCAATAGGAACGTAATTTTACACCGTCGTCAGCGTTTTCGTCCTCAATAATAGCGCGCATTTCCAAACCATATTTAAAAGCGCACGTTACATGATACGCAGTTTTACACGTCTTAACCGAGCACTGAATACAAGCCCCTTTACGATTGCGGCACAGCACACAGTGTAAGGCCCATCTCGATGCCGGTATAGCCGAAATCTTAGTAATCGGTTCCATGATCTCGGCGCAGCCGATGGAAACCTCGGGTATCCATAGCACGCAGCTGACGTGCGCCCACTTGTGTCCGGACGGCGTGCACTTCATTGCACCGCCGTTGTTGGGACACAGCACGCAGCTGGGCTCGACATTGTCCCCACAAGGCCGACATAGCCATTGACCTGAAAACAGAAAGTGACAATATTTGCTGATTTTTCTAGTATACAAAATTAAAATCAAAGCATTTATTTCAAGTAGGCCAGTTACACGCTCTTTTGAATTGTCGAAACAAAGACAATATTCAGCTGAGCAGACAATGCATTATATTATCAAAAGCAGATAAAAGAAAGAAGGTGTTCCGGTGTGGTAACACTTACCTTCGGGAATTACTGTGATGCCATAACAGGCCTGGTGCACGCATATGTTGCAGTTGTCGCAAAATACCATCTCATTGCCATCCTCCGAATCAGGAGACCGACAAACATCACAGATGACGTTTTCATCGTACTCGATGCCAAGGCCTTCTTCAGACTTGACAATAGCCTGGATTTTATCCCAGGTGCGTATCTATAAAGACATCGAACATGTTCATAAAAACTCCATGTTTGTATTGCGCCACTTGATATTATTATTATTCAAATACTTGTTTTGAGGACGTAAGGACGTGGGTTACGCTGACGACAACATTCAAGTTTTTACCTTCTTTAGTCTTCTGCCGAATCAATTCGAGACAAATAGACGTGATATTATGGGCCGCCGTCTTATGAGCTTAAAATGTTTATACTTTATTGTAATTTGAAGGAAATACGTGATTATATGATTATAATGTTTCTCACTTTGTAGTGATTCGCAATTTACGTTTGCAAAAGCAATGCCGAAATGGAACCCGCCGAACCTAAATTATGTAATTTCGCCACCAGTCCTATTTTTTTCATGTCTGAACATCGCTATAGTGATTTTTTTTTTTTTTTTAGGATGGGAAATCATCAAATGACTTCTCCCGCTCTGGGCGGAGCAGGAGGGAGTGTCAGACTTTTACTGACTAAAACCCATCCATGTTCCTTCATCGCCCTTTGTGTTCCGGGGCCACGGTATCTCTTTCGAATAGTCCCGCAGCCCCGGCAGGCTATAGTGATCACGTTGAAATTATTTAGAGTTTTTTATTCAATAAATAGTAAAGTCGCTTTGCAAAAAGACTGTGCTTTGGCAAGGTGCTGCTAGATTTAGGCTGTTCATGATAATTCCATTGCTGGTCGCAAAGACAACGCACAGCCTGTACCAATGGATCTACTACTAACCATGAAACCATTAAGATTTGCAACTTGGAGATATCGGTCCAAAGACACAGACAGATCCACCCAAAAGTTTACCATCATTTGCATAGTCTTTTCTCAACTATGTCGGAGTCGGCTTCCAGTCTTATAAATTAGTAAAGAGAATTTTTACTTTACCCCTTATTTGTATCAAATTATTTTAAAACCATTTCTAGATAAATTCAATACGTATATTTTTGTAGGATACACTGTAAAGAATTATCTTCCTGTAGTTAATTTAATGCTATCGGCACTATATGTGGCGCTAAAGGAATTGTGGCGAAAGTACATTACCAAAATAGAACACCATTCGTACCAACACATGCAGATGCACCAACACTTATTCACTTAATTTATTTGGTTCACAAAAATGTTTTAGGAAATGTCACAACGAAGTCACGCACAACTATACCCGCACAACTAAGATACCCACGGGGCATAACTTCTGAACGAAAGTTTCGAACTTCGAACAGCTTTCGTACCACCAGCTCGTAAGTCCAATCGTCACTACCCATCCATCGGTCCACCGCGACCTCGTCACTGTAACTACATCACATCATCCCGGAATACGTAAATTGTTAACCAGAGTGGGGAGATCCAGTTTTATCGATGAATAATAGTGTAATAATAATACACCCTTTAAAAACCAGATCGACGAGAAGCTGAGCAAAATGTATTGTGAATTTAACTCAAGCCATCGAAAATAAGTCTCAACATTAAAGAGAAACATGAACTGCAAAATTATATTTCGTAAATTCAACAAATGTCGTAGTGTTAGATATTATTGAAATAATCTGCTTTAAATATTACAGTTTGATAATGAATTAACTTCGATGAAAGAATGCTACTTACTATTCGATCGACTGAATTAGAAACTTATACAATACGCACATGAATCCGAAAAATCAGATATGCGTGTCTTGGGTTCGAACTTGAAATAAATGTCTTGACATTCAAGGTTCACACTACTGCCTAATAGTGTGACCCTTGACTGTCAAGTCATAGGTTAGTGATAGCCTTAATACTGCGTAGGTAGTGAGAACCTTATGGGTTGATTGTGTAAAAAGTCAATGCTTTTTACTGCTTTAATTCAAGTAGTTCTTTATTTTTTTCAATTTGATATGCAAAGAAAGGGGGATGAGCATTGAGCGAATACCGTTGACCGGTGGTCTATTCATAAATCAAAAGATTTCTCATAAGATTCCAAAGGGAATCTTTTCGCACGCTATTTATTATCGTTGTAAAAACAAGGTGTCCTTGACACCCGGTTTCCTAAGCATTTACATAATACTCATCCATGGTCATCGTTGCTGAGCTAGACGCTGCAGAGCTTGCAAGCTGCAACAACCATTGCACAAATGCACACATAAATGGCAGATCCAGTTTAAATAAAAGAGAATAAAAGAATCTGCATTTCTAGTTGCTGAATAAAAAGTATCACAGGATGAAAAAAAATATGAGATCAAATCATTGAACAAAAATTGTATGAAACCGGTACATCCGAGACTAAAGCCGATTTAACAGGCTGAATACAACAATTATTATACTTTCGAGTTGTATAAAATATAGAACATAAGGGTGAAAAGTTCGGGCTTTTACCATCAGTTAAATTCCACATCTCTTTCATTTCTGAGTGTAATAAGCGAAGTGAATAGTTTTCTGCGGTAACCTGTACAAATTCATTAAAACATGAGGCCAGAAGATCCGGCATGGTCGTCCATTTGGGACCCAAACACAAAAGCAAAAATTATAATTTAAACGAAAGACTGGTCGCAGTCGAAATACCCGTTAAATTAAGCCATCAAAGAGATTTTTGCTCTAATTTATTTATAATGAATATGTAAAGGTAGACTTGTACTTCAAAGCATGACAAGATAATAATGGAATTTTCGAACGCAAAAGGTGTTCTTAGTAAGCCTAGACATCAACAAGTTAGTTCCAAGTATAGAAATACTTTTATAACGATGTATGAAACGCAATCCTTGAAGTTCCCCAGTTCGCTTGAATCCCGCCGCCTTTTCATCGCTGCGTTTTACGTTACATCTCGCTCAAAAGTTTTTATTAAGAAACCCCTTTAGCGAGATTGTATCAATCAGCAAACGACAGCTGCTTCAAAGGTCAGACGATGAAACAAGTACAGATTCAAAGGGGTACTTTTATATCAAACAGAGCAAATCTTGTATAGAATTATATGATCCCATTAAAAAAAAACCGGTACTTAAAGTCCCCTTTTGCCAGTTATTCTTTGTGAGCAACACGTGGTTAATAACAACGTTAGCGTTCGTCCGGTGGTCGGTGTGGCCGCGCGGGAATCGCAACACAATGGAAAACAGCCTTCACCTTGCACCGCGCGTCAACCGAATGGGCACATTTGCAAACGTTAACTCAACGTAGTTGTACCTAGTTCCTCCACGGTGCACACGCGGACGTACATAATGTGTCTGCTATTGCAAATGTAGCGATGCTCAAGGGGTAATTGACGCGTAACGACCCGAATGGCGCAGCGGTACTGAAGCTGCCTTACGTTCTCAGGGTCCCGGGTTCCAATCCCGGTAGGAGCAAATGTTTGTGCGATGAGCATGAACATTTGTTTCCGAGTCATGGATAATGTATAATAAGTATGTATTTACAAAACAAAAAACTATCTATGTAGCATATCAACTATCTGTTTTCCACGACACAAGCCTCGTTGCTTAGTGTGGCATTAGATGGCGCTGTGTGTAATGTCCAGCGATATTTATTTATTACATTTATTTTATTTTATTGATATTTGCTTCTATCGAATACTGACCTAATCAATGTTGCATGTACGGTTGAAAATATAAAGATAAAAATGATGTTCATGAAATTCCAGATAACTGCGCAGTCTGCTAGTGTGAAGCCGTCAGTAGGTCCAGCAATGGTAGATGCAAAAAATTCCTGCTTCGCGTTAGGCTTAATTAGGTCGAACTTTTAGCCCACGTTCACACTGCCAGCCTAGGGAGTAGGGCTAACGCGGGCGCGAATTATAAACGTATGAATAGATTAGGCGCTACGGAGGAACATACGTAAATACACACATACATAAATACTGCTAAAATATTTACCCTTTCTTTTAGCTTCGTCGTAGTCGGGTAAAAAAAGGATAGTAGGCCGTTCAATCACTGTCCATTCATATTCATATCGATCACAATCCCACCACAGTACGTTTGGTGTGAACACGGCCTTAACCACATTAAAATAAAACCCCGTTTTAAAATTGCCAACTGATTCCAGGTATAGGTGAACAAAACTATACTTTTATTTTATCTTATATATAAAATAAAAAATTACATGGCTTTTCACAGATGCACTCAACTTCAAAAACTATTTTAGTAATCTATTGGAGCGCTGTCACTCGTCATAAAAGTAGTTCGCTGTGAAAAATTTATATCCATCAATTAGTTTAAGACAGGTACTAGCAAAAGCTTCTGGAAAACGATTTAATGTTTTTTGGGGTGAATAATCATTTTTTGTGGTAGAACTCAATGTAACGCACTCAAAACATTGTGCTGATGGATGGATTGCATAGTACGGGGGTCGTGGAGGTGCTTAAACTAAAAATATTTTAGGTATTTGCAATAATAAGCCTTGTGTGGTACACGTATGGATGGATACTACCATTTTTATACGGTATTAGGTTGACCCCAATTTTTCAATTCTTATTTATTAACGTCTTCGTCTTGGTCCACCAATCAATAACCGATATGAAGGCAGTTCACAACTCGGAGACCAGACAGAATTAGAATGGTCAGTAGGTCAGTTCAGGCAGACTATTTGAGATTAAAATAAAAGTTTTGTGTGCCAAACAGCGCACATCGCAACTTTGAAGTTTATCAGTTTATAAAAGATATAATAACAGCCGTAAGGGACTACTCACACATCTCGAAATCAAATCTCAAATCGTTGTTTTATATGGGCATAAGCTGAATTATAGAGCTGAATCACACTTATTCAGCTCTATAATTCAGCTAATGCCCATAGAAAACAACGATTTTGTATGAGACGCGTACGCATCTGTTCAGCGCGACATTGAAGTTCCTTTTAGACGTCGGTTTGTGGTTTGAATAATATAGAAATCTTAGCACGGTCACGTCGGGTTAAAAAGTCAGCGTCCGGATACTGTATCCCAATTCGGTATTATTCCCCATTGACCTACATAGGTACACCTGTTTATAATAGGGTAGATGACAAAAAAAATCTAATTAGTCCGTCAGGTAGATTTCCAAAAAATATTGGACATATTTTTCGTTTTTCACGTAAACAAGAAATGAAGACGATACAGTGCATCGAAAACTCGTGTGACGTCACAAGCCCCCACTCATGATTTTTGACGCGTTTCATCTTCGCCTATTCATTTGATAAAACAAAAAACACGTATCTAATATTTTTCGATAATCTAACTGACGGACTAAACAGAATCATACTTTTTTTAGTCAGGAATCATCCCTATTACCAAATCACAATACATCCTAACCACAATGTTTAACAATTATGTGTAATTCCCCATTGATCTACATTAATATTATTTGACCAAAAAAGAATAAATTTTCTTTAAGTAGGTTAACTTCATTCTCCTGCCCTTATCCCGATTTATTAGGTGCCAACGCAGCATCGTCATCTCAGCAAACACATCCCTTATAGCCTCATCATCTTTAACCAGTGCCAGTTTAATGCCAGTGCCTAAACGCTAGCTAGCCCTCCACGCCAAGCCACAATTTCACATACCATATTGTCACACATTTGTGTCGTTTGGCGTACACGGCACGCGCTTTCATGCCACGATGTGACAATGGCGTTCAAAAGTTAAGCCAATCTATCATCCCAAGGGGCTGTTGTTAACTAACTACATAAATACTTTTAACATAAAATGCATCAAATACAACGGAAAAATATTCGATTTTAATAAACGAAATAATATGTACATCATAAATATGGCTCAGTAATATACAGTTTTTAATTAAAACTCAAGTTAAAATAAATTAAAAACAGAGTAGAGGAACGTTTAAACGATTCCTGTCAAAGATATGTACATCATGCTTAAAACTTTAACTGGGATTCAATGTATTTATTTAAAGAGAATAAATATGAAATGTTGTGATTGAAACGATTTAAAATTCCGGAAAATGTTGAAAGATTGAATGAATTTATTTACTAGCGACCAGCCCCGGCTTCGCACGGATTCTGGGAAATACGGGCGAAATGTTATGTTATACAGTAACATAATTATATTATTATGTTGTTGATTGTGCTGTACTGCTTAAAGCGTACTTTCCCATTGAAAGTCATCTTTTATTGGACCCTCGTCGTCGTTATGATATTATTTTGTTGCGCGAGTTATTTTAATTCTGTTTATATTTCCCATGATATTCATCTAAATGAAATGGTGTAAATGGCAATGTTGGTTACAATTACATTATTTATTTTATATTTATTTTGACAAGGATTAATTATAATACTGTCTGTAAAAACACCTTACCAAATGAAGCATTCATTTTGATGAAATTTTAAAATCATAAAAATGGTTAATGTGAGTCAATCTTTAAAGATAGACATTAATGCTGTCGCGGACTTAGAACGGTTTTAGAACTTTTTAAGAGGAATAATTCCTTAATACATAATTTTCATGTAATTTGTACTGTTAAGCAGCGCACGCCCCGAAAGGACGATTTTTTTCGTCTTAATTCCAAATATCATCAATCAGATAGCTTTCTTTCGTAAATTGTTTTTAAATTATAGCCTATAACCTTCTCAGATAATTTCTCTTTGTATTAGTGAAAACCGTATCAAAATCTGTTCAGTAGTTTCTGAGATCCTAGCGAACAAACAGTGCCCGGCGGGGGACTCTAATTTATAATATGTAGTGATGATATTAGTCATATAAATCGTCGTAAATATAGTAAACTTGTTGGTAACTATATATCGAGCCGTTTGGGGTTAAAACTCTTGGACCGTGGGGTCCGATTGCTCGGATCCTTTTCAAGGTGTCGAAACGCTATGGGTTCTTGCAGACGAGCGGCACGTTGCCAACGGCAGATAAACTGCAGCCTTCGCCACCTTTCAAAGGCTGCCGTCGACGCGCCGGGCGGCAGCCGCCGAAGCGTCGACGACTGCTGTCGACACCACAACTGCAAGCGTCGACGGCAGCCGTCGACAGGTGGCGACGGCTGCGGTTTATATGCAGTTACGCTACCTACTTTGAACTTTTGACAAACTGAAGAACAACAAATGAGAATAAGAATGCGTGACTGTGTTAAATAAATTATTTGTTAAATAGTGTAATTGGCTTCGGCCGTTCTATTTAAATAAATAAATATTATTCCAAAAGCTGCCAGCAGTCGCATGTATCGTCTTTTGCAAATCTCGCTATCAAAATTAGGTTTGCTGTAAGAAAACCCAATTCTGGGTTAATTAAGCTCGCCTTTGTACATAAGCTATATTATTGCAATTTATATGTATATTTATTTATTATTTGTGTGTGCAATTTAGAATTTAAAAAAGTCCGAGAAAATAAAAAAAAGTTGAAAATTAAGGTAAATTTTGGTACTTACAAGTTTTCGCGAAAATCTCAATTTGCCCATATCTTTTTATCGTGTTGATTCAGGACCTTGATTTTTATACATCTAATAGGGACTATAGACCTCAGTATCTGGTATAAATATCAACTTACTAGGTCCACCTGTCTGAGAATAGACCGTAGGCTATTTTTTAGTCTCACACACACATCAAAATATCCACGCAAACGAAGTTAGTAAATAAATAAAAAAATAACCCAAAAAAAAAGCTATTTGAGCTACCTGAACTATCCCGCATTTTCATTACTAAAAATGTTTATTACATAACTTTGTTTGGGGTTACCTGAACTATACAAAAGTTTTTGTAGTTCCGCGTGCGTGTGGTCTACATATCCCTACCACGGCTCTTCATATCTCGTGAACAATCGGTTCTTTGTGGCCCTTCCGAAAGGCAGTAGGCTCCGCCCCTTGAACGCACCACCCTATTGCTATGGCTGCCTTGTAAAGGGTCACCCTCCCCTGCCCCGCGTCTCGACCCGCATCTCTTACGCGACCAAGGGTTTTTTCGCTTGAATCGAAAAACCTAAATGATAACAGATGGACTAAGACTGATTCGTATAGCTTAATCCCGACTACCGCATGGCACAACTAAGACATGCGAATCCAGATTTCAGTCCCCTAGTGAAGAAATATTGGTTTAAAAACATTGTTAGAAAAGTTAAGGAAATCTTTATTCTGTATCTGTTTTGTGTTCTAACGAAGTAAAGCATAAATTAAATTCCATTAAAAATTAAATATTACTTCCAACATATTCACTATACGAGTACGTTATAGACTAACAAAGAGTTGGTCAATTCGTCGATTGATTTTAATAAAACGGAATCGAATCCTGACTTAGTTACAAATGGGGCGCGCTACACCTCACTCCACTCTCACTTCAAAACATCGAGCTTTTGGCGCACGGTAGGAGTACCTAGATAACTGCAAAATTTTTGGAGCACCAAACCGACAAAGCTTTGTAGTCAAATGAATACATACCTCGAAAATAGGCGACAAGCTGTCAATCTATTAACATGTATTCCTGTAAACGGGTTTTGATCCCTGACACGGTTTTCAATGGATACCGTTGAATTCCACCCCCAATTATCGGAAATCCGCTTATTGTGTTAGGTTTGAACAATATTGAACGCACTGGACACAACGGCCACAGAAATCTAGACAATGTTATCACGTATCGTACATTATGCACTACCTGGTAGACAACCCACGGCCTATGCAATCACCAATGTATCAATTAACAATACTACCTACAGAGCCAGAGCTTTGAAGCCACAGCACAAGGAACAACAGAAACGCGCGTATCCTTTGAAATCTGTAGGCTTTGATTACATCATTATGTAGAAGGCTAACTAGAAAATATCAAATACTAGCGGACGTCACGCGGTTTCACCCGGGTAGTTCCCGTTACCGGGGGGTACGGGGATAAAATATAGCCTATGTTACTCGCTGATAATATAGCTATCCATTGCTGAAAAAAAAATTCAAATCCAGTTTCAGTCCAGTAGTTTTTAAGTTTAAGTAGTATTCGTTACATACAAAAATATTAAATAAAAAGCTTTCATAAAAGAAAAACTATACGCGACAATCTTTTATGAAAGCTTTTTGTTTTCATTTACTAAAAGGTTTATTTTCTTCTTTTCAGTGCATTTTTATGAAAGCTTATTTTTAAAAAGATTTTTTATTTAATACTTTATTTATTAATTTTTAGTTTTGTCGTAGTCATTGAACTCGTATAAAAAAATCGTGTCCGCGCCATTAACCGTTGAGGAGTTCCCTCGTGAGAAGACGAACCTGGCTGTAGGATCAGGCCATGACAGAAATCTTGTGCCTCTATCAAATATGAATGCGTCTAAAAAATCTCGTATCTACGCTATTAATCTTTGAAAAGTTCCTTCGTGAGGAGACGATCCTGGCTGCAGGATGGGTTCATGACTCATGTTTATCCATTAAATATTAACGCGTCTACAAATTTTCGTATCCATGCCGTTAACTGTTAAGGAGTTCCCTTTTACGGAGACGATTCTGGCTGCAGGATGAGGTCATGTCAAAAATCATCTTTATTTATCAAAATTGAACACATATACAAAGTTTCGTGTCCGCGCTATTAACCATTGAAGAGTTCTTTCATGTGGAGACGATAATGGCTGCAGAATTTAGTCATGTCTATCATAAAACTTATTTTCACCAGAACTAAAGGTGTGTGCAAATAAGGGAAACTGGTATGAAATTTAGTCGCATGATTTGACCAATACATACTAACCAAGGCAAGCTGAATAAAAGCTTATAAAAATACAAATCTTTCCTCTTTATAATATTATTTCTATTATTTTACCCGCGTAGTTCCCGTTCCCGTGGGAGTACGGGGATAAAATATCGCCTATGTTACTCGCTGATAATGTAGCAATCTATTGCTGAAAGAATTTTTTAAATCGGTCTAGTAGTTTTTAAGTTTATTCGTTACATACAAAAATATAAAAATACAAATCTTTCCTCTTTATAATATAAAAAGAAGTATAGAAGTAGAGATATATCAATAAACGAAGGCAGCGCTTTTCAGCTATGAAATGGCACTGCAAATACTATTCTTTGAATGCGGTCATGGTTGCGCGTACATTCCACACAAAATACAAACAATGCAATACGTGGGGTGTTCGTCATCCTATTCACTACTCGTTGAACAAACCTCTAGTTACCCCAATTTTTATTTTTATTTCATATCATACGGTGCGAATTCATTCGGTGTCAGATTAGATTATTTCAAATTAATCCGCTTGTTAGTCCGCATCCAAGTCAATATGTTCAGAAGCATCCATTTTGAACTAAACTGAGCGAAACAAGGTATTCGTAACTTCAACACGATACCACCAAATATTTAACTGACTCCGAGGAAAGTCTAATGCTATTATATCTACTACAGTTTGGCAGCTGAGAGAATGCGTTTCTGACGCCTGTCAGTTGGTACATAAATTTAGCGCGAAATTATAACATTAAGGGCGACTTTTACCAAACGGTATGTTTTCGCTAGAAATAATTGAACCCAGATTTTTGTTTAAAACAGAAAAGTAAGTACTTACCTATGTACCTACTTTGTTTCCCTATTATAGACTTGTAAGATAGGTATGTACGAAATTCTTTCACCGATTACGAATTTATGTTTTATATCAGTCCATTAGGTAGTTACATCATATCTATTTATTTATTAACCTAGGTTGGCAGGTAGGTACCATCTCAACGGACGAAATCTCACCACCAATACGGCTCTTTTTGTTTGCAGCATCAGGCCGCTATCGAAGCGCTCAACTTTCTCTTCCGTTGTCCTTTTTTTTTGTTTTATTCCTATTAGTCAAAAAAGGTGGTCAAACAATAGAATATAATTTTTGTAAAACAAAGGATAACGTAAAAAAGGGTCGCATATTTTTTTTCGTTTTACTACTATTGGTCCGCACACTCTTTGTGCGGACCAATAGAAGGCCTTCTTCTTCGTGTCGATGATTCGTTAAGGGTGGTAAACAGATGTGGACATCGTGTGCACGGCATTTTATTTTAAATATGAGCAGATTTCGTTTGAGCCCATGGTACCCACGTGCTAACAGACCTACTGTTTTTCTATTGACAGGAATGCTGCTGTATCACCTATGAACCAATTAAGTACTGTGTACACTGCGCTATTATGCTACAGGGAGCCAACTTATTACTTGTGGGGATATGATCGATGTTCAAGAAGCAACAGCATGCCGAATAATGCTATAGCTACATTATATGACAAGTTTATACGGCTTCCTGAAACTGAAGAGGAATTGCAACAACATCTGGTCTTGCCGTGAGAATCTAAAGCGATACAGTAAACTTATAAAAGACTATTTACATACTAGTTCTAGTCTAGTTCACTATAAAGTAAATAATAAATAAATACGCGTCTGAGTCTGACACACGTTGACGGGTACCTCGTTTTACGCAAAAAAATAAAAGCAAATCGACAAACAACCGTGAAATTACGCTAATTGTAACGATACTGCTCAAATCGTGAAATGGAACGCAAAAGTATATTGCAGCAACACTCTAAAATGTGTTTAGTTAATTTCAACCTTCAACATCGTGGTGCAAGACAAACTTAAATAAGTTTAAATTAATCATGTTTACAAATGAAAACATATTTAACTAAACAGGTTTAATCTTATTTTAATTAAGATTTGGTAAAAGTCGCCCTTATTGTTCCTTGATTTAATGACATCGTTTTTATAATATTATTTGTTAATAGGTCAAAAAAACGATAGTTATATGTTTATCGTAAATTCTTCGCCACTTCAAAGGTACATCGTCCTTTCGCTCACGACCTGCCAGGAACGCATTCACGCAGCGGCCAAACTGTAAAGCTGTTCTCTCTCTTAGAATCGAGATAAAGTATACAGGGTGGATACGTTACACGGGGCAGTAAGGGGAACTACCTTAACCGTTGCAGCCACTCGAAAATGGTATTAGGGAGACTATTCATATTTTTTTGTGAAATTTTGATCTCCATTCACAGAATTCCGAAATTATGTACAGTTAGCAAGAAAATGGCCATTTTACACAAAACATTTTTAGGTAGATTTCGTCAGAAAAAATCTTCCTATTGGTCTTGCACCTAGTCGAGTTTTCCGTATTTCACCATAGGGGGTCTAGTTATGACCCCTAAAAGCCCAAAAGCCCGCCTGTTAAAAAGTTTATATTATGTATACGTATGTATGTTGATATGCATGTATGTGAGGCGACAAGCAAAATTTAGTCATACACAAATCGGCACAAACCGGTCGCAATTATACACCGATTGCTTTCAGTTCGTGAATGGGCGGAATTCGTCCATGCGGTTTTTCGAAAATCAGTTTTTTGGCCGTAACTTTTTCCTATGGAATTTTTTTGAACCGTTTAACATTTTTATCATTCCGAGTGAGAATACGGACAACTTTTAAATATAAAATTTTTGATGCAACCCCTAACTTGGGGAAGGGGTTGGCATTTTCCAATTTTTTTTAAAGTACTTACGGGATGATATCCGTGATTTTTTTAAGGAAAATCACGGATATCATCCCGTAAGTACTTTAAGTGTAGTGAAAAACCGTGAAAGTCTAAAACAGTGCATAAAATTTTATCTCCGAAACGGTAAACATTTTTACGGTCGCAAATATTTTTGATGTGAAAACTTCTTTAGGCGCGTTGAGCACTTTTTGGGTGAAAAAAAATCATGTAACTCGGGTGACCGTCACGTACGCTTTTCGTCGGGGCACACCGCACAACCTGTAGCAGTGCTACGACTTGGGTCTTAGTTTAAGGGTTTTAGTTTAAATAAATAAATAAAAATAATAAAAAAATATAACTGAAGAATTGAGGGCGTTTCCATGCTAAACTCTTATGGGAGGATTTTAAAATTGATGATAACCTTTTCACAGCTGAAAAATTAAAGAATTTATTTGAAGAATTAAAGATTTTAAACATGAACAAAGAAAAAGTTTTCTGATCCAAGGGGTTGAAAAAAATCTGATCCAAGGGGTTGAAAAAAATATGGAGGGAACCTTCTTCGAAGTCTACCTCCTCCTGCGGCTTGCCGAAGAGACTTTTTTGATGCCAATCGGTCCTGTTTCTAATACTGATCAAAAGTTCTATCGGACCAAACCAGGTTGGAGTACTTACTAAAAAAATCAGAAAATGCAAAAATCTGTGAATGGGGATCAAAATTTCACGAAAAACTATGGATAGTTTCTAATGCCTTTTCGTGTAGCTGCAACGGTTTACGGGTAGTTAGTTCCCTTTACTGCCCCGTTTACCGTATCCACCCTGTGTTTTGAAAACATGCTTTATGTCGATTAAACATATCTGTTTAATCGACATAAAGCATGTTTATGTTGTGTTCGTTTTAAAGAAAAAGAACAGCTTTCTTTTTCTTTGAGAGTTTCCTTATAACTTGGGATTGTGTCATCACGCGTGGGGGAGGCAGAACCTATACATCACGTGATAACATTGCAAGCAAAATCTATATACAATATAAATGATTTGCATCTGACTGCATTGTATGCTTACTTTGTATAACAAAGGACGAATGGCACCAATGAAGCACTTCTAAAACGTTTCAGAGCTGACGCTGTCAACATTCCGTAACAATGATAATACTAGGAGAGCCAAAGGCCAAGGGCCTCATCCCGCTCTCCTTGGGTAAAGAGAACTGGCGCAAACCTCCAGTGCTTGACACTAACGACCGCAGGGAGGTATGGCAGAGTAAGGAGCTTCACGGACGCTTTTTCCGGGCCCGATGGAAACCTATAAGCGTCCGTAGCCTGGCTACGTTCCGGGGACCTTTTCGGAGAAACCGAAGGTTTTATCTGTGCAATTATGGATGAAGTTATAATGACGAATAACTACCGGAGATTTATTGTGAAGGACGGTACGGTTGACATAATAATATGTCGGGCAATGCCACTTCATGGAAAAAGTCATTTAATGAGGTTAAAATGAACTGAGGGTTGCATTGATGATTTTAACTCTGTAAAGCCACATTTTTTACCTATGCGAATCATATTTTAATCAACAAACAACCTGCTCATTGCAAAAAAAAACGTAAGAAAATTTGAATTTCGCAGCTACCCTGCCGCTTCTCCCTTAAACGCCAACGCAAACCGGGCACGACAGCCGAAGCAGGGCAATTTATCTTTGACCAACGTAAATTCATACGTAATAAGATACAGAATCCAATGTGCAATGCCGCGAAGGGAATTCCCTTTGATGCCTTGGGGTCGATCTCTAAACATTTGAATTTGTATCTTGTTACCACACTATCTACGTATGAATTTACATTGGGTAAAGATAACATGCCTTGTCGTGCAATCCCCGGTGTGTGCTGCCCTTTAGTCTGCAAGCTCTCGCACATTTTTAATTGCAGAACTCGGCAGAAGATACATTACTTTAAATTCTCGCTTTTCATACAAACATCATAAATAGAAAAAGAGTTTTAGCTATAAAGTTTTGTACCTAAGTAAATATCACACATAAACTTAACTCGCTATTGCGATTACGATGTTAGTTAGCTTAAATAATGATGGAGTATACCGCATCAAATCTAGGAATAATCATCTAGGTACTTATTCAGAACAGCAAATAAATACGGACTTTTTAAATATTATTCCATTTGGATTTTTTGTGGTTTAATTTTCTCAATCAATAGGCTCGCCCTCTATTACGATGACATGTATTGTTAACAATGTAAAATAAATTCATGGCAAGAATTTGTTTAGAACAACTAAAAAAGGAAAATAAAAAACTTTTTTGCAAAAACTAAAACCGACTTCAAAAAACACAAAAAGTGAAAAATTACTTTAGTTTCTGAAGTCGGTGACAAATAAACTAAATCAATCAAACAAAGTTCACCGACTTACTGACTGACCGACTTTTTTATAAGTTTAGTTATACGTAAACCGTGAAAGCTTAAAACAGTGTTTGATAATTGGCGAAATTTGGGTGTACTATTAGATACACCTCTGCCTAACCCTCCGGGAATAACAGGCACGATGTTATGCTATGTGTAATTTTCTCAATGTCATATACCTAAGTTTAAGAATTCTTATTTACTTTGACGTAAATACATTCTGTTCGTTACATAAGTTTTTCTCGAAACAATATGGAATATTGTCTCATCGATATTGTGCAGGTATTTTCTGTTGTTTCTTAGTAAGTACCCTACAATATAATATCCTGAAGACGTTCATGTGCTACGGAGATAGTTCTCCGTAAGCCTGTCCAATCAAGTTTTCAACGAGTACATATCGACAGTTCAACATAAACTGGATCAGTTACACTTAGATTATTTTTGCGAAAATGTATTGACACGTTGCTCATCCTAATACTAATATTATAAATGCGAAAGTTTGTGAGTATGGGTGTATGGAAGTTTGTTACTCTTCCACGCAAAAACTACTGATTGGATTTGGATGAAAATTTGCACACAGACCCTCTTATTATAAAACGTGGTCTAAAAAAAGTACCGGCTTTAGTACTAGGTTTAAACCATGAACTTGAATAAACGTTATTACAAAAAGAAGTTTATCGCTAGTCCTAGAACTATCTATGGTACCAAAGTTAGACCATCGTGACCCCTAGTTTAACTATGGTACTAAATTGTCAACTCGTTTTTTTACATATTTATATTGGTTTTCGTCGACTTATCTTCAAGTATTTTAGCCGACTCGGCATTATCTTGACGCAGTATAAATCTTAGAATGAAATTTGTATTAATTCTAAGTACTGTGGCATAGGTTATAGTTTAGCCTTAGTGCATCAAATACTGTGTGTACGTAATCTAACATGTCAGTTATCACTAACCTTTTCTTCTGAACTCCAATTTTCACCCCTTTTTTATTTGGTTGTTCCATTTTTTTTTAATATAATGCACACACAATCTCAGCACAAAGAATACTGTGCCCAAAGAACTATGCCTTTACTTATACTTGTATTCATAATCTTGAAGTGAAACCAGACATTTAGTTTACTTTAAGATGTAACATAAACATTTCGATAATATTACTCCGCACCGCCCAATTCACTCCATTATACGCGCTAGCTCGATAGTTGTTCCAAAACAGAACAATTGGATTGATGCATTCAAAAAAATACAAGTTGGAATATTTAGATACCTTTAAATAACTAAACTTTTTATTTTACCACTACAAACAACAATTTATAAAATATTTTTTCTTTAAATTACGTAACAACATTTTGTAAAAAGGAACGGCGCATAGAACGCTGAACGAATGATTGAATGATATAAATATTTTATTGCATATAATAATAATAATAATAATACCAGCCTATTACTGTCCCACTGCTGGGCAAAGGCCTCTTCTCATACAGAGAAGGCACGAGCATTGATCACCACGCTTGCTCAAGACGGGTTGGCGATTTCAGACTTATATTAATTATAAGTCCAGGTTTCCTCACGGTGTTTTCCTTCACCGATGTCTGTGATGTTCAAGATAAACTTGGAAAAGTACATATGAATTGAAAAAGTCACATTGGTACTTGCCCGGATTTGAACCCACAACCTCATACATGGGAGGCGAGATCTTAACCTCTGGGCCATCACGATCTGTGGATAATGTTTAGACCAGGGACTATCTTTGGTACTAAGTAGTCCTTTGTTGGTCTACGATTTGTAATACGAATGAAAGAACTAACGTTAGTACCGTACTAAACCAAGACCTTTTAGTCCTGGTTTAAACCTGGAACTTATGAAAGTTTTTATAATAAGACGAAGATAGTTTATAACCTGGATTAAAACGTAGGATAATTTTTAACTCGCTAGTAAGATCTCATGGGACAATTATCAAACTTCACGCGGGCGATGCCGCTGGCAGAGGCTAGTTCAATATAAATGCAATGTACTCAGTTAAGATTTTCTTTGTTCTATTAAGTAATAACCTTTTTAAGTGAAGCTGCGCTACCGAGCTAACAGCGCCTTTTTAAGGGTTACAAAATAAGGGTTAAATAAAACACAAATAGATAAAATGTTTTAAGAAGAAGAAAATACAAATCATATTACAATTTATGTTACAGTTTAAAATTACTACAGTTTATTGGTTATAATGTAGAGACGAGAGGACGAAAGCGCTAACGTTTAAAACGTCGAAGTCGGTAATAACATTAATAACTAAGTACCAGTAAATAACTAAGTAATATATTAAAAGAGACCGGATTATATGCAAATGCATATTTTCTTTTTCATGATTTCGAAAATTTGTGGGAAAAACGGCTGATCGTGTAATTTATTCTTTTTAGAAAACTGCAAAGAATTAACTCAAAATATTTTATAAAATTAAATTAGTTTTAATCGATAGGAGATTCAATAAAGCGACTGTTAATTTGGAACAAATTTTCAAGAACAAACATGACAAAAAGTTGTGTTTGGAATTATTTAGTTATAATATGTGCTTATAACTATTTTCTAGAACTTATTTTAATTTTATATTGCATATATTTTGCAAGTTCTGCGTTTTTGTTGCTTTAAATCCGGTCTCTAGTTATTGATAACTAAATGAATACTTACTAGATCGAAGGCTGGTCTCTGTTGGACGTAACGCGGTTGCCTTATAATTCCTTCGGGGCGATGAGCCGAAATTTTCCACTTGCGAATCATCGCGAGCGCATTTACAAGTCCTCACTTAAAATAAACCTAAGAACAAACTAAACTAAGAAATAACTAAGAAATTTAGAAGTCGAAAGTATCGCGAAGAATGAAACAAGTTAACTCAAATAAGAAAATAAGTAACACAAAATTGAAAAAAACGGAAAAGGCACAAATATGAGACCCTTCGCAAATTTCAAAATAAAACATTTCTAGAACAAATAATTAAAATTACAAAATAATTCGGGAAACTTTTTTTAAAATAAATTCTAAAGATTCACTTTCACTTGCGTCGCGCTCGGAAATGGTATTTTTCCGGAGTGAGTACGCGCGTCCCGGCGGGGATGCTATCTGCGAAAGCGGGAAAATTGGGGGCAGGCCGCCCGACTGGCTTCAGGTGCGAACTAGTTGCGTTGCGCGCGCCGCACGCCACCGCCACAGAACAATGAAGTCAGAGTAGTCCGCGAGTAGCGATTTATTTCACTATTAAGGCGACTACAGGAGCCAAATTAACAACTCTATTTGTGGTTGTTCAAACTTCGTTTGAAATACTGTTAGAATAAAGTTCTAATCCGCTTGCACTACAGTGGTTGTTATGTCAGTCACTGGGGGCCGAATAGTGCGAAATGAGTGTTTTTTTTTGCGATTTACAAAAAATCTATTATTTGGACTAAAAAAATAAAACACTATCATGCTAATATGTTGCTTGTAGAATTATTTACCAAAAAAAATCAGAATGATCGCATGTATTTTAGTATGGTTTTTACTTGTTAAAAGAAATTTTTAGAGACAAGTTCGTGATTTTTTTTTATTGAGTAAAATTAGTTGTATTATGTTTTCAAAACACTATCCTATCATACTAGCATATATCCTGAAGAATATAATATTTTTCTGGTTTTGTTTATTGCAGTGAATCAAATGCTTTTTTGCATTGTAAAACTCTCGTTGAGCTCCTGTAGTCCCTTAAAGCGCTATGCACTGATTGAACCATTTTTGGAAACGTTTTATTTTAAACTCAAATTATATAAGTTATGTTTGTTTTACACGAGGGATTTTTAGACTTTTTGTCACCTTTAAAGTATTCATATTTAATAATACTCACTCGATCAATACAATTAAGTAACGATCGAAAAAAAGGTTTACACTAAATGCAACAATCTTGTTACTTTTAGATGCGCTGAAGTTTAATTAAACAGAAAATTATTAATGTATTTATTTGTAAGTTTTGACCGACGACGCGACGTCAACTAAGACTTAAGTTTTGTTGGCGCTGCCTCCACTGTAGCACTAGTCTGAGAGTTAACAACAACTTACTTAAAGTTGTGCAAATTACGAAGTCAACTTGCGTCAACAAGCCACAATGTACAAGTACATATTTGGATCGGACAATCTTATGATTGCTCCAATTGATTGCATTCAACAGGCAACGAATAGCTCGTGTCTATCACTTACAAACTATACTATCTACATTATGTAATATGTGTGTATACATACAATGTGAGAAAACATCTAGTTTTCTAGAATAAAAACGTCCACAACAACTGTTTACTTAGTAAGCAGGTACGGAGCGCAAACGCGTGCTATAGAAACAATCACTTTCGGCTAACTCATCATCTGACGAGCCCTTTCCTAACTATGTTGGGGGCGGCTTCCAGTCAAACCGGCTGAATACCAGTATTTCATATGGAGCGACTGGCTATCTGACCTCCACCCTGTTACTACTGGGTAATACGATACCCATTGGTAAGACTGGTTGTTAGACTTTCCAGCCATTGACTATCTGTAACGACTGTTAAAGATCTACAAAAGACAGCCGGGACCAACGGCTAAGCGTGCTTTCCGAAGCACGGAGAAAATTCGGTACTAAACTGCAATGGGCAAGCACGGCTTAAACTAAAGATCGACTCGAGCGGCTGTTATAATTTGACCACGAGCTCCTGTTTCTCTCCCCTGTTTACTGCCGACTAACTCTTTAAGCATAAATAATTCTTATGACGAGTATTTCGAAACGGAAATCAAAGAAACGCTCGAACTTTTACACAATAAACCAAGTATTGGCAGAAGCCGTACAAACTTAGGCGGTGTAGGTAACAAGCTGTACTGCTGAGTTTAGATTTCGAATTCTATGAAGGCAAGCTTTATTCAGATAATTCATTTATTATGATTATCGTTAGCAGTTATCTTCAAAAAGGATAAAATTAAATCAATACAGTTATCGTAGGTAGCCTTGAGTACTCTTTGTCTCATGAGTCACGTGTCGCGGGTAAGATCTCTCCTACACAGGGTGGCGATTTACTCACCTATTCTATGAATTCTATGAAGGCAAGCTTTATTCAGATAATTCATTTATTATGATTATCGTCAGCAGTTATCTTCAAAAAGGATTAAATTAAATCAATACAGTTATCGTAGGTAGCCTTGAGTACTCTTTGTCTCATGAGTCACGTGTCGCGGGTAAGATCTCTCCTACACAGGGTGGCGATTTACTCACCTGTATCCTTGAAGGTGAGTCTACTCGTCATATTAAACAACTTTCCCAAAGAAACCCATATCTCATTAAAAAAAAAGTTTCTACCATAGTGTCCGCTCCAATCTGAAAGCAACGTCGGGCACTCCCACTTTCGTAGAAATGACCTGTGCGAAAAAGCCACCGCGACGTTGCCACGAGTAAAGGAAACGGGCGGTAAATTCAGTCACGTTTTCACAGATCACAGATCTGCCTTCTAACCGAAGTTAGTACTTACATTTCGGTGAGCAACTGTTGATATTATATTATATAAAGCTCGATTTCTAATTATATTCTTATCAATGACTTTCGATATCGAATTCTCTTTTTATTGATACCTGTAAACCTTACAAGTCAACCTTCAATTAATCTATAAAGCGTAGGCGTGAACTTTTATAAGCTTATTAATGAGTCTCAAGCATGTCTCGTCTATTCAGTTAAAAAATAAAATAAAATCGTAGTTTGAAGAAATCAAAAATTAAGAGTAGGTGTGCTGCTGAAAATAACTTAATATCTAAGTATTAAAAATAATGAGAAATCATTTCTAAGAAAAAGATTTAAATTACGCGTAGGTTTGCTGCAAAAAATAATTTGATTTAAAAATTACGGGTAACATGCGAATCATCGAATGGCAGTGGAGGACATTCGTGGGAGGAGCTTAGTAACAGGATGGAAAGAGTCATGCGTACTTTGTTGAGCCACGCACCCTCAAAAGTATCACCATGCGCCTTATAAAAGAAAGGAGGGAGATTTTTTTATGTCGATGAATATCATTCTTTTGAGAATTTAGGGGAGTTTGTTTACATCAATCAATACTATACGTATATACGAAAGCTTAGTAACCGGCCGCTGCCTTGTTATAATTTTAATGTTTTATTTTGTATAATTCGAGTCGTCGTAAGATCTTTTGCGGATGAATATTATTCGTATATTGGGCTTTCCATGTGCGCCCATATCCGATTGTAACTAGGAGATACCAAGTGCCAAAACATTTCGCCTATTACGCGCAAGTCAGTGAAACATTGTACAGTATACTAAGTATTTTCTTGTGCCTGAAAAAGTTTTAAAAAATTAGGAAGAAAAGCATCGCTTTGGATGGCGGAACCGAAGCTATATGGCGAAGTTGAGTCTAGGTTCCGAACGACCGGCCAAGGCCAAAAGAACCGTTGGCGTTGTTACTAAGAAACCGTCTGAGCTGTATATGAAGACGAGCGAAAGATGACTTTTTCTTGTGCTTGTTCTGTGAGATGGTGGGTGAAAGATGACTTTTTCTTGTGCTTGTTCTGTGAGATGGTGGGTGAAAGATGACTTTTTCTTGTGCTTGTTCTGTGAGATGGTGGGTGAAAGATGACTTTTTCTTGTGCTTGTTCTGTGAGATGGTGGGTGAAAGATGACTTTTTCTTGTGCTTGTTCTGTGAGATGGTGGGTGAAAGATGAATTTTTCTTGTGCTTGTTCTGTGAGATGGTGGGTGAAAGATGACTTTTTCTTGTGCTTGTTCTGTGAGATGGTGGGTGAAAGATGACTTTTTCTTGTGCTTGTTCTGTGAGATGGTGGGTGAAAGATGACTTTTTCTTGTGCTTGTTCTGTGAGATGGTGGGTGAAAGATGACTTTTTCTTGTGCTTGTTCTGTGAGATGGTGGGTGAAAGATGACTTTTTCTTGGGCTTGTTCTCGGAGATGGTGGGTGAAAGATGACTTTTTCAGTTCTTTTTAAGCATTTCATTTTTAAAAATATCATTCCTTATTGTAAATATGTTTCTTTTAACTGTGCAATAAATAGCTTGCATTTACGTCTGATATGTACAAGTTTTCCAAATACAAAAGGGGTATAAAAGTTAACAGGCTCGGGAAAATTCAATACATGGTCAAGTATGTAACAAGTAGAGCTATGTAGGAGAGTTCATATATCGGACGCAAGTATGTATCGCATTCGCATCCCCGGCATGCGACTTCATGAAGTTGTGAACGAGCGGTGCGCGACTCACGGATGTTTTACACACAGTGAGTTATTTAGAATTCCGAAAACTTGAAGGTGGCGCTTCATTGGCATGCTCTATGTGTTACATCATTAGACTCGCATTACTTACGACTCATATTTGAGCACGCTTTCGAAATGCTTAATCCTAGATTCAAAAACGTAATTATGTAACTGTAACATATTCATAATCATTCGTCTCACGGCGCTCTTTTGCGAGTGAAGATTTTTCATTATCTTGCTAATGAAATTAAAGGGTTGTAACTATTTGACTACATGAATTGTTAAAAAACTAGCCAAGAGCGAGTCGGACAGCGGGACAACCGGTTTATGTTGGTGTGGCGTGTAGTGTATTAGGGTAACATAAAACAAGAGCGAGTCGGACTCGCGCACTGAGGGTTCCGTACAAACTTTTTAAAGGACAAACTTAACTTTGCTGTTCGGTCCCCAGAAACGGCTATTGCACCAACCGCAAATAATTAGTTTGTAATAGTAAAATCGCTTTTTTTTGTAATTAAACTACATAATTATTACGGTTTTCAGTTTTGGTTAAAAGCAAGGTCTTACAGCACAAGTAAAGGGAAAATTCTGAAAAATAAAAAAGGTGAAAATTAAGGGGCCCTTTTCTGAAATTTACGTTTCTAGATTGAGTTTTTTCCAGAGAAATCACCACATTTAAATTTAGAAAAAAATATATAGTATAGATACATGTTTGATCTAGTAACTGTTTTGGTTAAAAACAAAATATTTAACATTTTGCTCTATAAAAAAAATCTGAAGTAAAGTCAATTTTGAAAGTATTTTAAGTTGTATGAGACTTGGGGGAACGCAATTTTTATGAAAATTTAACATTTCATTTACTAATCCGGTTTGTCAGTGATATTATTGGATAGATTTATAATATGGCACTTATTTTTTTTATATTAAATAAATACGTGAAAAACAGACCGCGCGAGGCGCGCGCCCTGCGCCAGTGTCCTGCCGGACGTGGGAGGACCTATACAATTTTTGCTCGCGACCACATTATCGTCGCCGCACGCGTAGTAGCACACCTACGTAGTAGTACTTACCTGCATAGAAATCGTGTTGTATTCTAAGTAATTAAAATGGCGAATAAACAAAACATTATTAAGAAAAAAACGGGTATCTGAAGTAAAGAAAATCCGAAAGTGTTTTGCGTAAGTACTTATTCTACACAGACTAGCGAAGTCAGTATGACTAGAATTTTAAATCTTTTAATAAATATCTTCAAGGAGGTGTACCTATATTTCAGTTATTCAGATCTAAGATTACCGATTTTTGGAATTTTCCGTTAAGCAGGATATTTTATTATTTCAAAAAGTAATAAAGCAAACATTTTATTATTTATTTTATACCGTACTTACCATAGGTACCTACGTGAACCTTTCTTTGGGGTCTCTATTAGGTAGGTACCTACTACTTTCAGAGCTGTAGTAAGATTTCTGCATTGTAATGATTCTTTAAAATGAGTTCATTATCAAGAAAAAAATCATGACAATAATGTAGGTGATTTTATTGAATAATTTGAAAGAAATCGAACATGGCTATCGGTAACTAGGTAAGTACTAGGTTTACGGTCACGCTGAGTTTAGTAGGTAGAAATTATATTATAATTAATCATATATTTGTCTTTCATTATAGTACTCACCAAATCTTCTACCACCATTCTTTAAATTCTATAGAATGGTCATCACCTGCCTTAGTCATACATTCATAACAATATAAAGTGTATTAGTGTTTACAGTCAATAGTGCAGTGGACAGCACATCAAGCTATACGTTTTTGTTGCAAACTAGCTCTTATTACCAGCACGCAATAAAATTTGAACTACTGATTTATTTTTGCTGTAGCGAGCTCGCTCGCCCCGCCATAGGTCACGGGAGTTCATATCGCGACGGCTCGTACGCAACGCGGGCGCAAGCCGACTCGGTTCGTAAAATGCCTGTCGGGAAAAGGAGCCCCTTAAGGTAAATTTTGGTACTTACAAGTTTTCGCGAAAATCTAAATTTGCCCTTATCTTTTTATCGTGTTGACTCAGGACCTTGATTTATACATAGACCTCAGTATCTGGTATAAATTTCAACTTGCTAGGTCCACCCGTTCCTGAGAAAATCGGTGGTGACAGACGGACGGACAGACGGACAAGAGAGTGACTTATAAGGGTTCCTTTTTTACCTTTTGAATTATGGACGGAACCCTAAAAAAATATCTTATGATAAAATTATATAATCTCACCATTCTAGACTTCTTTGGACGAGGTTGAGGTCCTGGGTTTGATTCCCGGGTCGGGCAGTGTTATTCCATTAGGAATTTCTCACCCGCAAACGTGGGACTCAGGAAGGTACTCGAGAGGTCAACTTTCTTTTAATTTCGTAAAAATTTGAATCAATTTTACGTTTAGCGCGGTCTGAGAGTCGAAGTTTATGAATCTATGGTTAAATACCCCATTTTTTTCTGCTTCGAGGACCCGAGTTGCTTTGAACAGGAAATTTTACATTAATATACGATGCATGCAAATATACTTCACAAGGGCCGAAGAAAAACTCTTAAAAAAAAACCTGGAAACTCGCTTTTAATAAAGTGAGGTATAAGCGCACTTTATTAAAAGCGAGTTTCGAGTTTTTTTTTTCGATCTCTTCCTTCGAAAGCGTGCCGTCTTTAATGTCGTCGCCTAAGTAGAAAACGAAGAAGACATCTATTTGAAATGTTTTTTTTCCTGTGAACGAATACTTCATGGCTTTCATAAACAACTTTTAGTAAAGCTTGCGAACGACATAAGTAAGACTAGAGTGTGGCAGGAAAGACAAGACCTTGCATCATCGAAACTGCCGGTCGAATGCCGACAACATCCCTTCAAAGTAATGTGTCTCGTTCCAATTATAGATACCGTCTCAGAAAAAAGTATTCGCTAGTTGAAGTAACTAAAGCCACTTCGACTTGTAAGTAACACCCTAGGCGGGCCCTATTTCCGACTGATAACGTTGCAAGGTTCTATTTTGAAATAACGTTTCAAAAAATGTATATTTTATTTTTATTAGACAGTTTCCTGTCTACTTTCCTATCACAAGAATTAACATTGAATTAAAGAAGTTCGGTTAGCGCCTACTACAGTGAGTGAATGGAGATTTGTAGAAATGCGCAGCTTCATCATGGCGGAAATCGAAAGATAGGTAGAACTCTCTGAACTCGTTTTATTAAAAGAAAAGTAGCTTTATCATGTAAGGACAAATCTGCTTAGAATAGTTACTTGGCTTTTATATACAGGACTATGCTAATTTGATTATAGGTTCCTACGACTCTTGCACTCGTCTTTGTGAAAAAAAACTATATTCGAAATTATTTAAATCACGCCTGCACGCGTATCTTTACATTGTAATTTAAAAAGAAGCAAGTTACTGGAATAACAATATCTCGTCTGCCAGGTCAACAGGGCAACCTAAACAATTCCCTACTGTAGCAATGAAATTATCATCATTCGCGATCTGTGCCTTTGTTGAAAAATTATAAATCATTCACGTGTAACATGAAGCCTTGCATGCATCACTACAATTCATGTTTTTTGTCAAAAGGGAAATACTTCAATTAATTTTAACAAACGTTTTGTTTATTGGCCATTTTACGGTTTAATCGTTCCAATTAATTGGGCTTTGCTTACATAACATTCGACATTTACATTCGTCATTTTATCAAAATGAAGCTTTGGTAAATAGTTTTAGAAAATACTGTGCGTGGAAACAGCATCGTGGAATCCATTAATAAAATCTGCGTGCTGTTAACATTATGCTTTGATAGAGTCGCGTTTTAGATAGACACTACCGCTACTGAGGGTGACTAACCACGTTGGAAATAAAAGGTAAGCTGATGCCACTTAATTACTTCCGTCGCCAACGGACATTGGCGCAGCCACGGATTTAAGCCAGATTTAAGCCATGGATTTAAAAATCAAAGTATGTTGTGTTATAGACGCCTGAAACAATCTTACAAGCAAAATTTCAAAAGCCCACGTTACATTTGTTTACCAATTTACGGATAATCGAGTTTTCTTTGACTTTGAAAGCCAAAAATTAGCGCGTTCGTGTGATCCAGAAATATTTCTATGCTTTCATTAGACCCGTCGGCTAAGAAATAATGTGAAAGAAAAGTTCACTTTAGTGCGCCGAGTTACGGCGCATTTTTGATTGCGTTTTAGTCTGTAGGGGTAAAATACAATCACTTTTAGGGAGTTTAGTACATGAGTAAAATAACATCTGTTCCCCGAATGTCGTGTTCTGCGAACATGCAACAGCAAAAACTGCTTTTTTTCGCGATTTCAACTTTTATTCTATAGTAAAAATTCATTTTCATGAGAATATGTACCACGTATGTTGTCTCTAGTTTACACAGAATTTTCCTTATTTACTGAATCAGCGGAGGTGGTTTTTCCTGTATTTTTTTACTTATTTCCACTTTGAGTGCTGACTGCAGAATGATTAAAATTTTTAAATTAACAAGAAACATAATAATTACTTGCGTTTGATGTAAAAGAGAATTTCGTTTCACCGTTTCTATGTATTGCGTTTAATTAAAACACCATCAGCATTAAATGGAAACAGAATGTATTTCGAAGCCCATTCATCAATTATGTAAAGGCTGCCATGATCAATCCGCGAGCCACCAAAACCTCACCATGCACGACAGGCCGGTTTATAAATAGAAGCTAACCAATGATCTGAAAATACTTTAAATATGCAGAGGATTGGCGCTGCTTTATTAATTTAGCTGTGCCATTTTAGGCTTGAAGAAAGCATATCTTTTCGAGTTCGAGATCGCAAAATATGCCTCTAAAAGCGGAATTTAATTGACGTACATTGTGACGAAGAAAAGTTTTAAGGCATTTTAAGCTAGACGAAAACCTATCTAGTTGATGAGATACACAAACGTTTTTTGCTATCAGCATGTCTAAAAAATATGTAACTCAAGAAAAAAGAATCTGTTTTTTTTCCTATCTTCAAAAATGACTGAGATATTAAACGTTAAAGTACGGCGTCCGCGGCAAAACCCGACTAAGCGATAGCGCTGACGTGTACTGTGAATAATTTTAATTAATTAATTTAATAACTGGTCCGAGGTGGCTCAGGAGAAGAGTACCTGGAAGGATATGGGGGAGGATTTTCCCCAGCATTAAACGCTACTGAAAAAAAAATTGTAACAATAATATTTTAACACAAACATTTCAAATAATAAGTGCAAACCACTTGACAATTCAAATGTTATGAACGTAAACACTCCTCATCAGCCGCAATCGGACATGAAAATTGCCGCATGTCGTCATCGCAGTAGCTCGCGAAGGATCACAAATGTAAAAAAGCGGTGAAACTTTACAACGCTGTAACTTTGGAAATCCTCGTCCAATTTCGATGAAACAAAAACTATTATTATTTGCACGAGTATGCGCATTAAATGCTTTTATACCAATATTTAGATGTGTTCGTGTGACTCATTGAAATGAATAAAAATTGTGACATAGAACTATCTATCGACTCTCGACCTCAAAGCTATAAGCTTTATGGCATTTTAAGACTAAACGGAAGCTCATTTTATCTAGTTTAGAAGACACATTGTATGGTTTTTAGCCAAGCGGAATTGAAAACTAATAAATAGTGACGTAAAATATTCCATAAGCACTTGTATTAGTTTCAAGAAGCCGCCGCTTCACAACAGGAAAATTTCTTGAGCCGTGAGTAAGATTGACACCAATCATTGAACGCAAAGGGGTGACTAGAACCGTTGACTACTTAGTATAAACGCGATGCAGATCTACTGGCGCACGTTTATACAGATGTCTCCGGTGCATTTTTATTTTACGAGACAGAGAATAATCTGTTCTTCAGTTACTCAGAGGAACTTAACGTCCAAATAAAAACGTCATCTATATGGTTGACAAGAAGAACTACAGAAAAAGTAAATTAATTATTTAAGTAATACGTGGTCACCATTTTGTCTGAATTGCATGGATTAGGTATTACGTGATTGTTTAATTTTATTTTAATAATCCCAGCAAAGTAGTCTATATGAAATTAACAAGAATAACATAAATTAGAAAATACTCTAGAATTTTGTGCTCAAAGTTCAAATATTTTCCAGCTTCTCTCAATACTCACTGCTTGTTTAAATGGTTAATATTTTATGTTTTATAAATCATGAAAGTGTGCCATTTTAGGACACGCCATTCAGCGAGAGTATTAAGTCTGAAAGCTCCACGAAAAGCTATTCCAAAATGTTACAAACTAAAAATACGTAAAAATATATAAAACTCGAACCTGAATATTACTTTTAAAAGAACAGGAGAAAGCAGATATTTTTTGTATACTGGGTATCGCAAAAAATCACTGCATTGTTAAAAAAAGAGGCGGAATGAAAGTAACGTACCTTTTTATAATTTCTGATCGTAATTAATGCGATGTGAGTTCACCGTCCTTGGAAACATCTGCACTTCATTAAGTGCAGATGTTTCAAGGACGTGTCAACGGTTATTATTAAAGAATGGATTACTTTAGCTAGCTTTAGTTATAAATCGTTTCTTATTGTTCACATGATTAGAACAAAACTTCAAAATAATGAACACTGTGGTTACTACCTAGCCCCATGTAACGCCTCACACTGGAAACCCCCACTTACGGTCGAATCGATAGCGATCGATCCCCTGACCTGCAGTTAAACTGTGTGTTGTCGGTCTTTAATAATGAATTGTTACGATTCGAACTTCTTATTTATTCACTTCTATTGATTATCAAATTTTACGTTGTACTGTGTTGCATTTTGATACGTAAGACACCATTAGAGTTGTTAACGCCAACGGATCAACACTTAGGTGCCCGCTCGCGACGAAACAAAGTTATCTGAAGTTTATTTTTATTGGGGAGCAGTAATTACGGGTAACCTTTGTAAATGAGTATTGGAATTTTTGAAAAATAGTGTGTTTTGGGACTAATTGGTTGACCTTGACATGCATTTTTAAGTGACAACAATTACTGTACTCGGTGCTACGATCACGCGAAGGGAGCCGAGACTCGAAAGCACAGGTAAGTTTGTTTGTACATCAATTGCACACTGAACGCAATATGGGGTGATAGTTAGGCTGCACGCTCTGCGGTTTTAATTTTGTGAATATCACACATGCCAAAATGTTACGAGTAGCATCATGTAATTATGTAATAACGGGCTATGATTTTGAAATCATTTGACTGTCATACATCGCAATGTCTGGTATAATGGAGCGGGGTGATCTCCCATTGGAGAATGAGGCAGTAGAAAGTGGCGCAAAAATAACACTACAATTTCTAATAAATATGGAGCGACAAAGGCTTAGCTGCGCTTATCCCATTTCACTCAAAGAAATTGTAATGAAATGCATAAAAAAGAGATTAAAAAAAAATGAATTCGGAAATAAAGGTCGCCTCGCCTAGCTTTCGAACATTTTATTGGATTTGTTAGACGTTAACATATCGTAAGACGTAACGTTAAGACATCTTTTATAGAGCTTTATTTTAATGTTTGCTTTATGTTATGCGAGCCAAAAAAAGCTCAATTCTTCAGGTGCCGTATGTCTCGCATCACGCGTGTCCGTTTCACACTTGTAGCGTGTCAAACCCCGGCCAAAAAATTACATGAAAAATATGATCGAATCGACACTTTTTTACATGAAGCAATTTACGACTGCGTTATAAATGAATGCGTGAGAGGCAATGGGCTGTAATCCACTACGCGGGCCCACTGCGGGTTGGTAATGCCACATGTATACCAATTGTTGGTTCCGGTTGAAATCGTTTTATAAGAAATCTTACTATACAACATACCAGTGTTTGTGTACTTGAATGTATGTATTTATTTGAATACTTATTAAATACTTGCTGTAGGTATTATTAGAAGAGAAACAACTAGAATAGGTTTCCCGGTATTTTTTTCGCCAGAAGTTACTGTTACTCAAAGAAAATTGTTCACCAATTCACCACTTCCTAGAATTGGCGAGACGACAAAAAAAAACTAATTAGTCCGTCACTTAGATTATCAAAAAATATTTGACGCGTGTTTTTTCTTTTGTTACGTAAACCAAAATTGACGAAGATACGACGCTTTTAAAATTCTCAATACGTCACGCCATGGTATAATTTTTAGCTAGTTCTGACGTCACGAGCCCCCACTCCCGAGTTTTGATGCGTTTTATCTTTGTCAATATTCATTGATTTACAACAACAAAAAAATACGTGTTCATTAATTTCCAATACTCTAACTGACGGACTAAACAGATTTGCAATTTTTTGATACTGTCGTCATGCCTATTTGCCAGTTAAGAAATACTTGCAAAAACTTTATTTTATGTTTTCTGACTATACTACATATCTAAATATACAGGGTGTCCGGCAACGAATGGATAACATTGAAATGGCCCATAGCAGAACCCATGGCCATTCAGAATAAAATACGAAAAAAGATCTATCTTATAAAAAAAATCATCCGCAGATGTAAGGGCTTGCTTCAGTAATTTTTTCTCAATTTATTACTTTATTGACTACACGAAAAGATACACTTTTCATTGCGAGAATTCAGAATACGTTGCACCATGCAGCACTGCGCTTCGACAACGAAATGTGTATCTTTTCGTATAGTAAATAAAGTTATATTTTAGTCGCTCTGCGTGCAGCGTCGCGTCTCGTTGTGAACTGACCCTAAGGACTTACAATATAAAATACTACCGCATTTGAAAGTAGTTAGTCATGCGGCATGCTATCAATCAATTAAATTATTCAATAAGCTACTCGTAGAATTAAAGTCAATTTATAATATAAAACAGTTTAAGCACCAGCTGAAGTCATTTTTGAAAGAAAAGTGCTATTATTCACTTGATGAGTTTCTCAGTGATAATTAACCATTTGTTGACATGATCTAGTTTTTATTTTTTATTGAAATTACTATTATTGTTTTGTATATTGAGACATGATTATTATTATTTATTGACATAATTAATTATTTTCTGACATAATCTTTTTAAAGATTTTTATTTTATTGACATGATTTATTTTTAGTTAACTTGATTTTTTGATTATTTTTTTATTGAAATGTGTTACTTTTTAATTACATTTTGGTTTTTCTTTTTTGCTAATGTAAAAATTGTTTATGAAATAAATGAAATGACTCAAAGGATTTTTCAAAATTCACTCCCTAAGGGGGTGAAACGGGGCTCCAAAGTTTGTATGGAGAAACAAGATAAGTTAGACTATTTTAAACGAAATTTCACAGGAGTACTCCTATTGATAAATGAGTAGAAACGGGTTTCAGGTTTTTTAGAATTCAACACCTAAGAGGGGTAAATGGGGTAAAAAAGTCTAAAAAATCAATGCACAGCCCATACCGCAGAGTCTAGAGATTCACATAGGTTCCTTATGAGGTTTAGGGGTGCACTAAGAAAGGATTTTTCAAAATTTACCCCCTAAGGGGTTGAACCGAAGGTCCAATGGTTACATGAGGAAATTTCGGGTCGGGTGTATTACAAAACCAACGATTTTAAGATTTAATGTTGCGGACCTGCAATACCATCATCCCCTGTTGGGGTGCGATGGGGTTGAATGTCTAAAAATCAATAAGTTTGTCGAATCCGAGATTAGGGGGGTGCTGATTGCGAATATGGCATTTATTTTGAGATCCAGAACATGGCGGATTCGACTTCTATACATGGTTATAAATTGTTGATTTATTATGGTGATTGTGATAACGATGATGATGATGATGATTGTGATAATGATGATGATGAATGTGATGATGATGATGAATGTGATGATGATGATGAATGTGATAATGATGATGAGGATAAATGCATGCTAATCCATGCATCATGCATGCATTCAATACAGACTAGCTGTTGCCCGCGGCTTTGCCCGCGTGAAGTTCGGTAACTGTCCCACGGGATCCCGTGTATTAAATATATAATATAAAACAAAGTCGGGTTTGTTAGAACATTTATAACTCGAGATCTGCTGCACCAATTTTCATGGTTATTGGTTTGTTGGATTTGTCGTTGTTTGGAAAATTGACGAAAAAAGAAAATATAAGAAAAAACTTTTTTCCATACAAAATGTTCCTGGGTTTCGTAACTGTCAAACATTTAATGTTCATCCGTCAATATTCGGTTAATGGCGTATTCTAGATTTTAAAAATGTAGAATAATGTCAGTAATGGAAAAGGATTGACATATTGGTTGTAAAATATTTATGCGTGCGTTCAGCTACTTAAATATACAACAAATGACAAAAAACTTAACTAGAAAAAAAAACGTCAAATCGAGTGGAGGGTAGGTAGGGTATTTCGGTGGGGTTGGTGGGAAAGGAGGGGTAGGTGGGGTAGGAGGGGTAGGGGGTACGCGGGGTAGGGGGGGTACGTGGGGTAGGGGGGTACGTGGGGTAGGAGGGGTAGGTGGGGTAAGTAGGGTAGAGTAGTAAAAAGTATAAGGAGGTAGCAGGTAAAAAAAGTGCATTTCAATATTAATAGTTAAAGACAGGACAACGTCTGGGTCAGCTAGTCATAAAGTAAATAAAATACAGTAGTTTACTACGTCATTAATTACAAAACCACTTATAGAATGCCCAGAATATAATATTTTTATTTATATTCTTTGTACAAGCGATCCCTACATTATCTATAAATAAGGGATCCCTGTACATTACCGCATTAGAAAGGTTAAATAACTTAATTCTAGATAAGATTCATAATTCACTTATTGGTTCACAAGAACCTTCATAGACTTAGTTTGGGCCTCTGTTGGTGCATCCTCAGGATATTTCCACTTCCTCTGATAATATTTAAATGCAAATACAGCACGGAAGAATTAAGTAAAATGTATGCAATATTTGTAGAGACAACAACAGTATTGTAGTCCCATGGCCCGGCTATTTCCAGTTTTGTCCAAGCTAGGCTTTAGCGCAGTCGCTGATAACTTATTTAGTCTTGGCTTCCCTTCTTCGCAACAGGGATATTGATTACTTCCCGGAATAATGCTGCAATCTACAGCTTTTAAATAAACCCAACTCCATTAAGGTAGCGTCAATACCCTGTCTAAAGCAACAAACACTGTTGAAGCCAAAACAATGGGCCACGGGTATAAAGGCAAGATATACGGATAGATATCCTTTGAAACGTCTACAGCACCGTTTTTACTCATATTAGTAGATGAATATCGTGTTTCAAGTGCATCACAAAAGCTAGGTGACATGGATCAATTTAGGGGCAATGCACGGGACCGCTCAATGTGGCGACACTTGGAGAAGGTCTATGTCCAGCAGTGGACGTCTTTTGGCTGCAATGAGGATTATGATTAAATAGAAGCAATACTTCTTGTTTAACAGCGTGATTATATTTTCAAACCCGTTTATTATTTATGTTTTTATTGTCATGGCGCCCTACTCTCTCTCTCTGAGTCCCTGCGATTTAAAACATCTTCCGCAATACACCCTAACTAAATAAAAAAGTACCCGAAGAACTATGTAAACGGTACTTACACCGCTTACAGCAAACACTGAGGCGTGCCAGGAGGCGCTTTGATAGAATAAGTGAATACAAAACACTTGTTATTATTTTTATAAAAGCAGTCTGAACCAATCACATTGGCTTGGAGGGGTGGTGGGTGGTAGAGCTGAGCCACCCCTCGTCCGAATCCACTGCATATCTAACATTTTTGATATTGCGGTTCTGTTGACAATGCCTTCCTTGCATCCCATTTTTTCTCTACGCCGACCCTTTGTGCACTAGTTTGCGTTGGCTTCGATTTTTATTTATTTATAGAAATATTTGTTCAAAGGAATGCGTAACACCTTTGAATTTGTTTGAGGGTTTGGCATAGACGAACATTGCATTGAACAAGGCTTTATCTGAAAATCCTTTGATGATTTGTGGACACGATGTCCGCAATACAGCTTGCTTTGTGTCCCACAAAACATTAGGATGAAAATATTCAACTTATAATTATTATGTAATATTTCAAGCTTTTATTTAACTCGCCTTGTTAGTTATAATTAAATATCGCTGGACACTACACACAGCGCCATCTTGTGCCACACTAAGCAACGAGGCTTGTGTCGTGGACACCAGATAGTTGATATACTACACAGATACTTTTTTGTTTGTAAATACATACTTATTATACAAATAAACATCCATGACTCGGAAACAAATGTCCATGCTCATCACACAAACATTTGCTCCTACCGGGATTTGAACCCGGGACCCTAAGAACGTAAGGCAGCCTCTCTACCGCTGCGCCATTTTGGTAGTCAATTATGAATTGGCCAAATTTTTCAACTGAATTTTAAACCAGTTTCTCTCAACCGATTGACCTAAAATTTTGCACACAGTTTAGGTTTTGGTGCAATACATTTTGTGACAGACATGACCTGATCCTACAGCCAGGATCGTCTCCTCACGAGAGAACTCCTCCTCAACGGTTAAAAGCACGAACACGAAACTTAGTATACGCCTTCAATTTTGATAGATAAACATGATTTTCTTTCAATGTATTTTAATAAAAGCTTGTTTTATTTGCCTTCCTACATTTAGATTTAGCTAACAAATAGCTCTTAGTAATTGAATTTTTATACCGAATCTGAATAAGCAAACAAAGATGCCTGGCTACTATGAATATTTATCCCGTGCAAGTTGAACCCTGACCTTTAAGTATTGAGCGTAGGCGTTAAGCTTCTTATCCGTATCTCCCATGATCACCCCCCCCCCCCCCACGCACCCTCAATCAATCGCGTAATAATGTAGCTAGACTCATTATGTCTAGCACTATAATATACTGAAGACTTCTTCTTCTTAACCTTTGGCCACCCAATGGTGAGTGTAGGTCTCTTCCAAATCTCTCCACTTTTGGTGGTTTTGTATCATGGCTATCCAGTTTCTTCCGGCTACTTTAATGAGATCGTCTGTCCGCCTAGTCGGTTGTCTTGACACATTCTTCCATCCCGTCCGTGGTCTCCACTCCAATGAAGACTATAGTGATTAAAATATTACAACTACAAACATAGCTCTCATGACCTCGATGTTTAAAGACTTCGCAACTTCACGCCTGTAATCTCTGAAGCGCTTGGCAGCGGTGTAGTACACACGGCGTCATATCGTGCTATACATTTCCAGTAGAACATGGCCTCGCTTTATATAGATTTCCCGTACAATGAGAGATCCGATACTGGTTTTGAATAGCTAGATTGGTCGTCGTACGTACTTACATCCCATTTCGCCAATTATGTTTTAAGTCCTATGTTATAACGGATGGCTTCGTGAAGGGCCCGTTTACACCCTGTATAACTATACTTTAACTTTGCTGTAAATTGTACAGATTATACCCATCATGGGATAATTTTGAGACGGTAAAGGAAAAAAAACGTCTCGAATGTAGTCTATTCCCCGAAGGTATTTTCGAAGTCTCACATTATTTTAGTCCAGTTACGTCTAAGTCCTATGTTTACTAGAAACGGGGATTATAAAGGGTGAAAATAGGCCTTTAACGAAGCCGAAAAGCAATTGTTCTCCCCGTTATAGCGATAATTTTTTTGTTCCCGACCATACCTGGGAAAGTGGGAAACTTCTAGTTACGGAGATATTTAGTTCCAACTTTTTCACAAGTTTTTTTTTAAAATTCTAGTTTTTAAGGTTGTAACTCTACTTTACTTATGTATCTATCAGCACAATGTATTGAGTGCGTAACATTGAGTTTTAACGCAAAACGCGATTTTTCACCCCAAAAAATAAAGTCGTTTCCCAGCAAACATTTTTGCGTAGGGTTACTTAGTGATGTACCGAATACTTGGTTAACGGTTTCGTGAAGGGTCTGTTTACACCCTGTATGTATTTTAATTGTTTAATATCAAATTCTTGGTATCATTTAAATGTGATTTTAGATTTTTTTGTTGAAACCTACTGGAGTGCAAGGCAAGGTACCTACCTCCTAGGTACCTTGCTTGTACACTCCAGTAGATACGGAGATTATTAGAATATTAATCCCGAGCAGCTCGAATAAAGACGACGTTGATCCCGTGCACTCGAGCAGTGCTTTCGAACCTTGGATTTGTAAAAAAATACAAGGAACTGGCAATATCGAGTACGCATCTTGGTATGTAGGTCATTCATATATTGGAAAAATCCAGTTTCATCTTAGAATATAAGATATATTTTTAAGTTCTGGTACCACAGTTATAAAGCTTGATAGTGATTTGATTGAAAATTGCCCTTATTTTTTTCTGTGAATCTTTAGTGGACAACTTAGGGTTTTGCACGTAACCGTTTGCCGCGACTACAACTAGATAAGGGTTCCACTACGAACTTATGAATTAATTGTTTCGACATGTTTAGCTAGAGATAACACAGCGAACATAGGTATGTTGGTATGTTAGATAAGTAGGTACTTATCTTAATAACTTTGGTACGGAGACGAAACAAAATAACACTAAAGAAAATAATAATCAACACCAGTGATCATAACTATTTGTGTATGTGAGTTAAAATTTTTGTAATCGCACCCACGATGCAGGAGAAATATTTAGTAATTTGGCTAAACTGAGGTCTGTGTAAGAAAAAAAATATGTTCTACAAGGGATGCACACATACTTCAGATTAATCAACTTCATAGCTAGCGTTAAATAAACTCCGAAAGGGCTACATACACACACCGGCAGAGGAACACAAAAAAGTGAATGATTTTTTGAGATATAATGTACTTATTTTATTTATTGTTTTCGCTTTATTTGAGTGTGTTGTTTATTTTATGAAAGAAAACAACAAAATGTGGGGTTGTTAGAATTTAATAATAGAGAAATAATAAAAATGGTCGTAACTGAAAAATATTGAAGTGCTAAATTTACACACTGTTCGTTCACTAACACGTTCGTTACGCACTTCTTCCATAACATTTCGGGTCTGAACAGCCGTTTGACGACGATTTCTTAAAGTTTGCGCCCTTGTAAAACGTCGTCTACGGCACTGTTTGCTTGATTTTTGCCTTGCCCTCGCCTGCGCACGTAAGATCCTGTCTGTCTGTATCGGTGGATCACGGCTACTGATACACCTAGCGTTCGACTGACTGTACCCACAAGTTTAAAAAAAAAGTAACTTTGTTTGTGTTCCCCTAATTTTGCCGGTGTGTGTAGTTCAAAGTAAATAGAGAATTTGATTAAAGACTGAACCGAGAGGCTGCATCGGAGCTTCTATTATAAATCAACACGATTATAGTGTCGTGTAGTGTTTATTTTCATTCCTTTGAGAGGAGTTTTTCCAAGCAATAACTAGCTTTAAACGCATCAAGATTAACCAGTTTTTCGTGTCTCAACGAATAAAGCAAATCAAAAGATATCTAGCCTGATAAATAACTAGGGGCTCGTCAGTCATAATAAGCTTTAGTTAGGAAACCATTTTTAAAGCGCTGCCAAATGCAGTGGCCGGCGCAACGTCGTTATATGAACTACTAGCATTTCGCCCGCGCCTACGTCCCCAAAAATCGTAATCGCTCGGCTAATATGCATGATTTCAATATAATTTATACCCAATATTATCATACGTAGCTACTACGACTACAACTATTTCTGTCTGCAGGGTTTAAACCAGTAGTTCCCAACCTTTCTTGGACCAGGGTCCACTTTGGTCACTTATTGTTAGCATACCATAAGGTCCTAGATAAACATGTACACCAACAGGATTATATCTACGGCGGTGAATTTTTAACTCACAATGCAAAAAAAATGTAAAATGGCATGAGAACCTTTAGAATTAAGATAATGAAGGATATAAAAGCGATCGAAGTGAGCTCGAAAAAAATTACAATCATTCATACGATAATAGGAAAATCTTAGTAGTAAATTCTTACAAAATTTTTGCACCTTGCCTCTGATAGGTTCAATCAATTAGGCCGGGTTGAGCTTGCATCTTCTGTGCAAGTTAAAAAGTACAAATAACATTTTAACCTTTTGCCGACCATATTCGAGGCTCCTGCGGACTATAGGTTGGGAACCACTGGCTTAAACTAAAGTAATCTAACACTATCCGGAGTCGGGGTGCCCCAAGTCCCGCCTCGCTTCGCAAGGTCTTGCATTAAAAGTTTTCCTTGCCACAATGCCCTGTTTATGTTGGTGTGGCGTGTAGTGTATTAGAATAACATAAAACAAGAGCAAGTCGGACTCGCGCACCGAGGGTTTCGTACAAATTTTTTAAAAAACAAACTTTAATTTGCTGTTCGATCCGGGTATTGCACCAACCGCAAATAATAAGTTTGTTATAGTAAAAACGCTTTTTTTTTTATTAAACTACATTGTTGTGGTTTTCAGACTTTTCCCTTTACATGTTGTGTAAGGACCTTGCTTTTTGCCAAATTTCATGATTCTAGGTCAACGGGAACTGCCATATATCTATTGTACTTAGTTATAAGAATGACATTTAATTATTTAATATTTGTACACCACATAATGTGGTAGAGTGTATAGAACTTAAAAAATATATATTAACATCATACTATGTAAAACTACATTCTTACAAATAAATAAATTCTAATTCTAATTCTAATTCTAATTCATATAGGTTTTCGACCCAAAACCTATAGGGTACTTCCGGTTGACCTAGAATTGTCCATTGTGGTCAAAAGCAAGGTCTTACAGCACAAGTAAAGGGAAAAGTCCGAAAAAAAAATAGTTGAAAATTAAGGTACATTTTGGTACTTACAAGTTTTCGCGAAAATCTAAATTTACCCATATCTTTTTATTATGTTAACTCAACCTTGATTTTTATACACCTAATAGGGACTATAGACCTTAGTATCTGGCATAAATTTCAACTTGCTAGGTCCACCTGTTCCTGAGAAAATCGGTGGTAACATACGGACAGACAAGAAAGTGATCTTATATAAGGGTTCCGTTTTTTTCTTTTGAGGTACGGAACCCTAAAAATAGTCCTCTCGACTGTATGTAGTCGCCCTTCGCACCACTATCTCCGCTGTACTTAAGAACATGAAGAATGTAATGCATTTCCGATCGCTATTTAGGAATTGTACAAATATTGTATACAATGACGGGATTATATACTTTTCCGTTAACATAGACTGGGTGGAATTTTTCAATGCCACCTGGAGGGAAACTACTCGAAATACTGGAGATAGCAAATTTTACTTAAAGGAAACATTCCTTTATCTTTAAAAATAAACAAATACCAATTACACTTAAATACCAATTAAGGTCTTAGCCCACATAGAGAACCTCAAGTCCCGGCCGCCGCGGGAGACGCCCCAGGCGACGGCACCGTAGGCGCGGGCCTGTGGACGGTGAGCTATGGGCTAGCTCACCGTCCGTCCGTCCCATGATGACAGGCCGTGTCGACGGCGCGTTCGTGTTCCACGCGCGCCTCAAAGAGAGTCAGCATGGATAGGTTCTAGTCAGTAAAAGTCTGACAGTCCTTCCTGCTCCGACCAGAGCGGGTCATCGACGGTCATTTGATGATTTCCAATCCGAAAAAAAAAAGGTCTTGGCCCACATAAACGACTCCGCTCTAAATAATATAATTCAAATATGCACTTTTTGTATTGCTATCAGACTGCTCGGTTGCTAATGTAAAGTATATCTTAAGAGCAATACATAAAGCCCATATTTGAATTATATTCTTTTTGCCGGGTGGGGGATTGGAGTCGTTTATGTGGGCTATAACCTTAAGACCTGTAGGTGTGAATTGATCAATTATATTGCTGTAACCAATTTGTACAACTTTTTAAGTCGTGGAAAACAAAGAATGATTATCTAGTAAATTAGAAAGCTTTGTTTTTTTAGTAATGATTTATCTTAGAAAAACGTTTAAGGCCATGTGTTCCCGGTTTTGCCTGTTTTAGAATTCACTTTTGATAGGCAAATTATAACATTTTGAATCTGAAATAAATATATATTTAGGATACATTCTTTCTCTTTACCATGTACCCGTTCAATACACGATGCAATACAATTTTCTCGATAGAAAAAAATACTGAAGTAACTTCGATTTGCAGTTTTTTACGAGTAAATTTCATTTTAAACGAGTACTATAATACTCCATATTTTATAAATAATATCAATTTATAGGTAATTCATTTTAGAATCGATTCTACCCGATCGTTTTTTCATTGAACTTATAATTTTTTTTATCGATTATTTCAAGTAAATTTCGATCCACGCGTCGCTTCTCAGTGTCCCGCGGGACGTTATTGAGGAGAGACCTGTGCCAATTTTTTGCGCGCGCGCTTCGCTTCTGTTCTAAAAGATATAAATAAAGAGCAACACGACTATGGTCCAGCCTGTTCATCGCCTGATATGTCACAAAAAGAGTATGACAAATCAACAGAAGAATTTCTCAAAAATCTTAAAATACTTACATCTGACAGACACAAGGTAGAAAGTTCTACAATATTGCAAAGAGACAGCAGCGAGTGGCTTGAAATAAGAAAAAAAAAATAACTGCTTCCAACTTTGGGCCAATATGTAAAAGGAAAGTTACATCAGATACAGCTCCTCTCGTTAAAAACCTATTATACAAAAAAATCTGGCCCACGTTACATCAATCGCACACGGAGTTGAGCATGAGCAACAAGCTTTGCAGCAGTTGCAGCAGCAAGAAAACATTATCATTGAGCTCGCGGCTTATTTATTGATAAAGATTACCCTTTTATAGGGGCAAGTAAACTAAATCTCTTAAAAATCAACGATTGCATCACTGCTTATCAATAGGTGAGATCGCAGTCAAGCACTAGTTTATTTCAATTAAAAATAAATAAATAATGTTAAGACGTTGAATACTTTCAACTGTTTGATAAAAGTAAGGAAAATGTTGTCCTATATAACTAATAATTTTTGTGACAAAATTATGAAACATAAATCATATTTTTTTTTTCACAATTGGTTTATTTTTAACTATTATCTTGGCAAATGCTGTTAGAATACTATTTAGCTTAGATTGTGGCAAGCGAAAATTTAAGGTTTACGTAATAGGCATGACGACAGTATCAAAAAATTGCAAATCTATTTAATCCGTCAGTTAGAGTATTGGAAATTAATGGACACGTATTTTTTGTTTTTGTAAATCAATGAATATTGACAAAGATAAAACGCATCAAAACTCGGGAGTGACGTCAGAACTAGCTAAAAATTATACCATGGCGTGACGTATTGAGAATTTTAAATGCGTCATATTTTCGTCAATTTTGGTTTACGTAAAAAAAGAAAAAACACGGGTCAAATATTTTTTGATAATCTAAGTGACGGACTAATTAGATTATTTTGTCGTCTCGCCTATTATGTGATTTCACGCACAACTCGAACGCGCGATCCGACGCGTTCTTTGCGGCATTGTCGTCCTTGCGTTACCTATTGCATTTGGAACACCTGACCTAGAAACTAAAACATCAATTAATTTAATAAGTTGTATAGTTCAGAGTTTATTCCATTTAAAATATCTACTCAAATTAATTTATTACAAAAAAATGAAAGACTTCGCTACTACTACAAATTGAATGAATCAAATCTCTTATTTTATTTTTAAAATAAATCAATAAGACAAGTTGACCTACTGCCTGCTTATCTGTAATGAGACACTCCCCGCGACGTAAGCGCACGGCTCGATTTGCGGCAATCGCGGGCAACTCTTGGTAGCGTTAAATGCCTATTTCGCTTGGTCTACCCGCCCTTAATATCATAAAATGAAGTGCAAACGTCTATTTTATGTTTATTTTTTTCCATCTTGCAAATAAATAAGTAAATTAATTATAGCAAACCGGTGTTACGAATTTCACCGATTTTGACAATTTGAAATTTTAGGTACACACGGTCTCAAAAAACTAAGAATTGAAAGAAAACGGTTAAGGGTTCTACGCTCTTGATCGGGTGCAAAGCCGTCCTGGAGCAAGTAATTGCTTACACATTCGGTTTCTCATTTGGCTTGTGCAGATCGGAATGCTGCGTTCGAAAATAAACTAATTAAAATAATAAAACAAAAAAAAAACACGAAAAAGTGAAAAATAATTTTAGTTTCAGAAGTCGTTGACAAACACACTAAATCAATCAAAATAGGTCACTTGTTTTTTTTTTTTTTGAAGTTGGTGTTGTTTTTTGCAAAAAAGTTTTTTATTTTTCCATTTTTAGTTGTTCACATGTGCTTACCCCTTCACAGCGTACCGGCGTGATGTTATGTTATGAACTGGTGTATACAATAGACAGACATGAGATTTCAGTAGGCTTAGCCAAGTTGAAAATCTACAATCGTTAACGCTAATAGAAAACTACCCAAATGTATGGGAATGACATCATTTCAACGTTAAGTCACGTGGTCGAAACAAGCGAATAGAAACATTTTAAGTTCAGTCAAAACTGTAAGTTGGCTACGATTTATATGGGATATAGCAATCCCGATTGTAGAATCGAATACATTTCATTCTATCATCTTAACCGATCTAAACTTGTTTACGAAGTTTTTATTTGCTTGTTTTGGCGTGGCTTAACGTTTACGATTGTAGACAGAGAATCGATACGAATCGTTTGTAACTTGACTAGGCCTGCAGCAATCCCAGTCCATTTACTATCATTTATTGAGGAGTTCCGTTGCCTATCTCCGAAGTTCTTCATCAGATCTTCACCAAATTAAAATGGACCACTCTGAGAAAGTACTCTTCCAAAAACTACCCAAATCGCTTCAGTGTGCCTATAAAATTTGAAGATTTTTCTTTATTTCGCCAGGATCCCATCATCAGACCCTGACTTGATGATCATGAGACTATCTGGGAAGTATACCTGAGCTTGGGAAGTATATTGAGCACCTACTTCTTTTTGAAGTCGGTTAAAAATGCAATGTCGTGTTCATTTCGCAAATTAAGTGGCAACTGGCGAGCCCTTTTCCATCAAACGGGTACCAAATCTAACTCCGGTATGATACTGAAAATTCCCGATGGAAAACCCCACAAAACATTGCCCGAGCAGGGGAACGAAACTAGGACCTCATGCAGCAGCAAGTGCAAAGTCTTCAAATTATATTTCTTTTTATTTCGTGTACCGTGATCGATACCCATCAAGTCTGTGGAGTTTCACCAGATAATTTCATTTAACACTGCATCTGATGTTGCCGGCCGACCAAACCCTTTGTTTCGTTAGAACGTCGACTGTTTCAATAACAGGCTGAAAAGCTTTTAGCCAATGCAGTATTTGTAAAAGATTTACGTGATTCCAGTGAACAAAAAAAAAACGAAAAATTTCCTACAAAATGTGTCCATCCATATTAGTTTTCGTTAACCAATCCGTCAACATGAGAGGCTTTTACTACTTGCTGAAAGACAGCTGTCAGGAACCATACGAGCTTTGAGACTAACGATCGGATAGTCCGATGCATATTTACGTAAAGTACGGTTTGCGAGGCATAGGGTACAAAAGTAGTCATGCTAGCGAAGGTAGTCATGCTAGCGAAGGAGGTGGCGGAACAGGACAGGGAGAGATCCTCACGTCCCGGCCGCCGCGGGAGACGCCCCGGGCGTCGGGGGCCACGTGGTGGCTTTCGGCCACCGTAGGCGCGGGCCTGTGGACGGGGAGCTATGGGCTAGCTCGCCGTCCGTCCGTCTCATGACGACAGGCCGTGTCGACGGCGCAGGAGTGTTCCACGCGCGCCTCAAAGAGAGTCAGCAATAAGGAAGGGGTCCGCAAGGGCCGAAGCCTGCCGGGGCTGCGGGACTATTCGAAAGAGATACCGTGGCCCCGGAACACAAAGGGCGATGAAGGAACATGGATGGGTTTTAGTCAGTAAAAGTCTGACACTCCCTCCTGCTCAGCCCAGAGCGGGAGAAGTCATTTGATGATTTCCCATCCTAAAAAAAAAAAAAAAAAGGGTACAAAAGTATTTTATAATAATACTAGCTGACCCACGCAACTTCGTTTGCGTCACATAAGAGAGAAAAAGCTCACAAAAGGAATAAATGTTCACCATTTCTGCAACATTGTCTATTTATGCTCCACTCCTATTGGTCGTAGCGTGATGTTAGCCTATAACCTTCGTCGATCAATGATTGACTATCAAACACAAAAAGATTTTTTCAAATCCAACCAGTAGTTCCTTAGATTAGCGCGTTCAACCAAACAAACAAAAAAAAACTCTTCAGCTTCATAATATTAGTATAGATTAAAAAGAAAGCATTTGATTTTAAATATTGCTGCTGAATATTTGAATACGACAAAATGGTGAATATAACAATCCGTTTGAAGTAAAACAATAAAATAAAAAAATAAAAAAACAATTTATATAAACAGAGACTTTTTCCGAACTGACGCGCGCTCCATACTAGTCAACACTCACACTTAGGTTATGCATCCGAATATCCGATCCCTAATTGTAACACAGTTGATAGCGTTCATTTAAATACTGTAAACGGCTACGGCCGTTCTATTTTACAATAAATAAAACAGTACCTGCAGGAGTTCTAGGTTCTCTGTTAAGGAGTAATTTAATTTATGGTCGCAAATCAGCTGCCATCGATAACTTTACATGTGTTGGATGTCGAACAAAGGCTCTTTTCGCTAGTGAACTTTAACCCACTAGTGAATGTAATTCTCTGGTAAATAGGACTGTAAATTATTAGTGATGGTATCGGTACCCACGTCACAGGGCTCATTCATACCATTTCAAAGGGCACCTTCGTAAATTAGCGATGAAAATGTAGGGAAAATGTCCAAAAGACATTTGAGATTATACTTAAGTTTTAAAACTTAACACAAGTTTATTTTTTTTCTTCGCTTCATTTTCATTGCTAAATTGCTAATGCATATGTTACGGCTGATAGCCCAAGTGCGGCTACACCTAGTTTTAACCGGCTACAACTAGGTGCAGCCGGCCACATGCGGTTAAACTTAGATGTATCCTCTTATCTTCGGTTAGAACTAGGTTTAGCCTTCATCATAGCTGCTAGAACTAGGTGTAGCAGAACTTCAACTATTAGCCGTAACACATACATCAGTACGATACGCGACGCGGAAACGCACTGACTTCACCTTCTTAGATTTTTCTTTATTTAAATAAAAAGCTTGTATTTATCGACCGAAGTTTTGATTTTTACGTATATTTTCAGTTCAAAATTGTATTTTATGGTTTCGGCAGCACAACGACCGGCACCACCACGTATAATACTGCCGACAGTTCGTGAGTAGGCGTTATTTTCATTCTTTCTTTAGTCCTCGCTCTTAAAGATGCGCGTGTATTGTTGTATGGATACATTACAGCATTAAAAGTCTATAAAAATATTTGTACGATAATTTGTTCTTGGTCTTAGTATCTTTTCTTATCAAGTAACAAATAAAACTCCATTGCGTCTGTCGAACGTGTCTAGGTAGGCCCAGAAAAGGATGACATTAAAAACCTACAAAACCTGGTCTGTCTATACTGACTCAAAAACGAAAGATGGCTTCCAATAGCATTTTTTTTTAAACTTCAGTTATAAAATAAACCACCTGAATGTATGTTAACCGATTTCATTGCTATTTATAATAGTTATTACGGTTTCAGCTGATACGAACGGCGGTTTCGAATTCAGCTTTAGAAATAGTTCGGTGGGGCGGTTTTATTAAATACGGCGTGTGAAATCAAATTTCATGTGAAAATCAGTTATTTTATTTCGCAGGCGGTCCGTATTTTAAAGTTTACGGTAAAAATACGTTCAGCGTATAAAAATATTTTATTTCGTTAAAGCAAAATGCTAGTTACAAAAGGCTTGTTGAATACGCCACACATTTACTGCTTCTCAGAAAACTTTTCCCAAGGTAACCCATTTTAAACGTAAGGTTTAAAATGGGTTACCTTGGGAAAAGTTTAACCCAGTTTAACCCTATTAAACCTTACGGCTTCACATACGTCACAAATCTAAATGTCAGCGAAATACGTAACCCATGTCCTTTAGTCGATAATGTAGTGCGCAATCGAAAAAATCATTTACGTTTTAAAACAAAACTTTATTACAAATATTATGATAGAAGTTCTAGCACTTACCTCAAGCTCTTCGATGACTTTTTCAAGTTGGTCTTCGGTAACTGGTGGCGCGCCCGCCCGCGCACGCTCCGCGTTTAACAATTTCAACCATGCAGTGTCAGTAGCATCCAAGTCATAGCTACAAGCAGCCTCGGCCAGAGCAGGCGTTGGACTAAGTATGTGTTTGTCCGCATGATAATCAGGGTCGCGGCTCAGGTGCAGATATTTATCCTTAGGCCTGCAAAAATATAAATAAACAATTGTAATGGAGAGTTATTTGTGCGGATCTCAAAATATGGGTGGGAAACTTAATTTTGATTGCGTTGCGTCTTGCGGATACTTAAGGTAACAAATGCGGATCTTTAAAAAAAAATAAATATACGTTTGCAAAAAAAAACAACTGAGGTTTTTTTCTTTTAAATTTTGTTTTGACTGTTCATCAAAACGTTTCTCCATATTTGATGCAGTTTTCAATTAAATCACTTTGATGGAAAACAAAATAGTTGATTCAACAAATGAATAAGGTGGATAACTATTGACTTACAATTTGAATTCCTGGAAGTTGGGTGGTGGTAGATTGTCAATGATCTTGACCTTAGGCGCAGGGAGCGAGTCAGGGTTTACAGGCACCTGTACTCCTCTCTCCCATTCCTGTTTCCACGTGTCTGTGATGATCCAGTATGAAGACTGTGTGAGTGGCTCACTGTCCGGCAGTTTCATGGCGCTGATAAGGTCCTTTCTGAAATTCATACATGTACCGGTTAGCAACAAGTAAGGAGTTCGATGTTGTTAGTACAAACCGTCACCCATGCCAGGTTTTACAGACACCACAAGCTGAGGGACCTGATTTCGATTATGAACAACAAAATCAGGATACATTACCAATTTACTTTAACCGTCGACATATTTTTTTACGGTATTGGTGGCTCGTGGGGTCTGTAATATTTTATTAACCTGAGACACATAGTAATCTTTTCTGTGACGGATTCAAAAGCACGCAGTTTAGCCCCCCTTTACTGTGTCACCCTCTGTTAATGAAAATCTCTCTCATTCTACATTTATTCAATTTATTGATCACGAGTTTGATACATTCAAAGATTTAATTTTATTATTATATATTTAGTTCCAAGACAGCAGCTTTTTAAGGAACTCGTGACCAAATGGTTAAAAACTAGAGATAGGCCCGACTATGACTTTGCCCGAATAGTCTGCCAGGCCAATCATTGCTTTCGGTAGAGTTCAAAGGCATGGCGTTGTACAGCTTATTCGCTCGCATTGAGTACACCTTACAACGCAACTGACGTGTGGTCACAGGAATTCTAAATTGGTGTTTAGTTAAAACTTGAATTTACATTATTCTTGATTTTAGTAGAATTATTGAGAGTTCCGATTCCTAGACCATATAACGAAATGTAAGGTTGATTAAAATAAATATATTTAAAATCCATAATTAAAATTAATTTTCAATTCAATATTTCAATTTAAACTCACATACACAAACAACCAGTCCCGGAACAACTACCTGTAAGCGTATTTGTTCCGTCCGGGAATCGAACCCACTACACGCAGCGCAGTAGCCACTGCGCCAACCATGCCGTCAAAATATTTTTTGATATTAAATCCCAAATAAATAGGAATTCGAATGCAGATATTTTCACTTTTTTAACAGAAAAGATTACTATGTAGGTATGTATAGTCAAAGCTTGTGGTGCGGATGCTTAGAGACCGGATTATAATGAAATGTGCATATATACAAATGCATATTATGCTTATTTTGGAAGATATTGAATAATCGGCTATTTTTAACTGTATCTAACTAGAAAAAAAAACAACAAATATGTGCGGTCTGCAAATAAAGTATCAAGTGTCAAATTCAAACAGTCCCCCACCTAGCTTAGTGGATTTAGAAGATCGTTTTCAAATGTTATTATAAAACCATGGGTGTAAAGCAACCCTTTAGGAAGTCGGAAGGACACTTGTTCTTCCCGTCATTGCAATCATTTTTTGTTCTAAACCATACCAGTGAATCCTCTAGTTATTAGATATTCAAAGGTCGTTCAAAAAGGTTCACTAGGTAAAAAAAACACGTTTTAATGCTGTTATTTTAAATACCTCCATGACTCCAATGCATCTATCAGCACAATGTTTTGAGTGCGATTTTACTCCCAAAAAAAAAGTCATTTCATGTCAAAGTGTAAAGCACAGAATGCTTGGTTGACCGTGTTCGTGGAGAGTCCATTTATACCTTGTATGTTTAAATAAAAGGCTCAACTGCTCAACGGTACTTCTGAGAATTTGAAACTACTCAATTACAAAAGTTATTAAAAAACAAAAATTATTTGTGTTGTCTAAAACACAGTAAAATTTAAAAAAGAAACATTTATATACAAACATTATATACAAGTCCATAAATGCATATTTCGAACATTTGAAGTTGTATATATTCCGATCTCTACTGATGATAATTTACAGGTAAATGAGGTTAGTGAGTTATAATGTAAATATTGTGAATCATATTATAATGTGAATTTAGTTATATTTGTAGTCTGTATAAAATGTACTTAACAACCTTACTTTTATATTATATTATGTGAATCCTTAAATAAGATGAGATTAGTAAGTTAACAATCAATATTAGTAAAAGTTTTGAAACTGAAATGGTCTCTAACATTATCATAAACACGGAAAACAAATAGTATACATGGTAAATATCCTGTTTTCAGTGTTAATGATAATATTAGTAACGTCCCAAAAATCGGTTAATTCTTAAAATGACACTAACTTTAGTTAGTAAAACTTTTATAATATGTAATAGTATGATAGTAGATTAGATTATAAGCTTTTTCTCAATATAGTGAAGATGTTTAGTTGAATGATAATTGCATTTCATCATTGACTTCATATTCAAGGTAGGTCACTAATTCATGACATCAATTCATACCAATTCATGCCATCGATTTATGACAACTTTGAACAGTTTTATATAAGATTAAAATTCGCTAAAAACTTTACACATATATCTATTTGTACATTCACAATGTATAGCGCAGCACACGCTCACTTTTAAAAATAGTTATAAGATGGGAAGATGTGCCTTCTCATCATGTAAATGAACATGAATGCAACTCATTATCTTGCTGAAAGTTTTACAGAAGCTTTTTGTGCCACATATTTTCCTTAACATAAAATGCTTACAACAGCACTGTTCGATTTTCAATGTGTTTCTTGTGGCTCATTATTGACTTCAAAAATAATGTTACTTAGAAGAGCGAATCCACAATCTGACTATTAATTCAACTAAATACATAAAAATATCAACATTCTAAATGTGGTATTTTTCTATCCAGTAAAATCAGTCACTTGCACCCAAAACGTTTGTTAGAAGAGATTGTAAGTTAATCGGTATTAGTTATCCAAAATAATTATATTTACTTTGGAAAATGGGAGAAATTTTGATGTGGTTTGGTACATTTTGGCAGAACTAAGCTCAAAATAAAAGGCAAAGGTTAAAAGACGCGTAAGTCCAACAGAATTGCCTCTGTAATTAATATTTAGCGCGATGATTATTCAATTTTGTTTTATGACTCTTTGAAGATAAAGATTTTAAAATTATATTTGTAGGTACGTCATACCTAACAATTTTTTAACAAAGCTATAATAACTTATACAACATCATTTCCAAAAGTTCCAAAAGGAAAGTCCAATGCGCCAGTATTACCAGATTTTTGCATATAAGTTAGTTTACACAAATAATTTAGTTTAATAACAAAATCTTTCTCAGAACCTCCTATGCAAAGAGTAGTAGACACCGCACTTCCAAAATAGGAGGTCACAAATAACTAAAACAGGGTTAACTAGTGAAAATAGTTAAATGTATGAATATTTCGTTGATGATTCTCTTTTTTATGTATTAGCTCCCACTACAAAACTTGATAGTGAAAAAAGTTATTGAATTACAGTTTAATGTTTCAGAACCAAAAGAGGCGTCAACAGCCTGTTTCTGAAAATTCATCAGGTTTCCTGACTGGACAGGAACTTCCCAGGTAAACAAAAAATAATTAAATAGAGTAAAGAAATATTTGTTTTAGAAATATACAGTTAATAATTTTAATCACAACAATTTAGGCAAGAATTATGCTAGAAAACATTTTATTAATGGAAACTGCTTCAAAATGCGATCAACTATTTCCGAGACTATCGCAAGCAAACCTACCTACACACCTCTATCATTTTTAATCAGTGTACAAAAACCTTAAAAGCTCATAAATAATTTCTGTGGAGAGTAGTACCAGTGTTGGTCTAATAAAATATTCATTAACATTTCACATTCAGTGAGGTGTGAATTAGCTCCCACTAAAACTCTTGATTGTGATAAAAGTTATTGAGATACAGTTTAATGTTTCAGAACCAAAAAGGAGGCAACGGCCTGTTTCTGAAAATTCATCAGGTTTCCGGACTGGAAAGGAATTTCCCAGGTAAAAAAAAAAATTAAATATGGTAAAGAAGTATTTGTTTTAGAAATATACAGTTATTAATTTGAATAACAACAATTTAGGCAAGAATTATACTAGAAAACATTTTATTAATGGAAACTGCTTCAAAATGTGATCAACTATTTCTGAGACTAACCTACCTACACACATCCATCATTTTTAATCAGTGTACTAAACCATAATATATTAAACTATTCGTTAACATTTCACTTTCAGTAAGGAGGGTCGCTGTCTGGGTGAACACTAGACGACCACATCCGAGTCATCAGAGCGATGGCAGACTTCCTAGGATACGATGAATACACTATATACACATGTATATTCTGGATTTTATGGTTCTGCTGCATTTACTTTCCAGATACAATGTTTACGCAGATTGTAATTACTGCTACTGCCTTAATAACCATATATTTCATGTACGACATAGACTAATGCTATAGGCAAATCATTCCACATAGGTTTTAGTTCCTGTGAGTAGAATCATAAACAAAAATATGTATGTTGCTGCTATTGTCTGGCCCATTTCATTACCAAGTAATAAACATTTGCTATGCCATGACAGATATTGATAAATAACACATTGCTGTCAGTATCCCTAGTAAAACAAAATACGTACAAAAAGGAACCAGCCAGAACATTATTCTTTTACAATATTTGGCTTTCTCAGCAGTATCCTTATTATATCTGTTATTAAGTCCGCCTTTGTAGTTTTGACTTGTGCATAAAGTTTTAATAAATATCTTATGTGGATATTTTACTGAGAAAGATGTTTTTCTTTCAGTAATCACCGCATTTTGTATCACTTCTCTATACAATATTGTATCTAACTTTAATGTTAATGTCCAATGAGGAAATTTCTAGCTCATTCCAAGTTGAGTTTTGATATATTTGTCAGGTACCACAATGGAGCAATACCAGTCTATTTAATTTCAAAACATTGCAGGATGCTAGAAGGTTCCCATAATATATATTTCTACAATAATAATAATATTTATTTCACATTTTTTTTATGTAATTAAATCAATTTTAACCCTGGACATTTATTTCACCTGCATAATCTCATTCCAATGTTAAAAATCTAAATTATCTGTTTTACATTTTGAAGATATTCTAGTGACAATTTCATTCAAAATTCAATCTTATTTTCACTGTACTAAGCTAACACATTTTTTTGTTTATGGCTGCAAGCCTGTGATTGTAACTCATATGTTTTTATTCCTTATTTCTAATGTTAAATATTCTAAAATATTTGGATTATACATTTATTGTTAACTATTAGCAAACTTGAAAAATTAATACACAAACTATTCCATAATATGTGTTTCTTTAAAAAAAAGTCTATTTCTCTTCATTATCTCATCACAGGTAAAACTCTTTTTCATGGGCAATTTTTAATAATTTATTCACACTCACTAAACATTGTGAAACAACAGACATGCAGATGAGCCATATATTGCTCCTGTTCAATATCTAATAACATTTTCTGCAATTAAATATCCCAGGAAAAACATCATTGCCACCTTTTACGGCATAAACTACAAAAAGCTTTAAAAAGTATTAGATTAAGTTTGTAGCACCTAGGTTAGGATACATTTCCTTAAATATTTTGTAACTTTGTCCCTCGTGTAATCCTTTTCTATATTATAATACAAATACTTATTCAGCATTGAATTGCATTACAAAGTACAGGCACATCCTCCCATTTTCACATTTAGTAATGTTAGTTCACTAATATAACATAAATATGTTTGTTTACTAATATATAGGGAGGAAGGGACACAAACAACAAAAAAAAAACCGCACTTTCGTAGAAAACAGCTATTAAATACAGCTGTAACCGTATTTGCGTTGATGTCCTTCCACCCCGTAATATTATTTAAATATTGAAATGATTTAGTAAATTAGTTAGTCGCATTCACACCTTTTTCTTATACTACCTGTTTGTATTAGTCTATTATAACATAAAAACACTAAAGTGAAAACATGACCATGATTTTGTTTTCACTTTGATGTTTAACACAATCTTGCAATAGGCGAGACGACAAAAAAAAACTAATTAGTCCGTCAGATAGATTTCCAAAAAATATTGGATAAATATTTTTCTCTTTTTTCACGTAAACAAGATTGAAGAAAGATACAGTGCGTCGAAAACTCGTGTGACGTCACATTTCGGTACATTTTTTAACATAAAGTGACGTCACAAACCCCCACTCATGAGATTTGATGTGTTTTATCTTCGACTTTTTTTATTAATTTGATAAAACAAAAAACACGTATCAAATATTTTACGATAATCTGACTGACGTACTAAACAGAATCATATTTTTTTTTAATCAGTCATCATCCCTATTCTTCACTTATATATTGTTGTAGTCAACTTGGTCAAAACGACAATGGTTATGAATTGTGCTGTGTATTGTTGTAAACCAGTATTTAAATGACTATAACTCTATATATATGTTAAGAACTAGTTTACAGAGTATAAAAGAAAATGCAACGCTCAGCATGATTGAAAATATTGGGAATATAGTATTAATTTGTTTAAAAGGATATTTGGTTTACAGAACATTTACTGGGCCATATTTTTAAGTTCATTTTACTCAGTAAATATGTTATCATCCCAATCATATTATGTTATTGTATTGGCACAAATTATTGTTGTATTCTGAAGCAAAGCAAATTAACCCCACAAATTGCATAGCGATGCGCTGTTTAGCATTACTTTAATTTGAATTGCAATGCTGTTGTGCTTATAAGTACTGGCTGATAAATTATGTTAGAGTAAGAAAACTTTGAGAACTTTTACTAATCAGTACAGTTATCAGTATAATCATCAAGACCTTGGAACTTCAGCAAATATTCTATTGTAGTAACTTATTCATGCTGAATTTGTATAACTTCATTTTAAATTCATTAAATGTTCTTAGACACAGCTTATATGTACTTCAGATTTATTTTTATTATTAGTCACACCCAAATATTTTTCAAAACTCTCATATTATTGCAGTTGCTAAATTATTGCGCGCTGCTGACTAATGCTTGAACACAAAAAGAAATGGCACTTGCAAATAATTATATAAATAACTAACTAACTAACATTGTACCTTGATATTCTTCTTCTTTAAACTTCTGTGCGCCTTGAATTATTGAGAACTCATCATCATCATCTGCCAAGCCGTTTCCCAACTGTGTTGGGTTCAGCTACCAGTCTAACCAGATGCAGCTGAATACCTGTATTTTACATGGAGCAACTGCCTATCTGACCACCTCAACCCAGTTGGTACTGGGTAATTATTGAGAACTTTAACTAGATATTAAGCATATTGTAAGGTATTTATCATTATTATTCTATCAAGGTACAATGTTAATACTTATAATAATAACAATATAAGTTATTTAAATGATCTTAGTTAACCCCTGGTTCCTGGAAGAAATGGCACTTTCAAATAATTATATAAATAACAAACTAATATTGTACCTTGATATTCTATCAAGATACAATGTTAATACTTATAATAATAACAATATAAGCTATTCAAATGATCTTAACTAACCCCTGGTTTCTGGAAGCCTGATCTGAAGTTTTGGATCAGTCATTTATTTTTTTAACACTTAATTTAAGTACAGAGGTAGACTTAATGTCATAGGCATTCTCTACCAGTCATATTTCATGTATAATCATGTAAATTTGAATGATAAGTTCACTGGTATAACATAATGTACACTACATTGACACGAAGGTTGACTACTTGAATCAGCTTCTATAAACCAGGTCTACTTGATGCTTAAAACAAAATACATTAACGTTTATCCTCTAAACAACACTATATGATATGTACTACTATACTATACTATATTAATCTTAACATAATACTATAAACTGTATTGCATCCAATCCAAACATGTCACACAAACCTGAATAGTTCAGCGGGTGCCTCTGAGGCACTCCTGTTATATATTGATGACATCTTGAGGTCACTGACAGGGCGGAGCTGCCAGAGAGCATCCTCGGGCTCCGCCCTGCGGCGCTTGGATGCGCCGGCGTCATCACCGCGCATCCCAGTCGCCCGCTTTGTGCCTCTCAACGACATCTCGATAAGTTGTCCACAACCTACATGTTCACGATCCTTCTACTGCTTTACACTTAGAACGCGGTAACAACATTGTGTAGAATGTCACATCATTCACTACATGGCACTTCAGTTTGCGTTCTGTAAACCTGAAAAATACAAAATGTATCATAAAAAGGCATTAACAGGCACTATTCTGCTGAGCATACCCCTAAAAATATTCGAGCCATTTGTTATGTGAAGCTAAGAGCCTAATCCAATGAAAATTGGTCACTCAACATACTATTTCTTGAAATTTTGACAGATCAAAATTAATGAGCACAGTGAACCAGACAACAAAACAATGTGCTATACACAATACGAACGCTAACTGAAGGTAATGTAGCATTGGTAAACAGTAATAAAGCATTGTATTTAGGACTATTCAGTACAAAAGCATTTTGACGTACATAACAAAAATGACAATTTCAGGATTCAACAACGTAAAATGTACAGGTGTTGAAGCAGTGTGATCGTGTTTTACCTCGACATAATACATCGTGTGACCAATATACACCGAATTGGACGGTTTTTTACTGCTTATGTATGAAAATGAATAACAATCCCGTTTGACGTTTCACTTTACTGCAAGAGTAAAATGTATGGCGGGCCACTGCTCGACCCGAGACTGTAAATAGCGGCGAGCCACACAGAACAGTCGTCCGTTTGCGATCTCACTTGCTGCCCGCACTAATATATAAAATGCACTCACACGACACCACCAGTGAATCCAATTACTTCATTCTACAATAATTAACCGTAAATATTTATCTCACGAATAGTCTCCATTGTAGGCTACATAACAAAGTTGACAACATAGATAGCAGCACTGTTTTGTTGCCAGATTGACGTGAGTCCTACGCATCATTTTCTCCACCGTTTCGCTATGAATGTATATCATATATACAACAGGTCGATTGTATATTAGTTTGCAGTAATGTACTATGTTGTAATACCTCATAATTCACATACATTTTCTGTAACAGACATTTGGCGCCATTGATCCAAAAACTACTTTGGTCACGTGACTATGTACGAATCACCAACGCAAGCCAAGTAAAATGGCCAAAACGCACATCGAGTTCATCTAATGTCATTGGTTTTGAAAGTAACTTGCCGCATAACATATACATGGAGACAAGGTTTTTAATTCCTCAAAGCCGAGAATAAACCAAACACGAACACGTAGTTAATAAACATTGGATTTGTCAGCAAGTAGCACAAATTACTAGAATAAATTACAACATGCACATAGAGCCAGAGATATCAATACGAAGTTACAGATATTAGTCACCAGTTGGCGCTCTCGTCAAAAAAAGTTTTAAAGTTGCTATATTTAAAAATGCATTTGCGGAAAGTTGTAAAACTAAAATTGTAACGTACCATTTCAGATCGTTGGACTTTTATTATTATTTATAAGTGGTGTTGTTTCGTTTAAAACGTTCAACTTTACAATACATACATTATTTTAACTATACAGCACGTTGAGAACAGCTCCTCACAGTGTCTCTAGGAAGATTGGTTCACAAGCCGATCCATATCCGGCTATGCCACTTTCCTGGTTTTCACTGCGTCTGTCAAGCACGCTTCGTAGTCAACCAGGGAGCGAGCTGGTTAAATTATTGGTGCTGTGGACAGACGACAGGAACCGGTAAGCTGACAGGTAATTTTGCGGACGCCGAGAGGCCACCAAAACGGATGGGTAATGTGGCTTACAGCGACGCTTGGTTGTCAAAGCCGCATGTTAGAGTGCTGCGAATAATTTGTTCGATTTTGTCCAAAAGTTCTAGCTGCTTCCACATGGGAGAATAGCGCTTAAAATATATAAAATTAGGGCCAAAACAATAATATCCAACAAGGGGAATGCTGAATGTAAATTAATTTTAGTAAGTCTGTCCACAATGTTGTTGAAATTATTGATTTAGTCATCGACGAATGGAAAAAAGGACCTCGGAGGTGTAATGATCTTTTTTGTAATAATTATTTTGAGTATACTATATACTAAAGTCTATGGCATTTAAAATCTCTATGGTCTTCTGTCTGTCGCGTAGACAGGTCTGTCATCTGTCGGTAACATAGAGGAAATTATTATAGTCGGTAAAGCTCTATTTGGTCTGTGGTCGGTAATGTTGAAGGTTTTCGCATGACCGGCTCGCGCCAGTGTCATTTTTTGATGTTTTGCACTTTTGCGTAAAGAGTATAGAGCTTTTGCCTTTGGCACACAACCTTGGAATGACGTATTCATTTATTATTTATGAATTTGGGTTGTTTTTTTGTTTGTCTATAGTTGATTGATAGGTTTGTAAATGGTTTGTAAAGCGTAGTCAACGCTCAACAGATGGTCGGAACGGACAAAAAAAAAACAAATTTTAATTCTGGGTGCAATATAAAAAAAACAAACACATAGAATAAATATTTAAATTAAATAAACACAAGAAACTAAAAACAAAATGACTCGATTCACAAAAAGGAAATTCTTAAGCTGGAAGCGAACTGGGAGTCACGAGATTGTAACCCAGCGCTTTGTGCCGCGAGACCAGCTAGCTTCAAGTATAAATTAGCGAATAATGTAGATCTTATGTTGCTTCAACAGGTCGATAATGTTCGGGATTAGTCGGGCCGGGTGTCATGTGCAAAACAGCAAAATATCTAAAAATGACACTGGCGCGATTCGGTCCTGTTTTCGCAACTTCCTGGAAACACTAGATATCATCAGTCATAGTTTTTTTTGATGCCACATCGTAGCACGATGCGACGTCGTATCGTGTTTATGTGTATACGCCCTTATGGTCGTTGCGGGTCCGAAGTTCGAACAATCGGCAAGTATAATAATTCTTATTCATGGTTTTTATTTACTAAAATAATATATTATACGATTTTATAATACAAAAGGTTACTCAAAATATGTTTCTCGATTTATCAGTCATCGTAAACTACAGAACTTGAGATTATTTTAATTATTGCCAGTTTGAAAATTTAGTTAATTCTGCATTAAAAGATAGCCGCATTAATTCTATGGTTCTTCCTTGAAAACTGTTCATACCGTTTTTCGATCTACATTAAATCAGTAAACTTATAACAACTAAAAGTATTAATTGAGCAAATTAATCGAGATGTGGTGTAATTTGGAACTACTATGGAAATGTATTGAATTTGACAGGAGGATGACGGTTTTCTTAGCAAACAGCGCCACCCTGATGTTCCTGCACTACAGTCAAGGGGCGCGGGCAGACAAGTGACCCACCTTACGATTCGGGGGCGTCAATATGTGCAAGTCTTTGTGGGTCAGGGGCCTTATTTATGAGCCTGTGACGTGGAGCGAGCCGATCTCGCGCGACTTATCTATACGTATGGACGATGTTTTTAGCAGGGCATCTTTGCGATCCGAATCATTTTGCTGTCCTGAAAGTGATAGGGAGTTGCACGTAAAATATATCCTAAATAATGTTAAAAAGCCTGTTGAAGAGTGTATAGTACAGACGCAAACACATAAAGCTACCCGAAAATGTCGTTTTCCAATCATCATGTAAAAAAAAGACATCATTTTACTCAAAGAAAAGAAAGTTTGTATTGTGGGTGGACAGCAAGTTTTTTTTTTTCTCGTCTTGGCAATTCACTATTCGTGCTTATTGCCATTGACAATATTGTATTTGATATCAAAACGTAAGAATCAAGTACTTGCGAAATGATAAAATACAACAACAGTAAATTTGGAAATGGAAAGGAAGATTATTTGTTAAATATAACTATAATAAAATTATAACACGCTAACGGGTAGTAGGGAAATATAATACAACAGAAAACTTGCCATTTATCGCAACCAGGTGGCCCAACAAAAAGGCCGACTCGGTGCGGGATAGCAAGTTTGTTTGTTCGAATGACGCCAGCAATAGCGCCTACAATCTGTCAGATTTCTTTACTAAATTTAAAATTTTATCGTAATAGTATTAGGTCCAAGGTTGATTGGGAAAAATGGATAGTTTCGGGTAACTTGATGTGACGGTCTGTACATAGTAGGTATTTATATTGTTCTAGCTGACCCCGTAAACGTTGATGTGCCGTAATAATATAACTATGGGTGTGAAATTTAATTTACGATCTATTCTCATACTTACCAAATAGGTACCTACACAAAATAACACCCGCGTGATATTTAATCACGCGGGTTTTATGGGTGTAGAATAATACTTACTGGGAATATCCCGTAGTCTTCAACAGCAAAATGCAGTTGGGTACAGAATGTGTAGGTATATCTCAAAAAATTTAACAAGATGTTTCAAGAAAAATACTAATTGCTTCTCATTCAAATGATTGAGCCTAAATGACTATTACCATCGTCATTTTGACTTTCATTCATGTTATTCCCCGTATCTAAATCAAATTCAAAACAAAAAAAAAATTGCTAGCTGTAAAATTAATCATTTTTTAAAGTTTGTAATACCCACAGTCGTGGATCCTGATAAGTTTACATTTCTACAAGTTTACATAACATACTTAGTTATGGGCTCACCGAGTCTTGTCCAAGCTACATATTAGGTACTAGTACTAGATAATATGGAGGGATCTACAACAATGCCGATCTGGGATAAAAAACAAGAGTTCGATCAATTAAATCATGATACCTACAAGCCTCGGCTCAAGAAATCACACGACATGACCTACAACTTTCTTAATAGTTTTTCAGAATTATACTTACTGATAAAATATTTCCAAACTCGGGGGAGCACTAGCTGTGCTGTAAATATACGTGATACTCCGCATGTCGCGTGTCGCGCTGTTACTCAACGTAACAAGCAATCAATCAATCTACTAACCAATTCGCAGTTCACAGTGCACTCATAACGATGCAATAGATTGTGATCCACAAGACATTTTACAACAAACGCAAAAACTCTTGTTTGGCTTTCATAAAAAATAATAGGAATTCATACTAATAAATTTTTATTCAAGTTATTACAGTGTGTTTTTTAACAGTATATATATTAAAATTTAAACAATTAACTCTAAAAATACAATTTAAAACTATTTCTAAATTAAATAAAAAAGATAGATTTTCTTGATTTTCTTCTTACTGGCTCACTAATAAAAAATGTATGTAGATATCTAGGTTAACAAAATTATGCTGAAAGGGCTACAGGCCATAATAATTATTATTTATTTATTTGATTGAGTACATTAGTAACTTTACTAATTATTTACTTACAAAATTAGAAATGTGTAAATATATATATTTTTGTCATTTCACGTGCATTTCATACAGTTTTTATTAGCAAGTCTATAGCTTTTAAAAAGCCGCAGATCCAACGAAATAATATATATAATTACTGCCTGTTACAAACATTTTCCATTACAGTTTTACTCGCTAAATCTTATAAATACCCTTTCCGGTTATAGAACAAATTCATTTATAATGCTTAGTGAACTTCGTTGTTTAATAAAGAAAGGTAATATTTCCTCATGGAATGATGACTAATTAAAATAAATACACCGAAACACAGGAATTCTAAGAATTAATACATAACCTCATTAAATTATTGTTCATCCGTGTATGTATGGCGATATCGCGATAGTAACTGCTGTAGGCTGGCTGCGGTACTGTGATGTTACAATGACGTACAGTCACTTTCATTTTTTTAATTGTGCACGTAGAGAACCGGTTCGCTGCGAGTCTGACTCACAGCCCGACACACTTTGCTCGTCAATTAAACATAATGCCATCTATCGACACCTACGAAAACTAGGCTCAATAGTATGTGGAATTATTGTTACATGAAGGTAAATAATAACTTCATGTTGTAAACATGAGTAATAAATTGAGATTTGATAAATACACATTAACACGGGTTTTATACATAATTAACAGTGGTTTTGATATAACATTTAAATAGAAAACATGAAATTTGTTTGTGACGTTGATAGTTTGGTACTTAGTAGCAAATGGCACGGTTCGTTAGACATTTGTTTGAGTAATATAAACATCACCTGCTTAAAGTATTTGTGTGTATGATTCATATATTTTCTATCTATAGAATCATGAAGTACCTACCCATATAAATTTAAGTTCGATAAGCAACACAGTTGATGAAATAAATCACTAGCTTGAATACAACACAATAGTCAGTTGCAGACAATTTTGTATGCAATTTTTGCGAGTGATAAATTGCCGCGCTAACTGGCTTGATAGAAAGATTGTGCCCCTTCAGAGCTCAGATCGTTGACATTACGTAATAGTCCTTGCGGTACCCAACACGTGTACATCAATAATATACCCCACTTTTAAGAAAACGATGTTTTACTTTACGCAAAAAGATGGGTTTTCATTCGGAAAATTATGACACTGTTACGTGGGAAAAATTGTTAAAACTATAGGTATTAATACGTTATTTAATAAATAAAAAAACAAAAAAACTTGAACTATGCAAGTTTCAAAGACCAGTTTCATTAATCGGGACGCTAACTTCGGTATTTATGATTTACAAACAGGTTGCGCATACTTATATTATGCTACGAAACTATCCATAAAACTATTTTTTTTTCTACTTACCAGGAGGAAAACTAGGAGAAAATCTTCCCAAATAGCACACATGTACTGGCCTTAAATAAAAATATTATTTACCAGTTAAATACCAAGGAGCCCAAATCTATTAAAGTGTATTGTTAATTAAACAAATAAAAATATGTTCTTAAAACTACATAACCACTACTCTTTGTTATTTTTGGTATACAATCTTATAGTACAACTATTTATTAAATTAATACGTTATTTCATGTGATAATATTGTAAGCCTTAATAAACAGGTTGGTAGGGATATCGACGCACAAATGATTACCACGTATGCGTCGGCCCTCCCACTCTGTAAAACAGAATTATTGGTAAATTGGTGTTGGTGAGTGGATTGTGTTTATGAGATCAACAAAACTACATGATTTCTCTTTTGGAGTACTCTCCTACGTTATGCGCGCCATGCATTTCGATGGCTCTGGCGTGTAACGTTAACTTTGCCGTTATCCAGGTAGTAAGTTCTTTAATAGCAACTCGAGAAGAGACTTACCACCAACTGCCCTTGTCAATTGAGTGTTAAATATTAAAGACCTTCTACAGTTTTAAATAACAACGTTACTAATGATCACTTTGATTTTTAGGAGGATGCAAAATAGAGACAAAAGTATTGTAATTTTAATTCTGTGACAAATGCTGAATTTCAAAGAAATCCAGAACCACGCCTGACTTTCTCGAGAAGCCCACTCTGTGTCGGTCGCGAGAAAATCAAGCAGAGCATGCAATAATGAAATACAAGTAGTCTGTTGATGACACAGACACAACTGATTTTGGATAAATCATTAATTTTCATAACTGTTCGCTGTTACTGTATACAATACGTATAACAACTGGTTAATTTGGTACATCATAGACTAAACTTTACAAATTTCAATGGGATAACATAATACAAATAACTTACAATAAAATCTACCTGCAGTAAACTTAGTCTACAGCCATCTTAGGTACCCTAACATTAATATATCTCCCCAGACCTCCATACATTATGATGTGTTAAAAATTCATAATAAATTACATACTACGAATTTATATATATTGTACTAGAAGATAACAGTACAAAGAAATGTTATCAAAAGTTGTAAAAACCTTTACAATACTTGAAGAATATTTGTCTTTGATCTCTTACGGACTACAGAATAGAGAAAATGATCAGTCAAATTGGTACGGACCAACTGTGGAAACTGGATTCTGGCTACTTCTGACTTCAGCTTATCGGATTCCAGTATTTTTGTGAATTTGCCATTTTTCCACACCAGTTTGACGAAACCATTTCAGGAACCATATTTCTATTTAGTAAATGATTACTTATGAAAGAACCATTTGGCTCTATACATGGTGTGACAGAATTATTTACTATGGATTCTGTACAACAGACTATTATATATTTAAAAAAAAAACACTGCTGTTCCATACGTTTGGACCGAATAGATGTTTTGTTTTTTTATAGGTTGTGATTGCAGATTGCACTTTAGTATGGAACAGATATTTTTTGTTATCTGTTGATTCATTTTAATTGTTTGTTGTACAGAATCATAATTATGTGACCATGTGAACTATATGTACACGGTCTATGGGACATGCATGACTTTAAAGATTATAGTCCGTACGATGTCCGTTGTATCTGCTACGTCTATACACAGATCAACACAATCCTGTATCATCAGATCCATTAATTTCTATCAGTCCATTACAATTCGCGTACAGTGTAGCAACAAGCCTTTTCCATTTCCAGGTAAATTCGATGCAAGAATCTACACATGTCAACTAAAGGAAATCGTTACTAAAACAGGTACTTTACATCACTCTATGAATTTAACAAAGATATAAATCGCCATATTCGCCTTACCGCGGGAAAAGATCACTTTTCTGTGTTGTTGTTAGTGTAATTTTAATTAGTATTGTCTCACTCATTCATACTGAAAATCGTATCTGTCGTGTCTGTCTGTCATGTGTGATCTCGCTCTTCTCAGCGTCAACTTTTTTAGTGCGACCCAAGTCCGGTACATATAACGATATGTGACGATTTAATTCCTTTGTATTTAATTTAACATTGGAATAGTTGTATCAAAAGCAAACGGTTGATCAAATGCCATAAAATTACGAGTTAGTTATAAGCTGTTAAAAAGGAATGATTATTTGAATGCAACGTTTCTTATCGTGTGTGATACCTTAATAGTGACTTCTCAAAGGACATACGATACTAAGTCCTGGGTGAAGAACATAAGATACAGTTTCCTCTGTAAAAAACGACATTTATCGCAAGTCATGTCTTAAGATATTATTCACGTTCTTCACATAGTTAAATCAGATAAAGCATTATAATACTATATTAATTATAACATATTCCACCTCTTACTTAAATTGGCAAAATTACAATTACATCCAATCATAAAATAATTATATTAAACGATAATTTGTACATCTCAATCACTACGTAGAAGCCGCATTTAATACTTGTGCGAATTTCATATGGTTTCAAGAACAAAATTTTGATGCAACTGAAGACGTGCTTACACCTGGTTTTCGAAAAAGGGGATCAACACAAATATTGGTTTTATCTGCCAATTATCAATACCTAACTGCAATCATTTGACTATCTATTATAAAGTTATTTAGATGATTACCTTTTTTTATTGAAATCTGGATTAATGTAGAACAAAAACATTCCCAACATTGTTGCAGCAACATCATTTTGTGTTAGAAAAATCAAATAGTATAAATGGACATTACGAAAGTTTTCTCGTGGGGATTCAGTACTCGATTTTAAACCGGCCTAAAATTTCAAAGCTGGAGAGTTAGATAGAATCCTTAGTAAAAAAAATCGTATCGTTGTCAATTGCAATGTATTCAATGTTAACATAAAAACATATTACTGAAACAATGTTGAGCTACTTTGTTTATCATGTATACGAGGCTCGACAATTTACCGAATAGTAATAATTATAGCATTTCGTTTGCGTCCAAATACTCCTTGCATTTGGTACGTGAACGAATCACCAGGGTCAACGGTGAAGGTTTGAGAACGTAAATAGTTGTGGATCGATTACACGAGTTTGAGGGGTGGATATCAATTATGCACCACAAATAGGCCACATCGATTGAACTGTTACCTAGGCCCGCCTGACTAAGTACGTCAGCACACCGTCGTAGTGGTTCTGAGAATTGTTTGTAACTGACAGAGATGGAATGATGCAATAAAACGTTTATCGTGTCTTACAAGTAGACTTTATACGGTTATCTTTAGGAAGCTCCCTTTCTTTCGGGTTCCAAATGCAACGTAGTGGAACGTTCTATCAGAGTATTGGTTTTAATTCTATTTTAAATCTTCGCAAATGGATTCTTTATGTTCTTCTTCAATGAGCTATCTATGGGCAGTTGTCAAACGACCTTTCTATCGAGCTATGTTGCTACTTTTTATTTTAGACTTTATCTGTTTTAAGTCACGGTTGTAATGTAAATTGAGAGATTGTATAGTAATTTGAGGATCCCCAATTGAAAGCCTACAAAAAACCATGGAAAAATAACGTGAATCAAATTATGCAGTTTTTTAGTGTTCCGTAGTCCTGACAAGGAAAGGAACCCTTATAGTTTCGCTATGTCCGTCTGTCTGTCCGAGGTTTTGCTATGAGACCGTTAGAACTAGAAAGCTGTAATTTTGTAGACGTGTGTATATCAATAATGCCGACAAAGTGGTAAAATAAAATTTTGGAAAATACTTTTTTAGGGTAGCTCACCTACATGTGAATGGATGAATTTTTTTTCGCCGTCTACACCATCGTGTGGGGTATCGTTAAATTTGTCTTTTAAAATGACTTAGGGGGTGCCAGTACTAGTTTTCGATTTAGTGCTCCATTTACTAAATATTAAACTTTAAAGTGCACATTTTTGTTCCAGTAGGGTGTCCCCCCCCACTTCTAGAAGCTAAACTGCTGGCTTGAAAAATCTGGAAAATTTCATGATGATAGTGCATTTCATGAACTTTAAAGGAGAACTATAGCGGTTAACATAACTTTATTAGTTTAGCAGTAATAGTCGTTGAACTAGGGTGTTGAATAATTTTGTACCAAATACAAAATCCTTAGAATAAATCCTATTAAGTGACTAAGATGAAGTAGTTGCTTGTTTATAACGGGTGAAGACTTTCATTGAAAAACAAAATCTAAAATATAACGGGCTACTACGGAACCCTACACTGCGCGTGGCCCGACACGCACTTGGGCGATTTTTTAAAGTTTTAAATACATGTTATTCTATCAAGGTGGACGAAACTGTCTCTGTTATAACGAATGGAATTGAAACTTGGATCGGATAGCGAATACTTTATATTATTAACTGTCTATTTACGTTTAAGATATATAAGTATTACTTAGAGGTGGTAATTGTTTATGGTTTGTTCTATTTTTAGAGGAGAAGGAAACTTTTTTGTATGTATATTGTATTGTATGCTGTATATTAGAATTACCCAATTAAAGAAACCCACTTACGCTAACTATTCTCTATATGTATGAATGTTATTATGATGAGGGGTTAGAAGCAGTCAGCACATGCATCATTAATAAGCACTCATTAAAGATCTCGTATAATATTATTAAATTTAAACAATAAATACATCTATTATTATAAACAACTTGAAACACATCATGTACTACAAGGTGCGATCATCATAAAATTAATCTTTCATCAAGATAATATAACAGGTGACGGTGACAATATAGAGATTCTGGTCAAAACTAACAATCCTTTTAAATCCGTGTTCCGCATATTTCAAACACAAGTGTTATTATTAAAGACTTTAACTAAAAAGGAATGAGAGCCTTCAGAAAATAGAGATCCTACTAAACGCCTTCTATAATAAATTTGGCATTTACTAAGTCAACATTGAAAATTTTACCAACTACAGATTATTCCATTATATCGGCTACGATTAGATCAATGATCAGTTTCCGCTACAGAATTAGATAATGAAGATCGACTCCTGGTGTGCGAGCAGAAAATCAGTGAAGTTGTTGATCGGAGCGATCGACAGCAGCGACATCTGTCCGTTCGGAGGCCAAGCCAGGTTGGGCCCGAACACCACCGCCAAGTTGTTTGTAGTCATCTTGTTCAGGCAGCTCCTGTCTTGTACCTGAAAGTTAAGTTTATCTTTCAACATTGAACGCGTATTTACTAAGTTTTGTGTCCGTGCTATAAACCGTTGAGGTGTTCTCTAGTAAGGAGGCGATCAAGTCATGTCTGCCATAAAAACGTATTGTCACCAAAATCAAAGCTGTGTGCAAAATTTCAGCTCAATCGGTTGGTATAACTGGTTTGAAATTCAGTTTCAAGATTTGACTAATACATCCTAACTAACACGGTTATTAACCTCAAAAGGTTAAGTTTATTTTTATATGGAACACTGCTTTTGTGGAAAAAAGCCTTAGAAATTTTCATTGAAAACTAAGTAACGACTTTCTAAAATACAATAACAACAGCCCTAGTTCGAAAAGTTGTGTAACAAACCTTCCACAGAAACTGGAACACGTATTTCAACAACTTATAGTTGTCGAGAGGCAGCCGCTCCAGAATCAGTATCTTAACCTTGCGGGGCTTGTCCCGGGCCGACCAGTCTGTAACAGTGATTTCATATTGATATTGAGGCTGTGTGCTTATGTAGCAACCTTAGAAATAGCTGTCAAATATTTTAACTGTATTGATTAATTAAGTATATTAAGAAATGTCGCTTTATGTTGTAATAAAATATTGATTAGCCGTTAGTAATAATAATAAAGGGGGTAATGTAATGCTCCCGATACCGGTGGGCTACAATTTTTTTATATTTTTAAATGTTTTTATATATTTTTTTGTAAGGAATATTTAAAAATGTAAATAATTTGTAAAGAAATAAATAAAGGAAATAAAGGGTGTAAAAAACGTCTTAACGAAGGCGAAAGGCCCTTGTTCTCCTTGTCATTGTGATCATTTTTTTGTTCTACACCATACCTGGGAACCTTCTAGTTACGGAGATATTGGGGATCAAACTTTTAAGACTAGTTTTTAATGAAAGTTTTTTACTTTAAACACCTCCACGACCCCCGTACTATTCAATCCATTCATCAGCACAATGTTTTGAGCGCGTTACATTGAGTTCTACCACAAAACATGATTTTTCACCCCAAAAAAAGAAGTAGTTTCCCAGCAATAATTTTTGCGTAAAGTTGACGGCTGGTACACCTCTGTCTAAAATAGGAGAGGAACAGGCGTGATTTTATCTTGTTTTAAACCTGATAACAAAAAACCTAGAAAAAATCGTTATATCTTGCCACTTGAAACTTACTCGGGAAATCCATAATCTCGTCATACAAATCAAACGTCAGTAGCGGTTCCTCCAGATCCCTGAAGAAAGTCTTCAGTAGCACAGCTGCGTTATGCGGATCATTTCGGAAGCGCAGGGGCTCGCCACGGTTGACGGAGCGTTGGAGCTCCTTAATGACGGCCATGTTGGCCGAGCGACGAAATATGCCCTCGGTTTCCAGAGCTGGAATAACGACGACGTATAAGAACATGTAAGACGAAAAAGAGCCAATAATTCTACACTACACAGACTTGAATACGACCGAGAATACAACAGCGTGCAGCGATCTATCGAATATCCTACCGGCAAACATTTTGAACCATATTATATAATTTTCATGCCCTTCATCTTTTTAGGAGACGAATTTCCAAAAATCCTTTCATAATGCTTTAGTATAAAATTAACTTTTATTCAGAACCCCAATCTTCTAGATCCAGCTTAAGCCAGTGTCTGTCAGTGAATAGGGTAGATGGAAAAAAAAATCTAAATGGTCCGTCAGATAGATTTCCAAAAAATTTTAGACACGTTTTTCTTCTTTTTTCACGTAAACAAAAAATGGAGACGATACAATGCGTCGAAAACTAGAGTGACGTCACATTTCAGTACATTTTTTACTCAAACGTGACGTCGTCACAAGCCCCCACTCATGATCTTTGACACGTTTATCTTCGTCAATTTTTATTAATTTGAAAAAACAAAAAAACACGTATCCAATACTTTTCGATAATCTAACTGACAGACTCATATATTTTGTCCCTATTAAAAATAAATTTATATTTTGTTGAGAGCAACAGTTACTAAAATAAGCATGAAAATACACCAAAGTCTATTTATTCTGCTTCATCAAGTTTGAGGTCAATTTATCTGCGAGCGAGGTTGGCTATGGTTGCGCTACCACGCGCCAAGACGCCCCAGTGTAAAGAGAATCTATAAACTTACCATCAGGCTGCGACAGAAACTCGATGCACTGCCTCACGACTGGTGGGATAGCACCAACCATAGTAGCATTGTTCTCCTTAATGAAGGCCAGAGACACCCCAAACTGTTGGGTCGGGGGCGGGGATAGGCTTCCCTTAGGCTTCTTCGTTTGCTTCGCGATCGACGACGCCTCGGACGAAGTCGCTTCGGCGCTCTGCCGAGCCGACTCCGCAGCCCTCGCGTTCTTCGACAGCAACAGCCTGTCGTACCTAAAACAAAAGTGACAATTCTTAAAACTTATTCAAATTGTTGGTCTTTTGTGTTAAAGTTATTGTAGTCGTGCTGAATGTCAGTAAATGGACAGATCGCTACATAATAAAAAAAAAAAAAAAAAAAATTGTTGGTCGAGTGGTTGCAAGCGCGACTGCTGAGCCTGGAGGTCCTGGGTTCGATTTAGCCGTTACGGAGTTTGGATTTGTTCCCGGTTAATGGCGACAGGCTCGCCCCTTATTACATAAGACATAAACATAACTGGCGAAATGTAGGTGTACTATTAGGTACACCTCTGCCAACCCTTTGGGCAACAGGCGTGATATTTATGTGTATCTAGTGTAAAGTTGAAGGTAAAAGGGAAACAAGATATAATGCTGGATTGTTACGGACTACACACCATCTTTTTCCGCAAAGAGAAGGTGATAATCGAATTGTAGAAGGACTTAATTTCATGTGGCTTTCAAAGCCCATACGCGGGACATTCTTTGTTATGTTTAATTGTTTCTCTCTCAATGATAGTTGGTAGTGCACTACGTTTGACTCTGTTCTTACAGAATCTGCTGGTTGTTAATGTCCCCGAGGCAGTATCAGGCAGAGAAGCTGGTGGCGTATTCAACAGGTGTACGGGTTCGGGCGTAGCTTTCACCAGGCTAAGCTGGTTGCCCAGTAATTCCTGAGCGTTGAAGTGCGAAACTGAGGCTGGATCTTGTTTGGCTTCCAACACCTTAGTGGTGTAACCATCTTTTAATCCAATAGCCGGGTTTACTTTCGCACTTGGTGGCTCTTTTACTTTAATTGTAAAAACATTTGGCTGATTTTGGCTGGGGCCCGGTAACTCCGAAACGATCACCGTTAAATTATCAACCCGATTCTGGTTGACACACGACAAACCTATACAAGTTTTGGTCAAAGCAGCAGTCAAACGTTGGACACTGTTCCCCATTTTAATACTTTTCCAGAACTCTTAACGTTATTGAGTTTTCTCAACAGCTGATTTAGCACAGTTTACAAGGATAGTCCAGTCAATTTATAATGATGAACATTGAACAAATAGTGATTTGTTTGAAATAATTCAACAGATCTTCGTTAAGTCTTCAAGTGTAACAAAAGCAGTTACTAATTTCGAGGTCGATCCTCTAAAGGAGAAAGCAAAGCAAACTCGAAAATGCAACAATTTTCAATGCAAAATTGGGCTACCTGGTATTTGATCAAGTAAAGAAAACACAGAATGTGCCCAAGTTTAGAATGACGTAGTTGGATGAGTCAATCAAGCCCAAGAATAAATCAGGTCGCTAGTGTGAATATGCTGCCGTCTCCTCTAAATTTTTAATCATTATGTGTCGCCCGGACCGTAGATACCATATTTTTTCCGTGAAAGTGTCAGAAACACATTATGTATTTCACATTGAAATGTGTTAATTACCACGATATATTACGCTCGTTGCTGGGGCGACTTCCGTTACATAAAGGACTATCACCCTAAAAAAATAAACGCTATTATATTTGACGCGAAAGCTGCAATACTGGCAATTCCTGGCAATATATTGCGCTGAAAATCTTTCCCACATCCTACGTTTCTTAAATGTAGCCAGTTAGCCATACCGGTGTGAGTAGGGCATATTCATGTCAACAAAGCAGCTGACGCCGTAGTCCGTAGGCTTAATCTATATTGCAGTATTCTAACACTAGTAATCGATTTGCTTTACAAATATATCGTTTTATGCTGGGCTGCTCCGGTACCGTGGTGAAGTCATGATGCTAAATGCGCGCAAAACTGAAATCGGCCCTATGACTCGAGTGAATGACAATTACACATTTAGTTTTATTTTTCAGATCTATTTCAGATGTTTCCGATTTTATTCAGAAATCTAAAAGCTACCTATCGAATAGTTACTAACGATACACATAAAAATAAGAAAATAAATGTGAAGGTCATGGTACAAGAATAGATATAGAATAGAGTTTCTTGGAAACCTTATTACAATCGAAAATGTTTTTATTAATAGTCAATAGCATGCGTGCCTAATTTTCGGCTGGTGTTGCGATCGCAACCGGGACAGCTGAGGGTGGGGGTCCTAGATTTGATTCCCGGGTCGGGCAAAGTGCTATTTATTAGGTGTTACCAAGAGGAATTGTCGAATATAAGTTGCCCGCAGTTTGGAAGGTGGATTACAATCGAGAACGTTTTTATTAATAGTCAATAGCATGCGTGCCTAATTTTCGGCTGGTGTTGCGGTCGCAACCGGGACAGCTGAGGGTGGGGGTCCTGGATTTGATTCCCGGGTCAAAGTGTTATTTATTAGGTGTTACCAAGAGGAATTGCCTAATATAAGTTGCCCGGAGTTTGCAAGGTGGTGGTATAATACCTCCGTGCCTCGGAAAGGACGTAAAGCCGTGGTCCTGCGCCTGATCTCTCTCAGGTCGTGACGGATTGCCGTCCATCGGACTATGAGTCAGGGAGACCGTGCACCTGTGTCTTGAACACTTGTACACTATAACATATCCCGCGCCGATGGCGAAAACGTGTTCACTTCTTGAGTAATAAAGGGTGTAAAAAACCTCTTAACGAAGCCGAAAGGCACACTTGGTCTCCTCGTCATTGCGATCATTTTTTTTGTTCTACACCATACCTTCTAGTTACGGAGATATTGGGGGTCAAAGTTCCAACTTTTTTACAACTTTTTTCTTTTTAATACAGGTCTTTAATGAAAGTTTTTTACTTTTAACGCCTCCACGACCCCCCTACTATTCAATCCGTCCATCAGCACACTGTTTTGAGTGCGTTACATTGAGTTATACCACAAAACATGATTTTTCACCCAAAAAAAAGGTCGTTTCCCAGCAATATTTTTTGCGTAAAGTTACTTAGTTTGATGTACAGAATTTTTTGTTTACGGCTTCGTGATGAGGTTGTTTACACCCTGTATATTCCGATAGTATTTTGTTTTGTTCCGAAAAAATCCCGCTTATTGGCAATATTATACCGATTAAATCCTGACTGCATCCTACACATAGATCATATCAATAATAGCGTAGGCTTTTGTTTATTCGCTACTGCCTGAAGCACTGAAATGTAAGAAGCTTCATGTAATTAACGTTTAGTTGAAATAAAATATGTTTTGGTTTCTTTGGTTGGTGGGCGTGACGTGAGGATCTATTTCACATGATTTTGATACTTTAGACGTCTAGCTATAATTATATAGGTAGGTAGGTATAGGTATATATAGAGGTTTATTAACACATTATTAATATCATTTATGTGTACATTATCAGGATCCTAGGTTCGGATGATTTTTTTTTTCAAAGTTCTCCTATCTTAGTTTAGCAGAAGGCCAGCTAAAAATCTATGATTAGTTTGACCCGCGTTTCAACTCACTTTTATTTATAAAAAATATTTCACTTTCTGAAAGCCTTTCAGTAGATATGTATAACTTGAAGGATTTATAAGTTTTGTGATTCCTTTTTCTATTTTATTTCTAATCACAATAACTTATCTATAGTTTTCTGAAAATCTTCTATAAAAGATAACTTAAAGGAGAATTAAAAAAAAAAATCATTAGATTAGGAGAAAACACATACTTAACACACATCTCAAATTTAAGTATTGCATTTTAAGCACAATAATCACATTTAGTAATTTGTTTTGTTTGATCACTACCTTCTTATCTGTGTGCAACTATTCTATAACTGAATCTTATTGCTTTGTAACAAGCATCAGTTTATCCCAGATTTTAGATTATTGTGCATGTTCTTTTGCAATTTTGGTGAATTTATATTTATTAGACACACATTATCAACGTTTTAAACACTTATTAGTTTTTTATTTGAAAATTTGATTAAAGAACTAGTCAAACTCTACTGAAAGTGATTCCTTTAATGTAATGTAGCACTCAGAAATTCAAAATTTAAAACTGGAAGTAATTAAGTACTCAATTAAGAAACTAATAATTAGTCGAAAAATCTAACACATAAAAAAATCACACGTCGTTAGTTGTCAATTCTGAACAGACTTCTTTCTGGACTTTTACTAATTAACTAAACCACAAAACGGCACTTTTAAAAAACTAGGACCTCATTTAGACACTCAACACTTTATTAAATAAATCGCGCCTATTTCTAAAATAATTTTTTTCAAAGACTTCTTCTGGCGTTTCTAAACACTGGCAAAAGTTTAAAAAATATATTTCCCGCGAACATCACATCTAAACTTAACCACATTTAATTATCCGATGAAAAAATATTTCCTTTGAAATTCCGTAAACGATTTACACACAAATTTTCCAATTATTTTTCCGGAAAAATTAGCACAAATAATTAATTTTGAAAAAACACGTTACATATTAATCGAACCACAACAAGTGACATACCAGGACATTTTTGTTTTTGCAAAAATATGAAAAAAGAAGTTATATTATCGCGGACCAGACGCTGGATGTTGCAGCGGCCGAGTACTGTAATGGTGTGGTTCTGGGGAAGGCCCGGAGCACGGGGGATGTAAGGTTGCCACTGTGCCGGCCCCTCAGTGGTGCAATTGGCTCAAAGGCGGCGTGCCACCCCGCAACTAAGTTGACTTGAACTTTTGCCCGCGAGTATGAAACACAGTAATTTTATTTGTTTATGATTTGATTATTTAATAATTAATGGAAATTGATTGAAAATGGATTAAAAATTCGAGTTTCCCGCTCTTTTTTGAACATCGTGAAAGAGAATTTTCTCGCTAGGACGCAGGATCCGACAATCGCAAATAGTGTAAAACCTCATTTTTTATTATTTTTAAAAAGTGCTTTCACACTAAAACTTGCAATGGTACATAATATTTTTTTCAACACACTTGCTCATAAAATAGCTCTAATTTCACCGTAATTAGGCACATAATGACACCTGTAATCAAACTGTGACTTTTTCATTGCTATTATTCACAAGTGAGTTATAGGGTTTATTTTATTTTATTGGTGGAGTTGCTTTGTTCTTAAAAAAGTTACGATACAAAAAAGATCGTGTTGAATTGTACAAATAAATTAATGTACCTATTGCTTGCTCATTTCATGCAACTTCGTATTTAAATAGATAATTTCAACTTGTACGTTTTTAATAAATAAAACTTTCACTCAAATATAACTTTCGTTTTCTCTGTAATAAGGAAAACTTTGAATTACCCATTTTGTACGTGAATAAAACGCTATCCGCGAAAAGCCAAAAATTAGAAACCTCGTTCTTTTAGTCTATGGCCGATCGCCATTGTTAGATGCGCGCGCATAGGAGAACTGATTAATTTTTCCCGCCATGGCGATAATTTTTTCACAACTCGTTTTCACTGTTGAAAATGATTTTTTTGTATTATTTTCTTCACAAGTGTGTTGAAAAACGTCGTATGATACACGTGTGTATTGATGATTACCGTCCTCGGCTCTTTTAAGACCCTCACCTAAAGGTTCGGGCCTCAATGGCGCCTCAACAGTAATCACCAACATTACACACTTGTACCATAATGTACTATTAAACTCAAGCAATGTATGCCTACATAAATAGTACTTTTTAAAAAGCATGTTTATTCATTTTGTTTAAAGAATTATACGTTTACACGAAAACTTGCAAAACTTCGTAACGTTTTTAAACTCAGAAGCACGTCTGTCTAATTAAATAATATTTTAGTCATGTTTGTCTATAGAGCATCAATGATATGTGTAGAGCAATAATGATAGAGCTTAATTTCGTCATACACATAGCCCAGCAGGCGAATGGAAAACGAAGACAACCCAATAGCTATTCAAACAGACAATTTCGTATAATTCGTAAAATCTTGTTCGTAAAATTCGGTGTGTGTTGTTGCATGGTGCATCAAAAATTATCGCGAGAATTTGCATATTATATTTTATCATCTTCCATTTTAATAAATAGGTCAAGCGTTTTCCAGAGATCATTCAAATCCCTATTACATGCCGAGCAAAAATCAATCAACAATCAGCATAATATGAAAAAAAGGAAAAGACGGTTCAGTGCAAGATGTACTTACTCAAGGACCGCGTCGGGTATACACAGTTTGTCCAGATTGAGGTACTGCTGCAGCTCGTGTAGGTAGTTAACATACATCATCTTCCTGCCAAACTTGACGCTGATAGCCGGCTTCAGCATCTGCCATACTATGCGTATGAAATTCGTCGGGTGCACCAGGTACAGAGCTTTCAAGTTCTTCTTATATTTTCTATCAAACGCCTTGTACGCCCTCCAGAGCCACGAGAGCGGAGGTTTGTTCTTGCTGGTCAAACCACAATGGAAGTACACGACGCTGTAGTCCTGCTCCACGTACTTGTCCAATGTGAACATCAGGTACCTGGAACGATAACAATGATCAAGATAAAGTATTGCAGAACTAAACGGTTCTGAAATGAAAATGTCTGATGAAAACTCGCCAATTGAGCTCGAAGTTGTGCAAAGTTCTCCAAGAGTTGCGGAATTGAAAACTTCACAGAAACGGATACAAGCTATGCAATAAAAGCTTTTTAAATCGGAGCCTATAAATATAAATACTCAAGAAATAATTTTATTGTACTGTAGTCCAATGAACTTCAAAAGGGTCAATACTAAATTAAGCATAGAGCATAATAGCCTGCCTGGGAGAGCCAACCTGCACGGGCTCATGCATAAGTAAGCTAAGACGAAGACTGTCACTGGGCCTGCACTATTTTAGCTTCATATTGAATGAAACTGAGAAAGTTTGTATTTTATTAAAAAAGTAATGGATTGAACTGCAGGAAAGAACGGTGTTTCTGAAGTAATCACACAAATCTAAGAATAGTTAAATTTGTATCACGGGTAGTTATGATTAAGATAGCTATTCCATACAAGTTCTTGGCTTAAACAATAATGTTAACCTTTGCAATAACTTAGGCCCTGTTCCCACTATGTAGTGACGATTAATTTATCGTTGGTTTTTAGTTGGCAAAACTCTTGTCGTCCTATATGTGAACACCACCGATAAAATACACAAGCCACGACATTTAAAACTACAAGATTATCTGTTGTCGAAACGGAACGGGGCCCTAGTTGAAAAATTGTCGTACCTGAGTAATTTGTCAGGATGCAAGTCCTTGCTGGGGGGTAGTCTGCAGGCTGACACCACGATGATGCGGCGGCCGACCTCGTCGTCACCGACCACTTCCACCAGACCAGTACCGTTCAGTTCCGCGAACGAATCGTCCAGAGACGACGAAATCTAAACGCAAGTGTAACAATAAAAACTTCCGCGCGAGTAGCAGCCTATGAAGAAATTTGCAGCTGATGACAAGTGGAATGTATACAAGGATCGATCGAAGACACTCAGTTTGTAATAATTCAATGTCAATGTTTATTTCTTGGGAAGTAAAAAATAATTAATGCTTTGTTTAATAAGTTATAGATCTGTACCGTTTTCTCAGTTAAAATGAAAAATGAATTAATAGTTTGTTTGCTACGATTTCGTAGCATTGCCTCGTGCTAGCGGTGTGGCACCGTTGTATAGTGATGTTGCTACGCAGTTTCGTAGCAAGTGCGTAGCGCTTGATCTTGTACGATACGCAGTGTGTTGGATGCTGTGTTATTTAAATAGTGTACGATACGATGTGCACACTTAGGTGTAGTTCCGTGTTTTGTCTTTCATCGACGATGCTTGGATGGAGCCTGTAACGTAGATGTGTTTAATCCACGTATTAGAGAATAGAACTGTGGCTTCTCTCTCTCTCTACGCGCATCAAATAAAATATATATTTTTTTTATCATTGTTTTTTTTAGTAAATTGTAGGCAGCCTATCATTCTCTTATAAATTAAAACTTTACTGCATTTACCTCTACTGTCGATCGATTGTAACCGTTCGCGTTCCGTATGTAATTATTAATGACAAAGAAGTACTAGATATTTATACCGTGGAATGGTTAGCATTGTCTACGGACCCTTTTAATTCAAGGTCGATAAATTGTACAATACTTCCTTGTCAATTTTAATTAATTTTGTAGTTCTTTTATTTAACTTGCCTTGTTGATTTGTGTGAGGAATGATATGAAAGAGAAAAGAGTAAGCGATGCCGTGACGTCTGAGAGGGGAGATGGAGGAAAAAAGCTTGCGCCGACCCGACATAAAAGGGGACAAGGACAGGAAGAAGATGATTATTTATAACTGGCCTTGTTAGTTAGTATGTATTGGTCAAATCTTGCAAGCGAATTTCAAACTAGTTCCCAACAATAGATTGAGCTGAAATTTTGCACACACCTTTAGTTCTGGTGACAATACATTCTCATGAGAGACATGACATAATCCTGCAGTCTGGATCACCTACTCACGAGAGAACTCTTCAACGGTTAGTATAACATTAAACACGGAACTTTGTATATGCTAGATAAATCTATTTTTCTTATTGTCATTTGATAGCTTGTTTTTGTTTTAGGTAGATTTCGTCAGAAAAAAATTACCTATTGGTCTTGCAGCTAAAGTCGAGTTTTCCGAAAATTTCACCATAGGGGGTCTAGCTATGTCCTCTAGAGCCCAAATCAACCGCCGGTTAAAAAGTTTATACATATGTATACGAATGTATGTATTTTATTTAAATTTTTCTAAAGGGTTAACTTAAGTTCGTGAATGGGTGGAATTCGTCCATGGGGGGCGGCGGGGGTCGGTTTTTCTAAAATCAGTTTTTTGGCCATAACTTTTTTCCTCTGGAAAATTTTTGGATCGTTTAACAATAATTCCGAGTAAGAATACGGTAATTTTTTTTGAATTTTTGTTATTAGAAATGTATTAGAAAATTAAGTTTGAACTTTTTTGATGCAATAACTTGGGGAGGGGCTTGAAATTTCCAAAATGTTTGGAAAAAAAAATTATATCTCCGAAACGGTAAACATTTTTACTTGGAATTTTTTTTTTTTGAAAGCAAATTGTTTACTCTACAATTTTTAAATTAAAAGTTTTTTTTCCATGCCATACTCTTATGGGAGGATTTTAACAAGGAGTTGAAACAAATATGGGTGGTGGTGGGTGGCGAAGGGATTTTTAAGTTTAATTAATTAAAAGCTTTTATTTAACTTGCCTTTTTAGTTAGTATGTATTAGTCAAATCTTGGAACTAAATTTCAAACCAGTTCCGAGGGGAACTGAGGGCAACGCTTGAGCTGGAATTTTGCACACACCTTTAGTTCTGGTAACTTTACATTTTTATGACACGTATGACTTAATCATGCAGACAGGAACGTCTCCTCACGAGAGAACTCTTCAACGGTAAAAAGCCCGGGTAATAAACTTTGTGCACGCGTTCTTTGATGATGAAGCCTTCTATTGGATTATAATTATTTGTAGTACTAAATCTCACATAGTAGGAAATAGGTTAGGCAGATGTGAGAGAGTAGAGGTCAAAATAACATGTTAAGATGTCTCTTGCAAATGGATTACGATTTTGTTCGTATGTCCCGTGTATCGTACCTTACTATGTTTTTGTGTGTAAGTACGAGAAACGAATGTTAATTTCGGATCATCTCGAGTTTTTGAATTACAACAAATTTTATTTTTTAGCTAGATTTCGATTATTTCTCTGGAGTAATTTGTTTCAGTTAAAGGATCATGCTAATAATAATACAGGTGGAAAGGACATCAATGCACAAACAGTTACCAAGTATTAAGTAGATCTTTTCGAGCAGTTTTTTTTAAATTAGGTACCGATGAATCAATTCTTATGAGGTGGTTTAGCATGATGGACTAAACACGTGCTACATGATAGCTCCAATAGAAACGAATCCTTGAAAGGTATCGTTTAGAACTAAAAATCCCAAGACCACGCTACAACTGGAAGCTTGCTTAAATGGTCGCAAGCGCGACTGCTTTGACTATCAATAAATAATTATTTAGGTATTGCTTAAACTGTCGTCTTCAGAACACTAACTCTGAACGACAAATTGACCGACAGGATTTCGAATACTATACAGGGTGTAAACAGACTCATCACGAAGCCGTCAACGTAGCATTCGGTACATGAAACTAAGTAATTTTACGCAAAAATTATTGCTGGGAAACCACTTTTTTTTTGGGGGTGAAAAATCATGTTTTGTGGTAGAACTCAAAGTAACGCACTCAAAAAGTCAAAACGTGCAGATGGATGAATTGAATAGTACCCGTGGTCGTGGAGGTGTGTGTGTAAAAATCTTACATTAAAAACTTGTATTTAAAGAAAAACTTGTGAAAAAGTTGGAACTTTGACCCCCAATATCTCCGTAACTAGAAGGTTCACCATACCTGGGAAAGGTATGGTGAAAACAAAAAAAATATCGCAATGACGGGGAGAACAAGTGCCTTTCGGTTTTTTACACCCTATATACAGCGTGTAAGAGAAAGGGTATAATCGTACTTAATGGTGCACTTACAGACAGACAGGTGCATCAAACTGGACATCTTTCTACATTGAACCAACATGGTAATCATGTAAAAATAATCAGCGGCCCCATACAAAATTTCAATACCTACTCGACAGCTGATTATTTTACACGCTGTATAATAGTAACATCTACTCAGCTCAAACAGGGCTATCTAAAAACTACACAGAAATATTGGAGGGGCATACCAAAATTAGCATCATATCCATTCATCATCTTATTGATGATGCTCTTCAGCAAGGTCAGGTGCGTAGTATTCGCAACCGACATGCATGTGTGTGACCAAATGTATGAAAGTGGTCGAGGCGAAAGGAGTATGGGGCAGGTGGCGTTCTGTACCTTATAAATGCGTATCAAAACTGTTGAAAAACTTGAACCTGAATACGACACTATTTTGCAGTAACTAAAAACTAAGCCCTGTTTGTTTAGGTCACTTACACTTTGATTTTAAGAGATGCCATGAGCAAAATAGGATTAAAATGCAACACTTAACAAAAGTAATAATATTCCCGTCATAGCTTATTTCATTCACAAACCACAATCACACATCAACTCATTTTGAGATGAGAAAGACAAACTATCATTGACAACATTAAAACGCCGGGCGCGGAATCAGATCTCAAACGTTAGAGATCTAATATTTCACAACACTTTTTATTAAGTGACCGAGAAAACATGCGTTCGCGTTCCCGAGGCTACAGGACAAAACTGATTCGGATTTAAATAATCACAATGTTAGGCTCGGAACAGACGAAACAAATCCACATGAAATGAATAACAACATAACATTGAATTATACACCTTATTTTCGGTGTGCTAAAGTGTAAAACACGCTAAAGACTCCTTCGATGCCTGCGTCGATTTTGGCAAGGTCAAAAACATGTTAAGGCTTGGGTGTCTGCTATCGAGAGGTTTTTCCATGTAACTCCTCTTTGATGAGTGAATATAAATGTGCAAAAAAATATATGTTGCTTATTACTATATTAAAAAATATTCAAAGTGAAGCTTTTTTTCTTTGAAATTTCGTAACTTCTCCTAAACGGCATTAAAAGAAAAATCATGATCGTTAGAACCTATAAATAAATGTTTATTTCTTATACGAGTGTAGGCGAATATTGAACAATTGGAGAGGAGAAAAATGATATCAGTATCATGATAATTATGTCTAGTAGAATATTTTTAGATTTTTTGTGTATATTGACGTCATACTATTTATATATTTTGAAATTATAATAAAAATTGTCTCGGAAAGTTTAGTATTAAATTAAGGGTAAGTATAATTATGACATAGTGAGTAGATATATACATATATTATATACAATGTGTTTGGCTACCGGTTACCGATACTTTAAGGCTTAAGAGCATATTAAATACTAATTTCCATCGACAATTGCATATTTATACATACTCCTAACCCCCCACACCCCGCGAATGGCAGCCATTTTGTTTTTCTAATCGGCTGATCTAGGGTATGTTCAATGAAATGCTAATATCTTTAAATGTAAGAGACCTAGAGACGTGCAAATGATCTTATTGCAAGGGTAAACGACGAGGCTAAAAAAAAGTCGGTTAAAATAGCTACCATTGGCGGGGTATGGGGTTAGAAGTATTTATAAACATATATTTGTCGATAGAAATGAGTATATAATATGCCGTTAAACTATCGGTAACCTGTAGCCAAAGTCAAAACACATTGTTTGTTATCAAACTCCTCCAAAACGGCTTGACCGACTTTCATGTTTTTTTTTTGAGTATATTTTTGGTAGGTCTGAAAATAGGTCGTAGGCTATTTTTTAGTCTATACACTTCAAAATTTCCACGCGAACGAAGTCACGGGAAACAGCTTGTACTCGTATGAAAATCTCGTGTCACAGTGCTTGTTATCGAACTCCTCCGAAACGGTTTGACCGATTTTTATGAAATTTTTTATGTATATTTGGTAGGTCTGAATAAATAAATAAATATCGCTGGACATTACACAATCTAGCGCCACACTAAGCAACGAGGCTTGTGTCGTGGACACCAGATAGTGAATAGGTCGTAGGGGTCGTTTTTATTTGGCAAAACAACGTTTGCGGGGTCAGTTAGAAGTTTTATGAAGACAACCTCCTTCCTAAAAACGCGCTAGGGTTCAAAATTAAATTATCTCTATTTTGGTGTATTTGAATTAGTTATACATATTTCCTGGCCTCAGAGCCGTCTGCCAGCCTCAGCCAGTGTGCAGTGGACCAATTATGGATGTTACATTACAGGACTTACCTATACACGTGCCGGAAACGAGTTATTTGTGATAAGAAAACATCGCTCGGAATTATTCTTTCCATTTTCAGATATTCCTGTCAAGGTACGTGTCCAGATCAATGCACACACTAATGCTGATTTGCAAAGCTTACACGTGGGCGTTCACCTTGTGAAGCTTGGAGCTTTTCTTGGGTACCTACGTAGGATACCAAGCAGACGGATATTGTTAACAATACGGCAGGCCAAGCTTCACCGGTTTTCCTGGAAAACGGTTCAGGTAATGTATTCTCAGCGACCAATTTCCAATACGTGGCAATAATATCTGATAGAAAGGTCAGGATACTTAAATTAGTGTCCGACTCAAGTTTAGGTATCCGTTACGATTTCGGCCAGTTTTTACCCGACTAACTCAGAAAGAGGGTAATGTCCGTTCCATTGTGACCTTGTAAGACTCGTACTTAACTCTTAAACGGATGAACTTCTTTCTTTCTTAATCATGTGGTTGGTGCCTAACCTGGTGTCAGAGTTTCTATGCCGTCGATGGGCCTCTGACTTGTCTTTACATGCCGTCAAAAAATATCTCTCAGGCATGCTGGTTGCCACACGATGTTTTCCTTCACCGAAGCAAGTGATAATTGTAATACACACATGAATCCGAAAACTCAGAGGTGCGTGTCTTGGTTTCGAACTTGAGACCTATGATTTGGCAGTCCGATGTACATACCACTAGGCTATCGCAGCTGAACTGGTTTGTATACATTATAAGTACGTCGTTAGATTCGTTTTAGTGGCGCGAGTATCATTGGCTCAACATACAAATTAAAAAAAAAAAAATATATTTTGGGCGCCATATTGTGGAGTTTTTTTTTTTCAACCAGTACAACCTATTCCATTTTTACTAAAATGTTGAATTCAAACGGGTCCCGCCTGCTTCTAACTTTTTCCAATTTTAAATGTGCTAGCTGTTTGCTTTTCAGTTCATCAGACAGGTTTTTTAAATTGCTTTACAGCCTCGTTGGTCGAGTGGTTCCAAGCGGGACTGCAGAGCATGAGGTCCTGGTTCGATTCCCGGGTCAGACAAAGTGTTATTGGGTTTTCTCATCAGGAATCTTTCAGTAGCAGCCACGGATCCTGGATTTGTGCCCGGTTAATTTCAATGGCCTTTATTACATGGGACTTAAAACATGACTGGCGAAATGTGGGTACTAATAGGTACACCTCTCCCTAATTCTTCGGGGATTATAGGCGTGATATTCTGTTGTGTGTATGTTAAGGTGGATGCTCCGGGGTAGCCCGCGAAATTCAAATTTTCTTACGTTTTTTGCATTTTGTAGACCAGTGCTAGGTTGTATGTTGATTAAAATATTGTTCGCGACTGTAAGACGTATGTAGTTACAGAATTATAATCATCAAAATCATCAATACAACCCTCCGAGTTCATAAAGTTCGAGGAATGATTTTGACCTTGAAAAAGTCGTTCCTCGACTTTTATGAACTTGGAGGGTTGTATTGATGATCTTCAACCAAGCATTCTGTACGAAAAACTTAAAAAAAATTGCTGGGAATTGACTTTTGTTTTTGGGGTGAAAAATCACTTTTTTCGGTAGGACTCAATGTAACACACACAACATTGTGCTGATGGATGGATTAGATAGTACGGGGGTCGTGAGGGTGTTTAAAGTAAAAATCTTACATTCCTTCCTTATCGTGTGGTTAATACCTAACCTGGTGCCAGAGTTTTCATGACGCCCAGTGGGCCTCTGACTTTAAAATAAAAAATAAATAATTTTTTTAAAATTAAAAACATGTAAGTATTTAAAGAAAACTTGTGAAAAAGGTGGAAGTTTGACCACCAATATCTCCGTGACTAGAAGGTTCCCAGGTACCAGGGGAGAACAAGTTCCTTTCGGCTTCGTTAAGGGACTTTTTACACCCTTTATAATCTTTTAAAATCAGAATGATGCTTAGCACTTTAAAGGTGTGTCACTCACCGTGAGCGAGAGCATTCGCGTGTTTTAAACAATTAAGGAAATTAACTTATGAGCTTTGCGTTACAATACCATGCCAGCTCGATTTACTCATCAAGAAGCATTCGCAGTTTCGCACGAACTGAAAACGTTCGTATGCGTAGCATCGATTTAGTTGTATCCACATTGTCAGTGGTAATGATGAGGTTTGCACGCGCAATTTAACGCTCACCTGGAAACACATTCACTGATGTAACGAATGCTCGCGCTTCGAATCTAAACTGTAACACGTGAATGCTCCTATGCAGTGAGTGACTACCTTAAGATGTGATCATTGTAATGACAATTAATAATATGTCGATCTGACGCGTTAGAGTAAATAGGTAGTCATATGTAGATTGCCCTGTTTTGTACATAGGGTGTTTGTTGGTCTCAGCACAGATAATATAATACTTCGTATCAGTGAAAACTAGTTCTAACTAGACAAAACGCGTTTTGTCGAAATTTTGTTTTTATTTTTATCTCATCATAACTAACAAAACGAGCCCAAACTCGGCTCACCCAGTACAACACGTCAAGGAGTTCCAGTAGCAATCATCGAAGTACACCTTCAGGTCACTCCATCAAGTCCAGAGGTAAGGTCTCCTCATAACTAACAAAACGAGCCCAAACTCGGCTCACCTAGTACAACATGTGAAAGAGTTCCAGTAGCAATCACCGAAGTACACCTTCAGGTCACTCCATCAAGTCCGGAGGAAAAGTCTCATCATAACTAACAAAACGAGCCCAAACTCAGCTCACCCAGTACAACACGTCAAGGAGTTCCAGTAGCAATCATCGAAGTACACCTTCAGGTCACTCCATCAAGTCCGGAGGTAAGGTCTCATCATAACTAACAAAACGAGCCCAAACTCGGCTCACCTAGTACAATATGTGAAGGAGTTCCAGTAGCAATCACCGAAGTACACCTTCAGGTCGCTCCATCAAGTCCGGAGGTAAGGTCTCATCATAACTAACAAAACGAGCCCAAACTCGGCTCACCTAGTACAACATGTGAAGGAGTTCCAGTAGCAATCACCGAAGTACACCTTCAGGTCACTCCATCAAGTCCGGAGGTAAGGTCTCATCATAACTAACAGAACGAGCCCAAACTCGGCTCACCCAGTACAACATGTCAAGGAGTTCCAGTAGCAATCATCGAAGTACACCTTCAGGGCACTCCATCAAGTCCGGAGGTAAGGTCTCATCATAACTAACAAAACGAGCCCAAACTCGGCTCACCTAGTACAATATGTGAAGGAGTTCCAGTAGCAATCACCGAAGTACACCTTCAGGTCGCTCCATCAAGTCCGGAGGTAAGGTCTCATCATAACTAACAAAACGAGCCCAAACTCGGCTCACCTAGTACAACATGTGAAGGAGTTCCAGTAGCAATCACCGAAGTACACCTTCAGGTCACTCCATCAAGTCCGGAGGTAAGGTCTCATCATAACTAACAAAACGAGCCCAAACTCGGCTCACCTAGTACAACATGTGAAGGAGTTCCAGTAGCAATCACCGAAGTACACCTTCAGGTCACTCCATCAAGTCCGGAGGTAAAGTCTCATCATAACTAACAAAACGAGCCCAAACTCGGCTCACCCAATACAACACGTCAAGGAGTTCCATTAGCAATCATCGGAGTACACCTTCAGGACACTCCATCAAGTCCGGAGGTAAGGTCTCATCATAACTAACAAAACGATCCCAAACTCGACTCACCTAGTACAACACGTCAAGGAGTTCCAGTAGCAGTCACCGATGTACACCTTCAGGTCGCTCCATCAAGCCCGGAGGTAAGGTATCATCATGACTAACAAAACGAGCCCAAGCTCGGCTCACCTAGTACAACACGTCGAGAAGTTCCAGTAGCAGTCACTGAAGTACACCTTCAGGTCACTCCATCAAGTCCGGAGGTAATTCGTAAAAACAGCAAAAAAAAAATTTTGTAGGGACCTACCTTAATTTTATTTCTAAGAAATACGTAAAAATCTTTCAAAGCATCAAAATGAGTTCACTTGACTACTATTCTCGCAGTTAGTCGTGCGTACACTTGTGTGTATGACCCGTGTCAATGTAGTAGTTTGATTTTGTACCTGTCAATTTTGCAAACGCGTCCTTAACAGAATCATTTCGACAAAACGCGTTTTGTCTAGTTAGAACTAGTTTTCACTGATATTCATTTTTGAACAGCAGTTAATAAAACAAAGTAGTAAGGCTTGAATTCCTCCTGCGCTGACGTCTGTCGCGCGTACCTGTATACATTGTGTTCTATATAGCACCAATACCGCAACGCTGACGTACGATTGACCGTGCGCGACCGACGTCAGCGTGGCAAGAATTCAGGCCTAACAAAGGCAGTTAGTAAAAAAAAACGGGTTTTAAATGTAACATACATACCCGTTTCGGATCCGATAGGTTTTGTTTAAACATTTATATTGTATTTATTACTTACTATAGTCTCCGCCAGATAATTAGGAATTAAAGGTCATTGACCATACTGAGTAGTCCACTTGCAAAGTCCGCTATGTTGAAAGAATAATAATTTTGGAAAATCGATTAAAACCTCTAGTGTTAAAAAGGAGTTATGAAAATTCATATTACAACACATTACTGAAAATTATGGTCATAGAGAATTAATTTCTTGTAGTAAATAAAATACCAATACCATAGTTATCTTTTTATTAGTATTTAAAAATTAAACATAACTACTTTTGCAAAAGTATTTTTAACATAAATAGTTTTGAAATAGTATGAAATTAACATGAAGAGTTTTGAAACAGTATCAAAATTAAATCCTAAACCTAAATAATCATCTTACAATAACATTATACTCTACTCTTATTTCTGTTTCTTCATCCATCAAAGTTTCCTCAGTATCGGTATCTTCGTCTAAAGCAGCTTCAGTTTGGTTTTCTTCAAGAAATCTATAATATTTTGGACTATCCACCTTAGCCCAATCCTGTTCAAAATGTTTAATTAGCAAGTTTCTCACATCATTTAATTTTGCTGGTTTGACAGGAACGCCTAAATTGATCAAAGTAGGTTCAATCTGTTCAAACGATTTACCTCTTTTACAAACATTGCCGTAATTCACCACCTCCGATACATAATGCGGTTCCCCTTTAACGGCGATTTTGCAATTCCTGTCTTTTCTCAAAAAAAAAACCTCTTGGATCATCATCATCATCATTTCAGCCGAAAGACGTCCACTGCTGGACATAGGCCTCCCCCAAGTGTCGCCACATTGACCGGTCCCATGCGACTCGCATCCAGCGGACTCCCGCAACCTTCACCAGGTCATCGGTCCACCTAGTGGGAGGTCTTCCAACGCAACGTCTTCCGGTTCGCGGTCGCCACTCCAGAACTTTTCGGCCCCATCGGCCATCCGTTCTGCGAGCAATGTGACCTGCCCACTGCCACTTAAGTTTGGCAATTCTTCGGGCTACGTCGGTAACCTTGGTTCTCTTGCGGATGTCTTCATTTCTGATTCGATCGCGCAAGGAAACTCCGAGCATAGCCCTCTCCATTGCCCTTTGGGTGACTTTAAGCCTTCTGATGAGGCCCATTGTGAGCGACCACGTTTCGGTCCCGTATGTAATCACTGGCAACACACACTGGTCATAGACTTTCGTCTTGAGACACTGCGGTAAGTTGGACGAGAAGATACCGCGCAACTTCCCGAACGCTGCCCAGCCGAGTCGGATTCGACGATTGACCTCTTTCTCGAAGTTAGACCTACCTAACTGGACCGTTTGTCCCAGGTACACATAATCGTCTACAACTTCGAGTATAGAGTCTCCGATTTTGATAAGAGTGGGTGTGACATGGGCATTCAACATGACCTTGGTTTTGTCCATGTTCATTTTAAGACCCACTCTTCTGGAAGCTCTACTGAGGTCATCGAGCATCGTCCTGAGGTCCTCCATGGTCTCAGCCATGACCACTATATCGTTGGCAAACCGAAGGTGAGTGATGTACTCGCCATTGACGTTGATGCCTAGCCCTCTCCAGTCCAGAACCTTGAAGACATCCTCCAGTGCAGCGGTGAATAGTTTCGGAGATATGACGTCTCCCTGTCTCACACCTCGCTGCAGGAGGATAGGTTCCGAGGCTTGGTCCTGAAGTCGGACTGACATGGTGGCGTTTTTGTACAAACACTTCAACACCTCGATGTACCGATAGTCAATTTGGCACCGTTGGAGAGACTGCAGTACAGCCCAGGTCTCGATCGAATCGAAGGCTTTCTCGTAGTCCACAAACGCTACGGCTAAACAGAGGGGCAGGTTATACTCTTCGGTCTTCTGTATAACCTGCCGCAGCGTATGTATGTGGTCCACGGTGCTAAAGCCATTTCGGAAACCGGCTTGTTCGGTAGGCTGGAAATCGTCAAACCTCCGCGCGAGACGATTCGTGATGACTCTTGAAAACAACTTGTAGACATGGCTTAGAAGTGAGATGGGCCTATAATTCTTCAACCGGGCATTGTCGCCCTTCTTGAAGAAGAGTACCACCACACCCCTGCACCATGCCTGTGGCGTATTTCCCTCAAGTATGACGGAATTAAACAGCTTCTGAAGGGCCTTAAGAACCGGTTTTCCACCCGCCTTCAGGAGTTCGGCTGTAATTCCGTCATCACCCGGTGCCTTGTTGTTTTTGAGTTGCTTCAGAGCCATCCTAATCTCTTACAGGCTGACGTCCGGGATGTCTTCGGTATAGTGTCGGGTCAGTCTAGCTCTTGGGTCGTTTGCTAGATCTACGACGGGTTTATTGGTTGACGTGTACAACTGTCCATAGAAGCTCTCGATCTCCCTCAGAAGCTCCGGTTTGGCGGACAAGATCCTACCATCGTCGGTCTTCAGTTTCGTGAGCTGGCTCTGCCCAATAGCCAGATCTCTTGCAAATACCTTGGAGCCTTTATTCCGCTCAATCGCGTCTTTAATACGCTCGGTATTAAAGCGGCGGAGGTCGCTCTTCAAGGATTTAGAGATCCGTCTATTGAGCCGCCGGTATTTACACGCCTCGTCTGAAGACTGCAGGATCATCTCACGCCGCTCCTTCATGAGCTTGAGAGTGTGATCGGAGAGTCTCTTGTTCTGATCTGTACGACATGCCTTGAAGAACTTAGACCCGGTCGCATGGACAGCTTCCACGAACCCATCGTTATATTCGTCCACTGAGCTTCCTAGGCACTCGAAACGGTTCTGGAGTTCAAGCTGGAAGCTCTCGGGGTTTTGGATTTGGATCTGTGCTGGACGGAGCGTAGACTTCATCAGTCGATACCTTTCAAGCTTGATATTGATGTTCAATGTGCCTCTTACCATGCGGTGATCGCTCCCGGTTTTCACCGAATTGATCACAGAGACATCATTGAACATTTGCTTCTTGGTAGACATGATAAAGTCAATCTCATTTCTCGTTGCACCATCGGGGCTCTGCCAGGTCCACTTTCTGTGCTCAGGCTTTTTGAAGAAGGAGTTCATCATATAGAGGCCCTCCTTCTCCATAAAACTAGCCAGTTGGTGACCCCGGCGATTCCGACGTCCAACTCCAAATTGCCCCACCTGCAGCTCATCCCCGTCTCGTTTGCCCAGTTTCGCGTTGAAGTCCCCCATGACAACGGTAAAGTGAGTTTTGGAACCATGCATGGCTTTAGTAATATCCTCATACATGGTCTCCACTTCGTCGTCGGGGTGTGCCGAGGTCGGGGCGTAAACCTGTATGACCTTCAGCGAATATCTTGAGGATATTCTGAGTATAAGGTACGCCACCCTGGTCGACACACTAGGTGATCTTCACTACGTTGTTCACGAGGGACTTGTGGACGATAAACCCGACACCACCCTGGGACTGCCGGTCACCCTCTCGGAAATAGAGCAGGTTGCCGGATTTCAGGATTATCGTGTCCTCCCCCTCTCTTCGGACTTCTGATAATCCCACAATACTCCATCGCAGCCTACTCAATTCCTCTTCGAGTTCCGTTATCTTCTCGTCGGTCCGGGGTGTGCGTGTGTTATATGTTGCCGTAATTCACCACCTCCGATACATAATGCGGTTCCCCTTTAACGGCGATTTTGCAATTCCTGTCTTTTCTCAAAAAAAAACCTCTTGGATGCATTAAATTAAATGCCAAGATCCAGGCAATTTCAGTACGTCTTTGGTGTTTGATTTCCAATCATAAAAAATTAAATCTTTGCTAAGTCTCAGCACCGTACCGTATTTTTGAAAAATATCAAAATGACTCTGGTTCTGCTATGACTTCTAGAGGCGGTGTAGCCCTTTCAATATTTCCAAAAATACGATCAAGGGGCAAAAATGAATGCCCTACAACTGGAAATATTATTGTAATTCTTTTTATATTACTTGGAGGTTGGAGCCTTGGTTTTTTTTTTCTTGCACTTCCATAGGACCATGCGAACTGACAAAGACAGTCAAGATGGCGGCGTTTGCACGAGTCACTGCGTAATATGGCGAGTTTTGAAAGTTAACTGTAACTTAGAGTTGTTTGAAAGTTAACTGTCAATCAATATAGCAAGTTTTGCAGGAGTACTGAATATTTAAACGAAATTTATGCGTAACATGCGGAGTTTTGATCGAGATTGATAGTTGCTTATGAAATCATTTTAAACAACAAATAAAATGGCCGCACTATCTGATTTTCTTTTTTAACTTAGCGGTGTTTGTAAGTGGACTACTACTGATTTATTCAAGTACGTAATTCCGAAAACAGAAAAATGACATTGACTTGTCCCGAAACGACCTTTATTGTGATCTTTGACTTTTTCTAGTAATAAAAAAGATTGTATGACGATGTATTGTTAGGGTAACCTACGCAGAGAAATTAAGGAAAGAGCAATGAACTTTATTTCAGATCTAAGTGGCGGCCAGTATACAAGGGTGTAAACAACCTAATCACGAAGCCGTCAAACAAGCATTCTGTACATCAAACTAAGTAATTTTACGCAAAAATTATTGCTGGGAAACACCTTTGTTTGGGGTGAAAAATAATGTTTTGTGGTAGAACTCAATGTAACGCACTCAAAACATTGTGCTAATGGACGGATTGAATAGTACGGGGGGCGTGGAGGTGTTTAAAGTAAAAATCTTACATTAAAAACTAGTATTAAAAAATATATATATATCAAAAAGTTGGAACTTTGACCCCCAATATCTCCGTATATAGAAGGTTCCCAGGTATGGTGTAGAACAAAAAAATATCGCAATGACTGACGGGGAGAACAAGTGCTTTTCAGCTTCGTTAAGAGATTTTTTACACCCTTTGTACCATACCGAGTTTCCTCCGTGCCTCGGAAATCACGTTAAGCAGTTGGTCCCGGTTGTCATTTGTAGACCTTAGACAGTCGTTACAGATAGTCAGTGGCCAAAAGGTCTGACAACCAGTCTTACCAAGGGGTATCGTATTACCCAATACTACACAGCTGCATCCGGTTAGACTGGAAGCCGACCCCAACATAGTTGGGAAAAGGCTAGGCAGCTGATTATGATTGTATTTATTACTTAGGCTGTATAATAGAATCAAAAACGTACTTAGTACAGCTACCAGGGTGAATCAAAAAGTTCTTGGAAGCCAATGTTTATAAAAAGAAACTTGGGGTAGTTTGATATTCCTTTTAAAGAGAAACACAATATACACAATATTTACGCCAATTAGTATCACATGATTTCATCAGTTCGTTCGCACGCAATAAATTGTTTTGTTTCAAGTTTCTAAAAACGCGAAATTATGGAGAAAAGTGAGTTACGTGCGGTGATAAAGTCTCTCTGTCTGAAAAAGATGTCCACGGAGGAAATTTTTCCACTGTGAGGATCGACCGGAGGACACGGTGGCGCACACTGTGGAGGTGTGCCCCGCTTGGGCGGAGCACCGCCGTGTCCTCGAAGCGGCGATCGGCAGCGGCGACCTCTCGCTCCCGGCCCTGGTTCTTTCCATGGTCCGGAGCGAGACGGAATGGGAAGCCGTCACCTTCTTCTGCAAAGCAGTCATGCTAGCGAAGGAGGTGGCGGAACGTGAGAGGGAGAGATCCCTACGTCCCGGGCGCCGCCTCGGCGTCGGGGGCCACGTGGTGGCTTCCGGCCACCGTAGGCGCGTGGACGGTGAGCTATGGGCTAGCTTGCCTTCCGTCCGTCTCATGACGGCAGGCCGTGTCGACGGCGCGTTCGTGTTCCACGCGCGCCTCATAGAGAGTCCGCAATAGGGAAGGGGTCCGCAAGGGACGAAGCCTGCCGGGGCTGCGGGACTATTCGAAAGAGATACCGTGGCCCAGGAACACAAAGGGCGATGAAGGAACATGGATGGGTTTTTGTCAGTAAAAGTCTGACACCTCCTCCTGCTCCGCCCAGAGCGGGAGGAGTAATTTGAAGATTTCCCATCCGAAAAAAAAAGGGAATATTCCATACCCTATTCCACGGTTCCGTACAGATAAGCTGAATTTAAAAGAGGTAGATTAAGCTGTAAAGATGACTCACGTTCTGGTCACCCTTCAACCTCCGTTACGGATGAAACTATCAAAAAGGTTGAGAATCTGGTTTTGGAAGACAGAAGAATAACCATAAAACATTTAGCTGAAATCCTAAAGAATCATTTGGTAGCATTCAATCTATTTTAATTGATTCATTGGGGCTTAAAAGTTTCGGTAAGATGGGTGCCACGAATGTTTACCGACGAAAACAAAAAGCGACGTTTTTAAAATTTCTCGATCGGAAGTTGCGGTAAACGCAATCAGCTCTGCTGGCTTCGATGTCCTTGACCACCCACCATATTCTCCGGACTTAGCACCTAGTGATTTTCACTTATTCCCAAAATTAAAAGAGCCCTCCGTAGAGGAGTTTTTTGAGAGTCATACAAAATATTCTTTTTCGCAAGGGAAAAGAAAGTTAGAAATGCGTTATTCTAAATGGATTGCTTTAGAAGGAGATTATCACGCTTGCACACTTACTGATTTATCTATATGCAACTGTACACCTATCGAACGAACTGACGATATTAAATATCTTGGGAGTACCTATTCATCGACAATCTCCTTAAATGGAATAAACAGATCGACTCTACAGTGAAACGAGTGCGAAGATTGATTTATATATTTAAAAAACTTAGGGGTGTTGCTGACTTCAAATGCCTTTTTTTTTTTTTTTTTAGGATGGGAAATTATCAAATGACTTCTCCCGCTCTGGGCGGAGCAGGAGGGAGTGTCCAGACTTTTACTGACTAAAACCCATCCATGTTCCTTCCTCGCCCTTTGTGTTCCGGGGCCACGGTATCTTTTTCGAATAGTCCCGCAGCCCCGGCAGGCTTCGGCCTTTGCGGACCCCTTCAATGTTGCTGACTCTCTTTGAGGCGCGCGTGGAACACGAACGCGCCATCGACACGGCCTGTCGTCATGAGACGGACGGACGGCGAGCTAGCCCATAGCTCCCCGTCCACAGCCCACGCCTACGGTGGCCGGAAGCCACCACGTGGCCCCCGACGCCCGGGGCGTCTCCCGCGGCGGCCGGGACGTGAGGATCTCTCCCTCTCACTTTCCGCCACCTCCTTCGCTAGCATGACTGCATCGCAAAAGGAGGTGACGGCGTCCCATTCCGTCTCGCTCCGGACCATGGCACGAACCAGGGCCGGGAGCGAGAGGTCGCCGCCGCCGATCGCCACCTCGAGGACACGGCGGTGCTCCACCCAAGCGGGGCACACCTCCACAGTGTGCTCCACCGTGTCCTCCGGTCGATCCTCGCAATGGTAGCACCCAGGCGTTTCCTCCCGCCCGATTCGGTGCAGGAACTTACCGAAACAACCGTGTCCGGTAAGAACCTGCGTCAGGCGGAAGGTGAGGACGCCGTGGCGTCTCTCCAGCCACTCCTCAAAGAGGGGACTTATCGCCACTATTGTGGCGTGCCCTGCACGGGGTTGCGATAGTCGCTCTCTCCATGTCGCCATGAGATCCCGCCGGAAGTCCGTCCGCTGAGCGACAATTTGCCGCGGCAGCGGAGTTTCCCCCCGGCGTAGCGCCTCCGCGCGCCACTCATGTAGGCGCGCCACTCATGTAGGCGCGCGAGGACTATCGCCTCCAGATCCCATGGCGGCATTCCGGCAAGGAGGTTTGCCGCCTCGCGGGAGATCGTGCGGTACCCCCGGACCAGCCTTTCGGCTACCACCTTCTGGGGCACGTTCAAGTGGTGGGCGGCACGCCGCCTCAATGAACGTGCCCACACCGGGGCCCCGTAAAGGGCCATGGACCGCACGACTCCCGGGTAGAGCCTCCGGCAGGAGGCGTTTGGCCCCCCCAGGTTGGGCAGGAGCCGCCTGAAGGCAGCCCCTGTCCGCTCTAGTTTGGGGGCCAAACGTCGGAAATGCTCCACGAAGTTCCACCGGCTGTCGAGGACAAGTCCCAGGTACTTCAGCGTCGACTCGACGCCGATGGAAACCCCTCCTGCCATCACTGAGGATCCCGGAGGTGGCGCATTCCGAGGCCCATGAAAGCACATGGCCTCGGACTTGTGCAATGCCACCTCGAGACCCAGTTGCCGGATCCTCTCAACGACTATCGCAACCCCGCGTGTCATTACTTCGGCCGCCGCCTCGTGCGACCCCCCCCCCCCCCCGTGCCAGCACCAGCGTGTCGTCCGCATAGACTTCAAATGCCTGATAACTGTCTACCTTGCCCTTCCTCAGTCAGTCCTTGGGTATTGCGTGACCGCGTGGGGTGGAGCGCACAAAACTACCATGCTACATCTGGAAAGGGCGCAGAGGGTCGTACTAAAGGTCTTATCAAAGAAACCAATCTTTTTTTCGACATTTGACCTCTATTCACTATGCAAGGTCCTCACAGTTAGGCAGCTCTTTGTACTACAGACTGTACTCAGAAAACACAAACAGATTCACTACGACCCAACTTATAGTACTGCAAAACGCCTCTCTGACAGAGTTTGCAAATATTTACCCTGTGGAACAGCAGTACCGAGTAGACATTTCAGGTTTATAACACATAATAACAACATAAATAAGACCCTACATATTTATTATTTACCCCGTAGTCTCTTGAGAAGGAAGTTTACTGAGTGATTGAAATCATTGTCATATGACGCCACTGAAAAAAATGTGGAAACTTAACTAGTAAAAACACTTACACACACACAAACTCTCACTCGCACACTCATACTACACCCCACACCACACAAGCACACAAAGACACTCACACACTCCCCCTCACACACACTCACACCACACACACACTTCCACCACCCCGCCCTTTTTTACGAAAGTTTACCCCAATGTTGGTTGTATTGTATTTATAGTTTAAGTATGGAACAATTGTTTTCTTGTTTATATGGGTGTTTATAGCTGCGACACAGTTATAAACTTTTGTAGCTATCATCGTTTTCTTTGTATATGTGCCAACTGTCTATGTTCCACAATAAAAACTTATTTTGTTTTTTTTTTTATGTAGAGTATTAAATTTTTTTTTGTTTAATTTTTTGCATTTTTTTATATTGAATCCAAGAACTTTTTGATTCACCCTCGTACCCGCCCTTCAAATATTATTTGGGCTGTTTTGCGAATTCTTGCCATTTTTGTATCCATCAAAACAAAATTTAACATACAATTAAGGAAATATTTGTCAATATCTACAGCCATAATATTATGTTTATCATCTAAAACAGGGATTCCCAAAGTGGTCGGTATCAGTTTCCCAGAGGTGGATATAAACAGAAACTGATGAACTGAGTGACTTAAAGATAAACCAAATAACTTCATCAAATATCCGACTCCAACATTATATCATTTCACTTACAAATTTATTAAATATAAGTCGCCGTTCGCAAGGTCCTCAAGGTCCTCCGTCGCCGTTCGTGTCACTAAAATATAGATCTTTTCATTTTTTTGTGACTTATTCGGAAATTATAACACTCAGAATTATTTACTTATAAATATCGCTGGACATTACACACAGCGCACTTATAAGAGTAAAAGATAATAATTCCGAGTGTTATAATTTCTTATAGAACTATAATTATAATCAGTGGCGTAGCTAGTCCTACTGGGGCCCTGTATACATTTTTTTGGGGGGCCCTTTGAACCCGAGTGCGGCGAAGCCCAAAACAAAGAGAAAATCACAAATTATTTTTGCAAAACTAAGAAATAGTAATAATAGCATCCTGACTTGCATCGATTTAGCTGTCATTCATTTTATTTTGAGAATGTGTGAGCGAGCAAAGTGAGACAAAAAAATGTGTAACTGTGACCATGACTAGCATAGGTAATAACTTATGAAGAGCTAAAATAGAAAATGACAGCATCTTGAAAAGGTTTAAATATTCATCGAAAAGCGAGCGAAGCGAGCTCGAAAATTTGGTGCTTTCTGGACCACGACAGGTGAACCCTTCATCAAAGAGCGAGCGAAGTGAGCTCGAAAAATTGGAGCTTTCTGAACCACGACTGGTGAAGCTTTCATCAAAGAGCGAGCGAAGTGAGCTCGAAAAATTGGAGCTTTCTGGACCGCGATAAGTTATATTTTCGTTTTATCTTTTATCAAGAAGAATATTTGAGGTTAGGAGAACGTTTTGTGGTTTTTTTCCTCATCAGGGGCCCTTGGGAGCCCCATATAAATTTATACGGCTGATACGGTGGTAGCTACGCCCCTGATTATAATAAAGTAACGCAAGAGGCTCAACATTCGTTTGTTGCAGTTGTTTTATTATTTTGACTGCCTGCTATTTACGAAGTTCAAAACAAGAAGATAACTTTTCAAACAGTCTAATACTGATTGGTGGCAGTTGTGCAGATTATTGTGGTAAGGTTTATTTTATTGATTAGGTAATATTTTTGGAATTGTCTCCTCGAGTCCTTTAGTTTGAAACCCACGCATAGCTGGCATTAACACAAACATTTTTTCTACGTACGTCACGTTTCCAAGATATAATTAGCCATCAAAGTTAAAGAGGTTCATGGGCGAATCGATATTTTTTGTGCCATTTGAGTGATTTCGCAAAAGTTCTGCCTACAAATTAAAAGAGATGTTTTTTTATTTCTAGTTGTTAAGTTATTTTATTTTATTTCCTGTCAAACTGATGATACCTTTGTTAATTAGTTAGATAGCCAATGTTTCCTATTGATTACGTGTATATAAAATTATCTATTTTTCTTTATTACCTGACTGTACTAATCATCAGTACAGTCAGGTAGTCGTGCTTCACTCAGTTGGAGAACCTAGGTGAAGCACGGGTCTGGACCCGATATTATTGCAATAAAAATTATTAAGAAAATTAAAGTATTTTACAAAATTAACGAGCCAACTTTGAACACAAGGATAAAGACATTTATTGGCTCGATAGATTTTTCCATTTAGCCTTTGTTGCCTCGGAAAGAGAGCGGAAACAGAACTTGGATTCGGGTTGGGCGCGAGAGACCTCTTTACAAGGCCTGATTTACGCAACAACAGCGTGTTTTATGAAAAAAAAATACGTAGTTATTATGCATATAACCAATATTATGTTGCAATAAAAATAAATGCAATTCATTAATAACTTTAGTCAAAAAACATTGTAAACCTGCGCGAATATTTTCGCGGGACGGCTTTAGTTTGTGCCCTTAAGTATTACAAAGTCCTGGGAACATTATTTACTGAGAACAAAGAAAAAGATAAACTTACCTCTGCATAGACCTCAGGTGCGGTTGCAAGCTCCTCCTCAAAATTCTCCTCTATCGTCCCGTCGCTGGCGGGACGTTCTAGAAGATCATCGGGTATGTCCAAAAGTTCTGGTGGGAGCGGCGCTGTGGACAATAATACCATTTAAAAACACTATTTTTTCTCATAGCTAAGAAGCCGTTGCTTTTTTTTGGTGGGGTGTTTTTTTGATCTTTCCAAGTAGCATAAGATTTTAGGCCTTATAGCCGCAATATTTAAATATCATCTTTATGCCCTTGTGTTGATTTCAACATAGCTATTCACAACGCTTCGATTCGATTTTCGATTCGGAAAGTCGTATGTCTATCTCGCTCGATTTCGTCATGTCAAAAAAAGGTAGACATAGGACTTTCCGAATCGAAAATCGAATCGAAGCGTTGTGAATAAGGGGCCAGGTCTAAGCAATTCCCGAAATATTCATTCCCCAAATTAAAATGACTAGTAATACCATATTTTATTAATTGTTTAGCTAACACGAGCTATCAAACGACTGGTCGCAGGAGGAAGCCCCTGTCAAAAACTCGGCAACACCGCAAAGTGTATGGTTTTATATGAAACACATCGACATCCTGCCATTTGTATGAATGTCAAAACAGTCGGCACTTGTGATGGCAGCGGTTGTGTATTACTGTGATTGTTACGATGCTCTACATCGCGAGACAACTCATTAACTCTGATCCAGTAATCTCAAGGTCGATCATCATTATCATTATAAAACTCAACCCGAATTCACCCATTGCTGTCCGCGGGTATTGGCGTCTCTTTTGAATGAAACGATATTTATTTTTGTAAATTGGTTTTATAAAACACTTTAACACGACAAAAAAAACGTATGTTTTAAAACGAGATGGGGTCGGTGTTTCGTATTCGATTCGATCGAAACAAACTCTATCTTGGTCAAGTCAAATGAGGACAATGGAGATTTGTGTCTGGGGTGGTCTTTTTATGAAAGACCAAACTAAATAGATTTGAGTGGACCATGCCCAATCACTCAGTCAGTACAGGCATTTGTCAGTGATCGTAAGTAATCAACTCAGAAAGAAGGTGAATTGAAGGTGCTCAATGAATTCAGGAACGATGTCAAAAAAGAAGCACATTTTGGTGGGCTGTTTATATTACTTAAACTGTCAGACCATCGTTAAATTAATAATAAAAATATAATAATACCAGTACTGTCCCACTGCTGGGCAAAGGCCTCTTCTCATACAGAGAAGGCACGAACATTGATCACCACGCTTGCTCAAGACGGATTGGTAATTTCAGACATATATATATATATATTTATTATATGTCCAGGTTGCCTCACGGTGTTTTCCTTCACCGATCTCTCTGATGTTTCTGTGTCAATACACTAATGTGCTATTTTTCGGAGGGGATTGTAACTAACCAAATTGCGGTACATATTTACAGTAAAAATTACTTTCCCACGAGTTCATACACTATATTTACGATATATTATATTTTGTAATTAATATTCTACAATAATACAAAATAATAGTAGATGAAACAAACGTTTTTATTAAGTACTACCTGTTGCCCGCGGCTTCGCACGCGTGAAGTTCGGTAACTGTCACACGGCTCATACTAAAGGGATAAATAGTCTCCTACATGTTAATCCAGGTTATAAACTATCTATGTGCCAAATTTCATAACGATCACAATCATTATCATCACTATGACGATCACCACCATTATCACAATCATTATCACAATTACCATCATTATCACAATCACCATCACAGTCATTATCACAATCACCATCATTGTCACAATAACAATCACTATCATCATCACCATCATCATCACTGTCACAATCACTGTCACGATCACTGTCACGATCACTGTCACGATCACTGTCACGATCACTGTCACGATCACTGTCACGATCACTGTCACGATCACTGTCACGATCACTGTCACGATCACTGTCACGATCACTGTCACTATCACTGTCACGATCACTGTCACGATCACTGTCACGATCACTGTCACAATCACTGTCACAATCACTGTCACAATCACTGCCACAATCACTGTCACAATCACTGTCACAATCACTGTCACAATCACTGTCACAATCACTGTCACAATCACTGTCACAATCACTGTCACAATCACTGTCACAATCACTGTCACAATCACTGTCACAATCACTGTCACAATCACTGTCACAATCACTGTCACAATCACTGTCACAATCACTGTCACAATCACTGTCACAATCACTGTCACAATCACTGTCACAATCACTGTCACAATCACTGTCACAATCACTGTCACAATCACTGTCACAATCACTGTCACAATCACTGTCACAATCACTGTCACAATCACTGTCACAATCACTGTCACAATCACTGTCACAATCACTGTCACAATCACTGTCACAATCACTGTCACAATCACTGTCACAATCACTGTCACAATCACTGTCACAATCACTGTCACAATCACTGTCACAATCACTTTCACAATCATTATCATCGTAATCACAATCATCATCATCACAATCACAATCATCATCATCACAATCACAATCTTCATCATCACAATCATCATCATCGTAATCACAATCATCATCATCACAATCACAATCTTCATCATCACAATCATCATCATCGTAATCACAATCGTGACAAAATAAATGACATATTCTTAATCAGCACCCCTGATAATCTCGGTATCGACACCCATATTGATTTTTAAACATTTCAACCCCATCGCACCCCAACAGGGGATGATGATATTTCAGGTCCGCCATATTTAATTTAAATTTTTTTTTTAATTTAATTTAATTTTAACCTGACCAGATACACCATACAAACTATACCCATGTTGATTTTCAGACTTTGTCGCCCCATTTTCCCCTCTTAGGGGTTGAATTCTGAAAAAAACCTTAAACCCGTTTCTACTCATTTATCAATAGGAGCACTCCTGCGAAGTTTCGAATAAAATAGTCTAACTAATCTTGTTTCCCCATACAAACTTTGGAACCCCGTTTATACCTCTTAGGGGATGAATTTTGAAAAATCTTTTCTTAGTGCACCCCTAGACCACATAAGGAACCTACTTGCCAAATTTGGAATCTGTAGACCCAGCGGTTTAGGCTGTGCATTGATTTTTAAACTTTGTCACCCCATTTCCCCCTCTTAGGGGTTGAATTCTGAAAAAACCTGAAACCCGTTTCTACTCATTTATCTATAAGAGCACTCCTGCGAAGTTTTGAATAAAATAGTCTAACTAATCTTGTTTCATGAGGGGGAGACAGCCCACGAAATGCGGGGGCATTTCGTGGGCTGTCTCCCCTCCCCGATCAACTCCCCATGAAACCCCCTTCCCCCTCGGGCTACCTCACCCCCCCGCAGCCCAACTTCGCACCCGTTGTAGCTAGGAAGCCGAATTTGGGCTCGTTTGAAAGGGCTTGAAAAGTTCTTTCATCTGGCCCCAACATAATCCTGAAATTCGGCACCAAACACGAGCATTGTTCATCCATCAATGTTTTCTTATGAAGTTATCACGTAAGATTATTGTCCGTAAACCGATCTTCCGCGGACCGCTTTCCAGTCAACCATCTTTTTTTTTTTTACTCAGGTTTTGTTCGTAGAACAAGGTTGCCAGATCTCTCGGAAAGCACGTTAAGCATTTGGTCCCGGCTGTGATTTGTAGATCTTTGACAGTCGTTACAGGGGTCAGTGGCCCAAAAAGTCTGACAACCAGTCTTACCAAGGGGTATCGTATTACCCAGTACTAACTGGGTTGTGGAGGTCAGATAGGCAGTCGCTCCATGTAATACTAACATAGTTGGGAAAGGCTAGGCAGATGATTATGATGTTTTAGTAAGTATACATTTCACATAAACCAACACGCTCACTCACACACATAGCTCGACGATACAATTCACAAGTTACTTAGTTTTCACTTCTATCGGCAGTCCCCAGACTGCCCCGCCGTCAAAAAGATGGTTGACTGGAAAGCGGTCCGCGGAAGATCGGTTTACGGACAATAATCTTACGTGATAACTTCATAAGAAAACATTGATGGATGAACAATGCTCGTGTTTGGTGCCGAATTTCAGGATTAAGTTGGGGCCAGATGAAAGAACTTTTCAAGCCCTTTCAAACGAGCCCAAATTCGGCTTCCTAGCTCCAACGGGTGCGAAGTTGGGCCGCGGGGGGGTGAGGTAGCCCGAGGGGGAAGGGGGTTTCGTGGGGAGTTGATCGGGGAGGGGAGACAGCCCACGAAATGCCCCCGCATTTCGTGGGCTGTCTCCCCCTCAATTCTCCCCACTCTCCGCCTCCTCCCACCTTCCCCGACTCGCCCTACCCTTCCTCCCTCCACTCTAACCCCGCTCCCCTTCTCCCCTCCTTCCTCCAAACCCTACACCCTCCACTCCCCCCTCCCCGCTTTCCTTTACCTACTCTTTCCCCCTTCGTCCCCGCCCCAGTGGTAGTGAGGTTGTGCCCCGCGCATGCCTATGTGATGTGAGTAATAATAATCCTACGCCGTAGCGGATCGCCTACGGGCTACGGGCTACGAAGCGTGAACGCACGTTACGTCAAGTGACGATGAGTTCAATGTTTTTCGTTCACCCAAAAAGAGCTCCACGCGCCTAAAGAAGTTTTAACTTCAAAAAACACTAAAAGAAAAATACAATAAAAATGAAAAATAACATTAGCTTTTTCTAAAGCTAATGTTATTTTTCATTTTTATTGTATTTTTCTTTTAGTGTTTTTTGAAGACAAAAACACCAAATCGGTGACAAAAACACCAAATCGGTGACCTTTGTTTGATTGATTTATTATTTTTGTCACAGACTTCGAAACTTGACCTTATTATCTTAATTTAGCTATCACGCAAATAATAAATAAATAATTCGTAGGTAAGTTATTGCTAACGCACAGGTTCTATAAAAAGGTTTTTTTGATATGCTTGTGAACTTACAAATATGTAAAAAGCAAAGAAAAAAAGTATGTATAATGCGGGCCTAATACGAGTTGCCACTTTTAGGCCATATTTCGTTCTACACTATTTAGTTAGAGATACCACAAAGGACAAAATAACAGTTCGTTTTTGTTAGACCTAAAATACTGATACTCACTCCTATGAGATGAGTCTATAAAAGTTAATACGTTGAGTCTAGTTTTCCTTTAGATCGATAAAAATAGGTATTCAAATTAAGTGGTATAGTTGAGCTGGCGCGCGCGGCGCCCTATAGTATCTGGCGCCCCGGGCAGCCGCCCCGGTCACCCTCCCCAAAGCCGGTACTGCCACCAATTTCCAAAATCTGGGCTGGTGCTACTGAGAAATTTTAAACAGAAAAACCCAATAACACTTTTCATCCGACCCGGGAATCGAACCAAGGTACCCACGCTCAGCAGTCGCGCTTACGAAGAACAACACCTGCATACTCATTACTGCATTCTATCGAATATTAGTAATTAAATAGTTACTGAGGAGCTCGTTGCTAAATAATAACAGCCGCTCGGGTCGATCTTTAGGTTAAGCCGTACTTGCCTAGGTTGGTCTGTGGATGGGTGACCACACTTACATAGCGAGTTTCCTCCGTGCCTCGGAAAGCACGTTAAGCAGTTGGTCCCGGCTGTCATTTGTAGATCTTTGACAGTCGTTACAGGTAGTCAGTGGCCCAAAAAGTCTGACAACCAGTCTTACCAAGGGGTATCGTATTACCCAGTACTAACTGGGTTGTGGAGGTCAGATAGGCAGTCGCTCCATGTAAAATACGGGTATTCAGCTGCATAGTTGGGAAAAGGCGAGGTAGATGATGATATAGTTACTGAAAAAGGGCGATTTAGAGAAGAGAATACAGACATCATTCATAAACCCACACACGCCTTTTTCCCATCGGGGTAGGCAAAACTCCAACGAGTACGCCGAGTATCCTTTCCTTCGAGTAGAAAATATGGGTAGGTAATTATCATTTTAAATAGCATTTCAGTTGCAAGTAATGAAGTCGTAAACTACTGTTTACTAAATACTTTTGAGTTAATTTAAAGCCACACGTATACGGTTCACAGGATTTGGTATTATACTCCATACCAAAGAAGAATGGGCAGAATTGCGCCAGCGCGCAGCGTCCAATAGCGTTAAGGTTATACTCAATACTCAAACTTTACCACCATACCAAGGATAGATTAGATTTATGAGATTTAGATTTTAAAAGAAGATCCTTTCTAATTACGGCGATTTCTTTCGATTCAGAGTCAGAGAGGAGCTACAGAGCTTTAAATATGAGAAATTAAGTAAAGTTAAATTCTGTTATTTTGTCAATTTATTAACTTTCATTTATACTGTATGTTTCCAGCATCATACTCATCATGCTCATAGACATCTTAAAAGTTATCATTGAAAAACTCTTTCGAATACTGTATATTTTATCTTATTGATATTGTTTACCCCGAAAATTTTAACTTTGGTGCCTAATTAGACATACATTTAGGTCAATAATTCCGAACAGACTACGAATTAGCAAAAGTGGTGCTCGTAGCAAAAGTTATAATCGAAATGCTCTATCCAATAGCGTATATCTTATGGCTATTTGTTGCCTGTAAAATCTTAAACGGTTGCAAATAAAAACTTGACTTCGAACAGATTGCGAATATAACAATAACTTTGAACAGATTGCGAATTAGCAAAAGTTTGTTAATAGCAAAAGTTCCCATTGAAAAGAAAGCTCTCTCCAATTGTGTATGTATATTTCATTACTATTGCTACACACATTTGCATACAAATTTTCGCTTTATAATATTAGTGTGATTAGTGTAATAATGTGAGTATTAGTTACCCAGAAAACCTTAATTGGTTGTCTAGAAAATCTTAACTACGGTGTCCAACTAGTCACCTATTCAGGTAGATAACTTTGAATGGACTGCGAATTGCTAAAAGTAGTGTTAGTAGCAAAGATTTTCCTAGAAAAGCTCTTTTCAATTATGTATATTGGACCTTGGGGTAGATGCCAATACTTCAAGGCCCGTTCTCCTTTGATTTAGTTTGAAAACCTTAAGGTTCCTTAGGCTTCATGTAAAATACTGGTATTCAGCTGCATCCGGTTAGACTGAAAGCCGACCCCAAAATAGTTGGGAGAACTCAATAAACAATATCCATATTTTCAATCCCCTACCAGTTTCTCTAATACTGCTTTAATGTAAAAAGGGCTGTTTACTCATTCCTACAAGATAAAAATTACGATGAAACGGAAAAGTTCATAACTAATTTAATTTGATTCACTTGTTTATTATTATTATTATTTTTGTTTTTTTTTTCGTTTCTCTGATAATTTACTACACAAAATACAATTTATGACCATTTCAATTTATTCCGCTACAGTTTATGACTCGTAACCTGTAGCGGAAAGACAACTTATTCGCACGGCATTCACATTTGGTCACAAAAAATACTCACCTACCCACTTGTTACATGATTTACTTTTACTTTTAGTTTATATACTTACCCTATTTTTAGTTTTAAGCCATAATAGGAGAAAAACAAATATGTATATCTTATAGTTAAACATCAACATTTGTTTGTAGTAAGCACCTCATAATGTACTATAATGCATAATGTGTACGATTTTATTTTTTCTTTCCTTGGGGACCGGCACTGTACTCCTTAACACAGGTTATCTATTAACCTAGCTTGGAATACAGCACCTCACCCACCATTTTATTGTAGTCATTGTACACTATTTTATAGCGATTCTGTAAATTGTGACATGTACTACAATGTTTTTTTTTTGGATGAATAAATTATTATTAAGTGCGACAGGGCGGCAAAATTAATTTCAAGTAATTCAAAAAAATCAAATAAAGAAAAGTCAAAAACAGCTTATTATGAAACATACATAAAATGAAACAATTATCAAACTAGTTTTCTCTGATATCCATTTACGAACAGCAGTTAATACTAGTTCTAACTAAGGCAGTTAGGAAAAACTAGTTTTAAGTAGGGAAAACGCGTTTTAACTAAACACGGGTTTTAACTGTAACACAATGTACATGTATTGACAGAAAAAGGGTACTTATGTAAAAATCGTTGTAGGTGGCGTTCGAAGCATTCTGTACATGAAACTAAGTAAATTTACGCAAAAATTATTGTTCATGTATTGTGTTAGAACTCAATGTAACGCACTCAAAACATTGTGCTAATGGACGAATGGATTTAATAGTACGGGGGTCGTGGAGGTGTATAAACTAAAAATCTTACAATACAAACTTTTATTTAAAAAACTTGTCAAAAAGTTGGAACTTTGACCCAATATCTCCGTAACTAGAAGGTTCCCAGGTAAGGTGTAGAACAAATTCCGGCGGGATCTCATGGCGACATGGAGAGAGCGACTATCGCAACCCCGTGCAGGGCACGCCACAATAGTGGCGATAAGTCCCCTCTTTGAGGAGTGGCTGGAGAGACGCCACGGCGTCCTCACCTTCCGCCTGACGCAGGTTCTTACCGGACACGGATGTTTCGGTAAGTTCCTGCACCGAATCGGGCGGGAGGAAACGCCCGGGTGCTATCACTGTGAGGATAGGCCGGAGGAAACGGTGGAGCACACTGTGGAGGTGTGCCCCGCTTGGGTGGAGCACCGCCGTGTCCTCGAGGTGGCGATCGGCGGCGGCGACCTCTCGCTCCCGGCCCTGGTTCGTGCCATGGTCCGGAGCGAGACGGAATGGGACGCCGTCACCTCCTTCTGCGAAGCAGTCATGCTAGCGAAGGAGGTGGCGGAACAGGACAGGGAGAGATCCTCACGTCCCGGCCGCCGCGGGAGACGCCCCGGGCGTCGGGGGCCACGTGGTGGCTTCCGGCCACCGTAGGCGCGGGCCTGTGGACGGGGAGCTATGGGCTAGCTCGCCGTCCGTACGTCTCATGAGGACAGGCCGTGTCGACGGCGCGTTCGTGTTCCACGCGCGCCTCAAAGAGAGTCAGCAATAGGGAAGGGGTCCGCAAGGACCGAAGCCTGCCGGGGCTGCGGGACTATTCGAAAGAGATACCGTGGCCCCGGAACACAAAGGGCGATGAAGGAACATGGATGGGTTTTAGTCAGTAAAAGTCTGACACTCCCTCCTGCTCCGCCCAGAGCGGGAGAAGTCATTTGATGATTTCCCATCCGAAAAAAAAAAAAAAAAAAAAGGTGTAGAACAAAAAAATATCGCTATGACGGGGACAACAAGTGCCTTTCGGCTTCGTTAAGAGGTTTTTTACACCCTTTATACTATGGGAAAGAGGTGTGTTTATGTAGGTATGTATGTATATGGTGAATTGGTGATGACCAAAATGCCACAGTACAATTAAGGTGGATGCTCCAGGGTAGCCCGCGAAATTCAAATTTTCTTACGTTTTTGCAATTTGTAGATCAGTCCAAGTTCATAAAAGTCGAGGAACAACTTTTTCAAGGTCAAAATCATTCCTCGACCTTTATGAACTCGGAGGGTTGTATTGATGATTTTGATGATTATAATTCTGTAACTACATACGTCTTACAGTCGCGAACAATATTTTAATCAACATACAACCTAGCACTGGTCTACAAATTGCAGAAAACTAAAGAAAATTTGAATTTCGCGGGCTGGCCTGAAGCTTTCACCTTAAAGTAGGTTATAACACATTATGATTATATAAGTCCGGTGAGTTGAAAATTACAGCCGAGGCGATATTGCAAAAAAGCAGAGGCTGTAATTATCAAAGCGCACGTATGTCATACGACGTTTTATAACATATTTGCGAGGAAATAAATAAAAGCAATACAGCAAAAAGAAAAAGCGCGCGGAATAATTTTTACTTGTTCACAAATTAGCGATGCGCGCGCATCAACGCATTTTTTTAAGGCAAAAGACACATAAACAGCCAGTATTACTAATAAAATAAATTAATATTTTTGTGTTTTTGTTATAGATAAATGGTTGTAATTCATTGCCAAAAATTTATTAAATTAAAGAATTAAATGTTTAATTATTATATTTCATCTCCCAAAGTTAATTTTATTCATAAAATGTTGACCACTTTTCTGACATAAAAACTCTTTGCTAAGATTTAAAAAAGTACTGTTCGTTTTAGACGGAGAGCATCTTGATAAACCGTGCGTTTTACATTACAATAACGCACAAGTACGTAATGAGAAACAATACGATATTGAAATTGGTGAATTATGAGATTCTTTACGAGCAAATGTGTTATTAATTACATTAAAAAGTCGATTGAACTAACTTTATGTTTACTTCGTACGTTCGTGCTACGTTGCTGACTACTCTACAAATAAGTAAGACTGCATTTTTCATGAACCTATCGATTTTTTTTAACTCTAGTCGTGGGCTATCAACGCTAGCAAGTGCTTCATTAATATTCTAAGAAGGCTAGGCATAGATTTCTATGTAAAGCTGAATAAACAAATCCTAACTACTTTTGAAAATTATTAATATTGGTCTGTTTTTGATCTATAAGTTAATTCAGTGAACTTACAAATTAAAGTATGATGATTAAACCAAAAGAGAAAATATTTAAAACTTGAAATACCACGTAAACTGCCAAACCTAACGCGGAACGCCATCTAGCGGCGACAGCTAGAACTACGACGCCAGCGTTCTCAAGTCCAGGGGCAAGTAATTGGAATTGAAAGTGTTCCACGAAGGCTCATTGAAAGTCAACGAGATAATACTGCACCAATCAGCGGACAAGTGCAAGGACGCGCGACCAATCAGTGCGCTAGCTACCCAACATCACACCAGTTAGCGCTATGAATGCCTTATCCTTTGAGTGAGTGCAATTTTCACATGATTGAATTGAATATAATGACTTCTTTGTGATATTGTCCGTATAAATTGCACTGCTAACGTTTCCTGTATATTTATTTAGTACCTACATACATCACGCTTTGGTTTGATGGCACCTTCGCAAATGCTTTGCAATGCACATAGTAAATTCACAAGTATAATCATCAATCAATCTTAAGAATCATGCAAAATTGAATTAGTACATTTATCCGTGATAGGTACTTCAATGATTTCACAAATTTTAATATGTTAAGTACATGAATTACGTGTTACATGAATTGTGGTCTACAACGGCAACCATGGAACACACATCATTTTAATAAATACAACAAGAAAAAATTGGGATTCACCTTCTGCCTAATATTTCAACGCAAACAATTCCCATGATGTATTATGTAATGTTCTCTTCTGTTTAAGGTAGTTGCGCAGTCACTAGGTATCAAAGCTGCTTGGCCTAATATGCAGTATGTAAAACTTTGGTGTTTCACAAATTTAGAGGCACATTTAAGTGCTACCAGTAATGAGTGTGCTAGTTGGAATAACGACCTTTAAAAGGTGGCAGGGATAGACTGAGGACAGGATATTGTGGTGCCGCTTGGGAGAGGCCTCATCATCCTGCCTGTTAATGTTCCCACTGCTGGGACACAGGCCTCCTCCCAGGATTGGTAGACGTCATGTCTTAGTCTTTTTTGGTTCTAGGACATGCCGGTTTCCTTACGATGTTTTCATTAACCGTTTTGAGAGAAGTGGTGATGAAATAAATTACACAAAGTAATGCGCCAGCCTGGGTTCGAACCCACGACTTACTGTTCGTAAGTCGGGGCCCCCACCACTGGGCCACTGCTGCTCTCTGCGCTGGGAGAACCCTATAAGAGCAATAAGGCTGTGAGACCGAGTCAATTGAATCATGTTTACGTCACGACTCCCTGCTTTGGGTTGACTTTTATCAGAGAATTATACATCGGTTCTGATACATTGGCTTTTTAAAACCCTATATCATAAAGGAAGCACAAAAATTTTAAAACTATGAAATATGAGTGTGACTACAGAAATGATGATGAAGGAAAACATGAATTAATGACTCATTCATTGTTAAAATTATAAAATGAAGTCACTATTTTACACCATGCTAAGATTTTAGACATTAATCCTCTCTTATCATTTTATCAGTAGTTTGAATTATTCATCATTTATAAATAAAGAATATGTACCAACATAGAATGTTTGAGATGCGGTGATTCATATTATTTCCTGTGTTTTCATGGTTCATCACATATCATTTGTAAAAAAGAACACCATCATATTAATTTATGGGTAAATACAAGGTTAATTAATAGAGATCCCTAGAAAAAAAGATTGATATTTTAATATTCTTTAAAATGTTTATATGATGTAAGACTGTTAATAAAAGCCTCTCATGACCTTGATAAGGTAAAATACATAGATGACTTTGATGAACAAATAGATGGTAAATATAAAAATGAATATTCATTCATAATAATAGGTTTTGCTGTGATTTACTTATGTCTAAGGAATTCTAAATTTCAAGACACTCACTGGGTCGCACAAACTCTTTCAAATAAAAACTATCATGTCTCAGGAATTACAATTAATGAAATGGTAAGAAAACCCTTTACCAACCAAACAACAAATTCTGTATTCTAAAGGGATTTTCCTTAAATTATTCACCAGACCTTTTTTCATATTTTTTACGTCACTGGGACAGAAAAATAAGGAATTATTATATTCAAGAAATTTTGGAATCTTTAGTTTTTTTTTGTCATGTTAACAATTTTGGCATTATATGCTTTTTGGTCAAGGGTGAAAAAAGTGTCCATTAAAAACAACAAAAAAAAACATTTGGTATTTTGTCACATGACTGGGATGTGGGAGGCTTAAAGGCCTAGACTTTTAAGGAAACTATTACATCATAACAGTCTAATCAATATGAATGCACTATTGTCTCCCCTTCGTTAAGTATTAGGGTAAGGAAACGGTCTAATAGCAATGCAAGCATTGTTCTCAGTTAGTCATGGTATGTAAAGCATGTTCATACCTTTCATGTTTATTCAATTTGACATCCTTCAAGGGTTTATTTCAATATTTGTGTTGTTGATAGATAATATATTACAATCTCATAAATTGATAGCCATTGTTTCGTTATATTATTACTAAGACAAGATAATTTTATTTATGGCATGTTCCATTTATAAAATAATTTGCTTTTATATTATACTGCACCCAGGGATAAGGGCCCAAGATTAATCATGAATGATGATTAGTTAAGTATTTCGTACTTATTTGATTTGTGTGATACCATCATCCTGGTCATGCTTCAGATTATTTTTAAATACTATTGAGTGAGTATTGCTAACTTATTGCAGTAACAAGCGCGATAATATACTTGTAGACAGTAACATCAGTTATTTCGTTGTAGTTATTATTCTAGTGTGTAGACATTTCAGCACATCTAGTTTCATAGTGACTTTAAAATCTAAATGGTACTTCATGTTGAATGAGCAGAGGTAATTAGATTATGTACCAAGTAAAACAAAGAACTTGAACATGCAATCATCAATTGCGTAAACAAATTGACTAAATCAACAGTGTTCCAATAATCTCAAGTGTTTTCTGATCAAGTTAAAACTTTATCAAGTTTTGAATCTTACCTAAGCCTGAAGTCTGAATAAGTTCCGAATCATCGAACTCCAAGCTCGGCTCGTAGTCGTGGTACTCCGAGAGGCTGGTGTATGTCTCCTCAGGGTCAGGGTTGCAGCCGTGAAGCACTGAGAAGTTAAACAATAACATCATTGACGCAAATATTTTCATACCCATGTCACACGATTGCGGATATGCCTCTTATGTACCTTGAAAAGCTCTCACAGGACTCAACTTTGGCTGATGCTCGGATTCCATCGTAAAACACCTACACCCCTTTGCTTTCGTTATCACCAAGTTACTTTATGTAAACCAAACTGTGCGAAATGTCACTTCCTCCGAACGAAATTAAGTTACAACAGCCTTACAAAATCCTATTGGCACATTAACAATGTTTTTCTGACGTCACGGCATATTAGACGAAATAACATACAACACTAAAAGTAAACAAATAAAGTAGAACGCCAATAACCGAATAAATAAAACGAAAATAGTTTTCGTAAACCTGTTATTTTTTTAGGGTGGGTGGGTGACAGACAGGCAGATAAAACCAAAAATAATTTGTGTATAATCTGTCTGCAGTCTAATAAGCCATAATTGCCATAGAGTAAAATTTGCACCGATTTTTGCCCATCGATGTTTCATTTTTATTTATTTCGTTTAGCATTTCTATTTCGTTTACCTACTTTTGTAATAACAAATATAAACACTAAAGCACTGTGCTAAAGCCCTTGATCCAGCTGACCAGTAAAATCTCTCGACGATTTCAGAGTTCATGACACATGTCACACGTTCAGTGTGATGATTTCTATTCATGATATGAAATGAATAAAATCATCGAACTTGGGACGAAAAATATTAGGTTAGTGCTCTTTGCAATTCAACCATCACATCTGTCAACGCCAATCAATTAGTGTCCTGCAACCCTGCAACTGAAGTGCCCGCCGTCTAGCGCGGCTCGCAAATTTAAATGACCATTTCCACGCTGGTGGAAGGCTGGAAAAACTGGTTCTGTTGAAGAAGAAAGAGCGCCCACACTCTACCGCTTACTCGTGGCAGAGGGATAGATATATTATCTATATCTATTATCTACACCAGTGCCGGATTACCCCAGTAGCAGAAGTAGCAATTGCTACGGGCCCCGCGCAATTGGGGGCCCCGCGTTTTCAAACCCGTCCACCGCCGTTGGGGGTTAAAACCCCCCCGAAATCTCGGACAACTATAGAGAAACCAACCTATCCCAGGCGAAATACTACAATTTTCGAGTTCGATTTGCCCGTTAGTACATCCTTTACTTAGGTATGGTACTCAAATATGAGTTTGGATACAGCGCAAACGAGACCCCCCCCAATTGCGCGGGGCCTTTTCTTGTCACAATTCTTAATTAAGAATGGTCAGAAGAAAATATAACCTCAGGTGGCGTGTAAAAAATTCCGTACATTCTTTGCATTCACGAGTTTTTTTTTATAAATTGGCTGAATTCGTTCTATTTTTGTAAAAAGTAGATAAAAGAAAACCTATCATATTCGAGGTAAATGCTAAAATTGTCGACCTCGCTACGCTCGCTCTTTAAGTCTTAGGTAAACCCCCTATTTGCTTTTTTCATTTAGGGTAAGCCCCCCCCAAATCAAATTCCTGGCTACGACCCTACACACCACCTATCCCTACAATGGATAACTGTCTAATGGATAGTTTGTGGTATCAAAAGCTACTACAACAAATATAAAATTTAAAATATTTCTAAAAGTTAGCAATCTTTTATTAGCAATAATAAAAATAATTTAAAAATTTTGTCAACGACGTTGGCAAAATATTTTTTGGGTCGTAGGTAACCCTCTCTGGCAGATCAAGGGCCCCTCGATAGAATTTGCTACGGGCCCCGCGCTTGCTTAATCTGGCACTGATCTACACGGGTCAAGAAGGATGGGGACGGTGAGAGACATTGTGCGGTGTTCCACAGGGATCGGTTCTGGGGCCGCTCCTAGGGAACATCAGATACGACTGGGCGCTTCGCGGTGCACTTCTTCATGGTGTCGTTATCATCTGTTATGCTGATGATACGCTAATGACGGCATGGGGGAAGACATACCGGCAGGTGACCATCTTGGCAACAGCTGGGGTCCCGCAAGTCGTTGCTGGGATCCGTTGGTTGGATGGCATTGCATAAATCTCAGGCCCTCTGTTTGCATGGACGTCAGAAAGTGCCACCTCGCCACCGGTGTTGAGTCGACGATTAAGTACCTGCTAATAAATACTGATAAAATTAAATACAGATCTTTAAAGGGTGCGCTATTTAATTTTTCTTCACATTTTTCACAAGTGACACTTCTTATTTTAAACTAAACGATCGACGGCCACCGTTGGCGTGGGCCTGTGGACGGTGAGCAATGGGCTAGCTCGTCATCTATCCGTCTTAATATGACGACAGGCCGTGTCGACGGCGCGTTCGTGTTCCACGCGCGCCTCAAAGAGATGTCAGCAAAAAGGAAGGGTTTCACAAGGGCCGATGCCTGCCGGGGCTGCAGGACTGTTTGAAAGAGATACCGCGGCCCTTGAACACAAAGGGCTAAGAAGGAACATGGATGGGTTTTAGTCAGTAAAAGTCTGACACTCCCTTCCGCTCCGCACAGTCTGCAATTTTCCATACCAAATCTCTTAAGCAATTTCTTTGCATAAATACCCTGAGACATAGTTGGTTCCATCATCAGTCGTCTCTATTTCAATACTAAGGAAATATGACGCTGTCTTGGTGGTTATTTTAAACTTAGTCTTCATTTGTGCTTTAAACTCATGAATAAGGTTCTGACTTGTTGCAGCCACCAAACCATCATCAACATAATATAGTGCAACTATAAGCTTTCCTCCAGACGACGTCTTCCTGATGAATAAGTAAGGATCTAAATCACTGACTTTGAATTTTAGTAAATTTATTTCCTCTTTTCACCGCTCTGGCATCACAACTAGACTCACCGTCTTTACCGTTGTTTCCAAGCGTCTTTTCATGTGCACACAACTGGCTTGTGATGTTCTCAACCAGCTCGACTTAAATGAAAAATAGCTCTCTGGTGGTGTGTCCAGTATCTTGCAGATTAATAAGATGTCAGGAAGTTCCTTCAACTTCTCTTCTTTCATTAACTCCTGCCTTAACCAGAACCAGACGTTTTTTAATTTTGAGATGTGCGTCCTCATATAATCACCTTGATCTTGTCTGTAACCGAAGAACTGCAAACACAAATCATACAGACCATCTTCGCTCACGCCTTCATACAATATATGCAGTACATCCCAGACATCCTTTGACGTTGTGAACCAGTGAACCTGATGACCTTATCCAATGTGTGGTCAGCAATATTGTTCGTTATCAGTAACAATGCCGTAGGTACCTACTGTCCAATTTGTCAAAGTTTTTAACCTTGTCTTCCTAGAGAGCCAAATCTGCAGCAGCTTTATCACCAGCCCCACTGGCAGGTATTTCCGGTCTTTTTATGTTACCCAGTACTATATCCTGAAGGTTCTCCACTCTTCGTAGAAGTGCCGTCATACGATATTTCCATTGTACCCAGTTGATACCCTCTAGTTTCGCGATCTGTATTTTAGCGAGATCCATGTCCGATCATTTAAGGGTCCATTAACCTAATAAATACTGATCTTTAGAGGGTGCACTATTATTTTTTTCTTTAAATACAATATTTTACAAACAATATTATTTCATGACAATGACATAACTCGTCCTCAATAGCTGGTTGGAATTCAGGCCGCATTTTCACCTGTTAGTACCCCGTTTGTTCGGCACCGCGAACTCAATCTCGTGGCTTCTGCCCTATCTACCCGGGGGAGGGAGCAATTCTCCTGCAGAAGGCTATATATGGGGATCGTACGGTCCTTGGCGCTCTACGGATAGCCAGTATGGGCAAAGCTGACGGTATAAAGATCGTAATTCTGCGATGAACCCAGAGAGCGATGGCCGTCAGGGTGATTAGAGTAAATCAAATTATATATTCAAGGTGGTAAGCTTAGAGTTTGTAATTACCTACTGTAATATATACTTGAAGGTGGTGAGCCTTTTAGATCACCACCCTGAGATCTCGACGTTATAGCCTTTGCGCAGAGCGAGCACCTGATGCCTCGCTAGGTCGTGCTGTACGGGGTTGTGCTCCACCAGGCCCAGTGCACACCACCATTGTTATTTTATTTTATATTGGAGACGGCATGGCGCCCTCATTTTACGGCTGATGCACGTCGGGCATGCGTGCTTCGGAAAGTACCTGTGCCGTATAGTTCGGAAACTGACTTTTTTTTCATGTTTGTTTATCAAGTTTTCCTTCTTTCATCTTCTATGCATTTTTCTTCTTCGTCTATGCAGATGATACTCTTATAACTACTAGTTACAGTTTAAAATTGATTCTTGACAAGGATTTGTGTGAAAACCGGTAAAATTAAAACATTACAAATAAACCGACTTCAAAAACATTCATCAGTTTCCTGGACCTGCCCTTGTCCCAATTTATTTGGGGTCACCGCAACACGTTTTTTTCTTCCATTCTCCCCTGTCAACCGTCACGAATGGTCTTCCTCTTCCTCTTCATCCATCAACATTTATATTAATCACTCTTTTATTCACAAGCGATTCAATCCCTCCTCATCACATGCCCATACACAACGGCGTCGCCAGCTTTTGAACTAGGGGCGGGGGGGGGGGGAGGCAAAAACATGAGAAAAAAACTGATATATACGGGTAACATTAGCACCTCGGATTAGTTAGCTTCACGAAGCCGTTTCCAAGAGAGATTGCCTGCTCCACCGAAAAATATAAACAAGAGACAGACAAACGCCATCCTCTTTACAATGTGGAGATGCCGCGAGGCAAGCTGAGGAGTCGGAACAGCTTCCTTAGGTCGAATATTCCACCAATCGACCATACTAGGATTGGTGAAGCCCGCAAACAGCTGTGGCTCCTTAAACATCCCCCCCGATTCACTATGTTGAGCCAGCAGAAAAGCTCCCAGCGGGTCATCAACCGCCATGGCCCACCTGGAAGACTCTAAACCGACTTAGAAGCCAGGTGGGTCGCTGCAGGTTCAACTTGGTCCGGTGGGGGTATTCCGATAAAGCTGAGTGCGACTACGGAGCCTCATCTCAAACCATGACCCACCTCCTGACCTGCTCTTCGTGAAACTCCACCTGCACTTTAGGGGACCTGTCTGAAGCCACCACCAACGCCGTCGACGTGGCTGAGTTCTGGTCGAAACAAATTTAAAATAATTAAAAATGGGAATCATCGACACGAAGAAGAAGACGAAGCCGTCAACCAAGCATTCTGTACATTTATTGCATTTTTTAGGGTTCCGTAGCCAAATGGCAAAAAACGGAACCCTTATGTATTCGACATGTCTGTCTGTCTGTCTGTCCGTCTGTATGTCACAGCCTCTTTTTTTCGAAACTGCCAGAAATATGCTGTTGTAACTTGCTACCGTAGATGTATTCTGTAAACCGCATTTAGAATTTCACCCAAGAATAGAAAAAAAAAATTTGGGCGTTCCCTATACATGGAACTGAAAATATTTTTTTTTCATCAAACCCATACGTGTGGGTTATATAGAGGTCTTCAAAAATGATATTGAGGTTTCTATTATCATTTCTTTTAGAAGCAAATCATGGTTGGCAAAATTGAAAACAAGCAAGCAAGTTAAAGCAAACTAACAAGAGATTTTTTCTTTCTTTATGTATTCTTTTTTGTATGAATTCTAGGTTATAGGATATCTCTGAATACATGTGGTGAATTTGTTATCTGTGCTCTGTATGTTTGTGTTGTGTGGTGGACGTGGAACGGCGAATAAATAAGAATAACCGAGGGTTACCAACTTAGGGGTTTTCCCCCCAAATTTAAAGGGTAAATATATGGGATGGGATTTTTGGGCATCCTATTTTTAGGGACTTTTTTAGTTACAAGTATAGACCTTATGATAACCAAATCCAACCAATCATATTTATTTGCTGACCTAGCGACATGTAATGACATCTAGAGCAATTCCTCGTTACTAAGAATGCGAAGTCTACTAAAGAAAAATACAACAGCTGTCTTTAATGTTAGCCTTAGTACAAAGGATTTTTATTTCTATCAACGGTTTTTTTAGTCAATACATCTACTCTATATGTATAGATAGCCTGTGGTAACTAACTTTGTTTGTTTACGCTTAAGGTGGATGCTTCAGGGTAGCCCGCTAAATTAAAATTTTCTTGCGTTTGATGATTATTATTCTATAACTACATACGTGTTACAGCCGCGAATCATATTTTGATCAACATACAACCTAACACTGGCCTGCAAATTGCATAAAACGTAAGAAAATTTAAATTTCGCGGGCTACCGTGGAGCTTCCACCTTAATGGAAATTCTAAAATACCTTCGCTTGGTTATTGTTTATTTTAATCCATAGTTTTGCAGTTAGCTATTGTAATTGAACTGCTTAGATAACAAGCAATTATTTGCTAATGCCTAAAACAGATTTAAAAAAATTGGAAAATTTTCAAGTAATTGTGACAATTTTAGGGGTTTTTGACTTTCCTATAAGGGTAAATATATTTGGGAGTTGGTAATCCTGGAAAACGCTGCTTGTTGTTGGACGCTCGCTTGTCTTGTTGAACGGTACTTGCGTTTATTATTTCATTGTTTGAAATTAAATAATATTACTGAAATGAACTCTAAATTGCCAAATACCTATTAGAGTTCCCATGAATAATGTGATTAATGTTGACAATTGACTTGAATCGTGTAAAATTGTGATTCTTTATAGAACACCACGCCCTACATTCTCGACAACCGTTGAACGCGCGGTCCATGACATAAACAGTGCTAAAAATTAGTTCCTCACTGGGATTTTTTCTTCAACAGGTCGGCACCAGTTTGTAAAGAATGTCGGGATCTGAAATTAACACTTACTTTACAGGGAATGGGACGTATAAGGCTATAAACCCCCTTGTATCAAAAGTTGGTGATTTCACACCGTTTTACATCGCCATAGCGATCTGCTCGGTGATACTTGGCTTTCTGCTCATACTCAACGTCGTATGCTGCTGCTCAAGATATTCCGACTACTGGCTTGACAGACATACAGGTGAGCATTCATTTTAAGAACCAAGTTTTCTTTTATGACGATCACAGGGAATTTCTTCAGTCAGCAACCTATAGAAACAATTCTAGACTGATTTCTGACCTAACTTGCTTCATGTTATCTCCACCACCATTTGTATAATGTTTGTGTATGTAAAGATATTACAAGTAACTAAATAAATGCCCAATGACCTAAACATTCTGCTAACAAAATTTGTTTCCTAACAGGCAACCGCTGGATTGTTTCAATCTGGTCAGCTACTCCGCACAAACAGCCACCATTAGACTTCACTGAGCTCGAGAGCAACTTCCAACAAGTTCATTACGTTCATCCTTACGGCGACGACAGTGAGGAGTACCGGGACATCCGCAAGCACCACAGTGTCCCCCCATCCGTCTCCCAGCAACCGCTAACTTCATCACAAGAATATTTAGAACTGCACAAACGAGAGAGTGACATATAAACATGGCCTTCTTAGTGCTGTATCCTGCCGTAGCAGTTCTCTCTTTATTTGTTCTAATGGTTATTATATTGATCTTAAGATTTGGGGCTCGCTGGTGCAAGCTCCGCCATACTACAATATCTGATCAGGATTATTGGAATGAGGATGATGCATATGAACAAAAAGTTTCCTATGCATAGATCTGATACGTGATAAGATTTTTCTTTTAACATTTTAATTAGATTATCACATACTTGCATTAATGTTCATGATTTGAATTCACTAACATTAAAATTAGGCATCTATATTAGTTTTAATTGATTTGCATTGTTGAGTAGCAAGTGTTATAATATTGTTAGTGTCTTCTATTTTATAATTTGTACTGGTTCTATCCGTGTAATCCTTAATTCCATATTATAGAAGATAATTTTATCCAAGACACCTAATAAGTTCAGTATACATTCCTTTTAGATACTTACAGATTAAAACTACATAGTAATGTCAGTACTTTTGATGATTTATAACATGCTTTTTATCACTTTTACACTAGAAATCTATTACAAAAGTACTGACACTACTATGTAGTTTTAATCTGTAAGTATCTATGTACATTTGAGTAGATATTATAATACAAGCGATATCTAATAGCTTTAAGCATTTTATAAAATGAACTAGTGTTTCTAGTAAGTAGAGCCTAGCACGTCTTGAATGTGGCATTTAAAAGTAACATGTATTCCGTCCAATATATTAAGTTTTATTATGACTCAAACTTGTTTTACTTAAGACCCTACTTATATACATTTTTATGTATCACCTGCCTTCCCTTTTCCCAACTATGTTGGAGTCGTCTGCCAGTCTAACCGGATGCAGCTGAATACCAGTATTTTACATGGAGCGATTGCCTATCTGACCTCAACAACCCTGTTAGTAATACAATAGGACTGGTCAAAGATCTATTTAAAGTGAACTCACACTTGTCCGCGCCGAACGACGTTATCTATTCGTCCGATTCGATGCGGATAAGTGTGCGAAGTTACATGGGACTTCCACACAAGTAAAATTATAAAATTAGATTCTTTTGTTTCCTTCGGCGCGAATATAGTGTGCGTTCACCTTCAATCTAATGACAGCTGGGACCTAGGGTAGATGACAAAAAAAATCTAATTAGTCAGTCACGATTGATGTCTTGTCTTGTATCGGAGAATATTTTTCTTTTTTCACTTAAACAAAAAGTGAAGACGATGATCGTGTGCGTCGAAAACTCTTGTGACGTCACATTTGAGTAATTTTTTAGCCAAATATGACGTCACAAGCCCCCACTCAGAATTTTGGACACGTTTTATCTTTGTCAATTTGTATTATTATGTTTTAGCAAAAAACACGCAGGTATTCAATATTTTCCGATAATCTAACTGACGGACTAAACAGAATCATATTTTTTTTTGTCAGCCATCATCCCTGTTCTTGAGAATGTTATAAGCTTTCTAACATCATGCTACCTATGTAGGTACCAACCTATACCCTTAGGACCCAGCAAAAAGAGACACCTTACAAACATTGAGCTATTAGTTATACTAGCGTAGGCGGTAGTAGTAGTAGTAATAGCTCAATGCAAAAAAAAAAGAATTGGTTGTTTTCGCCATCATTTATGTAGGTAGTTACCTACCAGTCCCACCTATCAGTTATGTATTCATAATTATATGTGTATATGCGTTGTTGTTTGCGTTAGCAGCAGCTGCTGTATAAAGTTATTTATGTCATGTCGCTGCCACATCCCTTAAGCCGATTCCGCGTCGATAAATGTGGGGAGATCCTTATGTGTCCGTGTGTATCACGTAAAAACCCCTCATTGTATTCAAAATCGAAATATTTAAAGATATTGGCACTGTCGTGACATAAGCGTTTATTTCATCAAAGTCGACCTACAGACTCAAAAGATATTAAAGCGATTTCTTCGGATAGGAAATACTTAACTAACTTTGCTAGGACAGATGTAAAGGATTGCTAATAAAATTGTTTTCATTCGATAAACAGATGAGTGAAGCTCGATCCTACAGTATTTAAAAGTAGTTAGGTACTATTCCAACTGTGAAGAGAAGGTATTTGGTTTTAGACATGATAGGAACACTAAACGCGAACAAACCATTCATTTCTCACAGTTGGATCTACTGTTAAGCCGAGTGCGTATCACCACACTACTCGACTTATCGCCGATCAGCTAATCGACAAACGGCTCGTTTCGCCGTCGGCCGACGTCGCGACGCGTCGTCCGAGCCGAGCCGATGCGAATGGTATTAGTAACACCCGTATTACGTAGACATAAAGGCTTTTTTGACCGGTGTTAGCCGATTCCGCGTCGATAAATGTGGGGAGACCCTAAACCAACAAACCACAGCAACAAAAAAAATGTAATACTGTACAGAAGACACGGAAAGTCTACGATTTTATTTTAGAGGGTGTAAGTAAACCTCATAACGAAGCTGAAATCTGGGAACCTCCTAGTTACGGAGATGGGATGAGGAGAGAGGGGCTGGGGGTCAAATCAAAGTTCCAACTTTTTGACAAGGTTTTTTCTAAATAAAAGTTTTTAAAGTGTAAGATTTTACTTTAAATACCTTCACGACCCCCACAATGTTTTGAGTGCGTTACATTGAGTTCTGCAACAAAACATGATTTTTCACCCCAAAAAAAAAGTCGTTTCCCAGCAATAATGTTTGCGTAAAGTTACATACTTAGTTTGATGTACATAATGCTTGGTTGACCGCTTCGTGGTGACTCGTCTGTTTACATCCTGTGTATGTATAATCAGACCAGATAAAAAAGTTAAGACGAAACTCTGCGAATAGAGAAGTGAGGCCGGTTTCGTATACATAGTGTGCATTTATTGCTAGGTATGTATAGATATAGGTACTCATTGTACCTACTATGTTTTGCGCCCAGATCCTGAAAATCTAACCTTAATACTAGGTACTTACCTGAATCAGGAAAAAAGGATTCGATAGCAAACTAGGTTATGAAAAACTAAGTTACTGAGCTCACACATGTGTAGATAATTTATTATCAAATGTCAGCAATTCACAAAATTGCTTCAAATTACAAAACAGTCACATCAATGGTAGGTTAAAAGAGAAAGAAACAATGAAGGTAGAATGTTTGTATATGTCAGCGTCACATTGTAAAAACCGTTAGATTGTAATCTGTCTAGTGAGTTTGTAAACTTGAAATATTGTCAATTGAACATACTGCTTACAATATGACGCATTATTTTTCGGCAGAATATAATCTGTCGAAGTGAAACCGTAAATTTGTGAAATGTATGCCATCAAATTATCTCTGCCCCCATAAAACAAACATGCATACATATTATGCATGTTTGTTTTATGAATTTGGCTATATTCACTATTCAGTTTAATACAACCGTAATGGTAGCCCTGTATGATGGATTATGATGTCATAAGCCATCATACAGGGCTACCATTACCATTTATTTATTTCAATCCATTTGATTGGTTAAAACTAATTTCAAGCAATGCTTGAGTCTCGGGTGACATTCTGTAATACAGAGCTGTGTTTCCTATACTTGAAAATCACATTGCCATCATTACAAATATGTAAATTATCCTTCCTTAATACAAAATATAACTAAGACTATGATTTACTTAGGGATATATGCCCTATCTATTCTAATATCATCAACTGGACAATCATTTTTGTCACATTCAACTAAACCTATTCTTTTCACAACCGCCATTCCAGTTTGAACTCTTCCAAAGATTGTATGTTTTCCATCCAGCCACTGTGTTGGAGCCAGGGTGATGAAGAATTGAGATCCGTTTGAATCAGGTCCCGCGTTTGCCATAGACAAAATTCCTGCTCCAGTATGTTTCAAATCCAAGGATATCTCATCGTCAAACTGCGGCCCATAAATTGATTGCCCACCCTTGCCTGTGCCAGTGGGATCACCACCCTGTATCATAAAATCTCTGATGACTCGATGGAACTTTGTGTTGTTGTAGTAACCTCTGCGGACTAATTCCATGAAGTTTCTGCATGTTATAGGGGAATGCTTCCAATACATCTCCACAACCATAGAACCCATTCTGAAAACAGTAAATTAAAATTGTTATTATAAAACATAGAAGTGACCTGAGTCTGAGGCTATTTTGCTGCAGTGACATGGCTCTTCTTTTGAAAATATATTAAAACTTATTTGTTGTATGTAATATTTTTTTCAGGATATCTATTTTTTATTTGACATTTTAATGTAGCTAAAAGCTTTTTAATACCCGCTACTACAGTATTTACTAAATGTTATTACAACTTTGTTCCGCTGGAAAATATATGACAAACTTCCTCACAGAAAAGAGTTTACCACCATCATAATTTATGGAGGGCTAAGTTTAGTATTTTTGTAACTGTAGCCGGTCAAAACAAATGCAAGATCTCTAAATTAAAAAAATCAAGCTTCACCAGACTACACTGCAATAATGTAGACTGCATTTGCGGGTAGGTGAGGTGGAGCACATAGGTAAATATGGTGAGGGAATAGCTAGCTAGGCCTTGTTTGGTGTGTCTTTCATGTTGATAATACACACATAGGGAGGCGGCACATACTTGGCAGTGGAAAGAACAGGGCTAAATTTAAGATGTGATGTCTCCCTCATGATCCTGAGTGTTTCCCTGGCCGGTTAGTCGAATAAGTAAAATAACTTAGCCTACATTATTGTTTACAATGTAGGTAAGTAAACAATAAACCTACAACCTACACCTACTCAATGAAATGTTGATAATGATGATTATCATGTTCGTCGGAGTTATGGGCACGGTTAGACCACAGTTTAAATTAAGTAGAATTAAATTAGTATACAGTACACAGAGCATAATGTTTATTGTAGGTTATTATACATGATGCTATTCTAATAGAATGGATGTTAATCTATTAAAAGAAACACTTACGTTGTAACTACTACAGCTACTGGCGGTTGCCATGATTTATCGGGAATACCAGCATTAGAATAGCCGAGCATCATTGTCAGTGAATTCTTATAGCTTGAATCTGAGACAAATGGGAAAATTCACGTCACTTTTTCATTCACGGGCCAACGGCGGAATTTGTGAAGTCGAAAGAATAACTCAGAACACACGTCAAAGATGTAGCCAAGGTGTAAAATACAAAAAGTAGAATACAACCAAATTATTTGCTAAAACTTTTGCTCTATGTACCAACAAATTATTTTGTTATAGGTTATAGAACGACATACGACATTATGACAACAATTGACATTTCCTTTTTATAAATTAGTTCCTGGCGGAACAGGCTAAGGTGTGAGACCATGCTGCCTAGTCATCAGGTACCAGACAGTGAAAGCAAGGAACATAAATCTAGTTCCTTGAGTGAAAGACATTTTACTCTTCTTTATTATAATATCTCTTTGTAAGAACCATACCGTAAAATATGGTTGAATAATGAAACATTGGAAGGATTTAGTCATCGTGCATTGTATATTGTGTGTAAATAATTTAATAGTGTAGCACTGCCTTTAAGTCATTTTTGTGAACTGGCAACACCGGCCGAGACTCCGAGAGGACCGACTCACACCAGTTAAAGATTTTTGCCTTTTGCGTTTGCCTTGGCATGAGTTGGCACCATAGGTTGGCACCCGATCCCGAACGAGCAATCACGATGCCTTGGCATGGATCAATCACAAACGACCTGTTGAAGTAGCTTATGATCTTCATATTCGACATTGGTTCAGTTAGTCTTGTGGCATAAAGCGATGGGTTGTAGTCTCGTGACTCGGGTTCGAATCCAGTCAAAGGATTTTCTTTTTGTGAATTTTATTATATTTTATTTTCTTTTGTGCATTTTTTATATTGACTTTTTTAGACCGACTTGGGGCACCCCGACAGCTTATAGGTTAGAAGGGTATATACGTGTGTACATACGTATATACCTACTAGCTGACCCGCGCAACTTCGTCTGCGTTACGTAAGAGAGAGAGAGGCTTAGAGAGAGTGTGAGTCAACCTAAAAAAAATGCAGATAATATGCTTTAGCGGACTTTTTAAGAGGAACAATCCCGTCATACATGTATGATTGTTGAGTAACTTTAACCGTTTACGCAGCGCACGGAACGGAAGCTCTCAAAAGTAATAATTTTTCGCTGTATTTGCAACAATTTTCATTGATGCTCCGCTCCTATTGATTGTATCGTGATGTTATATAACGTATAGCCTTCCTCCATAAATGGGCTATCCAACACTAAACGATGTTTTTAACTGGAATCAGTAGTTCCTAAAATTAGCGCGTGCAACCAACCAAACAAACCAACTTTTCTCCTTTATAATAAGTATATATTCAAGTAGGTAACAATTTAATTTCTCGGAAATATATGCAATCATCGTTAAAATATTGTACTATGTTTTTCCCTCGACAGCCTTAGGTTTTCATCCTTAGACACTCGATGACAGTCATACTCCAGCTAGGTCGAAAGTTCTCATCAAGGTGCATGAATTGAGCTCAAACACGATATAGCTTTTTTTTTTCGGATGGGAAATCATCAAATGACTCCTCCCGGAGCAGGAGGAAGTGTCAGACTTTTACTGACTAAAACCCATCCATGTTCTTTCATCGCCCTTTGTGTTCCGGGGCCACGGTATCTCTTTCGAATAGTCCCGCAGCCCCGGCAGGCATCGGCCTTTGCGGACCCCTTTTTTTGCTGACTCTCTTTGAGGCGCGCGTAGAACACGAACGCGCCGTCGACACGGCCTGTCGTCATGAGACGGACGGACGGCGAGCTAGCCCATAGCTCCTCGTCCACAGGCCCGCGCCTACGGTGGCCGGGGGCCAATACGTGGCTCCCGACGCCCGGGGTGTCTCCCGCTGTGGCCGGGACGTAAGGATCTCTCCCTCTCAGATTCCGCCACCTCCTTCGCTAGCATGACTGCTTCGCAGAAGGAGGTGACGGCATCCCATTCCGTCTCGCTCCGGACCATGTATTGAACCAGGGCTGGGAGAGAGAGGTCGCCGCCGCCGATCGCCGCTTCGAGGACACGGCGGTGCTCCGCCCAAGTGGGGCACACCTCCACAGTGTGCTCCACCGTGGCCTCCGGTCGATCCTCACAATGGAAGAACCCGGGCGTCTCCTCCCGCCCGAAAACACGATATGAGGCCAATAACAATTTAGCTGTAAATATAATCTACGTAAACTGCGTATGGATTATTGATTATTGCGAATAGCATAGCACAGTTCTTGCACGGCAAGAACACGTGGATTTATCAGGCTTCTGAAGTTCGCTATACTTATTTTTGGAGAAATCATCCTCATCATCATACTCCTGCCCGTATCCCAATTTATTTGGGGGTAGCATGATTGTATTCTTCTTCCATAAGTACTACTCTATTACTTTTTGGAAAAATATTTCACGAAAAAAATAAGAAATGCACACAACTTAAATACAAAATGAAATATAGGAAGTCTCACAGCATCAAAAAAAAAATTAAACAAATCACAAAAAGTGAAAATAATGTTGGAGGGTTTGAACCTGCAACCCCGTAGTTTACAGAGCGGTCATGAAACCGCAAGGCTATTTACTTCGTTGACATAAGCCACAAATAACCGTTCTCATGTACTTACGTCATGACTGAAACGTCAAACAATTGAAGTATACGGAAATAATGCAAAATTGCCTACCCCCTTAAGGAAGTAGCGTGATAATATATAGTTTAAATATTGAAGAAGCCTATGCAGTAATTTTGACGTGATGCGCGCACAAACATTTCGTACCAACTACTTACAAAAATCAAATTTCAAGAAAACTGAGAAATTATATTTACCTGTATTAGATATGGAGTATATGTAGCAACTTTAAAAGGTTACACTTCATTGGTTTTGATTGTATAGGTGTTTGAAGTTTATTAATTTTAAACACAAAACCCTCTTTTTTGCGCCTCTGGATGAGATTTAAAAAAAATGCTAAGACAGGTATTTCTTTATTTTTATGAATAAGTATTTATTCTGAGTTTCATGATTCTAGAACAATCTAAAAATTTTTTTTCATACAAACTTTACCCCCCCTTTTCACCCCCTTTTTCCAAAAAAATCCAAAATTTCTATAGCTTATATGTTATTCTGAATGTATTTAAACAGATTTGTGAACATTTCAACAAAATCGGTTCAGCAGTTTTTACGTGATGCGCGGTCAAACAAACAAACAAACAATTTTTTTTTAAATGGTTTTAATATGTTCAGTTACTTATTTCAAGTCACCCTGGCTGGTTTTTTTTTTTAATCTTCAATGTACAGATATTTTGGTCTCAACGATTTTATTATATGTATAGATGCTCTTTCGTGGTTATTTTTTTTCAACCTTTCAGAACCATAAATTCTGGTGCCAAGAAAACTCGTTCGGGATCGGGTGTCAAGGCAGTGCGTTTGCCTCGAGGTAAAAAACTGTAACTGGCGCGAGTCGGTCGTACTCCGAGACTCTCCAACCAAGCTATTAGAAATTATTACTATTATAATCAATATTTTAACTGCTACCGCTAGTAGACTCGCGATACGTCCTAGTTTTAACTAGGTACTGTTTACCTGTTACGCTGTTACTTATTGCTCTTAGACTGTGTTTTTACCATTTTACAATATACTTACTAATTTACTGTTTTGAATCTCATTGAAATAGTCAAATACAACCCCTGAGAGTAATCATCTTACAATACTTATATTTTAGTCCTCCATTCGTCGAAAACCGAGTTAACGAAAATAGCAGTAGGTATCGGGTTGACCTTTACCATAAAAGCCATTTAGGTTCTGAGAAGCATACCTAGTAGCCTATTGTTGCTCTAGTCGAAAACGCATGAGATGATGTAGAAGATGTTTACATAATTATGTCAAGTCCAGTCCTCCAGTTTTGGAAGTCGGTTAAAAATACAAAGGGGTTTGGGTAATTTTGTGATCCAGCGGCATGATTTTTTTTCACAGCAGCAACGAAGATAATTACATTTCCGCCGTTGCAAGCATCTGTATTGCCGCGATCATGATGCTTGCAACAGCGTCGAAATATCGGGAGCTCATAGTAACCAAAGAAAATCACGGTTATCATCCCGTAAGTACTTTAAGTGTAGTGAAAAACCGTGAAAGTCTAAAACAGTGCAACGAAGATAGTTGTTGTTAACGTAGGTAGGTATAGTCGAGTATATAAAATAACAATGACTCCTATTATTAGATTATTAACCAGGGGATAAAGCAGTGTCTTCTGTCGCGGGTGACGATTTAAATCGCGAGCGTAACGAAGGACTCGATGTTTACTCCCGAGCGTAGCGAGGGATTTAATTTCACCCAAGACTAAGACAGCTTTATCACCGAGGAAAATACTCTCCTTTTCGTACCATTTGCGAGAAAATTAACACAATAATAATATGAGATAAGCATTTTAGAACATTAACTTATTTATAAAAATAAATTAAAATAAACTTAACGTTTATGTATTTGAAGAAAACAAAAACGCGGCAAATTCCTAGACTAATATTTTTTGTCGGAAAAGCAAAGGCATCCAGCTCATACGGCCTCGTCGGTTTTCGTAATTTTATTTAATAATCATAACTGCATAACAAATGCGTATTCCTTTTTCAAAAAGATGTTTAATGCTTTATATACTATTATGTATTTTCTAATTAAGAAATTATATTCATAGTTGACTCAATATTTTATTCAATGTAAGTCACAGTGACAACCAGATGAGATGACAATGTAAAAAAGAAATATATGATAGAATGAATGAAGTTGAAGCAAAGAGGCCACATATCTAACACCTCCGTCCCAAATCGTCTAGTTGTTAAGTTCCGAAGGGTGTTCAGTGTTACAGTTCCTCTCTTGGTATTAGTGTACCCAGCATCAAGACAACATGTCTTTTGCAAATCTGACCAGAATCAGTCTCTATTTGATAGTGCAATTGGCCTAATATCCTTAAAACGGTTCCGAATTCCCATTTAATTTGGTAGTCTGTGTAACTGCGTATTTGCACTCTTTGCCCAACAGTAAATGAGCGTACCCTTGTCTCATCAGTCGGCGGACGCGTTTCATCACTCGTCCTCGCCTTGAAATGAACACTTAGGGTGTTTCTTATCTCCCTGCCAAACATGAGCTCATATGGGCTTTTATTTGTGTTGCTGCTCGGCGTCCTCCGTAGGCGTTCTTTAATACCCAGCAGTTTGTCTTGTAGAGAGCCTGGCTCTGCCCTGATGCTATGTATTGCCTTTTTAATTGTTTGTACGTATCGCTCTGCCTGTCCGTTCGTGGCCGGATGGTATGGGGCTGTGGTTTTGTGAACAACCCCGCTTTTCTGAGGAATGATTCAAATTCATTTGAAACAAATTGTCGACCGTTGTCTTAAACTAAAGTAAGCGGAAATCCAAATGTCACGAAAAGTTCTTTTAAGTTGTCGGATGCACCATAAGCTCGTGGTGGTTTTCGTTTCTACAATTTCCACCCATTTTGTAAAAGCATCCACTATTATAAATAAGGAATTTAATAACCCTTAATAGGCCCAGCAAAATCGATATGGATCCTTTGCCATGTCCCTGAAGGTGAGTCCCAATGATGTAGTACTGCGCATGCAGGTTGATTTTGCTTTAATCGACATTCTCGACAATTTTTAACTATCTCTTCTATGTCTTGATCCAAATTTCTCCAGAATACGTATCCACGAGCCAGTAATTACATTTTTACTATTCCAAGATGTCCTGTGTGTAGTTCTTCTAAAACCTGCTGTCTCAGGGTTGCCGGAATCATTACTCGTGTTCCTTTTATAATGCAACCGTCTTGTAAGGTTAATTCGTTGTCATTGTAGCCGTATCTTCTCACGGAGGTACCATTTTTTAAAGCTTCCAATAAATGGTTGTATTCATCATCGCGTTGGGTATTTTCGGCAATTTTTATACGGTCGACGGCAATTGTGTTCATTTGATTTAATTGAAATGCGCAATGTACGTCAATTAGGTTATTTGCTACTGTATCTACCGGAAATCTTGATAGATAATCTGCATTGCTATGATCATCCGATGTTCTGTATTCAATAGTGTAGTCAAAACCAGATAGAAAATGTGCATAGTGAAAGAGCCTCATTGTGCTCATCGCCGGTAAAGTTTTGTGAGGTTTGAAAATCGTAGTTAATGGATTATGGTCAAGGTGGTGGTGGTGGTTAATGGTATAAGTATGAATTTTCTTCCGTAGCAGTAGTGAAATTTTTTTTTTAATCCCCAGAATAAGGACGTCGCTTCTTTGTCTTTGACTGTATTTTTTTCACTACTAGTCAATGAACGGATGCAAAAGCAATAGGCCGATCCGATCCGTCCGATAATCGATGAGATAGAACTGCTCCAAGTCCAAAAGGTGAAGCCTCTGTAGCGAGAACCAAGGGTTTCTCTGGGTCAAAATGCATTAAAACTCTGTCACTGATGATTTCCTGTTTAATTTTCTTGAAACTCTCATTACATTTGTGCGTCCATTCGTATTGAATGTCCTTCTTGAGTAAGTTATTAAGAGGGCTGGATATTGAAGCTAAATTCGGTATGAACTTATTGTAATAATTAGCCATTCCTAGAAATGTCCGCAGTTCGTTGATGTTGCTGGGACGTTTTGTATCCAGAATAGCGTTCACCTTATTTCTATTTTTGTGAAGTCCATTTTTATCAATAGTATGACCCAAGTATTCGATTCTCTCTTGAAAAAAATGACACTTATCCTTATTGAGTTTCAAATTTTTTTCTTGTAATTTTTGTAATACCAAGCGTAGTCTTGAAAGAAGTTGTTTTTCTCAATGTCCTTGAATAATTATGTCATCGAAAAAGCATTGCACTCCAGCTACTCCTTGGAGCAAACGATCCATAAATTTTTGCCATAAATTCGGGGCAACCTTGACGCCAAACAAAGTCTATTTAATTTGAACGTACCCTTTTTTTTTTTTTTTTTTTTTTCGGATGGGAAATCATCAAATGACTTCTCCCGCTCTGGGCGGAGCAGGAGGGAGTGTCAGACTTTTACTGACTAAAACCCATCCATGTTCCTTCCTCGCCCTTTGTGTTCCGGGGCCACGGTATCTCTTTCGAATAGTCCCGCAGCCCCGGCAGGCTTCGGTCCTTGCGGACCCCTTCCTTATTGTTGACTCTCTTTGAGGCGCGCGTGGAACACGAACGCGCCGTCGACACGGCCTGTCGTCATGAGACGAACGGACGGCGACCTAGCCCATAGCTCCCCGTCCACAGGCCCGCGCCTACGGTCCCGGAAGCCACCACGTGGCCCCCAACGCCCGGGGCGTCTCCCGCGGCGGCCGGGACGTGAGGATATCTCCCTCTCACGTTCCGCCACCTCCTTCGCTAGCATGACTGCTTCGCAGAAGGAGGTGACGGCGTCCCATTCCGTCTCGCTCCGGACCATGGCACGAACCAGGGCCGGAAGCGAGAGGTCGCCGCCGCCGATCGCCACCTCGAGGACACGGCGGTGCTCCACCCAAGCAGGGCACACCTCCACCGTGTGCTCCACCGTGTCCTCCGGTCGATTCTCACAATGGAAACACCCGGGCGTCTCCTCCCGCCCGATTCGGTGCAGGAACTTACCGAAACATCCGTGTCCGGTAAGAACCTGCGTCAGGCGGAAGGTGAGGACGCCGTGGCGTCTCTCCAGCCACTCCTCAAAGAGGGGACTTACCGCCACTATCGTGGCGTGCCCTGCACGGGGTTGCGACAGTCGCTCTCTCCATGCCGCCATGAGATCCCGCCGGAAGTCCGTCCGCTGAGCGACAATTTGCCGCGGCAGCGGAGTTTCCCCCCGGCGTAGCGCCTCCGCGCGCCACTCGTGTAGGCGCGCGAGGACTATCGCCTCCAGATCCCATGGCGGCAATCCGGCAAGGAGGCTCGCCGCCTCGCGGGAGATCGTGCGGTACCCCCGGATCAGCCTTACGGCCACCACCTTTTGGGGCGCGTTCAAATGGTTGGCAGCTCGCTGCCTCAATGAACGCGCCCACACCGGGGCCCCGTAGAGGGCCATGGACCACACGACTCCCGCGTAGAGCCTCCGGCAGGAGGCGTTTGGCCCCCCCAGGTTGGGCAGGACCCGCCTGAAGGCAGCCCCTGTCCGAAACCCCCTGTGCCAAACGTCGGAAGTGCTCCGCGAAGTTCCACCGGCTGTCGAGGACGAGACCTAAGTACTTTAACGTCGACTCGACGCCGATGGATACCCCTCCCGCCGTCACTGCTGATCCCGGAGGTGGCGCATTCCGAGGCCCATGAAAGCACATGGCCTCGGACTTGTGCAATGCCACCTCGAGACCCAGTTGCCGGATCCTCTCAACGACTATCGCAACCCCGCGTGTCATTATTTCGGCCGCCGCCTCGTGCGACCTCCCCTGTGCCAGCACCAGCGTGTCGTCTGCATAGCAGACAACGCTGACGCCGCTAGGGAGGTCGGCGCGCAGCACCCAGTCGTAACCGATGTTCCACAAGGATGGGCCTAGAACCGATCCCTGCGGAACACCGCACGACATCTCTCGCCGGTTCCAGTCTCCACTGCGACCGGGGTAGATGACACACCTGTCCGCCAGGTAGTCCCCGACCACTCGACGGAGGTAGGTCGGCACCCGGTGATACCGGAGTGCCTCCCTTATGCAGCTCCAGGGCATGGAGTTGAAGGCATTGGCGATGTCGAGAGACACCGCCAAGACAAACCCACCCCGAGACACCGCATCCCCCGTCGTGAGGGCTCTCACGCGCATGATGGCGTCCACCGTAGAGCGCCCCTTGCGGAAACCAAATTGGTGTTCCGCAAGGTCCGGCCCCGTACCCGCAAGGTGCTCGGCGAGGCGGTTTGCAATTACTCTTTCAAAGAGCTTGCCCACCTCGTCGAGCAGCACCACGGGCCGGTAGGCGGACGGAGAGTCCGCCGGGCGCCCCGGCTTCCGAATGAGGACCAGCTTCCCCGTCTTTCAACGAAGCGGGAACTGGCCTCTCTCCAAACATGCGCTAAAGAGCCCTTCTAGTCGGGGCCCGAGAGCCTCCGAGGCCAGGACCCAGGCTTTGCCAGGCAAGCCGTCGGGTCCCGGGGCGGTATTTTTGGCACCTAGCCTTCGTACCGCCACTCTCAGGTCTACCCCGGTCACTTCAGGAGCGTCGTCGTCGTCGCTTTGGTGGTCCGCTTCCGGCACCGCAGCCGGCGGAGCCATAGGCGGGGGCGGGTGTTCCCCTCGCGAGGGGAACAGAGCGCTCACCACGTCCTCCACGAGCTGAGGCCGGAGACTCTGCGTCAGCGGGGGGGCCCAGGTGCGGAGTTTATCCCGCACCATCTTGTAAGGGCGCCCCCACGGATCTCTGTCGAGAGCCCCCAGCATCTCCTCGCGGGCCAGATCCCTGGCCCGCAGGACAGCCTCGCGGAGGGCGGTCTTCGCCGCTCTGTAGCCCTCATAAAGCTCCGCCTCAATGGCTGCCGCATTTGGTGGGCGAATGCGGAGCCTGCGGTGCCTGGCGTACAGGTGTCGCGCAGCCACACACGCCTCCCGTAGAGACGTCAGCTCTCGCGACCACCAGTACACCTTACGCCGGGCGCTTGCTGGCCGGACTCGGGGCATTGCCACGTCACATATGTCGGACATGGCCTCCTGGAACCACCCTGCCTCATCATTGACGTCGGCAGGCCTGTCCGGTGATGTCACCCAGGCCTGCACGATCGAGGCTTCCAGGAGGAGCTCCCGGTCCAGCTGCTTCAGCGCCCAACGCGGACGACTCGGGGCCTGTTGGACCGGCGCGCTTGAGGTCTGGGTGGAGACGTCGAACCGGATGTACCGGTGGTCGGAATAGGTTTGAACGTACCCTTGTGGGTACTTAATGTTTGCATTATAGCGCTCTCCTCGTCCATTATCATGTTTAGATAAGCTTGACTGATATCAAGTGTGCAAAATATTTGACCTCCGTTCATCTCAACCAGAATGTCCTCTATGATCGGAATAGGGTATTGCTCATCCCTTATAACTTTATTTAAGGTGACTTTGTAATCCGCGCATAAGCGTATACTGCCATTCGGTTTGACAATAGGAACCACTGGTGTTCCCCACTCAGAGCTGTCAACCTTTGTAATTACTCCTTGTTCGAAGAGTCGGACTATTTCATCATCAACTTTAGTTTTAAGAGCATATGGTATGCGTCTTGGCTTAACAAAAATTGGTGACACTTCTTCCTTTAGGGTCAAATGAGCTTTGTAATCAGGTATGCACCCAAGGGAGCCATCAAACACCGTCGAGTATTCAGAAAGTAGCTTATCCAGTTTTGGATGTTCTTTAGCATTAACTGCGTTTATGTTTGCCAGATCCAAATTGATTGCTCGTATCCATGCTCGGCCGAAGATAGAGTCAACATCTTGTTTTATAATGTATAATTTTCCCTCAAGTGTTTGGTCTTTGTATTTACACGTAACGTTGGCTACTCCAAGGGGTGCGAAGATTTCTCCTGTATATGTTCTCATCTTGATATTAGTTTTATAAATCTTGCATCCAGTGTCCAATGTTTTAAAATCTTTGTGAGATATAGATGACAGAGCAGCTCCTGTATCTACTTGCATTTTCAGTTTCGAGTCATTGATGCGTACATTTATCATAAATTTGTCTGTGTTGTTAGATCGTATTATATTCATATCCCAAGGGGTGGTGTCATCAACTGTATCTGAAGAGTTGTCCGCGTCCTGCCCCTCCACGTACTCAGGCTCCAGCTGGTTGTTCCCAGGTGTTGATTGTAAGCAAACGCGAGCAAGGCGACCTACCCGTTTGCACTTACTGCAAGTATCCTTGATGCTGCGACATCTACTAGCTAGATGTTCCTTGCTTCCACAGCGAAAGCATTTCCCTCGTAAGTCCTTAATCGTTAAAATTTTAATTCTCTGGCCGTTGATTGCGGTGTTTGGGTGACCCCAACAGAACAGCTTGAACAGTTTTCACATGTAGTACATGTAGTACCTTGGTTTGAAGAGTGAGCTGGTGACATATAGGTGCTGTCAGATTTTGCTAGTTCAATCGTGGTTGCTTTATTTATTAAGTCAGAAAATTCGGTCACTATTGTTTCCTGTAGTATTTTGGTTCGAATATCGGTTTCATTTAATCCTCTTATAAATTGTAATGTAAGAAAATTATCACAGATCGACTTTTTACAGTTATTGCACGTGAACTCGCAATCTTGAGCTAAATGTTTCAAGTCTGACGAGTATAAACAATAACCGGCAATAAACTATGCAGCGTGAGGGTCTGGATTTGTGAATTGTTACAATTATTTAGCTTCATGTAGGTTTTTAATCTCTGAACAAAATTATTGAAACTTTCTCGTTCCTGTAACGGTTGTAAATTGATTCTTGGTGTCGTTTCCGGTGTGCTTACAAGTGAAGCCGTGACGTAAGTCGACGGTGCGTTCAGGGCATAAGCCATGCAGTTTTAACTTTAATTGTAATATGTACTTTTCTGTAGAATGCCGCTGTTCAATTTCAGCTTCCGCATCATGTGTTTGTAATAATTCAATTTCATTTTGTACTTTTTCAAATTTTTGTTCATAATTTGTTAGACTTGTCAAACGTGAACTCACTTCGTAATCCGAAGGATTTTTTAACTGTGCTAGTGCATGTTCAAACTTGGTCAGCTGGCCGCGTATATTTGCGCGCAGGCGAGTAAGTCGCGCCAGTTCTGCCTCCATCGTCGCCAATATTATGTATTCTAATTAAGAAATTGTATTCATAGTTGACTCAATATTTTATTCAATGTAAGTCACAGTGACAACCAGATGAGATGACAATGTAAAAAAGAAATATATGATAGAATGAATGAAGTTGAAGCAAAGAGGCTAAAATGAATCACATTTCTATGCAAATAATTTATTGAATGACAGATAATGCAAGTCATATTTGACAATACGTTCATAGATATTGTAGGAGTTTGTATAGCTACCAACCTCTTTATTCAAAGACTAAATATACTATAAAAAGAAAACGAAAGTCAGTGTGTTGAGTGTAAAACAAAAGGTGTCTGACTTGTCATGTGTGAAAAATTAATATCTTTGTGTAAAAAATAACGTGTTAAAATTTGTGTTGTGTTGCCGACCGAACTAACAATTTGGACCATCCCACCGCTCTGCATAGTCGTAAGTTGCAAACTTTATTAGGTTGAGGGCCCGCTTGAAAGATGGAATCGGAAAGATTGAAATTGAAAATTGGTCTACTAGAGGACAAGTCGAACTGGGATACATGGAAATACAAAGCCAAATGCCTTCTACGCACCGTACCGAAGGCGCTAGAGGTAGTTGAGGGCACGTTCCAGAAACCCACACCACCAGCCAACGGAGCTGGAGATGCCGCCGTCACCGCGTACAACACCGATGAAGCGTTGTTTCTTAAAGGTGACGCGAATCCCCTACTTATTTTGACGACCAATATGCACGGAGAGACACTTAGGAAAGTCATGATATTTGCTGAAGCTCGAGAGGTATGGCTTGAATTACATAGACTTTTTGATGGTGCTAATGAAGATAAGGCATACAATCTGTGCATGAACTTTTTTGGTTTTAAAAAGCACTCCGCTTACGATATAGCCACTCATATGTCGAAACTTAAGAACATATGGACACAGCTGAATCAGGAACTCAAGAAAGACGACAACCAGGAGCTACCAGAATTAATGCTCATTTTCAAAATCCTGGATACTTTTGATGAATCTTTCTTTACGTTTAGAAGCAGTTGGTTGTTACTCCCGAAAACGAATAGAAACATCGACAGTCTAACAAGTCATTTATGCTCATTCGAACGGGCACTGCTGAGTAATATTACCGTACTACAGCAAGAAGCCCTGTTTACAAATTCTAGCACCTCTGCAACAGAGAAGAAGAAGGATAAGAAATTAAAATGCAATTACTGTCAGGCTATAGGTCATCGAGTTAAAAACTGTCAAAAGTGGATCCGAGATGGCAGGCCTCCAAAGAGTAGCAATACAGCACCTTCTACTTCTAAAACAGCTAACATGATTCTAATGTCTATTGAGAACACAGACGTTTTTCACATCGAAAGAGACACCGAGAGCTGGTTTGTAGACAATGGCGCGACGAGTCATGTCACCAATCGGGCTGATTTGTTCCAGAATTTTGAGCGTTTTGACGAGTTCTGTACGGTAACAACTGCCAATGGAAACACGATCCATGCTAAAGGTAAAGGTTCCGTAATACTCGAAGCAACCGTGAAAGGGAAACAACCACGTGTTACCCTGACAGACGTCTGGTACGTTCCAGCCATAAATAAGAATTTATTCTCAGTTCTCGCACTTCACGACAAAGTTCCGAAAAGCACGTTCACATCATCGACAAAAGAATGCACCGTCTTTGTCAATGGAGAAGCAAGCTTAATAGGAAAACGTCAGCATCAAGGTGGTTTATACAGACTTGACGTTATAAATATTCCACCTACGTCTATGAACACCTTCGAAGTCTATGCAACAACTGAAACGATGCAGCTCTATCACGAGAGGCTTGCGCATCAAAACAAGAGGCATGTAAAAGCAACCATTAAACACGTATTGGGACTAGATCTTCCTCTTGACAAGGAAACATGCGAAGGTTGCATTTACGGGAAAGCACATAGACTTAAATTCGGTACGAGGACTAGAGCTACCGCGCCAGGAGAACTCGTACATACAGATGTATGTGGACAATTTCAACCGAGTTACGCAAAGTATCAGTACTACGTTTTGTTTAAAGATGATTACACAGGTTACCGTATGGTATACTTTTTACGCCGAAAGTCTGAGGTCAAGGATAAACTCGCTTTGATGCTCGCTCAGGGTAAAACAGTCGGACATACCATAAAGTGCCTACTTAGTGACAACGGTGGTGAATTTGATAATAAGCCCATTCGAAGTATACTTGACTCCAGTGGAAATCAACAAAGACTCGTCACACCGTACACACCGGAACAAAATGGAGTAAGCGAACGAGAAAACAGAACGTTGGTTGAAACTGCAAGATCCATGATGTATGCACACGAAGTAATGCCTCAAGAACTATGGGCAGAACTTATAAACACTGCAGCATACATCCTGAACAGAACGGGTCCTACCAGCATACACAATAAGTCTCCGTACGAACTTTGGTGTGCGAAGAAGCCTTTAATAAAACACCTGCGAATTATAGGATGTCAAGCTTACGCCCACATTCCAAAGCAAAAGCGGAAGAAATTAGATAAGAAAGCAATCAAAGGCAGACTCATCGGATATCACGAAGATTGCTACCGTTTATGGATAACGGACGGAAAGAAAAACATGCTAGTCCGTTCGCGAGATGTTATCTTTAACGAACAACCACTTCCCACCAACGAACATGAACAAACCGTTTCTAGTTCGAGGGAATATTCCTTTAAGCTGCCGATTAACACGAACGACTGTGAGGCACCGGTTTCGTTAGATATACATCAGGAAAGAATTCAGCACGAGGGAGACCATGTTATGGAAGAGCCTTTAGCCTCCATTAATCAAGAACAAAGTCTTGAGGGAGAAAACCTGGAAGACGTCCAAGTGGAAGACTTTGTCCATGAACATGAGCTTCAAGTAGATGACGATGCTCACAATTACGAGGAATTTCATGACGCTGTAGAAGAGTCGCTGCCGCGATACAATTTCCGTGACCGTAATCAACTAAGACGTCCAAAAAGATTTGATGACTACGTATGTGTCACAGAAGCTTATCCGTCAAACTTTGCGGATGCAATGAAGCGAGACGATTGTATAGAGTGGCAAAAGGCTATGCATAGTAAATTGAAATCTCTAAAGGACCTCAATGTTTGGACGCCCTGTAATTTGCCTAAAGGAAAGAAAGCTCTTTCCTGCAAATGGGTTCTACGTATTAAAAGGAATCCTGATGGCTCTGTCGACAAATACAAAGCTCGTCTTGTCGTCAAAGGCTATAAGCAGCGAAAGGGACAGGATTATGACCAGACGTTTAGTCCTGTTGCCCGCCTTGCAACGATCAGAGCTCTGTTGAGTGTTAGCGCACAGGAAAACCTTCACCTAGTGCAGTTTGATGTTTGTACTGCGTTCCTCAATGGAACCCTGAAGGAGGAAATTTATGTACAACAACCAGAAGGTTATTCCGATAGTAAAGCTAATGTTTTGAATCTGAATCGAAGCCTGTATGGATTAAGATTAAGCCTATATAGATGAAGCAAGCTCCAAGGTGCTGGAACGCCTGTTTCCAAGAAATATTATTAGACATGGACTTCAAGCAGTGTGAAGCTGACTGTTGTCTTTATACCAAGCATGTGAATATCAAGAAGCTACTCATTACATTATATGTAGATGATGGATTGGTAGCTGCCACGGATGAAGTTTTGGCTAATTCTTTTTTGAATGACCTTAAAGAAAGACTACGGATTACATCAAAACCTGCGTCTCATTACCTAGGTCTTCAATTAACTAGAAAAGAAGATGGCTCTGTTTTCATCAATCAGGAAGCCTACGCAAAAAGAGTTTTGGACCGTTTCGGGATGGCTAACTGTAACCCTGTTGCTACACCTATAGAGAAGGAACCTTCACAATCAGGGAAAGCTGAAGCTACAGACGTGGAAGACTTTCCATACCGTGAAGCTGTTGGCGCTCTCGCGTATCTCATGGTCGGAACACGTCCGGACATTGCCTACGCTGTAGGAGTTGCATCTCGTAAATTGGAATCACCGTCCAAAGAAGATTGGCTTCGAGTAAAACGCATTATGCGCTACATCAAAGGCACCAGCTCTTATGGAATTGAGTATAAAGCTCATCATTTACCAGGCGTGCTAGAAGGTTTTAGCGATGCAGATCATGGTGGAGATCGAGATACCGGACGATCTACTACAGGAGTGGTCTGTCGTTATTCTGGTGGAATTATTTCGTGGCTGAGTCAGCGACAAGTCTCTGTCGCTATCTCTACGACTGAAGCTGAGCTTGTAGCAGCTAGTGAAGCAGCTAGAGAACTTGTTTGGCTAACGAGAATTCTGCAAGCCCTTACTAAGCTTACGCATACACCGACGCTCAGTGTGGACAACGAAGCAGCAGTTCGACTTGCCCACAACCCGGAATTTCACAAGAGGACAAAGCACATACGGATTCGTCACTTTTTTGTAAGAGAACTAGTGGCTGAAGGTGCTATTGAAGTTATAAGAATTGGTACAGCAAATCAAGTGGCCGACATTCTTACAAAGGCACTGTCACGTTCGAGCTTTGCATCTCTTAATCATGCAATGGGTCTTAGATCTGTTGAATAAGGGAAAGTGTAGGAGTTTGTATAGCTACCAACTTCTTTATTCAAAGACTAAATATACTATAAAAAGAAAACGAAAGTCAGTGTGTTGAGTGTAAAACAAAAGGTGTCTGACTTGTCATGTGTGAAAAATTAATATCTTTGTGTAAAAAATAACGTGTTAAAATTTGTGTTGTGTTGCCGACCGAACTAACAATTTGGACCATCCTACCGCTCTGCATAGTCGTAAGTTGCAAACTTTATTAGATATAACATTCCTCCCCATATAAGGTTGATTCAGATCTCTTCAATCAAACGCCGTGGAGGTCGTACCTCACGCTGGCTGCGCCGAAGAGGTGCTGCAACCGTTGCAGTCGGTGTTTCAAACGCTGGAGATGAGGATGATGATGTAGATGCAGATGTGGACGCAGATGGTTCTGGTGTGGATGGAATGTGAGAGGACGGTGTAAATGGAGAAGGAATTGACATAGGTGATGGTGCCAAGCATGTGGATGGTGAGGACGCAGAGGCTGTCGCAACACTTTCAGGTGTCGCGGCTGCAGGAGCAAGTCGCGGTCTCATGTGATCTGCATGTTTCCTTTGCTCCACCCCATTAGATGTAGTGACCACGTACGAGTATCGGTGCTTACGGGTCGCTACTGTAGCAGGCTGCCACTTTTTCTCCAGTTTAGTTTTTATGTAGAACATATCGCCTGTCTGGTATGTAGGTGTAGATGACACGATGTCCGCCTTCACATGTTGGTACAGCAAATTTTTCTCTTGTTGGGTCGGATATTTGGTAAAACACAGTTCAACTGCCTGCCGAACATCATTTGGGCTGGTGATTTGCCGGTAGTGGTATGCGGAGTGTTTCGGTAAGTGAATAAAAAATCCGACAATCGACGCTTAAGTGGGCTTCCATCACTGGAGGTCATTCTGTTTTTAAAAGTTCTCACAAACCGTTCAGCTAACCCATTTGTTCGGGGATGATACGGAGATGAGGTGACATGTAGAATGCCCTGATTTTTACAGTAGTCCTTGAATTCCTGTGATGTTAGTTGGGGGCCGTTGTCAGATACAATCATTTGTGGGAGTCCAAAGGTGTTGAAAATCTCATCCAGAACAGCGCATAGACTTTTTGAAGTTATGTTTTTCATTGGTCTTAGTTCACACCATTTTGACAACGCATCACACAAAACCAGCCAGTAGCTGCCCTCGAATGGACCTGCAAAGTCTATGTGGACTCTTTCCCACACTTGCTCGGGTATAGACCAGGAACATACCGGTAGTTCGGGATTAGACGGTCTGTTTTCTTGACACCTGGTGCATCTCTTGATAAAATTCTCGATGTCCTCGTCAAGTGATGGCCACCACACATAGAAACGTGAGAGTGCTTTCATGGCCGATATCCCTGGGTGCCCTCGGTGCAAATAGCCTAAGACTGTCTTTCTTAGAACCTCAGGTATAACCATCCTGTCTTGCCACAATACAATTTTACCTTCTACAGACAGTTCGAAACGTTTCCTGTGGTATTGTTTCATCTCTTGCCTGTAATCCAGGTCTCTCCACCCGGTGTTTAGATACTGGCAAACGATTGACAAACTTGGGTCTCTAGATGTTTCCAGACTCAATTTTTTTTTCTGTTAGCTGTAGGTCAACAATTTCGTTTTCTTGGAGGCGTGACACTACTCTCTGTACAATGTTTTCCACGTGTGAGGGTTTTGTCTTGGGATTTGGTAATCTGGACAGGCAATCGGCCAGAATATTGTTTTCGCCCTTCTGGTAGTAAATTTCATACTGGTAGCTTCCAATCAAAATAGCCCATCTCACAAGTCTATTATTTACAAGCTTCGGCGCAACGTAACCTACGTTGAGGTCCCAAAATGTGCATCAGAGGCTTGTGGTCAGTAACCAAGGTAAATTTCGTTCCTCTTAGATATTGGTCAAATTTCTGTATTCCAAATAATATGGCTAGTGCTTCACGGTCAATAACAGAATATTTGCTCTCTGCTGGTCGAAGTTTTCTTGACGCAAATGCTATCGGTTGTTCGACATCTTTGTGATTGTGGTATAGAACTGCCCCAACTCCTTTATCTGACGCATCACACGCTAGGAAAAGGCCTTTCATCGAACGCAAGTGATGAATTTGAGTTGGCTATGTTTCTTTTAGCATTCTCGAAAATTTGTTCTTCGTGTTCGGACCATCGCCATTTTTTTTGCCGCTTGTAAGCTCGTACAGGTCTGCACATGATCCATGAAGATGTGGAACGAATCTTTCATAAAAAATTATAAGGCCCAGGAAAGAGCGTAACTCCTTTGCGTTTGTGGGTTGTGATGCGTTGGTTATAGCGCCAATCTTCGCTTTTGTTGGCCGTATTCCTCTTTGATCAATTATGTAACCCAGATACTCAATCTCTTTACTCAGGAATCTACACTTTTTCAAATTAACTTTCAAATCAGCCTGTTTTAGCCGGCTTAACACTGCAAAGTGTTCGTAAGTGTCCATTCACGCTTTCTCCTGTCAATGCAATGTCATCAAAATACACTGCTACGTTTGGTATGTCTCCAGGTAGTTGATCAAGAAAATTTTAAAAATTGATGGTGCTGTAGAAATACCAAAAGGCATCCTGTTGTACTGGTAGTATCCTTTGTGTGTGGATATTGTTAATACTTTTTTGAGTCCGGAGCTATTTCAAATTGTAAATACGCGTCTTTGAGATCAATTTTGGAGTAGACTATGCGTTTGCTAATTTCTGTCGTAATTGATCAAAAACAGGTACAGGATGTAAATGTTTTGTTAAAACAGGATTAAGTGTGGTGCTGTAGTCTCCGCAAATTCTGACGTCACCAGTTGGTTTCAAGACATTTACAGTAGGTGTGGCCCACTCCAAAGCAGTAAGGTTTGGATCTATTCTATTAATGATACCTGTATCGACAAGGCGATCCAACTCCCGTTCGACGTTTTTCTTCATGCTTAATTTGATTGAACGTGCAGGTAGGTGTACTGGTTCTGCGCCGGATTTGACATGTATGTTAACTTGGTAGTTATTGACTTTGCCTAGTTTGCCGTCGAAAAGTTCGCTGTATTGCTTGAGTATATGTTTTAATGTCGTTGGAGTAACAGGCTTCTCTTGGACTGAATAAACTGGTTTTGGAAATTCCATTCCAAACTTCTCGCTCCATCTCAATCCAAAAAGTAATGGGTTTGCGTTTTTCATTACTACGACGGGCAAGGTTTCGTATCGTCCGTTCACTTCCACATTTACGTTTGCGATTCCTTTGGTTTTCAGCTTGGTATTTCCATATGCTTTTAGTTTGGGCCTATTTGTTAACGTTGGTGATCCAACCTTTTTCCAAAGCTCGGAACTATTGGAGGTCGCATATTTAAGTATGCACTGGCCTGTGAGAATAATCATATTTAACACATGTCTGTCACTGTTATTGTTGATTTGAAATTAGCATAGTTACGGTTTGTTTATGTTCTATTACATTGTAACCTGTGTTTGTAACTTGCGTGTAAAATATTGAACCACGAATGAATATACTCTACCATCTTACTGCTGCTCTTCTCATTATTCCAATAGGTTATGGGCCCAGATCCCAGAAGCACAAATGCTAGAGCAAAATAAATAATAAATAATAATAAATATCGCTGGACATTATCACACAGCGCCATCTAGTGCCACACTAAGCAACGAGGCTTGTGTCGTGGACACCAGATAGTTGATATACTACATAGATACTTTTTGTTAGTAAATACATACTTATTATACATACAAACATCCATGACTCGGAAACAAATGTCCATGCTCATCACACAAACATTTGCTCCAACCGGGATTCGAATCCGGGACCCTAAGAACGTAAGGCAGCCTCACTACCGTTGCGCCATTTGGGTTGTCAGCATAATTTATAAGTTGAGTGGTTTGAATAATAATTGTGTCCTTGAGAAACTTACGAAATAACTCAATTATGTCAGCTGAAGTTGGCATAAGTAGTATCAAGAAGCTGAAAAATTCGTCCGACTACCCAAACTGGAAATTCCTGGTGCGAAATTACTTGGAGAATAAAAACTGGTGGGGAGTAATTTCTACAGACGTAGTAAATTCTGACGTAGACCGGCAGGCACGTACGACAATATGCTTGTTGTTAGAACCAGAGTGCTTTACCCACGTCTACAATGCGAAGACTGCGAAAGAAGCCTGGAATAGCTTACGGAAAGCATATGAAGACAAAGGTTGGGGCAGACGTATACATATTCAGCGAGAGCTTTTCAACTGTAAGTTAGAGAATTTTGATTCTATGGAAAGCTACATATCTAAAATTACGTTTCTGACACAACAATTGACCGATATTGATGCTCAAATCCCTGATGATTGGATCATATCGATTTTGCTGGGTGGATTGACCGCTGAGTACAGCCCTCTCATTATGGCTGTAGATAATAGTGGACAAGAAATCACGTTAGAGCAAATTAAAATGAAATTGTTACAAGAAGGAAGTAGACAGAGTAAGTTGAACACAGAGTATGAAAAAGTCTTAGTTACACGTAAAGTACAGAACGATGCAAGATCTAACACTAAAACTAATGATCGTAAGCAGAAGTTCATCTACAAGTGTTTTAAGTGCCATAAGCAAGGACACAAGGCGTCCGAATGCAAGGAGCGGATCAAAACCGCGAATATCTGCCTGAATACGAAGGGGGCGATAAACAAAGATAAGTGGTATTTAGACAGTGGGTGCTCAAATCATATGACCCATGATAAAAACAAATTGTTGTCTTACACACATGTAAAGGGCAACATGAAGATCGCAGTAGCAAACGGAGAGAAGTTATTGGTGAAAGGACGAGGAAATGCTGAGCCGCGAGTCAGCGAAAACGAAAAAATAATTTTAGAAAACGTTTTACATGTTCCTGATTTATCCATGAACCTTATTTCGGTGAGCGATTTGACCAAGAAGAATTATTGCATGAATTTTGACAATGGAGGTTGCATGATTCAAAATAAAAATCAAATTGTTGCAAGATGTCAAGAGGTCGGCGGAATTTATGAGTTGACAGAAAATGAAAACAACGTCGTGAATGTGACAGTATCAAAACAAAATGAAAATATTTCGAACATTTGGCATAAAAGATTAGCTCATTTATCGCGTAATTATATGAATAAAATGAAAGTTTTAGTAAGCGGTATGGAATTTAAGAGTACCGATTTTTGCGAGCCGTGTATTCCATGTATCGAAGGAAAGACATGCAAAAGTCCCTTTAAAAAGCAAGGTACGAGAGCGAACGAGGTCTTACAGTTGGTTTTTAGCGACGTTTGTGGACCAATCGAGGAGCCGTCGTTCGGTGGTTCGAGGTATGTTCTTCTATTTATCGACGATTATACTCGAAAGACTCATGTTTATTTTTTGAAGAACAAAAGTGAAACCTTCGATAAATTCCGTGAATACAAGGCGGAAGTTGAGAATGAGACAAGTAAATCTATTAAATGTTTGAGATCTGACAACGGCGCAGAGTACTGTAATGGTAAATTTAAATCATTTTTGAAGTCTGCAGGCATAAAACACCAGACGACTGTACCGTACACGCCAGAACAAAATTCTGTCGCAGAGAGAGCGAATCGTACTATAATAGAAGAGGCAAGAACATTACTGTCAGAATCGAACCTGAGCAAGAAGTATTGGGCCGAGGCTGTAAATACTGTTGTTTACCTAAAGAACAGAAGCCCCACGAAAGCATTGAATAATGCGGTACCAGAGAAGCTTTGGACTGGAAAAGATGTGGATGTAAGTCATCTGAAAATCTTTGGTTGTTTGGCTTATAGATTGATACCAAAACAAAAGAGACGCAAACTAGACATGAAGACGGAACCGATGATTTTTATTGGATATCCAGATAATCAGCAGGGTTATCGTCTGATGAATCCTAAGACAGGTGAAGTGAAGACTGCGAGAGATGTCAAATTTCTGGAAAACGTCTTTCTCCAAAAGGAAAACGTAGAAAAATCGGAAGTAATCATAAACCTGAATAAAGATTCTGTTCCTTCCGGTTTACCCAACGGATCTACAAGCAGATCTGAACACTTGGAGGCTCACGATGATATCTATCGTGATACTGTAGACGAGAACGTAGAATTATTGGAGGAGATAGGACCTGAACCTGTAGTACCAGAGCGAGTACCTGATGACGTATTGACTGAAGAAGAAGTTAGAATACCTGAATCAGAAAGAAGGTATCCTGTAAGAGAACGCAGACAAGTCGATCGGTATGGATGCAATGTTATGTATGCCAAGGAGAGCAATCTTGATGGTGATCCATTGACTATTAAAGAAGCGTTGGCGAGACCAGATGGTGATTTATGGCAAAAAGCTATAGATAATGAACTTTTGTCACTAAAGGAGAACAAGATTTAGACGTTGGTGGATCTTCCAGCTGATAAGAAGCCTATCCAATGCAAATGGGTGTTCAAAATCAAGAAAGATAGCGATGGCAAGGTAACGAAGTACAAGGCTAGACTTGTAGCAAAAGGCTTCACACAAGTATGTGGTATAGATTATACTGAGACTTATTCTCCTGTAGTTAGAAGCTCTACTCTAAGATTGTTGTTCTCGCTAGCTGTTGAATACGATGGGTTTATTGATCAATGGGATGTCACGACTGCCTTTTTGTACGGCAAAATTAAAGAAGACATTTACATGCTCCAACCAAAAGGAGCAGTAATCAAAGGTCAAGAAACCAAGGTATGCAAACTGCAGCGTACTTTGTATGGATTGAAACAAGCTTCAAATGCTTGGTTTAAGGAATTGGATACAGAAATGTTGAATTTAGGCTTTGTACAATCAAAAATAGAACCGTGTTTGTATCAAAAGCAGCTTGAAAACAATAAGAAGTTGATTGTTGTTATTTACGTAGATGACCTTTTCATTTTTGGAAATTGTGAAAAAGAAAAGCAAAAATTAAAAACCGATTTGCTTGACAAGTTTAAAGTGAAAGATTTAGGGCCGGCTAGGCATGTTTTAGGCATGAGGCTGAGGAGAGACAAAGATGTTATTTGTCTAGATCAGCAACAGTTCATTTCAGACATTTTGAACGACTTTAACATGACAGACGTTAAACCAGTTTTAACCCCAATGGAAGTCGGTATGAAATTAGAAAGATCGACAAATTCCCATAGCGATTTGCCATATCAAAGCTTGATAGGGTGTCTAAACTATTTGGCCTGTAATACGCGACCAGACATAGCACATGCGGTAAGTGTACTTTCACAATTTAATTCATGCTATGATGAAAAACACTTTAAATGTGCGAAACGGGTCTTAAGGTATTTAAAAGGTACGTCTAACCTTTGTCTCACTTTTAGGAAGTCGGGAGATTTAGACTTACGAGGCTACGTTGATGCAGATTGGGGAGGGGCACTTGATAGAAAGTCTTTCACAGGATTAATTTTCAAGATAGGTAAAAATATAGTGTCATGGGAGAGGAGGAAGCAAGCGACAGTATCCTTGTCTACCACAGAGGCAGAGTACGTAGGATTGAGTCAAGCCTCGAAGGAAGCTCTTTATTTACGTAGTTTACTAAACAGTTTGACAGCTGTGGATAGTAAAGCGGTAGTAATTTACAATGACAATCAGTCGGCGCATAAAATTGCAGCTAACAAAATGATGCATAATAGGACAAAGCATATTGACATCAAGTATCATTTTATTCGTGAGTGTGTACTGGCAAACAAAGTTGAAATAAGGTATATGTCAACTGATAAGATGATAGCGGACATCTTAACTAAAAGTGTTCACAGCCCGAAGCTTAGAGATTTTTTAAAGGATTTATCCCTGACAAATTATTCTATTAAGGGGGCGATGAGTAGTTAAATGTTTTGATGTTTTAGGTTTTCTAGAAGTGCTTTGTGTAATAGATAATTTTCTAAATCTAGCTTTGTTATGCATACTTTATTTTGTTAGATTTCTTCTGTTTTTGTACTATATTTTTGGATACAGCGTAGTACAGTTGAACACAGAAGTGTTAGTGATTTATTTAGTTTTATGTACCGAGTACTGACAAGTACAGAAGTAATCATACGCATGTGTAATAGATTAAGGGGGCGTATTGGAGGTCGCATATTTAAGTATGCACTGGCCTGTGAGAATAATCATATTTAACACATGTCTGTCACTGATTTGAAATTAGCATAGTTACGGTTTGTTTATGTTCTATTACATAGTAACCTGTGTTTGTAACTTGCGTGTAAAATATTGAACCACGAATGAATATACTCTACCATCTTACTGCTGCTCTTCTCATATTCCAATAGGAACTAATTATAGAGTGGGTAGAGCCAGGGTCCCAATCCATTGTGCAGTGAACTCCATTTATGGGAATGTCGATTTGTTTGCAATCCTTGACTCGAGTGCTCGAGACGTTGTGGACAATCTCATCTTCATCCTCACTATTTTCTGTTGAAACGTTTGTAGAGCTTGACGTGGAAGCTTGATTATCACTTATCCGTTGTAGTCTACGTTTGGAAGTCTTTTTTTCCTTGGCTGGCGATATGTAAGCACGACCAGTTTTATTGCAGCAGTTCTCAAAGTGCCCCTTCAAATTGCACTCGTCGCATGTGTGGTTTTTTGCTGCGCATTTTGAGAGGTCATGTTTCTCGAATTTCCCACATCTAAGGCATTGATCAGTGGAGTGCAACTTGCGTTGTCTATTGTAATAAGATTTCGGTGTTGTTGTTTTTTGAGTACGGTTCCTTTTGACTCTGTTTACATTTGCAGTTGTGCCTGGTGTGTCATGTTCTGCCTGTTCTCGTGATTGTGCAATTGAAAAAAAATCTCTAAAAGTAACCTCCCTTCCTGACTCCTGCAAATCGGGCCACTTTTGCTTGAGGTCTGTCTCTAAATCTGTATGATTCAACCCTGTAGCAAAACGATCGCGTAGCTGTCGTTCCAACATCTCTTCTTTGTAACCGCAATCCCGGCTTAGACCTTTGAGTCTGTTAGCGTACTGTTCCATAGATTCTGAAGACTCTCTGGTGCAGTTCCAGAACTCTGTCAATGCGCGGTACCTGGTTTTCTTTACTCTAAACAAGTCAAGAAGTTTGAGGCAAATGTCGTTATAAGTACTCGTGTCGAAATTCGGTGTAAGCGCTATTTTTAACTCACGGAAAATCTCTGGTGTTAAGGTATTCAACAGGATGTCCTTTCGTAGGTTTGGCTCCGTAACGTTCATGATTTGACATTTGTTTGAAAAGAAATCTAAAAAATCTTCAATCCTGCAGCTGTCGGGGTTGTATTTGTCCATGTTGAAGTTTTTAATCACCATCATCTTGTCTGACGATGATGAAACGCTCGTTGAGCTTTTTGTTTTTGTGTCTTCTTTGTTGTGCATTGTTTGTACCAACAATGTAAGTATTTGTGTTACCTGTTCTTGCTGCGCCTGTTGAGCTCGCAAGAACAGCTCAAATTGTTCTTTGTCCATTGTTTAAATATTTTAAATCCTCGTCGCCAATAAAATGAATCACATTTCTATGCAAATAATTTATTGAATGACAAATAGTGCAAGTCATATTTGACAATACGTTCATAGATATAACAGAGGCCACATATATAACATATGCAAACTCAATGGTGTAAACACAGATGTAGTTCAGTATAAATTTCGGTAAGTATTCCAAATTTAAATCACATTCTCCCCCTAGAGGATGAATGAAATTCAGTAAAATTTTCTTTCCCTGTTTTTAACAGATTAAAAATTACTATTGTTATGTTCGCTTTTTGTAGCATAGGTAGAATGCCACTTTTTTGAGCAAGTGGTACGAAAAAGAATTTTCCGAAAATAATATCGAAAGCATATACCGCATGCGCGAAGCGTAAGGTGACGGACGTGTCGTGTTGGTGTCAGAGACCATAAATCGCTTAACGAAACTAGTGCAACGTTCCCAGTGGAAAGTAAACCTTATTATAGTACACGGACGGACTATTATTGTGTGCAGTGCATTGTTTCTCGATAGTCGCCGAAAACATAAGCAAAATTTACAATTATTCCTTATCCTAATAAAGCCAACTCCACTCCTGATTTGTCGTGTACTGGTGAATCAAAAGAATCTTGTATTACGCTACGAAAAAGAAAACAGAGACCAGAGTGCGACTGCGTTGTGTCTACCTGCAATTTAAATTCATCGACTGTGGCTCGTGAAATCGCTGATGCGCTTAAGAGTTTTCGTTGTGAGTTGGACGACAAGCTATCTGAATTCAACAAGGACATCATAAACACTATCAAAGCTGAGCTTAATGATCTCAGAACTACATCACTTGAGATCAAACAAGACATTAACGCTTTGCGCATAGAACACTCGTCCTTCAAGTCACAAATATCCCAATTCGAACATTCACTCCCAATTTCACACCAGTGAAGTCGATGATCTGAAGAAGCAAGTCACGGACATTGCCACTCGGACGTCTTCGTTTCCCAGTATGAATGATAAGCTTTTCAGTCTCGAGCAAAAAATTGAATCTCTGTAACAACAAGCCCGTCTCAACAACATCGAAATTTGTAACCTGCCTGAGAAACGGGATGAAGACCTTTCTGGACTCATACAAAGTATCGGTGCTGCCATTAAGTGTTCAATTCCACGCCAGGATGTCCTAGCCATTCACCATGTACCCCATGCTCGTACTCAGGAAAGTAACAGACCCAAAAATGTTATTGTTAAATTGGCTTCACGTGATCTCCGTAATAACGTATTAAGTGCTTATCGTTTGACAAAAACTGTGTCATCTTACCAAATTGGTATATCAGGTACTCCCCATAAAATTTATATCAATGAGCATCTCACATTATATAACAAAAACTTATTTCGTGAATGTCGTGAGATGGCTAGCAAGTGTAATGTCAAATATGTGTGGATTAAAAATGCCACTATTCTTATTAAAGCAACTGATACATCTAAAACATTTGCGGTACGTTGTCAAAATGATATCAGTAAAATTGCCCAATGTAAACAGAATGAATAGTCTATTTTTTTGTTATGCTTGTACTATGTACCTTTGTAGATCATCATTTTGCAATTGAAAAATGTACGCACAAATTATAATTACCTTTAATAATACTAATTAACTTTATACCTGTCAATGTCGCAAGAATATCTCATAAACTATTGTATTTTAAATCTCATTACCTTTATTACTATTATAGTACTACTGTAAGACTACATATTGAAGAAGTATCCTATATTATTATGTCGCACCATTCCGTACTTTGTTCAACCTATTTCATGTCAAAACCTCGCATAACTCCTGTTGCAATTAGTAATAACAATATTTTTAACTGTATTCCATACCACAAGCCGTTGCGATCTGTCTCCACGCTTTCAAATACAACCGTAACCAATATTGCTTACTTTATTCGTTGTTTACTCTCTTATAACCCGACTAGACACAATGCATAAAAACAGTTTATCTTTTTTTTATCAGAACTGCAGAGGAATTAGTACCAAATTACACACTCTTTACACTAATATTCTTTCCTTGTCGTTTGACGTAATTATACTGACTGAGACATGGCTAACACCCAATATAATGGACAATGAATTTATAGATAACCGCTACTTAGTGTTTCTCTCGGCTGCAAAACAATGTTACCCGGGGTTTGCTTGACTTGATTTCTATCACGAATGCCTCACAATATAACAATATTAAGAATAACTTGGGTCGTGTCTTGGACTTATTCATTAGTAATACAGAATGTCAAATACAGGCTGACATCACACTGCTTCCGCCTGACAGTCACCATCCCCCATTTTCCGTTTTGACTTCACTAGAAACAAATTATACACCAATGAGACGTCAGACCACTAAAAAATATATTTTTTATAAAGCTAATTATCAGGAAATTAATGCTCACTAGACAAGACGAATTGGGATGAGCTTTTTTTAAATCTCTCCAGTGAACAGGCAGTGGATGTTTTTACGAATATCTCTATGGCATAATTCGCGCACACGTTCCACTCAAAAGACCTAAGACATCTAGCTTTCCCGCTTGGTTTAACGCTCCACTTATTAAAATCTTCAAAAATAAGGAGCGAGCATGGATAAAGTGGAAAAAACAGCAAAACCTCTCAGATTATGAAAAGTTCTGTTTATCGTAAACATTTTATACAACTATCGGATCAGTGTTACATTAAGTACATGAAGTCGGTCGAAGACAGCATTCCCCTTAATGTCAGGCGCTTTTGGTCGTACATCTCCAACCACAGGAGAAGTTCCGGTCTTCCAGCAAACATGTACTACAAAAAAATATAACATCTAATTGCCCTGGCGAGATATGTTTACTGTTTTCGACATTCTTTAACTCTGTGTTCGAGCCTTCAACTTTCGACCCTAAGAGCTGGGTACCTCCCGATATCCTTGATGAGAAAGCAGCCTGTATTCCCCATATTTATCTCAAAAATTGCGACGTACTTAAGCCATTGTTGTCCTTGGATCTAAATAAGGGGCCTGGTCCAGATGGTCTCCCACCTACATTCTTTAAGCATACGGCACAACAAATCTGTATTCCGCTCCATATCCTGTTAAACAAATGTTTAAGTGAAGGCGTTTTTCCAAGCATATGGAAAAGAGCCTTTATTACCTCCATCTACAAAAGTGGAGATAAAGCCAACATTGAAAATTATCGACCTATTTCTGTTCTGTCCACCTTGTCTAAGCTTTTCGAGAGTTTAGTACACAGTAATTTGTTTCCACACCTGAGACATCTCATTATTCCCGAACAGCATGGCTTTGTTCAGTCTCGATCTACCAGTACAAACTTAATGATTTTTACACAATTTCTATTTGAAAATATGGACAAAGGCACGCAGGTTGATGCTGTGTACACTGATTTTCGGAAGGCTTTCGACAAGGTGGACCACAAACTGCTTTTGGATAAAATTGCTTTCAACGGCATCAGAGGGAATTTGCTCAGATGGTTTGTGTCGTACATATTCCACAGAACACAGAAAGTTGTCATCAATGGATACGAGTCCGATTACACAGTTGTCGAATCCGGCGTGTCCCAAGGCTCGGTCTTGGGTCCTTTATTGTTTATCTTGTTCATTAACGACGTAAAGTCCTGCATAGTTAACTCTAAATTACTCATGTACGCCGATGACATCAAAATTTATAAATCCTGTACAAGTATGCAGGACTGCTTGCTATTACAAGATGATCTATGCAGACTTTCGCAATATTGTCTTAAGAATAAACTTTATCTCAGTTTACCAAAATGTCATTATATTTCTTTTACCAAAAATAAAACAAGTATTCAATTTCTCTACACACTAAATGACATAAACTTGAATAAAACTGTTTGTACGCGTGATCTTGGCGTACTACTTGATAGTAAGTTACATTTTAACATACATATTGACAACATTATAAATAGAGCCTTTCAGATGTATGGGTTCATATTGCGCTCTTGTAAAGAATTTAAAAAGACTTCTACTTTTCTCTTCTTGTACAAAACTTTAGTCCGTTCTCAGTTGGATTACGCGGTGCCCATTTGGAGCCCATTTTACGAAAAATATAAGCACAGAATAGAAATGGTACAAAAAAAATTTCTTCGCACTACGCATTATAAGTGTTACCATACTAAGATTTCCTATGCCGATCTGATGAAACAGTACAACATATTAAGCTTGGAGCACAGTGCTGTCCAGATTTGGTTTGTGTGACCTTTCAGGTTTATAAGCTTTTTTTATTTTATTACTGTCCCTTTCTGTATACGTCCGTTTTCTTATTTTCTTTTAATTCGATATGATTCCGTGGACAATAGTGTGGGTTATGCGTTTGTTTACTATTAGACCTAAGCTAACTATTAATATTGCAACGTGTAACTGTTTTTTGTCCCAAATAAATAAAATAAAATAAAAATAAAAATAAGCATTACATAAGTGCAAACATTATTTGTACGCCTTGCAAGGCAACACATAGTGAGACTTTTTTTTTATTACGCCATGTACCTATTTATTTTTACCTATGTGTCACAAATAAACAATTTTGAATTTGAAAAATAATATCTGATGGCGAAGTTGTACCACTACCTACTACTACTACTACTATTATATTATATTATTATGTCGTCAATTTAAACTGTAACTTTTAGTTTCTATTGCAAATTCTAATTATAAATACTTAGGTACTTATGTATAAAATATAAGGTCTATCTATTCATAATTATACGAAATCTCTTAGGGGGTCATTGTACTCATTATTATGAACAACTTTTACTGTGGGACCAAACCTGAAATCGCGAAAAAAAGATCAGCGGTTCAGTACATTTTGGCCCACCACTAGAACCTGGTGGAGCACAGCCTTGTACACCGCGACTTGGCGAGGCATAAGGTGCTCGCTCCGCGCAAGGAGTATTACGTCTGTTAAGGTGATTAGGGTTGAAGTTTGCTCGATCGACTTTTTGAATGAAACGACGTGTGGTTTGTACAAAGATCTATTGGACACTGCTTATGAACTAAGGAATGAGTAACTTGTACACATGAATGTATAGCTAGTGGTCAACAACAGTTTTTAACCGAACATACCGCCCACCAAAAGGGCTTAAAGGCCTTTTCTCACATAATAAAACATCATGCTAAGACACTACAATGTAACAATTAATTACATGCATCTTGAACAAGTAGGTAAAAATTAGAAGCTATTGTTACTCGACTTACTATAAAATTACAATAATGATTTATACATAAGGTGGTTTTAAAACATGAATTTATGACTTAACTATATTAATAACAAACCAAAATAACTAAATTTAAACAAACATGGGCTTACACACAAAGATAATTAATTATTTTAGTCTTTAGTACTAATCGGTGAATTACATAAGTTTGAGATTGATCTCTGAGACAGTTTGCCATCGTGACGTACTGTATATACTCTCGTTATTACATCTTGTATTGTTTTCAGGTGTGCATCAGCCAACACTAGTGATACGAAGCTGTTTTTCTTGCCCAGTATCACAGGATGTTTTAAGTTCTCATCGGCGTCTGCGTTTCGCCCACCCTGAGGATATGTTGGTTATCTAAGAATGGGTTCAGTGACTTTAGAATGCTAGTGGTTTTTACATTCGCTTTTTGTTTTATTCTTCTAATTTCATCTGGAAATTCCTCTTCTTGTACTCTTTGTATGCAAATTTCCAAAGCATTTTGCAGTTCTTCTGTTGTCACCTCCTGACCCAGTTTGTTAGGATTTCTCTTCATATTTAAAACTCTTTTGCAATGTACTATTACTCTCAATAACTCAGTAAGTGTATCATATTCTTCAAATTTTAGGAATTTCTCTTCTCCTTCTGTTACATTTACGTATGACTGGATGGGTTTCTTCCTTTCTAAATCTGTAGTTGACCTTATAGGCTTTGTGAACTCGATATTTTTCTCTACAAGCCAGGCAGGGCCGTCCCACCATAGCGTTTTCTGTTGTAGTTCTGATAAAGATGATCCTCGTGACGCTATATCGGCTGGGTTATGTGCCGACTGCACGTGGAACCATTGGCTACTGCTTGTGTTTTCTAGTATCTCTACCACTCGGTTGGCGACAAATGGCTTCCATCGGTTTGGTTCTCCGAACAGCCACGCTAAGACTATAGTTGAGTCAGTCCATGCGAACACATTGTGTGAAGGAATTCTCATAGCTTGACTCACTTTGGTTAGTAATTTAGCTAGTAGTGTAGCTCCACTCAGTTCGAGTCGTGGTAGTGAAATGGTCTTGAGAGGAGCTACCTTTGTTCTTGAAGCGATGAGATTTGTTTTTATGTCACCTTCGCTGGTTTGTACACGGCAATAAATCACAGCTGCATATGCCTTTTCAGACGCATCGCAGAACCCATGTAAGGTTATTCCTTCATTTTCAGTGCTAATGGTGTTCAACCAACGTCTGATTCTTAATTGATTGACATTTTCTAAATCTTCTCTAATGAACTTCCATTGTTCTTTCAGTTCATTACTTATGTCTTGGTCCCATCCAACTCCTTCTAGCCACAATCTTTGTACTAGAATTTTTGCTGTTACAATAACTGGTGCTATCCACCCTAGTGGATCAAACAACTTCTGTAAATCTGACAGAATACTTCTCTTTGTTATATGATCTGATGATATAGGTTCTAGTTGTAAGTGGTAATGAAACTCGTCTCTTCCGAGATTCCATGACAGACCAAGAGCTTTTATGGTGCCGTCTAGCTTCAAGTCTAGGTTAGCCTTTGTAGTGACTTTATTGGCATCTATAGATTTAAGAAACTCGGTATCATTAGACGCCCATTTTTGAAGTTCAAAGCCTCCTCGTTTTACAATGGTAATGATTTGCTTACTCACACGAATTGCTTCTTCTGTTGTATCGCAGCCTGACGTCAGGTCGTCGACATAGAAGTCTTCACGAATAATTTTGACAGCTTCAGGATATTGTTCACCTTCATCTTCTGCTAGTTTAATTAACGTTTTTATGGCAAGATAAGGTGCAGATGCTGTACCAAACGTTACTGTTTTCAATCTGTAGTCCTTGACTTCAGGTGGTTGGCAGTTTGGCTCAAGATTCGGTCTGACGCGGCCACGCCACAATATTCTATGATAATCTGTATCTTTCTTATCTACAAGTACCATTCTGTACATTTTGATGACGTCACTTGCGAAACACACCTTATGCATGCGCCATCTCATTATAATACTTCGCATATCTTCTTGTAGTATCGGGCCAGTCATGAGCTCGTCGTTCAAAGATATGCCATTATTTCCTTTGCATGACGCATCAAATACGACTCTGATTTTTGTAGTCTCTTTATCTTTTCGAACTACGGCGTGATGTGGTAGGTAAAAACACCGATTGGTTACTTCATCTTTTGGGACTTCCTCCATGTGTCCCATTGTTAAATATTCTTCTAGTACCTTATCGTATTCTTCTCTTAGTTCAGGTTCTTTTTGAAGTCTTCTTTCTTGTTGAATCAAGCGATTCATTGCGATTTGTCTCGTGTTCCCATCCGCTGCTTTCGAGTCATTGGTACGGAATGGGAGTCTCACAACGTATTGTCCGTTGCTGTTTCTTCTGTATGTATTTTCATAGAAGCTTTCACATTCCTTTTCTTACTTTGTGTATGTCCTCTTCGAATCTGGTTCTATCTCCCAGAGTGTTTTCAATAAGTCTTCTCCTATGATTTGATGATGCATAACAAGAACCGACTCTGTTCGTTGTACTCTATCTTCTACCTTTCCGAATAAAATCCAACCAAGGTTTGTTTTATGTGCACATGGTGACCCTGGTGGACCTTTGATTAGCTGGTTCTGTACAATTTGTGCATACACGTCGACACCCAGAAGCAAATCAATAGACCCTGGCTGACAGTAGTTAGGGTCAGCCAGGACTAGTCCTTCTAAATGAGGCCAATATTTTGTGTTAATCGTGTGGGATGGTATTTTAGTAGTCAGTGGCTTCGACATTACATATGTTCTAACTTCCAAGTTGAAATTTTCACATCTTGATTCTACATTGATCTGAACTACTTGTTTGATGTCTTCTCTCGTTGATCCCACGCCTACAACTGTACCTTTGACATGATATCGCTTGGCCAAGAGTTGTTGTGCTGCACGTTCGCTAATGAAACTTGCTTGTGAGCCTTGGTCGATCAAAGCTCGTAATATCGTTGTGTAATTGTCTTCACTTCTCACTTTTACGATTGCAGTTGCCAGCAACGATGTGCTTTGATTCGTAGAAACGTGTGATGTCACCATTGTAATGTTTTTCTCTGTATCTTCAATCTTCTCCACGTTGGTATGTAGTGCCACTTCGGGTTGTTTTGTTTCTTTGGTTCCAGTGTTGCCCGTTGTGGTTGGTTTTATGGTGCTTTCTTCCTTATTTTCGTGAAGAAGTGAATGGTGACGTCTTTTGCATATTCTACAGCTTGTTGGTATGCGACAATGCCTCACAGAGTGTCCGAGTGCAAGGCAGTTGAAGCACAAATTGTTGACTTTGATAAACTCGCTTCTTTGTGTTGGTGATTGTTTTCCAAACTCCTTACAGTGGCTAAGTGTGTGGTTTTCTTTACACATTTGACATTGTTTACTATTCTCCACATTAGTTGCTGCGTGAAATGACCTTTCTCGAACATGACCTAAACTTGCCTTTTGTTTTGTTGGTTCTGTCAGTTCTAACGTACGAAATCGGCATTCCAGGAATTTACGAAACATATCGAGGGAGGGGAGGCTATCAGTTTCCTCATAATTGCTGCTCACATAGTTTTCCCAATCTTTGTGGGTTTCACAGTCTAGTTTTTGCACTATGACGAATATTATCAAAGGATCCCAGTTATCAGTCTGCACATTCATATTTTTAAATTGATGTAAACATTCAAATGTTGTATCTAGTAAATTCTTGATAGAAGTGGAATTTCCCACACTAATTTTTTTCAGAGAAAAGAATCTTTTCATAACTGCGTCGACATTTATACGTTTGTTGCCATACCTTGCTTTTAGGATGTTCCACGCTTGTTCGTAGTTCGAATCTGTCACTTGTATATGTTTTAATATCGATGCAGCTTCTCCATTAAGACTTGTTTTTAAATAATGTAATTTTTGTACATTACTTAACGACTCGTTCTTATGTACAAGTGTATTAAACAAATCATGAAACGATAACCACTCTTCATATTGTCCACTGTACGTAGGCAGTTGTATTTTCGGCAAAACCACTCGTGTTTGTTGAGAATCACTAGGTATAGGCAACGAACCACTATCAATAACTGTTTGAGACACCAACAAATCCTTCAAGTCTGTCATCAGACTTAAATACAGCTCTTCATGTTCAAAATATTCGTCATTTACTATGTAAGGTATTTGGTCCCACTTCTCCTTCGGTACGCTTCGCATTATTTCACCGTAAGCTTGTTTATATTCACTCCAGTAATCTTCTACACACTTAATGCGGGCTTCAACATAATTCTTTTGGGTTAATCTAGCCTTTGGGCACTTCTTTAGGTTTATCTGGGTCTTCTTCAAAGTATGTGCAAGGTTTTCCACTTTATTCAACGCTTCTTCCACTTCCATAGCCATCGTAAGTTTGTAATAACTTCAATCGTAGCAAACGTAATGAAATGAATAAGCTTCACTAATAAATACTTCGCGCTGAACAACTCGAACACTTGGGCCGTCTTATCTTAACGCGATCTCTTTGTTCTCGGGCGGCCGGCGACGTCGGCAGCGAGGACTGGTATCCGGCTCGATTATGGACCATATGTTAAGGTGATTAGGGTTGAAGTTTGCTCGATCGACTTTTTGAATGAAACGACGTGTGGTTTGTACAAAGATCTATTGGACACTGCTTATGAACTAAGGAATGAGTAACTTGTACACATGAATGTATAGCTAGTGGTCAACAACAGTTTTTAACCGAACAACGTCAAGATCTCAGGGTGGTGATGGCCAAAAGGCTTACTTACCGCATATCGCGCATCTTCTAATGCAGAGAGCGATGGACGTCAGGGTGGGCCATCGCTCTCTGCGGTCACTGAATTACCGTATTGGGGCCCATACTAACGCTCTTTGAGCGCCATGAACCTTACAATCCATACCTTCTGCAGGAGGAATTCTGCAGAAAGAATTTATTTCGCACTTTCAGAAGTTCGCGGTGCCGATCAACCGGGGTGCTAACTGCTGAAAGTGCGAAACAATAGTACATTGTTACCCTAGGGGTGAAAGTAACTTATTAAGTCCCGAGACGGGGTTTGGTGCCCGAGCGCAGCGAGGGCGCTAATAGTTCGAGGGACTAAATAAGTCTTTAACCCGAGGTAACCACTGTGCTTTTCATTACGTATACAAGAAAAGTAAAAATAAAAACATGAATCAACTCGAAAAAACAAATGAAGATCGGATTGCCGCTTTCCCGCCTATTTTGTTTTTTTACTGTGGCCGGCCAGCTATTCTGCCATTACCTATTTTTCATTTTCGTCATCGAAAAAATGGTAAATATTTTGCCCAAATCTATGTCATTTTAAAGAAATAGTTGAAACTTAATTATAATAAAGTTATTTAAAAAATACATATTCTTTAATTAATACTTAACTTTATGTTATTTAAATTTTGTATAGTGGCTTTATAGAAAGTTGGAACATGGTTCAATAATTTTTTTTATAATTTGACAGTTGTCAGTTGAAAACGATTCTCCCTAGGGCTGAAAAGTATTACTTTCAATTCAACCCGCTCCTCAGGCAACTTCAGACCTACTTTCAGAGTATGAGTAATGAAATAGTAGATGTAACCAAGGGGATAAAGCAGTGTCTTCTGTCGCGGGTGACGATTTAAATCGCGAGCGCAACGTAGGACTCGAGGTTTACTCCCGAGCGTAGCGAGGGTGTTAAAAACTTAAATCACGAGCGAAGCGAGGGATTTAAGACGAGTCCTGAGTGTAGCGAGGGATTTAAGTTCACCCAAGACTAAGACAGCTTTATCACCGAGGAAAATACTCTACTTTTCGTACCATTTGCGAAAAAAATAACACAATAATAATATATGACATAAGCATTTTAGAACATTAACTTATTTATAAAAATAAATTAAAATAAACTTAACGTTTATGTATTTAAAGAAAACAAAAACGCGGCAAATTCCTAGACTAATATTTTTTTGTCGGAAAAGCAAAGGCATCAAGCTCATACGGCCTCGTCGGTTTTCGTAATTTTATTTAATAATCATAACTGCATAATAAATGCGTATTCCTTTTTCAAAAAGATGTATAATGCTTTATATACAAACTCAATGGTGTAAACACAGATGTAGTTTAGTATAAATTTCAGTAAGAATTCCAAATTTAAATCACATTCTCCCCCTAGGATGAATGAAATTCAGTACAATTTTCTTTCCCTGTTTTTAACAGATTAAAAATGACTATTGTTATGTCCGTTTTTTGTGGCATAGAATGTCACTTTTTTGAGCCAGTGGTACGAAAATTCGATTTGCACTTAGCTACTTTGGACTGATTTGTGTAGCTAGAAGTGGTTTCGATTGAATAACAGTCAGGCATGGATAAAATTAAACTGCGATTTTACACATGTATTTATTTAAACGTTTAATAATAACGAATAGGTACTACATTAATTAGTTAATACATAATACAATCATCAGAACTGAATAGCCGACGCATCTCCTAGCTCTGTACTCTATACATTACATGTCACAGTCAAAACTACTTTTGACCGGTGAAAACTATTTTAACAATAACTAACTTTTACTTAGAAACATAACACCTAGGTTTTTTGTGACCCTTTGAAAAACATCATGTAAGTAGGTAATTCTAGGACTAGGTAATTAAAACTGCGACGTTATAAAACAACACAACAACAATTTTAAATGCAGAAAACGCATTTTAACTTCATAAGGATTTTGACTAGCTCACACCAGACAAAAGTGGTTTTTGACCGATTAACAGTTTTGACATTTATAATAATGTGATTAATAACTATAGGTAATAGTTCCTTGGAATAATAGTTATAACGAGACTCCGCATATTTCACTAAGAAAGTTATTTCTTATTAACATCTACAACATCTAACTAACAAAGCCTCTTTTTGATATAATAATAATACTAATTTTATTTAAAAGCCCTGTCCATTCCTCAATTTAAAAAGTGTGATGATGCGTAAACGTCCTAAATTATGAATGACTAGCTTCTAGGACGGAGCCGGTTAGTTGCACGATCAAGAAAAGTTCTTAAGTAATTGTTGATACAATAAAAGTTCGTGACTATTATAAATGTTACCACTGGGGATATACTAAGAAGATAATTAAAATGACCGATAATATACCGATCATTAACTGAGTAATAGCCTTTTACTATAGTCTCTGATAAATATTTAGATATTTTTTTGTAAAGGTTGTAAAATTTTAATATGAAACATTTTACTTCTAACAAACTTACTGGGGCTTGAATGAGGAATGATTACATTTTAGACTTTTCTGTTGAAGACTAGACAGTGAAGCAATTTAATGAGCAGGACAGGTCTACGTAAGCAGTCTAAACATAGTAGGAGTGCTCGGGCGAAGAGTGCGCCCCGTGAGCCACCAGTACCCGGCACGCCGGCTTCGGAGACGACGAGTACTGCTGCAAACAACAACAGTCACAATCAGTAATGTGTTCACAAAATAACGATGGTCAAATAATTTATTTGTGTGTAGGTACTGTCAATGCCGGAACTACGGTAAATCATAAGATTTTCCAGTAAATGATACGATTTACCAAACCAGCTTGAACTATTCTGTGATCATCATTCATTTCGAACTTCATTACTACACTACATTCGGCAAATCTTAGGTTTTACCTCAGAGACACGGTAAATGTTGTGGGCGAATGACTGTCAGTGACTAAGTATTCATCGTGAAGACGGTGACTTGATGAAAATACCAACCCAACTTGGATGTAGCGCTCGCGCGCTTTTTTTCATAGTTCTAGGCGAGGTGCCTTAGCTTACCAATTTGGGTCGCAATTACAGTGGCTTAGTATTACAGTATGTGGGTCAGTCGCCAGACATTTAAAAAGTAGGTAGTCATTGTTTTATTCCCAAAAACATCATTTAGAAACTGTCAGTGGTAAAACCCAGTATTTCCCAAACTCTAATGGTAAGAGCCCGAAAAATCTTCTCGTCTTTATAAAATCCTTACACTCACTTTGTTCCTAAATGAGTTGGTAAATCCAAACAATAATATGTGGGCTTTAAAATTCCAGTAACACGTAAACTACCCATGAAACTGGAGACTAGGCAAAGTCACAACACACTAGTAAACAAAAAAAGACCGTGGACAAAGTCAGATCCGTTTTGAGTGACTTCGCAATAAATGAATATGAATAAGTTGTCTGGAAAGTGTCTATCTATTTAAAGAGTTGTGAGATGTGCCATGTGCAGATTATCGATTTTAATTCAAACATTTCGTTAGAAGAATTGTTGCTTGCTTTTGTACGAGTAATAAGTAGGCTCACTGTGTATCACTAAGTAGGTACTTACGTTCTGACATCCTGTAAGTGTATTTACTGTGATACACGTCGAGGGCGAGAGTCCCAGGCCCCGCTCGTCTCGAATGAAGTCGGGTTCTCGGTGGAAAATTCCTGAACAAAAGTATCCAAGCATTAGATTGAACTCTAGCGGGCCAGGAATCTAGCGCAACCGTACAATGACACACCGTGGAATGGGACAACGACGCACAAACGCTTGCCGTATCTAAAATCATCCATTCCATACATTTTGACCTTGTCGGTATTGCACTTGTAGGAAACAGCTGTTTTTTTTTTTAATTATTATTATTATAAGCCTATATTGTCCCACTGCAGGGCAAAGTCCTATTCCCTCTTTCCACATTTCGCGATCTAGTGCGACCGTTTTTAAATTACCGATGAACAAGGGTTGAGAATGATGTAGCTGTACTGAATACGTGGTAAGCGTTTGTGCGTCGCTGTCCCTTCCGCGTGATATACACATATAACATTTAAGGCAGTACTTAGGCATTCGGACAGTTAGGTACAGAATGATACTGATACAGATACAATCACTGACAGTTGGATGCGGGCGGCTCAACACCGAGAAGAATGGCGTACAATCGGACACCAATGTACCGACAGAATAATGTAAGTACTTACTTATCCAATGAACTCGTCAATTCTGGTTAATAATATAAGCCTGACTATACATAGATACATTATATAGATAGGCTTATGTTATTATTTTCTCAGTCAATCAGGGAAAATTTAGAAAAGAGGAAAAGAACATAGAACAGACAGCAAAACATACCGTTATCTACACATTTATTTTGCATAGACATTGTAAAAGCCAGTCATGTTGAGTGAATAATAATTAGTAAATTAGGTATTCGCTCAATATAACCTAAGATTATTTTCCTAGATATTGAGAATGAAGATGGACACGACATACAAAGTACAGTAACACCAATGAATTCACTCCGTGTGCGATGGTTACACACAGTGCCGAATTACACTCACGATAGGACTATGTCATACTACAACATTTAGACAAAACTACTGAATAAATAATTAGATGGTTTACAGACAATGAAGAACTAGAAGAAGGAAGATGAGTTGAACTATAAAAAGAAATCACAACTACAAGTAGAACTCGTTTAAATTGACTATCTTTGATTAACCCCGCGCGCCGCGTTCTAACCAAAGCATTCGGCCGCGCTAATACGCGATCGTCGCGTTCGGAAAACCGGATAGCGCCATCAGTCGGCGCAACCACGTGTCCGGGTTCGCCGATCAAAGTGAACGAACGATCGACAATCGCTTTGATTAGAACGTTGTCTTAAGTTTTACTTCCCTACATTTTTTGACTTATTGTTTTGCTAAAGTAACTGACTCTTTGAAGATATGGTTACAAAGTGTAAACGTGAGTCAGCGGTAAGTAGCATTAAGTAAGAAGCAAACATGGATCACTATTATAAAACTAGTGATCGATAAACCCAAAAGACAAAATGAAACTTTGCTGTATCAATATTATGTATTGAGACTTTACATATTATAATAAAAAGACCTTTAATAAGCCATCTATGTATAAGTACTAATTAAAAAAATAGTGGTGTATGCAAGGCTTTGTACGCGACCAGCCTTACAAAACAATAGACTCTATAATCCCTAGAGGTCTGATTAAAACGGCCTTGCAGCGTCGCTAATCTGTGCACCACAGTGTACACATACATACTAGTTAGTTTATTATGTATATATGTTGTACTATCGCAATTAGCTATTTGTAGTTATGCCGCTGGTTAGTCGTTTGTTTTATTTCATGCACACTCATTTGTGGGGCTTATTGAAATACCTAATATGTAATATATAATAATACTTTACTGCGCTTTATTCTTATCTAACCGTAATTTTCAAAGATAACTTCCCCCACCCCTATAAAGTTTAAAGCGTGGTCGAGTGCGTGTTCTACTGTAGTTGCATTACGTCTAACCTGAGACCAGTCATATAGGTACTGCTCCATCGTGATCGTAAAGATGGCCTCTGTGCACAAAATAAAAAGTATCAATTGAAATACTTATTTGTCACTGTAACTAATTAAATGGAATGTTTTTCGGAATGGTCGAAAATAGTACACTATGATACAAGTTGAGAAATTTTGTTATTGCATTAGAGGCGGAATTAACACTCGAGCCGTAGGCGAGGGTGTTTTTGAGCCGAGAACTGCAATAACAAATGTCCAAGCGTATCAAACGACGTTTTTTTCACTGATATGGGATACCTAAAGGTAAATGCAGAAAGTCAGAGAAAAGCCATAAACATGAAACAACGTACCATCCGAACGTTGGACTATGTCGGGGTTCGCATCGGCTGTCTGTGGCCCCGACAGAAGGATTTTCATGCCCATGATGCACGAAGTGAGAAATATAAACAAGGACACGCCGCCAGCAGCAGCTTCGATATACAGCAACCAGGAGGCCTGGACGTTGTTGTTGTCTGCTGAAGCGTGAAGAAACAAACATTATTTCACGAGTTTATACCTATCGTATCCAAAATTCTGCATTATATTGTAAATTAAGTACTGCTCAACATTAAGTGATGTAGGTAATTATGAATGCGATAGAAATATGTTTTTAATTGCTTTTTCGTTCTAAATATACCAATAGGAACTCCAAACTCAAACTCAATCAACTATCACATCAGTCAGTTTATTTAATGAGGTACCTACTAATAGATGACCACTTTGGTGACACCGCGCGGCGGCCGTACGGTGGCCCGGTGCTATGTGTTCAGTCATAGCAATTTATGTTTTATAAAATAGGACAGCAACATTGAAACTCTTTGTAATTAACTCACCGCGCGGCGGCCGCGCGTCGTCCACGTGGCGAGTGGCGGCTGTGCAGTGTCGGCGCGAAATAATTCATGTCATTAAAACGCGCTTTGGACAGGCATTTTTTTGTTGCCTGTATAATAAAGGGTGTAAAAAGACTCCGAAAGGCACTTGTCCTCCCCGTCATTGTGATATTATTTTGTTCTAGACCATACCTGGGAACCTGCTATAGTTACGGAGATATTGGGGGTTAAAGTTCCAGCTTTTTTTCCAAGTTTTTTTTAAATATCAAGAAGTCGAAGTTCTTCTTCTTCTTCGTGTCGATGATTCGTTAAGGGTGGTAAACAGATGTGGACATCGTGTGCACGGGTTTTATTTTAAATATGAGCAGATTTCGTTCGAGCCCATACGAGCTACCTCGTATGGGCTCGAACGAAATCTGCGTAGAATAAAAAAGTACGTGTTTTTAATGTAAGATTTTTACTTTAACACCTTCACAACCCCCGTAATTCAATCCATCCATCAGCCCAAAGTTTTAGTGCGTTACATTGAGTCCTACCGAAAAGTGTGATTATTCACCCACAAAATAAAGTCCCAGCATTTTTTTTTGCGTAGAGTTACTTAGTTTGATGTAAGTACAGAATGCTTCGTTGACGGCTTCGTGAAGAGTCTGTTTACACCCTGTATATTTCTTTTGACAAACTTCAGCTATAGAGGGTGAGTGTCATCCTGAACTCGACAGTTAATTATTTCGACACGGTCTCAACTTCGAATAACAATAATTCGACTACTCATTGCTTCGACAGAACATACTTCGACAACACACACCTTCGACATGCCTACACTACTTCGACAGATCTCTACTTCGATATGCACTTGTTCGGCGGATTTCTATTTCGACGGAACATACCTTCGAAGAACATTCCTTGTCGAAGCAATGAGTAGTCGAACTATTGTTATTCGAAATTGAGACCGTGTCGAAATAATTAATTGTCGAAGGTTAGGATGACACTCGTACAGCGTGGAAGAGTCGCCGTCGCACAAACGGTACCACGTATTCAGGAAATCATTCCGAACGGAGAGTTTCGAGAATTAAAAGAAATCGGCCAAGTGCGAGTCGGACTCGCGCATTAAATTAAGGTTCCGTACCATGGTGGTAGGGTTAAAAAAAATAAAGGGGGCTCCTTTAATTTTTAATTTATTTTTTGTTGTTATAGCGGCATTACAACACATTCTGTGAAAATTTTGACTGTCTACCTATTGAGGATCATGAGAAAGAGTCCGCTGACAGACAGACGGACGGACGGACGGACAGGAGGCTTAGTTGCAGGTTCCCAAGGCACGGAACCGGTACGCTCCATTTGGACCGTGTAGCTATTGCAGTTTTGTTGGAAACAGCTGTTCTTTTTTTAGAAATTAAGAACTTATGAAATTTTCTATAGGGGGGGGGGGGGGGTTGGTATGATTGTACTGAATATGTGGTCAGCGTTTGTGCGTCAGTGTCCCTTCCACACTATTTATTTAGCGGCCAACAAACTGAAAGGACCGTCATGAACCGTGTGGTTGTTTCTTTGGGATGCGCACTAAGTAAGTGGTCAGCCCCTTCAGCTTGTTGGCTGGCTAAATACCACGAATTATATCAGCTTACCTTCGGAAACCGGCAAGGAGTATATCGGGATGACGCGATCTTTGCTTTTGCCTCGGCTATTCTTGGAGTATAATACAGCGGTCACATTTTTTTTAATTCCGTAGTTATCCACGAAGAATCTGCCGGCCTGATCAGTTAGATTCTTTATTCGGACCCCGTCTTCGATGAGGTCCAAGTGCACCATTTGAGGGCGGCCACCGTCCCACCCTGGAATTTCGGCACTATCATGTTAGCAAAAAAATTTGATCCGGCTAATTGATGTTAGCCTAGTACCAAGCAAGAATTCTAGCTGTATAATGCCTTTCAAATGAGAATAGGACTGACCTCGCGCCGTGTAGGTGACACCATAGCTGTCAAATCGAAGAAGTTCGGTAGGGTCAGCAAAAAAGATGTTTGATAAACCAATTTTTTGTTGCCAAAAAAAATACAAAAAGGGTTTAGATTGGCCACAAACTAGGCAAAGGCTGCGCACCAATCCATAATATGTAAAATGTTTTTGCTAACCATGCTTTTCAAGTGACAGTTGACTGATAGAGGTCATGGACGTCAGAACTTGGCGCGAGGTCAGTCCTATTCTAATTTGAAACGCATTGTATAAATGTTATCTCTAAAGCTTTGTATGTACAACATTGTTGCACACAACTTCACTCTTGCTTTTGTTCTACAATGTTGTGGAACTTCTGACATTACAATGAGATCAGTAGTAGCACAGTGATAACGACCCCGACTTGGAATTGTAGGACGTGGGTTCGAACTCCAGTGGCAGGGTAACGTTCAAATCGATAAGTTAAGGTAAACGGCATGGGAATACCGTCCAAAAAATCGAAGTCATGTGACATGAATCTATTATATTTCTATAATTATATTCACAAATCCGCACTGAGCCAGTCTCGACAGAGATAATGACAAAATCGCATCTTGGATGTAGAGACTTTTGTTTCTCGCAAGCATCATTATTGCAACCTAATTTATTCATTCTCTGTTTCTCTGTCGAGACTCGGGCCCTGGGCCCTCTTGGTGGATAAGAGCCCTTTCGGTATAAGTTTTCAATTCTTTGATTGATTTGATTCCACTCTCTCCCAGAGAGGAGCTCAGCTGTGATTATAATATGGACTGATCATATATCCTACTTTCATAGTAAAATTCTCACCTTTGTCACACTGCACTCTCAGCGAGTTGGGGTAGATCCTGGTCACCTCGCAGTCAGGCTGGGCGGGGGGGCCTCCCGCAGAAATGTTGTAGGTGCACGGTTTCTTCATCTCACCAAACTTGTTGGTGGCGCGGCAACTTAGGATGCCGAACTCTCCGCCGCGGGCTATCCAGGTCAGGCGCGACTGATAGCGGTTGGGGAAGCCCTCCATTTTCTGTAATATTTGGCGAAAAGATTTAGAACTGGTTTTCGATGTAATTCAAGATAGGATCATACTTCAAACGGTTCTGGTACTGTCCGATTTGTGTCATCAGCAGTATACATTGATAATGTGTGAAGTGGATCGCTGATAAAATACATACGGAAGAGCTCGTGTAGACATTGCTTGCGTCAGCAAATGTCCAGCTGAAGTGTAGCGGCTGGGGAGATGCATCTACTTCACAGATAAGAGTCTCCGTCTCTCCCTTAATCACTCCAATCCTGGGCTCCCGCGTCGTACCGCAGACTGGGCGGTCTGTGGATAAATGGTCAGTATGCTTCAGTCAACATCCGCCTAGCCTGTTTCCAACTTGGTCGGGTTCGTTCTTCTCCATAGAGATCTACGCTAGGGTATGTATGGGCAACTACAGTACTTTCACAGTTTTTATGTCTTGTGATTGGGACTGTAGCTGGCCTACTTGAAATAAATTCTTTGATTTTGATTGACTTTAAGTCTAACCGGATGCAACTGAATACCAGTATTTAACATGGAGCGACTGCCTATTTGACCTCCACAACCCAGTTAGAACCGGGTAATGCAATTACCCTTGGAAAGACAGGTTGTCAGACTTTCGGGCCACTGATTACCTGTAACGATTGTCAAAGATTTAGAAATTAGGTACAGCCGGGACCAACGCCTTCACGTGCTTACACCCACACACATCCACAAACCAACAGGCAAGCGTGGCTTAACCTGAAAATCAACCCGAGCGGCTGTTGTTACTTAGCCACAAGCTCCTCGGTCATTATGCTTGAGTATTTATTTTTTAAGTCTGGTCAGAGTTTTAAGACCTGCACTCGGTTTTCTTACGGACAAATAAAGGATTGGTTATTGGCTCAAAAATCGTACTATGAAATTGTTTAAAACCATCGCTCAGTTCTTAATAATACCAGAATTTCCAAATACCCGAAGACCGCGGTCATTTCTTCATTAGCGTTTTATCTTAATGGGTACTTGGTTTTGCTCGCGGATTCGCTCCCGTTATGCACGGTTTTTCATTTTTTAATTACAATATGGGCCAGCTCTTGACCTCGATCACGCCTGATGGAAAGCGATGGATGAGATCTATGATGGAACGAGCGTGCCCAGAAGATGCCTGTTCACTCTAGCTTTGAAGGCGGGCAGGTTAAATTTGGGTGGGAACACAGACGCAGGCAGAGAGTTCCAGACTTTGGCTGTGCGCATAATAAAAGTTGAGGAGAAGCGCTTAGTACGACACATCGGGATGTCAACCAAGTGCGGATGGTACGCCGCAGTACGTCTGCTAGTCCGGTGGTAAAAGGGTGATGGTGGGATCAGGTCGTGGAGCTCCCGCGCACACTCACCGAAGTACAGTCTGTAGAAGACCGACAAGCAGGCAACATTACGCCGATGAGCTAGGCTGTGAAGCGAAGCTGCCAACGTCTCTTCGCCTATAAGCCTTTAAGCTCTGCGTTCCACCGAGTCAAGTGCAGCAAGCTGGTATTTTGCTGAACCATCCCACAAGTGACTGCAATACTCCATACAGGAACGGACTTCTGCTTTGTACAAACTTAAAAGCTGTCCAGATGTGAAGTATCGCCTCACCTTATTCAAGATGCCCAGCTTCTTAGCTGCGGTTTACCCACGGAAACGTTTTAAATGTAACACTCGGGGATAATGTAGCTTCCCGTTAGTAAAAGAATTTTCGGAATCGGAGCAGTTGTTCCGAAGTTTACCCCATATATACAAACAAATACCAACCCAACACCAAGTATCAGGCTCGCTCCTATTACAGAGGACTTCTGGTAGAAAATCTTGGTATTACTTTAGAATCACCACGATTTTCTATGTCCGTCTATTCCATTTTCCGTCCGTGAATATGCATATTCACCGACGGAAAATGGGAATGATGAATATGGGAAAAGGGATGTTATGTTTATGTCACCAAGAAGTACTTACATCCAACGTTAACCGTCACTTTGTCTTGAAACTTTCCCTCCGGCATCTGTTCGTTGTGGGCCCGGCAGACGAGCTCCTTGCGGTGGTCGCGGAGAGAGGGCGTCAGCGTCAGCGACGACACGGTATAGTTGCCGTCATGCAGTTCCTGTCATTACAACATGGATGGTTAAGTTTTTCAAAGACAAACACGTTCGAACAAAGATTTAAAAAAATGCCTTTGAAATCTTCTTATTACATCAAATGTTTAAAATTTTCTTGAGTGCTAATAACGGATCACCCCGACAGAACTTTCTTTGGATACAATCGGTTCACTGGTAAGATTACAATTTACGGATCTCTTTGGAAACTTAAATACTGAGGACTACCTTGTAATAAGTCCTAGGCCATGCGGTCAAGTACTAGTACAGCGACATGACAATATGTCATTGGTGATTGGTAAGACTTGACCTTCAGCTGACATAGCACAGTGCGGTGTTTCAATAGAATAGGAGCCCGTTTATACCGGTTTTGTCACCACTGATGTGTTTTCGTTTAACTGCATGAGCTTAAAAAAACTCCAAAATCGACGAAAAGCCATGTAGATATATGTACCCAATGCCTTTGTGGCCTATAATGTTTTCCGTTATATCCTACCTTACTCTTATATTAGCCTCCAACAATAATATGAACAAAAACTGCGATAGCTTTTCCAACCGAATCACAAAAACCAGTCCGTGGAAAAAAAGACTGCACTCTACCTACCAATAAAACGTCAGACATTCACGACGGTTTCAGTGACTATACCATAGTCATGAACGAATCAGAAAGACACGTCGGTCGGTGCATAAAAAAAGACTATCCAATGAAACAAAAGGATCTATCGTCAGCTTAATGTGATGCGAGGGCGGGGCATCGCTGAGTCATGAGCAAGATGAGCGCCGTGAGTGGCGGCGATGCCGAGCCTACCGCGGTACCGCTCAGGCCGTTAAGATAAAGTTGTTTGATCAGCTGGCTGGGAGGGGCAGCTCTACTCACAAGATGGCGGATTTACGGATGATAGAACTGTCATCGACATACGCTGGAACTTGTGGGAACTGTGGCTGCTAGTTGCGCTCGGAGGCCTTAGCATGAATCGAACATTCCAAATAAACGAATTGGCTTCTTCGCAAAAAAGTAATGCCAAATGCAGCTGTAGAATAGTCAATATATTCGATTCTAAAATCGTTCGATGTTTACTTATGTCGCTCGGTCGTGCCAGGGGCCGTTACCTATTATATTAAGTACACTTAGGTATTTTTTTAAGACCAGGTGGCCTAAAATGGCCACTTTAGCAGAATCTTAGTATAAATCACGTTAAAAAAATTAAATTCCTAAAATGGACTTTAACATCATAACCATAAAGTTCATTTTATAATTTTTATCGTGATTCATTTATGATTCTGCTAAAGCGGCCATTTTAGACCTCCTGTTTGTCTTTTCAGTCTTCAAAAAACGGACGAATCCAGTTTTTTAAAACATTTTAAAATATTTGTAGAAAACTAGGCACTTACTTACTGCAAATACATCATTTCAAGAACGTAAATGCTAACAATTAAATAGGTAGGTACCATGGGCTCGAACGAAATCTGCTCATATTTAAAATAAAATTCCGTGCACACGATGTCTACATCTGTTTACCACCCTTAACTAATCATCGACACGAAGAAGAAGAAGAACTTCTATTGGTCCGCACAAAGAGTGTGCGGACCAATAGTAGTATAACGACAAAAAATATGCGACCCTTTTTTACGTTATCCTTTGTTTTACAAAAATTCTATTCAATTGGTTCATCACCTTTTTTTGAATAAATGGAATAGAACAAAAAAAAAAGGACAAAGGAAGAGAAAGTTTAGCGCTTCAATAGCGGCCGGATGCTGCAAACAAAAAGAGTCGTAATGGTGGTGAGATTTATGTGCCCTCTGATGTAAACAAACATCTTGAATATTCAAAACATTTCATACCTACCTACTTTGAAGACGACAACCCGAGTAAGTACTTACACTTCGGTGTCAATAGCGGGAAAATAAGTTTATGTTACGCAGTGGAATGGAAAATATCGTAGACAAATAAATACAAGTTTATGTATCTGTTCAGAAGTGCATATCTATATAGTTCGCCGAACATGTGAAGATTAGACCATTTGCTCTTTCCTTAACAAGTTTTAAAATGTGAGAACTACGTAAACGGTTGACATTTTGAGCTGCTGAAGTTGAGTTACGATTTGTCTGTCTTAATTAAATAAACAAAAAGTTTATATATTTTTAGGGTTTCGTAGTCCAGACAAGGAACCCTTACAGTTTCGTCATGTCCGTCTGTCTGTCCGAAGTTTTGCTAAGAGGCCGTTAGTACTAAGTAGAAAGCTGTAATTTTGTAGGGGTGTTTATCAATTGCGCCGACAAAATGGTAAAATAAAATTATGGAAAATATTTTTAAACCTAGCCCCCTACAGTCATGTGAAGTGGTGATGATTTTTTTTTTCGTCGTCTACCACATCGTGTGGCATATCGCTGAATAGGTCTTTTAAAATGACTTAGGTGTTGCTAATCCTATTTTTCAATTTAATGCTCCATTTACGAAATATTAAACTTTAAAGTACAAATTCTTGTTCCAGTAAGATCCCCCCCCTCTCTAAAAGCTAAACTGCTGGCTTCTCAAATCTGCAAAAATTCATAATGATAGTGCATTTCATGAACTTTAAGGGAAAATTATAGCGGTTCAGATAACTTTATTAGTTTAGCAGTAATAGTCGTTGAACTTGGTGTTGGATAATTTTGTAACAAATACAAAATCCTTAGAATAAATTCTTTGAAATGACTAAGATGAAGTAGTTGCTTGTGATAACAGGCTATTACGGAACCTTACCACAGTAAAGAGATGACCAGTAGGTCGGCTCGGACGTGGCCTTGAATTCAATACCTTCTGTCGATCAGGTTGCTACTATCGGGTATACTGTGTGGAAAATAAAAGCATGTAATATACAAATCAATATTTATTATAAAATAAAAATCTTCTTAATTATGTATTGGCTTGTATTAATATATTAGAAACTGAAAAATATTTCCGTCTGTTTCGACACGTTCGAAATTCCTTGTTGTTGAATTTTATAATATGAAATATTCTCATTCTTAGGATAAGTTTTAACAAATACCGTTTGGGGAAATAAGGACAAGGCGGTGGTGAAAGGATTATTTTGAAAAAAATCATCAATTTATAAAGAAATTTATGTTTTTTTTTTGATATTGTTGATGAACATATTTTTAAAAGTAATATGGTGTCTATTTTCAACTTTTTCTATGTAATTTATGAAGTCGTCGCGACGACTAGAACCAACACTCACGACACATGGCAAATTCCAGTGACACGGCGCGCGCGACCGCGCACGATAACCAGTACGCACCTTGAAGTATCCTTACGGGCGGGGGAAGGGGCGCGCGGTAAATTACGTCAGCGTTTCGGGCGTTTCTTTGAAGCTGACCTACTGGTCATCTCTTTACTGTGACCCTACATTGCGCGTGGCCCGACACGCACTTGGCCGGTTTTTTTTTTTACGTTAAAACGTGTCTGTCTTAACTCTAGTTTGGTAGCGTTTATGCCCTTAATTTAATTTTTATACTTGGTGCAGCTATTGTTACCGATACCTATCTTCTTGTTTAGGAAGTATCTAATTATTAAGAACACCGCATTTAACATCATTATTAACACACATTGAATATCAATACTTTGTAAATATTTATTCCATTGTACTTAGTGTAGCTATTTACCTAGAAGTTTTCTGATTATGTTTAGTTGTTGTGTTGTTTAGTTTACCTTTACAGGTAGTTCATACCCACCTTGTGTACGGATGGTCGGATCATGGTGCTGCCTAAGTGCCAGGTGATCTCTGGTGGCGGCATGCAGCCCACCACAACACAATCCACAACGCGAGGCTGTCCGGCCTCGAAGTCTGAATTATTATTCATTCTAATTTCGACGCTCAGTGGCGGCACTGCGGAAAGAAAGACCAGGAATTGTATAGTAGGCATTTACGCATACTTTTATGTAGGTAACATAATTGTTGTGTTCGGAATGACATGCATATAAGGAAATTCGTAAACTGACGGACTGACGGACTGTAGCTACATTTAATTTTCATCTTTGTTTCGACAATTCAAAAGTGCCTGTAACTGGCTTACTTGAAATAAATGCTTTGATTTTTGATTTTGATTTCAAACAAAAATATTTATTTCCAATCCATTCTTTTAGTATAGCAGACCTGTATTCCGTTCTGAAAGCCTTGCAGTCTGCAACGTTACCAAACATCTCAATAACTCTGACACCAGGTTAGGAACTAACCACACGATAAAGAAGATCTCAGTAACAGTACTTACTATAAAATACAAAAATATTTATTGCTTCTCAAACATAATGTCATACTTAAATTGAGGCAGCCTCAGTAAGTTACAATAGTACTTGTGTCGGAGCTGTCTCGCTCTTCCCATACGTGGTATCCTAACAATGAAAATCAAGGCGACTACAGGAGCTAAATTAGCAACTCTATTTGTAGTAGTTCAAATTTCGTTTGAAATTTATTATTATAATATTTTTATTATAATAATATTTATTTTTATTTTTTATATTATTATTTTTTATTATATTTATATTATTATTTTTCTGGTTTTGTTTATTGCAGTGAATCATAGGCTTCTTTCCATTATAAAACTCGCATTTAGCTCCTGTAGTCCCCTTAAGGGGATGGTACCAGCTAACGAGAGGTTTTCTCCATGTAACTCCTCTTTGATGAGTGAATATAAAGGTGCAAAAAAAATATATGTTACTTATTAGACTCTATACTTTAATTGGTACAATTGAAATAATTCTAACTTTATTATTACTATATGAAAAAAATATTCAAAGTGAAGCATTTTATCTTTGAAATTTCGTAACTTCTCCTAGACGGCATTAAGTTTTAGTATTTTTTTTTCACACAAATATTTGTCACTTTTTTCTTCACAAAGTGTACAATTGGCATTTTGATCTTATGATTTATTAGGCTACAATTTAATAAAAACCACTCATTTCGCACTATTCGGCCCGCAGCGACAGACGTAACAACCACTTTGTAGTGCAAGCTGGTTAGAACTTTATTCTAACAGTGTTTCAAACGAAGTTTGAACCACCACAAATAGAATTGCTAATTTAGCTGATACCCCAGCCTTAACCCATGATCTGTCCACGAAGTAGACATAATAGTTAAACAATGGCGTATCGACCAAATTGGTTATTAGACTGATCATGATTTATGTCAACGAACAGAATAAAAATACAATAAAAGAAATGAAATGAAATAAATTTTAGTTAATTAATTAATTAAGCAGGCCCGGCAGTCTCGACAGAGATAGCGACAAAATCGCTAACTTTCTATTGCTAATTACTGAGGAATAAATAATGATGCTTGCGAGAAACGCATCTTGTATGTAAGGACTTGCTTTATTCGCCGACCGAACTCGCTCAAATGAATTAATTCGTTAGTAATCAGCAGGCCTAGCCAAGTTACAAACGATTCGTATCGATTCTCTTTCTACAATCGTAAACGTTAAGTCACGTGGTCAAAACAAGCGAATATAAACTTTCGTAGACAAGTTTACATCGATCAAGATGATAGAATGAAATGTATTCGTTTCTACAATCGTGATCCCTACATCCCATATAAATCGTAGCCAACTTACAGTTTTCACTAAAGTTTAAAGTTTCCATTCGTTTGTCTTGACCACGTGACTTATCGTTGATAGATGTCATTCCCATACATTTGGTTAGTTTTCTATTAGCGTTAACGATTGTAGATTGTCAACTTGGCTAAGCCTACAGAGATCGAAAGTTAGCGATTTTGTCGTTTTCTCTGTCGAGACTACCAGCCTAGGTGTTTTGTGCGTGCGTGTGTATTTGTGTGCGTGTGTGTGTTTTGTTGTGTGTGTATTTGTTTGCGTGTGTGTGTGTACTTGTTTGCGTGCGTGTGTGAATGTGTAATTATCCAGCATGTTAGCCTACCCTGGTCAGAATGTTTTCTGTTTCTTCATATGTTAGAGACCTCAAGAAATCACTTATTGTTCTTTTACAATCGTATAACCGGATGGGATTTATTTCACACTTAAAATTCAGTAGATGTAGGTGGATTGTGTAACATATTGACGTCTAGCAAAAGCTGATCGAACCTGGAGAGTAGGCCAGAATATCTCTGCGCCTTCTGCTTTGAGTATCTGGATCAAAAGGAAGACATTTATGCAGGGTTAAGGTTTACTTACTAAATATTTTTAAATCGATGCTGGATACCAGCGGCTGCGACACGTCGGAGTTTTGGGCCATACACTCATACCGCGCATCTAAATCGTCGCGGGACAGATTATACAGATGAATCTCCACGTTCACAACGCATCCAACCCGCGAACTGAACTGACGATTCACTGCCTCGCCGTTGCGGCGCCAGTAGACTTCCGTCTGTAGGTCTTCTGGAAGTGAAATACATGAAATAATGGCTTATTATATATCGCATTATTTAACCGACTACAGCGAAGCCTCGCTGCGCTCGGGCACCAAACCCCGTCTTGGGAGATGTGATATACTAATAAACGTAGCGTGAGCTAAAAGGATCCGTCGTTTGAGTAGTCCCCACTTATACCGGGCAGTGAGCACACGTACCCTATTGTATTTACGTATGTTCCACCGTAGTGCCTAAAGTATGCATCCGATTTTGATGAATAACGTGTCAATCGATTCGTTATTAGGGCACGAGTAACATAGGGTACTTTTTAAACGACTTCAACAATAGGAGGAGTCAATTTTACTTTGTAAACCCCGAATTAAATTAGAGCGTAATTTTTCAGTAGGTAGTCGGGTTTTTAAGTTGTAGCACATCACAAATTCTTATTTACTTAGATAAGAGAGGGCTCTTTTATCTGTTCTGTGTTTTTAGTTGAATGTAACAAGGGGAACTGATGTAGTGCCTAACTCACTACTATGAACGCCGCGAGGCCGCTACCAAGGAGGCGGTGTACTTATGTCGCTGGCCGGTGGTGTGGCACTCAATTGTTTTGACTTTATATACCGTATAGCCTTCCTCGATAAATGGGCTATCCAACACCTTAAAGCAGTTTTTAACTCGAACCAGTAGTTTCTAAAATTAGCGCGTTCACCCAACCAAACATACTACTTACTACTCATTACTTTGTGAAATTAATTTCATCACCACTGCTCTCAAAACGGTGAAGGAAAACATTGTGAGGAAACCGGCATGTCCTAGAACCAAAAAAATCGAAGACATGTGACATCTATCAATCCGCACTGGACTCGCGTGGTAGATTATAAACCATTCCCTCTCTTAGAGAGTAGGCCTGTGTCCCAGCAGTGGGAACATTAATAGGCTGATGATGAACCAACCAAACAAACAAACTCCTCAGCTTTATAATATTAGTATAGATTCAAGTAGATAACAATTTAATTTCTTGGAAACATTTGCATTCATCGCTCAAATATTCTACTATGGTTTTCCAATTAGGGGCTTCCCTCGACAGCCTTACGTTTTCATCCTTAGACACTCGATGACAGTCATACTCCAGCTAGGTCGAAAGTTCTCATCAAGGTGCATGAAATGCGACAAAACACGATATAGCTGCTGTAAACTCTTACGGACCTCTTGCAACTGCCTTCCGTCTCCATCGTCAGACCTTCGATGACAGTCATACTCGAGGCAGGTCTTAAGTTCTCATAAAAGGCGCATGAAATGAGCCCAAACACGATTTTTCAATTTTAAATTTTTAGATAATTATACGCTTTTCATAAAAAAAAGATCATGCCTAACGGACTGTAAAAAGTTATGCGTGGTCATATATAAAAATAGTAGATTTTACAACAAGTGCACAAAACGAACTGATAGTAGGTAATGTCGAGGATAAAAAGGTTTTGTGGACGAGTTATAAACTCTGCTTTTCACTTCGATTGCGAGGAAATAAAACAGTAGTTTAACATAACATTTCTTTAATTAAAATTCAAAGTAAACTTAGTACAGTTTTGAATACTGAAGGAAATTGTTTTTTTTTATATCGCCGCTTTATTTTTTTTAAATCTTACGACATTGATATTAGGCTTGGGCTGCAGACCTATACAGCCTACTATTAAATTAATTTTGTAATAATAATTTTCTTAAATTAATTAAATAACCTATCGTTCTTGAATTTATATTTCTTTCATGCCTTAAAAAACACATAAGGCAAATAAATAAAAGTAAATATTATAAAATAACAAATTCTATCTATGAACTTCTTATTGTGTTTGGCTGTATGGCTCATTTTCTTTGCCTTAATATGGATACATTTATGAGTAGATAAGTTAATGCACTTGTGCACAAAATTCGGTTTTGTGCAGCCTATATCCTGCACAAATAAGCACTTTCAAAGCATGCGAAGTGAAAAATATATTATACGCAACGAATTGAGAACCTCCTGATTTTGTTTCGTGATCGAGGTCAAGTGCTGGCCCATTATGTAATCATGAAAAAAAAACTGCAAAGCTAAAGCAACTGACACGGGCGAGCGACATTCTTTCACGGAAAGTCTTAATACCGCGATTCAGAAAATAGAGTAAAATGAACAACGCCATCTATCGACTCCGACCAAAGTTAAACAGCTAAAATATAATTCATGGAAAGCGGTCTAACACACACTCTATTGACTATGTAGATTTTCAAAGCAGCGTCATATAGATTAATTTGGAGTACCTTTTGCTTATAGTAGCTAGACTTTTTTTTTAAAAGACGGTTACTTGATTTAAAAGTTATCTTGTTAGCACACTTTTAGTCATTAGTACCATTTTGGTTGAATAGATGTCGCTGCATGTATCTTACATTTGATGATATGTTCTTCTTGAACACTTTAAATTCATATATAATTTAATAGAAAGCACCGATTACAATGAAACAAAAACTAAAACCTTCTCTAAGTTATGCCCAATGTTTGTGCATTAAATCTAACCACATTGGTTTTATAATTTACACGTGATGCAGTAACAAAAGACCCACACACAAAACGCACGAACAAAAGACATACAAACAAAAGACAGACAAAAATTCTAAAAATGGTAGAAATGGGTTCTGTTAGTGATCCTTTAACACCCCTACTATTTGTTTTCTAAATATTTCAATGTACAGAAACGCCACGTCTACAGATTTATTATAACTATGTATTGATAGATAACCTAGTACCTACTTACCGTTTTCTACTTTACAGATGAGTGTGAGGTCCGTGTGTAGGCCGATGGGCCCCACGAACCCATTCTCCACTACCCCGGGCTTGCTGAAGATCTTTGGGAAGCCCGCGGGTTCTGAGAAGATAAGCATATTTTTTGTGAAAAAAAACTCTTCTTCTTAGACCAGTATAAAGTAGGTACCTAGATTAGTCAAAACTGATTAGTTGATCTGGTCTCGATTCCCGGGTCGGGCAAAAAGTTACTGGGTTATTTCATCAAGAATTTCTCAGTAGCAGCTAGGAAGAATGGATGTGTGCCCGGTTGATGGCAATAGGCTCGTCCCCTATTACAAGAGACTTGAACAAAACTGGCGCAATGTATGGAACTGGGTGTACCTGTACACCTTTGCCTTAGCCATCCCCATCTGGAAATACAGGCGTGATGTTATGTAAAGACCTAACGCCTAATCCGAAACTGAAGGCAGATCTTGGTTCTTTCTAGACGTGAGGAAATTGCTGTTTTTGTACAACAAATAACAATGACACAATTGTTAGGGACCTATTCACATGGAGTGGTAGAACCCGTTGTCATCTATAGTTCCACAAAAGTATTTACCTAGTTTTAAAAAAATGGATATGGACTTTACTTACCAACGATTTTCAGTTTAATTCTATAATTTACGGAAGGTGACGCTTGGTAGTGGATGCGGCACGTGTACAGTCCAGCATCCCGAGCCGAAACCTTCTTTATGAAGAGCGTTGAATCTTCAACACATAGCCCGGCATCGCAGGGCGTACCGAAACGAAACCTAGAGTCATTATCGAGATGTAAATTGGTCAGCCCGCCTAGATTTTGTAACTTATTATCTATGAAGGCGCAGATATTAAAATAGGATCCGATTGCATCTACCGGCCCTGCAAAGGATAGTATAGTGTAAGTGGACCCAGTGCAGAAAACACTTGACAGTGGCCAGAATTTTCCATTTTCTAATACCGTCAGATCTTTGATTGTTGTAATGTGCTTTGAAGCCTATAATGGGTGCAAAAGTACCCTTATCGAAGCCGAAGGAACTTGTTTTCCCACGTTGTTGCGATCGTTTTTTTGTTGCTGACAATACCTGGGATCCTTCTAGTTCCGAAGGTGTTGAGGGTCCAAATTCCAACTTTTTCACAAGGTTAATAAAGGTTTTATACATGTTTTTGATGTTATACTAATAACTTAATTTAAATGCATCCATCAGCATTGTGTTTTGACTGGGTTACATTGACTCCTACCGTGAAACGTGATTTTTCACCCCAAAATAAAAAGTCGTGTCCCAGCAATAATTTTTGCGTAATAGTTACTAAGTTTGGTACACAGAATGCTTGGATGACAACTTCGTGAAGGGTCCGTTTTCTTGTTAAGAATGTTTGTTCTTTTGTCTATCATCGGAGAAGTCAGAATCATCTTGATGCAGTTCTGTATTTTAGGTCAGTTAGGGTTTTTTTCACTTTTTGTTATAAAACTCAAAGGCTACGCATTTTTAAGTAAGAACATATATAGTTAAGAACATATTTAGTTAACTTTATACAAATTTGTATAAAGTTAACTAAATTTGCAACAATTTAAGACCAACCGCAACTCTATAAACTTTACAAGAAGCAAGCTATGGCCCTTCAAAAATGCTTAATTTTTCCCGAAAGTTGACAATTTTAAGATTTGTTTCCGTCCAAAGCAAAATATTGGACAATCGCTCGTCCTATGAGAAAAGTCACCATAATAAAGTCTTTACACACAATAGTACATTTAATTTTCTTTCATCTAAGCATAGAAAGAAGTCTGTTCGAGATTTCGAAAGATTTTTTTCGTTATTAGTTAGCGATCGAAAGTTATCTATGTCGAGACTGTGTCAGCCCTGTAGAACATTGTAGAAAGCACATAAAGGGCTCTAACCGGAACAACCACCTAGTTGTTCCGGGTATGACTCTTTGTGTCACGGTTACAGGAATTCAACGCAATATGTTTGAAAGCATTCCCACAACTTCACACTGCACTTGCACTGGTGCGAATAAATTGAAAATTCACATGAAAATGGGACTGTGAAAATATGCGTTCTCAGAATTTATCTTGCATGTGAAAACTCACTTCAATATACGTAAACGAATTTAATTTTATAAGGTCGTCAAGAAATAGTACATTTCATACCAGTGGAGAAAGTTTGTTATTGCATTCGAGGCGGAATGAATATTAGGTGTTTTTAAACTGAGAACTGCAATAACAAATGTCCACGTGTATCAAACGACGTTTTTCAATACACTTTTGAAGAAATAAAATAAAGTAACGAAAAATATTTTTGTCATGAAAGAAAAGAAACTATGATTTTAATTTTCTTTTTTTCCGCGCTTTGCTTTCGCCAGTTTGAAGGAAAGGCAAAGGTATGAAGCCACTAAACAGCCTAATATAAAAAAATTGTTTCTTTTTTTATATTATTGAATTCAGAACCGAAATTAATGTTAATTTGATTAAAAAAGTGAATATTAGTTTTAAATAATCATGTTTGTAAAGTTACATACACGCATAGCACCTAAAACGCTGACCGCGCGTTAGCCTAATTACCGCGGATTGCACCTTGCACCAGCGGAGACACGAGGCGCCGACGCAGCTCAACGTGATGCACCCCGGCACCAGACATCGCGGCCTTCGCGAAATCGTCACTTTTGGCACAGCATCGGTCAACTGTCGACTATCTAGCTCATAATTAATATTGTAATTTTCGTAATTAAATTAAGTTTTAGTAAATTTTGTATTTCTTTCAATCGTCCGGCAACAGCCTTCGTAATTTGTTTATCTAGATATTCTATTTATAAACACAATTTGAGTAATCAAAAAATATTTACGCCGTAAAGACGCATATTGCTTTGCCGAAAAATTATCTGTGGAATATTTTTTCCCGCACACGTGTGAAATACATTGCATGTTGGACCTAATCGTAGTGCGATAAGAACCCGTTTTCGAGGAAGTGTACTGAAAATTAATTTATTTCACGTATATTGACGTAGTTTACCCACGTCTCCAAAAGTTCTTACCTATACCTAGTTCAAAATCCCAGGGCTGTCAGACATTATTTATTTTCTGATAAACAATATTTGTGGGACCGAGTAGTGTTAGTTTAGATACTGTCTACTCAAAAAGAGTATGATTTTGAAAGTCTGACTTGTACATGTATCTCTTTTTTTTAAATCAAAACTAACCAACCATGTATAATCAGGAAATTCTTAAATAACACCAAAATCTTCCAATAAAAATACCAAACGTTTTATGTTTGTTCTTCGAAGAAATTCTCAAATAATTTTTAATCCAATTTATTTGCATGGTATAAAATCGTTCTCATGTATTTCATTAATTTTTCACGTATTTATTTTACAAGCGTATCATAATTATAATGTTTAGCAATTCCTTTAAAAATAATTCATTGGGGTTCGTTTCCATTTCCAAAAATCGGTTAATTAAACGAAATCAGCATGATACGACCGGGTCACATCACCAACTCCCCCCTCCCTCAGCGTACTGAACACGTCCGCATGGTTCCGGGAACTCAGCCCAGGTACAGTCCACACAGCTTTACATAAGCGCACTTTGCGCACTTTTATTTTAATAGAGTATACAGAATAATACTGTTAAGGGTCTAGAATGAGAAAGATTACCATGGAATTCCGGAACTCAACTGGCTCAGCACCAACAACAAACACACAATGTGAAAATAGTCAATTGCAAGATTGTGCATATGAAGCGATAAGCGATCGCAATAATATGCATAATATAAGGTGACATGATCCGGACTGTAATTGTATTTTGTACAGAAACATCTTACTGACCTTGTGTCCCCCTTCTTTTTCGGGAATTGGTAAATGACATTTTTGTTATTTCTTAGCCAAAGAACGTAAGCCTTCGGCCCGTCCAGAAATACTTTGGCCTGCCCGCAGGGCAGCCTCGCTTCGTGACCGCGCATAGCGCGGAGTATAACAGGATCTATAAAAAAAAAAACTTATTTTAACGAAGAAAGTAGAATGGGAAAACTCTTCCGAAAATAGATCAAATAATTTTAGGACTCTAAGATCCTCTGATGACCCTCTGACCGACGACCCACGTAATTGTAATTTTATGACGCGCCGATGAAGTGGTAGTGCAGTTGCAGTTAAGTTCAAGTTCGAGAGATAAACGGTATTCTTGTAATCTTTGAACTGCGCGTAAGTTGCGCGTGAACTGCACGTCAACTGTACGACAACCAAACTCTACCAAACTTAGTTATGGTGTGAAAATAAAAAATATTACTCACTAAATAATCGAATAGAATCGATTACATTTCAATGAATATGACGTTATTAAGACATAAAAATAATACCCAAGTATAGATTTTAGTGTTTTTTCTTACTTAGTAGAATACCGATCATGTTGCGTTCCGAAGCACGCACCAAAGACGCGCAACAGTAGAATGCCGTTATTGCGCTCGCGTGACGCGAACTTGACGCGAGCGTGTCTGACAGCGTTAGAGAATACGAAAAGCGTTGTTTTGATCGAAACAACAACAACGCAACAAAAGCAACAGCACGTCTTTAGTTACGTGAATTAGCCTACAGGGCGGAGCAGGAGGGAGTGTCAGACTTTTACTGACTAAAACCCATCCATGTTCCTTCTTTGCCCTTTGTGTTCCGGAGCCACGGTATATCTTTCGAACAGTCCCGCAGCCCCGGCAGACGTCGGCCCTTACGGACCCCTTCCTTTTGCTGACTCTCTTTGAGGCGCGCGTGGAACACAGACGCGCCGTCGACACGGCCTGTCGTCATGAGACGGACGGTCGGCGAGCTAGCCCATAGCTCTCCGTCCACAGGCCTGCACCTGCGGTAGCCGGGGGCCACCGCGTGGCCCCCGAGTCATAACTATTACCTCGTTTGGGATAATGCTCCAAGCCCTGACGGCTCTCAAATTTTCTGAACTCTCTAGAGCCACCGTTACTATGAAAAGTGTCTTTATGGAGCTTAATTTAGTTCAAAAGTTCAGCCCCTAATCGACATTTGAATGGCTAAACAGTGTTTGTGCAACTGACGTATGCGCACTATTTACTTTTCATGAAGAATAAATAAATCCTGTTCATGAACAACGACCAGCGCTGGTTCAGTTGTGTACTTTAACACTTTGTTTTTTGATGCTACAAGTCCATGATGTAGGGTCACCAGGAGAACACGTATCGAACTTTCTTATGACGTTAATAATTACAAACAATAAGCAGATTAAGTTGAATGCCCCTGTATTTTATTGTATTCAATTAAAAAATATGTTTTATAAGTATCGACGGAAATAGGTACTACCACCATTTCTCATACATAGTGTATTACCTAAGGCCGAAGTCTAACGAGCTAACCTACTGTAAAATAGGGTAATTGTCTGATTGAATATTTTATTAAGTCAGTGCAGGTTATCTACATGTGGAACATTTCCACGTCACACGTCGTGTTTTGTTTCTTTTAATAATTCTAATAGACTCGTACCCGTACCAAATGTGAAAGAATTAATCAGTCGTATACATATATCGAACTAGCGACGCACGGGGGCAATGTAGCATATACATAAGTATAAACTTTCCTCTTGAATCACTCAAACTATTGCTGAAAACGCGAAGCGCAGTTTAAAGGATGTAAGCGTATAAACAGCGGGAGCGGCTTTGTTTTATACTATGTTAAAATGTATCTTATTGGCCTTTAATGAACAAAAAGAGGCTTTTATCCAGCAGTGGGTGAAGTCGGGCTATGGGTAAAGACGATGATATATCTTAGTCGCCCGGTGCACTTCATCGACGACGAACCTATGACATTTGTTTGCAGATCGGTGCTATCGGATTTTCGTGATTGTATATATAGTAAAAGGCCTAAAGACCTTACGGTTGTAAGGCCGCATCAAATTAGAATCCGAAAAAGTTTCTGGCCTTTCATCTGAGTTGTAATTTTCTTGTACATTAAGTAATACAAAGTTTAACGTACAGAACTACACAAAGGTTGAATAAAATGACGGTGACCGGGATATTATTTATTATTGGTTGTTTTCTTTTCATGGCAGTTAAAAACAAATACTGTTGTATTTGTGCTGGAGCGAAAAAAGGAAATGAGGAAGTAAAACAAACGAGTGTTTTAAAAGTTATTTTTTAATACATGTTGTACTAAATAAAAAAATGGTTTAAAATTAAATATTTGTATTATTTGTCTACTCCATACCTCCTGTGTGCTAATATTTCAAGAATCCCAAGAAGTGCGTACTCGGTTCTCCTAGTTAGAGAGCCCATGCCACTAAACCTATGGTTCTATAAGACTCCCAGATGATATACTATACATATAAATAAACGGTGTAAAACACCTCTTAACGAAGCCGAAAGGCACGTTCTCCTCATCATTGCGATCATATTTTTGTTCTACACCATACCTGAGAACCTTCTAGTTACGGATATAATTATTGGGGGTCAAAGTTCCAACTTTTGACGACTTTTTTTTAAAATACAAGTTTTCAATGTAAGATTTTTACTCTAAACACCTCCACGACCCCCGTACTATTCAATCCATCCATCAGCACAATGTTTTGAGTGCGTGACATTAGTTCTAAAAAAAAATAAAATTATTCGTACGTAGCCGTGGCACGCGTATTCAATCAGTACAAATCGAAAGGAACAGGGTGATTGCTGACAAAACGCCGAACCCTGCTGCGCGGAGGACGACTTTCAATCGCTGCAGCAACCACTTTCTCCACTGTTTGGAAGATGCAGCAGTGGTTTTTCTTACACAGAAATTATGATTTGAACGTGGCTAATTCATCATCTGCCTAGCCTTTTCCCAACTATGAGAAACTAGTCGGCTTCCAGTCTAATCGGATGCAGCTGAATACCTGTATTTTACACGGAGCGACTGCCTATCTGACCTCTACAACCCAGTTAGTACTGGGTAATACGATACCCCTTGGTAAGTCTGGTTGTAAGACGTTTTGGGCCACTGACTACCTATAACGACTGTCAAAGATCTGCAAATGACCGCCGGGACCAACGGCTTAACGTGCTTTCCGAGGCACGGAGGAAACCCGGTGGTCACCCATCCACAGACGACATCCCAAGCACGGTTTAACCTAAAGATCGACCCGAGTGGCTGTTATTATTTAGCCACGGGCTCATCCGTGAACGTGGCTGATTATACATATCAGATCAATATATATCATCTGGGAGTCATATCGGATTAGGTTTAGTGTCATGGGCTCTCGTACTATCCCGGTCGACCGCGTAAACTGCATTCGCCGCTCCCCGCGCGTGGGGCTTAGTCACGCCCATCGAGCTGCAGTTTTCTTCAATAGATAGAGTGATTCAAGAGGAAAGTTGATATGTTTAGATTACCCACATTACTATCTACATTGCACCCGTGCGAACCCGGCTCGGATCGCTAGTTCGTTATATGGCAGATCTCAAATGAAGCTTTTAAACTTTTTCGCTTGTCTATAAATATTTCAAAATTGTTGGCCCATAGCTCGATTTCTCTCTCCTCTACTAAACATAAGAACATTTCGTTATCAAATTTTTCCGTGATACTTCATTAGAAAGTTAAGTTTAGTAAACACGTGCAAGTTCGTAAGCGGCCGGTGATGGAATAAGTGAATAACAAAAACAAATACGGGTGGTCAGCGTGGTGGTGGGGGCCGCGGTGGCGGTGCGGTGGTGGTGCGGATGCGGTGGGGCCGAGTTTCGCGCGCACTCCGCGGAGCTCCGGCGGCGGTGCGGTGCCGGCGCGGCGGCGGCAGCGTCTGCACCGCCGAAATTCAAATATTTTTGACTGAATCACTTAAGGGGACTACAGGAGCTAAACGCGAGTTTTATAACGCAAAAAAGCATATGATTCACTGCAATAAACAAAACCAGAAAAATATATGATAGTCTTCAGGATATAAGCTATTATGATAGTGTTTTGAAAACATAATACAACTAATTTTACTCGATAAAAAAATCACTAACTTATCTCTAAAAATTTCTTTTAACGAGTAAAATCCATACTCAAATACATTCGATCATTCTGATTTTTTGGCAAATAATTCTACAAGCAACATATTAGCATGACAGTGTTATATTGTTTTAGTCCAATCAATAGTTTTTTTGGTAAATCACTCATTTCGCACTATTAGGCCTGCAGTGACTGACGTAACAACCACTTTGTAATGCAAGCTCTGATTAGAACTTTATTCTAACAGTATTTGAAACGAAGTTTGAACCACCACTATTAGAGTTGCTAATTTAGCTCCTGTAGTCGCCTTAACTGAATTTAATTATTTTTTCTTAAAATAGTCATTCAATGGGATTAAATGAACGTAAAGGGAAACATTGATAACTTTATTGATTATCATTCTGTAAAGCCATATTTATTAAGGCCGCGAATCATATTTTAATGCATATACAACTGGGTTCATTTCTCTGTTAAATGTAGACCAAAACTAGACCAATAAAAAAGTCTGATGGTTAATTGGCAATGGCAGTTTCCAAATAGCAAATAGGAACCAGTGACAAAAACTAGACGTTTCTGTTTCTCGTTTGACACGGTTAAAAAAAGTACCTACTACAGTCAGTCAAAGGAAAACGTTGTTTGTTTACAAGAAGTAAAACATGCATGACATCGTCAAAAGAGTACGTACCTTCGTAGGCTTCGGCACGGCTAGCAGTAGTAAGGAAAATTAAAAAGTAAGTGTACAGTATCGCCTGGAACAAAAAGCAAACATTAATAATTACAATTTGGATATTTCTCTAGCCTAGTAGCAGGAGTACCAATTGCTACGGGCCCCGCGCAATCGGGGGCCCCGCGTGTGCAAATTCGCCCACCGCCGCGCGCCGTTGGTGGTTCAACCCCCCCCGAAATCTCGGACCACTATAATAGAGAAACCAACGTATCCCAGGCGAAATACTACAATTTTCGAGCTTGATTCGCTCGCTAATACATCCTATTCTTAGGTACTCAACTATGGGTTCGGATACGCGGGGTCCCGCACATATCAGGAACCCCCGTTTGCGCGGGGCCCTCGGGTATCCATCTCTCTCACCTCTATAAAAGTTGTCCCAGATTTTGGGGGGGTTTGAACCCCCAACAGCGGCGGACAGGTTTGGATACGCTAGGGCCCTCTCAAATCTCGGACAACTATGGAGAAACCAACCTATCCCAGGCTTATTACAATTTTCGAGCTCGCTTTGCTCGCTAATACTTCCTATAGGTACTTAGGTACTCAATTCGATATAAGTTGACAGTTCACTCCAATACTAATTTCTGAATAAATGAGCAAAAAGAACCTAATTCATCCGAGGAAAGCTGTCAGAAATTTTTGAGCTCGCTTTGAAACAAGAAAATGCAAAATAAAACTCTTGCATTTTCTTGATTCTAGAATCTTCTCTGCATTAGTCGACAAAGTATCTGCATAACTCAACTCCTATTTCAAAAATATAACCTATCCAAGTGGAGTGCATTTATGTTCATTTGCTTTTACAAGTTTTTTTTTAATAAATTGGCAGAATTCGTTTTATTTTTTCACAACAGACAAAAAAAAAAACTTATCGAATTCGAGGTGAATGCTAAAATTCTCTTCTACTATGTTATGCTACGTTTTCTCAATTGGTAAGCTTTTCTGTATAAGTCGACAAAGTTAGTCCTTGGTTATATGGTCAAACGACAGTTTCCTTTATGTAATTCCTGATTACCTTTCTTTTTTTTAGTCATTGGTTAACCTCTAATTTGCTTTTTTAATTTAGGGTAAGCCCTTACAAATCAAATTCCTGGCAACGGTCCTACCCACAACCTATCCCTTCAGTGGACAACTGGCCAATGGTTAGTTTGTGGTATCAAAAGCTACTAAAATAAATATTAACATGTTTCTAAAAGTTAGCTTCAGGCACGCCGCAAATTATTTGTCAACGAATATTTGGCGTTGGTTTAGATCTTATCTGACCGACAGAAAACAGAGACTTGTGGTTACGGGTCATCGGGTCATACGGGTCTTACCCTTTAACATCCGGAGTCCCCCAAGGTTCCCATCTGGGCCCAATATTGTTTATTATATTTGTCAACGATATGGCAAACAGTATCACACACAGTACCTGTTCCATCTTCGCAGATGACTTGAAACTATATCGGGTCATTGACTCAAGTACAGACATTGCCCTACTCCAGGAAGATCTCAACTCTGTACATACTTGGTGTACTAAAAATCAAATGTTTCTTAATGCTGATGGGTGTTACCATATAACATTCACAAAAAACACTCTACGCTTACTTCTTCATATTCGCTCAACGGAAAAGTACTTCAAAACGTCGACAAAATCCGAGACTTAGGTGTTCTCCTTGACAGTAAGCTTACCTTCATACCTCACATTAACTCTATTGTTTCTAAGACTGCTAAAACACTGGGATTATATCTGTCCCTCGCCATAGTACACCCACGTCTGAACGCATCGTAGATGTGTTCACTCCATGCCCTTGGCCAACAAAAACTAACCTCGGACATTCGCCACCAATGAACAGGTTGATGAGAATATACAATGAGCTCCAAACACGTTCCAATAGCATTAACAATTTCGCAAACAAACTATTAGTTAGCCATTTCGCAATTGTTTCTGAACCACAGTGGCCACGGTTAAGGTGGATGCTCCAGGGTAGCCCGCGAAATTCAAATTTTCTTATGTTTTTTGCAATTTGCAGGTCAGTGTCAGATTGTATGTTGATTAAAATATGATTCGCGGCTGTAACACGCATGTAGTTACAGAATTATAATCATCAAAATCATCAATACAACCCTCCAAGCGCATATAGGTGCAGGAACGAATTTGACCTTGAAAAAGTCATTCCTGCACCTTTGCACCACAACCTGACACTGACCTGCAAATTGCAAAAAACATAAGAAAATTTGAATTTCGCGGGCTACCCTGGAGCATTCACCTTAACTACATAATATATCGCAGAATCACTACAGAGGCACAATTATTAGAATCGCTATTGAGTATTGTTAATTTGGAATAACGCTATCTATCATCGTTTGTCGGAAACGTCAAGCAGTGTGCTTGGGTGAGGTCGATACAGGGCATGGCAGGTCTTGTTGACAGCTGTCAGTTGTCAGCCACCAGTTGTCATTGTTGACATTGGACGCAATCGAGTAGAGAGACTTACTTTTGGTTAGACACGAGCGCGAGAGGTCGTTCAGCCACCCTGTATTGAACTTACCGCGTTTCCGTACTTCAAATCCATTGCCAACAGCTTGATCACTTGAGATTTTGTTATTTTGTTTTCGGAAGTGAATGAATAGACGGTTGTAATCAGTGTTGAGACTATTATTTCGTGCCTACGCCACGTCAAAGTTGGACTCTGATAGCGAGGTACCCGAAATAGGTGAACTATCCTGGTTACATATATTATTACCTATTAATTTTGTTACATATTATATTATTTCTTACATAATTATTTTTACTTACTTATTTATAATTTGTCATTGATTGTGTCATTCTTTAGAGCAACAAAATAGATTTACCTAGCTATATTCTTTTCTTTATTTTTAGTTTTCGATTTTGTTTTCATGTAGTTTTGTTTTTTTTTTGCCTTTAAGTAATTTTTGTAATAATAAAAAACTTGAAATACATATGCATTTCAAGCACACCTGTAAGTGACAAATTCACTCTAGATTTTAAATTAAATTGTTACATTATCCCAAATAATGTATTAGTGAATAAGTCGTTGGAGTGCCATAATAAAATAAATAAAAAAAATATTTTTTGGGATGTTCCTTCTCTGGCAGATCTGAATTGATTAAGGGACCCGCGCTTGCTTAATCCGGCACTGTCTATACATATAGCCTCCTTTGTGAAGCTTAAGCTTTCAGAATATTAATAAGCATGAGGAAATGATATGTCCATGTTGCACGAAGTTCAATAACCTATAATAGGTATTGTAGCGACTGCCGCGATTTTAGCTGCTGCCAGTCGAGATGACAATAGCGGTCATTGCCCTTTGGCAATGACCGCTATTTTCATCTCGACTGGATTTGTTTTGGTTCGTACGAAGAGATATTAGGGAAAGCCCTAATATCTCTTCGTACGAACCAAAACAAATGAACCATGTATCGTTTTTCATTAGAAAAAATGTTGAAAATCACGATAGGTGACGATTCAAGATTTGAACAGGCTTATTTTTGGTTTTCAAAGTTAAGAACTTTAAGAGCGAGGCCACACGATACGGTAACGGTCCGGTGCGGCACCGCACCGCAATTAACAATTACTCAGTGTGTAGGTACGCGGGCTGCCCTGCCGTGCCGCTCCGGCGCCGCAGCGCATCACCCTTCCCCGCCTCGTTTTGCAGGTCACAAGCGCGGCGCGTTTCTGGTGTGACGCCGCACGGCGCGGCGGTCTAACGCATCGTGTGACATGGTATAGTGATTTGTCGCACCACCGGTGCAATACTGTCACTTATGCCCAATTTCCAAAAATGAGCTGAGTATGTAATAATTTGCCTAAAGTAGGTACCTCTGCACTTGGTGCGATAATATCACTTGCTTGGTACGTATAGTTTCCGTATGAGGGAGTAAGTGACGTTGTGGTTTTGGCGCGAATCAAAGGGGTACTCGGAGAAACAACGTTTGATTGGTCAGTTGTGCGCGGCCCCCCGCATAAGCATAGTGAATTGGAGCTATAACGTTGCTAAGGGATATTGTGACATTTTATTTATATTGATACTGGAGCAATAATGGCTCAGTTGTGACATTGTTTTTCTAATATCAAATTGATTTAATCGACTCTAATATTCATTTAGGACTTTGTTGCTCCAATACTTCTTTTGTTTTTGTTGTAACATTTTGTAAGTGGGAACAAAAATACTACTGATCACAATACGGTACTATAAGTAATGAAAATATTATTTTTACTTGTTTAAGATTTTCACTGAATAAAAGCTAAATGCTTCCACGTGTTAGAACACTTGTATTATTGGCAAAGTTGAAAATGTTGAATTAGAAGTCGATGAAGTAGAAACTGCTGCAGTCGACGATAGTTATTTTGTGGACCAAACACCAGCTAGCAGTAATAAACCCGACGAAACTTAAGCAACACCTATTAATTTAGAGCAAGATAGAAAAGACCCTGATGTACCACCTCCAAATTCACCATCCATTTTACGTAACTGACAATGATGCTGTGAATGAACCGGTGGAGCAAGATGATGACTTCTCCGGTGATGATTCAGGAGACGAGACGAGAGGGTTTAAAACCCTCATCTACTTCGTCTTCCTCGAGCAGTTCAAGTACCTAGTCGTTCCAGTAGTAGTTCGTCTGACAATAATAGCTCTGATGATGGCACTGTAAACCAACAACCAGAAATAACGCTTAAAAAAGAGGAAGACAACGAACCCGTAACCCAAATGACTGGAAGAAGAATATTTCGAAAATATGAAAAAATGCTGGCCAAGAATATAATTTATTGAAAAGTGGCAGAACAGTAGAACTAAACTAAACAATTGGGACCCTCGTGTACAAATAAGTGTAGGCTGTCTTGTTCAACGAAGTTCACTACAGAAAAAGAATATTTAACTTTTAGTGGAAATTAGGAAGTTAAAATAAAACTTTAATTTAATAATTTCTTGTTTTCTTTTTTAACCAGTCACTGTCATAATTACACAAATTAATTTAGTTTAGTGCCATAACGTCACAATTGAGGGGTTTCCAAATTATAAAACGCTATACTTAGTATTTTTAGTATTTGGGGTCATTTATTTTCTTTAATAATATCTAACGTCTTAAGAACACGTCCGCAAATACGCTATCCGAAGTATCATCAAGTAATACATCACGAAAGTTTAAAATGCTTCTCCTGAAAAAATCACTTTTTGCATAAGTGACAATATTGCACCGGGGGTGGTGCGTTGTATGTAGGATGAGGTTGCGACACCGCTCCAGCGCCGCACCGCACCGTAAACGCGTCGTGTGGCCTCACTATAATAAATGTAGGTGCTTATAGGATCCTAACTTTAAAACTGACAGACTTGCATACAAACTTTTATCCCCTATTTAACACCCTTATGGGTTGAATTTCGAAAAATCCTTCCTTATTCCTTGTCTACATTATAAAGGTTAACCACTGTGCAAAATATCAGCTTTCTAGGTCCAAGGGTTTGGGCTGGGCGTTGATGAGTCAGGCGAAACGTGACTGGCGCGCGGAACGGTGTGACACTTTTTCGGGCGTGCAGCCGGTGTTCATCGATTTATATAAGACGTTATCAGGTCAAAAAGCTAAAAACACTTTCCCGCCATTTTTCAATTGTTTTTCTGACCATCAAAATGAGTGAATCTATCGAAGAAATTCGATACATTCTTTATTACAAAAGGGAAAGGGGAAAAAACGACCCAAGCCGAGAAAAAAAATTGTGACGTATAATGCAGTGTCAGTATGAGTAGAATAAAGTTGGTTCAAGCGTTTTCAGTCCGGGAATTTTGATGTTAAAGATGCAGCTCACTCATATGGATAAAGTCAATGCCATTTTTGAAAAAGTGCAGCAAGATCTGCATATTAGTAGGGGAACTGAGGATTGACTACAAAACAGTATTGAGGCATTTGAAAAAGTCTGGCTATACAAAAAAGCTCGATATTTGCGTGCCACACGAGCTCACTGAAAGAAACCTAAAGAAACGTGTAATCATTTGCGATTCTCTGTTGAAACGTAGGTAACGAAACCGAACGATTTTTGAAAAATTGATCACTGGTGATGAGAATTGGATTACTTATGACAAGAACGTGCGAAAAAGATCATGTTCAAAGGGTAGTCAAGCTCCACAGATTATTGTGAAACCCGGATTAACACGATTCGGATCTCTACTGCCAACAAGTAATGACACTCAAGCAAGAAATTAAAAAAAAACGGCCGGAATTGATCAACAGAAAAGGAGAGGTCTTTCATTATGATAACGCCGGATCACACTCATGTCACATTTTTGGCCACAAATCGTGGTTGGGGAGTGTAAATGTATCCATCATATAATCCTGACTTCCTTACCTTGCGGGCAGTAATAATAAAATACGGAACCCTTTATACGGGACACTCGGTGCGTAAGCCCAACTCGCACTTGGCCGGTTTTTTTATCGCTAGATATTACATTTTGTAACCTGAGGTTACAGTGATTGCCCATAAGAACATTTTTTACAGAAACCTCAGGTTAGGCAAGTTCATACTAGCGGTACCATAACTTTGAAAGGATAGTCAATATAATCATTCATGTCGACTATCCGTTCAAAGTTATTTTAAGGGAATTTATGGGAAGACTTGTGTTTGCTTACCAAACGAGATATTACACAGAAGACACTTAAAGTATTTACGGGATGATATCCGTGATTTTCCTTAGTACTATGAGCTCCCGATATTTTGACGCCGCATCCCGTAAGTACTTTAAGTGTAGTGAAAAACCGTGAAAGTCTAAAACAGTGCATTACACAGAAGGTACAAGAAGAGCTCAGAATATTCCGCAAATCGCAGTGCATTTGAAGCAACAGTGAAGTTTATTTCTATGGAATATTGTACGTATATTCGGAATTGTATTTTCTGATGATTGCAGGAAAAGCACTTAGACTAAGACTACACTACTAGCAACTGCAGTAAGCCTGGATTCGACGAAGAGCTTAACTAAAGGGTGTAATAACAAGAACACGATTCGGCTATGGTAGGTGCCTATAGATACGTGTGGATATTGCTTCGAGTCTGCGTCGCTGTTCAACAACTACTTCCGAATAGAATGTGTGTGGCACCCCTTGACACAGGACACATTTCACAGTCCATGTTAATGTCACCATTTAATAAGGAACGATCCTACTTCCAATTAGCCGGAAATATATCCAGACTGTTGGCTATTACTGGGTACGCCTAATGAGAAACCACACTGTTCGACCTGTACGCTCACCACTCAGCAGCTCGCTAAGCAAGAATAACCGGGATCTGTATTGAAACTAATGCAGATTGGATCAATAAAGTATGCAATACTGGGCACATTCTTTTATAATTTTCAGAGTGTTTATTTGAGTTTTGACCCTCTCTTTACAAATATATAAATTTCTGCTGCTTTTCATTAACAAGTTAGTGCCACGGAGAGTAACTGCGCTCTCTAAAGTACCTACTGGCATGACAACAGTATCAAAAAATTGCAAATCTATTTAGTCCGTCAGATAGAGTATTGGAAAATAATGGATACGTATTTTCGGTTTTTAATTGACAAAGATAAAACGCTTCATCAAAAGTCGGGAGTGCTCGTGACGTGTGAACGCACTAATTACGATCGATGGTTTTACGCCTACTGACTGACTAACCTTTGTCTATGATTCGCCGTCTATGGCCGCGCTATACACAAAACGCATGCCAAGTCTACAAATCAAAGCTACAGACCTTCCACATTATTTTACCACCGTTTGACGTCACTGTCAAAATAAAAGTGATCTTTACAAAAGTTGCAATAAGACTGCTGTTGGACTGCTACTGGCAAGTCTTTCAAAATCAAAGTTATCTTTAATTTTGCTCCTTTAAGGTAGCTAATGCGTTGTAACTTGTGGAAGGATAAATATCTGTATGAGTTTCCTAGCCCAATCCCTTTCTTTTCCCAACTATGTTGGGGTCGGCTTCCAGGCTAACCGGATGCAGCTGAATAGGTATCAATATTTTAAATGGAGCGACTGGTTGTCAGACTTTTTGGGCCACTGACTACCTGTAACGACGGTCAAAGATCTACAAATGACAGCCGGGACCAACTGCTTAACGAGCTTTGCGAGGCATGGAGGAAACTCGAGATGTATTGGGTGGTCACCCATCCACTGACCTACCTAGGCAGCACGGCTTAACCTAAAGATCGAACCGAGCGGCTGTTATTATTTAGCTCCTTCTCTGAATCTATTTTGTATAATTTATATTTATGTATATCACACCTGCTCTCAGAATGGCGAAGGAAAAAATTGTGAGGAAGCAGGAATAGACTAAAAATAGAAAATAGTAAAATCAGCCTACAATGTTTCCAGCAACGAAAACATTGTAGGCTGGTTATACGGATGCTCTGTTTATTATAGGAGAATCGCAAAGCTAAAGCTGATATCAGACGCTTCACTCGAGTGGACATTCACTCATTTTCGATTTATCTTTGTTTCATTCCACGTTCACACGAAACTGACAAAATTACATAGAAATTAACAGTAGGTAATTTGCTCATTTATTTTCAGTGTTGAATGCCAACAGTTGCTAAAAGTTCACTTAATAATCCTTTTTTTGAGTTATTTTGTTTTCGGACATAGAAGCCGAATGTAAGACATTTAGTAAATAAACAAAAAGTGAACCGTCTAATATCAGCGCATGGGATTTTTTAAAGTTTAAAAAGTACTTAATCCAGAAATAAAAACAACACAGCACTTTGAACACAATATATGCGTAAATCAAACACATCACACGAAGAATTTCTCAATCATGACTCATATAAATAAACAAAAAAATAAAAGCAACGCGCAGCGCTCCCTATCTGCATATTGCAACTACCACTGTTAGCTGAGCTCCCGACGCCAAAGACTCCTTGACTTTTAAATCCGATAGTTGAGTATATGAAGGGGTCGAAGTGTCAAGTTAGTACGGGGGGCAGCAACAGTCGTACACGCACTTTCCCTGGGGTGACTCACGTCGTATTGTGTCGTAAAACGATCGTAATAAACTAGAAAGCCCCGATTTGTTAGAACCTTTTTAATGAGTATGTATTAGTACAGAGAGGAATAAAGTTTACATGCTTTTAGATTCGTACTTTTTAAGCTATTTTACACAGGAGTGGAAATGTGGAATCGTGCTTGAAAAGGTAAAACTTTTTTTTTAATTATTCTTTTAATTATTATTTTATTAATTCAAAAGTAAAAAAATACTGGACTGAACTTATTACCCTGCCAGCGTGCCCTGTGCAAACTAAGGCCTAATTAACCGACTTCAAAAAACGAGGAGGTTCTATGTTCGACTGTATGTATTTTTTTTTTATGTATGTTCACCGATTTCTCCCCCATTTGTGGACCGATTCTCAAAATACTTTTTTGATTTGAAAGAGTATACTCCTGAAGTGGTCCCATTTAATTTGGTGAAGATCTGATGCTGATCTTCGCAGATTAAATATCTAAACGCAGTTTTCGACGCCCCAGTCTACTTGTCTTGCCAAATACGCTAGAAAGAATATCACATAAGTGTGAAGGAGCAGCATATTTTTTTTTATAATAATTTACCATCCTGTATAAAAAATGTAAGCTCTTTCAACAGTTTCAAATCAAAACCATCAAATTATATATTATTGAAACCTACAAATCATGTAACTAGCCTACCAGTTAAAATTAAAACCGTTGAACGTGTATCCCAACCAATTTAAAAATTATATAATTTTAAGACTAAGAAATTAAGAATATGTTAAGATTAAAAATATCGGTGACCGTTACCTAGAATAAGTTTACTTATTACATTATGTTATCATAAGTTGTCATGTAAGTGGCTCTTTTGTCTTTTTGAGAATAAAGTATAATAAACCTAAACCTAGATATACAATGGAACTCTTCAAAAATAGACGGCAAATCTGTCGTGATTGCTGCAATCGCTTGGATGTTTATTGTTTTTGCAACATCATGACGTAGCATCACGCCTGTATGCTCTGAGGGGGTACGCAGATGTGTACAATACACCCAGATTTCGACAGTTAGGTACCTATTTCAAGTTCCATTTAGTGGGGATAAGCCTATTACCATGTATTGTTAACAATGTAAAATAAATTCATGGCAAATTTTTGATTGGGGACAACTAAAAATGGAAAAATAAAAACCTTTTTTAGTCGGTGACAACAAAACTAAATCAATCAAACAAAGGTCACCGACTTCAGAAGCTTAAGTTATTTTCACCTCAGCACCTCAAACAAGCAGACAGTACACACAGTACAGTTACAGACAGTGAGCAAAATTCGATTTTGCTGCGAGAGTGAGACAAAGTAACTATTTAATTATTGTTTTTTTAAATACCTAAAACTGTGAGGCCCTTTATTCACAACGCTTCGATTCGATTTTCGATTCGGAAAGTCGTATGTCTATCTCGCTCGATTTCGTAATGTCACAAAAAGATAGACATACGACTTTCCGAATCGAAAATCGAATCTAAGCGTTGTGAATAAGGGGCCAGGTCTACTTACAAAATTCGAAAGATTTCAACTTCACTTTGTTCTGTCACTTTCACTTCGATACGAAAAAAGCGAGAGGTTGAAACAAGTCGGTTCGAAATACGATTTTCAAATTCCATATCTAGTAGGTCCAAAAAAGAAACAAACAATAAACGTTCGGATACCGATATTGTAAATCGATAACCGTAATATTGTAAATCACGTTCAAAATTTCGAATAATAAAACGTTATATTTCGAATAATCGAATTGTATTTTTTATAATTAAATCAAGATGAAGAATGTTGAAGAAAAAATACGAAGTTTATCATGTATCTACTTTTTTATTTATAGTTTTAACAATCTTTAATATTGAGACAGAATACCACGAGTGTAGTTTCAGAAAGCATTAAAAAAATAGCGGGATTCTAATTTTTATTGTTTTATTTTTTTGACGTGATTAGGGTTACCATCCGTCCGGATTAGTCCGGACTTTTAGACTGTTGTCCGGACTTCGTCCGGCCCTTTAATTTGTCCGGATTTTTTAAAATTAGAGGGAATTTCAGTAATAAAACTACTTATTAAATAAGCTAATATCAAATCAATCAATCAACTCAAACCGCTGTAACTAAGTGGGTAATGTTTCCATTTTGTGACCTAAAAGTCCGGACTTTTATCGAAATGTCCGGCTTTATGTCAGGACTTTTCAAATTCCTAAATGGTAACCCTAGACGTGATGGCTACAAGTTGCTTGGTTGACGTCCAATTATTACTGAACTGCACCGTTATTAACAATGTACTTATATCTACTGTTGATTAATATAATATATTTATTTATTCACAAATTTAAGACAACCATACAGAGCAACTTAATAATAAACAAAAATAGACAGATCGTTGGATGTGAAGTGGTACAATGCAAAGATGGTTTAGCTGTCTTTAGACTGATTCACCCTATCCCCTCGTACTAGTATAAAACTGTATCACGAGCGGATAGTCTTCCTCAACCTTAGAACAACAGATTCCCACAAGGTTCCCGTTACAAGTCACAAAGCAGCAGTTTGATTACATACTGTATAGGTAATAAATACTGGTACAGATAGTTGTATTAATTAAGTTACAAATGATTGGAATTGTCTGTGTTTGGGTATGTATATGTATATGTGTATTATGTGTATATGTTTTTATGTATGTTCCTGTATGTGTACAGTTATGTGTGCTTTATTATTTATTTCTTCATGTGCCTTGTTAATAACATCGTTTTATATTAGATTCTCAGTGCTGTTGTAGTCTAGTGCTTTAAAATATTGTTCAATTGCTTTTTTGCATGCTTGGCTATCAAGATTCTTCAATTTTAGATCTTTACTTATTTTGTTGTAAAGGCTAGGACCGAGGTAATTGTGAAATTTGTGTGCAAAAGATGTTCTAAATTTGGGTATGTTATAAACTATATACAACGTGTAACATAATTAACGCACATCCTGAAATTACTTTGTTCAGAATCGTTTACTGAATCGATTTCTATAATTTTTAATGTAGGTAATTTTTTATCCCAAAAATAATTAAAGCTACGTAATTTATAGCCACACTACCCCTGTATAGTTCAAGCGAACTGAAATGGACCGTAACTCAAGGCAATAAGACTTTTAAAAGTGCAGTTTTATTTGTATTAATACAAATTCCGCCATTCAATACAAAATAAAGAAAAATGAACCTTATTTCAAGTAAGTTAAAGTCGTTACAAATACAGTTAGGTAAACTTGGCGATTCAACCGCACGCACACATTAAACAGGCACTCGTTAAAGGACACAATAGATAAACCAACAAAATGTAAAATATGTGATACTAGTTTTCGTTCCCTTTCTCGTGCAAATTAAAAACCTGGGATAGAGCGAGATAGCCACCGGGCGGCGCCGGCGGCGCCTACAATCAAAGCTAACTTAAATAAATGTAAACAATATTTAGTCACGCGCTAACTTCCGTACAGTGTACTTATGCAAACAGTTTTTCGCGCGCGCTTTCTTTGCAATAATTGACACAAAATGTTCAGTGAAATGGTGACTAATGGTGAGGATTGTGGCACTGTGCAGTGTGGTGATAATGTGGTTCTAGCTGGCAGAACATTCAAGTCAACCAAAGGTATGGTACAAGAGTAGACCGCAGGGTAGGACTATGTTAGCTGCTACTTCGTGGCCATCGAACGTTCCGTCCGAACACAGCCATCGACAGGGAAGCCGATTGGCGTACACGTACTCGTTTTCAAAACGAAATATGGGATTAATTTGAGAATCCCCAATCAGCTGATTTGAAGACTTTTTTTGTGGGGACGTATTAAATCGCTAGTTTATTTTAAAAAATAGGATAGTGAACGCTTTTGATAAAAAATGATGAAGTGCTTTCTAAATTAAAACATCAATTAAGAAAACAGGCATTAAAATGTATTGAAGTTTTCTATTGAAGTTGAGTCGAGCGACAACGCGACGTTAACAGCTGTCTCGAACGCGAGCGAATACCTACAAGGCTAGCAAGACTCACACAGTCGCATACGTAGGTATGAGACCTACGTATGCGCCTGTGTGCGTTCGTTGATTTGTACTGTGACTACAACATTCTTCCGGAATTAGGAAAACTAATTTATTAAATAATCATTGCTTATACATGTTTAATTAAAAATTCAGTGCATGTATTATGATTATAACATAATAAACTAATTGGGGTGTCTGAGGGTGTGCGTTAATTATGTTACATGTTGTATATCTAATCGCCGCCTTTTAGCAAAGTGCGGTTTTACTTTATGCTGTGCCATGATCTCTAGTTTAATGAATAATTTTCGCACCGTAAGGACTCCTAGTTCTGAGTAAAGTAGGTGTGTCGGATATGTGTATTTTTTGCGAGAAATTACTTTGAGTACCATGCGTTGGGCTCTTTCGACAGACAATAAGGTTGTTTTTGAGGTTCCTCCCTATACATTCAGACCGTATATCAGAATAGATTGGCATAGTGCTAAATAGATTTTTATTAGTAGTTTAATGTCACATGCATTCCTAATTGTTTTAAAAATATAAATTAGCTTTCTTGCGCGATTATTTACTTTAATGACGTGTTCTTTCCAGTTTAAATTTTGGTCTACCATAACACCAAGATATCTTATGGAATTGGTTCTGGTGATTGGGTTACAATGACAGGCATTTCGATTATTGCAATGGTGAGTTTGTATATTTATTAAATTAGGAGACGGTTGAGTTCTACTGTTAATTGTGAATGTAATATATTTCGTTTTGTCAAGATTAAGTGTCAACAGATGATTATCCAGCCATGAGGTTACTAAAGCAAAACCTTCATTTGCTGCTTCGTTTACATCTTTCCACGTGTTAGAGCTGAACAATAGTACTGTGTCATCTGCAAATGTTATTATTTGTCCATTTTGTATAAGCAAATTGCAGGGGTCATTAATATATATTAAAAACAGCGTAGGTCCCAATACACTGCCTTGAGGCATTCCAAAGGTGACATTTTCCTCATGGCTTATCCTGTTATCAATTTTTATAACCTGTTTCCGGTTCGTCAAGTAATCTTGGAAAAGTTGGAGAGGTATTCCTCGAATTCCTAAGGTATCGAGTTTGTTCAGGAGGATGGGTATAGAGACGGTGTCGAAAGCCTTTGCTAGGTCTAGGAATATGCCTAGAGACTTGTGCCCCCTATCCATGTTTTCGACTACATACGAAGTTAGTTTGTGAAGAGCGTCAGCGGTTGATATTTTTTCCCTAAACCCAAATTGATTACCTAAGAGTAGATTATGAGTCTCTAGGTAGTGTTTTAGCCTCTTGTTTATTAGTTTTTCCAAAATACTACTAATACTACTTCATCTCTTCATCTTCTTCATCCGGGTAAAAACGAAAAAAAAAGTAAATTTTCCTTTTTTTGATTACCTAAGAGTAGATTATGAGTCTCTAGGTAGTGTTTTAGCCTCTTGTTTATTAGTTTTTCCAAAATACTACTAATACTACTTCATCTCTTCATCTTCTTCATCCGGGTAAAAACGAAAAAAAAAGTAAATTTTCCTTTTTTTTACCGTAATAATATACACAATAGAAAAATATTATCATCTAAACTTAGTGTAAGTACATCATTTCTTAATTAGTAATCTGTTACATGTATAGTAATGTTATGTTTAAACTTATTTTATTTCTCAATTAGATAGCTTATGTAGTTACAAATGGTTTGGTTCTATTTTTATGCACAATGTCAATTTTATTCTTTCGTATTATTTTTACATTTGGTTCTAAATCTTCTATCACTAAATATGGTCCATTATACAAACTGTCTAATTTTCCTGCTGATTCATTTTTCAAAAGTAACTTGTTATCCTTTTTGTAAGTGATTGAATTAACATTTCTGTCGCATGATTGTTTTCTTGGTTGTTTACTATTAATTAGGTATTCACGAGCATCCTTATGCGCTATTTGTAACCTATACCTTAAGTCTAAACTATATTTATCGGGATTATATAAAGGTTCTACCATACTTGTTAGTCTACTTGGTATTTCACAATTTTTACCGAATACAAGTTCGTACGGGGCGTATTTGGTACTGGTATGTATCGTGTTATTCTATGCGAAACACCAGAAGGGTAGCCAGTGGCTCCAAGTATCAGGATGTCCTTCACATTGTATTCGCAAAAAGGCACCCATATGTTTGTGAGCGTTTTCTAATGCCCCAATAGTTTGATGATGGTATGCTGTTAAATTTTATTTTTCAATTCCTAGCAATTTACATACCTCTTCCATGACTGATGACATGAACTGATGACATATAAAATCAGGGGCCTTGAAGATGAGTTAATTCATGCCAATAATTGTATAGTTAAGTTACAGAAAGAAAAGGAATGTACTCAGGTTATAGAAACAAAACTCTTATATAATGAATTATTAAAAAGTAATTGTAACCCCCCTTCCTTAATAACTATTGATCTGACTGAAGATTCCTTACTAAAACAGAATTTTGTAGTTAGCAATAGGAAGATTAAGAAATATGCAAAATTAAACAGAATCATTAAAAAATGTAATCAATTTAAGAAACAACATAAACGCTTTTCCAAATATATTCCACTGAGGAAAGAGCGTGTTGATTTAGTTAATAAGTTAAATAATTACCAAATAAAATTAGAGGACAGTATAAAAATATATGAAATTGATACTCAGCATTTGCAGTCTGAAATACAGGTACTTCAGGACTCACTAAGTTCCCTTTCTAGTAGGTATAAGATTTCTCAGAACCAAATTAGGGAACATATTTATGCAGCAAATGAGTTGGTAATGGGTCAATGTAGTTGCCAGACAGTTACCAACCATGATACTATTCAGCCTGAGGTAATGGAGGACCCATACCAGGTTGAGAATTTGTCTCAGGACAGCATATCAAATACCGGTAATTTTGTTTCTCCTAATAGTCATGATTGTAATCATTCAGTTATGTTCTCTGACAGTATAGGTAGGGGGCTAGGTAAATTAATTAGTAATAACCTGAGTTATTGTACCCAAAACAATTGTATGCCAGGGTCAAACTACAAACAAGTTATGGCATCAGTATCAAAGACTGTTTGTGATCCTAGTACCACCCTTACTATATGTGTTGGTAATAGTTCTAAGATTAAAAAGGAAGACATCACTGACTGTGTCTCAGAGTTGTTGAAGTTAAATTGCAAGAAAATCATATTGTGTGCTTTTCCATATTTTGAAAATTTATGTAACAGAAAAAACAATTATATTCACATGTTAAATAAACATTTACATTTTTTAGTAGGTCATTATAGTGACAAACTTATATATATTGATATCAACACTTTTGTTGGTAAACTTAGATCGACTCGGGGTAAAGTGTATCTACCTATTAGTTGTAGACACAAAATAGCTCGGCTAATAGCTTATAATATTCACACAGACATAAGTAGTATGTCTAAGTTTAGTTATATTATTAACACTGCGACTATTAGTAATAATACTAATGTACAGGTGACTTTAAATGAATATAGCATTAGTGCTATAAATGTTTACAAACATTGTACCGAGGAGGATCCATGTGTCACCGTGGAGAATTCTCAATTAGGGTTTATTACTGATAGGGTCTTGTTGTCTGAGGATGGCACGGGAGTCTCCGGCCTCACTCCAAATATTAATATTAATTTAAACTAGAAAGTGAGACAACAGAAGGTACCATTAACAATATTGTTAAACCTACCAACAGCAAGGTATCTTCTTGCACTCAATTAGCTAGTAAAACAGGGCCTCAGCAGAACACTTTAAAATTATTCCACCAAAATATCCAAGGCATTTCTTCCAAATTATTAGAAATAGAATTGTTTTTAGAAAATAGTAAGTTTGACATTATTTGTTTTACTGAACATTGGCTTAAAGATTACCAAATGCTTATTAATTATGAGAACTATATGGTGGGTAGCTGATTTAACCGTAAAACTATGCTTCGTGGAGGTTCCCTAATTTTAGTAAAAAATTGTTTTAAATATAAGCAACGTAACGACATAGTGGGTCTCTCGGCTGAACATTGCGTCGAACTGTCCTGTGTTGAGCTAGATAAGCATGTTATTGTGTGTGTATACAGACCCCCAAACTATCAAAACTTTTCCTTATTTGAGTCAATAATGGAAGATGTCCTGGCAAAACTTGCAGCTAGTAATAAATCAACAATTATTTGTGGTGATTTTAATATCAATATTTTAGAAGAAAATTCAAATAGCAGTCGGTTATTAAATCTTTTTAAGTCATTTGACTTGACCAACACTTTTATAGAACCTACTAGAATCACTCCATCTTCTGCTACTTGCATAGATAATGTTTTCTGCGATTGTGATTACATAGATAAAGCCATAGTTAATTGTCTGCCGTCTGACCATAGCGGACAGACTGTAACTTTTAGGAGTAATACACCATTACAAAAAGTTCAGATTAAATTTAGACCCATAACTTCTAACAAATTAAATAGGTATAATATTTCCCTACAGAACAAGCTAAGTGTATTTAGCCATGATGATATTAATATAAATCAATTTTATGATAATTTCTTTTCAATAGTTCACACTGAATTCAACAAAACTTTTGAAAAGAAGACTAAAAGTATTTGCCCTAAATTTATATTCAGTGATTGGGCAACTAGAGGTATCAGAAAAAGTAGGGAAACACTATTTGAGCTTTATGGCCTTAAGCCTTATATAAACACTGAAACTTTTAACAAATATGTTGCTAAGTATTCAAAAATTTTTAGAAATACATGCAAGGTTGCCAAAGCCCTGCACATTAGCAACAAGATCAAAACAGCAGAAAATAAAATAAAGACAGTTTGGAAAGTCATAAATAGCGAGACTAACAGGAAGAAAATACGTAATACCAGCTATACATTAAATACAGCATGTGGTCCTAAAAGCTCTAATCAGGAAGTAGCTCAAGAATTTGTAAATTTCTTTACCGATATACCGTTAAAAACTACGGAGGCTCTTAATTCCTCTCCTGAAGTCTCAATTGATTTATTAAAGGCGAATGTGTCTGGATGCCAGGCTGAATTTAAATTTGAACACATAAACCCTATGATAGTTATTAAAGCTTTCCGGCAAATAAAAATCAAACTGACCGAAGATCTATGGGGAATGTCTATAAAATAATAATAATAATAATAAATGTTTTATTTGCAACCCTTCTTACAAATTAGACTTATTCTAAGGTGTACATAATGGCTTAAAATAGGTGATTCGACAATGGATGGATTACAATTTCGTTACTGTAGCTAGGGCTTATATTAGGCAATTAAATAATAAAAGTATCCCTGACTCCGAAACTAGGCATAACCTGTATCTTCAGAGCCAGCCAAAGTTTGTACATCCATACTTGAGACTATAGCTCCTTACTTAGCTTTAATTTTTAATTTGTGCGTAGACCAAGGAGTTTTCCCTGATTTAATGAAATACAGTAAAGTCATACCTCTTTTCAAATCCGGGGATAGTAAAGATACTAATGATTATAGGCCTGTATCCGTGTTGCCAGTTTTTAGCAAGGTGTTCGAAAAGGTAATGCTTAATCAAATGCTCCATCATTTTAACACCAACAGAATCTTACACGATCAACAGTATGGTTTCACTAAGGGACGTTGTACAACTGACGCTGGTGTAACTTTATTAAAGCACATATTTGCGGCGTGGGAAGAGTCCCAAGACGCTGTAGGAATATTTTGTGACCTCTCCAAAGCATTTGATTGTGTAAATCACGACACATTACTTTTGAAACTTGAGCATTACGGACAAGGTAAACTTGCACTTAGTTTGGTAAAATCTTATTTGAGTGATAGACAACAATATGTTCAAATAAATGGTGTTAATTCACAGGGTTTAAAAGTCAAAATGGGGGTTCCGCAAGGCTCAATATTGGGTCCTTTCCTCTTCTTAGTATATATAAATGATCTACCGTATTTACTGAAAAACCAACCTCAAAATATGGTGTTATTTGCCGATGACACTTCCCTAATTTTTAAGATAAATAGACGAGCCCAAAATCTAGACGACGTGAATAATGCCCTACTTCAAGTCCATAATTGGTTCACAGCAAACAATTTGGTACTCAATGAAAAAAAAACGAAATGCATAAGATTTGCTTTACCGAATGTCAAAAGTAGCGATTGTGATATAGTATTGAATAAAGAGAAACTTGAATTCGTAGATAAAACGGTTTTCCTGGGGATTACGCTTGATTCAAGGCTTCAATGGGGTTCTCATTTAACATCTCTGGCGGGGCGGCTAAGTTCAGCAGCATATGCTATTAGAAAAATCCGTCAATTTACTGATGTAGATACTGCTAGATTGGTCTATTTTAGTTACTTTCATAGTATAATGTCTTATGGCATTTTATTATGGGGACGGGCTGCAGACATTGAATCTATATTTATTCTGCAAAAAAGAGCCATCAGAGCCATATACAATCTTCGTAGGCGCGATTCTCTGAGGGAACTGTTTAAGGAAATTAACATCATGACGGTACATTGTCAATACATCTACGAAAACATAATGTACGTGAGGAAAAATCTACATCTTTTTGGTAAAAGAGGTGACAGACACAATTACAGTACTAGAAATAGGGACCAATTAGTTCAGCCAGGCTTCAGACTTGCTAAAGTAGACTCTTCTTTCATGGGGTACTGTTTGAGATGCTATAATAAAATTCCACAAAGCATTCTTGAACTGAATGAAACGAAATTTAAAACATGCATTAAACGCACATTAAGTAAGCAAGCATATTACAAATTGGACGATTATATCGCTGATAAAAATGCTTGGCTCAATGCCGGTCCTGCTCCACAAGGACAGGGGCGCATAAATGGATAGCACTAATTGTATTGTTGGAGCTGCTGAAGATTGTACGATATCTTTGCATTGTATAGATTCAATCTCTTTAGTATTATATAATCGCAAAGCCCATATTGTGTGAGTGCTATGTACTAGAATGCTATCAGTCGCTGGAAACCTACGTCTTTTCTTGACTTGAATGTGCCCTGGCGGTTGAGAATATGTCATGCTCACTCAAAAGTCTCGCTGATGGTGGCGCATGTGTCGGATCATTTAGTTCCCTTCAAAATGGTTGAGTTGAATGGTGCTGATCTATGCGTCATGTCCGTGAACGGGCGCTGTCAGTTGTGACTGGTCATCTCTCAGTTGCCATGGCTTATTTTAATGAATTATCTTAGTTTTTGAATTGGTTTTTTTTTTCTGTTTTGTTTTACTGTGGACACTTTTAACGTGCACATCTTGCTACATTGTTCTCACATAATATACCATCTCAACATGAATGATGTAACCAAGATTTTGTAACAATATTCTGATTTAAAAGAGTGTCCATGGAGTTTCTTGCCCGTTCTTCTCCATAGAGATCTACGCTAGGGAATGGGCAACTACAGTACTTTCACAGTTTTTATGCCTTGTGACTGGAACTGTAGCTACATTTAATTTTCATCTTTGTTTCGACAATTCAAAAGTGCCTGTAACTGGCCTACTTGAAATAAATGCTTTGATTTTGATTTTGATTTTGAACTCTGTACCACGATCTGTAGTAATAACCTTTGGTATTCCGAATCTTAAAATAAAATTATTTACGAAAGCCTTAGATATACTTACTGTTTCCTTATTTCTAAGAGGATAAGCCTCCGTAAATTTACTTAAATCACACTATACCGTTAATATGTACGTGTTATCATCTTCATCCCTATGGAGAGGTCCTACTACGTCTAGAAAGACCTTTTCCAATGCTGTAGAAGCCGTTGTTGTTATTGTCATCGGCTCTTTAACATAGCGTGAATGTTTCATTCTTTGGCATTTTTCGCATTTACGAATAAATTATTTGGTTTCATTTTCAATCTCTGGCCAGTAATATTTTTGTTTTATATTATTTTTCATTCTGCGTAGTCATTTAAAATAAAATTCTTTTCTTCACTCACTATCTATTCTTTTTATTCCTCGCAATATGCAAGTACGGGGCCCGGGCCATGCATTCGTTTGTTGTATCTCTTCTATCATGTTTTTGATCAATAACGCGTTATCATCTTTGTATGCATATTTCTTTAATATCTATTTTCTTGCAAAACTCACAATTTTTTTTCACAAAAACGTCTCGCGTGTAGTGTGACTTAAAATCGAGGTTTATGTATAATACATTTTTATTTGCTATGTATGTAAAACATTCCGATTGTGCACTTATACTATTTTTCCGTTTCATTTTCTTGATTTCGTCGACTTTTACTAGTAACATTTCAACTGCTCTTTCTGGTAACTTAAGTATTTCTACAATCTTGGGTTGATTTGTATCAATACTTGAGGTCCCAGTATCATTCGTTTTATTCATTTGCTTTTCTTTTTCCCTAGTTTGTGCTCTTGTCATAAGTTCTATCATAGTTGTTGCACTTAAATCTTTATCATTCGTTTTGTTCATTTGCTTTTCTTTTTCCCTAGTTTGTGCTCTTGTCATAAGTTCTATCATAGTTGTTGCACTTAAATCTCTCAAATCATCTGACGTTATATTTATACGAGATACCGCGTCTGCTACTACGTTTTACTTTCCTTTCACGTATGTTATTTTAAAGTTATATTCCTCTAATGCCAAGCGAAATTTTAATAGTCTACTAGATGGATCGGTCATGATTGTGAATGTTTGTCCATATAGGTAGGGTCTAAAATATTTAACTCCCCACACAATGGCAGTTAATTCTTTTTTCATCCCATCTATTCGAAAAGGACGACTTGGTTCGCCTTTAAGTGCACCCAAAGGGGGTGTTTTCTAAAATAAACTTTTAGCGGGCAGTAGTGAGTTTTTAATTATACTATATAAAGCTCGATTACCACTCACTCACTGACAGAAATGTTCTCCCTGATGGTGGATGGGGAGGGGGGTATATTTTTGCAGATTCGTAAACAACTAACTCTAAAACCTATGGAAAAGTGCCAAACCTCCCCTTTTCGCCCCCCTTCTCCCCCCTCCCCCATCGAATCTCGGAAACTAGGACATGTAGCGGAATTTTGATTTTTACTATACTTTATTATTGGGGGGCGTTGAAATTCTATACCCTCCCCTCCCCTCCCCAACCGCCCCTAAAAGTCCTGAGTGGAGCGAACCTGCGAGACCGAGTAGAGCGAAGGGGGGAGGTGGCGAGCGAAGCGAGCCGGCGACCTCCGTAGCGTAACGAAGGTTGAGTGGGTGAAGCTCCCCTCCCCAACCTCCCCTAATATTGAAAGGGCTGTAACTTCATGACGGTTAGAGATAGCCATCAGGTGTTTGAACAAATATTATAGTAGGCGTCGAAACCTGTCCGGTGGTAGGTAGGTCCTGAGCGGAGCGAGCCTGCGAGACCGAGTGGAGTGCGTAACGAAGGTTGAGTGGGTGAAGCGTAACTCAGGGACGACGACAAGCAAACCTTAGGGTAATGTTTTTTTTTCTACTTCTCAAATGTTTTAGGGGTTCTTAAGGGTTCTCATACTGATTTAGGGGTAATTCTAACGGATTTTCCAATTCATTTAAGGATTCCTATGGATTCTCAAAATTTTATAAGAATAGGGAATACTTCTCAAAAACACGAAACCCGCGAGCTGCGCGCACCCAAGCAAACTAGTCCTCTTTATAAGTGTGCCGCAATAATCTTTTACGCGCACTTATTGAATTTGGAACATCTTATTATTCAGCGCCAAAGAAATCGAACGCAAATATTGTTTGAATAAAGACTGGCTGGTACGACGGCCTACAGTCGCGCCGCGCGCCGACTGAATAAAAAAAAAAAAACTCAAATTAAAAACGCGCGAACCACAGCCCGCGTTTTCGTCAATTTTCACGGACGACCCGAATGGCGCAGTGGTAGTGAGGCTGCCTTATGTTCTTAGGGTCCCGGGTTCGAATCCCGGTTGGAGCAAATGTTTGTGTGATGAGCATGTACATTTGTTTCCGAGTCATGGATGTTTATATGTATAACAAGTATGTATTTACAAACAAAAAGTATCTATGTTGTATATCAACTATCTGGTGTCCGCGACACAAGCTTCGTTGCTTAGTGTGGCACTAGATGGCGCTGTGTGTTAATGTCCAGCGATATTTATTTATTTTATTTTTTATTGTTAGAAATTCATGGTTTTGTTTTGAAAAATTAATTCTTCAAGTGACACTGAATAAAATATGAGGCGCCATTTATTTTCTCATAGTGGGTGATGAAAAGTAGAGCGGGCGCAAATATATTTTTGGCTCGGGCGACGTACTTTGAATCCCTCGCTACGTTCAGGATTCTACTAAAGAATCCCTCGCAAAGCTCGGGATTCTACTCTAGAATCCCTCACTTCACTCTGGATTCAAAAAAGCGCCCTCGCCGTAAAAATATAATTTTGCTCCCTTAAGATACAATCTACTATTGTATTGTCGGATAGTTTCTTTCTGCTTTATTTAAGGGCCTACTGGCATAAGCTATTGGTTTCATATTTCTGTTACATAGAACTGTTCCTATAGCAATTCCAGATGCGTCTGTTTGCAGAACGAATTTATTATTATTTGAGAAATCTGGATATTGCAAGATTAGGAGTTCAAATGATTTTTGACTTTCACTTGACCATACGAATTCTTTATTTTTACGACTAATTTCATTTAATGGTATTGTAATTTCTGTAAATTTATTTATGAATTTTCTGTAATATGTCGTAAATTTATGTTGAATGTCTGAATTTTTGGTACGGGGTAGTTTTTGATTATTTTAATAGAAGATATAGTATGGCCTAAATACAGAAATTCTGTTTTTAGAAATTGGCATTTGTTAGGGTTTAATTTTAGGTTGACTTTACGAAGTCTTTCGAATACGTTAACTAGGTTTTTGTTATGGGTTTCTAAATTTCTACCAAAACATACTAAATCATCCAAATAAATGAAACACTTTTCGTAGTTAAAACCTGACATCGCTACGGACATAACTCTTGAAAATGCACTTGGACTAGTCTTGAGACCCATGGGCATGCGTTTCATTTAATATTGGCCGGTATTTGTTGTAAATGATGTGAGCTTTCTTGACTATTGTGTTACCTGATAATATGATTGGCTTAAATCTAAATGAGAAAAATAAATGGCACCGGATAGTGAATCTAGAATGTCTGTAATATTGGGTAATGGAAATTTATCACTTCGTTTAATTTCCTGTAATCTACCACTAATCACCACTTTTTATTAAGTTTATCATCTGATTTGTTTGGTACTAAAAGGATAGGACTCGACCATTCACTCTTAGCCTCATCTATAATATCATCTTTCAGCATTTGTCGAATTTGTTTGTCTATTTCTGTTTTTGAACTATGCGGTAATCTATATGGTTTTACATACACGAGATTTACGTTGGGTTTCATGTTTATGGAATGTTCACACAGTTTCGTCGCTGTCAGCTTATCGCCGGGTAGGTAGAATATGACAGCGTATTTCGAACAGATAGACTCTATTGTTTTGCGCTCGCTAACACATAAGTGATCAAGTTTCAATAATCCCAACAATGTTTTGGCACGTGCAGCGTTCGCGCTACACCTACTAAACGAACACATATCAAATTCCGTTAATGGTAATAACTCTGGTTGAAATACAGGTATGCTTAAATCTTTTTCGCTTGTGTTCAGGATCCTAATTGAAATTATATTATTTTCGGTGCAGCGCCTGCGCCTGACAGTGTCGCCATGAGGTGAGGGGATAGGCAAATGAGACAAGTAGCTTGGTTGACATTTATCAAAGAGTACAGTATACATACAGGGTGTTAAAGTAGTCGCGTGCCATACTTAGGGGTGAGTACAGCTTCTATAAAGGAAGCCGTAAAATATAAAAAAAAAAACGAAAAAAATATTTCCATAAAAAAAAACAACAAAAAAATTGCTAGGTTGATCTTGCAATTTTGTTTTTTGTTTTTTTTTTCAAATAGCATTTTAAAATAATTTTAAACGATTGCTATTTTAATTTAAGTTAGTAAGTAGGTACTAAATTAGGTGGATCTTGCTTTTTTTGGATTTATTTTTAAAGCTATGGCACGCGACTACTTTAACACCCTGTATATATGAGAAAGAGAGCTAACTTCACGTTCTAGGTTAAACGCGCGACAGCAGCTCCGCCCTGGTAGTTGTTCATCGAACTAAAGTCTTGCTATAAGCAGCTATAGATTGATAATATAGATTTTATTGGATAGGTATGTATAGCTTGGTATTTTCGTACTTGAATGGTTGAAATTAATGTGTATTGTAAAAAATCTGATAAATTGAATCGTGAATTTAATTTAGCGGTTTTTTACAATGATAAACATTAATTATAATATCAAGCTTACGAAAACTGAGAATGGGTTTCAGAATGCGAAGTTTTCACGCTAGAACGGAGAAGCCGCGAACGGTACTCAACTCACTTATAATAAGGACGAGAAAATATGTGTATGCGCATCAGTGACGTGCCGACATTTTTCTCAGGGTGGTCAGCACAAAAGCGCTGTACGCTGATAATAAACACAAGTTACAATTTTCATTTGAATTAAAAATTAAACGATTATAATGATCTTAAAAATTGTTTTTATGTATTTACTCTTTGTAAAAATATATCTCTTTTTCTCAGCTCTTGTTATCAGTTTGCTGCCGACACCTGCCTCCTGATTGCTGATAAAGACCTCAATTTCGCCATTTCTAAACTTCAAACCGACTTCGATAACCTTAGCAAATGGTGTCACGACTCTGGACTTGTCCTAAACGCCCAAAAGACAAAACTTGTCCAAATTAGCAGTCATTATATTAAAAGAAAACCCCATAATGCCCTCATCGCTCACTGCCATTCCTGTATGCACGCTCACAGCACAACTATCACAAAAAATGCAAATGCCCACCCATTGATATTGTTGACAAACACACATACCTAGGTCTGGTCATCGACAATACATTTAATTGGTATCCCCATATAAATCGAGTCTGCGACAAACTAAGAGCGTTTTTGGCAAATATGAAAATTATCAGAAACAGAATAACGTTTAAAACGAGACTAATTCTTTATAATGCCCTAGCAGAGCTACGGCCGTACTTACAAAACTTACCTTCAAAACATTTACAGACTTCAAGTTCGTATTCTCAAGCAAGTATTCTTATATTCTGAGAGACTATAGTCTCTCAGAATGTTAAACTCAAATGTACGGGTAACGAAGCGCTTTTGTTTGAACATTGCAATGTTCTTCCCATCCATCTTAAAATAGAATACGCATTACTTAGTGAACAATTTTTTAACACTGACATCCAAACTGAAGTATCGCACTGCAAACAAACGCGCTCCGTAACACAAAAAAAAACTTGTGACAACCTATGCCAAAAACACTTATGGACAACGAACCACCGCTTATTTAATTCCTCGACTGCTAAATAAAATGGATCCTATTCTTAGAAGCAGTATAACTAAATCCAATATAAAATCAAAATTAAAATCATACTGTACAACGAAGTTAAAGGACGACAACGCCAATATTGTGTCTGGTGGTTAGCAAACCATAGATGTGTGCCGTACCCAGCTATGCATGTGTGTATGTTCTATCTATTACTGTTGTGGTAGTAGTACTAGTGCGACCAACCTATCTGTGCAGGCAGATATAATCGAAACAAACTCTAATGAACATTATGCTTACCGACAGTTGACAGAGCCGCGCCGTTATGAACTGCTTAGATGGGTTGGTAACACGATGTGCATACCGTTCAATCACTTAGATAATATTGTCTCTTATTTTTATTACCTATCAGCTGAATCAACGTTCCTAACAAACCTGTGTGTTTTTCTGGAACGTATATTCTGTCAATTGTAATGTAAATATGTTTCTTGATAATGAAAAAAAAAATGTGTTTTACTTTTGAAATAAAATTATATAATAAAATTCTAAATTATATTTTTCAAGCATGACGACATCTTGATTTTGTTATAATAATATCACTGCTAGATGGCACTACTTTCCATACTTAACCCCTGTCACGAAACTAAGTACTAAGTCGGCACAGCATGCCGTTTATTACTGAACTGCACCGTTAATAACAATGTACTTATATCTCAGATCAAGAAAAAAGGACTTATATCTGTTACTTCACTCTGTTATGCTAGCAATGATTAGGTCAATGTACGCTAGCTACAAACTACAATAAAATTTGGATAATATAGTAATAATAATAAATAAATACGAGTGAGTCCGGAGACGAAGTCTGCTATTTAAGACCCGAAGAATTGCAGCATAATGTAAAAAATGCAGAGTTAAGTTTCCTGTGTGAAAAGTCTCGCGAATAATATCTAAAAACTTATGATATTTTTAAGCAATGGAGACTTACAAAGGGTGCAAATACTTTTTCGGAGACTGTACTGTTATCGTACTTCATAGAATTATTACAAACTAGGCAACCAACCATCTACAATGTGGCACAATAAAAACAAAAGATACGTGCACATTACCTATCCGAAACTTATTGCATTTCTGTAAATAATGTCAGTAGGGCAGAAATCCAAAAAGTCCAAAATATTTTCGCCCGCAAACATTAAAAAGTTTCAAGTGCGGACTGCATTTTTCTCGCTGCAAAAGTAAGTAGTTATCTGTAATGAAAAATTTGTACACACTACCCATTTGTGAAGTTTCGGCCTAGTACCACTTAGGCCGTAGTTTATACTCGGTCTAAGTGGGTATTAGCCGAAACTTAACATTATTTTTTACAAATCTCAATATCTTTTCCTGTATAATGTATCCTATAAATACACAAATCATCGTCTGGATGTACGTTTGTGATAAGCACGGCTAGTACTGGACCGATTTTGGTGCGGTTTTCACAAAAAATTGACTTTATTCTCGGTTTTGATGCATAATTTATGTAAAGTTTAATTCGTCGCATCGGTCTTGTCGCTAAATGCGAGTTACTTACTTATTAAAGAAAGTGGGTACCTACGTACTTATGTTTTGTCTGTTGTGAATTTTAATTACTCATGTACCTAATATTTTGATTGCAGGTTATCCTCATTATGGGAATGAATGGAGCAAGGTTAATGCCATCGAAAAAGACAAATAACCTACTGTTAATCAACTTGCCGAACACAAAGACGAATATTGACTGATAGGTCCTTTGTTATTCGCGACGTACGTGTTAATATTATTGAGAGATATAAGGCATTACGCCCTGCTAATACAAAAACAGATCGATTTTTGTTGCAGTATCATAATGATAAGTGTTCGAGACAGCCTAGGTATGGGAGTCAACAAAATAGGCGCCGCGAGCAATACTTATCCACTTTTCTGAAACTGCAGGTCAACAATCAACAATGTCCAGTGTAAAGCCCTCAGCTTTACACTGGACAATGTTGAACTTTTTAAAAGAGTAAAGATGGAATTTCGTGCCTATCCATCTCCATTGCGAATGGAATATTGCGATCAATAGAATCAATTCCATTTGATCTGTTTTAAAGTTGTTCATTGTAAAACTGCCTTTTATGGCCTATTTGAAATTAATGATTTGATTTGACTTTGGTGTCTCGGACCTCGGGGGTGAGTGTGATACTGTGTACTCTGGACATTAGAAACTGAATTGCATTGCTCGACCTAATCTCAAAGATGTTGAAGTTTTCATGACGGTCAGGGTTTTTCTTCGTTCGATAAAATTAGGTTTGATACCCACCCTCATAGATAGTCGGTAGAAAGGGGAGAATTATAGAAACAAATTTCGGGTTGCGTCTACTCCCTACAGGGATTTTTTCCCCTTTCAATCGACTAATATGCGACAAAGACATGTAGATGTTGATAACGGTCCTGTTTGACCAGCTAAACTAATTTTTATTACACTAAATTTTATATTACAAGTCGAACAGCTGGCCCCCCTTGTGTTTAAAATAATGAGATGGAAAGATGAACATGAATGATGTGGTTAAATAACAACTGCCGAATGGGGTCAAACTTGTGGGTTAAGCAACATTTGTTAAGGTTGGCCCGTGGATGGGTGATGCACTAGTAGATAGATACCGAGACCCTTCAAGCTTGTTGCCTCGCCTTTTTGTCAATGTTCTACATCTGACTGTGAATACGAACAAACTTCACTTCATATCTTGGAGTGTATTCTTTGGCTTTTTATGTTGGATAGTGCACGAGTATGTAGGTACACTCTAGAGCCTACATCCGGAGTTATTTACGGACTTTGTGGAAACTAAAACAAATTTCGGTGTGTTCAAGCGTATCTGCTTAAGAATCATGTATAACAACAGCCTTCGATTAAAAATACTGCATACCAGCTCACAATTTAGAACCACTGCATTTATCCGTGGTGCTACTGTGCTTATCTCAGTTGCAAACGTCCCTTTGACCTATTGGCCTTGCATTGTTTTTTCTCCTGCTGATATGGAGGGAAATTAAAATTTGATTTTCCTACTCCTCCGCTATGGTTTTCTGATTAATTTCATTGCGGGATGGTAGACAGTTAAATTGTTTCTCCGGAACTTTATCGAGATTCATTGTCTCAGAGCTTTTCCGGTGGTCGCCACTGTTGATTCTGGCTTACAGGAGTTACAGTGGCTTGGGAGCGGCGAGCTTATCCCGAAATAAACACGAAATATTATTAACAATATTTTTGTAGCGTCACTACAAAATGTACTACAGCGCCATCTGTGCCACAAATGAAGAACTAATATTAAATTTCTAAATCGCGCAGTTGAAGTTATCTGCGACACTAAGTCGAAAGGCCCTTTTTCTTCCCGTCATTGCGATCATTTTTTTGTCCTGAACCATACCTAGGGACCTTCTAACGAAAAACGTGAGTCATCTCCCCGAAAAAAAAATCCCAGCAATATTTTTTGCGTAGAGTTACGTAGTTTGATGTAAGTACAGAATGCTTGGTTGACGGCTTCGTGAAGAGTCTGTTTACACCTTGTATTTCGTTTCTTTTTATTTATTCTCTACGTTTAATTTTTATTAGTTGTACTGTCATTTAACCATTTTATTTTGTGTGTTTTGTCTTGTGCGGGCTAATAAATGCTCTTTCTTTCTTGTATAGAAACACCCGACAACAACTGTCGGCCAGTAGCCCACCCGACACAACACTGGATGGAGGATCCTCCGTTTTCTGTGAGGGATGAAGAACTCTACACCCTGTTCTGCATATACCCCCATATATTAATTTATAGAATACCTTTGTTTTAAGTACTTTCTTTTTCTATTTTTAAGAAAATATTTAAAAGTACGTTTCACATTTTGATTTTTCTACCTGACTGTGCTGTGGGCAGATTTTTGGGCACATTTTCACTTTTCATTGACATTTTGAGAACGGGACTGAGGGGAGGTGACAAAATATTAACTTTAATTGAAATAGGCACACACGGTGGAGAATGTTTCGCATTTCTTTGTTTTGTTTTACTTAATTTTTGAAGTCGTTTGATTTTGGAAGACGTTGCGTTGGAAGGCCTCCCACAAAGTGGACCGATGAAGGTTGCGGGAATCCGCTGGATGCGAGTCGCACGGGACCGGTCAATGTGGCTACATTTGGCGGAGGCCTATATTCAGCAGTGAACGTCTTGCGGCTGAAATGATGATGATGATACTAAGCAGCCTAGCAAACAAGCCGTTATTCCCACTCGGCCCACAAGTGGGACTAGGTGTAATTTAAATTTTTTATGACCGGCTGTCCCCAAATCGATTTTCATGGAATTAGATGTTTGGGTTGTTAATAAGAAAAATAACCGGAATTTAGGAAATGACCTAGTTATTTTGCCTGCCCTACCTCACTTCTGTCATTTATTTTATTTATAAAATAGCGGCCACATTTAAAATTCTAGATTTCATTTACGATTTTCCGAACGTTATTCGAACGCAAGTGGTGCAGTAATTGAATGTCTAGGATTTCTTGGGGGCAGATTGCTAGAAACTCGTGGTTTTTAATCGACTTCCAGAAAGTGGAGGTTATCAAGTCGACTGATTTTTTTTTTTGTATATGTTCTGCGATATTTACGCCAATTGTGAACCGAACCGATATCGATGTTTCTTTTTTGTTTGGAAGAAAATTACTTCGCGGTGGTCGCGTTTAAATTATTGAAGATCTGATGCTGCTCTTCGGAGATATACTATGGAACTCTTCAATTATAGACAGCAAATCGGTCGTGATTGCTGCAATCGATTGGATGTTTAATGTTTTCACAACATCATAATATAACATCAAGCCTGTATGCTCTGAGGGGGTATGCAGATGTGTGCAGTTCACCCACATTTCAACAGCTCTGTATGTTAGGTTCCATTTTATTGGGGATAAGCCTATTAACATGACATGTATTGTTAACAATGTAAAATAAATGACTGCTTTGCCACTCGCCAACACTAGACAACTAGTGGTGGCGAGTGGCAACTACAGAGCACGAGGTCCTGGGTTCGATTCCCAGGTCGGGAAAAGTGTTATTCGGTTTTTCCATCAGGAATTTCTCAGTTTTAGCAGCCACTGAGTCTGGATTAGAGCCCCCGCGCTCGCCCCCTACTACATGGAACTTAAACATACTTAACTGGCGAACTGTGGGTGTAGGTACTATTGGGTACACCTCAGCCCAACCCCTCGGGGATTACAGGCGTGATGTTACGTTAAGTTAAAATAAATGTATACCTACTCGCAGGATACTACAAATTTACAACTAAAAACAAAAAAAAACCGACTTCATAATCACAAAGTGAAAAAAAACTTTAGCTTCAGAAGTCAGTGAAAAAGAAACTGAATCAAGCACACAGAAGTCACCGACTTCTAAAGCTAAAGTTATTTATCACTTTGGTGTGTTTTTGAAGTCGGTTTTTTTTTTGCAAAAAAAGTTTTCATATTACAACTGTATGTGTCTGATATCTAAAAATTTGTTTTGAGTAAAAAAAAAATTGGGGGTCTAACGCACGTAACGTAGCTGATTTCTTACGAACTTAACTCATAACCGTGATATATTTTGTGGGGCAAAGTGGAAACGTAACATCGTAATATTGCGCTGTAATCGTAGAGTTAGGCAGAGGTGTGCCTATTAGTACACCCACAATTCGCCAGTTAAGTTTAAGTCCCATGTAATAGGGGGCGAGCCTATTGCCATCAACCGGGCACAAATCTAGGCTCCGGGGCAGCTACTGAGAAACACATAATAGAAAAACACAATAACACTTTGCCCGACCCGGGAATCAAACCGCGAGGACCCCGTGCTCAGCAGTCGCACTTGCGATCACTAGACCAACAATATTCATTTAAAATTAAATAAAAACCAAAAATTAATTATAAACCTAAAATTAATTATAAACCTAAAATTAATTATAAACCTAAAATTAATTATAAACCTAAAATTAATTATAAACCTTCACAGCTTGAGGGGGCAGAATGCTTATTATCAAGTGGCAGCGTTGTTTAGTCGTTTCATATATTTTAAAATAACTGTAGAAAGATAATTATATTGTTTTACAACTACCTTGCACTTGAAATTGCAATAACGCGAATGTAAAATACAAACAAATAAAGTTTGCTGTAGTCTAATTGAAAATCGATAAAACTAGTGTATCTACTCGAAACATTCGAGCTAAAACCCTCTATTTCAAATATCAAATCTGTTGTGTGTCTGTTCGAAATAAAACTACGGCCGAATTCGGTAACAGAGGTAAATGCAGCCGGCTAAATATGATTGCACTGTAGGAATTTCAAGTTTCGGCGCGTGACGCCGAGTAAAACATTCAACAGGGTGTATGTATTTAGGCATTCATTGTCATCCAACGTGTCAATGTTGCCAGCCTTCAGCGCAAATTCATCATTGCTGTCAACGACCCTAATTTTAGCTCTGTAATAGTTGGTAATTAATGTATTTAGTTAGAATAAACTACTTCCCTCTTGTCTCAGTTAAAACCCCGTTTTTATTTGGAAAAAAGTATCGATAATATTTTGTAAAAGGTATGTATGTAATTATGTATTTGTGTAGGTTAGGTAAGGACGGTGATTTATTAAACCCTACGTAACTATAATTATACTACCATTTTATCGACGTGTAAGAATTTAAAAAGTCTTAAGCACCTAAAAGTCCGATTTGGCCACTTAATGGGTCCTAACACATGCTCGAATCGCCAAAATCGTATACTTACTTATGTAGGTACGATGTACATAGATAAACGGATAGAATACTCTTTATCATGAACACCATAAACATTACTGGTATAAAAAGCAGACATTATAGAGGTTTATAGAGAAACCTCTTAAAGTAATCTTTTCAAGACAAACTTCGGATGGATTCCATGGAGAAGGCCAACCTATAAGTACTTAGGTCTGTTCATAACTAGTAATCGCTTCGAATCGGCTTTGTCGTTCATGTAATTCTACTGAAACCATTACGCCGCCACAAACTAGTGTAATGGACGAACTAGGAAGCCCCGAACTAAGGCGTCTGTCTACCCACTTTGTAAAATCCGTGCGTATAATAAAATATTCCTTTCACACTACTACTTTATCTAATATTGTTCGTTGACAATAACAAAAGGCATTTTTTTTTTTTTTTTACTTTTCTTACGGGATATCTTCCGTGATTATGCTCCCGATATTTCGACGCTGTTGCAAGCGCTATGATGGCGGGATAACTGGAGAGTGCGGGTGGATGGAAAAAATTGTTAGGAGCAGACAAACCTGTCTACCCTCTTTCTTTGTCTTTTGCTACGCGCACTACTGGAACTCGACACTAAGTCACGCCAAAACACACTTACGGTCACCAGGTTTTCACGGAAGGTATCTCGTAAGTGACATTTTAAGTATAGTTATGAACCGTGAAAGCTTAAAACAGTGTTTGCATATACCTATTGCCCTCATACCTAGGTATACTAGCCAAAATTATAGAAAAAGTTATCACACCTATGTTACCACATGTATGTCACCTGTTCAGTCTTCTCGGATATGAGCAAAGCGTTCGATTTTTTTGATCATGAAATTTTGCTCCAAAAAGTCTACGCATACGGTATTCGCGGTATAGCACATAAATGGTTACAAAGTTACCTCCACAAATAGACAACAATATGTAGAAATCAACAAAATTAATTACGAGAATAGAGAATTCGCTTATATAAATGTAATCAGAAACCGACTAAAGAGAGTGAGAGTGAGAGTGTCCCACAAGGTAGTATATTAGGCCCACTTCTATTCCTACTCTACATCAACGATTTGCCTTACGTGACCAGTCATCATTGTACCCTTTTTGCAGATGATATATCGTTAGTAATTCCACAAAAACCTAATACTACATTTGATGACTACAATTATGCTGTTCAAAGCATTTTATAATGGCTAGAGTCCAATAATTTAAAAGTTAATATAGACAAGACCCGGCATAATTCATTTTACAATAGAATAGTACATTATGATATAAGTGCGGCAAGTTGAAAATTACAGACGAGGCGATATTGCTTGCCCGAGCCGTAGGCGAGGGCGATAAAAAAGCAGACGCTGTAATTATCAAAGCGCACGTATGTCATACGACGTTTTATAACATATTTGTGAGGAAATAAATAAAACAAATAAAAACAATACAGCGAAAAGAAAAAGCGCGCGGAATAATTTTTACTTGTTCACAAATTAGCGAGGCGCGCGCATCAGGGCTTTTTTTTAAAGGCAAATACACAAAAAACAGCCAGTATTACTAATAAAGTAAATTAATATTTTTGTGTTTTTTTACAGATAAATGGTTGTAATTTATTGTCAAAATTAATTAAATTAAAGAATTAAATGTTTATTTCTTATATATCATCTCCCAAAGTTAATTTTAGTCATAAAATGTTGACCACTTTTCTGACATAAAAACTCTTTGCTAAGATTTAAAAAATATAAACCGTGCATTTTACTTTAAAGCACAAGTGCGTAATGAGATACATTACGATATTGAAATTGGTGAAATAAGAGACCCTTTACGAGCAAATGTGTTATAAAACAATATAATTAATTACAAACTAACTATTTTATACAAAAACAATAACATAGCACAATCCGATAGTATAGTTTTCCTTGGGATGTCATTAGATCGTCAGATCTCATAGAAATTACACATAGATAAAATCTGTAACAAAATAAACAGGTATCTCTCTCGCTCTTCGGCGTCTTACACGTATATCCAGCCAAAAAACAGCTTTAGCAGCCTATCATGGATATGTAGCCTCCAACCTACGATATGGTATTATATTATGGGGTGGCTCAGTAGAATTTAATAGAGTATTCCTGGCGCAAAAACAGTGCATTCGGGCACTTTTTAATGTGGATTAACTTCATGCAAACCTAGTTCCAAAAACTAAATTTATTAACAGCACCGTCAATGTATATATTTGAATCTTGTATTTTCGTCAAAACACATCAGCACCTACCTATACAAATCCTTTGATGAATATTGTAATTTTAATACCCGTTATCCCAATTGCTTTCCCTTGCCAAACATAAAACTGATTTGTATAGAAGAAACTGTTACCGCATGTCAATTAAATTATTTAACAAAATTATCAAATGAACTAAAAGACCTACCCATTACATTATTTAGAAAAAAAAAATTACGCCTGGTTTGTCAATAGATATTTCTAAACGACTCATGAATACCTCAGTTATAATAATAGAAGAATTATTATAACACCTCACTAAGTTCCTATTCTAGTGCAATAGTAGCTAGCTAAGTAAGTATGTATGTATAGTTATATCACCCATTTCGTTTATTGTTATTATAAGCTTTTATTTTATATTTCGTATAGAGTTTCGTAGAGAGTTATGTAGAGGAGCTCGTGGCTAAATAACAACAGCCGCTCGGGTCGATCTTTACGTTAAGCCGTGCTTGCCTAGGTTGGTCTGTGGATGGGTGAGTTTCCTCCGTGCCTCGGAAAACATGTTAAGCTGTTGGTCCCGGCTGTACTTTGTTGATCTTTGACAGTCGTTACAGGTAGTCAGTGGCCCAAAAAGTCTGACAACCAGTCTTACCAAGGGGTAGGTATCGTATTACCCAGTACCCACTAACTGGGTAGTGGAGGTCAGATAGGCAGTCGCTCCATGTAAAAAACTGGTACTCAGCTGCATCCGGTTAGACTGGAAGCCGACCCCAACACAGTTGGGAAAACGCTAGGCAGATGATGATTTAATATTTCGTATACCAGAAATGGTTAATGAGGATCCTCATTGTTACATTATGTAATGTAATATTTATGTACCATTTATTTATCCATATATTGCGAATAAAATTATTTGATTTTGATTTGAGTTGCAATAAGCTAAAAAGTGCATTTTCACCTTTTATTAAGATAAGAAGAAAGAAGAAGAAGAAGATTCCTGGCTTAATATCGTAACATTATGCCAGGATTCCAGGAAACTCTTGAAGGAGTAGCTGGCCCCGGCATTATTCTATTGCTATGAATTCACTTGAATCTATGTATAGATACGAACGGCTGAATAGAAGCAATCCGACTCGGATGTTCAAAGGATAAAAGGTTCCGGAAACAGCACGATATTCTTCATATAAATTGTTAAAATATTGTTTGTATCAAGTTTCAAAGAATATTCTGTATTCATTACTATTGTTTTTTTATGGCCGTAACAGTCGATAGCTTAATTGGCTGAAAATATGAACTGAACTGAATTGTTTCCGAACATTAATTTTTTACCTAGAAATAAATGTTTATCAATCGTAATTTGAAGTTTTCAACTTCATGATTGCAATTTGAAAACATCTTTCGTCATCATAACAACCGTTAGACAGACCGTTAGAATGAATAACAAATACTAATATTTTATAAAGTGGTAAAGTTAATGATGTAATGGAAGTTACATTATACCCGGGTGTGATAAGTTAATATAATCGGCGTTCCCACTGTTGGGACACAGGCCTCCTCTTGATGAGAGGCCTGAGAGTGTCGCATATCTTCGAATTCTTGAATCTAGTACATCGGCCACCTCTCGATGTTTCGGAAAATAGTAATACTCGAAACGAAACCGTCGCGGCAATGTAGATGGTGCACTAACACACGTTTCCAATAACACTATGGCAGATCTCAACCTAAAATGCCAAAATCAACTTGTTTCAATGTTAAAGCATCATCAATGAGCGCCGAGCCGACCGCCGGAAGTTCAGCTGTGAGTAGTTTACTAGTAGCCACTGAAGAGTTCCACTATCCACCTCTTGGCTCCATCATCAGCTTGAAGATAACAAATAGTATTGTCATCCAAACTACGTATATTCAAAAAAACTTTTTTTGCACAAAGTAACACCGACTTCAAAAAACATAAAAAGTGAAAAATTAGTTATTTTTCACTTTTTTGTGTTTTTTGAAGTCGGTTTTATTTTTTGCAACAAAAATTTTTATTTTTCACTATTTAGTAGTTCACATGTGCTTACCCCTTCACAGCGTACCGGCGTGATGTTATGTTATGAACTGGTGTAAACAATAGACAGACATGATATTTCAACAATCCTAGTCCATTTGATATCGAGATAGAGAGGAGTTCCGTTGCCTATCTCCGAAGTTCTTCATCAGATCTTCATCAAATTGAAATGGGACCACTCCGAGAAAATACTTTTCCAAATACTACCCAAATCGCTTCAAGTGTTCCTTTAAAATTTTAAGAGTTCTCAGATCTCTATTTTTCCAGGATCCCGTCATCAGATCCTGACTTGATGATCATGGGACCAACTGGGAAGTATAACCTTTCAAACAAAAATAAATAACCTAAATCGGTCCAGCCATCTTCGAGTAATCGGGGAACGTGAATAATAAAAAAAAAGGTTCCGACGAATTGAAAACCTCCTCATTTTTGAAGTCGATTAAAAAAGTTTCATATCGATACGAAAATTAAAAGTAGGTTAAAATCAACAAAACTCAAACCACAAAAAACAATGTTGCGACCGTGTAAGATCAACCATATTAAGCGACTGAAATCATCAAACTAATATAATCTGCCTTAAATTTACGATACCCTTCGAGGATTACAGGTGAGATGTATTATTATAATTAGAAAAATCTGTTATGGATTTTGAATGGACCGGATTTTAGGAAAATAAGTAGGTTAATTGGTTCAAGTGTCGCTTTAATACAGAGCTAATAACGGCAAAAACTATTGAAGAACTAAATCCCGTTTCAAACTACTTTACCAGGCTACCATAGGTGCAACGAAGAGTACCCTTAAGGACACTACGGATATGTTGCCTAACATACCTATAGGATACGTTAAATTTATTTTAAACCACAATTCGACCATGCACGGCGCGGGAATCGAACCGGCAACTGTTTGCTGATCTTTTTTCAATGAATAATGATAGGGGTTGGCGATAGAGAGTGTCACTAGGCCTACATTTTCGACACAAAGATTTTATTTTGGCTAGCTTGTTTCATCCTGCCCCGGAATCGAACGCTTGACAGCCGCGACTCGACTCGGCAATGAATAATGATGAGGAGGGCTTTGTCTGCCCTCCGCCTCTATGTTATAAAAGATCATCACGGTTGTTGTTCTGGAAGTACCTACCCCTTCGATGATGAGGTGAGCCTAGAAGGTTACCTAATGTTTCGTCGATTGTGTTGAAGTGAAATGAATATACTCGTACCTAATTACAATAAGGCGCGAGTCTATTGAGATAAGCCAGCCAGACAAGTTCGAACAAAGACACCTTTCTTTGTGTTAAAGGTTGAGCCTAAATAAACCCTACAATGCTGTACTTTGGTAAGCTCATCACTTATGAACGGTTGGAACATTTTGTTTTTTTTAATGTTCATCAAAGTCCAACGAAGAGAAAAAATAGGAAAATTGCCCGGAAAACTAGAATATTGTTAAGATCTTTGTAAAATTTTCAAAAGAAAAGAATCCAGACGATAACAAAGAAAATGCGGAGAAACTACTGAAATTTTAATTTTTAATAGCGATCATGAATAAATTCATTGAAATTTAGAGAAGAGAAATTCTGTTTGGTCGGCTAGTATGATGTAGCAAAATATTCATCAAAGAAATAACCCCGTCAAAGAACACATAACAGAACTAAACTAATCGACAATCACGTATGAAGGCGTCCTAACTGCATAATTATGAAAATTCACTTATAAGAACAACTTGCTTTGTGCTTCATTTTCCTACGAGGTGTCCAACTATAACCGGGAATCAAAGCAATCGTATCACTTAGCTACGTTGGGACATTATTAAAAAATTTAGAGAAAAGTCAATTTTATTCCCAAGTAATATCTTCTTTAATTTTTTTTTGAAGATTGTTCATTTGGTTAGTATTCATTTTGACAGTACAAATTATGAATTAACTATAATTGAAATACGTTACATTAAAATCATTTAGGTCAACGATCACCCAAAAGTTTCAATATTCCGAAATTCTATATTACAATGCTGAAATATTGAAAAGCCACGATTAATCAAATCATCATTATCTAGCTAGAACTTAATTATATTTTGTTGGCCAAACTACAATTCCATATCTTCTATCTCTATATTTTGATTTTAGTTTTGATTTTGATTTCGCGAAACAAACAACCGCAACTATTTAACAAACACATTTCCAAGCAAAAGTAAAAAAAAAAAAATGAAAAAAAAACAAAGTTAAAAAACAAAATTAAAAAATTAATCCCTAATAAAATATTTTGATAAACTCACCTTTAAATGCATCTTCTAATCTTCTAAGACTTCAGAGTACTGGAACCCGCTGGAATTAATATCGCGCGGAAATTGATTGCAGAGAACGTACACGTCGCGTCAGAAACTTTGCTCGAATAAAGTTTGCACCGGCCGACTGCGTGTGTTACCCGACAGGTAATGCAGGGCGGCGCGGTACAGTCAGACCAGGGCGCCCGCACCCGCGCCCCTCTGTCCTTCGCCCCTGTATTTTATACACCCTGCAATTTTCGTTTGTGGTTCTGTACAGAGTAACATCATGGTGTTGATGTTGTTGGGGTTTTATAACTAAGGTTTCGATGATTTTATTATGCAATATTTGTGATGGACTTTTTGTTATAACGTCATGACGAATAAAAAGTTTTATCAGAAAAAAATAATAGAGATTCGTCATGTTTCTTGCTGTATTTAAGACTGACTGTTTTACTGTAAGTTCAGAATAATATCATCATTCTCTTGCTCTTATTCCATTTTTTTTTGGGGTCGGTGCAGCATGTCTTTTTCTTCCATACCCCATGATCTGTCCACGAAGTTGACACAATAGTTAAAAAATGGAGTATCGACCAAATTGGTCATTTGACAGATCATGATATATCGTCAGACATCTCCTTCCTTGCCTTATCATCCTTTACGTAGTCCATCCATCGTTTGTTTGGTCTTCTTCTACTCTTATACCCACCCACATCCATGCTCAAAACTTATCTCACGACATTTTCCTCATTATCACTACATGCGCCTATCAAGCCAACCGATCACCACACAACTTTTCAGACACCGGTGCCACTTTCAGATTTCCTCTTATTTACTGATTATAATATATATCTCATAATATAACATTTGTGAAGCCAATAATGTTATATTATTTACATAAATAATATGAGGATCAAAATGTAGTTTATTCATCACAATTTACAAAGAGTCTGGAAAATTCGTTGGTTTTCGATAGCCGGATTGAAAGTTGGTTGTAGTTGGTTCTGGGAGATGCTACCCTAACTGAGCAGTACGATCGCTCTTCAATAAGGATGTTCGCATGACTCCACGTCTCCAGGAAGCAATATAATATGTATCCGGGAAGAATATTTATAAATATACATTTCGAATAATATTGTGAAGAGCACATTATAAATAAGCTTTTATTGGATCTACTTACGTTCAATTTACGATGCATCATTAGTTTGCAGTACAGTTCTGAGAGCATAGGAACGGAAAGCATTTTTACTAAGAGGATTGTTATAGAACGGAATATTATAATTTATTGGAAAAGTATCTTCACAAAAACAAGTGCTGCTATGGGAATTAAAATAAATTGTTCGGTTGACGACCTGCCCGGTCTAAGTTTATTTAAAGCTGTGCTTAACGAAAAATGTGAAAGTGATTTGTTCGTTTCCTTATCTCGTCTTCATACCGTATCGACTCAGCCGAACGTTATGAAATTTGGAACACCAGGTAGGCCATGATCTGGGGACATATCGGACATATCGGGCGAAGCCACGGTCAGGAGCTGATGTTACATAATTAATACATAGATTCGTATTGATGTGATACGATGAGTTTTTACTTGGATTTTTAGGTGCATGCCTCGCAAAGCACGTTAAGCCGTTTGTCCTGGCTATCATTTGTAGATCTTTGACAGTCGTTACAGGTAGTCAGTGGCTCGAAAGTCTGACAACCAGTCTTACCACGGGTTATCGTATTAACCAGTACTAACTTACTGGATTGTGCAACTCATTGAATTTATAACTGTTCTTAATACACTCTAAATAACATGAAATCTAAAGAAAACCATGAAATCTTTTCATGGTTTTCTTTAGATTTCATGTTATTTTTTCGAATTTTAGTCGATCAATCCCGGGTTCGATGCCCGAGTGAGGCAAGCGAATTTTCGAAAATCTGTGAATGCAGATTTGTTTCTTTTTTAAAATAAAGGACTGTTTGAGTAAATTTTGCTATCTCCAGTATTTCGAGTACTTTCCCTTCAGGTGGCATTGAGAGATTCCACCCCGTATAATGCTAGGCTATATCTAGATCATCTGTATCTCGGAAACAGCTCCAACGATTTTCATGAAATTTAGTATGCAGGGGGTTTCGGGGGCGATAAATCGATCCAGATATGTAAACATAAAAAAAAAAACAGAAATTATTTAAACTGACGGAGTCACTATTTCACTAATCACCAAAGCTAATTACTGGATATTTACCATGATTGCTATTTATTTTAGCGATACCGGGAATTCAACAGAAATATTAAACATGGTAAACGGCCCGGTTATAGTATCGGTAATATTTATACAATAGATCGTGACAAACACGAATTCTGTTTTACGTACCTATATTAAGCTATATTCATATTTGACTGCCTCGGGCTAGCAGCCTAGTCGCACTCGTACTTACATTAGAATTTTTTCAGTATTTTTCGTTTGATGGAAAAAGGCTCGCCTACTGTTACATAGGATTTACACATAACTGGCGAAATGTAGGTGTACTGATACTATTGTTGGTCAGGATGCATAATTTGGTCTTTGTGCGTTTTGATATTACTGTATTGTCGTATTAAGACGACGAATCACTGTTATATTTTGCTTGCTCCAAAGCATTTATTTGCTTGTTCATCATCATCAGCCTATTAATGTTCCCACTGCACCACCACAGCAAAGCACATACACAGGCCTCCTCTCTATGGCACATGTCTTAGAATTTTTTGGTTTTAGGACATGCCGGTTTCCTCACGATGTTTTCCTTCACCGTTTTGAGAGCAGCGGTGATTAAATAAATTACACAAAGTAATGCACCTGCCAGGGTTCGAACCTACGACTTACTGTTCGTAAGTTGGGGCCGCCACCACTGGGCCACCGCTGCTCCTCATTTTGCTTATTTTGACATATTTCTCGCTTTTTGCTTGTAATAATTGTTGGGCTAAATCTGCCATTTGTTTTTCCAGTCTCTAGTATTATCAGGCCCAGGAGATGGTGTAGGTGGTTCAGTGGAATTATTTATTCTATCCTTCGGACAATTATCAGTAGGACTATGACAGAAATTGTCTGTTAGTCTACGTTTCACACTATTTTTCCTGTTCGATGAGATATATGTTTTTTGTCAGAGTTCGTTTATTTAGTGTTAACGCTGGACTGCTGCAAATTTGTTTCAAGATAAGGATTTCTTGAGAAAGCTAACTTATTTGGTTTCAGATCTACGTTTTGAATTATAATGTTGTTGGTAGGTAGGTAGAGTTACTTTAATTGATAAGCCACTTGCACTACTCTCCAATTTAGCACTTTTATGCATTCACGAGTACGAATTTTACCGACTAAACCCGATTTGCATTACACGGCTAAATACGATTCGTGGCAAGTGGCTCATCAATTAAAGTCCTCGACTGTACACCTCGGTTTAATCCTTCGAGAATTACAGGCGTGATGTGATATCTAGCTTCTGAGTTTGTAAGTAGAATTAAAGCCCGTTGATCCAAAAAACCGTGAATCCAATGCACTATAGAGAACTGATCCACATTAAAACAACGCATACAGTCAAAGGTTTGTTTACGTAAATGTTGAAATTTATATACTTTCAACATGACAAAAGCACTCGAATACCGCACTTAATTATGGGCCAAAAAATCAAGTTTCCTTTAAATTATTTAGGAATCTATATCTTCTTTAGATGTACAAATGTGTGATATGAGCTGCCAGCATTTAAAGAACTTTCATCACGCACAATATTAGCATGAACGGGTAGCATGTGATGTTGGGGCCCAAGCCAGGGGTGGTCCCCTCCCGGCCATATTGCGAGTTCATTAAATCCCTTTTGATTAAATGTGCATACGTGCAAATACAATTAGAAAGACTTGTAGGACTTGAAGAGTGTTTTAAGTGGATTACTACGGAAGGGGAGACAAAGAAATGCACCAAGGTTTTATAAAAATATTTCCGTAATATACATAGTTAGGTACAGATTTGTTGTAAAGCGTTGTTTAATAGTAATAAGGTGGATTTATTATACACGTATAGGTTCAGGAGCAAGACGCGTCTCGCGCTGTCGCGGCAAGCTTTTTAAGTGTGCGTCGACACTGCGGCCTAAGTGTGCGTCCAAACTGCGGGCCTAGCGACTAGGGCTCACGCGGGCACGACCGGCGGGCGAGGGCGGTGGCCACACTGCGGGCCTAGCGACTAGGGCTAAAGTGGGCGCGACCGGCGGGCGCGGGCGGTGGTCACACTGCGGGCCTAGCGACTAGGGCTCACGCGGGCGCGACCGGCAGGCGCGGGCGGTGGCCACACTGCGGGCCTAGCGACTAAGGCTCACGCGGCCGCGACCGGCGGGTGAGGGCGGTAGCCACACTGCAGGCCTAGCGACTAAGGCTCACGCGGGTGCGACCGGCGGGCGAGGGCGGTGGCCACACTGCGGGCCTAGCGACTAGGGCTAAAGCGGGCGCGACCGGCGCGCGCAGGCGGTGGCCACACTGCGGGCCTAGCGACTAAGGCTCACGCGGCCGCGACCGGCGGGTGAGGGCGGTAGCCACACTGCAGGCCTAGCGACTAAGGCTCACGCGGCCGCGGGTGCGAGCGGTGGCCACACTGACGAGCTTGCTACGAAAGTGCTTAGACGTATTCTAGTTGTTGCAAACCTTGGGCATTCTGTGCCTTGGGCGAGGATTTATTATTTTTACTAGACAGTCCGATTCTGAGATGGGAGGTGTTTTACATAAGAGTTCTTACTTCAGACACCTTTCTCTATTTAATATTTCTGATGTCGAGGTAAATAAAGATTTATGATTATGATTACCGTAAGGATAACAGCGTATTTTTTTTTTTAGTTCAAATAAGAAAAATGGTTTGTGAACGAAATAAATAAAAATAGAGAGATAAATGGTGATTTTTTACGTTGAACTGTCGCTAAGTCTCTCAAGACCGCCGCGCTAGGCGCCCGCCTTAGTCACTTCAATATGGCCGTAAACGGCGGTTTCATACGTTTGATAATTTGCGCCCGCGTTAGCACTAGTCCCAAGGCTCGCAGAGTGTGGACGTGGGCTTAAAATTGGCTTTCAAAGTCTAAGCGACTTAGAGAGCGTACTTTTCAAACGTTCTCATCCGCGCGTTATGGCCACACTACGGGCCCAATCCTCGCCCAAGGTTTGCAACAACTGGAATACGTCTAAACACTTTAGCAGTATCGTCAGTGTGGCCACCGCCCGCGCCCGCCGGTCGCGCCCGCGTGAGCCTTAGTCGCTAGGCCCGCAGTGTGGCCACCGCCCGCGCCCGCCGGTCGCGCCCGCGTGAGCCTTAGTCGCTAGGCCCGCAAAGGGGCCACCGCCGGCGCCCGTCGGTCGCGCCCGCTTTAGCCCTAGTCGCTAGGCCCGCAGTGTGGCCACCGCCCGCGCCCGCGGGTCGCGCCCGCGTGAGCCTTAGTCGCTAGGCCCGCAAAGGGGCCACCGCCGGCGCCCGTCGGTCGCGCCCGCTTTAGCCCTAGTCGGTAGGCCCGCAGTGTGGACGCACACTAAGTTAGTGCCATGGCGCGGCTTAATCATTATACACAAAAGTAAATAGATTACTAGTATCCTTGTGGTCGCTACATAATTATGTAGATAGTCTAAGCCGATTTTAGCAGGAACAAGCGGAAAGCTCATTGCTGTATTTAATAGAGCCCTGTGTGAATGTAATGGAAGCTGGCAGTTTCAATTTCTCTGAAATGAGCATACAGAGCATAATTATTATGAGAATTGAATTGAATGGGAACATCTACATTTTCAAACGAACGATGTTCTGAATAGGGTTTCCCAGTACTTCGTAATGACAGTGTGCAGTGCAACTAAAGGGACTTAATATTGAGTTCGTCAAATTAATTAATATTCACTTTAATTAATTTTCATTCACTATAGATATTAGAAGCGCAAGTTGGAAATGCTTATGAATACATGTTTTCGACGAATGCTTGGAGTTTAGTGAAATAATGTACTTGATTTATTTCCGTTTGTATTATAGTTCAACATACCTACATAACTAATTAAAGTGAGTACAGCTTTACTAAATCCACCATGCCAAACAAATCTGATTTGAATTAAACTAACCAATAATTTAATTAGATTAAAACTATTCCTTTGATACGCATTTTCAAATGTTCAAATGGAAATATTTCGGTAGGTAATTGTGCACACTTACACATCATTACAAAATGAATTCAAAAATCAAGGCAATTAGGTATAGATTGGAACGGTGAGTTTCAAAATGGATGTATATCAATGGGGTGCATTGTTATCACAGGGGTAGACGTGTGAGTCACCTCCACCTGGGTGAATCATGCTCATTTAAAAGTTGAACGACTCATTTATAAGTTTGTACGAAATATTTGGTTAGCGCTAAATTGACGATGTCATACCTATATCAATTTTGTATTACTGGGCAAAACCTAGTCAGTAATAAAACTATTTATTACTAACATGATTTTTCCCGCAGCTTTACTCCCGTTATGGTAACAAATGATTTTTATAGCCTAGGTAGGTACTAGCTGTTGCTCGCGACTTCGGTCACGTGGACATTTTCGTGGTTATTGGGTTATTTAATCAGGAATTTCTTAGTAGCAGCCACGGAGCCTGGATTTAAGCTTGTGCCCGGTTGACGGCAATATGGCTCGCCCCCTATAACTTGGGACTCCCACATACCCTCTACCTAACCCTTTTGGAATCACACGCGTGATGTTATGTTATGATGCTATTTGAGAGAACTGACGGCCTGATCAAATAGTAATTCTGGGCAGCAGAGTTCCGAAACAAAATTTAATGGCGTTGGGGCGACGATAGATTATGGTGCAAAACAACTTTCAAAGTGAACAATCAAACGCCTCAAAAAACAAAACATCGGCTACATTGTGAACTTAACGTAACGTTTGGAAAACATCGTGAGGAAACCGGCATGTCCTAGAACCAAAAAAATCGAAGACAAGTGACATCTACCAACCCGCACTGGGCCCGCGTTGGGGATTATAGCCTATTCCCTCTCATAGAGAGGAGGCCTGTCCCAGCAGTGGGAACATAAATAGGCTGATGATGATGATGAATCAAACGCCTTGTTCGGCGCTATTTATGTGTTCCAATACCGATCTGCATACAACATTAAATTACTCATTAGTTTCCGTCAGCACGTGCAAGTTGGGCACTTGAATCACGTGAACAACCAACATAATACTATATTACTAACAAAACTTTACGGTTCTGATATACGTGGCCCGGCTAACAATTGGTTCAAATCATAAACAACGGAAAGCAAATGGTCCAGATTGAACACCACTTTATTAAAGATAGGGAGACAAAAACAGTGCGGTCCCAGGTGAGAAATCTCACATGCTCCATCCCTCAAGGCAGCGTTCTGGGCTGCATACTATTTCTTATATATTTCAACGACCTCCTAAAAATACTAAATAAACAAACTACATTACCAGAACTTATCGCTGATGATATCTCCATACTTGTGAAATGTGACAAAAATTCTGACCCAAATGCTATCTAGCTAGCTACAAGACACTCTCCAGACGGTAAAACTTAGGCTACAAGATCACAATTTAGAAATTAACTGTAAAAAAACCAAAGTGATACAATTTAGATCGTACAAAGTGTAATTTTTAATGACACCCCTATAGAATTAGTAACTTACTCGGTATAAACATAGACACGCATCTCAATTGGAAAAAGCACATAGAAACAGTCAAATCGAAATTATCCAAGTTTACGTACGCCTTGTTTCAACTTAAGCACAGCACAAATACAGAAACGGCACTATCGGCATACTATGCCTACGCAAACTCGTGGCTAAGATATGGAGTGATGTTATGGGGGAACAGCGTAAACGCAAGCGAAGTATTTATAATCCAAAAAAAAATGTGTTAGAATACTGGCCCATATTGACAATACCGAAATCTGTAAGCCATACTTTGTTAAATTAAAACTCCTAACTTTACCTTCTATATACATACAAGACCTTTGCTTATTTGTATTTAAAAATGTCAACATTTTCCCCAAAACAAAAGACATGCATAACGTAAACACACGCCACAAAAATAGATTATATCTTCCACAATCTCGGATCAAAATGCTTTACCATAGCCCAAACTACATGGCAGTAAAAATCTTCGTGCCAAGGTCGCAGAATACTTAGAATAAAATATTTAGTGAATATGAAAGATAGATAATTACTTATAACCACTGAAATACCTAGTACTTACACAAAAAAACACACATACATAACAAAACAAAACAAATAAGTAAAATATAAATATAATAAAAAATGTGAATTAATAAAATAAAATTATAAATACAAATTCCCTAATAAAATATAATAGAGAATATAAATTAATAGAAAATAATAATTCATACAAATTAATTAAATCATAATAGTTAAGTGAAATAATCAATAAAATATAATAATTAAAACACGTAAATAAAATAATTGAATAACCTCATGATATTAATTAAAATAACTACATAAACTTATTACTATTAATATTTTCGATAATAATTATATTTGTTTAATTAACAAACTTGCAATCCAGTATTTTATATACCTACACACCGGATGCTTGTTTTTGTCCAATCTAACAACTAAATGTACACATGAATGCAATAAAGAGTTTGAGTTTGAGTTCATAATTATAACTGACCGTGCGGGAAACATGAAGTACCCAAATGAATGCCAGCCACTTTTAATGTTTGGCTCTGGGATTGTTGATCTTCATTGTAAAAGCCAATTTAAAGGGAAATTGCAGCCTCTTAAATTGAAATGGCAAGTTCGGGAATAATCGGTATTTGGGGATTTAAAACGCTCTCTCCTTTAGCAGCTCCTGTAATAATGGTGGCTTTTATAATATTACTGCCGAGCTCTGTGATACGAAGCCTGGTGCTATCGCACAGTATGGATGCATCAAGGTCTCGCATCAGTAGTACTGCAACGCCAAGCTCCAGCTTATGGGACGCCCAGTTGAGAAATTCAACAGGTAACAGGTAGGCAGTACTCTCATCATTAGCTTTCACAGTGTCTGTGGATGTGTATACTTTTGAATCGCCGACGATCATGTGTATTTGTTTATTTGCCGGCCAGCTTCAGCCGCGGCGGCGAGTGTTGCAACCACCTGCTCCTCAACTCGCGGGCCGGCTCGCTCCTCCGCGCCTACGCGGGCTTAGATTACACTCTAGGGGTAGGGCAGACAAGACTGCGAGGATTCGGTTTTGCAGCGATTCGTTTCTGTCACTAACCTTTGTGGGGTTCGATTTATTTTTTCATCCATACCCTTCGAGTGGGATATCAAAATAAAGGGTTTTTAAAGGTGATTACAAAAAGACTTTTAAATGATATGTTTAAAAGTACATCGAAATGACAAATCGTGTAAAAACTGAAAAATCGTATAAGTAGTAAAAAGTTAAATCGTCTTCGAAATCTTTAAACTAAAACAATGGAAACAAAAATTATCAAATCAAATATTTACGAGAAAGAAGTGATTTGGGTGTTTATAAAGAAACATTAAAGAAACATTTCGGGCGCCTTTTCGAGGTTAGAGTGAATGTAAACGATTGCAAAACATATTAGGCATTTACAATATAACCTAGTATTTTACGATGATATATATGAACCCAATATAAAATTTTAGCAATACCCTGTAAAAATAAAGCTTATTTACTTACTTTTTAATTTAATTTTGCGCAGTTATTTTTTTGCAATATTATGGTCCCGGGCATTGCTCGCAGTGTACTAGCTGCATTGTAGCGTCATCTAGCGAATGCATGGCAGAAATAATTCGATTGGCCATCTCTCCCGTATGGCCATCTCTAACGAATTTACCCTAGGTACTATATTTTGGCTCTGTACCTAACGGAGATGCAAAGTGCGGGACAAAGCGAGGAGGGAAGCACGCACCGAACTACGTGCAGCGTGGTGCAGTCTAATTGCACTCAAATTGCAGTGTTTGTTTCAGCTAGTTGCGATGCAAGTCTCATGGTGAAAGGTAAATTGTTTTCGAAATTCCTTGTTAGTTTACGGATATAGGGGTTTTAACCTGAGTTTCACGAGACAAAAGACAAACTGTCCGATGTTGTGTGTAATGCATACTTGCAAGAAAACATTCGAGGGAACACAGAGGAAGACCAATTCGTCCCTACGCAAGAAAATGTGATGTAATTCTTTGAATGGGTTGGCCAAGACTTCATAATGAGAAAAGACACAACAAAACAAATATAGGTATATTTTTTTCGAATAACTGAAATAGTCGCGACGAAAATTCTTCAATTTTCGTGATGGGAAAAATCGTTTATTCCAATCGTCACTCACAAACGAGTCATATAAAAAAGTTATTCATATTATTTAAATGGAACTTAAGTTATGTTATTATTATCTTATGTTATTCATATTAAAAAGTTATTTATTCATCAAAATGTTGTAATTTAGAAAAGTCGTTGAAAAAACAGAAGGAAGGAAAGTTAGAAGAGTACCTACAGAGAAGAACGGTTTTCGACAAAGCTGAATGTAAATGTAAGGAAGTAAACTATACTTGTTTGAGAGAAAAAAAGTGCCGAGAAGACAAACGTACTCAACTAAGTACTCACAGATGAATGGTTATAGGAAAAACGGATCTTAGCCAGTCTAAGAAATGCAGAATAGTATAGATAACGTGCTTTCAAACGGGAACAGATTTTGTGTTTGAGAGCACGTAATCTACTCTTACCTCCAAAAAGAGAATTCGACTGTATTTTTTTTTGCATTTGTTACCTCAGAACTTTCGACTGGGTAAACCGATTTTGATGATTTTTTTTTTTATTTGAAAGCTGGTGCTGCTCGTGTGGTCCCAATTTGGTGAACATCTGATGCTGATCTTCGGAGATATACAATGGAACTCTTCAAAAATAGACGGAAAATCTGCCGTCATTGCTGCAATCGCTTGGATGTTTATTGTTTATACAACATCATGACGTAAGATCACGCCTGTGCTCTGCCCTCAGAAATATATCATACCCTCTGGTACGCAGATGTGTACAATACACCCAGATTTCGACAGTTAGGTATGTTAAGATGGCGCGTTCTTGTTCCGCGCGCGCCTCAAAGAGATGTCAGTAAAAGGAAGGGGTCCGTAAGGGCCGACGCCTGTCGGGACTACGGGACTGTTCGAAAGAGATACCGTGGCCCCGAAACACAAAGAGCTAAGAAGGAACATGGATGGGTTTTAGTCAGTAAAAGTCTGACACTCCCTTCCACTCCGCCCTGACCGGGGGGGCTCATTAGATGATTTCCCATCCAAAAAAAAGGCATGTTAAGTTCCATTTATTAAGCCTATTACTATGACATGTATTGTTACTAATCTAAAATAAATCCATGACAAATATTTGTTTGGGAACAAAAAATGGAAAAATAAAAATTGCAGCGGCTATCGTGTCATCTGTTCTGTGTTCCACTTCTGATGTCAACTCTGAGGCGCATACGACTAACGTAGTGGACAGGATGGAGTTAAAGGGACTACAGCAGCTAAATGCGAGTTTTATAATGCAAAAAAGCATATGATTCACTGCAATAAACAAACCCAGAAAAATACAAGATATTCTTCAGGATATATGCTAGTATGATAGTGTTTCGAAAACATAATACAACTAATTTAGCTAAGTACTTTTTTTTACTACTAAACTAATTTCTTTTTTATTTTTTCTAGATAAAAAAAAACACGAACTTATCTCTAAAAAATTCTTTTAACGAGTAAAAACCATACTCAAATACTACATGCGATCATTCTGATTTTTTTGGCAAATAATTCTACAAGCAAGATAAAAGTTTAATTTTTTTAGTCCAATCAACAGATTTTTTGTAAATCGCAAAAAAACATTCATTTCGCACTATTCGGCCAACAGTGACTGACGTAACAACCACTTTGGATTGCAAGCTGATTAGAACTTTATTCTAACAGTATTTCAAACGAAGTTTGAACCACCACAATTTGAGTTGCCAATTTAGCTCCTGTAGTCGCCATAAGAAGAATAAGACAGCAAGTATACGGGAGCTAACAAAAACAAGTGTAAAAACGAATCGCAATGGACAAGTGGAAAAACGAATCGCAACGGACAAGTGGAAAAACGAATGGCAACGGACAAGTGGAAAAACGAATCGCAACGGACAAGTGGAAAAATGAATTGCAACAAAATTTTAACTGGAAGTTTTAGGGGCAGATTGTTAATGTACTTGTCCAATTTGAATACTCCACTCTCCCCTTCCCCTCACCCCTCCACCTCTCCCCGCCCCCCTCCACTGCCACCAGCGCCGCTTTTAAATGAATGATTTATTTATTTAAAAAAAAAAAGAAATTCCGTCGAATATGTCGTCTACCCCCTCCATGCGGCCCTAACGTTTTTTCGTGACAGCTTATTTCCCCGTCTTTACAGAAGAATCACTTCAAAAAGAGTTACAGAAATGCGTGCGTTAGGTACCTATATTTCGATGGAATGAAAGACAAGACAAAAAAATACGACGTAACGTATTTTAAGTGACAATAATTTCGATTTTAAACAGGTTCTGTTTATGTTGGGTATGTGGTTCCAGCATTAGGCATCGCAAGTTAGTACTGGGTAATACGATACCCAGTAACTCGCACACGTGGTTTTGGAAATTAACGATAACACAAGCAAGGCGCCTGTTAATGGCCAGTCTAGACAGACCAGGGGCCCAAGTCTGCTATTTTTATAAATTCGTCATTCCAACACGATCCCATTCTCATCACATTGTCATTTTTCCATTGTCATGTCAATGGTCGGACAATGGTCTCGTAATAGAATAGGGTATATTACACCCATTTTTAAAAAGTGTTTTAGTTAGATTCTGTAGTGCTAATGAACCACACAATACACAAAACAATTATTCAATCGTTAAGTGCCATAAAAATGCATTTAATTTAGCATTTTCAAATTTCGCGCATAAATTGACGTAAACGCTGGACGCAGTGGACGCCATATTGCTCTGTGGTCATGACGTCACTTGGCTATGTAAACAAATGCTGTGATATTTGAAGTTGACAGTTCAGTTGACACTTCAATGTTTACATAGTCTTATGAAGTAATAACATGGCGACTACTATAATGGTGTTATGAAACAGATTGAAAAAGCTGAAACCTTTAAATTGAATTTTAAAATTTAGTTTGCTATTTTATGAACTAAAACTAACGTTTTCCGACTGATTTTTGCCTAAGCTATCTCAATAATATATTTTTATATTTTTTCTCATATAGAGTAAAATACCCTATTGTGTTATTATGACATTGTCGTATTGCCATTATTATAAAACCCGCCAGATTTCATTTATATATATTTTTACATAATTTTAATTAGTGTTTTATGCAATCTGACGTAGTAAGAAGTTCGTAAATAGCACCAGTCATTCATTTGTCATTTATTCAAGCGCGGCGAGCGCGACACGACCAGCGTGACGCGACTTGTCTGGCAATATCGCTAACCCTAGCAAGACGGGTTTGTCTGCATGAGGTTACAGTCGTAAAATCGCTCATAGGCAATCATTAGGCAATATATAAATTGCTCAGGTGATTGACTTCGTGTCTTGTCGTTTGCGGGAAGGAAGCAGTGCGAGCGTGCTGTCCCCATCACATCAGTGGGTAGCGATTATTTTCTTAGCTTATCGATGGTAAAAAAGTTAAACATTTCGGCCGTTTCTCCTTTTAGAAATTTCCAAGTCGGCCATGGCAACAAATATCCGGACCGAAATAAGTAGGAACATAATGTCAGCGTGATTTGATAAAGCTGTCTGCAGTGAAGAATTGAGAAATGGTCTGTTAAGGAACCCCGTGTGCAAATCTGGAGCGACTCACCTTGTTAATTTTGATAAGAATCCGCATCCTGCATACTCCACCTCATCCGCATCCCTTGCCGGAGAATGCACCTGTAATGTAAAAAAATATTAATACAGAAACAAATCTTTGTTTCAAATTGCATCATTCAGGTTGAATACTCCCAATTGAAACTGAAGGATTTTGTAGGAAATTCCTTATTTACTGCGACATAAAGGGTGTAAGAAACCTCCTAACGAAGCCGAAAGGCAGTTGTTCTCCCCGTCATTGCGATATTTTTTTTGTTCTACACCATACCTGGGAACCTAGTTACAGAGATATTGAGGGTCAAACTTCCAACTTTAAGACAAGGTTCTTTTATTTTTAAATACAAGTTTTTATTGTAAGATTTTTACTTTAACCACCTACACGAACCCCATACTATTCAATCCATCCGCCAGCACAATATTTTGAAGGCGTTACATTGAGTTCTACCACAAAACATGAGTTTTCACCCCAAAAAAAAAGGTGCTTTTTTTGTCAACTTTACGCAAAAATTATTGCTGGAAGCAATAATTATTGATGTACAGAATGCTTGGTTGACGGCTTCGTGATGAGGTTGTTTACGTCCTGTATATTTGTAATCGTCTGCTCAATAACGTTAATAACATCATGAACATTGTTAAATTGACAAAGTTGATGGCATTGGAATTGGGAGAATGGCAAGTACCCTACTTTTCAACCTTTCATCGATTACCAATCGCTTGCTGTTCTAGCAATATAGGTTTTCACCGGTTGTGCGTCACCTAGGTTCTGGGGTTCCCTAACGCAGCCTAGTGAAGTACCTACTAATTCCCAATGTCTCACCGCTCGCCGCGCCGGTAATGACACGTCGAATTTATTTTCTAGTTACCTACTAAAATCTAGCAAACAACTGACCATAAACAAATACATGGTCAGCTGGTACTTTCTTCGGTGCAACTTCGCCGACTTGCATTCATGCATCTGTTTGCTCGCTCGAATCATGCGTAACGATCGCAGCTAACTGAAATGTCGACCAATAAGCTTTAGTTAGGTGGTTAGTCTAGTACGTTTCTATCCCATGCGTACGTGTACGTACGTTTCTATACATTACCTCGCTGGTCGCAACCGCGTCCTGGGTTCGGTTCCCAGGTCAGGTAAAGCGTTACTGGGGTAGTAGCAAAATAAAGCTCCATAGACTTAGTGTCTCTCAAAGATCAGCTACTAATTTCGAAAAATAAATGTCATCCAACATTTTTTGGTAGAGCCATTATTTATTGAGTTATTCCCGATTTCTTTTTTCGACTTGCAGCGTCTTTAAAATAATAATCATACACCACCATGTCAGAAAACCCGACCGTTAGGCCCCGTTCCCAAATGTCGTGACAACAGATTATCGTGTAGTTTTAAGTATGTGTCGTGGTTTGTGTATTTTAATGGTGGTGTTCACATACAGGACACCACGATTACTGTCGTCCACGAGTTTTGCCAACTAAAAACCAACGATAAATTAATGCCGCTGAAAGAGCTTTATTACCTTAGCCGTTTGAATTGTTACACCGTTTCTCAGTGCTTTAAGAATTCTATCGCTTTATTCTACTTGGCACCGCTAGACGCCGTATGCTTGGTGCTCCGCTGAAAGCGCTTTATTATTTTAAGCCGTTTGACTAAATTGCATATAATCTTCAAAAGAGGTGGAAACTTAAAAATAAAACCGACTTCAAAAACACAACAAAGTGAAAAATAACTTTAGCTTCAGGATTCGGTGACTTCTGTGTACTTGCAAGTAATACGTTCATACATTACTTACGACATAGATCAACGAGTGCACCCGCACTGGGCTCGCGGGCCCAGTGCGGGTTGATGGTGTCACATGTCTTTCGAGTTTTTGGTTCTTTCCCGTACCGGAATGGTCTAGAATCAAGACTTGTGACGGATACACCCTCTCACGAGGACACCTGTGTCGCAGCAGTGGGAACGTTATAAGATGTACAGTATGTTTGACTCAGCCAGTATCATTCGATTTTAGGAAACGGAAATTCTCAGTTCGGGCTGCCTCGTTGGCCCAGTGGTCACAAGCGCGACTGATGGGCATGAGGTCCTGGCGTCGATTCTCGGGCCGGGCAAATTGTTATAGAGTTTTTTTAACAAGAATTACTCAGTACAAAATCATAACTGGCTAAATGTGGTTGTACTATACAGGTTGTCCGTTAATTAATGGATAACTTTGAAATGGCTTATAGTAGAACTTATGGCCATTTAGAAAAAATACAAAAAAAAAATCATCATAAGTAGTACCTGTAAGCAAGTTCATTTCAAGTAGATTTCATAATGGTACAATTCATAATTGTATCTTCCTTATATAGTGAATCATTGCTATTAATGTAGACAAGGAGAAAAAAAGGCCCTACATCTGCAGATGAATTTTTTTATAAGATAGATTTGTTTTCGTATTTTTTTCCGAATGGCCATGGGTTCTGCTATGGGCCATTTCAAGGCTATCCATTCGTTGCCGGACACCCTGTATATGTTGCGGTTGGACGCCTCTTCCTAACCCTTCAGGGATAGCAGGCGTGAGGTTATATTATGTTATACAAATTCTCAGAAGCACTTCGGATCTGTATCCTATCAATGGCAATCCGAGGGTGTGGGTCTCCGTCTATTCAAATAGGTTCTAACGTTCTCTGAATACATTCCCAGGAAATCCAGAAATACAGGCTTGATGCGGTAACTTGTTGTGGACAAACATATCTCGTCATCCCAATCAGGTCAGATGCAGTTCAGTTCAATAAAGCCTCTTTGACGGGATAAGGAAATAGGTGTACACCTACACAATACACATATCACGGAAATCTAATCTGAGTGACCTATATACACATGCGCTCATGTGCCTTTGTCAAGCATTGACGTTACAAGCCAATTCATTGTTACGGATATTGACAGTGGCGCGTAGCTATGCATGTGATAGAACGGGATAATAAAAAAAAAGGCCAAGTGCGAGTTCGACTCGCGCGCCGAGGGTTCCGTATAAACTTGTAGGTATTTTATTATTAAAAACTACATATTTACGGTATTCCGTTTTTTTTTTCCTTTATATAATGCTGTACAACATTGCTTCTTGCTAAATTTCATGATTCTAGGTCAATGTGAAGTACCCTGTAAATTTTGATTCCCTTGAGAGAAATTATATACGTTTTTTTTATTAATAAACGACCGTATCTTTTTTACGTTAACTTAGAAATTTGATTTTTTCACAGCGCATGGGACTGTAGACCTGAGTACAATAATATGGTTTTAATTTCAACTCTATACCTCCTTGCGTTCCCGAGATAAAGGGTCTTTACAAACAGACAGACAGACAACGAAGTTATCCTATAAGGGTGGAACCCTTATAGGATAACTTCGTTGTCCGTATTTCGTTTCGTGTTCGTTATTTCCTTTTCAGGTGCGGAACCCTAAAAAAAGTAAAGGGCTAAAGATGACGGCGGCTAAGCTGAGGTTTAATTTTGAGGAGAGGTGCCGTGGCTGCGGCCGCCGAGCGCCAGATCCCCCCTGTTGTACATTTTTAACCGTTTCGTTTCGGCTAAAGATGAAAGAAATTACTCGTTGCAAATTTTCATTTTATCGAACTTTATCTTGTCCTCAAAGATAATCCTAGGTTTAGCGCAGATTTTAAGTTTCATGTTAACACCTACCTTTAGCCGAAACATATAAAGGGTGTAAAACACCTCTTAACGAAGCCAAAAGGCACTTGTTCTTCTCGTTATTGCGATCATTTTTTTTGTTCTACACCATACCTGGGACCTTCTAGTTACGGAGATATTGGGGGTCAAAGTTCCAACTTTTTGGCAACTTTTTCTTAAGTAGGTACAAGTTTTTAACGCAATATTTTTACTTTAAACACCTCCACGACCCCCGTACTATTCAATCCATCCATCAGCACAATTTTTTGAGTGCGTTACATTGAGTTCTACCACAAAACATGATTTTTCACCCCAAAAAATAAAATCGTTTCCCAGCAATAATTTTTGCGTAAAGTTACTTAGTTTGATGTACAGAATGGTGAGATGACGGCTTCGTGATGAGGTGGTTTACACCCTGTATATTACAAATACGGCCTATCTTCACTCCATGCTGGGATTCGTTTTATGGAGTGCAGTCTTCATATTTCATATTATATAGACTCGAATTTAAGACTTGGATATCAAAAGAAAAAAAAGAAAAATGGAAAGAAAAAAAAAGGCAGGTTCACTAAAGAGATACCGGGCTATTGATAGATATCTTAAAACAAGGACCCGGTATATGTACAACTAATGATGGCCACGGCCAGACGATTTTTCGCGAATCCTGCAATTAGTGCTAGAATATATTCGACAGTTTCCAGTCATCTTAGAAACACGTTTCCTCAGGGTTTGCTATTGATACGCAGAAATTCAAAGAATTCGCAGACCAAACCATAGGTACCTACTTACATACTCGTACGTACAGTCGTGGTCTTTTCCGCCTGACCAGTTCAATTTTTTTTTCGCTTAAATCATGCGGAGGCGCCGAGCCACGCCCCCTTAAAGTTTAGGCCTATTAGGAAAGCGTCAACTTTGGCGCGCAAAATAACAATAATTCTCGTTTGGCGTGTGTCGTCAATTCGCTCGGCCGATCGGTATCTTTTCATTCATTATTTCTATAAGTCAACGGGGTGGGGCTAGAGAGCGTTTCTATCTTGTAAGTGCAAGCAAAAATTTGCTTAGTGGTGATCAAGCGGGAGTGTCCTCGATAGTACATGGAGGTCTGCTGTTGGTTTTATGTGCCTCATATGCCTTCAAGCGTTAACAAAAATATCGGTTTACTTCCAACTGCAGAATTATCAGAGGATGCTCAATCCAGAAATAAAGTTTTTAGAACATAGGTATGTGGCGAATCATAGTTATCTGTATTTATTATCTATGGTTCCCACGTCGATTTTCATTGGGTAGTATCTGACACGAGAGGTCTAGACTCTATGGTCAATTATTAACGAAACAAGAAGTTTTTCTGGACCTCAGGAAATTTATTAGAGTTGTCACTTATTAGCTACTTAAACCGTTGTTAGTCGATATCTAGACGTTTATATGTATAATTGTAATGATTGAAGAATATAGTGATGATACAACATGCACTCGAGTTTCATTAGAAGAACGGCGAAGTAGGCGCCTAAATTGGTGACCCCGACGATAAACGAACAATATTATAGAAGAACTTGGGATTCAATCCGAAAACGAGCAACGAATCCACATTCACTCCGGGCAGCAGCTTCCTATAGCCTTCGGACAGACAGATCCAGTTGAAGTTTGTACCAACTCGCCAGCCATCACGGGAGTTTGTCGGCGAACATCGAAGGATTTTTGTTAAAAATTCGCCCAGTCGTCCTATAAAGTGCGTGAATCTGTGTTTTAGTGAGCAGACGTTGTTTTCTGTGACAATTATACTGTCTCGAACATTTTAGACTTTAAACAAGAAAAAGCATCAATTTCCGCGACAACAGCGCCAATTTTTCTCGTGCGTTTTTTTCAAGCAACTTCGACGTTAGAGCGCGAAAAGCTATCCTGTCAACTGTCAAAACCGTCATCTGCTAAACGTCAAACGTCCTCGGCTGCGTTCCAGAGATTACATCAAGCATTGAACTATGTACTCAAAAGTGTGATATCGAAAGACTGAAAGTTTTTTATTTTATAAACTCTGCTTGGACATTACGACTTACCCCGCGTAGGCGCGTACATAGCAGCGTGCCTAGATATCACAACCATAGAGCAATGTATTTATCAAACAATAAGTGATTAATCTTTCACTGGCTACCTGTTACAATATATTTACAACAATAACAAACTTATTCAACTCTTAAGTCTGTGTTTGAGAAGGGTTTTGTATGGCATTAACGTTACAATTTTAATACTCTATATAGGTAGTGTTGAAAATTTAGAATTTTGTTTGTTTATATACAGAACTTTGAACTCATGTAGTACTCATGTGTATTTTTATTTTACTGCTACACTATTTACAGTTTTACATGGTAGCTAAAATAATGCTGACACACAAGTGTTAGCATTATTTTAATTTGTTTTCTCATTTGATCTCACTGTGGTACTATTTTTAATAATTTATACTGTGCCCCTCTGGTTAGCTTTGTTTCATTTTATTTTTTTGTCTGGATTTACTAGTAACATGCCAACCGAAGGAAAAGAAATATTTCTTGACTCCGAATCCAGAACTGAGGGTGGACATTCAGTTAATCCCTTCCACATCCAACCCTCAAACTATCTTGGTAAACCGAGTGTCGATCCGTGTTCCCCTCTTCTGGCCCGACCGGCCTGGTCTCTGGTTTGCGAGTTTAGAGGCACAGTTCCACATTAATGGCATCACACAAGAACTAACTAAGTACTACTATGCCGTCAGCCAGTTAGACACTAAATCCGCATCAGAAGTGGAGGACATTATTATCGAGCCGCCAAAAGAACAACCTTACACATGTCTAAAAAAGGCTCTAATCTCCCGTTTTTCCTTATCATATGAGGAAAAAGTTAGGAGGCTCTTGGAGAAAGAGGAGATCGGAGATAGAAAACCCTCCTCATTCTTGCGGCATCTCAGGACTCTTGCTGGCCCTTCTTTTCCAGAGCAGCTCCTCCTCACAATTTGGACAAATAGATTACCGCACCACATACAAGGCATTTTGGTGGCTCAAAAACAATCATCCCTTGAAGACTTGGGTGAGTTGGCTGATAAGTTGCAAGAAATCAGTGCGCAACCAATGCATATTCATGCAGCCAGTAGGGCAGCAGTGCCTAGTGACGACACCAAAGAGCAACTTAGGTTGCTCCAGCAACAGGTAGCAGACTTGACTCGGCTGGTAACCAGCATCACCACAGGAAACAGCAGAAATAGCCGCAGCCGCTCAGGCTCACGGTCTAGCACTTTTAACGGCCTATGTTGGTACCATAAGCAATTTGCTGCGAAGGCATCTAAGTGCATACAACCATGCACTTGGTCTGCCCCTGCAACACAGGGAAACTCAACCAGCAGTCAGTAGCGGCGACCACTGACTGCTCCCTGCCTAGTCGCCGTCTATTTGTTACCGATCGGTACTCCGGCCGACGATTCATAATCGACACCGGGTCCGACTTATCTTGCCTACCTAGACGGTTCTCCCAGGGTAAAAAGCAGCCACTACCATACGAACTGTTAGCAGCTAATGGCACCAAAATAAATACTTTTGGTTTAGTAGAACTAAAGTTAAACTTAGGCTTAAGACGCGATTTTACATAGAAATTCATAGTTGCTGAGGTAGGAATTCCAATAATTGGTTCAGACTTTCTGGCGCATTACCACCTCCTACCGGACTGTGCTCATGGAAGGTTACGAGACGATAAAACAAATTTGTCAGTTGAAACTGAAATCTCGTTGATCGACCAACCCAGCATTAAAGTAATTCAATCACCCGATTCTCCATTCGCTCACATCTTGGCCGAGTTCCCTAGCATCTCACGTCCTCCTGGCGTGCCTAAAGATCCGAAGCACACTACAGTGCATTTCATTAACACCACTGATGGCCCACCGGTGTCAGCACGACCGTGTCGTCTCGCTCCACAAAAGCTTCGAGCTGCTCAAAAAGAACTTAAAGAGATGATTCGCGTGGGCACTGCCAGACCTTCCAGCAGCTCATGGTCCTCGCCATTACATCTTGCGCTGAAAAAGGACGAGTCTTATCGCCCGTGCGGTGACTAGCGAGGTTTGAACGCCCGCACAGTCCCAGACCGCTATCCTGTCCGTCATATAGGGGATTTCTGCCAGAACTTATCTGGATGCACAGTTTTCAATACCTTAGATTAAGTAAAAGCATATCAACAAATCCCAGTTAATCCTGATGATATTTGTAAAACAGCCATAATCACACCTTTTGGGCTTTTTGAATTCCCCTATATGACCTTTGGCCTGCGAAATGCCGGGCAGACATTTCAAAGGTTCATTGACGAGGTTGTGCGGGGGTTTAATTTCTGTTTCGCTTACGTGGACGATATCCTCGTCTACTCAAGAGATCTCCAGCAACATGCTGAACACCTGAGGCTCTTGTTTCAACGACTACATCAGTATGGCGTGGTTATCAACTCAGCGAAGTGCATACTTGGTGCAGCCGAGGTAACCTTCTTGGGTTACCGCATAAATGCTGCAGGCACACATCCTCCCGAAGACCGTATTCGCGCTTTAGTGGAGTTTCCTCTCCCTAAGACCATGCAAGGTGTTCGCAGATTCCTGGGCATGGTTAATTATTACCGCAGATTTTTGCCAGACGCCGCTAAATATCAGGCGCCTCTAATAGATGCAGTGGCTGCTACTAACAGTAAGGGTGCAAAACCATTTCCATGGACACCCATACTCGAGCAATGTTTTAATGACTGCAAGAAAAGTTTAGTCAACGTTACCAGCCTTTTGCATCCGAACTGTGAGGCTCCCTTAGGTCTCTTTACTGACGCATCCAGCATGCACATAGGCGCATGCTTACAACAGAAAGCTGATGATAACTGGCACCCTCTCGCGTACTTTAGCAAAAAGCTGACCGAGAAACAGTCTCAGTGGCCTGCTTATTATAGGGAACTTCTAGCCGTGTACGAGAGCGTTCAACACTTTCGGCACATACTAGAAGTGCAAAATGCAACCATTTTTACCGATCACAAGCCTCTGGTTTATGCCTTTACACAACGCCGTGACAAGCCCCCAATACAACTCAATCAATTAACTTTCATCAGCCAATTCACCACCGACATACAATACATAAAGGGAACTGACAATTTAGTCGCAGACGCCATGTCACGGGTAGAATCCATCACATTGGAGGAAGACTATCAAGCCCTTGCCAAGTCCCAAGAGGAAGACGACGAACTAAAAGAGTTAATTTCTTCTATTTCTATGAATTTAAAAAATATCTTGGTTCCCGGAACAAACACTTCCATTCTCTGCGACACGTCGACAGGTAGACCTCGCCCTTATCTAACCTTACCATTCCGTCGAGCAGCCTTCGATCGACTGCATAATCTCAGACACTCTGGCGTAAAAGCAAGTTTACGTTTGGTGACTGAGCGATACGTGTGGCTGAATGTTAACAACGACTGCCGGAAATGGGCGAGGTCATGTTTACAGTGCCAGCGCAGTAAGGTGACCAGACACACATCATCACTGCTTACGACCTTCCCGATCGCATCAAGCCGATTCTGCCATATTCACATTGACATCATAGGACCGCTGCCGCCCTCGTGCAATTTCAAATATTGCCTAACCGCGGTCGACAGATTCACGCGATGGCCCGAAGCGTGGCCTATGACATCTATCACAGCGGAAGAAGTGGCAGACACGCTGGTGACTGGATGGATATCCCGTTTTGGGGTACCAAATACCGTGACAACCGACCAGGGTCGTCAGTTTGAATCTGATTTGTTTCGGCGCCTCATGAACGTGTGCGCAACAAAGCGGATTCGCACAACTAGTTACCACCCGTGTGCAAATGGCATGGTAGAACGTATGCACCGCCAACTAAAAGCTTCATTAATGTGCCATTCCCAAACATGGAGCAAGGCACTTCCATTAGTACTCCTTGGCATGAGGACTGCGATCAAGGAGGACTTAAACTCCTCGTCTGCTGAGCTGGTCTATGGGGAACCTCTCCGCCTTCCTGGAGAACTAATCATGCCGGCGGAACAACCCAGGAGTCCACACGACATCACGGATTTCGTCACGGAGCTGAGGAGCCGAATGGAAGTTTTACGTCCTATACCAGCCTCACGACACGCTCCACCGTCAACCTTTGTATTCAAAGAGTTGGCGACATCGACTCATGTTCTTCTCCGTGACGACACCGTTCGGCGGCCCTTGCAACCTCCTTACACTGGCCCATACCGCGTCCTGAGAAGAAGGGACAAAACCCTAACCTTGGAGATTCATGGAAGAGAAGCAACGGTCAGCATAGACCGCGTTAAGCCTGCTTATCTGGATTCTGAACCGTTTACAGTTCCTGTTTCTCCTTCCACTCTGACACCTGCACCGCAATCTACATTGCAACCAACTGCTCCTACCCCAACTAATCCACTTAGTCCCACTCCGAGTACTCCACCGCCTCCAACTGCTGTCACCACCAGAACTGGCAGACGGGTAAAGTTTAGGGACATCCTAGATTTATAGTTTATTGGTTAATTAGTGTTTTATTCTCTTGTGTTAAATTGTTTATATTATAAGTTGCCCTGTTTTTATGACATATTTTGCGTGACACCTTTGTTTTCTCCGTAGGGGGGTGGTGTGGCGAATCATAGTTATCTGTATTTATTATCTATGGTTCCCACGTCGATTTTCATTGGGTAGTATCTGACACGGGAGGTCTAGACTCTATGGTCAATTATTAACGAAACAAGAAGTTTTTCTGGACCTCAGGAAATTTATTAGAGTTGTCACTTATTAGCTACTTAAACCGTTGTTAGTCGATATCTAGACCTTTATATGTATAATTGTAATGATTGAAGAATATAGTGATGATACAACATGCACTCGAGTTTCATTAGAAGAACGGCGCAAGTAGGCGCCTAAAGGTACTTACCGACAACATCACACCCGAATATTTTGCAGAAGCCCGCAACTAATGAGGATATTATACACCACCTAATTTTAACATCTGATCCACATTTAAGTATCGTTAGATAGATATAAACTTCATAGAAACACACAAAGTTTTATCAACAGCTACAAAAAACTTAGTAATTAATTTTGTAGAGATGAGTATGTTGCACGGATAATGAAGGAAAATGTAGTGAGGAGAGTGTTGAGTATGAATGTAGATGGCTATAAGAGTAGAGGAAGACCAAAGAAGCGATGGATGGACTGTGTCAAAGATGATATGGCCAGAAAGGAGGTAACAGCTGAGATGACGAGTTATAGAGAAGTATGGAAGAAGAAGACATGCTGCGCCGATCCCAATTAAATTGGGATAAGGACAGGAGAATGATGATGACCATGGCTATGCACGGTTCAGAAAGTGACTGACTAACCGGTACACTTTTTTACACATAAAAATAGGCATTAAAAAACGTACATTTTGCGCACGCTGATGGTTTTTTTTTTATTCCCTACTAACTTATGCCCGCGGCTTCGCCCGCGTGGAGTTTGGAAATTGCGCAGGGGATCTTACTTCTGGGATAATAAGTAATCTTTATTCTATAACGCGGTAACGCAACTAACGCACCAGTCTAGTCCGGTTTGTTACCGCGCCACCGTCGCGTCGCCCCGCGCCTTCTGACCTCGTGTCCGCGACCTTATATTTAAATAAATATTGTGTATAAGTTGGAGTAACATTTAGTTTTTGTTTCATCGCAATTCCTTCATTCTATAGAAGTTAGAAAAATAAAATGTCTCTATTCATTAAAAATTTAAGTTTCAAACTACGTAGGTAATTATGAGAACAATTTTCTATGTCATTTTTTTCCTTTTAAATTAACATAAATCAGTCTTGTAATGACTCTAATAAGAAAACCAACTATAAGTAACTCTTGAAAAACCTAATTAAAAACAATATCACATTAACTGAAATATAGTAAAATCACCTGAACCTGTCTGATTTTTCCAATTTGACCATTGCTGGGAGACGTAAAAATTGGGCTCGTGAAACCTTCACAAATGCTCTAATTTATAGCAACATTCTGTCGATGAGCTCCCGATATTTCGACGCTGTAGCAAGCATCGTGAACGCGGTAATATTGGGAACTCAAAGTAAAAAAGAAATAGGTACTTTGTGTACGTATAATTTAATTTTCAATCGTCAGCCTAAACACAAAATTTGAAGATCCTAACTTTAAAACTGACGATTTGCCAAACAAACTTTCATCCCCTATTTAACTTCATTAGGGGTTGAATTTCTAAAAATCCTTCCTTATTCCTTGTCTACATTATACAGGGATGCTCTGTGCAAAATTTCAGCTCTCTAGGTCCAAGGGTTTGGGCTGGACGTTGATGAGTCAGTCAGTCAGTCAGGACTTTTGTTTTTATTAATATAGATTTTAGTCGTAAAAAGTGTTATTTTCCCTTGTACAATACGAAATTTCAGTCAGCCTTCTTATAGCCCTAACACCGCTTCACACTGACTTCGTTTCATAAAACATAATATATTTTAGTAGGTAATCATCCAAGTGGATTTTGTAGGCCTCCGACATCACTATAAAAACGCGCCTAGTTCTTCATCTCGTTCGGTGGTGTGTAAGAAAAAGCATAATTTAGCAGTTATTAGCTACACTGATAGACATATTATTAGAGAAACGTAAAAAAAGGAAAAATTATATTTTTGGGACATCATTACGCCATCTCGCCATTTCTTCCGCTTCACTGGCCATCTTTATAACTATAAACGATTCGAAAAATAGTAAATTTTGATACAAGTGGAGAAATTTTGCTATTGCAATCGAGGCGGAATTAACGTAGCCGTAGGCGAGGGTGTTATTGAGCCGAGAACTGCAATAACAAACGTCCACATGTATCTATTAAATACACCTTTGTAGAAATATTGTTGGCATGTTATTTTGTTGGCCAATAATTATAAAACCTTAGCATTTATCTATTGTAAACATAATTTAGTCTAGTCAAATCGTTTATTCCTATTCACACCTACGCTACTACAATATTAGCATTACTTATAAGATTAAGTATTCATTTATCTAAGCACTATACATAATATATTATAATAATTTAACTTATTAAATATTCAAGTATTAAAACACACATCAACGAGCAAGAACGTTTCCAACTCAGTAAGTAAACTTACTGTAAAATACTTAATTTAAGTTGATGGTATACTTACATAATTTCACTTCGCGCATGAATAACACTTTATCACAACACCAATTTATGTCGTCTGTTCGACGTCCGTATGTCACTACAGGGATCCAGCGGAATATCAGCGTCAGGTGCATGCCTGACACATGCTGAGCTGGACTCCCATTTGGTGCAACCTTGAGACGCACACCGCACCTTGTATATAGTCGTTATTTTATTTTTTTATTTGAAGTATGTCATGGTGTTTCTATACTTATTTCGTAAATATGTTCTTCTTTTTGTATATTGGCACCTTGTTTTTTATCATGTGAATTGTATCATTTAATTGTACTTCTGTATGTTGTGTTATGTCTTTTGTTTGCACTAAATAAATGGTTTATCTATCTATTAAATAAAATAAGAGAACGAAAGATATTTTTTCATCACACTTACACGTAAACAGTATCATAACATGCAGGTTAACTTGACCACAATGCCCCGTATAAAAACCTCGACCCTTTTTCTTCCCATGAAGCCCAAGGTCGCATTGTTTTTTAATTTGTAGCACTGCACACTAGACACTAGATACACTGACAGTAGATATGAGCGCCGATGACCAAATCCGCGGCGACGGCGTGGCCCGAAAATTTCCACAGCGGCGACGGCGTTGCGGCGGCGCGGCGTGGCCGGCCGTGGGCCTTAGGTTTTTTTTATCAGGGAGAGATTTCTTAAAAATAACAAAGAAATCCATAATGTTGTTACCAAAAAGTTTAGTCTCTTAAATAATAATTGAAGATCACGTATACTGAAAAATAATCATTTCAGCATTTTGAGTTGAAGAGAAACGGAGTTTTTTTTAAATCAGAGCACTATCTATCTATATAAGTAATAAAGACTATAAAAAAAACAGAACATTTATAAGTATTTAAAGTAGTATCGTATATTTTGTTTATTGTTAACACCACACAACAATACACGTTTACTCGGTAAAATATTCGACTCGACTGCGTGAGCGACGAGTGTGGCGAAGCGACTAGCCTAACGAAAACGCGGCGCGTCGCGCGGTGCGTTGTGCGGCGCGGTTCGCTTCCAATTCAAACATGTTATGACGATTGACGATGTACCTATGAGAGCGTTTACGGAGAAGTGATTTTACGCACGTTTGCTGAAATGCAGCGTTGCCCGCCGCTTGCACCGCCGCGGCCAATGCAGCGGTGCACGCGGCTTCACACGCGCAAAAACAAATATATCGCAGATGACACCGCCTCTCCGTAAACGTGAAAACGCGCAACGCGCCGCATGACGCGTCGCATCGTCTCAGCATCCGCAGCGTCTCCGTAAATGAGCATCTATGCGGTCGGGACGCGTGTGCGAGCGAGAAAGCAAGTTGCGACTCGTAGCGACCACATGACTAGGTAAACGGAACAGAGTATGAGAACGCGCAAAATTATTACCTATTTTGGTAGGGTTGTCACAATAGGTGAAGACAAATTAAACAAAACATTTGTGAAATAAAACAAGGAAAAAATATTACTTTATTCTATTCAGGGGCTAGTTTCCCAGTTTTCATAAAAGGTACAGGTTATGGCCGAAGTCCCATTCTTTAGCTCAATCAGACATCGGATTGGTTGGATCATTGGTTCAAATCTTACTGTAAATATTTGAACGTAACACACATACTTAGTACCTACTACGTACCAACCCACCCACATACCTACAAATTTTAGTTTAAGCTTGTAATGATAATAAAAAATACAAACACTGTGCACTCTTCTTATTAAAAAAAAGAATCATACAATAAAATAAAGGTCCTTACCTATAAAGTAATAATCAAATATTTACTTACCTATTATAGGTACTCCTTGGGATAGTTACAAGTATGATATATTTCTATTTTTTCTAGTATTATAAACACAGTACAATAAACAACCATTATTAATAAATACCACGTTTTTACATTAAAATATTCAAACTTGTCACAAAACAAACAACGTGTGTCCGTGTGCCCTGACAACCTTGAGATTCTCAACTGGCTGTGACAGCGTAAACCGGTTTTTTCAACTCTCGCCGCGTATGCGACAAGCGGCCAGTGGTGACGCACTCATGCCCCGCGTGCTTGTAGTAGTGCAACCGATTCGCGCGGTTGTATTGAAGCTTATACTGTTCCGTTTACCTATTCATGTGTAGCGACGGCGCGCCGCGCGCTGCTCTCGGCGAAACGACGCGTCGACATGAACTCACGGCGACGGCGGCGCGCCCACGCGGCGCTCATATCTACTGCACACAGGTCATTAAGGTTCAAGTTCAAGCAAGGAGTTTACATCAGATAAGAAATTAAAAATTGTCTTAAAATTTTATCTAAACAGATTGCAATCTCGCTACATATTACTTTTACACCGTCATTCATGGCTGTACATACGTATTTGCCCTTAATGTTTTTTTTTTTTAAAGTAATAATTTCTTCTGCCCTATATTTTTATTTATTTACTCGCAAATGTGATGAAAAACATTGTAATGTAACACGGACGGTACGGGAATCTTTAACCTCGACTCAGATATCCCTCAGTCTTCGACTTCGGGTTTCTACTAGAGCCTCGATCGTAATTCCTTACTTACCGTCCTAATACACAATGTCATGAATTATTAGGAAACTATGATTTTAATTTTCTGTTTTTTCCGCACTTTGCTTTTGCCGGGTTGAAGGAGGAGCAAAGGTATAAATCCGTTAATCAGCCTAATATAAATAATGTTTTTTTTTTATATTTTTGAATTTAGAACACAAATAAATGTTAATTTATATAAAAAAAGCAAATATTAGTTTTAAATTATGTTTATGTTTATCTATTTAGTTAAAAACACAATTTGAATATTCAAAAAAAATTTACGCCATAAAGACATTTATTGCTTTGCCGAAAGTAAAAAAAAACATTCACCTCCGACTATAGGCATTTAACCGATTTGAACTTCGTTTATGTAGCTATGGTAATTTTTATTTCGGCACACGTGCGGATAAATGTAAAAACCGGCCAAGTGCGTGTCGAGCCACGCGCAGTGTAGGGTTCCGTAGTAGCCCTTTATATTTTATTTTTCAATGCAAGTCTTCAAACAAGCAACTACTTCATCTTAGTCACTTTATAGGATTTATTCTATAGATGTTGTATTTGGTACAAAATCATACAACACTCTAGTACAACGACTATTACTGCTAAACTAATAAAGTTATAGCTATAGTTTTCCTTTGCAATTTAAAGTTTAATATTTCGTAAATGGAGCATTAAATCGAGAGACCTATTCAAACCTATAGACCCCAAGGTCTAAGACCTACCCCTAAGACCTATTCAACGATATCTCACATGATGGGGTAAACGACGAAAAAAGTCATCCCCACTTCACATGTAGGGGAACTACCCCAAAAAAAAATATTTTTCAAAATTACACAATATTGATATACTAGTACTTACGGTCTCTTAGCAAAACCTCGGACGGACAGACAGACAGATGGACATAGCGAAACTATAAGGGTTCCTTGTCAGGACTACGGAACCCTAAAATCGCACTCGTGTGAAATACATTGCATGTTGAACCTAATCGTTGTGCGATAAGAACCCGTTTTCGAGTAAGTGTATTGAAAAGAAACATTTTGACTGTCTTATAATTCCGTGTTTCATTTGTTTTGTTTCGGCTTTAAGGACGCGTTTGCAAGATTGATAGGTACAGAATCGAACTACTACATTGACACGGGTCATACACACAAGTGTACGCACGACTAACTGCGAGAATAGTAGTCAAGTGAACTCATTTTGATGCTTTGAAAGATTTTTACGTATTTCTTAGAAATAAAATTATGGTAGATCCCTAGAAAAAAAAATATTTTTGCTGTTTTACGAATTACCTCCGGACCTGATGGAGTGACCTGAAGGTGTACTTCGGTGACTGCTACTGGAACTCCTCGATGTGTTGTACTAGGTGAGCCGAGTTTGGGCTCGTTTTGTTAGTTATGATGAGACCTTACCTCCGGACCTGATGGAGTGACATGGAGGTGTACTTCGGTGACTGCTACTGGAACTCCTTGACGTGTTGTACTAGGTGACCCGAGTTTGGGCTCGTTTTGTTAGTAATGATGAGACCTTACCTCCGGACCTGATGGAGTGACCTGAAGGTGGACTTCGGTGACTGCTACTGGAACTCCTCGACGTGTTGTACTAGGTGAGCCGAGTTTGGGCTCGTTTTGTTAGTTATGATGAGACCTTACCTCCGGACCTGATGGAGTGACCTGAAGGTGTTCTTCGGTGACTGCTACTGGAACTCCTCGATGTGTTGTACTAGGTGACCCGAGTTTGGGCTCGTTTTGTTAGTAATGATGAGACCTTACCTCCGGACCTGATGGAGTGACCTGAAGGTGTACTTCGGTGACTGCTACTGGAACTCTTCGATGTGTTGTACTAGGTGAGCCGAGTTTGGGCTCGTTTTGTTAGTTATGATGAGACCTTACCTCCGGACCTGATGGAGTGACCTGAAGGTGTACTTCGGTGACTGCTACTGGAACTCCTCGATGTGTTGTACTAGGTGAGCCGAGTTTGGGCTCGTTTTGTCACAATTACTTGAATTACTACAATGACTACAATTGATTGATTTTTCTCGCACTCAAAGTGAAAAGTACAGTTTGCACCTCGAGACTAAACGCCAACTTAATATACCCTCGGTTTCATTGACTCCCTCGCAAGCTCGGGAGTCAAACCACCTCTGGTATATTATGGCGTCGTTTAGTCCCTCGTTATAAAATATACTATTGTTTGAAGAACAGGCCACCTCTTAAATTGTAGCGTTTAGTAATGAAACGTATATTGATTTCTTCCTTATAATCTCTAGATTACAGTGGTAATATTTGCTAAGCCTTGTCTAACCGGAATGCTGAGAAATTCGAAAATGAAAACGTGAATCTAACAATAACCTCAAAACGTGCGATATTGTCGAAATGGATATGTTTAATCGGTATTTTAAGTTAAAGTAGTTCACGTTTAATAACAAAAGTAGTATAAAACAAAGTCAGTTGTCCATGTCAGTACGACTTGAAAGATTTTGATAGGATTTTCACGATTTGATAGACTGAAATATGAGAAAGAATTTATAATTCATTTCGAATAGTGCGGCATCGCCTAGAATTTACATTGAAACGTTCCTCGTGAATCAATTTATTTCGTCATCGTCATCATCAGCGTACAACAGTCCACTGCTGGACATAGGCCTTCTCAATCGCACGCCATTTAACTCGATTCTCAGCAACTCTCATCCAGTTGCTACTAGCGACCCTGCGAAGATTGTCTCTCCACCGAGCCTGAGGGCGTCCCACCTTACGTTTGCCGATTCGCGGTCTCTCAAGAACACGTCTACCCCAACGGTCATCGGTTCTACGGCTAATATGACTGGCCCATTTCCACTTCAGCTTATTAATTCTGTGAGCTACGTCGACAGCTCTGGTTCTCTGTCGGATCACCTCGTTCCGGTTGCGATCCCTCAGAGATTCCAAGCATAGCCCAATTTATTTAATCGAATCAATTGCATCTAAATATACTTTCAGTAAAAAGTTCCGAGGAAAATCACGGACTATCAAACAAGCATGGTGTGGAACTTTATTTATTTTAATATGATTAAGTATTCGGCATAGGCAGATCCCAAACACCATTATAGCCACAATGACTAGATGATATAACAAATATGTTTCTGATTATATTATATCTACACTGATAAATATTATGCAAATAAGATGTCTAAGCTGGTCGTGTAAGAAGGAAAAAAAAAACATTATATACTTTAAAAATATAATTATTTATTTATTTCTGTCTTTATTACACACACATAAAAATATTACTTGGTGCAATGGTATCCACTAAAATAATATTTCTTTATGTTTCCTCGGAGTCAACAAGGACAGCATGTGTTTGGTGTGCTCTTAAAATTGAAGATCCACCTGGAAAGCAAACATTGAATGTGCAGTATGAATACTTTCATTCAATAACATTAGGCAGTTTTCACAAACTGCATCTAGTGGGTATAACTGAAAAGGAATAAAATAAGTTAAGAAAAATAACGCTTTTTTTCCACTACCCTCCTTCTACTGCAGTACTTATTTCATTACACGATAACTAAATCCTAAAGGGTGCAGTTGTGACCAAGAACTAGTAAACAATGAGAAATTGGAATAGGCGTTTCATGGTATCCTGTTAGCTACAACACAAGGATGCGACGTAAATAATATAACCAAGATCACATTATCAAAGCTTTATCACCACTCACCTCGCGAGAAATCCACACACATACTTACCTATACAAGTTGGCGGACGTCTGTAGCAGTCTCTGAAATTAATTGTATAACAAGTTCTATTTATTTTCTCTCACAATGGTTTTGTCACATTGTGAGAGCTGGTGCCTGAAGTAGGTCTTAAAAAAACCTGTATTACAGGTCACCAGGCCCCACTTAGTGGCATCATAAATAAACCGGCGGGTAGCATAATATCCTACTAAACAATTATAAACAAAAATAAACAAATGAATATAAAAAAAGGAATTAAAGAAATTAAATAAAATAACTACGAAAGTAAATAACAACAATAGTAGATAACAATGAAAGTAGTCTCACAGGATGTGTGTGAATGTGTAGGTGGATGGTTGTGCGTGTGTGTGTGAATGGTTGAGTGTGAATTTGTGTATGTATTTGAGTTCAAGTATTATGTAATCGGGTGGAGCAACTTTTCTGTGTCCTCATAGGAAAGAGTTTTCAAAAAGTCAGTTACCTTTTTCTTACAACTAGATTTGTGTAATGAATATATATTTTGACTCTTGTTGATGACATTGTATAAAGAATCCCCTAGGTAACAGAAAAACTTGTGGGACTGACGTAGACGGAAAAACTTTGTATTGCATACAGTACCTTTTCTTCGCTTATCTTTCAATAGATCCGAATCATAAATACTGTCGTACCGTAGTCAATAAGTGACTGACACAAGGCATAGTAGACCATCTTGATGGTACGCAGGTCGGCTACGTGTTTTAGGCTCTTAAATATGTAAATGAGTTTGCGCAACCTCGTAACCAGGACGTCTATATGTGGTTTGAAACTCAGGAATTGGTCTAATGTAATTCCAAGGTATTTAATGTTATCTGCCCTTTGAAGGGAGGGACAAACGCAAGGCGGATGGATTGCCCCACACGTGTGAGCCGTGATTGACAATGAACGTGGAGGTAGCACATTCGATCGATTTGCAAATGCCACGTATTTGGTTTTTGTGACATTGAGAGTCAGCACATTATTTCGTAACCATGCAACAACCCTGTTCAGCCCCTCCTGAGCCTCGCCAAAGACCCCATCCCAGCTATATCACCACTAAAGAATAGAGCAGTGTCATCGGCGAATGTAAAAATTTGACCATTACCAAGGTGAAGCTGGCACAGGTCGTTGATGTAGATCAAGAAGAGGGTTGGTCCGAGTATATTGCCCTGAGGCACTCCAAAGGTCACTGGCTGATCTTTACTCACCATACCATCAATTCCAACTTGCTGTTTCCGGTTAGATAGGTAGTCCTGGATTAATTTAAGGGGAAGACCCCTTACTCCCATATTTTCCATTTTGTGCAATAAGTGTGGGACAGAAACTGTGTCGAAGGCTTTTGCCAAGTCCAGGAACACCGCCAGGCAATTTCTCTTCTTGTCCAGGTTCGTTATGACCGAGTTAACCAGTTCATGTACCGCGTCGTTGATAGATTTACCACGCCGGAACCCAAACTGGGAAGATGAAAGAAGGTTGTTAACCTCGAGGAACTTAATCAGCCGGTCATTCATGAGGCGCTCCAGGACTTTGGAGAGCGTTGGAAGAATAGAGATGGGTCTAAAGTTGTTGACACAGTCCCTGTCACCACCTATGTGTATCGGTTTTAAAATAGCTGATTTAAATGCCTGTGGAAATGTCCCTGTAGATATGGCGAGGTTGCAGATATGGGTAACAGCGGGAGACAGCAAGTGTGCATACTTTTTCAGCAACCGACCCGAGATCTGATCAATTCCGACAGCACAATCATCCCTCAATCCTTGAACGAGTTGCAGGATCTCAGTTTCGTCCGTAGGAAGCATGACCAAGGAATGAAGAGGAGCAGTTTCCGCGTTATTATCAGCCTTGTTACTGGGAGGGAACGAATGAGAACTGATTTTTTCGGCTAGGTTGCGTCCAACGTTTGCAAAGTAACTATTGACCTCATTAATACTCTTGTCCGGGTTGACGCTTGAGATGAGACAGGAGGAGTGATCTGTTGCCCTGTTGGATCCGCTTATCTGTTTTATAACATCCCATAGCTTCTTTTTGTTGCCACTTGCGTTCTCAATCTCTTGTTTTTCATACTTTCTTTTAGCTTTCTTCAGTTGTGAAGAACAGAAGTTTCTATAACGCTTGTATGTTGTGAGAAGAATTTCGTTATTTGGGTCCCTCTTCAATTTTTTATACAGGTTATCCCTGTTGCGCATGCATTTTAAAAGGCCTTTTGTAATCCACGGCTTACTGACTAGTTTCCTTCTAGATATTTTTACTGCTTTGGAGTTATCTTTTATAGCCCTTGACAGACAACCTAGTGCAAGTCAGTTGCTTCATTTACATCGCTGCAATTTAGGATGTTTTGAAAATCTGAATTACGCAGGGCTGATTCTAAGTTATCATAATCAATACGGTGACTAGTTTTATTTGAATACTCTAGCTGAGACTTGTGAACAAGGTCAAGGCTAATGGCCACACTCTCGTGATCAGTAATAGATGATTCGATTACAAGGCAGGAAGCCTTCAATCTTGTCTTAACCATGATGTGATCCAGGCAAGTTTTTCCATGGGTTGGTAGTACATGACCTGGCAGCATGCAGTGAGTCAGTGACTAGCTAGGACATTAAGATAGTCGTGAGACCGTTTATCTGGGCTGTTCATGACTATATCTATGTTTATGTCACCGCAAAGTATTATATTTTTATAGCTGCTTAACGAAGTGAGGAGTACATCGAGGGCGTCAACAAAATTGCTAGTGCTATGTTGGCTGGGAGGGCGGTAAATTCCAAGAATACAAGTATCTGAATTTAATTTGAGTAATAGACAGTTTGCGTCACTAATTGGTGGTTCTTCACATGACACTTTGAGTTGTTTTTTGTAGAAAATTACAACTCCTTCATTTTGTGTCCTATGCAAAGTAGTTGATGAATAGTTATAATTGTCAAGGAGGGGTATACCTCTGGCTGAGCGTAGCCAGCATTCGGAAAGAACCAACACATCCCATGCCACATTAGACCTATGCAGAAGCGTAATGAAGTTTGGCATATTGCATGAAACGAATACTACGAATATTTTGCGAGAGAATGTTGAGATGGCGATTATTATGGTTTGCATAGGTTTTTATATCATTTATATCACATCTAATAATAAAACTCGAGCCACTGAAAAGGAATCCAGATCCGAGTGAACAGTTTCAATGTTATGCATCAAGTGAAAACTATTATTATTAAAAGATGCACGTCACGTTTATAACGTGACCCGTTAAGTATGTTGGAAAGTTGGTTGTCACTCGGGTCTGGTACGTCGGCGGCTATTGTCACTATACTTTTATGATGTGAAATGATAAGAGGAATCGGATGTTTAAACAAGATATTATTGGCGATAACAGTTCGATTTACTAAATCTTGACTTAAATTGTGCGTTGCGTATAATACATGTTGTGTTATAAGTGTAAGTTGATTGTGTGTGACGGTAGGTTGTGTACGTTGTGTGAGACTGCAATTAGATTTAACATAAGGTAACAAATAAGTGTAAGTAGAAATAACGAACGACATGATGCAAATTGAAACGGATCTTAAGTCAAGTAATGACAATGCAAAGCAATTTCTATTATTTACATAAACCAGTCTCAAAATGAGTTTGCTTAACTCGGACTCATCATTAATACGCACTGGCGATGACCCATCTTCTTTCTTGATGTGTTCACACATTGCGTTAAAATCTTACTGCACAATTGACACAACGACTTGGTGGAGTATGCGCTGTACTTGCAGATGCCATTTTCGTAAATATTTTTTAATAAATACGAAAACTGCAGAAACACTTTCACGAAAATCGAAATAAACGGAAGAAGTAAATATCAAATGGAGTTGTCCTTCAATGCATCGAAGTCCGTCAACCACCAAAAAGACGGATTTACAACGTTCCGTGCCACGACGATTTTTTAAATCATCTACGAGATTTTAGCGAAAACATTTAAAATTAGCATTAAAAAAAGTTCACAGTTTAATACTATTTATTTTAATATTCTATTCTATTTCTATTATAATTAAAGCAGATATTGTTACCACTGGGTACCGTACTTTTTTTGTAAATGTAAAAAACGTCCCTGTTCACGTAAGTATTTTCTGTGAAATGACATTGACCACAACATATCATAATGTATCTATCACGGCAGGGAAAGCTTAGACTCCTTAGAAAAACACTGTCCACAATATTGGCGCCATCCGCCGCCATATTATCTTTTATTCTATAGCCATCACATCGCCGTGCGATTAGGGAAGTGTATTTGAAATCACACACAGCACTTGACTCAAACTCCTCAAACGTTTATTTCTAATAAACCATTTAGGTACAGGCACTTAGAAACATTCTAGAGTTGAGCCGTCCGTTCGCATGTGGTTGATATGGAGAAGAACGGACGAAGAAACTCCATACACTCTTTTAAATCGTGTTACATTTCTTGTTTTCACAACTTAATATTGTTCACTTCAATAAACACTTATAATTACTTAGTATTTCAATTGTTTTTCTCAACGTAAGCTAGCGAAACACCTCGTCGCCCACACGCGACCATCTTGAGTCGGCGGAAGTGACACGCCCACTCAGTTCAGTGATTCATTACATCGTCAGTTCATTAGAACATACAAACAATACCAGAATACTTCACAATTAATTATTGTAATAATTAAACAATACTAATATTCACAAATGCAAAGGTGTTATTAAGTTTAAGCTAAATTACTCGCTTCATTACTTTTAACACTTTGTTTTTAAAACCATTTCCGGTGGATCGAAGGCAGGTCTAATTAATACTAAGAACAGGTCTTTCACTAAGAAATTGCTTTGTAAATAATCTCGTTACTTTTTGGTTTGTAGTTAGTTTTAGGAAAACTGATTTAGTCGTAGTTTAAAATTATAAATTGAGTCATTGACCACTAAAATCGTACTTGGCGCCACATTCCACAACACTGTGGAATGTTGCCATACAAACAAATCATAGTGCAAAAGAGCAATAACAAATTGGTAAAATCCCAATTGCCATAAAGTATTTGCTTATCTTAATTTTAACTGTAGTTCTAGATAAAGACTTTAGTTTAATCAATTACTCTCTAAATTGTCACTTGAAGATCTAAGTACTAGTTAATACAAAAACCAATAGATGGCGCTTAACTATTCAGTTAATCGATAACAATGTTTGTAATAATCGTATTGCCAAGCAGAGATGGCAGGTTCATCAATACCATCATGGAATAGAACCATGAGTGTTATTAATTAGATCAAATCTTAGCAGATAGAGACTCTTGCGGCGACATATCTTATTTATTATGATTTTATGATTCCGGTTACTTTTAATGTAATCTTTAGTTTATTACTATAATAAAACGGTTACTTTTTTTGGTGTAATATGATTAATAAACGCAACATACAAGCAGGGGGCTTAAAAAAAATTGTCTCCTAGGCGATTATAGGACCTAAATTAGCAACTATTTGTGGTGGTTCAAACTTCGTTTGAAATACTGTTAGAATAAAGTACTAATCAGCTTGCACTACAATGTGGTTGTTACGTCAGTCACTGCGGGCCGAATAGTGCGAAGTGAGTGGTTTTTTTGCAATTTACAAAAAATCTATTGATTGGACTAAAAGAAGTTTTTAGAGATAAGTTCGTGATTTTTGATTTTTTTTTTATCGAGTAAAATTAGTTGTATTATGTTTTCAAAACACTATCGTACTAGCTTATATCCTGAAGAATATCATATATTTTTCTGTTTTTTTTTTATTGCAGTAAATCATATGCTTTTTTGCATTATAAAACTCGCGTTTAGCTCCTGTAGTCCCCTTAAAGAGTGTTGTAAAAAGTTTGCTGATGTTCATCAAAAACTTTATGTTGTCGTGTTATATAAACATCATTCGATTAATTCAAGTAATAATACCGGATCTCAGCGTACCATATGTGTCTAGAGCTGCACCTACTTAACTTTAATTGAAAATGCTTTCTCTTACAATGAAGTGGCTCAAACATTGCGAGTTTCCAAATTTGTCATTTTCCGCAATGTTAAACGATATCGGCAGACTGACGGGTCTCTGACTGCGGCACGGGACCTACGTAACGGTCATTTTAGAACAGATTCATTAGAATCTGTTCTAAAATGACCGTTACGCCTTTTGACATTGGAGATAATTTACAGAGCACGATATTTTTGGAATATTTATGAAAATTTGAAATTGAAAAAATGACGTAAAAGAAAGTGTTTGTCAAAACCTATTTACAAAATAGAAAAAAAGTTTTGGACTAGCCAGCCCACTCGCCAGATGTTAACTCTATGCAACTAGTAATAGCTCAATGTATACAACACGTTTGGGATGAACTCGGAAGGCAACTTAAACAAAAAAATCAAGTACCAGCTAACATTAGGGACCTCAAAAGTGCATTGGTAGAAGAATGGAGTAAATAAATTCCATTCTTCTACCAATGCACTTTTCACAAAGTTTTATTGATGATTTAATAAAAGTATGCCTAGACGGTGCAGGCAGTTTTGACAGCAAGAGGTAACACTAAGTACTGAGTATACCCACACCGTATACCAAACATTAGGAAGGAGGTTTGAAGAATATTCAATTTCCCCTATGAAAGGACAAAATGATAATTTTTCCCTTATAAAGAAGTTTTAAATTTCCCTAATAAGGGAAAAATTATCATTTATACTACGATAAAAAAATGTTTGTCCCTAATTTGTTTTTTCTTTCAAAGCCACTAAATTTTGTTCCGTTCAACAGTAGTTTTATTGATTAAATTTAATTAGTTCCCTAATAATCAAATTAAATCTGTTTTTATTCGTCCCTTTTTTTTGCGTTCCTATAAATATATGTCCATGAGTGTATTTTAAATGAGGCACATTTTAGCATTTTTTTTTAAATTGAAGTAGAAAATGTCAATGTTTCGAGGGTTTCCGAGATTACAGCTTTAGTGCGAATATAGTACCTACTATGATGCTTTTTATGATACAGAGAGTTATTTCATAAAATAATAAGGAATAAAATAAAATAAATGTTCAGTACAATACAAAAAAAAAACATTGCAAGCTTATTAAATTAAAGCTTTATCAAAAAAAAAAAAAGGTTCCGACGAATTGAGAACCCCATCCTTTTTGAAGTCGGTTAAAAATGTTACAAAATAAAATCGTTGAGACCAAAAAATCTGTACATTGAAGTTTAAAAAAAAAACTGACCAAGGTGACTGAACATATTAAAACCTTTTTTTAAATTTTCGTATGTTTGACCGCGCATCACGTTAAAACTACTGAACCGATATTGTTGAAATGTTCACAAATATATTTAAATAAATTCAGAATAACATTTTGGCTAAAAGACATTTTGGAAAATTTCGGAAAAGGGGGTGAAAAAGGGGCTAAAGTGTGTATGAAAAAAAAATTTAGATTGTTCTAGAATCATGAAACTCAGAATACATATAAATGATAAAAATATGGAAATACCTATATTAGCATTTTTTTTAAATCTCATCCAGAGTTCTTGTAGTTCGTTGTAACTTTGATCGATGTTTTAATAATAGTGTATTTTGTTTTTTAATTAAATTATTGATAAGTAAAATGAAAGGTAAATTGCAGTTTACGATTTATGACGAATTAAAAAAAATCTACTTACTAAATCTCGTTCATAACCATTTTTGGTGGAAGTTTACATGGTAATGTACATGATATATTTTTTTTAGTTTGTCATTCTCTAATTTTAGATGTTACAGAGGGGGGACATACATTTTACCACTTTGGAAGTGTCTCTCGCGCAAACTATTCAGTTTAGAAAAAAAATGATAATAGAAACCTCAATATTAATATTAATAGATAACCCACTCGTATAGATCTGATGAAAAAAAAATTTGAGTCTCAGTTCTATGTATAGGGATGGGGAACCCCCGAAATTTATTGTTTTTTTTTTTCTATTTTTGTGTGAAAATCTTAATGCGGGTCACAGGATACATCTACCTACTTACCAAAGTTTCAACAGCATAGTTCTTATAGTTTCGGAAAAAAGTGGCTGTGACATACGGACGGACAGATAGACAGACAGGCATGACGAATCCATAAGGGTTCCGTTTTTTGCCATTTGGTTACGGAACCCTAAAAACCAATGAAGTGTAATCTTTTAAAGTTACTACATATACTTCATATCTAATACAGGTAAATATAATTTCTCAGTTTTCTTGAAATTTGATTTTTGAGGTGAATACGCACAAAATAGTGGAACACAAGAAAATCAGCTTTCCTCGGTTTAAGTAGTTGGTACGAAATGTTTGTGTGCGCATCACGTCAAAACTACTGCATAGATTTCTTTAAAGGCTTCTTCAATATTTAGGCTATATATTATCACGCTACTTCCTTAAGGGGGTAGGCAATTTAACATTATGTCCGTATACTTCAACTGTTTGACGTTTCAGTCATGACGTAAGTACATGAGAACGGCTATTTGTAGCTTATGTCAACGAAGTAAATAACCTAGCGGTTTCATGACCGCTCTGCAATCTACGGGGTTGCAGGATCAAACCCCGAAACATTATTTTAACTTTTTGTAATTTGTTAAATTTTTTTTTGATGCTGTTCGATTGCATAAGTATATTTCTTTTTGTATTTAAATTGTTTGCATTTCTATATTTCTTATTTTTTCGTGATTTTTTTTCCAAAAAGTAATAGAGAAGTATGGAAGAAGAATACAATCATGCTGCGCCGACCCCAAATAAATTGGGATAAGGAGCAGGAGTATGATGATGATTTCTCCAAAAAATAGTATAGCGAACGGAAGCCTGATAAATTCACGTGTTCTTGACGAGCAAGAACTGTGCTATGCTATTCGCAATAATCAATAATCCATACGCAGTTTACGTAGATTATATTTACAGCTATATTGTTATTGGCCTCATTCCATGCATCTTGGTGAGAATTGAAGACCTGCCTGGACTGTCATCGAAGGTCTGGAGACAAAAGTCAGTTGCAAGAGGTTCGCAACAGTTTGCAGCAGCTATATCGTGTTTGGGCTCATTTCATGGACCTTGATGAAAACTTTAAACTTAGCTAGAGTATGACTTTCATCGAAGGTCGACGATGTAGACGAAAGGCAGTTGCAAGAGGTCATCAAGAGTTTACAGCATCTATATCGTGTTAGGGCTCATTTTATGCACCTTGATGAGAACTTTCGACGTAGATGGAGTATGACTGTCATCAAGTATCTAAGGATGATAACGTAAGGCTGAGGAGGCTGGCGAGGGAAGCCCTTATTTAGATAACAGAATATTTTAGCGATTAATGCAAATATTTCAGAGAAAATAAAATGTTACCTGCTTGATTCTATACTATGCCTAATATTATAAAGCTAAAGTGTTTGTTTGGTTGGTTGAACACGCTAATTTCAGGAACTACTGGTTCGAGTTGAAAGTATCTATTAGTGTTGGATAGCCCATTTATCGGAGAAGGCAACAACGAACAAGAACGTTGCAACGTTTATATAACATCACGCTACAATCAATAGCAGCAGAGCATCAATGAAAAATGTTGCAAAAATGGAAAAAATATTCCTTTTGAGATCTTTCTTTGAGCTAGTACTTTAATAATTTGACGTTTCAGTCATGACGTAAGTAGGTACATGAGAACGGCTATTTGTAGCATATGTCAACGAAGTAAATAGCCTAGCGGTGTCATGACCGCTCTGTAAACTACGGGGTTGCAGGTACAAACCCCCATAATTATTTTCACTTTTTGCGATTGGTTTAATTTCTTTTTGATGCTGTGAGATTTCCTATATTTCTTTTTGTATTTAAATTGTTTGTATTTCTATATTTCTTATTTTTCTCGAGAATTATTTTTCAAAGAAGTATGGAAGAAGAATACAATCATGCTGCGCCGACCCCAAATAATTTGGTATAAGGACAGGAGTATGATGACGATGATGATTTTTCCAAAAAGTAGTATAACATCAGAAGCCTGATAAATTCACGTGTTCTTGTCGTTCAAGAACTTTGCTGTGCTATTCGCAATAATCAATAATCCATACGCAGTTTACGTAGATTATATTTACAGCTATATTGTTATTGGCCTCATTTCATGCACCTTGGTGAGAATTTAAGACCTGCCTGACTATCATCGAAGGTCTGACGATGGAGAAAAAAGTCAGTTGCAAGAGGTCCGCAAAAGTTTGCAGCAGCTTATCGTGTTTGGGCTCATTTCATGGACCTTGATGAGAACTTTAAACTTAGCTAGAGTATGACTTTCATCGAAGGTCTGATGATGGAGATGGAAGGCAGTTGCAAGAGGTCATCAAGAGTTTACAGCATCTATATCGTGTTTGGGCTCATTTGATGCATCTTGGTGAGAACTTTCGACCTAGCTGGAGTATGACTGTCATCAAGTGTCTAAGGATGATAACGTAAGGCTGTCGAGGGAAGCCCTTATTTGGAAAAACAGAATATTTAAGCGATTAATGCAAATATATCAGAGAAATTAAATTGTTACCTACTTGAATCTATACTATAATATTATAAAGCTGAAGAGTTTGTTTGGTTGGTACAACGCGCTAATTTCAGGAACTTCTGGTTCGAGTTTAAAGTATCTATTAGTGTTGGATGATAGCCCATTTATCGGGGAAGGCAACAACGAACAACAACGTTTATATAAAATCACGCTACAATCAATAGGAACAGAGCATCAATGAAAAATGTTTTTGAGATCTTTCGTTGTGTACGCTGCGTAAACGGTTACAGTTGCGCAACAATCGTGTATGACGGAATTGTTCCTCTTAAAAAGTTCTATAAAAAGTCCGCGATTGCATTATTATGTCTATCTTTTAAGGGTATCTCACACTCTCTCTAACCATCTCTCTCCCTCTCTTATGTGAAGCAGACAAAGTTGCGCGGGTCAGCTAGTGACATAATATATTGCTATTTGGTAAAGAAATATGCTAGCAGGTTTATTTTTCTAAATTAGATACTTGGATCATTGGGGGACGGTCTATGAAGCTTTATGTTCAGCCCACTGTGCGGCGGTATTTTAGTAAGATCGAGCCCCACATAAACAAACCGTCTCCGCGGACGGTGCGGTGGTATGCGCTAGGCACTTTTTTTGTTTTCAAGTTAGGTAGCAATTAATTGGCTATAGGTAGCAAACAGGTAGCAATTTTTGGTCACCAGCCTGTCGCGGAGCGATACAGACAACCAGCCATTCTGACGTTCACCCATGAGCAAATGTGTATTTAGGGTTCGATGGGACTGACATAGGCATTGCAATCATAAAAATATTTTTACGAGTTATGCGAACATTTTGTAGGGAATAGCTGATTTTTTTATCGCGATTCAGGGTTGGTCCCATTACACATTTAGGTTTTTTCCACAGAAAAATACTCTTCACTCACACTGCACCACAATAGCAAGAGGACAAAGGCGTGGGGACATAAGAAGCTACATATTACAGAAAAAACACCTAGATGGCGTTTATAGTTTTGCTGCAATCGAAATCGATATCTTACCTCCAAAGGATCATCTTGTACATGACGTTTCCCCTACCTTTTTGTAACCAGCATGCGTGATTTGAGGATTCTTCGAGATAGAGACCCTTACCTATACTTAATAAGTTGCAATAAGTAGCACAGAATAGAATACTCTTCATAATGCGGGTGGAAGGGTCACCGATACACCAACTGATGCCAAGTAATTCTGCATATATCATTCCGAACTACTTTAGTAGTTTGACAACACTCCGAACTACTTTAGTTTTTTTTTCTTTAAATGTATGGAAGAGCAGATAAAAAAAATACTGATGAAACATTTCTATGTGGTTCGGAATGATGTTCCAACCTGTATAATATACTTAAATAAATAGATTTACATAACATCATTACGCCTGTAATCCCCGAAGAGTAAGGCAGACGTGTTGGTGCCTAATAGGATACCAACATTTCGCTAGTTATGTTTCAGTCCCATGCAGTAGGTGACGTGTCCGTGGCTGCTACTAAGAAATTTCCGGATTGAAAAATCCAATAACACTTTGCCCAACCCGGGAATCGAACCCAGGACCTCATGCTCAGCAGTCGCACTTGCAACCACTTGACCAACGAAGCAGTCGCTTTATATTGGTAATATTCTTAACGAAGACAGTACACGGCTAAGGAAAGGGTATAAAATAAAACACTAGTGTTACCACAAAACTGTTTATTTCATAAATTATATGATATAAATAATTCTGACAGACACGCGTGCCACACGAGTTCCGTTATCTTCATACAATACGGTTCTAAGGAACCCTAAAAAGCTTTTACAAGGCAACCAAATTGCAATGCCTAGGATATAAAATTCCAGGCAATTTATTGCCTATAACCTACATACAAATAAACTAGAAGCCGTTCGTGATTGGAGTTACTAGGAAACATAGTAGATTGTCAGGTGAATCTGCGAAATATTTTATTTTAACGTGCTTAAGTTTTGAGTAAATGAACGAACTTGAACTAAAGGATGGAAATACCTGCATCCCCAACATCTCCACACTAACCGACCAACGTATGGCCCATGTAAATACATTCATTGAAAAACCAGCAGGCCTAGCAAAGTTACAAACGATTCATATCGATTCTCTGACCACGTGACTTATCGTTGATAGATGTCATTACCATACATTTGGTTAGTTTTCTATTAGCGTTAACGATTGTAGATTGTCAACTTGGCTAAGCCTACAGAACCTTATGCCATCTAAGGCCCACATAGATGGCTGACGCTACGTCGTTGCAGTTATGACATCAAAGTTAGGTTTATCTTAAAAAGGATTTTTTTTTATTTCAATAAAAGTAGGAAAATGCTTGATATTGCAGAAATTTAATAAAGCCTAAGCCTTTATCAAAATCCTGTAATATTAAACATTTAAGTACCTACGTGCAATATCAACACGTCGTATCGTATTTCTTGGAACACAGACACTATTATGAACTTGTCGCCTTGAATAGTTACGGACTCAAACCGTCATAAAACACATTATGAGGCTGACCAATGACCACGATCAAGTACGAAAACGTGAACTTTCCCTATATAAATGTCATATTTTACCTATAGAAAGGTCATATTTAGTAGTGATGGAGTGGTGATGTACACACCGTGCCACGAAAGATGATACCTGTCACATCACTTGAAACGAGTGAAAATTTGTGAAATCTTGATTATGCATCGGGGTAAAACATTAAGAAGACAAAGTAGCAACATGGTTTACGACCTGTACACCTATGTCCAAAGAAGTATTTCGATACACAATTAACTCGTATACAAGTTACAAAGATGAGACCTGTCTCATCTTTCGTGGCTCGGATTGTAATGATTTGGAAAATTGACGCAGGTAGCAACAACCCAGAAAAAACCTATTCAACTCACATTTAGTTAATAGTTCGAAAGAATAATAAAATTATATCTTACTAAGCCTTCTAGTAACATCAATCTTCGGCGATCATCTAAGTACCCACATATTTACAACAGACCTCTATGTATGTATGTCACATGTTCTACCAAGGGGATAAAGTCTCCATTTTTATATTACTTTCAGTCTTTTCAGACATCAACGGCTTATCTAAGGCATTAATGATATTTAAAACCATAAAGACTGCGGGAATATAAATTACCGTAAGAAACATTGACCCTGCTGTTAGATTTGTATTTTCGCCTCAACGTCGAAAGTAGAAAATCCAATAGCACCCGTCCCTTAACATTTCCACAGTTGATATTTTGAATTATTCGACATTCCAAAGGGAAGTTATTCTTATTTCTATCGTTTCTATTTGTGTATATAATTCATTAAAAGCTATGTATATATTATTATATCAATATTTGTTTTAACGATAACATTTTGCTGCAGGCACGGTATGATTGAATGCGTCCATTCTGAGGGCACAGTTGAACCACAAATAACTAAATACTTCAACGAATCAACGCTAAACGTATAGCCTCTCTTTTTCTTTCGTTCGGTTAAAGTGTTGAAGATGACAAAAATAATGTTTTATTAGGTACCCTAGATATTAAACAAAAGTAGTCACTTGTGGTGCAACTGGATCTTACAGGTGAACTTTAAGGATTTTCTATCCAATATAACAAATGATCGCAGCTACATTTTGGCAACATCTGAGTTCTGTCGCGGAAGCCCTTCTCCAGCAGTGTGGAGGTCGGATAATATAAATACCTATATCGCTAAATTAACTAGGCTCTTATATAACTAGGTATAATGAGGTAATCGGTTAGCGTGCCTTTTCCTTTACTGTTTCCAGGTAAAGGAGTTGTTTTGTGTTTTTTCGGAAGACTAATATGACGACAACGGGTCGAAGCGTAAGTAGGTATATGGAAGAGAAAGAGTATTTATACATATAAAACTATGTGCACCATGTTAAGCATGCCTATTGACTGATAACACTTACAAAAACCTGACTTGATAAAACGCGTAAGTACCTCCCCCGAAATAGGTACACTTTTGTTATCATGTATGAAAATGTGACATACAAACACACAGTCCAAATACAATGTACAAAACATCCCAACGATTAAGACAAAGGATTACATAATTTTTTGAAATAATTCAATTACTTTATGGATTTCATTAAAATCTCGTCACAAACTTACTAAATACTATTTTACCGCACAAATTGTAGTCGAATTGTTGACTAAACCTTACGTTCGCACTAAAAAGGAGAATCGATTAGGTACCGAATCTAATTCGATAAGTGTGGAGGTTGCTGAATAAGTAGTTGTTTATCACAGATAACATAGGTACAAGTTGTAGTAAGACGCGACTGACTGACGCAGCGGTATCGATACTAAATTACCGTATTTTGAATATTTCTCCAATTTAGGGAACTATTAATTTTAGTCAACGCCACGACCTGTCTTCACGATGCACGATGCTACACAACTACAGGAAAACAAACACTTCATAAGCGATGAGTTCTCCGGGTGGCCACCTAACTGTTCGTTATGACACACACATTCAACTGCTTTTAAATTATGATCTATAAAAATACTACTTATACTTTATTTTAGAAATCTTATTGCTTCTATATGTAGTGATTTGTAATATTCGTGCAAAATGAAGACATTACATATTAAGTTAGGCATTATATCAAATTTAAAGATATCGTCCACGAGCTTTAATATATTTATATGGAAATGAATGTTTATGCATTCTTAAACAAATGCAGCCATGCGTGATGCATCTATTATCGGGACGTACAGCGGTACGGCCTCAATAATACAGAGAGGTGATTTTACTTTTAACCGCCACTTCCATGAAACTTAATAAATACTTAAAAATATTCTAGTACCGAGGTACTACAACTTAACGTGGTTTGTTGCTGTAACTGTAGGCTACGCTTTTTGAGCTACAAATTAATAAAATACCATTAACATGGTTCGTACGAACTATACATCTGTAGATAAAATGAACAATATCATGGATGTTAAACATAAAATTCCCTCTCTATCCTATACAATTTCTACTGAAAGACTCAACCCCGCGCTGTGGTCGGATGTAAGTAGACGTGACCTTATGGTCACAGCTACCAACATTCCTATCTCCAATTGTTTTGATCGCGGTGCCACAGTAATATCAATGCTGAGATTTATCGGTCGTGAAATGTCAAATCTTCAAAACAAAGTAAAAAAAAAATGTGTGTGTCGGTGTTGGGCTGTCAGGCAAAGGAAATTGTGTTCAAAACTAAGGCTTGGAAGTGTAAAGAAGAATATAGGTAACAGCGCAATTTGCATCAGTATAACACCAATATAAATAAGTTCCTACGTGGGTAGATATGCAGCATAGACTGTCTGTATTCTCTGTGTCAGTATTCTCTTTATTGCAAATTGACTTCCTACACTAAATTGCTTATAAAACCATATATAATCTGTGTACAGCGCAGAGAAGTTCGTTGTTCATGTTGAACTAGTATGAGATAAGAGCAACTCATAAAGCAGTATTGTGGAGAAAGAGATGCAACTACTGGACGTGTGGCTTCATTCCTTCCCCACACTGAAGTGACATTAAAGTGGTACTGCTATGAAAGATGGGCCACAAGCTCTGCAACGCATGATATGTATATGACTATCGGATGCTAAAGATCACTGGTTTGTTCATTGTATGTGCGGACGGATCGTGGCGCTTCTACAGGCTGATGCTGCGCGAGCGAGAGACAACTCAGACAGGCTTTTGCTCAAAACTTTTAACCCACGTTACACACGTAGGGCGTCTGTCGCACCGACCGCTAAGCTCGTCGTTTTTGGCTATGCGCCCCGCGCGCCGCAACGCTTTTATGTAAGTCGGACTTAAAGTTGCGTCAGCTCTAGCAAGGACATGGTTCAGAAACGATCAAGCTAGCGCAGATCAGCAGTGTAAAATCGCACTTATTCTCTGTGTGAGGTAGGGAAGTGTCGTGGGATGTCCTCGTGCAGTGTGTTGGCACATAAAGGGTGTGTAAGAAAATGAAAAAAAAAAAAAACTCAACAAAAAGGTTAGTATTTATTTTATTTAACTAGGCAAAAAGGTGATCTTTTTTTATACAAAAAAATATATTTGCTAAATCGCACTGTGTGCGCAAGTCCTATTACAAGTCTTTAAACAGACCATTTTATTTATAAATTATGACTTTTCCTAGGAAAAAAATACACCAAAATATGGTATTCACCTTTATACAAACATTAGTTACAAGCGAACCATATAAAGTAAATGCAAAGAGATCGTGTAATTGTTATCGATAGATCTCCTTTGCTGTGTTTGTGCTGAGAGCCGACTATACAGAACACATCTGTATCATGGAGTACGTATACAGGATGATTTGGAAAGCGCCAGTAATGCACAATATTATTGAATTGGTAACATTATTTAAATATTGGCAAAATAACCCATTAGATTTTGAATTGTGTATAGATTTTGGATTTTGCCTTTACGAGACTGAAAAAGAATAAATATCAAAATAAACAATATTATACATTTATGCACACTCCGTACGTCATACTAAATAAATAAATTAACAGATTTCAACAAATTAATATGACAATGATAATAAGTATTAAACTACATAACTTCATCAGTAAGGAATTGTGTACTTATAACGATTTCTGTTAGCCTCAAAAATAATTCATTTTGTATTCTTACTTCATCTGGTCATTCGTTTTATCTTTATTTTTTTCTACAAGAATAGAAAAAATGTTATCTAGCCTTTACGGCCGCATCTCAAATGCTCACCCTGTATTTGATTTATTTGCATAACTTTTGTATGGACGAGTAAGCTTCAGAAATGAGTGAAGAAACTAGTCGGCCCGCATCACTCACACTTATTGCACGCAATTTCATAATTGCACTAAGTTTAATTGTAACTAATTAGCGAACCACAAAGGAATCACTAGGACATAATAGTCTTAATATTCAGAAACAGTTGTATAGGAAAGCTATGAATAATCTCCAACGAGTCCATAGTTTTCCATCTACAACTATGACTGTCAAATGTTTTATAAATAACAAAAGAAAAATAAAAAACAAAAAAAAACACTATGATAGGGCGTTGAGTTGTTTCTCTCAGCTTTATCTACATTACAGCCTTACATATTTTGTTTTAACTTTTTTCTTCTAAAGTATAAATAGATGATATCACCAGCCTTAGATCAAAAGGTATTGTTTATTTAAAACTAGAATAATTAGTTTTATGAAGCGAGCTTTGCTAGTTGGTTACAAATTGATGGTGAGCGCAGCACCCCGATTAAATAACACTGTCGTCCGTATAATAGAAATGACGAAAAACCGATGAATGACGTAATGTGTCAATAATGTAAGCAATAACTACTGCTAGATGTTGAGGCGTTAAAATCATACGGTTTACAAACACACTGCGACGAGCAAGTGCTACGCAATGAAGGCGCTGAGCTCGCCAGCTTACGAGTCGTGTGCGGACTGCGGTGACGGGCGCTAGGCTGGCTAAGCGATGACGTCGTGGACTGCCTACAACTAAAGGACACTATAATGACACATAGCTGTCCGTACGTGACGGCACAACGGCCTTCCATCTCACTCAGGCCCCAAGGGGACTCATCTCTACCTTTCTGTTCAATCTGAATAGGAAACAGAGGCCTATCATCAATACTATTTAAATATCCTAATTTGTTTTATTTATAGCTAATATACATATCACGTTTTCTGATTATAATTATGGGATATATTTTATAATTGCTATTAAAATTTCAAGTTGTCACATTGACATAATCGGTGTTGTGGACTATTTTAATGATTATTATCTATGTTTACATTAATTGGTGTTTCTGAATCACTTAACTATCAACGGCATTAACAATGTTACGATTTAATTTCGCGACAACACGAGTCGTCAAAGTTTGAGGATCGTAACAGACTAGCAAAGCGGATAAACATAATCGTAGAAAAAAATAACATTTTTTAACGCTAACTCATCTAAACTAATAACCACGCTATATAAATTATTTCAGAAAATATTGAGGTCTGGACGTGGACACGTAGTCAACTATAGCATACTAGAGGAAGAAATAGTGATTAAGTTTCGGAAGTCCTAATAATATTATTATAACATAGTACTAGTCGGCACTTTAGCGGCGATATTCTACTTTATACACGAATAATATTACAATCGAAAATATTTGTACGAGTTTCATTTTTAGACGGTCTGTGTAACGTACCAGCCGAAGAGCTGGCAGCCACACTGGAGATACGTACGGTACTCACATAAATGTCAATTTATTAAGTATTGTTCATTTATTCATGGAAGACTATTAAATATTGCATATTCGTATTTCTGATATCTGCTATATTATTTTTATAACTTATTTAATTTCTTCAGTATTTCCGCCAGCTTTTGTGCTGTATGTGTCCACGTCAAAATTATGGTTTTCATCCAATTGACTTCGTGAAGTTTCAAATTATGGCGTCAGAATGACAGCACAGCATAAACATGTGACTGCGCCATTTGACGTCTAGACGTCAAAAGACGTCTCACCTCAATAAAGGCTCGATGTGCATCCTGTCGGATCGCCGAAATTCAAAAACAGAATCTGGCCTAACAAAAATAGATTCGAGATTGTCATGTGATAATCAATAGTTTAAACATCTATATAAGCTGCGTTTCTTCGACGCGCTATATTATTGTATAGACATAATAACGAATGAAAATTATTATATAGGGCAGTATTCACTGAGGATTTATATCAATTATAAGGCTAACCCCGCGCTTTACCGAATTTTAAATAAGGGCCGAAATGTCTTTCTGTTTTGCTCAGCGGCTCAGCTTAGTTCTATAGAACCAACATACGGGATAATTAATATATCAACATCCGATTATCTAAAATATTATACTTCTAATTTTACTCTCAACTAATCCGTATATTATTAATAAATATAATAAGCTTATTCATCATAAGTTTACATTCGCAGTGTTTTGCCCTGAAAAAGTAACATCTTTTTCTATTGCATATTTTGATAACTACTTCGTTCGTTGAGCTAGAATCTTACAGCAAAAGTAAAGAAACAAAGTGAATGTTATTAAATAATTGTCTCTAAAATATTATTATATAGTTTTATCTATGTTATTTAATGTTATTTTACGGTCTTCCAATATTATTATTTCTTCTTCGTGTCGCTAAAAGAACGACCTTTGAAGATTTTTGCGGTTGATAAAATCAAAGTTTATAATAAATATGGTGTCAAAAATACTTTAAATTGACACCAGTCGTGTATTCACAGATGATCGACCGAGATATCGAATGGGAAAATCGATGTCTATCTTGGCTAGCATAACGAAAGCGAGCGAGATAGGGAGCGTTTGTGAACTCGCGACCTTTTCCTAATAATTATCATTAGCAGACTAAAGTGTCTTACGCCATCCCCTATAACCATATTATACTGAGCCTAACATTAAAACGGACCAGTCATTCCGATATGACATAACGAGTAATTCAAATATGCAATAAAAAATGTCACTTTTTCAAGAACTAAACTGTTGAACTGTTTTGGTAAATCGTTGAGAACTTTGACCATACTCAGAACTTAGAAAAGTGATAACTGTATAATTCACATGTTGTCTTTGTAGTGATTTTACACTGCCTTTTGTACAACTTACACGGTGGAACGATGAAGGGACATTCCGACACAAACGTTTACTAGGGATTCAATACATAATACTTGAACCAAAAACTTTCATATTTTTCGACGTTGTGTGAGCTCCGCTTTTTGAGCGGTCAACTTATACGTGTTTTTTTAATCCGAATGAAAGTTTAATTGCTGTCTGGTCTAGAATCATATACTAAACCCATGGTTAAAGTTAGTGGCACGATGCATACACCGTGTATGTAATAAAAAGTAGCGTAAAATAATAAAGCAAACCACTTACCGAGTAATGTGATAAGCCCAAATGTGATCAAAGCATTCATAAAGCGATTGTACTTCAACGCTCATTTAAATATTCAAAAACACTATTGGATTTGCTAGCGGTTTTAATGAAATCTACGAAAATGGTTTCCGTATAAAATCATTTAACTTTATATTGTCAGTCAGTTCTGTTGTTGGCTTAACTTTTTAAGAAAAAAGGAAGAGCTAAAGAGATCTGTGACTAGCATAGGGCCCATAGCTAGATGAGAGGACGCTAGTTGGGACAAGATGGTGACGAGACCCGGTAGGAGAAACAAAAGACGTCTTGCCGCAAGATGGCGACGACAACAGACGAACTGTCACTAACAGTCGACACGACTTAACGGATGGATCGAACGTTACAGGACTATGCAGTAGCATTGTAGACATTATTACAAATTCATATAAATCAAAATTATCATAAGTCAGGGACACAACGCACAGACAAATCTCTGCAGGAAACCGAATTGTAAAGAAGAAATAGAAACGAAAATTTAAAAAGTAATTAAAAAATAGTACATAACTTATGTACTTGTAAACAAAAATCTGTACTTGACTGACGCAAAGAATGAAAAAAAAAAGACCGTATGAAAATACAAAACCCTCCACCGTGAAATAAATACAGGATAGTTTCAATGACTTGGGTAACGGCCAATCAACAGACGTGAAAACATTCGTACGAAGACGTACGAGACGCAGCCTGGCTCACCACTGACCTGATACTATACATCTATTCATTTATCATATAAAATATATACCTACTCATGATTGCTTTAATTGGCAGTAAACGTTAGAAAAAGTTATTTATTTAGAGGCACAATAATATTGCAATTTCAACTCATTCTTAGTGGTGATACCGACTTCATGCTAGGTGGAGGTATTCTATGACCGTATATTTCTTTTTCTTTGTATAATGATTATTTCATAAGGCGGGTTGATTTTCAACCGAATCAAAGGCAAGGTTTGAATATTTTTATACGGAGATGTCAAATATGAAAAAATATTCAAACCTCTTTAATCATCTTAATAATCAAAAATCGTACACTGATCATAAAAGGCGTGGTTTCGGTTTATTCGCAGGGGCGTTTCAATGTAACTCAAACTACGGTTATCGTCGCTAAGCTATATTAAGCGGCCCAGCCGCGCTCATAGTCCAGACACAAATAACTCAAAACACTGAACATATTCAAATTCTTTCAGAGTCATTTGCTTCCAAGGTTTTTTGTGACTGAACTATTTATTTACGCTAAATTTATATACATATACAGCACTATATAATTTTTATATTAATTTGAGGTGCGTCAATTTCACATTTGATTAAGTAAAAGGCGTGACGCCTGTAGTCAAGACCTAACAGCCTACAGGGTGAGATTTTAACACGCACTGCAATGGTAGCTATGCTAACCGTTACAGATGAATGGAAGTCTTGTGAGGAATAGGATTAGCTTTTCAATCGAATAAAACCTCATTTAAGAATTAAAAAAAAAACATAGTAACTATGATTAAAAGTCCTGCGCAAAAAATAGGCATATCAAATCTTAAATTCAATTTAATTACTCTTCAGCAACGTAATGACAATGAAAGATTTCTAACAACCTTTATTCAATCTCATGCTGGCACTACTTGAAATACCTGAATCCTGAATCAGAATATTTGTTATTTTGTTAACAGGAAAATAAAACACATTTCTATTTAAAAAAAAAAAAAAACATTTTGAAATATTGCAAATATTTTCACGTGTAGTGCCAACTTCAAACGTCAGTTAAAAGCTCACCCTGTAGGCAAGGACTTGACAAACAGGCTTCCGTTTAAATTATCATTCACGGCCGTTATAGGGTGATCCGAAATTCGACATATTTCACACGTATTCTGTTCCAGACAGTTTTAATTTTACGAAAATACTTTTGGCTGATGTTGATTGAGTCCCGGTAAACCGGCGAACTAAATAGATTAAGCAATTCATTTAGTCCGTCATCTTGAATTCCGTGTCGATACGACGTTCTAGCGCTTGTAAGCCAGCCTCTAATTCTTGCTGTAAAAAAGGAAAACATGTAGCTACAAAACATAAAAATAAAATACATAGAAACAGTAAACATCGAGTTTCATGCTAGAAATAGAAAGAAGAAAAGTAAGAGTATCATATACAGGATGTAAACTGACTCTACACGAAGACGTCAACCAAGCATTCTGTACATCAAACTAAGTACCTAACTTTACGCAAATATTATTGCTGGGAAACGACTTTTTTTGGGGTGAACAATCACGTTTTACGGCGGAACTCAATGTAACGCACTCAAAACATTGTGCCAATGGATGGATTGAATAGTACGAGCGTCGTGGAGGTGTTTAAAGTAAAAAAAACTTACATTAAAAACATGATTGTATTAAAAAAAATCTTGTGAAAGTTGGAACTTTGACCCCCAATATCTCCGTAACTAGAAGGTTCCCAGTAATTGTCAAAAAAATGATCGCAATGATGGGAAGAACATGTGCCTTTCGGCTTCGTTATGAGTCTTTTTACACCTTTTATACAATATCACAATTGCAAGGAATATATGTATATATTTTTAAATAAAGGATAAAAGGCTTCAGATAAAATTTAAACTACATTATTAAACAGACTGGGTTAGTTATTCTTTTCCGGACTTATCTATTTTTATACGTATTCATCTTCTGAATTATGGATCATGCTTTTTATACACAGCTCGTTATCTCTCACAAGAAAAGTTTTGTGCCGGTAGACCCGTCTCGAAACTTATCCTTTTGAACGTATAGATATTTTTGTCAAAATGTATGTGAACATTTTCACACGTTATCTCAAAAATGGTTTGCCCAACTTAAACATTGTAGGTACTGCATAGGATCCGTGGTTTCTTTTTGTTCAGAATAGTTACAGCACTGATGACAATGGTGTCGATTCTGTTGTGCACAAACTAAACTTAATTTAGGCTATTGGTATCTTTTTCTCTCTAATGAAACGAGAAAGAGATGGACGTAATTTAAAGCCGTCAAATTTAATTGGAACTAATATTTCCATACAAATGAAGGGTGCACGTAAAAACATGTCGACTAAAAACATGGTGAAGCGCAAGGCTTAAACTAGTTTGACATCTCTAACTTAGTACATAGCTATAGCCATCCTTTTCACGCACTGCCTTTTAGTAAAAGATAGCAATAGCCTAAATAAAGTTTAGTTTGTGCACAACAGAATCGACACCAATATCTGTGTCACATGTTTAATTAAGTATTTTAATAATTTTTTCTTACCTTTGCACAGATTCATTTAAACAATTGTTCGTGAATGTGTGAACAGTGTAGGCCTTGTAGATTCCTAGATGCGTGTTATATTTTTATCTTGTTTTACATTTTATGTGTAGGTAATAAGCAATGACTTATTGTCGGGCCTACGCTGTCCCCACATACTTAATTACTAATGCTGTAATATGATAATATTGTAAAACCAAATCATTTAAAAAAAAAAGGAAACATGTAGTTTCTCGTCGGTTCTTCTTCATAGGAAACGACCAACCCGAACCGTGCACCTTTTTGTCGACGTTTTATATGTACCAAAATCAAAATATTTTATTTCACATAAGCCTGCTTGTGTGAAATAAAATATTTTGATTTTGGTACAATAGCGAAGCTTCGTGTTGTAGTGTTAACTCGCCAGGACAAATTGCAACATGAGTTTCAGTGGATTTTCCCCGAGCCGGCTTGACTGATTTAGACGCGGTTTTGCCGTCTCAAATAGACTTATATTTAGACAATTTATTTGGAATTATATCAAAAATTTTAAAGGCAACAAGTTAACAGCAGCCGTTGTTGGTCTTTTAATAATAATAATAAAAATATGCTCAGTTTAGTGCTTTCACGAAGTGCTAGACAAAAATAACATAAAGATAATATACTTACAAGTTCAATAAATTTTATCATATTCAGAAAAAAGTAGCTGTGCTAGCGCGTTTAGGCAGACTTCAGGATGACTACGACACTTTTGATTAAATTTTGTTTTGTTTTTATCAGTATGACTGAAATGGGAAGTTTGCCGTGACCTGTCCTTGTCATTGAATTTTTATGGATATTTAAAACCATTTACGCAATCTGATTTTGTTTTTTGTTCCCATACTTAAGGTTTGTTTTTATTTATACAAAATGACATGTTAGCCTTGCAAGGAAAGTTCTGTAACGACCGATCCGTTTCGGAACTTTTCTTGCCATTAATCAATTTTTGTTTTAGAAATATAATTAGTTTTTATCGATCGTTTATATCTGAACAAGCTCAAGTTCTATGACGTGTTAGCTTGTCTCGAAGAACCTATTGGCTAAAGGTTAGAAATAGTAGGCGAGACGACAAAAAAAAAACTAATTATTCCGTCAGTTAGATGATCAAAAAATATTTGACCCGTGTTTTTTCTTTTGTTACGTAAACCAAAATTGACGAAGATATGGAGACGCTTTTAAAATTATCAATACCTCACGCCTTGGTATAGTTTTTAGCTAGTTCTGAGGTCCCGAACCCTCACTCCCGAGTTTTCATGAGTTTTATCTTTTGTCCATTAATTTCCAATACTCTGACGGACTAAATAGATTTGCAATTTTTTGATACTGTCGTCATGCCTATTGTCGATATCCGTGGGGTATTCATTATACATCATTATAAGTGGACAGGAACTTCATATCGTGTCCTGCCTGTCATGTTGTTTGCATATTAGAGGAGCTGATGGACGTTACTGAAAGTGCCAAATACGTCACCAAATGGGCCGATTCAATTTAGATTGCCATCGACATGCTTAGAAGAAGAAGTGTTATAGTTCATCGTTTGAAGAAAGAAGTGTACTCACGTCGTCGACGCCGACCGCCTCGTAGGCGTGCGCGGCGGCAGCGAGGCGCTCCGCGACCGACGGCCTCTCTCTGGCCAGTCGGTCGGACCCCACCGCCAGTCTGCTGGCCACCGGCGCCGTGGCCGGCCCGTTGGCGCTCACCGTGGGAATCTCAGCGACCTCAGGGCCCAACACGGGGCCGCCCACCGCGAGGGGCCCCACGCCCTCCACAGGAGAAGAATGTTTCGAGCGGTTTACGAATAAGCGCACGAAACCAACAGGTGGGAAGACCTGTCGAAAAGTGAAGCGTCAGAACACCATGCTAGCTTCAGATAGAGCGTGCCCATGAAGACGGGCCAGGATGAGATCAAAATGTTACGAAAAAGAACAGAAGAAGCGCATAGACTCCGTTATGGCATCGGGAGGTGAAGATTCCTTTGAGATAGGTATTTGTATCAACGAAAATGAACCTTGAAAGCGGAGCATATACCTCGCGATAATTTGGATACTTAGACATTTTGATACGGGTGAAGATATGGGTTAGGCTACACTTACAGTTGAACAGCTCAAGGTCAAATTGTTACCACTGACGTGCGGTCTGTACTATTAATTTTGCTTTTTCCACATACCAGGAAGTTTGTAATTATTTGGTTATTTATAGATTTAGGATATTTGCTGAAAACTTATTAGTTCGAGACTGATGACTGAAACGGTGACATGATGGCTGAATGGTGCTAGGTGCATGCAAACATAATTATTTTTTATAACATAAGAAATAATTAACTTTATTGACCTTCAAAATCGTTTAGTTAAGGAAGACAGATAATTTGGTTGAAATACAAATAGGCATTTACATGGTTATACCATTAGGGAATATGCATGTATTTTTTTTCTTCACTTAAATCAATTAAGTACAGTACTATCAACACAAGTAAAAAATTAAAAGTTAAGTTCAAAGACTGCTTGTCGCTCAAAAATTATTAAGCTTCTACAATTTTCTACGACACTTCAAACGTCCGTGACTGTCGCGGCCATTCCTGTCAAAGCGGTTGACGTCATTTCCCTCTATCTGGCTTGTTTTAATATAAAGCACATACATGTAAGTAGTTTTCAAATAAATGTGTTTCCTAGACACAAAGCGTTTGACGTCATTACCGGCGACGATGCGTTTTGAATTTGCGTTCCGTTTCACCAAAAACACGCTTCATAAAATATTAAAATGTAAAATAAATGTTGTATTAGAAAGTTAAACAAGTGTACCACAGTGTTTATATGGGCCAATACAAGGCATTTTTAAGGAATAAAAAAAAGTTTTGAATTTCTTGCATATTCCCTATTATTCAATGTATATGCAAATCTATGGTCCAAAGTGTATAAATCCTTCAAAAGCGATTGATCAAATGCGAATATTTAATGTAGTTTGTTTTGTGAGTATGATGTGATAATGTAAATGGACCGTTGGGTGCTCAGAGAGCATTCACCTGTTAAGTAACAGTTCAGATTCACTTGTTTCTGTACGAAATCGAATCTTGGATTGTTACTACAGGCAAATGCTTCCGGTGAGGAAGCACCTTTAGATAGAAAAGTGCATGAACTAGTTTTATTATATTATTTATTACCTCGGCAGCCAAAGGCGGAGCTTGGGGCAGTGCGCCGCGCATATCTCCGAAAGTGAATATCTGTAACCAGTATAATTTACTATTACGCTTCAGGATACCGCTTAGTACCCAATCAAAATCGTACTTCTATTATAAACGATCCAGTTTGTTAGGCAGTATGGATGGACGTTTGTCACTCTTTCACGCAAAAACTACTCAACGGATTATGATGAAAGTTTCATTTGTTGTTTAAAATGTGTTATTTTATGTAGTGTTTTATGACTCTTTGTTAGTTGAAATAACTGGTTTTATTCTATTTACTGAAATACGGCTTATACATCAGAATAATTCATCTACATTAATATTATAAAAAGGGGAAAGATTTGTATGTTTGTAACGAATAAACTCAAAAACGACTGGACCGATTTCAAAAAATTTTCACCATTAGAAAGCTACATTATCCCTGAGTAACATAGGCTATGCTATAATTTATTAAAATTACGTATAAAAAAATAATTAGTTGGAAGTTGGTAAAACATAAAGCCTTTGCTACATTGCGGCGTTATACATGTTTAGAGGCTGGTTGGGAAATCATTCCACTACAACACTACACTGGAATGAACTATAAAAAAATCATTAGCTGAGTTACAAAAAGTTTACTATTAATGGCCCAATTACATAGAACTTAAACATAACTAGCGAAGAGATGTATGAACGTGGATGATGCGAAAGAAGCATGTAAGGGATTGTTGCGTCCTGTAGTTTACCCTGCGATGGGAAAAACGTGTGAGCTTATGTAAGTACTTGTACGTATGAGTAGACACCACCAAACAACTGAAATACTTTTCACGATCTTTCACTACGCGATTCCCCAATACATTTTGTAAGGAAATAGCAACTTGTAACGTCACCTAATTTGCCAAATTATTAATTTAAAAGCAAGTATAAATCTAATTTTACAGTGAATTGAAAATGTATCGGTATTGAGGCCTAAAATAAGGTGTTGTACAGATGGTTGAAAGGACACTAACGCACAAACGCTTACCATTACCACGTATTCAATGCATCATTCTGAACCTTTACACATAGAAATTTTTCATCGGTAATCCCTCCGCGGCGCCCTAATGCTCCCTAGAGGGTAAAGAGGGCCGGAACAAAGCCAACGAGCTTGTTGTCTCACCAGAGTTTGTCCCTTTTTACCTTTGCAAGCTCACTTAATGGTTTTTGAAATATGTGAGTACTTTGCCGAAGGCGATGTCGAATTTCTATCGAGAATCCTAGATCCTTTCCATGCACAAGATCCACCAGAATTCACTTCGCAAGAAGAACAGAGCCTCATTGAACCCTTTTGCGTTAGCAGCCTTAAAACAAGATTCACGTGTTCCGATTGAGGAGTTTTGGATATCGGTCCAAAATTAATACCCTATTACCTTTAAATTGAAAACCTCTAAAAATTCTCATTACCTTTGCAACATAAGATATTGATGTGAATCCGGATTTATAAAGCTCGGCTTTTTCGACTGGCTAGAGCGTCGAGAATATTAAACCTGTAAGTGCTCCGCGAACGAGGAACCCCTGGTCTAGAGAATGATTGGTTAATGGTGTCGACTACCCAATGACAAGCATATTGATGTTGGCCTTACCTCGCCTGGGTTGGGTGCCCAAACAGCGTCGGCGCGCGCCCCGTATGAGTTGGAGTTGCCGCGGTAGTCCGGATGCATCTCCGACTGAATCGCTGGAATATTACACAAGTCTCAGTTCTTACTGCTGGTAACCTCGCCTACATGTCTTCTTGAAACCTAAGTCAAGCACTTTCATCATCCACTGCCCGACTTTACCCACAGGCAGGCAGGCATAAGCCTATCTTTATTTGTGCCAATCACCACGCTGCTGTGCAAGCCGCATCTAGGATTTTTCGCAATCGCGATCAGTCCATTATTGGACATAGGCCCTCCAGCCATACACTTGACTCTATCGTCCGCTTGTTCTAAGTAGCTACCTCGTTATATGTATGAAATATACTCCTCCAGAAAACATTTATAATGAGATACAGAGAAAATTTGTTGGGATCTTTAAGTTTTCGGGAGTTTCTCAGTGATTGATGGCAATAGGCTCGCCCCCAATTGGACTTAAACATAACTGGCGAAATCTGGATGTCCCATTAGGTCGGCCCCTGCCTAACCTTTCGGGGATTACCGGCGTGACGTTCTGTTGTCAAGCTACTTGTACTTACGTCTGAAGAGGTCGTCTCTGGGCGCCGTGGATTCCGGTCCGGGGTAGATCGGCACGTTATTCTGAGACGGGACGAAGGCACGGTATGGCACGGGGCCGTGCTCCTCTGGCATACGCGCCGGATAGTAGTAACGGTTTCCGCTGCGCGGCATCGGATTTATGACTACGGGATGAGGTGGGTAGTTCCTAAACAAAAACAAAGCAGTTTGAAAATATATTCAGCTGACCCATACAATTTTCTATCCATAAATGTATCGACAGCTGGTTTTTTTGCGTTCACGATGTTGCCCCACGGAGAAAGTTGCTCAGTTTGATGGTCTGTACCACATGCATAAATTATGTAACCATACCTTTCCGCCTTTCCGATACATGCTGTATCACAGATATACTAGAGGTACAGTCGTGGTCTTTTCCGCCAGATCAGTTAAAAAAAAACCCTTAAATCATGCGGAGGCGCTGAGCCACGCCCCCTTAAAGTTTAGGCCTATTTGGAAAGCGTCAACTTTGGCGCGCAAAATAACAATTACTCTCGTTTGGCGTGCGTCGTCAGTGCGCCGGGCCGATCGGTATCTTTTCATTCAATATTTTTATACAAAGTCAACGGGGCGGTGTTATAGAGCGTTTCTATATAGCGTAACTTAATAGTGCTTACGACGTCATGATAGGTAGTCAAATAATGGTACGCTTGGTTTTCATACGGATCGCGATATTTGCGTTATGTATGTGTGCTGTATACTTACAAATATAAGAAAGTTAGATAGGACACCTAGCAAGGCGTCGAGTTGTTAGAGGTAGTAAAGTTACATAGGACACCTAGCAAGGCGCCGTGTTGTTAGGGGTAGTTAAGTTAGATAGGACACCTAGCAAGGAGCCGAGTTGTTAGAGGTAGTAAAGTTAGATAGGACACCTAGCAAGGCGCCGAGTTGTTAGGGGTAGTTAAGTTAGATAGGACACCTAGCAAGGCGCCGAGTTGTTAGAGGTAGTAAAGTTGGATAGGACACCTAGCAAGGCGTCGAGTTGTTAGAGGTAGTAAAGTTACATAGGACACCTAGCAAGGCGCCGTGTTGTTAGGGGTAGTTAAGTTAGATAGGACACCTAGCAAGGCGCCGTGTTGTTAGGGGTAGTAAAGTTAGATAGGACACCTAGCAAGGCGCCGAGTTGTTAGGGGTAGTTAAGTTAGATAGGACACCTAGCAAGGCGTCGAGTTGTTAGAGGTAGTAAAGTTACATAGGACACCTAGCAAGGCGCCGTGTTGTTAGGGGTAGTTAAGTTAGATAGGACACCTAGCAAGGCGTCGAGTTGTTAGAGGTAGTAAAGTTACATAGGACACCTAGCAAGGCGCCGTGTTGTTAGGGGTAGTTAAGTTAGATAGGACACCTAGCAAGGCGTCGAGTTGTTAGAGGTAGAAAAGGTACATAGGACACCTAGCAAGGCACCGAGTTGTTAGAGGTAGTAAAGTTAGATAGGACAATTAGCAAGGCGCCGTGTTGTTAGGGGTAGTAAAGTTAGATAGGACACCTAGCAAGGCGCCGTGTTGTTAGGGGTAGTAAAGTTAGATAGAACAATTAGCAAGGCGCCGTGTTGTTAGGGGTAGTAAAGTTAGTTATGACACCTAGCAAGGCGCCGTGTTGTTAGGGGTAGTAAAGTTAGATAGGACACCTAGCAAGGCGCCGTGTTGTTAAGGGTAGTAAAGTTAGATAGGACACCTAGCAAGGCGCCGTGTTGTTAGGGGTAGTAAAGTTAGTTATGACACCTAGCAAGGCGCCGTGTTGTTAGGGGTAGTAAAGTTAGATAGGACACCTAGCAAGGCGCCGTGTTGTTAGGGGTAGTAAAACTGGGACCGAGTGGTGTCCAAGGACCGGGAAAAGAAGCTTTAGTCGTCCGCGGCGAGGAGGGCAGACGACACTGTTGCCATCAAGCGAAATCCTGTATGAGACCTATACACAACAGTGGGTGAACTCCGACAATGGATGATGAATATAGTAGACATAGAATTTCAAATGTCATTATAGTACAGCGAAACGCTTGCATAGTACCACTGTTGAATTCTGTTATGTAACTTAGGTGAACAGTAACTTACATATTATGGTGGCCATTGGTCACCTGCTCCATACCTTCGGGGATGTTTACCGGGGGCATAACTGTAAACAAATAAATGTATGTGTAAACAAGAATGGCTACATATGACAAAGAGAATACCAAAGAAATGAGATTAACTGTGTGAAAGATGATATGGCTAGAAAGAGTAAGGGGAAAGGTATGGAAGAAGAATATATATGCTGCATAGACCCCAAATAAGTTGGAGTAAACGCAAGAGAATAATGATGATTAGAAGTTAGTCGGCCAATAAAGATAAAAACCGACTTAAAAAAACACAAAAAGTGCAAAATAGCTTTAGCTTCAGAAGTCGGAGACCTTTGTTTGATTGATTTAGTTTCTTTGTCACCAACTTCTGAAGCTAAAGTTATTTTTCTCTTTTTTCGTTTTGTTTTTTGCAAAAAACGTTTTTATTTTTCACCTTTTAGTGGTTCATATGTGCTTACCCCTTCACAGCGTACCGGCGTAATGTTATGTTATGAACTGGTGTAAACAGTAGACAGACATGAGATTTCAGCAATCGCAGTCCTTTTGCTATCATTTATTGAGGAGTTCCGTTGCCTGTCTCCGAAGTTCATCAGATTTTCACCAAATTGAAATGGGACCAGACCGAGAAAGTAATCTTCCAAAAACTACCTAAATCGCTTTAAGTGTGCCTATCAAATTTGAAGAGTTCTCTCTATTCATCCCATCATCAGATCCTGACTTGATGATCATGGGACCACCTAGGAAGTATACCCTTTCAAACAAAACAAAAAAAAATCCAAATCGGTCCAGTTATCTTCCAGTAATCGGGGAACATACATAAAAATAAAGGTTCCGACGAATTCAGAACCTCCTTTTTGAAGTCGGTTAAAAAAGAAAAATAAATAAAATACCTCTTCAGACAACTACCACCTCTCGGCAATCTACTACCTACTACGACCGCCTATAGCAACCGAGCTGACAATTGACGCATAACGACAAATAACACTCAATCAGGATATAATAGACGTCGCAATGTCAGACCCCACCGATGCACCATTGTGCACTTATTTGCTCGATGCGGAAACCTACTGCACAAATGTACGCCTATTATGAGTTATGACATATCTTGCTTACAATAAACATTCCAGAAAACATGAAGGATTCTCTTCGATTTGATCGTATCGGTAGTCGTGCGTGCACGGTACGAATTAGAAGGAAGACAATGTATGAATTTTGGTAGCCTTTACTGATCAATGTTGCTTAAGTTAAGACAGTCTTAACTGCAAACAATGCTTTCCCCCTAACACCAGAATAAAACTTACGCGTTGCCTCACTTACTAGTTAGTGAAGACGGACACTCGTATCATATATCTATGTGGCTCTTTCTTCAAAATACCACCACAGACGCTAATCTGCATGGTTCTCACATTTTCTGACAACGAAAAAACATTTTGGTTTTTTTTTTAATTTCAAAATATTTTAAGAAACTGTGAGTTTGTTTAGATGTTTCCTCTCAAAGTAGACACATAGGAAATACCAAACTCCTCTAGTTGAATAATTTGACGAATGATCTCATCAGGGGGAGGGGGGGCAAGCTAGCAAGCAGTGAGTGAACACATGCTGATGATGATAGGAATATCTTACCTGTAACATTAAAATGATGGTTTTCCATAAGAGAAGGCGGCATCGGGTAGGCGGGGAACGGAACACCAGGGGCCGGGAACGGTGAACCCGGGGCCGGCATCGCCTGGTTGGGGTGGGGCCCGTGGTTAAACGGATACGACCCGTTCATTCTAAACCTGAAACAATGCGGCTTGCGTTAGTGACATCCACGTTTACGTTAGAGATTAGTAATCAGAGACTAATCAGGAAAATGTCGTGAGGAAAGTTTTGAGTGTGGATGTGGTTGGCTAAAAGAGAAGATCAAAGAAACGATGGATGGGGACTGTACCAAGGATGATATGGCTAGGAACTAGGTCTCTGCTGAGATGACGAGAATTGGGATGAGACTGTACCACCATTACTTTTAGCATTATTATTTAAAATTTTACTTCACTGTCGGAAGACATGGAGCTATATTAATACAGAACTTTTTTTATTTTTTTTATTTTGTGACATTTATGATCGCAATGCCTGTCAGTCCCATCGTACCCTAAATACACATTGCTCATATCTGGGCCATGAACCATTTTATTGATACAGGATTCTATGGAATGAGCCTACTTCAAGTTTGTTCAGCGTCATTTCTGGACGTTATAAAATTATGTATCTATTTACCTATATAATTATTTTTGGATAACAATTAAAGTAACAAGTTACAAAATTAAAAGACAAAAACTCGACTGCAAATATTATTATTGTTATATTATTTCTAATTAAATTTAAACATAAAGGGTGTACGGAGGGTGTTCTGAGGCACGGAGGAAACTCGGTATGTAATGGGTGGTCGGTCATCTACGGACCAGCAAGAAGAGCGCGGCTTAACCTGAAGATTGGCCCGAGCGGTTGTTATTATTTAGCCACGAGCTCCTCCTAGTTAAAGTGGATGCTCCAGGGTGGCCCGCGAAATTCAAATTTTCTTACGTTTTTTGCAATTTGCAGACCAGTGCTAGGTTGTATACTCGAGAGGTTTATTTATTAACGTATTACAAAATATGTTTTAATGTAATCATACTAAATAAGTATTATGTTACAACTCTCAATAATTTTTTTATTTTTTATTTAGTTAATTAATATCAATTTTTATACTTTTTGCTGTGCCCTACGGGGTCCGTAATTGTACTTAAGTGTGCTTTAAGTCCATTGTACTATTTCGCGCCAAAAATCTGCATTTTTTTTTTCAAACGCCCATAAAGGTAAGGACCGAAAGAAAAGAAAATAACAAATAAAAAACTTCTACTACGAAACATACTGACTCCAACAGTCGGATCCCATATTGGATGCAATGATTTAATAGTCTAAATTATTTAATGGGTCCCAACTGTTGCTGTCAGTATGCCTCAATTTTTATTTAAAGTCATTAATTATTTTTAACGCAGTCGGGTTTATTTAATTTTTTTAATTATTTTTATACACCCTAGATTTTTTATAAAAGTACATCTCTATATAAAAAAATAACTGAAGAAGAACTGTTATAAGATGTGAATGATATGGCTCTCAGGCTAGTGTAAGTGTAAGGGTAAGTTGCAACTTAATTATCATAGGCATTCTTTAGGTAGGACGTCTGACGTGTCTCCCAATCTTAAAATGACCAGCTTGTGCCTGCGACTTCGAAGTTTGTGGGGCAGGCACTTAACCCACTTAAAAAACACCCGCCATGAACCTACTGTGGCCTTTGAGGATGGGCCGCGAGAACTGGCCCTACTCTCTCGCGCACGTCTGCAGATGAGTGCGTGTTAGATCCGAATATACGGACGAAGCGTTAGGGAGGAGGGCCTCTGATACGCATGACGATCGCGACCAATCCAGCGCAGCCCGCCTCCGGGCACCAAACTCCTTCGGCGATGTCCGGGCTCAAAACCCTTCCTCAAGGTATGTTGAGTATTGCTAATGAAGGGCGACCCCAGGTCTCATATGTACATATGTTTATTCCAAGGTTTTAACGGTTATATTTATTGTCGCTTTTAGTACATTTTTTTTAAACATTTTAGTTAATTTTTTTTTCCTTATCCCAATTCATTTGGGGTGGGCGCAGCATGTCTTCTTCTTCCATACTTCTCTATTTTTCGTCATCTCATCAGACACTTTTTTTCTTGCCATATCATTCTTGACACAGTCCATCCATAGTTTGTTTGGTCTTCCTCTACTCATATACCCATCCACATTCATACTCAAGTTTCCTCACAACATTTTCGTCACTCCTCCGCATCACATGCCCATACCACGACAACCGATTGGCACACAACTTTTCAGTTACCGGCCCCACTCAATAAATGAATCCAAAAATGCGCGCGTCCGCGCGGTGGCTCGCGCACCCGTGAGCTGTCTGTTAATTGATTTGAGATATTATTTCAATGAGGACAATGTCGATAGTAGTTTGACAGTGAAAAATGCTCTGCGCTTCTCTCCGCCATATTTGCGTGCCGGCCCTTACAGTATTGAATGCCTCACGACTGCATCTAAATATTTAAAAGGGTTGATTAATTGAGTAGTCTTTTCCCGACCACGATTACAATGTATATGGAAGTAATTTACCGACGATGTTTGTTCAAGAGATTTTCAATAGAAATCAATCACAGCAAGTATCATTGACATAATTGACGCGTATTGTAAACGCTCGACGCAATTGTAAGTACTAACTGTCTGTTTATACGTATATTCGATTTGTAGGAAAAGGGATGCGATATTTGATTATGTTTCTGGTAAGTACATTAAGATGTACCCTCCTTTTAATAAAAACTGGTTAAGTACGCACACGCACAGTGAAGTTTTCCGTAGTCCGGTTTTTTTAATATTAAAGGGACCTCTTGACCTCAATTTAGTCCTGAGGACAAAGATGAGGTCGACGATGGAGCGAGGTGCGAGGAGCGGGTTGAATAATAAAATATTTTATCCCAAGAACTAATACACATTTGTAATTCTCCCCTCCCATACATAACAGAATTTATAGGAGAATATGTTTTTTCACTTCTCATGGTCAAAAAGTTCGTCTTTATGTCGTACGTAGACTTCGTCGAAGACCAAGGCAATGGGTCCAACAGCCACACAAACAACTTTAACTTCATAGAATAACCTCTTTATTTTAATTCGTTTTGTTAGTATTCTAAGATCAAGGCAAGGATACCAACAGACAAAGTACACAATAAAACTTCACGAAATAAACTTATATTTCGTCGATTTATTATTTTACATGTTTCGTTTCCTCGCAATCGAAGTGAAAAGTAGAGGGTACAACACTCGTCCATAAAACCCATTGTATACTCTACTTTATATCCATAAATGTCTCACGTAAAATGGTGCACTTTATGTACAATCTACTATTTAACTGCACATATGTAATTTTGTACGCACAATACGACTATTGAGAGATTTACCACGTAATTTTACAAGCTAACGATTTTTACTTGTGCTAAGTCATTCAGTGACTTCAGTGCCGTGTCTAAGAATTACTATTTATTATGATTATTATTTTATATTATTTATTCACATTTAATAAACCTTCCGAAATTAATCCTTTAAAATATGGTGAAAACTGGATCAATATGTATTGTGCTTAAAAAAATCAACACGCGCAATAACGAACATAGACCTAAAATTTTAACTTTTTTTTTTTTTCGTAGATATTGGTAAGGCTTCAATATTAATACAATCGTAATCGTAGTATCACGTACAATCGTAATCGTAGTACCCGTTTCATTCTATGGTTACGGCACAGTTACCATGGATGTTGCAAGGTTGACGAATTAAAAAATAATAAAAAAGAAAAATAATTTATTTGGTAGTAAGACCGCACACAAGAAACACTTCAAAAAATAAAACTTACTTTTATCCCGCGCTGATATTTAATTAATGATAAAATCGACGAATTATCTATTTCGCAATGATTAAAAAACTAAGAATAAAGAAAGAACGTTTAACCATTTTTTTAACCCCTGATTACTTTAAAAGTACTTTATGGCACTTCTAAAAATCTTTCTGTTGCACATTGCATCTTAAAAGAGACATCATACTATTTAATTACGTTGCATTGAATAATCGGTTAAGAATATTACTAGCTTTATTAATTTAAATTATGCAATGAACTGAGAGTAAGAAAAGTTTTCTTAGTAAAGGAAAACATCATGATCGAACATTTTTAAGGCTCCCCCACACAGGCACGTTATTATCGCGCGATAATATCGCATGCGTTATTGCGTCCCTATTCCTTGCACACAGGCGCGTTATTATTGCGCGATATTCTGCTCATATCGGAATATCGCAGGGCGCAGAAACGCAAGCGTCCTACTTCTATTGCGGCGTTATTATCGCGGCAGTGCGTAACTTCGTAGTCGTCCTAATACTTAATGTACTAAAAACAGATATCGCAATAACGCATGCGATATTATCGCGCGATAATAACGCAGCTGTGTGTGTGGGGGAGCCTTTTTTGCGGTATCTGTTCAGATATGAGTAGAATATCGCGCAATAATAACGCTCCTGTGTGCAAGGAATAGGGACGCATTATTGCAATAACGCATGCGATATTATAGCGCGATAATAACACGCCTGTGTGGGGGAGCTATTTAAGTAATAAAAATGAAAATATTGTATCCTAGTACCTACTACAAATGTTATATTTTATCAGTATACCGCCAACTTCAACAAAGTGAAAACAACAACATAACATAAAATGACCGCCGAGCGATAAAGTGAAATTGTTAATACCATGGAACTCTTGTATGGTAATACCAACATTATTTAATTTACTTTCCACACAACCTACAATCCGTGCCACGAAAGATGAGACCTGCCACACCACTTGTATACGAGTTAATTGTGTAACGAAATACGTCTTTTGACATATAGGTGTACAGGTCGTAAACCATGTTCCTACTTTGTCTTCTTAATGTTTTACCTCGAGGCCTAATCCAGATTTCACAAAGTTTCACTCGTTTCAAGTGAAGTGACAGGTCTCATCTTTCGTGGCACGGTGTGTACGTATAACGAAATAAAAACAAACAAAAATTGAAAAAAGATCTACAAATTAATAATAAGCATACGAACCCACGGGCTACGATGCTCGCGAAGCAAGCATTGCATTGAGGTACTGCATAGCATTGATTATTTTGTTCAGAATCCATCTAAAAAACAAAAATCGCAATTGTCTACAAATAGGAAAAAAACTTTCAGCTTTCAACTTACCGCATTTCGCAACACATTTCATCATGTCAACTGTTTAATAACACTATAAAAATTTGCGTATCACAAATTAAGTCTGTTCTAACAATACTTACGGTGTAGTACTGTTACGACAAATGAAGCACAAGTGTTCAGTAGCTCGTTTCGACGCGAACTGGTGTACGCCGCTGATATTTTAGGGTTAAATTGCTTGAGTATTGCACGTGAATATAGCGTAAAGGAGATCGCACACTGCACCATTTTATCCCGTTTGAAATTCTTGCGTAACTCGTTATATTGTTCGTGCTCTTTTCATTTTGATTGTATGCTGTGTTTTGGTATTAAATATGGGAACGAAGTTGAGAATTGAATAGATGAATTACAATTAATTTAATCTAGGGTTTCTTGTTTAAGTATTATTTCTATTGTTCAAAAGCGTCTTTATATGGCCTAACTTTAGTTATTGTTTTGACTTTGAATTTTATTAAACAAGTAGTTACAAATAAACATACGATCATAACTTGGCAAATTTTACCTACCAAAGTCTTAAGTCACAGTATGAAACGTACGGAACTACCTCATGGTAATTAGGTACCAAAAATACCTTACACTTAAGCAAAATCATATACTCAAAATATAATAAAGAGAAAAGATTGTTTTGTTTGTGTGTACCGAATAAGCTCCGAAACTACTGGACCGATTTTAACCATTTTTTCACCAATAGAAAGCTAGACTATAAATTAATTATATTTATATCATAAAAAATTGTCGAGCTATTTGGAGGAAGTCGCGGGTGATGTGCTAGTACTTGATATTCTCGGGTAGTCACTAATATCAAAACAAAATAAAAACAATTTTGTGTTTATTCACTATGTATTTAGGAGAAAATCGCTATTGACTTTTGCATAAGTGTAAGGTATAAAATATGCCCGTGACCGTGCATCTACTAATTGCTTAACCAAAACGAAATAACAGTAATAGACAATAAAAACATGACAATGCAGCAAAAAGGTGTCAATAATGTCACCTGTCACCCTGGTGGTTTTTAGTGACACTAGTGCCAGCGATGCTCGGTACCTTCGGATGCAGTAGCCAAGCCAAGGCCATGTGTTAGGACTACTGATGGTAATTACACACTGCAGTATGATATAGCGTGTATGAAGAACAGTGCAATATTTGTTTAATTGCATGTTGTTAAGCATGGGTTTCCGCTGAAGTTATGATGCAACATTGAAACAAAAGCAGAAAAAAATGCTTTTACAACAGCTAAAAAGAAATGTAGGTAACGATTGCCTATGAAGACGGTTAACCTTATAGACGAAAAAGTGGCAATGTTGCGTTTTCTTGAATACTTAATAATAATAAGTCTACATCTGTCCTTAGAAATGCGAATGCAAATGGCGGTCGATAGGTTCGTACGAGAGAACGAATAAAGTGTAAATTGAGGGTACAAAAACTACCGTAGCTCTTAGAATATTAAATTGTTTGACTTACATTTTCAAAGAATTGAGGTTGGCACTTGGTAGCCGTTACAAAGGAATCAAGATCACGTTATTCTTAGTCAGTCACCTTGTTCACAACGGGACCGTTGTCGAATTCACTGGACTAGGGAAGCTCTAAAGGTGTTACGCACAAAAGACAGACCCACACGTGTTCACTGCGACCTTCATGTATGACAAAGGGTTAAGGTTACACAACGTAGTATGGTGATTACTTGTGTTTTTGGCGGTGTAGATTAAAAATTAAAATTTTTATCAAGTGCGGGCCTAAAATGGCCGCTTCAGCGGAGTCATAATATGACGTTAAAAATTTCAAATTCTTAAAATGGACTTTTTAGTTATGACATAAAGTCCATTTTAAGTATTTAAAATTTTGACGAGATTCGTATTATGATTCTGCTGAAGCGGCCATTTTAGACCCCCTGGTCTTATCATTATCTAGGGAAGCAGAATTGGAAAAATAATATTGGTTTGAAAGTTACGAGCGTAGAAACTGCCATATTTTAACACTTATTTTAACCCATCTTTGGGCGTTAATAAATAACTGTAGTATGAAAATGGAAAAAGTGAAACCGAACAGGGATAGATAATTTATTCAAAAATTCAATTTTTTTTTGAGTATATACCTACATCCAGTAGTTTTTCCATAATATCTATACGCCCAAAGGTCAATTTACGAAATGTTACGCGCTCATTTACGTTTTAAATCGTCGTATATTTCACGAAATAAATAAATAAATAAAAACTAGATAAATGAAACTAACTAAATAAACAAAAATTCTCTTGCCACATCGGGAATCGAACCGATTAAAATTCGAAAAAATAACATCCTGTACTTTTATGACATCAATCGATAGGATCAAATTTCTCTCACAAACATAATAAATTAAATGAAAGCAAAACCATGAAATCTAAACGTATAAATTCAATGAGATACGCTAAAGCACTTTTGTATGACGTATGTATGTTAGTACCTAATTAACAATTGAAGAAATAAGATTGCAATTTGAACGTGTTTGTTTATGCAAATTGCAATCTTTATATTTAAGTAGTTCCTTGTCATTTTAATAAATAAATGACGTCAAAGATAGTTAATTATCGGTTATTTATTATTATAAAAGCTTATAATAATTAGGAACAATACAAAAACCCGGTTTTAGTAAAAAAAAACTTTTGCTCTATTACAAGCACAATTTAAAAGCTAGCAACACAGACAGGAAAATGACAAATATCGCTAAAAATAAAAATTCGCGGTGCACACAAACGCTGCTAAGCTTTATTATTTACTAGCTAATGAAAGAACAGGAGATAAGTTCAAAACATAGTAATAGAGTGGATATTGTCCTGAAAACAGCGAAAAGTTCATCGGCTAAACCATTCGAAATAGATACGGATTCCACTATCATTCAGAATTTCGTCCGAAAGGTGAATTGATATTTAACTTAGTTATCGGTTTAAAGAAATTTATTTCTCATAAGAACATACAGCCCGCTTAAAATAAGATACAAAGTAATAAGTATGATAACACAATACAATTTCCTCCAGAGTATTAAAAGTTATACTGTACATGTTTCTTGAGATTATTTTAAATATATTCACGTTTTCGCACTCTTTAATATCGTCCGGTAATTCATTGAACAGATGAACTCCTTCAAATAATATTATTTGAAGGAGTTCATCTGGTCTTTCTACAGTAATTGCGTACGCTGATGACTTCAAGTTTGTTTTTATATCTATTTCTCAGGTTATGTGACATTGTTTTTTTCTTTAGTTGTATGTTATTTTGTATTGAGTTTGAAGTTATGTTTTTAATAAGAATGCAGGTGTGGTAAATGTATAGCTGTCTAATATTTAATAATTTAGTTTTTTCGTATAAAGTCTTTGTAATCAGTTGGAGTAAGATAATTGTAATGGAACAAAGTTTCAATTATTTTATTTTGAACTCTTTGAAGTGAAATTACTTACTGCTCCGTACCCCATATTTCAATCAAATATTCTAAATGCGATTTGACTAACGAGTTATAAATCAAAGTGCGCACTTTATTTGGAAAACAGTTTGCTACTTTCCGTAATGCTCCCAATAACGATGTTAATTTACTTCTAAGATAAAAAAAAAACAGTCAAAATGATTCCCTTTAAGCAAGTTGCTGATATTGATTGTCGCTAAGATGAGAACGCTTCTCATGATCATCTCTCCGCCCCAGTCTCAGGATGCTTGGGGTCGCAACACGGTTTTGCAAGCTTTTATTTAGTTAAATCTGTCCCGGTGTCTGTCTGGCAGCTTTTTAAACCAGTTCTCTGCAACAGATTGAGCTGACATTTTGCACACATTTTTTGTTGTGTTCTGCCGTGTGAATAGTAAAGGGGACAAGGAACCATTATCATCATCATTTCAGCCGCAAGACGTCCACTGCTGGACACAGGCCTCCCCCAAATGTCGCCACATTGACCGGTCCCGTGCGATTCGGATCCAGCGGAACAAAGAACCCATAGCAACAAGTTTTTTAAGATAAGACTGTTCTTTTTATTACTCTAAGGTTAATTTCTTTAGGTTTATTTCCTCTTTACTCCCTTGTCAAACCGCCACTTTATTATTTATATGTAATAACGGGCTGGTGTCCGCAACTCCACGTCCAAAGAATTTGCGTGCGGACGCTCTTATTATATTACATTTTTTTCATTCCAACACACAATAAGCATAACGACAGTTTCAAAAAATTGCAAATCTTTTGTTTTTACACGTATTTTTTGTTTTTTTCAATGAATATTGACAAAAGATAACACGCATCAAAACTCGGGAGTGGGGGCTCGTGACGTCAGAACTAGCTAAAAATTATACCAAGGCGTGACGTATTGAGAATTAAAAAGCGTCGTATCTTAGTCAATTTTGGTTTACGTAACAAAAGAAAAAACACGGGTCAAATATTTATTGATAACCTAACTGACGAACTAATTAGATTTTTGTTGTCGTCTCGCCTACTCATCAACCTTTCCGACAATTACCGCTACTAAATACGGGCATTGACCTTGAGTAGCCTGCCGAAACCCAAGCAGGAGCAGGTCGCTAGAATAGCAAATAATTGTCATCTCAATTTCTAGGATTGCAAAATTGCCAATCGACGTACGGCATGCAGGACCCGGGGCGATTGTGCCTTTGTGTCGGTTCTAGGCTATTATAGGAAAGTTCTGCCCGCTTGTTACGCTAAGTGACACTCTATGAGTCTATGCAATACTTTGTCATTATAGACGGTTGCTGAACGGCTTGTTGGGATAATGGCTATGCACTTGACTGTGACCTTGGAAAAGTGTTCGCTTCGGCCTTGTCTGTCGGAAAGGTCCCGTTGTTTTTTTTTAACTTCACAATGACAGTGTACTACACACATAGTAGTAGTAGTTGCTACTACTGCTTTAACTAATGGGCTCAGGGTCCTGTAAGGGTGCGGCCACTTAAATTAAAACTAATCATTATGTTGGCATAGAATAACAGCTTTGTATCTAATATCACACCATTTAGGTATGTCAACTAGGAACTTCCATAGACAATTTCAATTTTACTATGAATATTAGAAAAAAGGAATTTAAACGTGTACGTGTCGCCAAGGATTTCTGACTTATAACATTATGGTAACAATGTCATATATCAAGTCATAAGCTGTACAGGTCGGTTGGTTATTAAGATATTTGGAAGTTTTCTCCAAAAGAGTCTAGTCAGATAATGACGTAGGCTAGATAGATCTTCGCGATTTCCACTAAATAAATAACTTCTTACAATTATCGTGCTGTCATCAGCAAAAAGAACCATAGGAAAAGCGACGTGCGAAATCATTTTTGTAAGCTAAAATATAAATCCGTCTAATTTCTGTACACAGGCGGGGTGGGCAGAGATCCTCTGGGAGGGACCTCTACCTATCTAATGATACGTTTCACCAGTTGTGTTTAAGTTTTATGTAATGCCCGGCACAAACCCGGACTCCGTGGCCCAAATAAAACCCAATAACACTTTGCACGACCTGGGAACCAAACCCAGGACCTCATGTCCAGCAGTAAGGCTTACGATTACTACAATAAAGAGGCAGTCCATAGCCGCATTTTTAAGTATCAAAAGTTATCACCTCCTAGTGTTTTAGCTGGGAATCAGAAGTGGCGGAATAAAGTCCCTAGCCCTACACCTGTCTGTTAAATATAGTAGCCAGCAACAGAGGCATTGATGGACGAACGTGTAAATGTGGGCCGAGGCGATGCCGAGGCACACCACATACGCAAGTCCATCAATGCTTAGTTGTTGCCAAGGCTAGTATAGTACTTTTCTCAAATATTGCGAGGAAATTAATACAAATACTTTTCAAAATCAGTGATGCACACAAAGAACTATAATTTATCTCGCGTTGAAGAGTTCATTTGTTTTTTTTTATTTTTTTCAATAAACCGCTTTCTTCATGTGCAAGCCAATTCGATGTTTTCATTGATTCAATTAAATAAAACCTTTGATAGGTTACCTCCTTGGTTGCCATGTTTCAGAGTAAAAGATCATTCCATTTTTAAATAACACGACAGATATGAGTTTACTAAGTCATTTAATTGGCCGTTAAACACTACAAATATGGATTTTCATACAACTTTTGCCGGCCGCTGGTCGCATGTGTCTGGCCAGTACAGCAATTTCGATTTATCTCGAAGAAGGTTGTCAAAATAATGCTCAAATGTCCAAGCATGTTTGAGAAAAGTCACTAACACTAGAGGCGGCTATTTTAAAGATAGCCCTTCGCGCTAGTTAGCAATGACCGTGTTACTACCATATTACCATGCTTATCTTGCCTTGATGGTATTATAAAGAGGTATAGCAGTAAGTCTGTAAGTTTATGTGTAAGGGTAAACTTCGGAACTGCTGAGCCGATTAAAATTCTGTAACTAATGGGAAGCTACACCATCCCCGAGTGTCAAAGGCTATATTTGAACGTTCCCGTGAAATAATATCCGACCGAAACGCGAGCAAAGCCGCGGGAAAAAGCGCTAGTTTGAATAAAAAACTGTATTCTATGCGCTACAGAGCGGCAGTGCTCGTGAAGGTCTCCAAATTACATATCAATTGCTTGATCTACTTCACAAAGTTACTGTATGGTGTCGGACGTAAAGAATAGCACCATCCCAAATCTTCCCGTGGGTGTCGTAAGAGGCGACTAAGAAAACTTTGAACTTACCAGAGAGTGGGCAGCAGCGTTCTCTGTGCTTTTGTAACAACCGTACTGCGATCGCCAACTCGCCTGCCAAACGTGGCGATTATGGCGGAACACCCCTTTTGGGGTAGGCCTATGTCCAGCAGTGGACGTCTTACGGCTCAAATGATGATGATGTTGACTTCACAAAGGTCGAGTTCTAAGCCTATGCTATAGTTGGCATTTTAGAAAACATGAGTAAGGTCATGCGTGTTTGTTATAGCTAACATAGCATTAGCACATATCATCACGCCTATAATTTCCAAAGGGTTATGCGTACCCTACAGTACACCTACTTTTCGCCAGTTATAAGTGTCAGTGTCAAAAAACCCCTAAAGAAGTCGAAAGGTATTTGTTCTCCCCTCCATTGCGACGATATTTTTTTGTTCTGTACCATACCTGGGAACCTTCTAGTAGATTATATGGAGACCAAAGTTCCAACATTGTCAGAAGTTCTTTTTAGTACAAGTTTTAAATGTTGTAACTTTACTTTTAATACCTTCATGATGCATGTTTTGATTACGTTACATTGAGTCTTACCGTAAACCGAAAAAAAGTCGTTTCACGGCAATCATTTTTGCGTTGAGTTATTTAGTATGAAGGGTCCGTTTAGACTTCGTATTAAGTGCTATGTGAAATAGGGCGAACCTATTGACACCAACCGGGCACAATACCCAACTCTGGGAGTTTCCTAGCAGTGCTGAGATACTCCTGGTGAAAAACCCAATAACATTTTGCCCGACCCGCATATCGACCCGAACTCTTGGGTCGTAGGTAATATAGCTTCTTTTTTTTCTAATTTTATAACTATAACGAATACTAATATAGATAGAATATGATTGTCAAAGATAACATTTTATTTATCTTAAATGTGTAACTACCTAAATAACGAGAACATCGTATTTAGTATTTTAATTTAATTTTAAGTTTGCATTCTGAATGAGTGTCAAGTCAGCGAAATATGTGAAAAAAAAATCATTTGTAAGACCATAATGTATACCATACTTTATGCAAATAATAGCTATTTATTTACCAAGGGGAGTAAGGCACAGATTACGAGTCGAGTGTGCATTTGAGGCCCGACGCGAAGCGGAGCGCCGTGAACCACACGAGTTTAGTAATCTGTACTTACCCTCGAGTGATATATACTGGTTTATACTACACTTGTTTACAACGTCATCAAGACTTTAAAAAAAACAAAACCCTGAATTACTACCCTGATTCTCAGGGCAGTAATGAAATTCCATACAATAAATTGCCTAGATTTTTGAGAAGGTTTAACGAACAGCTTTCAAGCCTTTTAGTGGGGTAGTATTGGTACACTTACTAAGCAAGTGTAGTATAAAGAATCTTATACCTTTACTGTTTGTTAATGTGAGAACGTTGCAGTGCAGGCACCCAAAGTAAATTAAATTCTCAGATTCTTCGATTTGTTAATTACTTATAAGTATTGTTTTACGATTTTGTTAATATGTAGTTGTCATGCCTCCGCTGTTATCTCACACTTAGTATGAATGCTTACTGTAACACAATAACGTTGTAAACCCAAATCTTTTTAAAAGAGTAACCATGGACTTTCCTTCCGGTTCTTTCCAAAGGAAACAACCAAGCCGAACCGTGCACCTATTTTCCGACGTTGCATAATTGTCCACGACCTATAAAACGTAAAACGTCATTCTCTCGCTCTTATCACAATTCATTTGGGCTCGGCGCAGCATGTCTTCTTCTGCCATACTCTCTATTACACACCTCCCTTCTAGCCTTATCGTCCTTTACACGGATTGTGTGATCCATGTTTCCACATTCATACTCAAAACTGTTCTCACAACATTTTCCTCATTCCTCCGCATCACATAGGTACAGTCGTGATCTTTTCCGCCTGATCAGTTAATTTTTTTTTTCGCTTAAATCATTCGGAGGCGCCGAGCCACGCCCGAGAGCATTTCTATGTTGCGAGTGCAAGCAAAAATGAGCTTAGTGGTGATCAGGCGGGAGTGTCCTCGATAGTACATAAGTAAGTAGTTGTTTTATATTATAACTAAAATTCTGTATACCTACTTTTTTTCTCTTCCAATAATATTTAAGCTGTCTTGGCTTATCTCTGTACTTATTTATTGTTACCAGTGTTACGTTAGAACACAAAAATACAATTATTACATACATTTTTTTTTTATACGAACTCGTAAATACACATTTAATTAATTTACTCGTTATCTATTTGTTTGTAACCATTTCTTTGTATATTATGTTTGAAACTGTTTTTTCCGTCACTTCCCGCTCAAGGTTCATTGGAAGATCAGCGTCAGACAGCATCACCTGTCTGGCATAAATGCTGAAATGGACCTTTTTGGCGCAGCCGTGAGGCACACAGCACATCTATGTTTTACTCCTTATTTTGTATCTTTATTATATTATTGTGTGTGTGCTTTATTAATTGAGGTCAAATAAATATTTTTTCTTTCTTTTTTCTTTACATACCACGACAACCGATTACCACACAACATTTCAGTAACCGGCTCAACTTTCAGATTTCCTCTTATGTAGTACTCATTTCTTATTTTATCCATTCGCGTAACACCGCAAATCCTTTAGCATTCTCCTCTCAGCTTAGAAATTGTCAAGTTTATAAATGTATTTCATACATCCCTTTTGTGGTCCAATAGATCTTTGATGTGTATTGCATTGTCCACGTTCATGTATCGGGTCATACAGTTTCTGTTCAGTTGATGGATTAAGCTTGCTAAGTGGGTATAAATACATACTTTCAAAAATACTGTTACGTCGTAGGCGAACATTCTAGATTGCGAGCGAGTCTCGAATGTCCTACTATGGAAATGTTTAGACGATTCCAGTCTAGAATGTTCTACTATAGAAATGTCTAGAAGATTCGAGCAAGTTGTGGACCTTTCTCGAAGGACAATGATCCACTATGGAACTGTCTAGAACATTCGAGTAAGTTCTGGAACCCTTTTCCAAGTATGGTGTTTACTATAGGACTGTGAAGAAGGTTTGTGAAAGTCGTGGATCGAAGGATCGGTCGCCATATAAATAGCCGATGTGTTTGCGGGAGCAGTCAGGGGCGCTCTCCGGCGCCCGCCCGGTTCTGGCGGGCGTCCCGCAGGGCAGCTGCGTGTCGCCAGCGTGTTACTCACGTTTCACCGATGATATCCCCACTACACCACAGGTGACGCTCGCGCTGTATGATGACGATGCCGCGTACATCGCCACCTCGCTTAACGCAGAGTTCGCGGCGGTCAAAATGTACCGCGCGCTCGATTTCCTTCCTGACTGGCTGTCAAAGTGGCGGTTGTCGGTAAACGTGGGTAAGACGCAGATGATGGTCATTAGCTCTGCGCGCTCTTTCTCACTGCGCCTGAATCTTCAGGGCACCGACGTCGATTGGGCGCCTTATCATTGCGTCCGCCAGGTCGCGGGTCGGACCAGAGCTACCTGCGTTCTGCTTTGCCCAGCGCTCCCGTCTTGCCTTCCGGTGCGCGTTATGTTGGGTGTGTATAAGACGTATATACGTTCAATATTGACGTACGTCGCCCCCGCTTGGTTCGTCTTCACTAGCGAGGGGAATAAGAAAGTCTTCCGTGCGCAGCAGAGCTTTGCGTTGCGAACCATAGTCGCTGTCCCTCGTTATGTGAGGAACTAAGTCATCCAGTGGGACCTCGGGATTGAGAGCTTGGATGCCTTCATTCGGTGCCTCGCGACGGGAATGTTTGCGCGTGCCGACGCATCTGCTTGGCCTTATGTCAAGCACATAGCGTCCTGGCACGCGTGCTCCCTTAACGCGAGGCGCCTCCCCCGCGACCTGGTAGCAGACATGATCTCACCTCACTAGATTGACCCGAGTAAGTTGTACCAGGCTACACGCAGCTTACCTGCACAATATGACACTCACTACATTCATCCAGCTGTGCGACGTGTTCCAAGTTAATATGGGCACGTCCGCAGTGCGACCACACATGCATTTCTCTACACTCACGTAGACTCAAGCGTGACCCTCGGCCTGCGATACACGCATACATGGGCGGTGTTACACACACAATACCGCCCACACACACACGTCGATTCCTCGGCCCGAACCACTGCTGGCTAGCTCTGGTTAGTGGGGCGGGCGGGAATTACACACCCACTGTAGGTGCGCTGTAAGTCGGTGCCTCCGTCGCTGGTCGTCTCCCGCTGGGCCTCCCTCGGGAAACCGGGGGTCTCACCCGGCGGAGACGGACCGCCGAGGCACTGTGAAGAAAACAGCGCTGTGTAACAGCGCTGTGGCGCGCCTACAGTTTACATCATAGCAACCACACACAAGGGCGCATGTTGCTACCATGCGCCCTCCAATACCTGGACGATATAGTACTATAGTTGGGGCCAGTTAAGATCGCAATAGCGGCAATAGCGGTCAAAAAACAAATGAACCATGTATCGTTTTTCATTAGAAAAAAAGTTGAAGATCACAATAGATAACAATTCAAGATTTGAACAGGCTTATTTTTGGATTTCAAAGTTAAGAACTTTAATAAATATAGGTGAGTCAATGACCGCTTTTACTCACCAACTATACCAAGAAACGGGTTCCACAGTAGCGGACCCAGGAATAGCTTCCACGACCAGGGGGCCCGTAACCGCCTGCCGCGCCGCAGTCAGTCTGATTTTGACTACACAGCGAAGCGTATTGAAGTGAACTAAAAGTGCGATATCTAAGTAAATAGTGATCAATAATGTATTTTTAATTAAGTTTTACGTATTTTGTAATTAATAAAGTTATTTAGTTTAATAAATTTATCCCATACCCAGCTCGTAACAATATCTTCTACTAGCATCCGCCGCGATTTATTTACACAATATCTGTATAACCATAGCCTATAAATATGTTATTCTGATGTAAAAGCTTTATTCCTGTAGTTTTATCAAAATCCATTCAGAAATATTCATCCATCCACACAAAATTTCACGTTTATAATATTGTAAGTTGTAAGATAAGATAGTAATTAACAAGATAAATTATGTTTTTTTATAATAGAAGAATAGAATCGAAAACGGTAGACCTACCTAATCGGACGGAACATAAAAAAAATCTAATTACTACTAGTTTGTGTAACATTGCAGACTTATTTCTTATTGAAAACAATTAAACGTCACCTTTTATATGGATTGTTTTAATTTCATTCGAACTTACATCATTTCGAGCGAATTTTCCTCAACTATAATTTCATGGTATCGGTTTTATATTAACATCTACTACTGGTCATCTCAGCAGTAACTTTTTTCTAGCCATAATTATCATCCTTCACACAGTTCCCTCAGTCAGTTATGTCCCTGAGACATATAGATATTTTATCTCACTTCTATTAACCAGCACTGAGCCCACGTGGGGATACAGCCCATTTGCTAACATAGTGAGGAGGCCTGTGTCCCATCAGTGGTACCTAACGTTCTAGGCATATTATAACATTAGCTCAGAGCTCACATACCTTTCGAGTTCCTCCTCAGAGTGCGCGAAGGTGCAGGAGTTGCCTCTGGGACAGAAGGAACGCGTGGCGGCGTCGCGGCACATCGACACTTTGTACTTGGTGTGGGTGGGCGTTGACGCCGCCGTTTGAGGGGAACCTTGGCCTGCTGAGATAAAGACAAACACATGGTATTAGACAATGTAAAGAAGACGAGCAGGCTGGCAGGTTCCCGGTAACGTACTATCGAGGACACTCCCGCCTGATCACTACTTAGCTATTTTTTGCTTGCACTTACAACATAGAAACGCTCTCTAGCCCCGCCCCGTTGCCTTTGTATAGAAACAATGAATGAAAAGATACCGATCGGCTGAGCGCACTTACGACGCACACCAAACGAGAGATTGTTATTTTGCGCCCCAAAGTTGACGCTTTCCTAATAGGGCTAAACTTTAAGGGGGCGTGGCTCGGCGCCTCCGGAAGGTTTAAGCGAAAAAAAATTAACTGATTAGGCGGAAAAGACCACGACTGTACCTATAATCTGTACCAACTCTCCCCTTACGAGGCCAGCCAAACTGTACAACGCTATGCGTATGTAGCAAAGCTGAAATCGATTTTAATTACGATAGTTTTAACGATAGTGTATTGAACACGCGCAACCGTACCTTACAGTTTCTTCCGTTTAGTCTAATTTTGTATAGATAAAGGTACAGAACCCTTCGTGCGCGAGTCCGACTCGCACTTGGCCGGTTTTTTAATTACTGATGTATTTTTTTTTATGTGGCTCGGAATGATGTACTGAATACGTGGCAAGCGTTTGTTCAGTTTCCCTTCCATCTTCGATAATACACAGCCAAGTTTTCAGTTTATTTTTGTTTTAGACAAAATCAAGTGCCTGCCATATTACTACAAAAGTATGGATTGTACCTGGTTGTGGTTACTCAATACTGACAGAAGTTGCTGGATTGGTTAGGCCACACTGAAAGCATTACTAAGTATCGGAGCAATATTTTAAAGCCTGCTTGATGCAACTTGACGTTTGATGTTTAACGCTAAACGCATTAAGTCGTAGCAAGCGGGCCCAGTATTGTCAAGCCATACTTGAACAACTGGTAGCAATGATCCTCAGTAGCACAAAGTAAACGCATTAACATTTTATTAGGCGCTCCGCCTATTCAACAAAAAAAGCGTTAGCCTCAACTCACTGGTATTGTTATCCAGACACCGGTCGGGCATGGGGAGCTTCTGGTTGTGGTTCGAGTCCCGGCCCGTTGCTTGTTGCTGCAGGTAGTGTATCAGCCCCGCTACCACCTCCTTCAGTGACGTCATCACCTCCGCTAGTTGCTGCCATGATGGATTCTTGGCGTCTGAAACGGTTATATGTTAGTTTGTTATATAAAGATGTTGTATGGCACGATCATGGTGTTAAACTATTATTCATTTATTAAAACTTTATGCACATAATGTAGAAAGGCGGTCTAAATGCCTTGGGCCTTGGGTGATGCTGAGACAAAACATAGTAGGTGCAACGTAACAGAAAATTTTCATGAATAAAATATAGAAATAAATACATACAGGGTGTGAACAACCTCGTCACGAAGCCGTCAACCAAGCATTTTATACATCAAACTAAGTAAGTTTACGCAAAAATTATTGCTGGGAAACAACTTTTTTATTTGGGGTGAAAAATCATGTTTTGTGGTAGAACTCAATGTAACGCACTCAAAACGTTGTGCTGATGGATGGATTGAATAGTACAGGGGTCGTGGAGGTGTTTAAATATTGAGCAACTACTTAATATCAAGTGCTTTCCAACTCTTCTATAGCTTAGGAACTTTTGGCATGTGGCTATAATAGAACTAGAGTCGCCGTAGAGGTTTTAAGTTCGGCTGCAATTTTTTTTTTTTGGGGCAAAGGTGCCAGCACACACCAACAACCCCGTTTATTACATACAAACGCCAAAAGATCATTGTACCACTGTAACACAGACATACCAGGACTGGCATCGATGTTCGCCAGTCTATCCAGATGTAGACTCATGACGATCAGCTGCGCCGGGTCGCCGGTCCTCTGCAGCGCGATGAACAGCTCCTGGACCGACTGCGCGAATGACTGCGGTGTCTGCAACTTGTCTGGAAGTATGGTAACTAGTTAACTTCATCGTGGTTTCCATAGATAAATAACCACAGCTGTACATAGGCCTTTCCCGAGCAGCCGTTGGGTGCATCCTGCTATTTAATTGTTAGGTTCGCTCAACCCGTTGCAAAATGATTACATTTTAGTTTTGTTGACAATTATATTTGAATAGTATTGTGTCGCACTTAGATACTGAACTTTTCATCGAGGCTGGTGTGCGTCAAGTTATTCGAGAGCAACATCTTAAAATATATTTTATAGATTTCAAATAGAATAATAAAAAAATATCAAACCATTAGGGTTTACAATAATAGTAAGAAGAAAATAAACGAAAGAAATGCTCCACAATCGTTTCTTTTCATCTTGTTTAAATACTCTTTTCGTAATATATACCATAAATATGGTATATATAGTATAAACCACCGATACCCAATTACATTAGGAAAACATTTTAAGTTTACTCATGTCAATATCAATTAGCATTTTGGCCGTAGAGTAATATTTATTTTATTTGCTGTTTCAACTGATCTTTATTTTAGACTTCGACGGCCTCTTTATTCTGTTATCGAAAGACAACTTGTACTTTTTATTACCGAACTACCATTAATGTCCATGGCATTTGGATGTTCGTTTGGTGCTTGTTCATTTAATTTCAATGCTCCTTCCGAAGTGGCCTCGACGGCCTGAAGTCCTCAGCACTTAAAGGACCCTGTTCAGGCGCTGGGGAAACTGGCGCACTACTCGTAACGGAGCTTACAGCTCTCGATTAACCTCATGCTCTCCGGCAAGGTGAGCGAGGCCGTCATCGACATCCTGTACGGGGCAAACATTCGTGCCATTGCCGCGGGAACTGTCTACCGTAGTATGGCAGCTAAGATTAGCTGTAAATTTTATGGTGAGGCAGTTTTGAAAAAAAATCAGCTTCTGCAACCAGGAGGTCGAGTCGACTATTACAATAGTGTCACAATGATCTATAATTGATTTCATAATTGTTGATCGATGCCATTGTCATTTTGCTAAAAGTTCGTAATCTGCTAAATTCATAACAGTCGATCATTGGTCGGTCAATGGTCTCGTAATAGAATTGTGTTATAATGACACTGTTGTATTGCCATTATTATAAAACCACCTGTTAATAGAAATGATTTTCGAAAAAAACTAGAATTAAATTTGAACATCTAATCATGCCAGATTTAATTTATATATATATTTTTTACATATTATTTATTAGCGTTCTATGCAATCTGAAGTAGTAAGAAGTTCGTAAATGTAAAAAAAAACATTAAAGTTATGTGTAACCAAGGAAATTATATACTATCTGGAATGAGTACGAACAAAAAGGTAAAAAAATAAAAATTAACTCTATCTCAAAACCCTAGAGTTTAAATTTGTACAATGGATTCAATATAAAAGGAAAAAAAAAACGTTCCGAGCGAGAAACCGACAAACGTGGATAGTGTCTCTGTCTTGCCTTGTCACCAATGTAAACAATATGGCCGATACATTTTCGCGTTGAAGTCATTCAAGTACTTTTTATTGTATTTAAGTCAAATAATCCGCTTTAAATATGGTAAAATTGTGTTGTGTGAAGGGGTGTAGTAGTAAGGGTATGTGGATGTGGAATTTCGTTTTTCAGGGAAGTTTTTTAACTTTGGTTGTTTATTACGTCTAGGGTTACCATGTTTTAGATTGACAAACGGGAAATATCCAAATAAATTAAGTAAGTAAGTTCGGAGTTTCGAACATCGTTGTCGTACATATTAATCAAAAGTATATTTCATAAATTAGAAACATCGGACATCGCACATGGTGTCGGTAGTACCTAGTTTGCTTATATAATATTGAAAAGAAAAGAGTCCGCCGCAACGTGCCGTGCCATGCCGGTCCTAAGGATTTTTCCATGCTTCTCCAGCAAAAGAATCCATTTGGCGAGCTGCGAGTGAAAATGAAAGGTTTCGGAATATAAAATAAATATTGGCCAATGTTACTAAAACATTATAGGTAAACAGTCATAGCATGAATATGCGATTTTCTATGTCTGAAAAAATATAAAAAACTAACGGAGTCCTCGAATCCCCGAATACAAAAGTCGTCTGGTTAGACAGGTTGCAAAATGGATAATTTGCAACTGGACGGTACAGACATACATTTAAGTTAAGATAAAAAGTTAATGACATCCACTCTTGAAGCTATTTCGCCTAGAATGCTATTGAGTTGCAGGTCATCATCATTAAATAATAAAAACACAGTTACTCTGTAACTGTCTCAAGAGTAAGTATGATTTTTGGACACCCTATTAGAAAGAGACAACATCCACTCTTGAAGCTTTCTCGCTCGGAACGTTTATGGCTTGCCCGTCCTCATTCCAGTTAGTATATAAGTTTCTTGTGTGTAACGCGGATTTGTGAAACTGTTTAGCTGTCAAAGTCAAATGTGACATTACTGCTTACTGACGTTATATCTGTTTTTATTTCTTGCGGTCGGTGTTTTGATTTATTTACGTGTTTTAAATTATCTTTAATATATTATTGCAATACAATACAAAATGGTGCTAATTGAGCAAATTTCGGCTGGAATTGTCAAAATTATAGCAGATTACCGCGTAAGTCAGTCATTCATTTGTTATTATGTACGAGATTACCATTCTATGCCATTTCTTTCAATGGAGTGTCAGTGGTTGATCATTGGAAAGTCATAATGACGCCACTATATTAGCAGATTACCAAACTTGTCAAAATCAACAATTATGAAATCAATGATAGACAATTCTGACACTGTTGTAATAGCAGACTCGGCCCCAGGTTACTGCTCTAAAGTGGCCTGTGAGGCTGCCGTACACGCTTTGTAGACATCCTGAAGGTTGACATAAAGAATGCCTTCAAATCAGTTCAAAAATAATCACCTCAAATTTATAGTTTTCTGTGGCAGTGTTACAGACACCCGTCTAAAATACTCTATCGGGACATCAGGTTACCTGATGTCCTGTGAGGACTCTGCGTCCGCAAAGATTCTAGTATTTATTAGTTTACCAGCTTTCATATCCTCGGTCCACAACACTGAGAAATAAATCCGGAATATCCTGGTTTCCACACTGATTGATTTTGATGTGCCGTACTTCTCCGAGGCTATTGATGCTTGGAAACTTGCATTTTTTAGTTTATTGTTAAGTTAGTTAATAAATGTATATAATATTGTTATGATTTAGTTTATTTGAGCATTTCCAATTGATTTTAAAATGATGGTGGTTTTTTTTTCAAAAGCTAAAGTCAATGAGACGCAAGAAACTAAGATGCTTAAGATCGGTCTGGATAAATTGTCAGTCGTATATAACATACAAGGAGGAAGGAAACACAGGCAATCATGGTGTATGTGCACTTCAGGATGGCTACGTGCCATAATCTGGAGTAACGGAAATAATTGTGACATAATGTAATAAATAATCAGTTTTGAGTCTCTCCTTTTTCTTTTATTTGGCTGATCTTATTCCTTATCTTGTATAATGTCGGGATCATAAGACAGCTTATAACAGTATTTTGTTTCTAACCCTACAGAGAGTGGGATATCCACGTGTTCCCCCAATATTTTACAGTAAAATATCGTACAGCACAGCGTTGTGTAAACAGCCTCAAAGCGGCATCACAAAAAGCTGCCTTTCAATAAGAAAATAAATATAAAAAATTTAGATGAATTTTAATTCTTATGTTACTGTAATAGCGTCGCGTGAACGTGATCATTCGACAACTCCGGCGCCTAAAATTAGATCGATCTTTACGCTCACCTATGATGCTTTGCATGTGACTCTTGTGGGCGGTGTCTCCGTACAGCAAGGCGCTCCATTGGTCGGGCGCTATCCTAAGCCCCGCCTCCGTGGCAATCTGAACTATCTGCGCGTCGTGTTCTCGTCGCAGTGACTCGTACGTGCGAAACTCTTCCTTTAGTTGCATTAGTGATGAGTCGCATTCGCGTTTTGATACCTTCACAGTAAAAAGAAATTTGGTAATAAAATTGGAGTTATTTCAACAGTTTACAAGTGGGTTATGGCTGCTGACGCTGACAGTAAATTGGGCAGCTGCATCATTGACCAATAATACCAGGACACAACCTCTATAAAATAATATAATACTTTGTTTTTGGCTTAAAAACCCGATTAATTTTGAATTTACAGTAAAATCAGATAATTTGTGGCTTTTAAGGTGGAATTAGTAGAAATATTGAGTTGGCCATCGTCGATTAGTGGTGTCAACCTCTAACTTATTCAGCACATTATCCGTCAGAGTCCAGGACCGCGTTCACAATGTGTACGTACCGGTTTGACTGAACTAAAAGTTCAGTCAAACCGGTCTATTCAACAAACTAAGTCTATTCTTGTTGTAAAACAGAATACGCAACACAGAACATAGCCATAATGGTTTTCAGAATGAAGGTGCAATTCTGAAAGCGACCGATTTAGCCAAGGACAGCGTCAAATGCAATGCCAGACCACACTGACTCAACCGGTTTCTATGTAGCTTTGTGCCAACGGCAACATGCGGCAAAGTCACCTCTTAAGGTGAATGCGCCAGAGTGGCCCGCGAAATCATCAATACAACCCTCCAAGCTCATAAAGGTGTATGAATTTACTTTTTCAAGGTCAAAGTCATTCCTGCACCTTTATGCGCTTGGAGGGTTGTATTGATGATTTTGATGATTATAATTCTGTAACTACATACGTCTTACAGCCGCGATTCATAGTTTAATCAACATACACCCTGACACTGACCTGCAAATTGCAAAAAACGTAAGAAAATTTGAATTTCGCGGGCTACCGTGGAGCATCCACCTTAAGGAAACGTTTCCAAAGACTTGCATAGATCCAGGTCGGGCAGTGTTATTGGGGTTTATCCGTCAGAAATTGCCCAGAAGTAGCCACGTAGTCTGAATTTGTTGCCGGTTGATAGCAATAGACTCGCCCCCATTGCTACTTAAACATAACTGGCGAAATGTGTGTATTTTTTTTTTAAAGATTATTCATATTTTAGATATCGTGGGCATTTTTCATTTTTTTTTTAAATTTAACTTTTAAAAAAATGAGTAACTAAATTCAAATAGTGCCATTTATTAAGTTTTTACATTATTTACAATTTACAAATCTATTAAACAAATAGTGCCATTGACCTAAGTTTTAAAAATGTTTTAATTTTTAGAAGGCTCATTCGTCGGAAGTGTAGTAAAAAACGTTATTTGTGTGTATTATGTTGCGTATTTTGGCTTTTTCTTTTGCATATTTCAAGCATTTATAATGCATTTTTGTGAGCATATTTCGAAGAATTTAAGTTGCATATAATGGTCTCTCATTATTAGGTATGATGTTCAAATTCTACTAAGTTGCGGTGGAGGTAGGATAAGTAATTATAATACAGGATTGTCGTCTTACCTTAAAACAAGAAGCTCTGTATAGGAGCTGGACGACATGGCCTATGCTAGTTTTCGAAGCCTGCGGAAAATGAGGCTCCAGTCTTTGGACTACGAACATTACCAAAACCTGCAACAGAACCAGTACAATCATCGTTAATATATTGGTAAACCAAGCTCAGCGTAAGCATCATCGCCCAGTAATTATCCCACTGCAAGGACAAATGCCTCCTCTCCATGAGGGAAATTAAATCCTCAGGTAGAGGGCAGAAGGTGAACTTTCACGTGGTTGTTCACGCCACAAAAGCAATATGGGTCGGAGTTAATACAAAAAAAAAGTACATGATGATGTTCAGTATAGTACGCGATAAAAAAAAGTATTATAACGAGTGTTGTGTGTGTGTTTGCGAGAAATTGAACAAAATTGGTGGCTCGGCCAGAGACCAGGCTTCGTAGCCGAGCCACCACGTACACTGCAATAAATCGTCTAATAATTTACAAACTCATTGGTATATAAATTCGTCTATTGTTCGTTCTATTTATTATTAGATATACTGCAAATATTACTTTATTTAATATTAAAATTACTGAATAAAATAACTGTCAGGCGTTCTAGGCATGATGCAAACAGAGCATAAAACTACTCAGTAACCGTGCTGGTCCTAATTGTGCTTCAGCGGCAATGTTCAAACAGAAGAAAATTACATCTTATTAATTACTAGCTGATGCCCGCGGCTTCGCCCGCCCGCAAATTATATACTAAAACCTTCCTCTTGAATCACTCTATCTATTAAAAAAAACCCGCATCTTTATCCGTTGCGTAGTTTTAAAGATCTAAGCATACATAGGGACAGACAGACGCGGTGGGCGACTTTGTTTTATAATAAATGTAGTGATGCCAGATAGAGACAGATCTTACTTGATCTGATCGATCAGGGTGAGGCATCAAGTAAATGTTTTATTAAAATACTACCTTGCCCCTTATTCACAACGCTTCGATTCGATTTTCGATTCGGAAAGTCGTATGTCTATCTTTTTTTGACATTACGAAATCGAGCGAGATAGACACACGACTTACCGAATCGAAGCGTTGTGAATAGCTTTGCTTGTCAGGAACAACCGTTGTTTTCTGGTCATTGACTAGCTAAAAGTTGGCTCTGTGGCACTATTTTAAAAAGCTAATGAAACAAAGAAATCGTTCCTATAATTTGCACAAGTGTCATACATTTCATTTGAGAAAACTGCCTCGAACATCGGAGAAGTTTCGAAAAAAAATTAACACATGTCCATTACGGCGCTTAATTTTTAAAGGCAGATGTATCTTTTTGATAAATTGGTTTTCAAAAGATTCCTTCGTTCATGAGCTATCAGAAAAGTATCAGTTTAATATCCTAAAAAGCGCGGATTCTCCAGTTTTTGGTGAAGAGGTGGAAAATTTCCAAAAAAACTTTATAAGTTCGATGTCAGAAACAACCCAATTTGGACCCCAAGTTATCGGGGTCAAACTTGTTGCAAATTAGGTCTAGTATCACCCATTTCAAGGACCCACCCACCCTGGTTTCACCCTGTATAGTCAGAAGCAATGAGCAACTGAGGTGCGAAGTTAAATGTTTGTAATTCTGACCAACGCGGGTTCCGGTTGCGGCTCGTCCAGAATATTTTTTGAAATGAAAACTTTTTTAGGCGCGTTGAGCACTTTTGGTGAGCACTTTCATGGAACTCGCGTCATCTCGTCAAAACTCGAGAACGGCTGGGCCGATTTAGGTGATTTTGGTTTTGAAATTTTTGTCGTGGTTCAGTTAAGTAAAGTAAAGTCTAAACGTTGAGAAAAAAAAAGAAACAATCTTCTTTTCTAAATCAAGAATAAAACAAAAATAATCTCACTTCTTTCGGCGGTCCACAAAGACTGCCCCGCATGTTTTTTATTTATTAATTTGCGGCCTCCATTCAAGAACACGCCCACCTTAACGATAATCAGTTGTACGGCTAATATAGTCGGATTGTTGACATGCTTAATAGGCAAATATTATCGTTAAATGTATGGGTATCACCTTTCTAGAGAGTGCGGAGCCGTCCTCTAGTGCGAGCAGCACTAGTTTAAGGACCTCCTCCTGCATCGCTGGGCCCAGGAACTGACAGCCCCGCGCGCGCACCGCCGCCCAAAGGTTCGCGCTCAGCTGCTGCGGGTTCTACAAACAAACAAACATTTATTAGCTAAAAAGTAAGTAGTTCTGAAGTAAAAAAATTATGTGTTACAGTCTTTAACCCTTTTCTATAGTGCCTTGCCGCGACTACTAAGGGTTGAACCTGATCAACCAGCACGGAATCGCACTTTTCCATGCTGATATTCTTTTCTGTCGCTCAAAACAGTCATAACACATTGAAACAGAGCGGGAATGCGGTCGGCAGCACGCTAGATGTGGCGCAACCCTAACCGCACCCCACCTGCATACGGCTTAGCGCTGTATACGGACTCTGGACACTGACTGAGATTTCAGTACAGTATCTGTACGTGCCCGGTGTTCGGAGCCGCGTCTGCTATAATCTGCACTGGTTTGCCTGTACCACAGAATACAGATGAATCACTCCCTAGAAAATCTTCAATACCTACGCTGCGTGCGAAAATATACCATAAACACTCGAGCGTAAAATTATGATTGCTTCGAAGATGCGCGCGGCCGCGTGTAGCTCGCGCGAATATTTGAATCGGATTTTGTGTACAATATCATATTTTTTGCACGGAACTTTCGACCGTTTAAGTTAGTCTCAATTTACCTGATGTTGCAGTATAAGCTCGGTGACGGTTCGCTCGCCGAGCGAGCGGGCCGCGCGCGCTGCCCGCCCTCGCCCCTCTTCGTCAGTGATGGCACACTGCAGCAGCATGACTAACTTCCTCTGCATGGGCCGAGAGAGACGGCTGCCGGCCATACTTTGGTTGACTGGAAAATAATACATTCAAGCTGAAATATCTTTGACGTCGTAGATCAATGCTCTCCCATCAGTCTATTATTTGCCGCTGGTCTCTATGAGATGTGGGCAGTAATCCACCACGTGGGCCCACGGTTGGTTGTAACAGGTCTTAGAATGTTTGACACGATGTTTTTCTTTTCAGTTTATGATCAGTGGTGATCAAATAAAATTACAAAGTAGTAAGCCTGCCTGGGTTCGAACCCACGACCTAAATCTCTGTAAGCCTTCTGCATAAACCAACAAGTCACATCAAATCCACAGGGAACGTGAAGCGTCATCCGAAGTATGTACATAATGTTATATTCGTATATATGAATTCAGTATACGTCAGCGTGTGGGAAATTTAGGCTTAAAAAGTAAATACCTAATAATCTCGCGAAGTCGACCATGTTGTTTATAACGATAAGTATACAAGAATCATTCGCGTAGGTTTCCGTAGCTTCAGTAAGAATCAGAATGACATAACTTGAAATAGCGAAATAAAATTGCTATAAAACATTCATACATACTAGTATGTACATGCAGGAAAACAGGAATGATTTCATTAGGGAAATATAGATTTATAACATCTTTTTGTCTACGTAGCAAACATACCTAAAACGCTCAATATCAAGTTGGCAAAACTTCACAGACGGTAAATTCTCATATTTTTTACTGTCTGTTAAGTTTCGTCATTCGATCTTGTCACTAAGCAGCTGTTAGCGAGGTAATTACCTATTTTGGGAGTGTACCTTACCCTCTTACTTGAACGAAGTAATTGATTCGGTTTCGAAAAGTATTTTCCAAATTTGAAAAACTTTACCCAACCTCCAAGTACCTGTTTGAAAATATTGTCTTTGGTAGAGAGTACCAAACTTAAAAAAAAAACTAAATTCTAGAGTTTAAATCCGCCATATTATTTAATCTACAATACTAATTTTAGCACTCAAATGGTGAAATCACTGTGCCAGAATTTTTGAACATGGAGAAAATTGGTCACCGTTACGTGATACAGAACTTTCATTTGAAAAACTTCAGTCCGACCAATATCAAAGCAGGGTTAGATTCTGCTCTGGAAGAGTCAGCTATGCCATTTACAACAATAAAATATAGGGTGGCCGAGTTTAAAATGACCATATTAGCTGCTAGAAGATGAACATCGCAGTGGTCGACGAAAATGTGAAAAAGCCCAAACAAAAATATTGGATGACCATCTGTTAAAAGTCCGCGAACTAACAGATAAGGTAGGGATTTCAGAAAGTGCTGTGTACGTCGTGTCTAGACTGAAAATTTGGACATGAAAAAGCTGTGCCCAAGACGGCTGCCATTGCATTGAACTTGATATTTCTCTCTTGATATATCTCCACTTTTGTTCTCTATTTTTATAGATCTTATTACTACCGAGCTTCAGTGTGCGTATCATCTTTACGCTGATGACTTGCAGCTCTACAGTCAGGCAGGTGTTGACAACTTATCTGATGCGATTGAGGAGCTAAATCGGGATCTAGCAGTGGTGAAAAACTGGTCGGATCGCTTCGGGGTAGCCGTTAACCCAACCAAGTGCCAGGCTATCTTTGTAGGGAGCCCCCATAGCTTGAGAAGGTTGAATGGTACAACAGTGCCACCGGTTTCCTTTGACGGCACAGTGATTCCGTTTAGCTCTGACGTCAAGGATCTGGGTTTGTATGTTGACACTTGCCTTGACTGGCGTAAGCAGGTCGCGATTGTGAGCAAGAGAGTCACCGGGACGTTGCGGTCGCTCTAACGATTGAAAAACATTCTCCCATCCCACATAAAGGTAATGCTGGTTCAGTCCCTTATATTTCCCATACTTGACTATGGTGATGTGTGTTACTACGACCTGAATGCAGATCTCCTCAATAAACTTGACCGACTTCTAAATAACTGCATTCGATTCGTATTTAATCTCCGTAAGTATGATCATGTGTCCGCACATCGGTTACGCTTAAAATGGTTACCCATCAGACAGCGCAGAGCGTTAAGGGCTTTGACTACTTTGTTTTCTCTTCTAGACAAACCCACTTCTCCTTCTTATCTGACTTCTCACTTCCAATATCTATGCTCTGGGCACAGCAAGAATCTTCGTTCGTCCAATAATCGTCTTCTACGATGTCCTACTCACCGCTCTGGTGTCCTTAAATCGTCTTTTCCTGTCCAGGTGGTTTTCCTTTGGAATGCGCTCCCTCTGAATATCAGGATGGCAACCAGTCGGCTCACATTTAAGGTAAAAGCTCGCGAACACTTCCATAAGAAGTTGGCAGACTTGTCCCACAATTAAGTTGTTAGTTCTCTTCATCTATGTTTTTTTTTTTTGTTTTTATCTCTCCTCACTTTGTATAATTTGTTGTATGTATGTATATGTGTATTTATTATTATATTGTATTCTTTAAACTTGTCTGTACTATTGCACCTACTGTTTTGTCTCTGCATCACCCTAAGGTAGACTGGTAGAAAATGCCCAAGGCATTAAGTCCGCCTTTGTACATTATGTGCATAAAGTTTTAATAAATAAATAAATAAAATAAATATTTTGACAGTGCCATGCCTTTATATATTAGTGCTGCTAACCAGTTTTGTTAAGAACTTGCCCAAATCTGAAACTGAGGACCAACGACAAGTTAGAGTTAATACACGTAGGAAAGACTTGCCTAACACAATCCAACCGAAAATAAACGTGGTTCATCACAGTCCTAGGTACCAATCAGTATTTCTTTACAACAAGCTTCCCTTAGAATTCAAAAGCATCAATAGCGCAAACTTATTTAAAAACAAATTGAAGACATATTTATTGAGGAAGGGCTATTACAGCGTCGATGAGTACCTAGACGATAAGCGAGAACCGTAATATTTTTGTTCTAGTTTGTAAATGATAATTATGTTGACTTAATATTTTATTTTATACCTACTTTTTTTTTTATTGTTTGCTTTTTCTTTTAAAATGTCACTTTGTTTTATTATTGTGTTACTCATAGATTATTAAACGACATAATTAATATCTCTAGTATAATTATAAATTTTAAGTCTGACATTTTATTTTTACAATTAGATGACATATTATTACGGACCTTTTATAACAATTTGTTTTTATTTTCTTTTTACTTATATTTGACATTCTATTATTATTATTATTGATTATTCACAGAAAGTTAGATGATATGTTATTAATATTTTTTTACACAATTTAATTTTTGTACTGTTTTATTTTTACAAAATTTCTACACAATGTATATTGTTCTGAAATAAATGACTTATGACTTATGACCATGATTCCTCAAAAGAAAAGGAAGTAACAAAATAGAGCTGTGAAGATGTTTCGGTCGAGTGTTAGGCGAAAATACACAGCAATAAAGCTGAGTTTTTAAAAATGTACATCAAGTTAAAAAGGGGCCTAAGTAGAGGAATAAATGAAAATAAATTTACGATTGTTGTGTTTTCTATACTGTATTACTTAATACGAGAGCAACGGCCTTACAGAGGCCGTTGCCCTCGTATTAAGTAATACTTTGAAACTTTGCTCCGCCTTTTGATAAAAACGAAACAAAAGAAAGTCGAAAGTAAGTTCGCTATTTTAAATAACTCATGAAGCCTCTAAAACTCTGAATTTGACTGATTCTAAAGAGGGTTAACACGTGGCGGATAAAACAGTCAGGAGGAAAACGGTAACGTCGGTGAATAAGGAACAGTTTTGTTTTTTAATTTCTGACTTTTTAGTTCTCCAACGTGTGTTGGTCCCATAGAAGTTTTTTAACAGTATTAAAAACAGGGTCGATTGGAACCATTAAAATGTTTTTTGAAAAATGGCCATTATCTTGGTACTTAATTGTATTTTTTTTGAAAATCTGTGCATGGGGATCAAAATTTCACGAAATATTACGGATAGTCTTCTAAGTCCATTTTCTTGTAGCTGCAACGGTTAAGGTAGTACACCTTACTGCCTCGCTGAAAGTTTCCTCCCTTTAAGGTAGGAGGCTTATTAGCAAAGCCATTATGAGATAACGTATTAAACAATGTAATTGGTATGCGAGGGGGAGAATAAATACCGGATTATAGAGGGAAAAGACTCGAGCATAAACATAGAAGTACAGATGAATTTATGTGAAATTCAACAACGTTTATTGAGAACCTATGATTTGAATATTGTAAGGTGTTGCGCATACACTGTTACCGTATGCATAGGCTTGTTTATCGTAATCTATCATTTAAGTTTGAAAGCCTTATTTGTAATTGAAATGTTTGAAAGTCACAACGGGAGGCGGGAGGATGATACAAGCTGACAGTTAATTGAGTGCAAAAACTAAGAAGTTATTGAGAACGTAATATTGGAAAACTAAACGGGCATTAAGAGGAAAATGCACGATACGGTAATTTCATAAGATTTATTTCGTCATTTTTCGAGGCCATTTATCATGAGAATATCTCCTATTCATTACTCACAGAAAAGTAAATGTATGTCCGGTAGTAAAAAATTATAAACATTTTCAAAACTTTGTCGTATCTGCACCATACATAACTATTTAAATACGATTACAACTAAACGAATTTGAATAATCATTCTATTTTTGACAATCATTTGCATTTGCAGAAACAGAATGATGTTTAAATTGATTTAGCGACAAATGTACCCAGTGGTCTGTGGTGCAAGCTTTAGGGTTCTTGTAATTACAACTTTCAAACCGGAACACGGCAAGCCTGCTTGGCAGCAGAATTAAGTACGTCTGTACTGGTAGTACCCTGAACGAGGTGCTTCACAACTAATGCTGCCTACGATCTACAAGAGATGTGCTAAGCTGTGTAGCGCATACACCTGTATGATGTCAACATAGAAGATCCTTAGCTTTTCAAGACTTAGTTTAGATAAGGTCTTGTGGAAAAGAGTTCAACTACGCTAGTTTTATACAATCTACCAAGTGCAGACTGTCTGCATAGTGACTGATAAGCATTGAGGTATGATCATATTTAAGGGTACAAACCATCAAACTGGACTACTTTCTCCATGGTCCTCAAATAAAAAAATTGGCAGGTGTCTCTGGCCTAGCCTCACTGCTACATGGCATTATAGTTTTTCTCTGAAATTCCTTCTGATGGTACATTTACATTGTCTAGTATCTTAAATAAGTACTCACCATTGCCACAATATTTGAGGTAGACGGCGAGATGTTCCATGCACTTGATGATGCAGTCGTACGCCTGTTTGTCATGATCCGGTAGCGCCTGGATGGAAGGTGGGTGGTACGGCTGCGCCGGCGGCGTGTACCCTGCGAGCTGGAGGAGCGCCGTGTTCACCACCAGCTCCTCGGGGTCCACTTGGATGACTGCCTGCAAGGGTACGAGAAAAAAAATCAATATATTTATCACTGGATTCTGCCCGCGGCTTCTCTCGTATGGAGATCGCAAGTTATTTGCGACGTGAACGTAACACCTACTAGCGACATATAATAGTGGTCCACCATGTGACCCAGGGTCATGGTCATGGACTACCCGTGTCCCAAATTTCATCGAGACCCATTTAGCCGTCAAGAAGCCACAAACAAACTCACTTTCATAATTTATAATGAGTATTAGTTAGGATGTTGCCATTGTCTCTGTACACCGTGATCTGTTTTGATTTTGTTTTTTTTTTCATGAAGTCACGGATATCGTGATCAGTGGGTATCACGATAACGAGGGAAACGGATAACGTTATCAGTGGATACCACTTGCCGTGATGTTGGAGTAGATTGCTGCGGTGGATGTTGCTGCCCTTGCATCACGATCAACATCTGCTATACGAAGAGTTGCTAGAAGCACAGAATAGCGCTGTTTCACGAAGACAAGCAATGGCATGTCTTCGTGAATCAGCGCACTCGACTCCTTCGATATTTGCCAGTTCCGTGCCGTTGAGTGGAAATAAACAACTATAAATAAGTATTTAGTTGATGCTTCACCCTCTTCTCAATTTTCACGGACGCTGGTCGATAATTGATGTTCCTACGCCGACAGGGTCAATTTATGCACACACAGACAGACGAGGGGGGACGATGTTGAACAAATGTGGCAGATGCTGACGATCGGAGATTTAAAATGATTAGTCTCATAGAATTTATAATTCCGTACCTAGCCTCCATATAACAAGCTGAATAAAAAAAAGCTTCATTAATATTAGTACACTTGTCTACTATTGCAATATTTTGGTAAGTTTTACTTGAACTTTAATGTTGTTGGATTATTTCATGAACATATTAAAAAGATGCGACACTTAATGAAGTAAGTACCACTTATTTTATTTATATACTAGCTGTTGCTCGCGAATTCGTTCGCATGGAAATTTTATGTGTATGTGTGAGACTAAAAATAGCCTATCTATCTCAGACCTACCAAATATACACAAATAAAATAAAAATCGGTCTAGCCTTTTTGGAGTTCGATTACAAAAACTGTGACACGAGATTTTTATATAATTATTAGATTTTGTGACAGATATTTTAGTTGATTCACTATTTTTTTTTACAACACTGCTTTAGAAAATTAACTATTAAAAAATTTCCTCTGCTCTTAATCGAACAAACTAAAGCTATAAAAAAATCGTGTAATAATGACATTTTAACTTTACAAATATATCAGCTGACCGCTTTTCTTCCTGACAAATATTTCTCAATTCACTAGAACCATTCTTAACCCTTAATTTAATCGTTAATTTTTTAAGTTTTTGAAGCTATTTGTAAAGTTAAATGTTTACGGAAAATATGTTGCAAACAACAAAATTTCATCACAATTCATGAAAAGATTCTATAAAACTTTTTTTCGACTTTCAATACAGTTCGCAAAAAACTTTTGCTGAAACCTTTTGTTGGCGACTGGCTGGGATGCCACCTTTTCCTTAAGAATTATTTTTATAATAACTTTTGGAACAGAAGAAATGTTTTGTTGAGTTAGTTGTCAAGTGAAATGATGATGAAATGATGTTTATATTTGCAAGTAGGTTTTTTACAAACACTAGATGGGGCCGGTGTTTCGTACCTGACTACTCTGAGAAGAAACAGCCGAAACAAACTCAGAGGTCACAGTCTCTTTTGAAGTCCAGACATAATCTTGCTCAATTCACATGAGGACTATGCAGATTAGTGTCTGAGATGGTCTTTAGAAGAAAGAACCACACAGATTTGAGTGGACTTGTCCAGTCAGTGCAAGCATCTGTCAGATATCGTGTAGCTCGACTTATAACTCAAGGAGCTCAACGAAACGACGAACAATACCAAGGAAAGGACATTTGGGTAGGTCGCTTATAGTACTCAATAGTCGTGGGAAAAAATAAAATATGTGACGCACATTGTCCTCACATTCACAATAATTAAAAGATAGGAATTAATAATAAACAAGCCAAGTCCGAAATTTCGACATTCACATAAATTTCATTGGAGCAGCTTAATCCCAAGCCTTTTTATTCTCGAGATAGTGATTAACATGATAGTAGGCTTTTAGGCTTAACTTCTGTTTTATAAAAGATTTGAATTTATTTAGACTAGTGCTTGAATATGGCTCGGAAGTTTATTGTAAAACGTATACATTGGCACCTAAACGTACCCCCTATTTTCTTGAGCCTCGTTGCAGGAACAACAAATTTGTGTTTGTTACTCCTATTTATGTTGTGGATTTCACTGTATTTTTAAAACAAATTAAAATTTCATGTACGTACAAAAGGTTTTAATAAATAAACTGAGAGGGCACAGTAAGAATATTAATCTCTTAAATTTTTTCTCTGAGGGAGTATCTGGGACTTAATTTATAAATTGAACGAATTGCCCTTTTTTGCAAAATAAGTATTGACTGAATATCGGCGGCATTACCCCACAAGAGAATACCGTACGACATCACGCTGTGGAAATAACTAAAGTAAACTAAACGGGCAGTCTCTAAATCAGTTAAATCACGAATTTTTCTAACTGCGAATGCTGCAGTGCTAAGTTTTTTTGATAATTTGTCTATATGCGGGCCCCACTGCAGCTTGGCATCCAAAGTTATGACTAAGAACACTGTGCTATCTTCCGGTTTCAACTCTTCATCCTTGATTTGTACAGTAGTTTCTACTTGTCTTACATGGGGGGGGGGTATCGTAAACTTAATACATTTAGTTTTTATCTCATTAAGGAGTAGATTATTAACATTAAACCAATTAACGACTTTTGCCAGGGCGCTATTAATCTCGTCCGTAACTATCTGCTGACGTTTGAGTTTAAATAAGAGAGAAGTGTCATCTGCAAACAATACTATGTCATGATTATCCTTTATGAGGTAAGGCAAGTCATTTATATAAATAAGAAACAAAAATGGACCAAGAATTGAGCCCTGAGGTACCCTCTTACAACGGAACCGGGAGATCTTTTCCCATTAACATCAACTCTCTGAATCCTATCACTCGAATATGAAGTAAGAAGATCCAGAGAGGCGTTACGGATTCCGTAGTGGTGTAGTTTCTTGATTAATGTTTCATAAAGAACGCAATCGAAAGCTTTAAAAAAATCGCAAAAGATGCCCAAAGCATCGCATTTGTCCTCCCAGGCATTATAAATGTGACCTAAAAGTTCAACACCGATAGTTGAACGACCCCTTGTAAATCGGAACTGTTTATTATGCAATAACTTGTGTTTATTAAAAAAATCTTTGCATGTGTTCTAAAATATTTTTTTCCAAAATTTTACTAAATGTGGGTAAGTAGTACTGAAATGGGTCTATAATTAGTGGGGTTTGATGTACTACCCGATTTAAACAATGGTATTATTTTACTATTTTTCATTAGACCAGGAAACTCACCACGGTCAATACAGTCGTTAAATATTACAGCTAAAGGAGCTACAATGTTTATAATCGAGTTAGCAACGTCTACAGCATGACCCCATAGAGCGGCGGTCTTTTTAACAAAAAAAAAAGTGTGAAAAGTTTTAATTATATCTTTACAATGGACATATTGAAAATTAATTTCTGAATCACAGACTGAAACGTTTTCGCTTAGTAAAGACTCGGCAGCCGCAGGTGACGAGTTTACCGATTTAGTAGTCGATACGGGAATATCCGCAAAGAAATTTTCAAAGGCTGTTGCAACTTGAGTGTCTGAATTCAAAATTGTATCGCCAATAGCAAGGCTGTAGTCTCTATCTCGATTGCAAGACCTTCCCGTTTCGCTATTAATAATGTTCCATGTCATTTTAATTATATTACTACTGTTTGTAATTGTTGAACTCACGTAATGTGACTTAGCTATAAAACTATACGACATAACAACTTAAATTCTACAGTGTTTATATAGGTCCGCTCTGCATACAGCTCATAAAGTCGTTTTCGACTCTTATGAATACCAATAGTGGCCCAGTCGTTGAAGCGTTACTATTAACCGAGATTGTCTTAGGAATAAATGTATTAAATTGTGTGCAATAATACATACTGAAAAAATCGTTATAATGTTGATTGGGATCATCGTTAGTTGACAATAGTGGTAATTTAGACAAAAGTTTAGTTTTAAAGGTTTCCAGGCGAGTTTTAGTTTTTGAATTAACAATGATATCCTTTTTAGTGATTTTCATGCTTACATTCTTCTTCTTCTTTATCGTGTGGTAACCTGGTGTCAGAGTTTTTAAGCCGCCCATGGGCCTCTGACTATGCTTACATTAGGAATTGTGATCATTTGCCCACAATGATCTGTATCCAATAAGTTAAAAATTTCTTTGTGGGTAGGTATAACATCTGTGTAAATATTATCTAGGCAAGTGGCACTAGTTGGGGTTATTCTAGTGGGCTCCAGAAATTTGTTTCCAAGATTGTATGAATAAAACAGGCTTAAAATTTTAGTACTTAACCCAAAACTTTCTAACTAATTAATATTAAAATCACCGCAAATAATTATAGACTTTTTAGAATTATAGATTTTATGCAACACTTCATCCATTACCTTTTCAAAACAATCATACAATCCTGAAGGAGGTCTATACACAATTAATATGATAAAGTGCTCCAATTCTATACAGGCTATTTCAACCGTTCGCTCAACAGATATGCTTACAATATCCTTGCGGTCTTTAAACTTAAGCTGATTATTTACTAGGATTAATGCGCAGCCATGTATAGCATTTACCCTGTTGAATGAACTACCAACCTGGTGATTACTAAAATTGAAAATGAATTGGTGACATTTGAGCCAATGCTCCATTATACAAAGAATATCTATGCAATTACATTTCATGAAAAGTTCTACTTCTAATTCTTTGTTCAAAAATCCTTTAATATTTTGATGAACCAGGTTGATACTATTAAAATTCTCAAAACGTTCGCCTGATTTACTATCTGGCTTCCTTATAATATTGCAAGAGGTTGCCTCTGTTGTCTCAATTTCTAATTTAAATGATTCACCGATTCATTCATTGTTGACAAACTATTGGCAGAGTAATTTAGCTTAATATTGCATTGATCAACAGAGGCAACTTGATTAGCCAAGTTCTTGGCTGTAATAGAAAAATAATAAGATAGCGGCACAGCTACCTGTCTTTTACATTAGTTTGTCAGATAACACCTGTCTACAAGATATCTATCTTTTGTCAAATAAAAATCTGTGCCAATATAATTGATGATATCAATTGAATGAAATGCATTACTATTGAATGTAAAATTATGCAATGTCTTATTAATATTGTATCTATAGTAATTTTCTTCCTGTGGCAAACTTGCACGTGTCATTGCCTAGTACATAGTTTTGTCCCGCTTTTCTGTTAATAAATAGCAATGACTCATTTACAGTGTTTCCATCATCCTCCAATTCACTCCAAATACCTACAGTCCATTTGCTCACCAACACCTTTTAACCATTTGAATCATCATCATAACCATATAAGCCCGGAACCACCCACTGCTGGGTATAGGCTTCCCCTTTCTTCTACCACACTTCCCGGTTCGGTACGTCCCTGATCCAGGTGTTTCCCGCGACTTTGACGATATCGTCATCCCAACGAGCTTTAGGACGGCCCTGGTTTCTTTGGCCAAACCTTGGCCACTACGATTTGAATAACAAAAGTCAAAATCGAGATGCAACGAGAGTTCAAGCCACGTTCGTCTGTGTGTCTGTCAGAACCCTTCAAAATTCTCCCCCTTAGTGACCAATACATGCACATACAGACATGGTAGGCTAAATCTCAATTACACCACTCGGAAATAATAAACTCCGGTGAAATTGCAGGAGGGTACAAGGACGAGTTTTTATGGCCCTTGCTTTGCTTTGTAAGAAAGCACCGCGACGCGGCGCTGGCGGTTTACATTATTTTAAACTGTTTTATAATAAAACTAGCTGTTGCTCGCGGCTTCGCCCGCGTGAAGTTCGGTAACTGTCCCACTGGATCATACTATCACAATCGCAATCACAATCGCAATCACAATCGCAATCACAATCGCAATCGCTATCACAATCGCTATCACAATCGCTATCACAATCGCTATCACAATCACAATCACTATCACAATCACTATCACAATCACTATCACAATCACAATCACAATCGCTATCACAATCACTATCACAATCACTATCACAATCACTATCACTATCACTATCACAATCACTATCACAATCACTATCACAATCACTATCACAATCACTATCACAATCACTATCACAATCACTATCACAATCACTATCACAATCACTATCACAATCACTATCACAATCACTATCACAATCACTATCACAATCACTATCACAATCACTATCACAATCACTATCACAATCACTATCACAATCACTATCACAATCACTATCACAATCACTATCACAATCACTATCACAATCACTATCACAATCACTATCACAATCACTATCACAATCACTATCACAATCACTATCACAATCACTATCACAATCACTATCACAAAATCACTGTCACAATCACTGTCACAATCACTATCACAATCACTATCACAATCACTATCTCAATCACCATCATCTGGATCTCAAAATAAATGCCATATTTGTAATCAGCACCCCTGATAATCTCGGTATCGACACCCATATTGATTTTTAGACATTTCAACCCCTTCGCACCCCAACAGGGGATGATGATATTTCAAGTCCGCCATATTCAATCTTAAAATTTTTGTTTTTGTAATACTCCTGACCCGATACACCATACAAACTATACCCATGTTGATTTTCAGACTTTGTCACCCCATTTCCCCCTCTTAGGGGTTGAATTCTGAAAAAACCTGAAACCCGTTTCTAATTATTATCAATAGGAACCCTCCTGTGAAATTTCGAATAAAATAGTCTAACTAATCTTGTTTCCCCATAAAAACTTTGGAACACCGTTTATCCCCCTTAGGGGGTGAATTTTGAAAAATCCTTTCTTAGTGCACCCCTAGACCACATGAGGAACCTACTTGCCAAATTTGGAATCTGTAGACCCAGCGGTTTGGGCTGTGCGTTGATATGTCACCCAGTCAGTCAGTCAGTCAGTCAGTTTATCATTTTATACATATAGATTATTATCGTTTACGGTGAAAAAAAAAATGCGGTAAAAGAGATTCGAAATTTTTGAGATTAAATTAAGATCTTTGTATAGATGCGATGTGATGATATGTGCGTTTTATTTGTATGGAAATTAACAATTTCAAATTTTGCTTGTATACCTACGCTACGTAGTTTTAAAAGTACCTCATAAGTTTCACTTTGTGATTTTAGGTAGTAAATTGTGAGGGGCGTATAATCCTATACCGTAGGCTTAGAGTGCGTCCACAGTGCGAGCCTAGCGACTGGGGCCTAAGAGCGAGACCAAACGATACGTTAACGGTGCGGTGCGGCACCGTCTCTCGGCTCGATAGCTGGCATCAATAAAAACAAGTTTTGTTGCACAGCGTGCATGGCGTTGACAGCGTTAAGCTATGTGGAGCGCCTTATTCGAGCAAGCCAGGCAAGTTTTGTTTGAGTCACAATCTTCTAAAGCGTCAGGTTTCTGAGACTGTAAGCATCAACGTTAGAATCTAAGTATTCACTGATGGCATAAATTGATGCCATCAGTGAATACTTAGATTCTATTTTTCGCCAAGCTTATAACCTGTATTATGGGGATGTCAACACCAAAATGCGCGCACACTGACTATTTGTATCTGAGTTAAGAACAGCGAGAGAGTTACTGGGCGTTCAGGTTTTAGAAGAAAATAATGAATAAATATTGAAATAAAAAAAAGTGTAGATTATTTGTGAAATACGACTCGTTAGCGGTTTAGGTATGAATGACTTCATGTTTTTAATTGCACACCCATACGTCAAAAAACTAAAGACAGAATCGTTTAACGATGATTTTAAGACCACTCTTTGCAATTATTTTCCATCGAGCCGACTTCGTCCAATTATGTATCGAGTCCGTCCACGGTCTTTGAAATATGATGAATTGAATATTAAGGCGACTACAGGAGCTAAATTAGCAACTCTATTTGTAGTGGTTCAAACTTCGTTTGAAATACTGCTAGAATAGAGTTCTAATCAGCTTGCACTACAAAGTTACGCCAGTCACTGCGGGCCGAATAGTGCGAAATGAGTGGTTTTTTGCGATTTACAAAATATCTATTGATTGGACTAAAAAAATAAAACACTATGATGCTAATATGTTGCTTGTAGAATTATTTGCCAAAAAATCAGAATGATCGCATGTATGGTTTTTACTCGTTAAAAGATTTTTTTAGAGATAAGTTCGCGATTTTTTTTATCGAGTTAATTAGTTGTATTATGTTTTCAAAACACTATCATACTAGCATATATCCTGAAGAATATCATATATTTTTCTGGTTTTGTTTATTGCAGTGAATCATATACTTTCAGGCATTATAAAACTCGCGTTTAACTCCTCTAGTCCCCTTAACATATATTTTTTGTGCTGTGCGAGTTTCTTAAAAAAAACTGCTTAAATAACATCAATTAGGTGTTGTTAGCCCCTTAATCATGGCATCAAGCGTCACGTTTCTGAGATATAAGTTTTCTAAGTTTTAATGTATTTCGGAAGTGTGATGTCATTCTTTTTTGAAAATAAAATGGCGGAAGTAAGGCAGGCCAAATAATTCAAATCCTTTAAGAGAGCCCGAAGTATGTAATCTCTTTCTTTTCCGAATGCATGGAAGCGAATTAAACATGCATCAACTCAACATACATCCATAAATTCACGCCTTTTTCCGATAGGGGTAATGTTCAGAGATCCCGCGTAACATCAACCTTCACGGGCTTCACCCTTCGGCTTACTGAATGGAAAATACTTTTTACAAATCGTAATACAAGAATTAATTAATAAATTTTGAAAGGCTTCCCTGATGAAATTAGGTCGAGTCTAACTTTAATGAAACTTATTGTTAAAAGTAATTGTGTGAAAAACATTTTGTTTCCACGACTAATAACTTGACTTGACTGGCTCGTTAGTCTAGCTGTCGCAAGAGCGACTGCGAAGCATGAGGTCTTGGATTCGATTCTCAGGTCGGGCAGTGTTATTGGGTTTTAAAGTCAAGAATTTCTCAGTGGCAGCCACGGTGTCTGGATTTGTGTTAGCAATAGGCTCGATGGGAACTTAAACATAACTGGCGGAATGTGGGTGTCTATTAGGTACACCTCTGTGTCAATCACCTCAATGTTATGTATTTTGTTTCCAAAGAGATCAATATTGATTGAAATAACAAAACACAAGGAACAAGAAACTGTTGTGTTGTCTATCTTATTGCTACAAGCTTGTCAGGCATAAATACGTCAGTCGATATCACTTATCTGTTTTCTTATTGAAATATATATTATATTAAAATATAAATAATTTTTGGTATTGAATAAACAACAGAACGCCACCGGCTACGATCCATAGTCCTTTTGCGTCGTCCACATACCATCTGGTGTAATACCCGTCACGTAAATTAATAATATCGATCAATGTTAACGAGTTGATAAAAACGGCAGGAGGCGATGTTGTAACAAGGTGTGACTGGATTGTAATGGTTGGACGGAACCCAAGATATACAGCAATGACTTCAGTCCAACAATAGTTACTCATACATTTATAAACTACAATGTGGTTCGATGGCAAACTAAAATTTAAAAAAAATGTCGGACGCTGTCAGGCACAGCTAAATAGTAGAAGAAGAGAATGTTTTCAAGCTTAACAGTTCAATGTTATATTCACTGTTTTTTGCTCTAATATGTATAATTTTTCAAATAAGTCTGATTTCTGTATTTATATTTTATTGCAAATATAGCACTTTTGCTAGTATTACAGCATTTTCTTGGTATAGTTTTTGTGTTTATAAATGTGGTATGTGTGGCATAAGATGGTGGATGGCTCAGGTACACGGACACCGCATTAGTGAGTCGACAACGGATAAAAGCTTTAGGAATAGCCGCAAAAGTTATGGTAAGTTACTTAATAAAAAATGTTGGGAAACAAAAATAAAAACCGGGCCAGACGCTCGTTTATAGCCGTAGAAGTTCTAACGATGGATGGATTGACACTCTGTCCAGTGTCCTACATATGTACATATATATATAAAGTATGTGATTATTTAACAGCTGACTGAAAGGTAATGGCTAGAAACAGGGTGAATACTGATAATGGCGACTGATGGAGATGTGTGGAATACCACATGCTGCACAGCCTTCAAATACGATAGGACGATTCCGAATAATCCCGATGAAGGCATAAGTATGAAAATGAGTTAGGTTTCCGTGGATTTGGCGATGGCGCCTGTGGATTTCAGTATGGTTAATTTGACAATTCCACTCATGAATAGATTCTTAGTGTAATCGCGTGTAACCTAATCCTATGATGAGGGGTGCAACATCAGCTTACAAAGTTCCCACGGCAGGGGCACAGATCTCCTCTTTGTGAGAAGGAGTGGGCCACAATCCACCCGAACCCCAAAATGTGATCCATGCCTGTACATAAAATGTAATGGGGAAGATAAAGTATATGTCTTATTATATGTAGATGATATTATAATCTTTGGAACAGATAAGAATAGTATTAATGATTTTAAAGAAATGTTACCTATGTTAAAAAATTAAAATGAAAACCTTAGGTTTTATATCAGAGTTCATTTGCATTAATGTAAAGCAAGATTTAAAGACAGGTGTGACTTAATTGTCTCAGAAGGTTTATTTACAAAACATTTTCATACTGAAAATTGTAAATCAATTTCAATGTATCAAAACGTTAATACATATAAATATAGTTCTAAGTTTTAAAAAGTAAAATGAAATTGCTGAAAACATAAGTAGACTTAATAATAGGTTGTCTTATGTATGCAGTCTGTGGCACAAGGCCTGATTTGTCTGCAGTTGTCTAAACTAAGTAGATTTCAGAAAGCAAATGCTTCTTCTTAGCGAGTCAATGGCAATCTAAATAGGGTAGATGACAAAAAAGATCTAATTAGTCCGTCAGTTAGATTATCAAAAAATATTACTCGTATTTTTCTTTTGTTACGTAAACCAAAATTGACGAAGATACGACACTTTAAAAATTCTCAATACGTCACGCCGTGGTATAATTTTTGGGAGTGTGATACGTGATTTGCAAAAGTGAAACACCGAAGAACACGTCCCCGTAAGTTCACGAATAAGAAACACTTAACAACGAATGCACGCTACCTCGAAAAACCTAACGCCGCGCCGTAGCCATGGGATCTCGAATAACTAAATCTCTAATTTCACCTATTCGAAACACTTAACAAAGAATGCACACTACCAAGAAAAACTAAACACTGTAGCCATACGAACTGGAATAACACCCCTCTAATAACTCTAATAATAATAACTCTAAGAAAGATAAACAATTTAAATATCTAGATCTGGCACGCGAGGTTGTTGACATGTGGGACGTGAGTACAGCCGTCATAGTGCCGATAGTCGTCTCGGCAAATGGCTTAATAGCCAAAGGCCTCGACAAACATCTTAGGAGGCTCTCGCTTGGCAGCTGGATAAAGGGCTTGATTCAGAAAGCAGTACTTCTGGACACGGCCCGTATTGTTAGGAGATTCCTCTCTCAAGAGCCCTGACCACCGGCACCTCGGACCCTGTTCCCAGCGCTGGTGGGCTACTATTTTTATATTTTTAAATGTTTTTATTTATATTGTTTTAAAAATTTTAAATTACGTTATGAAATAAATAAACGAAACAACTCTAATATCTCTAATAAGCTATCTTCCTTTAGAGCAAATCATAATTAACAATCAACCAAATAATACCAACCACCAAAACCAAATAATAGTAATAGGGATGATGACTGACTAAAAAAAATGATTTTCTGTTTAATCCGTCAGTTAGATTATCGAAAAATATTGGAAACGTGTTTTTTGTTTTATCAAATTAATAAAATTTGACGAAGATAAAACGTGTCAAAGATTGTGTGAGTGTGCATTTGAGTAAAAAATGTACCTACACAAATGTGACGTCACACGAGTTTTGGACGAACTGTATCGTCTTCATTTTTTGTTTACGTGAAAAAAGAAAAAAAATGTTTTGTTTGGTTGATTGTTAAATGAATAAAGACTTTAATAACACATTTGCTCGTAAAGGGTCTCTTATTTCAACAATTTCAATATCGTATTGTATCTCATTAAGTACTTGTGCGTTATTGTAATGTAAAACGCACGGTTTATCAAGATGCTGCGTCTAAAACGAACGGTACTTTTTTAAATCTTAGCAAAGAGTCTTTAAGTCAGAAAAGTGGTCAACATTTTATGAATAAAATTAACTTTGGGAGATGAAATATAATAAATAAACATTGAATTTTTTAATTTAATTAATTTTGACAATAATTTACAACCATTTATCTGTAACAAAAGCACAAAAATACAAAAATATGAATTTACTTTATTAGTAATACTGACTGTTTTTTGTGTCTTTGCCTTAAAAAAAGGGGCTGATGCGCGCGCATCGCTAATTTGTGAACAAGTAAAATTATTCCGCGCGCTTTTTATTTTCGCTGTATTGTTTTTATTTGTTTTATTTATATCCTCGCAAATATGTTATAAAACGTCGTATGACATACGTGCGCTTTGATAATTACAACCTCTGCTTTCTTGTAGCCCTCGCCTACGGCTCGGGTTAGCAATATCGCCTCGCCTGTAATTTTCAACTTACCGCACTTATATCATAATGTACTATTTACTATGACTTTTCGAGGTTTAGTTATTCTATATCACATGGCTACGGCGCGGCGTTAGGTTTTTCGAGGTAGCGTGCATTCGTTGTTAAGTGTTTCGTATTCGTGAACTTACGGGGACGTGTTCTTCGGTGTTTCACTTTTCCAAATCACGTATCACACTCCCAAAAATTATACCACGGCGTGACGTATTGAGAATTTTTAAAGTGTCGTATCTTCGTCAATTTGGTTTACGTAACAAAAGAAAAAATACGAGAATTTTTTTTTTGATAATCTCAATTTTTGGTGCGATCTGACGTCACGAGCCCCCACTCCCGAGTTTAGATGCGTTTTATCTTTATCAATATTGATTGATTTACGAAAACAAAAAATACGTATCCGTTATTTTCCAATACTCTAACTGATAGACTAAATAGATTTGCAATTTATTGACGGTGGAAACTAGCCTGGTGTGTCGGCCCAGAACTGAAAAGAAGCAAATGCTGCATTATTGTCAGCAGTGAAAAGAGTTCAGGTATGTCAAGCATACATTCGATTGTAATCTTGTTTACAAATGTGATGAAACTTATAGGATATTGTGATGCAAATTGGGGTAGAGATTTGTTGGATAATCCACAACCGGTTTCTGTTTCATGTTTAATAATTGTCTCATTGCATGGTGCTCTAAAAAGCAGGGTTCTGTTAGTCTGTCTTCAACAAAATCAGAATACATTTCTTTGAATTTCTATGGCATGTTGGTTAGTAAATATTCTGAAAGCTTTCTTTGTGAAAACATGTGTCCAGTAAAAATATAGTTTGAAAATCAAAAGTGTAAGTTTTTTTAATTAATAAGACGATAAATATTGAATGGTTAGTAGGTCACAACAATCTCAGACGAGAATATAATGTATACATGTCTTTCAATTTTGATTCTAGGACGTATCATGAGCTGTATCCAACACGATTTCTTATGTCAGTTTTGAAAGAAGAAACTAAGATTTATTTTTAAAACAGCATCACTATTAGCGACGTTTTTATCCCAGCATTGATTTCCGAGTAATTCATCAACTCGTCCCAAATGGGCCGTGGGCATGTGGGACGAGTTGATGAATTACTCTGCTTTCCATACCGGAAGTAAACAATTGAAAAACAATTTTCTGTCAAACGGGTGGGGTCGCAATTCGCAAGGGGGATGTCTGTTCACGGCGAACATTTCAAGCGTTGAATTTATAAACTTTTCATGAAGGTCAAAGTTTATTTTTTGAGCGGCCAGACAGTTCTTATATTCACTGTTTTAGACTTTCACGGTTCCCGCGATCATGGCGCTTGCGACAGCGTCGAAATATCGGCTCATAGAAACAAAAGAAAATCACGGATATTATCCCGTAAGTACTATAAGTGTAGTTCATAAATTGATCAGAATAGTTATATGATAAGAGAACTGTGCAGGTAAATTGTACTACGATGTGATTTAAAATTATAACGTTTATAGTTCGATAGATTTAAATTGAGTATTATACTAGTTCTTTTTGTTATCTTTTAAGTTTTATAACAATATATTTTAAGATTTTGTTTTTTTCGCTCTAATTAGAAAGATATATTAAATTAATAATAAATTCTTTGAACCCAGTACCGAAAACTCACCCGACAGTTCCCGAACAAAAACGAGCGCTTGTGACGTCACAATGTTAATTGTTACTCATCGTAACATACAGCTGATAAAGTCTGACCAACGAAAGCTAAGATACCTATATTAAATTAAAAATAAATTCTTTGAACCCAGAACCGAAAACTCACCCGACAGTTCCCGAACAAAAACGAGCGCATGTGACGTCACAATGTTAATTGTTACTCATCGTAACATACAGCTGATAAAGTCTGACCAACGAAAGCTGTCCACGAATTATTTTCAGAAGTTTTTATATGGCAATAATTTAAGACTGTCAAAATTGACGCATTAAGTTTCGTACTTGATTCATCTTGTTCATTCAAGGTTTCATTGGTTTTGTTTGAAATAGTGCCGAAAACCATCAAAAGTTCGACGAGCAAGCTTTAGTTTACTATGATTGACAAATTTAAACACATTAAAAGTGATTTAAACCAGAAATCTGCGGAGAAAATACTACGTCTGGATTCAATCATTTCACTTTTAGGTTAGTTTATTGAATTTCTAATGAAACAACTTGATACTTTTCGAGTAAGTATTTATAACAAATCGCAATATCTTTCACGGTGTATCTACTTTTCAGGAAGTATTAACAACGAGGAGACTAAACTTAAAATTGTGGAAGCAGTAAAGAGGTTGAAAACTCTAGATAAAAATACTATAGAATTTATAGATTTTTAACAGTTACTTCGAAGGGTTTATACATTTATGATAATGTATGGATAACTAAATTAAATAATATACTATCTTTGTATTTTATTATGGTTTTTGACTTTAATGACTGATTAGTAATAATATACTGTTACATAATTTATTGTATTTGTTCTCTTCAGATGTAAGTGTGAAGCTGTGAAGACCCTATGGAGAATTAAAATTGAAGGGTCTAAAAATCAAGGACAGTGGAATACTCGGGGGAAAATCGTCCACATTCAGCGACAGTTTCCAATTCGGATAATTTTGATGTTTCAGCTATGAGAAACAAAATAAACGAATTTTATGGAGTTAAAAAACAAGTAACAACACTGAGAAGCCTGCACAATGAGCTGAAGGAAGCAATTGAATTTACGGCATGCCGCGAAACCCTTAGAAAATTTTTACACAAGAACGGGTGAGTTTCAAAACAATAAAAATGAACGGGCTTTACTTACAGAAAAATATGAAATTGCGGCATGAGAACAATACATCAAAAGAGGCTAGAAGGTAAACAGATTATTTACCTTGATGAGACATGTAAAAAATCGTGGCAAGGACCTTCAACAAGTGGTGTCATTACTAATATATCGTCAGGAAAACGACATATTATTGTGCATGCAGGATCGGAGGAAGGGTTTGTGCCAGGTGCATTATTAGTATTCAGCACAAAATCCAAATCAGCTGACTACCATGATGATATGAATGCTACCAACTATATGATATGGTTTGAGGAAATGTTGATACCAAATCTCACTAAACCTAATGTAATTGTGATGGACAATGCAAGTTACCATGTGAAACAAGTTAACAAACCCCCTACTATGTCTGATTCTAAAGCTAATCTCCGAATACGGCTTCAAGATCAAATCAAATTAATGTGTTTGGTGAAAGATAATAAACCTGCAGTTGTTTACGAAGCAGAAGTACTTCTAAAAAAAACTGTCATATCCACAATCACGAAATTTTGTTGCTGCCACCGTATCATTGCGACCTCAATGCTATTGAGCTTGTACGGAGTCAAGCGAAGAGAAAAGTAGCAAGCAAAAATATAGGAATACCAACCAGGGTCTGAAATGCAAAATTTAATAAAGAAATGTTTTCTATCCATAACTGCTGATGACTGGAAGAAGTACACTGATCATGTACTAAATGTTGAAAATCAGTACAAATTAAGGGACCGTATTTCTAAAAACGAACTTGAACCATTCATAATATGTGTTGGGGACAGTAGCAGTAGCAGCGAAGGAAGCAATGAAGCTGATTCAATAATATCAGGTGTAGAGTTTTTGGAATCCGATTTCAACTATGACTCATAGCCTCTATGTTTTGTTTGGATTTAATGGGGTGTTGGACGAGAGCCGGAGACCAGGCGCCGTATGTATCGTTGTCATCGTGCTTCTTACTATCGTAAAAACACCTACCTACCTATTTTAAGACCTTTCTATCTATGTGACCATAAAGAAGGCGAAGGTCGCGGTCGCGGTGTCGTACGCGAGGTGAGCGAGGTGGAGATGGAGACCAGCAGCCGTATGTATCGTTGTGATTTATCTTTATTCTTCTTCTTAGCCAGACATAATATACGGATTTTTATTTTAGCAATAGCCGCCGAGAAGCGGATGGTTGCGACTCTGACGCCATCTTCGAAGAAACTCCACGTGCAGCAGAAGTGGGAGATGCAGAGCGGTCGGTTGATCCTGCCGGGTGCGCCAGAGCGCCAGATCCTTTTTCACAGCCTAACTTTTTTTTCACAGCCTTTTTTATTCTTTTCTCACTTATTATTTGCATTTTATTATAATTTCCAAAAAGCTATCTGGTCAAGGTTTTTTGTTTCACGTTTCATTGCAATTTTTCTTTAACACACACACACAACAGATCGTGGAATAGGTCTACCGGGGAAACCACGTTAAAAAAAACGGGCCAAGTACAATACCTCACAGGTGGCGGGGAAACGTGTACATTAAATTATGGACTATTTGAAAATAATAAAGAAGAAGAATTAGAAGTACTCTTTTATTTAATATTCTTCATAATACACTCGAAAATTACAGGTCATTAAACATTAAAAAAACTTGAGAGGTGTCAAGGGACACCCGGATGGAACGAAGTTCCTTTCGATTAATTAGTGAAGGAATTGTAATACAATTTTATTTTTTTCATAACAAAACATTCAACCACGTGCTTCCCACCCCCTTTTTATTAAAAAAAAAAATATGGCGAAAATATCTAATCAATTTTCTGGCTTGATTTCTATAAGAGAGAGAGAGAGACAGACAGAGAAACATGCGCACGCCGCACGGCTTACAATAGCTTACTATAGCAAAAAGTGTCGTTACAACTTTTCGTCTTAATTTTTTCCGTCTAGCCCCCTTTCGCAACGCGCGATAAGGAACTTCGTTCCAAAATATTATTTGCTGAATAATATATAAATAGTATCAACTCCGTTTAAGCAGTGTGTAGCCAGGGTTAACAGCTCTTGATTTTTTATGTTTCCCGCCTTTTTCTTGGACAGCTTTCGTTGGCCAGACTCAAGTGTTTTGACATAAATCATCGATTCATTCTTGTTATTATTAATATTCTGATTATCAAATACTATGAGTGAGCGTTAATTAAGAGAGTTGGATAAAATGATCATATGTCAGCGCCATTAAAAGTTATATATTTAGCGCGCAAGATTCTTAATTTACCCTAATAAAATCCAAGTGCGTAATATACGGTCATCGCCATTTTGAAAGCCGAGGCTAGAAATCATAAAAAATGTAGTTTTCGGACATCCAAGCTACACTATGTTGAGAATAATTAACTAGTCATTTAATTATGTGACGAATTCATCCATAGTTCCATTAAAATAAGTAATGGTAATGATCGGTTCGGTCGGTCGAAGTTTCGCGGCAATCTTGCATTTACATTTTTATTTTTTACATTGTATCACACAGACGCGTAAAGATTCGATAACAAATATGACAAATATAATTCCAAATATTTTTCATCCCACCATCTCGGAAAGAGTATTTTTAATCTTCAATATCTGAGTGGAAAAGCCGTTTTTATTCTCTAGAGGATAAAGTAAATTGAATTTAGAACATCGTGTGCACTAAGTTTGTGAATTAAAAAAAACATTAAACCTATTTACTGCTACCTCTATGGTGCCGAATATATCATACAACTTTTTTTTAATTTGTTAAAAACTCAGACTCGGAACCTTCTTGGTGTTCTTTTTTCAATTTGCTTTGTACGCGGTTCTTTACGCGGCATTTTTTCACGTCATTGTTAAACCTTATATTAAAAACAAGAAACTTGAAAACAAGTGAAAAAACTAAAATGAGTGATTCTAGCGACGAGGAAGTTTGCTTGACGCCAACAGAATTGACTGAAACTGTTAATAATGCGCAAATGAGCTTTCTCCCTCAACAATCACGCGAGAAGTATTTAAAACAGTCCGATATGTTCAACACGTGGCGACTAGCAAAAGGAGCCAAAACTTTCTCAGAAAACGTTTTGCTGGCATATTTTATAGAATTATCCGAGAACAAGAAAGCAAGCACTCTATGGAGTACGTATTCGATGCTAAAAGCAACAATAAAGATGAAAAAAGACAAACATATCGATACCTATCCTAAATTAGTGGCATTTTTAAAAAGAGCCTCATCTGGTCATCAACCAAAAAAATCGAAGGTTTTCACAGTATCTGATATTGAAAAGTTTCTTAACGAAGCACCCGATTCCGTATATTTGGCGGCAAAAGTAAGTCAGTTGCACATTCAGTATCTACTTAAGTATATTAATCTCAATTAAATAGTATACTTAGTAGATGTTGATAGGCATAATTATGCGTTCATATCAATTTTATTCATTTATCTACTACAATACTCTTTACGTTACAGGTTGTTCTTATTATTGGAATAAACGGAGCATGTCGAACTAATGAACTAACACAACTTAATGTCAAAAACATTGAGAAACATTCAGATGACTTACTATTAATTAATTTTCCTAATACAAAGACAAAAAGAGACCGCAACTTCGTCATTCGCAAGGAATACGTAACGATTGTTGAGAAATATCAAGCCTTACGCCCGCCTAACACTCCAATCAATCGATTTTTTCTACAGTATCGCAATGAGACAGCCTATGGGTACTAATAAAATTGGCAGTATCCCACGAGAAATAGCAACTTTTCTTGAACTTCCAAAACCCCTGTTGTACACGGGTCATTGTTTCCGACGAACTTCAGCCACACTTTTGGCTGATTCCGGAGCTGATCTCCTGTCCCTTAAGCGCCACGGAGGCTGGAAGTCCAATGCAGTTGTAGAGGGATACATAGAGGATTCCATCCAAAATAAGTCTAAAATATGTGAAGGCATCGTAGGAGCCATTACACTGAAAGAGCCTCAATCGGATCCTTGGACTGGCCCTTCTACATAAAAAATAAGCCGTTATGAAACACCTAACCATCTCCCTCTCTCTCCAACATTCACGCCAAGGGAATCCGATGAATCGGTACAACTATTAAGTATGACAGATAGTTTACCGAATAACAGTACACAAGTGACTAACACCAATATTACAGTACCAAACAAAAATATTACACTCAATTTAAATAACTGTAGCAACGTTACTTTAAAATTTTCTTAATTATACCTTAGTATTATTTTGTTATAATTTAAAGATTATTCTGTAATACTTACCTGTCATAATGTAGTAATTAATACCTAAACTGAAATAAAAGTGTACCTATCTTGTGATTGTAAACGTTTTTTTTTTTGCATTTAGTCATTTCCTCGCTGAGGTGGAATGAAAAGTTACGTGTTGCACTCGAGTGCAAAGATTTTTCACCTCGTGCTCTTTTGATTCCCTCGCTAACGCTCAGGATTCTAATTTTTCCAATTTTAGAATCCTTCGCTTGCTCGGTCATCAAAATTGAACACGCGGTTAAAAAGCAACTTTGCACTCTTGTATAACAAATAACTATTATTCAACATGAAAATACCCAGATTTATTTATTTATATTGACGTTGAGGACATGACATGTCGACCATTTTTTTTTTAATCTTTGTGATGTGCGGAAGCGATTATTTTAATTTGGATTAACTTGAGTAATTAAATTAAAGAATTTAAAAATCGACAGATGGAAATTATAATAATTTTGTTTTAAGCGTAAAAACAATAATAGTTATTTGTGCAACAAGAGAGCAAAGTGGGTTTTTGCTGCGAGTGTTGATTTTGAATCCCGAGTAAGCGAAGGATTCTATAGTTGAATCACGAGCGTAGCGAGTGATTCTAGGTTAGAATCCTGAGCGTAGCGAGGGATTCAAAGACACGAGGTGCAAATAACTTTGGTCTCGTGTAACACATACAATTTTTCACCTCAGCAGCGAGAACATATACCTAAAGGTAAAAAAAACAACATGGTAAAAATTAAATCAGAACACCACATTAAGAGACACATGAGAGCAGCGGTGGCCCAGTGGTGGCGCCCCCGACTTACGAATAGTAAGTCGTGGGTTCGAACCTAGGCAGGCGCATATCTTTTATTTTTATTTATTTCATCACCACTGCTCTCAAAACGGTAAAGGAAAACATCGTGAGGAAACCGGCATGTCCTAGAACCAAAAATTCGAAGACATGTGACATCTACCAATCCGCACTGGGCTTGCGTGGTGGATTATAGCCAATTCCCTCTCATTAAGAGGAGGCCGTGCGTGTCCCAGCAGTGGGAACGTTAATAGGCTGATGATGATGACCACATTTAAACAATATGAAAAAATCAAAAGTTAAATGTAAAATGGTTGCAGTTTTGCAAATAAAAAGTACTTAACACTGGAGACTTCCATTGCTTAAAAATTTCATAAGTTTTTAGATATTTTTAGCGAGACTTTTCAGGCAGGAAACTTAATTCTGCATTTTTTACATTATGCTTCAATTCTTCGGGAGTTAAATAGCAGACTTCTTCACTGGACTCACTGATATTTATTTGTTATTATTACTTTATTATCCAAATTTGATTGTACTTTGTAGCTAGCGTACATTGAGTTAATCATTGCTGGCGTACAAAACAACAAAAATTTAAACCCCGCTATTTTTTTAAAATGCGTTCTGAAACTACACTGGCGGTATTCTGTCTCAATATTAAAGATTGTTATTACAAAAAATAAATAAGTAGATACATGATAAACTTCGTATTTTTTTCTTTAACATTCTTGATGTTGATATAAAAAATATAATTCGATTATTCGAAATATAACATTTTTTCATTTACAACCTAAACACGCAATATTACGTTTATCGATTTACAATATCGGTATCCGAACGTTTTATTGTTTGTTTCTTTTTTGGGCCTACTAGATATGGAATTTGAAAATCGAATTTCGAATCGACTTGTTTTTATCTCTCGCTTTTTTCGTATCGAAATGAAAGTGACAGAACAAAGTGAAAATGGAATCTTTCGAATTTAGTGAGTAGACCTGCACAGTTGTCGGTATTTAAAAAAAATAATTAAAAAGTTACTTTGTCTCACGCTCGCAGCAAAATCGAATTTTGCTCACTGTCTTTAAACAGCAAAACCTGCTTGTTTGAGGTGCTGAGGTGAAAATATATTTTTTAAATATTGTTTTAAGCTTTTCTAAAGGTAATCTTAACAGTTTTTTGTCGAAGAAAAAATCGACGCGAATTTAGCTGTAGCCGCAAGAATTTTGTTTCTTTTTTATTTAAGGGCGCGTTTGCATATCAGGTAAAATTATGCTGTTTTTCGGTACAATTTTATGGCATAACCAAACAAAATCCAATATAACTAATAACTACCTCGTATAGATTGGTTCTTCATCTTCAAATAATAGGAACTTGATCATTGAAAATTTTAGTTTTTTATAATGTAAAAGCGATCTGTCGTTGCCATTTTCCCTAAAATTAACGATACAGGGTTGAGTTTAGGTACATTTTTTGTGCTATTATTAACATATTTTACTATTTCTAAAAATACTGTATGTTGGCAAACATAATCAATTCTTAATGCAAGGATTTTTTTTTTATCTAAATGATTTATATAGTTGCAGAAAAAATGAAAACCAAATCTTATTTTTTCACATTTTTTGCTATTCTGGATGAATCTTAATCGATTGCATTAGGGGTTATTTTATTTTGGATACCCGTCTTGATTTATTGCACAAACACTGAATGAAACTTTAGTCCGCGCACGGCCGCCGTCGAGAGTGGACACGTAACGCCTGTTTGGAGCGGCTCGAGTTGAAAAAGATCGCTGTACAAACACAAAATATTCGATAAACCAAATTTGATACTTGACAAGGCAAGATTTTTATTATTTATTAGTTATGATGAGACCTTACCTCCGGACTTGATGAAGTGATTGGTGACTGCTACTGGAACTCCTTGACGTGTTGTACTAGGTGAGCTGAGTTTGGGCTCGTTTTGTTAGTTATGATGAAACCTTACCTACGGACTTGATGGAGTGACCTGAAGGTGTACTTCGGTGATTGCTACTGGAACTCCTTCACATGTTGTACTAGGTGAGCCGAGTTTGGGCTCGTTTTGTTAGTTATGATGAGACCTTACCTCCGGACTTGATGGAGTGACCTGAAGGTGTACTTCGGTGATTGCCACTGGAACTCCTTCACATGTTGTACTAGGTGAGCCGAGTTTGGGCTTGTTTTGTTAGTTATGATGAGACCTTACCTCCGGACTTGATGGAGTGACCTGAAGGTGTACTTCGGTGATTGATACTGGAACTCCTTCACATGTTGTACTAGGTGAGCCGAGTCTGGGCTCGTTTTGTTAGTTATGATGAGACCTTACCTCCGGACTTGATGGAGTGACCTGAAGGGGTACTTCGGTGATTGCTACTGGAACTCCTTCACATGTTGTACTAGGTGAGCCGAGTCTGGGCTCGTTTTGTTAGTTATGATGAGACCTTACCTCCGGACTTGATGGAGTGACCTGAAGGGGTACTTCGGTGATTGCTACTGGAACTCCTTCACATGTTGTACTAGGTGAGCCGAGTTTGGGCTTGTTTTGTTAGTTATGATGAGACCTTACCTCCGGACTTGATGGAGTGACCTGAAGGTGTACTTCGGTGATTGATACTGGAACTCCTTCACATGTTGTACTAGGTGAGCCGAGTCTGGGCTCGTTTTGTTAGTTATGATGAGACCTTACCTCCGGACTTGATGGAGTGACCTGAAGGGGTACTTCGGTGATTGCTACTGGAACTCCTTCACATGTTGTACTAGGTGAGCCGAGTTTGGGCTCGTTTTGTTAGTTATAATGAAACTTTACCTCCGGACTTGATGGAGTTACCTGAAGGTGTACTTCGGTGATTGATACTGGAACTCCTTCACATGTTGTACTAGGTGAGCCGAGTCTGGGCTCGTTTTGTTAGTTATGATGAGACCTTACCTCCGGACTTGATGGAGTGACCTGAAGGTGTACTTCGGTGATTGCTACTGGAACTCCTTCTGGAGCCGAGTTTGTGTGTTCAATCATCGAGGTACACCTTCAGGTCACGCCATCAGGTCCGGAGGTAAGGTCTCATCATAACTAACAAAACGAGCCCAAACTCGGCTCACCTAGTACAACATGTGAAGGAGTTCCAGTAGCAATCACCGAAGTACCCCTTCAGGTCACTCCATCAAGTCCGGAGGTAAGGTCTCATCATAACTAACAAAACGAGCCCAGACTCGGCTCACCTAGTACAACATGTGAAGGAGTTCCAGTAGCAATCACCGAAGTACCCCTTCAGGTCACTCCATCAAGTCCGGAGGTAAGGTCTCATCATAACTAACAAAACGAGCCCAGACTCGGCTCACCTAGTACAACATGTGAAGGAGTTCCAGTATCAATCACCGAAGTACACCTTCAGGTCACTCCATCAAGTCCGGAGGTAAGGTCTCATCATAACTAACAAAACGAGCCCAAACTCGGCTCACCTAGTACAACATGTGAAGGAGTTCCAGTAGCAATCACCGAAGTACACCTTCAGGTCACTCCATCAAGTCCGGAGGTAAAGTCTCATCATAACTAACAAAACGAGCCCAAACTCGGCTCACCCAGTACAACACGTCGAGGAGTTCCAGTAGCAGTCACTGAAGTATACCTTCAGGTCACTCCATCAAGTCTCCGGACTTGATGGAGTGACCGAAGGGGTACTTCGGTGATTGCTACTGGAACTCCTTCACATGTTGTACTAGGTGAGCCGAGTCTGGGCTCGTTTTGTTAGTTATGATGAGACTTTACCTCCGGACTTGATGGAGTGACCTGAAGGTGTACTTCGGTGATTGCTACTGGAACTCCTTCTGGAGCCGAGTTTGTGTGTTCAATCATCGAGGTACACCTTCAGGTCACGCCATCAGGTCCGGAGGTAAGGTCTCATCATAACTAACAAAACGAGCCCAAACTCGGCTCACCTAGTACAACATGTGAAGGAGTTCCAGTAGCAATCACCGAAGTACACCTTCAGGTCACTCCATCAAGTCCGGAGGTAAGGTCTCATCATAACTAACAAAACAAGCCCAAACTCGGCTCACCTAGTACAACATGTGAAGGAGTTCCAGTAGCAATCACCGAAGTACCCCTTCAGGTCACTCCATCAAGTCCGGAGGTAAGGTCTCATCATAACTAACAAAACGAGCCCAGACTCGGCTCACCTAGTACAACATGTGAAGGAGTTCCAGTATCAATCACCGAAGTACACCTTCAGGTAACTCCATCAAGTCCGGAGGTAAAGTTTCATTATAACTAACAAAACGAGCCCAAACTCGGCTCACCTAGTACAACATGTGAAGGAGTTCCAGTAGCAATCACCGAAGTACCCCTTCAGGTCACTCCATCAAGTCCGGAGGTAAGGTCTCATCATAACTAACAAAACGAGCCCAGACTCGGCTCACCTAGTACAACATGTGAAGGAGTTCCAGTATCAATCACCGAAGTACACCTTCAGGTCACTCCATCAAGTCCGGAGGTAAGGTCTCATCATAACTAACAAAACAAGCCCAAACTCGGCTCACCTAGTACAACATGTGAAGGAGTTCCAGTAGCAATCACCGAAGTACCCCTTCAGGTCACTCCATCAAGTCCGGAGGTAAGGTCTCATCATAACTAACAAAACGAGCCCAAACTCGGCTCACCCAGTACAACACGTCGAGGAGTTCCAGTAGCAGTCACTGAAGTATACCTTCAGGTCACTCCATCAAGTCTCCGGACTTGATGGAGTGACCGAAGGGGTACTTCGGTGATTGCTACTGGAACTCCTTCACATGTTGTACTAGGTGAGCCGAGTCTGGGCTCGTTTTGTTAGTTATGATGAGACTTTACCTCCGGACTTGATGGAGTGACCTGAAGGTGTACTTCGGTGATTGCTACTGGAACTCCTTCTGGAGCCGAGTTTGTGTGTTCAATCATCGAGGTACACCTTCAGGTCACGCCATCAGGTCCGGAGGTAAGGTCTCATCATAACTAACAAAACGAGCCCAAACTCGGCTCACCTAGTACAACATGTGAAGGAGTTCCAGTAGCAATCACCGAAGTACACCTTCAGGTCACTCCATCAAGTCCGGAGGTAAGGTCTCATCATAACTAACAAAACGAGCCCAAACTCGGCTCACCTAGTACAACATGTGAAGGAGTTCCAGTAGCAATCACCGAAGTACACCTTCAGGTCACTCCATCAAGTCCGGAGGTAAAGTCTCATCATAACTAACAAAACGAGCCCAAACTCGGCTCACCCAGTACAACACGTCGAGGAGTTCCAGTAGCAGTCACTGAAGTATACCTTCAGGTCACTCCATCAAGTCTCCGGACTTGATGGAGTGACCGAAGGGGTACTTCGGTGATTGCTACTGGAACTCCTTCACATGTTGTACTAGGTGAGCCGAGTCTGGGCTCGTTTTGTTAGTTATGATGAGACTTTACCTCCGGACTTGATGGAGTGACCTGAAGGTGTACTTCGGTGATTGCTACTGGAACTCCTTCTGGAGCCGAGTTTGTGTGTTCAATCATCGAGGTACACCTTCAGGTCACGCCATCAGGTCCGGAGGTAAGGTCTCATCATAACTAACAAAACGAGCCCAAACTCGGCTCACCTAGTACAACATGTGAAGGAGTTCCAGTAGCAATCACCGAAGTACACCTTCAGGTCACTCCATCAAGTCCGGAGGTAAAGTCTCATCATAACTAACAAAACGAGCCCAAACTCGGCTCACCCAGTACAACACTTCGAGGAGTTCCAGTAGCAGTCACTGAAGTATACCTTCAGGTCACTCCATCAAGTCCGGAGGTAATTCGTAAAAACAGCAAAAATATTTTTTTTGTAGTGACCTACCATAATTTTATTTCTAAGAAATACGTAAAAATCTTTCAAAGCATCAAAATGAGTTCACTTGACTACTATTCTCGCAGTTAGTCGTGCGTACACTTGTGTGTATGACCCGTGTCAATGTAGTAGTTCGATTCTGTACCTATCAATTTTGCAAACGCGTCCTTAAGATATTTCTGTAAGTACTTATTTCTCATTATTAAAATCGCCTTCTCTTGAAATCAACCAAAAGCATCAAAGAATTACTAAATTAAATTATTAAAAAATTATAGTATAAAATGGTTATTTGAAATTATATCCAGCCCGCGTAGCATGGCCGCCGTGAAAACGGGTTTTGTCAACTGACAATCGACAAAATGACTTCTATCGTCCTAAGCGTAGCGAAGTTTGACATGTGGAGAAGAAAGGTTTCTATTTTTTTTTTTTTTTGTTATATTTGATTGTGTTTTGTATGGAAATTATATATGAATAATGACAAAAATATGAACGCATATAGAATGTTACTGTTTTCATTTTGACCTTTCGAGTTTTATTAGCAAGCGAGAAGCTTGTTTATGTTCAAAATTTCAGTGCATATCGGTTTTCGGATTTTCCTACCCTGTAGGTTTTGACTTACTTGCGAATAAACAAAATGTGCGAAATAAATGGCATCGTTTTTATTGCGTTGGCTTTGAAGATTGATTTTTACAGCTCCAAGAAACCGCAGCCCTACCGCAACTTAAATATTTGATAATAATATTAATTTCGACTTGATACCATCATGCGGTCTTGATAAAAAGGGTCTTGACAGACAGACAGACGGAACACGAGGTGTTCCTATAAGGGATTCTCTTTTACTTTTACGAAACCTTACAAATCGCGCACAGGGTCCGCGTGTTAGACTACTATAGTTACTTTATCATATTAATAAAAATTGACGAATATAAAACGTTTTTTTTTTTAAGTATTTGAATAAAAAATGTACTCAAATGTGACATCACACGAGTTTTCGACGCACTGTATGTAGTAGTTTGATTTTACTTCTCAATGATAGACATCAAAGAAATCGTTTTCTCTAATAAGTAACGGCTTATAATTACCTAGATATGTAAGGAAATTAATTATACCATCAAAGACACGTTTTTCATTCATTTCACAGATAACGTGGTCAACGTTGGCCAACTACGACACGGCTCAGACGAAAACCACCTAACTTGAGGCACAACGCGCAGTTCGGGTCGTTTGTAGGCTTTCGCTCCGCATAGCAACACGTGTTTGGCGGAAAACAGTAGCTAATTAAGATGTTAAAATTCACGGGCTAAGTTGCTTACAAAACAGAGACTAGTGAGCGTGAGAGACGTTCGATATATACGGTGATCTAAATCGATATCTTTTAGGGGATGAAAATAATGCAACCGACTAACTACTTCAAGCACCAGCTTTAACCGAATACGCAAACAAGATTATGATAACAATGGTTTTCAACGATTAATAATGTTAAATACATACTTCAATACAGAGGAGCGTATCAAGCATGTCGTCATGCTCGAACCAGTCACGCCGGCGTGCACCTCTCGCGCTCAGCATTCCTACGCCGGGAGTGAGCCGGACCAGAACACGAATGCGAGCACTGCCGCTGACGCTTATGCTTGTTGGGACTGCACTCGATGGCTTTGGCCAAGGGATGTAGGACAGAGGTCACAAAGGATCAGCAATGAATGTGTTAAACAACTAACTGCACAAAACGCTGACAGAAACGATACTGAGTCAAGAGCTGCTGCGCTGACCCAATTCCTCGATGGGTCTCAAATAGTCTCAATAGATCCTCCGCTCCGGTGTCAATTATGGAGCATTGTCATAAAAAAAATGAAAGAACTGAGAATTTCTTATCTCGGCATGGATTTACTATAATTAAGTTTTTGCTGCCACTCTTCATAAATGATATTCTCAAGGAAATTGAATCTAATAAATCCTCGTAAGCCAGCGCTGATAAAAATAGAATTTGATTTAAATCTGCTAGAAGTTTTCAAGATGGCATGGATAGTCTTTTTTTTAACAGTGATAGCCTTTCATTGGAGCATTGTGGTCTGTTAATAGTAATTGGATTTAATCTGCTGCGAGGTCATACAGAACTGTTCGGGGGAAGTTTTAGGTTTTAGCGTAGAATAGACGCGTGGGAAGCCGTTGGCGGCACTTTAAATAAGCAACATAATCTGTACTGCGTAATGAGCCTCACCCTGCAGGTACGGCTACGCTACATACATTGAACTTGAAACTTATTTTAGGGTGATGATAAAAAATTGACGTGTTGGGTTAAAAGTTGGGTTTAAATAAACAGTTGCTACTGAAAACGTTAAATGTAAATTATATACTTGTATTATTTCGTCCAAAATATGCCTGCTGTTGAACCTGAGAAGCCAAGTCTTAATTTAGGCCCAAATAAATAGAAACTGTTGTGGCAGCGGGTGATAGTTGAACTCCATCGCTCTTATCTACATTGTTAAATTGTATAAGCTCAATAATATATCGACATCCGCCATCGTTTAAACATCCGTCATCGTTGAAAGGTCAATAACAAATGAGCACGCCGCGAGTGTGTAAACATAAGTTCGTCTCGTCATATTATATATAAAAAAGGGGCTCGTGGCTGGCTCGCGCGAACCTGGAGCCGGGTCACGAGACAAGCCGCGAGCCGCGGCGAAATTATAAAAACAATGAAAAAAATACGGTTTTCATAAACTGAAACTTTACCAAGGAGTTGACTGTTTGAAGTATAAATAAAAAAACTTTGTTGCAAAAAAGTGAAAGTCGGTGACAAAAAAACCAAATCAAACAAACATAAGTTACCAACTTCTGAAGCTAAAAATATTTTTCACTTTTGAAGTAGGTTTTATTTTTGTAGCCCCCCCCCCCCCCCCCCCCCCTCTAAAAGCTAAACTACTGACTTGAAAAATCTGGAAAAATTCATGATGATAGTCCATTTCATGAACTTTGAAGGAAAACTATAGCGGTTAAGATAACTTTATTAGTTTAGCAGTAATAGTCGTTGAACTAGGGTGTTGGATTATTTTGTACCAATTACAAAATCCTTAGAATAAATCCTATAAAGTGACTAAGATGAAGTAGTTGCTTGTTTATAACGATTGAAGACTTGCATTGAAAAACAAAATCTTAAATATAGCGGGCTACTTCGGAACCCTACACTGCGCGTGGCCCGACACGCACTTGGCCGGTTTTTAATTTTCCTAATGTCCTATATTTATTGATATTAAAACCAGCCACATACAAACAGTACCAATAAGATTTTTCTTAATACGAAAAGACTTTTTTAATACAGTTGCTCAAAAAGTGGTGTATTGCAGGAACGTATAGCGTTCGGGATGTGGGCTATTACATACTAGTGCTTTCTTTTACCTTTCCCGAACTCGTGCGTTCTCTTTCCCAACTGTCAAAATAATGTCTATTAAAAAGAAAAACCAACCATGAAGTTTTTACTAAAAAGTTTTTGTGATTCATACAGATACGTATATTTCTAAAAAGAAGCTAATAATTTATTTCAATATCAGATTTAATGATTTAATTGAATGAGTTAGGTTAGGTTTCATTTCATTTCATCTCATTAAATTTCATTTTCATTTCATATCAATAAAAAAAATCTACTGAAGACTAAGCTGTATGGATAGTTCCCTTTGCCTACCAAAATGGGTGAAGAAAAAAAAAACTCTGCTTATATTCTACGGTTGGCGCTATTTTCCAGAAAATTTTCAATGTACATGTGTACTATAACTTTTATAAGAAATTAGTTAGTTGAGTTTATTTTGTTTTTATTATTTTATTAAATTGCTTTATTTTTTCGTACTTCTACAACTGTATTAAAAAAAATAGTCGTTCAGTACACCTGCGGAACCGTCATTGCAACTTGTTCCGACTGTCGGAACTCTTTGCAATGACAGCCTTTCCGCACTAGTAATGAAATATACTATTTCCCCGACCTATTCTTACCATAGCAAGTTTTTGTACAATCTAGAAAAATCAATTAGCCGTGTTATAGCTATGTCAAAAATTGAAAGTCGGATTTTAATATGCGGACATTTAAATTTGGTAATTAGTTCACTTAGCAATTATTTTTTCTGACTTTACATTAGTACTAACCTGGTCGAACGGACATTGTTTTCTGTGTAAGTGATTGAGGCAGTGTCTACATAGTGTATGGCCGCATCCGAGGCTAATGGGGCTGCGGGGCGGCGCGCCGAATTCGCGGCAGCACACAGGACAGTTCAAATAATCCGTCCATTGAGGCGCCTGTATTGGCATTCTGGAACAAATAGGTCAACAATTAATATGGATGGATGGGTTAACGCCAGCAATGGTATGCGATACGTTGAGTTGATTGGTGGTTAATACTTAATTATAATATTAACATCATCTTCCTGTCTTTGTCCCATTCTTATTGGTGATGGCGCAACACGTTTTCTTCTTCCATTCTCTCCTGTCATACATACGTAAGGACGTAGACGTACCTAATACTTAATTATAAGTGGGCGAAAAGAAATGTACAACTATTCGGAACTATATAATATACATACAAAGTGTAAACAACCACATCACAAAGCCGTCAACCAAATTATTGCTGGGAAACGACTTTTTTTTTGGGGTGAAAAATCATGTTTTGTGGTAGAACTCAATGTAACGCACTCAAAACGTTGTGCTGATGGATGGATTGAATAGTGCGGAGGTGTTTAAAGTAAAAATCTCACCATAAATATCTCCCGTAACTAAAAGGTTGCCAGGTATGGTGTAGAACAAAAAAAATATCGCAATGACGGGGAGAACAACAAGTCTCTTTCGGCTTCGTTAAGAGGTTTTTTACACCCTTTATAACTATGATAACACCTTAAGTTTCCAGTTTAAACTGATATCGCATTGTAGAAGTTTTCCATACAATGCGGGATCAAAAGATATTTATATTTAATCAAGTTCACTATAAGACAACATAGCTTTTCCTAACTGAACATTGAGGTACAAAGATATTAAATCTGTAAGTCGCCATAGCCAAAGGGATATTCCCAAAATTGCTAAAAAGTCTGTGGTCACACGTATTTTCAAGTCTGGAGACAAAATGAGTGGATGACTGCAGACCCATTCAGTGATAACGGGCCTTTCAATTTTTTTCGATAAAAATCATAAACAGTGGACTAATAAAATATCTGGAAGATAACAAACTACTTTCAGATAAACAATTTGGGTTTAGTCCTGAACAATCAACTAGCCAAGCAGTAAACAAATTGACTCATTACATTTCTACAAATTTGGATACAGTTGGGATTTTACACACTATTTCTTGCACTACTCTTTTGCAGAAGCTAAAAATACTTGGGACAAGAGGAGCACAGCTTTTACTATTGTCTGATTATGTTAAATTAGCAATGTGTAAAAATTGGTCCGAATACAAGTTCTGATCTTTCTTATACTTAAGTACCTACGCCTTGTGGAATTCCAAAACAATTTGCTGTCGATCGCTAAGATAAGGCAGTATTTTAGGTCTAACATTATTTTTTATTCTATTTTAATGACCTATTATTACGGACAAGACCGCGAAATCAAGAGTCGTATCCAACTAGGGAACGCACCCCGCGTTCGGTAAGCTGTCCGACGTACTCAAGTTGAAGCGGGTGCCCATGAACCTAAAGCGTCGCATGTTCGAGCAGTGTGTCCTCCCAGTAATGACGTACGGGGCTGGAACTTGAACGCTCACCAAATACACTATCCACCGCATGCAAGTCACTCAGAGAGCTATGGAATGAGCCATGTTGGGCATCTCCCTCTACGACCTGGGGAAAAACAGTGAAACGCGGAGACGAACGAGACTCACGGACATAGCTGAAGCGATAGCAAAAATAAAGTGGAAGTGGGCGGGCCATATATACCGTAGACTAGATGGATGGGGGGATGAAAGTGCTGGAATGGAGACCACGGACGGGACGGAGGAACGTGGGAAGACAACCGACTAGGCGGACAGACGATCTCATTAAAGTAGCCGGAAGAAACTGGATAGCCATGACACAAAACCGCCAAAAGTGGAGAGATTTTGGAAGAGACCTGAATAGGTCATTCTCTTCTTCAACCCAATGCTGAGTCATTGGGTTGAAGAAGAGAATTACCTATTCAGCCTGACACTCCAAAATTATGTTGTAATGTTTTATGCGGATGATACTGCTCTGTTATTTGCAGCAAATCAAGAGCTGAGGCCTATGAACATGCTTAGAATGGCTTCAACATTGGCTCCAGAATAATCTTCTTACACTGAATGCCGATAAAACTAATAACATTTCATTTACAATGAGAAATACTAACACATCGCTTACTAACTTAATCATTTACACGCATAACTGTAGCACGAACTTATACACTGCATGTTCTTTCTTGCCCTACTTTAGAAAAAGCTGACGATTTGAAATATCTAGGTGTCACTATTGACTCCAATTAAAATTTCCGTAAGCATATCGAGTTACTGTGAACAAGAGTGCGCAAACTAAAATATGTTTTTAAGAATCTACGTAATGTAGCAGACTATACATTTATAAAACAGTGTTTATTTGGCGTTGTGTCAGTCTATTCTAACCTATTGCATAACATCATCAATTATTGATTGATGTTCAGTATAAAATTGTAATTGTAATTGTGTAATAAAATGAATGTATTAAATAATTAGAATCAATCAATATTATAATAATTATGTAATTGAATTATTTGATATATAAAATTTGCAGTGCCCTTACAGGGTGTGCTAACAATGTGCCATGAAATTTTAATGCATGCCTACTATCCAGTGTATTACATGTTAGCAAATAAATAATACTTTTTAAATAAATTATCCTATTCTGTTTATTATAGGTAATGTTGACATTGTTTAAAATAGAGCATTCGCTTTGCTTGAAACCTTCACAGAGTCGCCTTGATCGGTGTCGTTTAATTTGTAATGACAATACATGTTTACTATAACGACCGAAAGTCAGTCAGCCAGTCTTGCCAAGGGGTATCGACTTATCCAGTAACAAACTGGTTGGTGGAGGAAGTTTCATTTAAACTGGAATTCGACCCCCACATAGGGAAAGACGAGGCAGACGATGATGATGATATTATTATCTCGCCTCCCCGAGGGTAGGTAGGAGTCAGATATTTTTGGCTGCTAATGGGAGAAGAATAAGAATTAAACTACAAACTATTCTACTAGATCCCGATACAACAAGACAGAGGCATGGGGTACCGCTCAGCAAAATATTCATCGTAATATTATTTACAATACACATTCAAAGACGCGTCATTGGCAATTCGCAAGCGCTGCTGCTAAGCATAACGTACTGAGTTCCGATTCCCAGGTCGGTTGAAGTGCTATTGGGCTTTTTTATCAGGAATTTTTCAGTAGCAACGAATGGCTATAGGCTCCCTCGATATTTAATGGTGCTTATATACAATGACACTAGGTACTTATATATAACATAACTAGTGAAATATAGGTGTACTCGGTAAGTGCAGGAGTGCCGTCAAGCGTCGACATAACTCATCGGGCATTGCAGGCGTGATGATATTTTATTTTAAAATATTCCTCCGTGTTCGATAACAATTGAATAAGTAGTCAATATCCACTTGTCAATTTATTTAGCCAAGTATAACATTTCCTGACGACTGCATCCTGTCATCACAATTGCAGGGGCATTAGACTCGTCACTTTAACATGCATTGGATAGATTTAATGCCGACAGACGTGCCAATTGGAGAATTAAGGGGAGGTGTTTGCTCAGTATTAAGAGGGAAGCGACAGGGTAACCCGTGAAATTAAAATTTTCTTACTTTATTAGGGTTCCTCCGCTCCTTACGGAACCCTTATGGGATAAGTTTGTTGTCCGTCTGACGGACAGACAGACAACAAAGTTATTCTATAACGGTTTGTCCTTTATCTCGGGAACGCAAGGAGGTATCAAGTTGAAATTTAAACCATATACTCAGGTCTGCAGTCCCTTGAAGCAGTGGAAAATCAAACTTCTAAGTTAACGTTAAAAAAAGTTTCGGCCGTTTGTGCCGCAAAACACGTATATTTTGACAATATCAATGGAATCAAAATTTATAGGTTACTTCCCGTTGACCTAGAATCATGCAATTTGGCAAGAAGTAATGTCTTACAGCACATGTAAAGGAAATCATAATTATAGTAGTTTAATAACAACCTACAAGTTTATACGGAACCCTCGGTGCGCGAGTCCAACTCGCAATTGACCGTTTTTTTTTACAATAGCAGGTCAGTGTCAGGTTGTATGTTGATTAAAATATAATTCACGGCCATAACAAATATGGCTATATAGAGTTTTATTCATTAAAATCATCTTAATTCAACCCCTATAAGTTCATTCAATTCGCGAAATTCAATGGGGTTAACCATCGAATTTCGCGGGCTACCCTTGCTTCTCCAATGTGATTGTATAGCCTGCTTTTATTACACTAATAGAGCCTACATACCAAAAGCCGCCAGGCATGTCGGAAACTTTCTTAAGGACATGGCACACTATACCGGCACCGCAACTGCATAGCTGCAGCACGGCGCGTCGCCTATTTAGGCTACGGCTATCCGACAGCGCGCTAACTACGCGGCGTCCACTCGGCTCGCAGTCCGCGCGCTGGCCGCGAGTTGTAAGCTTGCTGACACCGCGAACACAATTGTTAAATGGCATTTTGTGATCGACGTTGTTTCACTAGCGACTCTGAGTCGACGCGCTGTAAGCACGCTGTCGGCGTGCTGTATGCATGCGGTCGGTTCGCTCGCTAGCAGCGCGCGGGGTGCGTGTCGATTTGTATGATAGCAGCAAGCGCGTAGACTACGCGCCATGGGCTTTTTCATATTGACATTATGAAATATATTATACGACACACGATTTAATGGTCTAATTTGAATGACAAGTTAATTGCTGGGTTGGAGCAGTGCTTGTGCGGTGCCGGTATAGTGTGTCATGACCTTTACACGTTCAGTTGACGTGTGTACGCTCCATTAGTAGTACTTTTACCATTTCAGCTTAAGCAGCTGAGCAGTACGCTTAAATCGTCAGGTGTTTATACGGAGATGTAATTATGTTATTATCGTTTGTTCCTTTTGAACAAATCAATACCCTAGTGTGCTTCTTTTTGTTCTAATCTCATTACGCCAAACGTGTTAAAGGTGTCGATAAAAAAGTGTACAGTAATAAACCTGTAATCATACTTTTATTGTGAGGACAATGTTGTGGCAAAGCTAACTGAGGCTAACTGCGAAGAAATTAGTTTACGTTAAAATATATTATATGTATTTCCTCGCTTTACTCAATCGACACGTGTTTTCTTTAGTTTTTTTTTCTTTTTACTATAAGCTTGTTAATGGTTTTCATCACACTTGCTCGTAAAGTGAGCTTTATTACATCGTTCTTAGCGCCATAAACCGAACTATAACACACACGCACGGGCATAATAATATAACATACTAGTGCAAAATAGAATTATCCCTACAAAGTTAAGATAATATACCTAACTGCGAATTATAAGCGAGTAAACAGAGCATTTTCAATTTAACCGGGTAATACAGTTTTTTTTTGTGACAACAAAGAGGTTTTTTGCCGCTGAAAATCCATTTACATTTTTGGAATAAGTAAATGTGTCTCTAATTAAGACGAAAAAACATTTATTATTATCAAATTATTTATAATTCACAATAATTTGTTATAAAATATTTGCTTTTGTCATTAAAATTATAATTTTGAAGTAGGCTGTATGACTATATGTAATCAATCCCTATGGCGCGTGCAAAAAAAAAACTTGCGCGTCATTTCCCATAATTTTCATGTTTTGTTTATATCGAATTTTGTTGCTGTGTGTAAATAACGATTTATGCCATACATGTTTCTTTTTTCCTCGCAAGTGTGTTGAAAAAGTGCGTATGAAACTCGTGAACAACTTGCTAACTAGACACCCGGCTGATTTACGCCCTCGCCTACGGCTCGGGCGGCAACCCACAGCCTCGTGTGTGACGAGCAACTAAGCTCACTTGTATCATAATATACTAATACTAAACTGCATCGCTTGACATCATTCAAATAATGAAGAGTGGACGTTTGTTTTAGCGCTGACTGTACCATTTTTGCAAAATCTGTGAATGCAGTTAGTAATAACCTAAACTGCAGTTACAGTTTCCTAAGAACGTTTTCCAGTAGCTTCTAGTACATGGGTTATACTGACATTATACTAGGTACTACCCCATCTCAAGAATCTAACCTGTATACTTAACAAAGTATAGCAAGCTCATAAGTATCGGTAGGGTCTCAAATAAAGTGCAATCGTAACCGAAATTACATTTCATTGCCCATAAGAGGACGATTGGAAATTTTGGAGTCAATGAACTCAATTTTTGTCAGTAATTACAAATCGAATGAAAATATAAGTTAGTAACCTGATAATTCATGTTATACCTTTATTTTGTTAGTTTTCAATACATGATGTGACTTGACACTATGTAACTTTTGTAACAGAGAAAAAAATATCAAACATACCTCTTTTTAAAAAGAGATTCACATCTTATGGGCAAACGGGACCGATTTAAGCCTCTTAACTTTCTCCGTAGATGAGCCTATACATACTCTTTAAAATTGTAGAAGGAATTTCTCAAATTATCGTTTCCAACTAAATTAAATAACAAAAACCATTTTGTCGTTTACGTCCTTGTTATAAGCTAGCAATCCTCGCCCTGCTCAGACGCTAAGTCCCGGGGCTCGCGTGCCCGGTTTTAGAACAATGCGTCGCGTCGCCTTAATAAGTAAAACGAAAATATAGGCGTCGCCCCCGCCGTATCCCAGTAGTTCCATGGAGCTAAAATACTTTTTCACCTAATCCCATTAGTTCCGTCAAGTACAGTTGAATCACGGTTGAATGGTAATTACTTATATAGAAAGAACAAAAATCTTACCTAAGTCGCCTGGACCCGCTGTCAAAGTTAAAAAAAAAAATGTCAACTAATTTCAAATTTGAGTAACAGCGTGTAGAATAATGTTAGGAGGAATAAAAACAACAACAAAAATTTGACCCCGTTGGCTCCAACGTATTTTTGAGCAATAAAATATTACTCAAAAACATTGTATGGGACCGAGTAGTGGTAGTGTTAGTACAGTTGTGCTAGTTTGGGCAGTAACCTTATTAACAGTACTAGGCTGGCATGAATCCAAGAAGGTATTATTACTAGAAGACCGTACCTACCCAGAATTATTGAAATGCATTCCACCTTGACCTCATGCCTGGCAAGTGATATGCACTTGATCAAATTGAAATTGTGACTTCATGCTAAGGCACCTGTCCCGCCGCGCGCCTCCGCGCTGACAGCGATTCGAGAAGCGAGTTCGCCAGCAACGAGCGGTGAGTGCGCGATGGCGATAGCGTCGGGTAATAGGGTAATGCATGATTTTTTTATCACTATACAAAGCGTATTAACGTCAGAAACAGCAAAGTGAAATTATTTTTTAATATCTATAAAAAATATTAAGTTAAAAGCATTTGAAACTGCAGATTACACAGAGATCCGATACCTTTCATGTCGTCATAACGACGACGAGCTTTATTGGTTATAACTTTTGTGTTGTCTGGCCAATTTTGGACTTATTTTCACTTTTTGTCATTATTTTTATAGTATTTTTACATTCCGTATCGAAATAAAAAAAAGAAAATATGCATATTCCCTATTACTTTATGAAGTGTATGCAAGCGAGAGACTCTCGGCGATTGATCTGCCAGCAAGCGTTGCTGAGCGAGCAGACTCGGACCGCCTACGCGCCTGTGGCAAATGATTACTCGCCCGCACAACAATGAGAAAAATCAGCAATTGAAAGCAAGATAGGTCGCGAAATTATAATTGTCAAAGTTGTTTTTAGGTCAGTGCCAGGTTGTATTTTGATGAAAATATGATTCGCGTCCGTAACACGTAGGTATGTAGTTACAGAATTATAATCATTAAATTCATCAATACAACCCCCTAAGTTCATTTTATCGCATTCAATAACTATTTCATGAAAAGTACATTACTTAATGTCTTTAATAATATATTATTTGCACAGGTCTTACAATCTTTTGTACTTTTCAAGAACGAGAATATCGTTGATAGCTAGTCGCTCCCTTGTCGGCGGTACACGGTGTAACAAGTACCTTAGGGCAGTACCACCTGGATATTACAAACGGAAACGAAGCGAAAACGATTTCTTTTCAGAAAGTTGTCATCTTTTAGCAACACAGCAAGCAACACAACTGACTACCTTAGTTCAATTTGCGTCTACATGTAGCGATTTATAAGTATGTAAGTAAAGTTAGTAAGGAAAGACGATTATAAATATTTCGCTGTTTTTTTTTAATTTAACAAACAGTAAGGAAATAATTATAAAATGTTGTTCTGTGTTGCACTAAAATATTGACTAAATGCTGCAATTACCTATAACGCTGGATAAGGTGTTGTGACAGTTAGAGGTTTACGTTATAAGCATTTCGAATATTTCTAAGTGCCTTCTATACAACTACAATAGGGTGGAACGTCAAGTTTTTGACGTAACAACGTCTTATAAATCGATGAACACCGGCTGCACGCACGAAAAAGTGTCATACCGTTCCGCGCGCCAGTCGATCAACGGCCAGCCCAAACCCTTGGACATAGAAAACTGAAATTTTGCACAGTGGTTCCCAGTGATAATGGCTCGTTGCGTAGTGTGGCACTAGATGGCGCTGTGTCCAGCAATATTTATTTATAATTCAATTCAATTCAAAGTTTGCAATTTATCATCAATGTTTTCTTAGGACGTTTTCACGTAAAATTATCGTCCGTAAACCGACTTTTTGCACAACTATTTTTTTTTTCTTAATAGTTCTGAAAAGTTACATTTGGTCTTAAGGAACAGAAAGCAAGCAATAATACAAATATTGGAACCAACTCTTAGCCCTCTAGCGGCGCGGCGGCGTTACGTCGCGTTGGAGTTCCATGAACAATTAATGACCGCGCGAATTATATATAACCTACAATCGGGACTTATCTTGTTCTTATGTCATACTAGCTGTTGCCTAGTTAAGTGGAAATCATGTTTTGCCTACTCTTCTGCTATTCTATTCTGGTTAATTTTGTTGCACGATCTAAGACAGTTAAATTGTTTATCTGGGACTTATCTCGGCGCTTTTCTGGTGGTCGCCACTGTTCTGACTTTCTGGAGTTGCATTGGCTTAGGAATAGCGTGGCGGGCTTGTATAGTTGGTGCCAGTTAAGATCGCAAAAGCGGTCATTGACCCACCTACATTTATTAAAGTTCTTAACTTTGAAATCCAAAAATAAGTCTGTTCAAGTCTTGAATCGTCACCTATCGTGATCTTCAACATTTTTTCTAATGAAAAACGATTCGTGGTTCATTTGTTTTATTTCATACGAAGAGATATTAGGGAAAGGGTAATGACCGCTATTGCGATCTTAACTGGCACCAACTATAGCTGTTGCCCGCGACTTTGATCGCGTGGAAATGTTGATGTGTAAGTAAGAGAAAAAAAGTATCCTATTTGCTATTCGAGACTATAAATCTTTGTGCCAAATTTCATCCAGATTCGTTCAGCCGTTCTGGCGTGATCGATTAACAAATATCCATTCAAAGTTTCTCATATTTTATATTATTAGGTAGTATAGATTAAAAAATTAACGAATATTACTCTCAGTAAAGCAGTAAATTGTACTACCTGACATTTTATGAATATTTAATATCATTTGTTCCAGGAAATACCTATAAAAATAAACATGAAATTATAAATTACAACGAGGCATTGGCATTTTTGTAGCAGTATTATTAATTGCGCATCATAATGTTAGATAGTTTTGTTTTTACCAACTGTCACCACTGCCACTGTTTGAACTACACATATAAACTAAACACTCATGAGTAGCAGAAGCACAATTAATAAATTATAACAAAAAGAAAAATAATTATTTATAATACAGTTATGTATATTATAAAAATGAACAAAAACAAACAAAGAAAATAAGCATAGAGGCAGAAGATGTGCAGGATGATAACAATATCAAGTATAAATCAGAAAATTCGCAATAGCATATCTTAAAGTTTATTTATTGACATATTAATCGAGAATTTTTGAAAAAATAGTGTTGCACTAACCCAAAGTCACATGGGACAAGCAGAAAAATGTTGATAAATGTTAAAATGACTCTTGACAGTGTGTTGTGCCTATTCAAAGTTTGATTATTGCTAACCGTTTTCTTAGCTTAGCTTAGTATCAGTCAACACATTCACAGCTGGATGTAGGCCTCCCCGAAGCATCAGACCCAAACCTGTTTTAAATACTTGTTTGTTTTAGGTTTAAAAATGCTTGAAATTCTGATGGTATGTACTTTTTGAAAGCTTACCCCAGGCTTCTGAAGCCTTAGCAAAGGGCAGATTTTAAGTGTCAGATATCATTATTTTGTAGAATAAATAATGGCATTTTGACAGCTTTTTAAAGAATTATATGTCGAAAGTGTCATAAATATTCTTCAGATTAAAGTTATCTAACTAATGAAAACCAACCCTTAATCTGTTTTGCATTTACCTCTGCTCTTGTTATTTTGATCAACCAATCAAATGAGATTTGATAGTGTTATTATTTTTGTGTTTTATAGTTTTCCTGCTCACACTGGTCATGTATTAAAGATCCACTCATGGATAATATGGGCCTGTTATATTATATGACTGGTTAAGTCAGTTATTTAAATATTAATATGGTCTGCAACATAGACTTATCAGTTGCAGATTCTAAACTTTTATTAACTGTTATCAAACTTAAACCAGTTTCATAAGCCTTTTAGAGACTAAGTAACATCAAGATTATTGTTTTGAGGTTTCTCCTTATTTTTATAAATATTAAGTTTTTCAGTAACATTGAATCAAGTTTTAATACCTATGCTCATCACTGTTAAGAAAATCTGGATTAAAATCTCTTGTTAAATTAAATAATCAAAACTTTTATACATTAACAAATATTATAATAGGTAGCTTTGCTCATCACTGTTAAGAAAATCTGGATTAAAATCTCTTGTTAAATTAAATAATCAAAACTTTTATACATTAACAAATATTATAATAGGTAGCTTTTCAGCAACCAGCTGCATTAATGCAGTAAAATGATCATTATTTGTGTGTAATTGGGTAATACCAATACAAACTTGAGAGTAATGGGCAAATACCATATTGAGTATTTATTGTTTTGACTAAAATAATTTAATTTAACAAAATTAAAATGTTGAGTAAAACAATGAAGTCATTAGGAAGAATGATACATTACATGGCATTTAGGTAATAAAATTGTACTCTCCTTGTATGTTTTTAACGAAAAGTTTTCTGGTACAGCTCCTACATGGTTATAACTATTGTATAAACTGAATTAATGCTAAACTATACCACAAGCAAGCGGAGAGGACAACTATTACATTTTAAAGCCTATAAAACCATGAATATGGTGAAATATTCACCATGATTTTGAAAAACGAAGCATTTGAGAAGCATGACGAGTTTCTTTTAATTTATATTTTAAACGCCTAGCTAAGCTTCCTGTCATAAACTCTATGCATTTTGTAATATTTCAGTTACTTCATATTTCTAATAAATCCGATAATTTGGCATAATACGTAAAAAATAGACACTGTACAAAAATTATGACATCTGAAAATTGCCACCTAGGCAGTCGTCTGGTGGTCTGAACACGCCATGAGTCTCACTTTATTGTTTGTGTATAATTTAGGAGGGTACATTGATGTTAACAAAACAATATTTTTTTGTAATTACCTTACAAATAACTCGTACAGTCATCACAAAAGTAACACATTTATCTTTTATCCACTTCAAAACATGATCGGTCAGCAGCCGTGAAACATAGACTAGATAGAATTTTGCAATTTATTTATGAAGTGGAAAAATTGTCTGACAGCTCCAAAAAGGTAGATAAACACGTTTTATTATTCATACTTGTCGCGAGAAATGCGTGATTATTTTTTCTTAAATTTTGTTATAATTGTTCTTCATGAAGAAGTTCTATGCTTAAAAGGCACGCTAAGATAAAAAGGTCATATTGAAATAATAATACCAATATCTGGGCCAAGTTTAGTTTAATTATTTGTAACCGTAGTGGGGCAAAATAAATGTAGTGACCTCTCAAATTTAATTATAACAAGCTTCGCCAGACTAAAATGCGATGGTGCATTCGCGGGTAGGTGACTTGGGGCAGGTATAAATATAGCGCGGGACTATCTGACATTTTTGAAACAATGTTCCCGCAATATTTTGAAGTTAGGCTCTTTATAGCTCGTGGGCCGGGTGAAGAACCAATGCGGGCCGGTAGGTGGCCGTATGTTGAATAGGCCTGTTCTAGCCAGCTCTATTGCATAATAATATAAACTAACATTATTGATATGCGTGATTTCGTAGTACGCATTATTAGAGGTGCCGTGAATGTCAAAATAATGCTATCTTTTATTCTTATGCTTCGAACTTTCGAAGATAGCGAGAGTGTTATCGTAAGCCACTATATGTTGTATAGATCAGCGGTAGTGAATCTATTATAATCATTTAATTTTTAAAGGTCCAAGCATTCATGTCTTTTGCTTTTTTTATTTTTACAGCGTTGTTGATGAGGAGGCAGAAACGGGCTTCCTAGAGTTGTCTATGGCTATGACATTAGGCCGTTAGAAAAAAGTTAGTCGTCTGTCATGGAAATTTATGGAATACACCAAAGAGTATAGATAACGTTCATGAATTATAGTTGGCAGCACAAATCGACAAAAGAGACACTACGCGGACAGTAAAGGAAACTTGTCAGCTGTCATCGTGCTTTCAAAATTAACATACAAAATTTTCTCTTCAATTATATTATTTTTGAATTTGATAAAAGGTATAAAATATGGATTCCGGTCTATCAATAATGATCGTCAGCGTAATATGTGAATGTTTAATAATATGAATTTTATATCCTTCGTCTACTTTCTCTGATGAAATTGTGGTGCATGAAGAAATGGTGGCTTCTTAAAAACAGCTTTTTAATGGAAGGGAATCCTTTATCAGCGAGAACAGTATCTCCAGGCTCTAACAAATCAATTAGTCCACAATCATTTAATTTATAGCAATCACTAGAACGCCCTCCGTAGCATTTAGATACAAAACTTAGGAAACCAAACCACAAGGAGTGCAGCCAACTAAAAACTTTATTGTATAACCATGTTTATAATCTGAGTACGTGTCGACTCTTTCTCTTTGTTTAACTGTTGAGGGATATTCGGTGTGAACTTCAATGCAGTCTATTATATTCGAAATTAGTCCGAGGTATATGTACTAGCAGCAGCCGCCTTCTGTTGCTCTTTGACGCGATTTTAGAAGAAAAATAAAAAGCGACACCTGGCAACACTGCTGTTACTGGTCATTCGTTTTCTTCGCGCTCGCATGACGCATCGTAAAAAGTTTAATTTCCAGAAATTTTGATTAAAGCTTATTTAACAGTAATGTGAAGTGATTATTATTAAACAAAGATGCCAAAACGCAACATGGAAGATAAGGAATACAAGGAAAATAAGAAAAGGAGGAGATTGGCAAAAAAGATAGAAAAATACAAAGCCCAAATGGCGGAGCTTGATCGTAAGTATTTTTCATTTAAAAAATATAGTAATACAGTAAGCTATGGTACTATGTGTTACATTTTACCTACTTCTCGTTGAGAAGTTCATACCCACACTGTTTTTGGGTTTCAATCCTTATTTTACTTGAGTTTTTTCATCCTCAAGTTACAGCATGTCCTTGCATTGCAGGACGGAAAATGATGGCATTATGTGTTACATTTTGCCTCCTTCTCGTTGAGAAGGTTATGCTGTGGATAGTCTAAAATACAAGGCTTTAAAACAACAATCAATCGTAGATCAAAGAACAATGGTAATTTGTGTTACATTTTACCTACCTCTCGTTGAGAGGGTTGCACTCACTAGGTACCTACACTATTTTTGAGTTGTGGGACAAATTCCCACTCATTTCAGTTGTCTTAGTCTGTTAAATATAAGTACATATTCCTGTACCTACTTACTCTGAACGGTTGGGGTATCAGAGCGGTACCTACTATGAGTTCTAGGGTCAGTTATGATAACAACTCCAAAATTTTTGCTCTAGCACAAGAACCTGAGCAACAGAGTGAAGAAGAAACTGATTCCCTCATCGAACAGTTAGAAGTGAGAGCTCAAGTTCATGCCGAGGAACCAGAAGTTGTGCCAGTCGCTGATACTAATATAGAAGACGAAGAAGAGGATATGGAGCTATCCAGTGACATTGTTTCCGCATTAGGTGAAGTGATTGGTACTCAAAAGGATTATGGTGATGACATACACCCTAACATATTAAAGATTATTGAAAACATTTTAACGGAGGGACTGACAAAGGAACAGAGAGAGACCTTACACAAGTCTGCACTCATACCAGCTAATGCAAAATTACTTGATGCACCAAAACTTAACACGGAGATAATTGGACTTATTAATTTTTCAACCAGGACCAGAGATACCCTCATGGTAGCAAGGCAGCAAGATTTAGGTCTAGCCATAGGCACTATTTGTCAAGCAATACATGACATGACCAAGAAAGATTTTGATAAGATTAACATCATAAAGATGCTCGGAGAAAGTGCCCGACTATTATCCAATTTACACTGCCAATACACTAACATCAGAAAGAAACTCATCTCACCATTCCTAGATAAGGCTTTACAACTTAACTTAAAGGACAACAAACGAACTGAATACTTGTATTCAAAATTAGAAGAGACGGTGAAGACTACCACAGCCATGAAGAGAGCGGTCAATGTGCTCAAACCAAAGATAATTGCAGGAAATACAAATATTATGTCAACGCCAAAAAACTACCAGCAGTTCAGACGTCCCAACCCACTTCCAGCAAACAGAGGAAACAACACACATCGAGGAAGAAGCCAACCACATACACACAACAGGAGATACCAGCCCCACCAGCCACAGAAGTACCCCAAGAGACAACAGTCAGCCTCCAGCCGACCACAAGCCAAGTACCCTTAGAGGTAAAGTTTGCTGCTCGCCTTGCATATTTTTATTCTCGTTGGGAATTTTTAACCAAAGACTCTGTTATATTAGACTGGGTAAAAGGATACTCCATCCCATTTTTCTGTCAACCTGTGCAAGATAATATTCCATATAATAATTCTTTCAATAGGACAGAGAGACAGATTCTAATACAAGAAGTAAATAAACTGTCAAATCTAGGTGCTATCAGTCTGTGTCAACCTACAACTGGTCAATTTCTATCTACGATATTCTCAATACCTAAAAGTGATGGATCACACAGATTTATACTAAATCTGAAAAACTTAAATAAATTTATTATAACCAATCATTTTAAACTAGAGGATATTAGGACTTTATGTAAATTAGTCATAAAGGGAGATTTCATGTGCACAATAGATCTCAAAAATGCATACTATTTAGTATCAATTAAAGAAAATGATAAGAAATATCTGCGGTTCGCATTTAATAACAGATTATATGAATTCAATTGCTTACCTTTTGGTCTGTCCACTGCCCCCTTTGTATTTACCAAACTGTTAAAGCCAGTAGTAGAGTATCTCAGAAATCAAGGGATAAGAATGGTAATCTACCTTGATGACATAATTTGTCTTGGGACAACTTATGAAGAATGTCTTCATAATACAAAAGTCGTAAGAAAATTATTGGAAAATTTAGGCTTTGTTATTAACAAAGAAAAGAGCTCAAATGTCCCTTCACAATGTTGTGAATATTTAGGATTTGTAATGGATTCTAAAGACATGACTTTAAGCCCTACTATAAAGAAAAGAGAAAAGATTCTGTCTCTGATTAATAAATACTTAAAATTAAAGTCATGCTCAATTAGAGATTTTGCTATGTTATTAGGAAATTTAGTATCAATTTGCATGGCCATATCATATGGCTTTGTTTACACAAAAACTTTGGAAAGGGAAAAATTTTTAGCCCTTGAAGCTTCAAATGGAAACTATGATCATAGATTAGAAATAAATAGTGAAATAAGAACAGAATTACAGTGGTGGAAAAAGAGCATCTCCAATAGGAGTACCAATATTAAACAATATAACTTCATTCTAGAAATTTTTTCAGATGCATCACTAAGTGGATGGGGAGCACATTGTGATGGAGAGAGCACTGGGGGTAGTTGGTCAGACTGGGAAAAACAACAACATATTAACTATTTAGAGTTGTTAGCTGCATACTTCGCTTTGCGAAGTTTTGCTAGTACAGTAGAAAATTGTGAGGTATTACTTAGGATCGACAATACTACGGCCATAGCATATATAAACCGCATGGGGGGAGTACAATATCCCAAACTAAATAAGATTGCAAAACAAATTTGGCAATGGTGCGAAAAGAGGAAGATTTGGATTTTTGCTTCTTACATTAAATCTAAAGACAATAAAGAAGCCGATTTTGAGTCTCGTAATTTCAATGTAGATACAGAATGGGAACTTTCACATAAGTTTTTTAATTCTATAGTTAATAAATTTGGCCAACCGGTTATAGATCTTTTTGCATCACGTTTAAATCATAAGTGTCCAAAGTATGTATCTTGGCATAGGGACCCCTATGCCTGGAACATAGATGCCTTTACAATTAAATGGAATCATTTATTTTTCTATGCATTCCCCCCCTTTAGTATGCTGCTTAAAGTTCTACATAAAATTAGAATAGACAAGGCTACAGGAATTATAGTCTTTCCTATATGGCCATCACAACCGTGGTACCCGGTCTTGAAATCTCTGTTAGTCTCAGATATTATGACAATAGGACCATCTGACGATATTGTAACATCTCCTTTCAGAACCCCTCATCCTCTACACCTTACCCTGGGGGCGTGCATATTGTCAGGCAAGCCTTCAAGAGAAGAATGATAGCAGAAAAAGCAACGGACATTATGATTGCCTCATTATCACAGAATTCATTGAAACAATACAACAGTTGCCTGCGACAATGGTGGTCCTATACAAAGGAATTCAATATAGATATGTATAACGCATCAATTCCTATAATAATTTCTTATCTCACTAATATGTTCGATAAGGGATCATCTTACCAATCGTTAAATTGTCACAGATCGGCGCTCTCTCTCATAATAGGTAGCCATGTAGGTTCAGATGATAAAATTAAACGTTTGTTTAGAGGATTTTTCAAATTACGCCCAACTAAAGCTAAATACAATAATGTCTGGGATCCCAGCAAGGTGTTGCAACATTTAAAATCTTGGTATCCTCTTGATAGCTTAAGTTTAGAAAATCTCACAAAGAAGCTAGCTATGCTGATTGCGTTAGCTACAGGACAGCGTGTCCAAACCTTGTTCTACATAAATGTCAATAATATAAAGATTAATAATGAGGGTGTAAGTATAATGATTACAGATATTCTAAAAACTTCATGTCCAAGTAGAAGGTGCCTCAGATTAATGTTACCTTTTTTAAGTAATAAACCCGAAATATGTCCAGCCAAAACTCTCCTAATATATTTAGAAAAAACTAAAATATTCAGACAAGAAGATAAATCTTTAACAAGATTATTCCTCACTTTTCGTAGACCTCACAAACATGCAACTACTCAAACTATTAGTAGGTGGCTTAGACAGACAATGCACGAAAGTGGTATTGATACATCCATATTCTCTGCACATTCTACTAGACATGCATCTTCCTCAAGAGCATATAGACAGGGCTTAACTGTGGACTCCATACTGCAGGCAGTAGGGTGGTCTTCGAGATCATCCACCTTTGCAAATCATTATAATAGACCTCTACAGTATGAAGATGACACTCAAAATAACTTTGCTAGGGCAGTTTTAGCTGATTAAACTGCTCTATGTTATAATACAAGTAGCTAATGAATACTACGATTTCTATGCTCATATTGATATTTATAGTGATTATATAATTGATTTATGTATGTTGATTATCTTAATGGTTTGATTATCTGACTTTGATAGTCTTTATATAAGAAGAATTATAAGTTTTTGTTTACTACATTCATAATATATGGAGTGTAACTCCAAATGTTTATTCTTAAATATTGTATTTTAAGTTTAAAATATTCAAATGTTATTGTATAAGATTATTAAGTACCTAAGTCTGATTAAAATACGTTCCTATCTAGATATCTATTCAATTAAGAAAGACATTTAGGAAGTTTGTCTAGATTAATTAAACATTATACAACTTGTTTCTAACATAAAAGTTTATTAATTCATGTTCTCTAAACATCTGCTAGTACATATACCTCGGACTAATTTCGAATATAATAAATGGATTAAACGAACTTACCTAGTGAAGTTCTATCCATATTATATGAAGAAATTAGTCCGAGGTACGAGTCTCCCACCCTCCCAAGATTAACCTTTGATTAATTCTTCCCGTAGGTGGGTACCTTGTACCACTGCTCTAAACTGAATGACCAGTAACAGCAGTGTTGCCAGGTGTCGCTTTTTATTTTTCTTCTAAAATCGCGTCAAAGAGCAACAGAAGGCGGCTGCTGCTAGTACATATACCTCGGACTAATTTCTTCATATAATATGGATAGAACTTCACTAGGTAAGTTCGTTTAATCCATTTATTATAACACGTGTGTTCGCTTAGTGAAGTTAAATGGTTCTGGCATGTTTGCTTGGACGGTTGATTTTGAGCGCTATTGAACTTTGTCAATGCAGAGTGTAAAAAACAAGTTGTTTTCAAATATTTTTCATTACTGCGTTTATCCATTTTTGTGCTTTTCACATAAACATGAGAGTACTATTCTCTGGAAAGTAATAGAATTTTACGCTATTTGATTTATTTTCATATTTGTGGATGTATTGATATATTCAGAAATGCAACAATGCGATATGATTAGCTACAATAATAATTTTCACCAATAAAATTAATTCTGTTTATTTGTTAAAAATTACAATGTCAAGATAATAATAGAGTACAAGATTCGGATTGGCGACGCCTGTTGGCAGCACCGTCGTTGTGCACGTTCCCTATAGCAATACTGAAACTAAACGTCACGGCTGTCAATGTCAATTACTGTCAAAACCAACTGTACTCAGTGATGCCAGAGCTACTGATTTAGTAGTAGATCTACCTGATTTAAAAAAAATCTACTGATCTACTGCCTTGATTGGAAATCTATCTGCTTTTTTCGAAATCAGCAGGGCTATTACGTATCTTTCTGATATCAAGCAGTTACATACCGATCTTTGCTGACAACCGCGAATGTCTTAATATTGGTATTACGTATCACACTGAGTGGATATCACTTTACGGTGACTAACAGGGTCATACTCAATACGAAACTAACCTTTTGACAGTTAATTGATGGACACTGAGCCCAGTTACTATCATTTCGAGCTGTCAACAGAGATATTTAATAGCCCTACAGATCGGATTATCTAGTTATTGTCGTCGTGGCGTGTCATCTGGCTTAGAGGCCTAAATAACATGACATTTGTTCAACAAGTATTGTGAAATCGCAGTATGTTTTATCGGTGCAAGATCGACCAATCACTGACGGTGCCATATATTACCTGTGGTACTACTTACTGAGTCTGCCAATCTGGTCACTAGGCATAAAAACCCAGTCGCCAAGGCATAAAAACTGTAAAAGTACTGCAGTTGCCCATTCCATAGCTTAGAATATGAGATCTCTCTGGAGAAGAACGGGCAAGAAATTCCATGGACACTCATAAAAATTAAAAAAAAATAAAACCTTAGCTACATCATTCATGTTTTGATGGTACATTATGTGAGAACGATGCATCAAGATACGCATGTTGAAAGTGTCCATAGTATAAAAAATAAAAAATAATATTAAAGTAAACTAAGCCATGGTAAAAAAGAAAGAAGCATTGACTCAGATTAAGTTATGTAAGTACAGTAGGTAAATATTTACATGAATATGTTTATCTAGATGTTCTAATATAATAAAGCATACTTATAAAAATTCAGGGTAAGGTTTTGAAACGAATCGCCTGAATGGGGGAGTGAGGGGGTGGGGGGGTGGAGGTAGGGGGAGATGGTGGGAGGGGTGTATAGCCGCCCCCCACTTTCATCCCCTGCCGGAGATGCGTAGTTTTTTTTTAATTATTTTTTAAAGGTTACAATTTTTAATGAAAAATTCGGTCAATGAATACGAAACGGGGCACTAATTTTTTACTGCGACCAATTTCGAGGTAGTTGGTAGTAGTTGGTCACAGTTCTAATTTGTTGCCGGGGTGGAAAATCCACACGGATGTCCTCCGCCCTGGGGCGGGCGGAGGGGTCTGTCGGACTCTAACCGACTAAAAACCGCCCCGGTGTTCTCTTCCCACACTTGCACCGGAGATCATGGGAACTTGTGCGCCTTCCACGATCCCCGACTAGTGCTAGTGCTAGACTGTGACATGAGACACAGTCTCACAGTTCTAACATAACCTAACCTATATGGTCGGAGTGAACGGAATCCATTCGACATCGTTTTTACGACAAACAGTTAGTCGGAGACAAAAAACACCAAGACACTTTTAACCTTTTATTTAGGTGTTTTATACGATAGAATCGAGAAAATAAATGATTTGCAAAAATAACACTTTTTTGGCTAAATTTTTGTTTTTTTGTGCCCGTTACGTACGTAAAAATTTTTTTTTCTCCAGCAGCTAAAATCACATGGGGGCGCTTCAGATCAATCCCTTTGACCCCCCCTCACAGTGACAGAATCTTCAAATTCAGGCTTCAAATTCAGTCGTTTCTAGACCCAATCCAAAATTATTCAAGGTCAAGTCCATTTTACCTCATGTGGCTATAACTTTTTTAATCTACTGATTTTTCCTTCGATCTACTGCTAAAACTTAAATTTGTCTACTGATTTCTTCAGATTCCATCTGGCAACACTGACTGTACTTGTTCCTAAATGTAACATGTGTGATGTGATGATTGTGACTTAAAAATCTGTACAAGATTAGTGTGGTGATAGGTAATTAGAATAAAAGTTACACGTTTAGCCTATTTAATGTGTAGGCCTTAACACTGTCTTCCCGTATACATTGTAAAACATGACTCCAAAAGGAACTTTTTTTGATGTGTAGACGCGGGCCGGACGCGGGCACTCTCAAGTAAACAGGATGCTAAATTCACCACATTTGTTTTTAGATCCATTTTATTTACAATCGCCCTAGTATAACTAGCCATAGTTAAACTCGAAGCCTCAGCTGTTTTATTGGCAGACTAATTCTATCTCAAAGGAAAAGAAAAGATACTTGGGAAAATGATTGCTATCAAAGACAATCGTAAGTTTAAATAAAAAAGTAAACAAAACTTGCAGGTATCAATCAAAGGTGTAGGTGAAAGTGTACTATGTTATGTACACTAACATTCTGTCGAAAACGTCATCAGATCCACGCCTAAGGTAAGCCAAATTCTGTTCTATCATTTAAAATAATTGCTAATTATTGTTACTAGATAGATAACAGGCCAATACATCTGTCAATTTGTGGCCCACATTCATAACTAGAGATCGGATATTCGGATAAATAATTACCTAAAGTTTGAGTGTTGACTAGTATGAAGCGTGGGGAAAGGTCAGGTGCGTAATACTCACAACCGGTGTGCTTGTGTCAGTATGGTATATAAATAGTATTTTTTTAAATTTTATATTCAAATAATGTATGCCCAGTTACATTTACTATTTTGTCCTTTTCAATTTTTCAGCAGCAAAATTTGAATTCAATTAGGTAGTTGTAGCATTTTTTCAACTTGTTATTTTTAACAAATTTGTTGCCTGGCTTTAAATAGATTATAAAGTAATATTCATTATACTTTTGAGTACTATATTGTTTGTATACACACTGAACAATTATGAAATTCCAAGATTCCAGATAAAAATTGGCATTTAAAGAAGCCGCTTCCATATTTTTGTACCCTTTGCTGGTAAAAAATGTACTTTAGGTAAATATCTATCCAAATATCTGAACCCTATTCCTAACACTAATACTGGTTGCTTCATATGAGATCTATTGTAAATTGTATTCAATGTAAATCCAAATTGTCTAACTTTTTCATATACTTATAGTTCTCTATAGAACTTTGTGGCGTGGTTGATCACATCTTTTCTTGTATTTGTTGAATTTGGTTCCAATTTCTGTATCCGATCAGTTTGTAGTTTCAGATCTTTGAAAGCTTGTTTAGTGCTTTTATATTTCACAAGGTTTCTTGTGATTATGTCTTGCCTATGTTTCTTATAATCTTTCTTGATGGACTTGTTTGTGATTTTAAACAGTTTGCTGAGCTCGTTCTTCATTGCTTTATCATTAGGTTTTGTGTTTATTAGTTCTGTGCGTTTCTTTATCATTAGCTCTGTATCTTTGCTAAATATTTGACGTGGTTTTTTATGTTTGTTGTTCATGTTTAGACTGTATAGCAATGCTATACAGTCTGCTCTTCCAATAAATTGTAATAGCTTTGTATGTCGGAGGTTTCTTTCATATTGTTACTTATATAAGATTGTAGGTTATGCACAAAGCTTTCGACTTCACCATCTGTTTTTAAAGTATTATTTATCGGTTTCAAGTTCTTCCTATTCTTTTTCGGAACTCTTATATTGAGCGTTGCCCTTACTAATCTATGGTCAGAAGGGAATCTAACGTTGTTGAGGACTTCGATGTTGGATATGAGTTCAGGTTGGTTTGTTGTTATGAAGTCTATTTCATTAGTTGTTTTCTGATCTGGCGAGATCCAAGTCCAACGTCGGCTTTCCCTTTTCTTAAAATATGTATTCATCATGGAGAGTTTGTTTTCGAAAGCGAAGTCGATGAGTAGTTCGCCCCGGTTGTTTCGCTCGCCATAACCGTATTTGCCCATTATTAAGTCCTCGCCCTCTTTGGGAAGTCCTACTTTAGCGTTAAAGTCACCCATTAATATTATTTTATCATCAGCTTTGGATAGTGCTGCTGAGATGTCACCATAAAATTTCTGGATATCCCCTTCACTCGCTTTCTCTGTGGGTGCATAGACTTGGACTAGTGATATGTGTAGATCTTCCAATTTCAGTTGAAGTAAAGCGACTCTTTCAGAGAATCCTATGAAGTTCACAATATTGTTCTTGTATACTTTCTTCAATAGAAAGCCAACCCCGTGTTTTCCCTTAGTTTGCCCGATGTAGCACAGTATGTGGTCTTGGTATTCTTCTATGTTGTAACGGGTTCTTTTCACTTCTGCAAGACCTAGAATGTCGCAGTTTACATTTTCGAGAGCATATATAAGTTGTAGGTATCTCTCTGTCGAGGACAAGGATCTTACGTTGTATGTGCCTATTAGCAGAGTTTTATTATTAATTTGTCTGTTTACTACAGATGGAGGGTAGTGGTCATTAATCCCCACGGTGACCAGCCGGCTTGGGGAATGTAGATTCTTGTTGTTGTTGTTGTTATTTGGGTTTTCTCCTATTTTCTGCTGTTTATTAAGTAGTTGCTATTGGCTGTTGATTTCGGTTTGAGTGGTTTGCCTAGTTTTATTCATGAGTTCAAAGGCATTCACTTTGATTATTTTGCTTGGTACCTTTGCTGTTGGACTGGCATCGTTTTTTGATTGGGGTAATGTATTGGAGGGAGCACGTTTCCTTTTCTCCTTCCCATTTCCTAGGTTTGTTTTGCCCTTAACTTATAGTAATAAGTTTATCATATCGAATGACTGCAAAGTTTCCTTTCTTTTTTTCTTCGTGTTGTTGTATTTTTAGTTCTTTCCTAATTTGTAATATCTCTTTAGGGAAATCTTCTGTAGCGTACGTTGACGTTGGGAAATATTTGCCATTCTTTAAGATTTCTACTTTCCTCAAAGCTAAAGTGAATTTTACTAATATAGGTCTATGCTTATTGTCCACTTTTTTCCCTAAGTCTTTGGACCTGATTAAGTTCCCACATGTCAAATTCTCGTATTCCACACTTGTTCCCTATGTTGTTTAGGAATTCCACAACCAAATTCATGAGCTCATTACTATTTGACTCTGTTTCTTTTAGCCCATGTAGCAGAATGTTGTTTCTCCGTATTTCTTTTTCTAGATTCCCGACTTTATTTTTCAGCGTCTTCACCTCATTATTAAGTTTGGCATTCTCTTCAAGTAGTGGGTTCAATGTCTCTTCTATTATGTTCACCATATTTGATGCTAGCGAACTGGTTTGTTTCATAAATTCTTCTTTTAATTCATTCATCTTCAAGTCCGTAGTCTCGTTTACTCTTGCCAGAAATAGCTCCATCTGTTTATCCATTATTTACTATTTAGTAGAAGTTTTCCAACTCTGGCAACACTCACTTGACAATCGACTCTGTGACAGTGACAGCCACTGACAGTGGTGGACTGATAGTGGAATACTATACATAAAATATGTTTCATCTGGTGTCCACTGCCTTGTCACAAGGAGGAGGCCCGTGGTCCATCAGGGGGAATGTTCATCAGCCAGACTACTTGTATAGAGTAAGGTAGTTGATTTGGATCTTATGGGGTAGGCAGTGCCTGCCTGCAATGCACGTGCTGGTCTAGTCTGTCGATTTTTTTACATTAGCCTTTGTAATAATAAAGTGATTATATTCTACGGTACATATTACAATTTCTTTAAATCAAAGTTATATAAAATCTAGGTTGTCTTCTGCTGATTGCCAATAGGCAAAGGCCTCCTCCAACCTTTTCCTGTCCTTGGCAACCCGGCTCCAGGTCACACCTGCAAATTTGACCAGGTCGTCCTCCCATCTTTGGCGAGGTCTTCCCCTCCTTCTTATACCATTTCCGGGGTACCATTCTGTGACCTTCTTGCTCCACTTCTCCTTCCCTCTACTTATATGTCCAGCCCATTTCCTTTTTAGTTTTCCCGAACCTTTATTTTTTTCCTGATGTCTTCTAACCTGACTCAATCTTTTTTCTTGATTCCCATCATGCTTCGCTCCATCGAGTGCTGCCAATATGTTTAATTTCTTACTGTTCAATTTAGTGGGGGCCCATGTTTGACTTCTGTACATCAATACAGGGAGAATGCATGTGTTGAAAACTTTAGATTTAATTGATATGTGCAGTTCTTTGTCTTTCATTATTTCTTTCATGCTCCAATATCTTTTCGATCCGTTTGCTATTCTCCTGTTGAGTTTTTCAATGTTGTCTTAGGTGAGATAATTTGGTCCAGATAGATGTCGATGTCGATCCACATATTCTATCTCATTTTGGCCAACCCTGATGGTTTCATTCTTAGGTCCGTTGGTCATTACTTTCGTTTTCTCCATGTGCATTTTTAATCCCATCATTTGCCATGGCATTCATTTCATGTGGGGTTTTTGCAAAGAGTTGAGTTTTTTGCAAAATCTTAAATGTGTTAACCAGGTTCCATGGATATCGTTTCCATATCCGTCCCAATTTAGTCTTCTAAATATCAATTCGAGGACCGCAGAAAAATGTTTTTGGGATATCCGGTCGCCCTGTCGCACACCCTTTTGTATGCTAAATAGTTCCATCAGCCTTTGTAAGACAGGCAATATTTTGTAGAATATTTCAATATTCTTCAAAATATTGCCCACAACTACGCCACTGACTATGGCTAGGACTAGGTTTCTATGATGTCAGATTACAGCCAAAAACCATTGCTACTTTTTCACTTCAACACAAAATTATGTGACGCATTGAATTTTAAAATATAATAATAGCTCATCATAATCGTCGCAATAGGGATGATGACTGACTAAAACTAATATGATTCTTTTTAGCCCGTCAGTAACACATCGAAAAATATTGGATACGTGTTTTTTGTTTTATCAAATTAATAAAAAAATATATATAATAAAAGTATAAAACTGTATCACGGGCGGATAGTCTTCCTCAACCTTAGAACAACAGATTCCCACAAGGTTCCAGTTACAAGTCACAAAGCAGCAGTTTGATTACATACTGTATACGTAATAAATCATGGTACAGATAGTTATATTAATTAAGTTACAAATGATTGGAATTGTCTGTGTTTGGGTACGTATATGTGTATATGTTTTTATGTATGTTCTTTTATGTGTACAGTTAAGTGTGCTTTATTATTTACTAGCGGACGTCACACGGTTTCATCCGCGTAGTTCCTGTTCCCGTGAGAGTACGGTATAAAATATAGCCTATGTTACTCAGTAAAGACGTGGCTTTCTAATGGGAAAAGAATTTTTAAATCGGTGCAGTAGTTTTTGAGTTTATTCATTACAAACATACACAAAAATACAAATCTTTCCTCTTTATAATATTAGTGTAGATTTGTTTGTATGCCTTGTTTATAACATCGTTTTATATTCGATTTCAATTGCTTCTTTGCATGTTTGGCTATCAAGATTCTTTAATTTTAGATCTTTACTTATTTTGTTGTAAAGGCTAGAACCGAGGTAATTGTGAAATTTGTGTGCAAAAGATGTTCTAAATTTGGGTATGTTATAAACTATATCTAATCGCCGCCTTTTAGCAAAGTGCGGTTTTACTTTATGCTGTGCCATGATCTCTAGTTTAATGAATAATTTTCGCACCGTAAGGACTCCTAGTTCTGAGTAAAGTAGGTGTGTCGGATATGTGTACTTTTTGCGAGAACCTGAGATTATTTTGAGTACCATGCGTACAGATTTTCGACAGACATGGTTGTTTTTGAGGTTTCTTCCCATACATTCAGGCCGTATATCAGAATAGATTGGCATAGTGCATATTTTTATTAGTAGTTTAATGTCACATGCATTCCTAATAGTTTTAAAAATATAAATTAGGTTTCTTGCGCGATTATTTACTATAATGACGTGTTAGAAAAAAAAAAATGCGTCCGATATTTTTTTGGAAATCCATCTGACTGATTAGACTACGAAGTACAACACCTATCTCCAGTATTTCGAGTACTTTCCCTCCAGGTGGCATTGAAAAATGCCACCCTGGAAAAATGTTTGTGCTCGTTTGCTGTGATTCTGAAATTTGCTGTTATTGTCAATATGGGTAAGGATATTTAAGTAAGTAAGTAAGCATATTTAATTTATTTTAAATACTAAGTGAAGTTGTTCAGAAAGGTCAGGTGCGTAGTACTCGCAGCCGGAGTGCGTGTATGACGATGACCAGATGTATGAACGTGGACGAGGCAAAAGGTGTATGTAAGGATCATAGCAGTGGCGTTCTGTGGTTTCTGCCTACCCCAATGGGAAAAAGGCGTGAGTTTATGTATGTATTTACTCAACCGTTTGACCGCCATACGTGACAAGCAAGCGCGTACCTCGTACGCCAAACGACACAAATATGTGACAAAATGGTAGGTGAAATTGTGGCGTGGCGTGGAGGGCACGTGCATGCGTTTATGGTCTGGCGGTCAAAAGGTTAATGCATCGAATAGATTTTTTTTGTCATCTACCTTAGTACTTTAGACAGTATGCTCGTACTAATTTGGAGATACTTTTCATAGAGTTTGTTAACATTTAGCCTTTTCAAAATATGCTTTATCTAAGATGCTGCTGAATATTACCGACCACTAACTTGGTTGTGTACTGCGTTTGATACCCTTTGTTATTTAACTACAATGGCTTATAATAGTTAATGTTACCTATGTTATTGATTGCTGAGCATAACTGTTCAATTCTTAGGTTGTGCAAAGTGTTAGTGGGTTTTTCTATCACGAATTTTTCAGTAGCAGCCAAGGAATCTGGTTTCAATTACTGCCCAGTTGATGTCAATAGGCTCAACTTGTATTACAAGGGACTTTCCAAATAACCGGTGAAATATTGTGTACTCCTCTTTTTCGGTTCGGAAATCATCAAATGACACCTCCCGCTCTGGGCGGAGCAGGAGGGAGTGTCAGACTTTTACTGACGAAAACCCATCCATGTTCCCTCATCGCCCTCTGTGTTCCGGGGCCACGGTATCTCTTTCGAACAGTCCCGCAGCCCTTGTGAACTCCTCTGCCTAAGCCTTTATGGACTTCACGTGCGATGTTAATGTTAAGTTTCACAGTTTAATATTAGTTCATCGTCATCATCAGCCTAGCCTTTTCCCAGGGCAGCATTCAGTCAAACCACGTGCAGCTAAATATTATCTACACAACCCGGTTGCTGGATACCAGGATACCCCTTGGTATTTTAATAATAATAGGTAATCCTAAATATTCCTTTAAGTTTACTCCCATTCCAATTCAAATGCATTCCTATTCAGTTTGATGTTAATAGTCTTGTTGCTGACTGTACCTTTAAAACAGAGTAGAATATGTTGAAGGCAGAGTTGTGAGAGATTTCAGTGTCTAAATTGTTACCAAAAACGTCTCTGAATCAGCCAGCCAGTTAGTCTTCTCGCCTACTTTGATGTGCCCGATAGAGTCCACAATCATCTTGCCTCTGAAAATTATCACTTAGGTTTGGGACACATAAGTAATTGATGCATTTATACATACATAAACTCACGCCTTTTTCCCATTGCGGTAGGCAGAAACCACAGAACGCCACTGCTATGATCCTTACATACACCTTTTGCCTCGTCCACGTTCATACATCTGGCCCCTTATTCACAACGCTTCGATTCGATTTTCGATTGGTCATCGTCATACACGCACTCCGACAGCGAGTACTACACACCTGACCTTTCTGAACAACTTCACTTAGTATTTAAAATATACTTAAATTAAATATGTACTCACTTAAATATCCTTACCCATATTGACAATAACAACACATTTCAGAATCACAGCAACCGAGCACAAACATTTTTCGCTTAGCACCATTATACAGGGTGGAATTTCTCAATGCCACCTGGAGGGAAAGTACTCGAAATACTGGAGATAGCAAATTTTAATCAAAGGAAACTTTCCTTTATATTTAAAAAGAAACAAATCTGCATTCACAGATTTTCGAAAATTCGGTGGGATACGAACCGACTAAAGTTCCAAAAAATAACGTACTTTTTTTTACATCAATATCGATTGACGTAAATAAAAGTACAGAATGTTATGTTAGGGCCATCATATGGATCAAATCCCTCTAACAAACATGATAAATGAAATTAAGGGAAAATCATGAACTCTAAAGAGCAGTTATAAATTCAATGGGATAAATTCAATAAGATTTAGGTGGATGCTCCAACTAGCCCGCGAAATTCAAATTTTCTTACGTTTTTTGCAATTTGCAGGCCAGTGCTAGGTTGTATGATCATTAAAATATTGTCTGACATGTATTGACATATCTCCTAAACTATAAAACTTTATCTAGGGAAAGTAAGGTCTAATAATTAGCAAATTACCTCCTCTATTTGGGAATTTGCTATGGCGGGTCCAGTAGGGCTATTATTATTGTCTGTTGACAGCTCGAAATGATAGTAACTGGGCTCAGTGTCCATCAATTAAAAAAGGTTAGTTTCGTATTATGTATGACCCTGTTAGTCACCGTAAAGTGATATCCACTCAGTGTGATACGTAATACCAATATTATGACATTTACGGTTGTCAGCAAAGATCGGTGTACAACCGAAGCTTGATAGTCACTGGATATCAGAAAGATACGTAATAACCCTGCAGATCCAGTCACTCTATACATATATGCGGAGAGTAAACTCCGAAACCACTGATCCGATCATCGAATCATCTGATTCCGAAAATTGTTTCAGTAATTGAAAGCTAAATTATCCCCAAATGTCTTAGGCTTGGTACTTATATTTAAAATATTTCTGTGGGCGAGGCTGCGGGCAAAAGCTACTATTATAACTTAATTTATTTTTTATGGAATGATCAAAGCAAAAGTAGGTAAGTACCTACCTACATAATTTTAATGTTAATTCACGCGAATATTCTGAAAATACTTTACAGCGTCGTATATATAATTATTTTCATCATATTCGTTCCGTGTGTCAGGCAGGATTAGATCAAAAATCGATAGTATAGGTAGGCTGTTCACAGTTAGTTAACTTTTTGAAAGTACCTAGCTCGCCCTTGTTACACGGGTCACGGGACTTAACACAACTGGCGGAATGGCCGTGTAGGTGTACCTACTATTAGGTACTTAGATCTCTGCCTATCGAATCGAGGATTACAGACCATGATGTATAGGACGAAATATGGCAGATGACCCCGGCATCGTATACCCCAATTTCAATATCATCAATCGTTCGCCGTAAAATAGGGCCTTATCTCAACATCTTTTGAGCTCCCGAAATTTCGACAGAATAGATAAGGGATGAAATTGAATGACCACCAAAAAAACAACCGTTACCATAACAGCCTCATCCAAAAAAAAATATAATATGTACAAATAAATGAAACCTGTACCAAAATTTTTCGGGCTATTTAAGTCATGCCTGCACTACTAAAACTTTTCATAACCCAAAAAGGCCACGCGTGCACCAAATTTTAACGGCTTTGGTTTAAGCAATCACCAGATATAATGAAATATAACGCCCAAAAAATCGTAAGTACTTACCAGAATTTAATCCCCATTTTAATATGAAATTATCAGCAAAAAACGTAAAGTCTGCTAACCTAAAAAAGGCAAGTATCTTCAGAATAATCTCTGAGCTACCCAAAAAGGCCACGCATGCACCAAATATGTACTCGCATTTTATTTAAAAATTTCATCCAAATATGTTACACACTTTTATCCTAATAAAGTAAATTAATATACAAAATTTTTTTTTTTTTTTTAGTTATCCCGTATTGTCCCACTCCTGAGCAAAGGCCTCCCCCCATTCCTTCCACTTCTCGCGATGGTGTGCTTCTTCTCGCCAATTCGCCAGGAAGCCAACCAAGACGTCCCGCCATCTTCTTCTCGGTCTGCCGCGACCCCGTCTAGCTGTCTCAGGGCTCCAATCCTGCGATATTCGGGCAAAAATGTTACACACTTTTATCCTAATAAAGTAAATTAAATATACAAAAATCATTGTTTACCCAAAAAATATAAATGAAGTTGGTTTATAAAAAAATAACCACGAAGGGTATGGCGGGGTCTATTCGCTCGCTTTGCTCGCTCATTCGACCCCGCCATACCCTTCAAACCTAATCTATCCGTGTCGGGGTGCCCCAAGTCGGCCTAGGCAAAACTAGTTTGTCATCAACCACCTCATTAAAATTTGATGCTCAATTTACTAAATTTGGTGATCAATTGATATTTTAGGGGATAGATGTTATTGGTCACAAAGTTTTGGTTATATGCATACATTTTATGGCAAACGTAGTGATATATTTGGGTAGTAATGACACAAATAAAAAAAATAAAAAAAAAATAAAAATCGTTTATTCTATAACCAAAACAGAACAACAAGTTGATGATTGGAGCCTCCTTTTAAGCAAAGAAAAGCCTGTATTAGGAGACTCCGCTCTTTCATAGCTAGACAATAATTTTGCAACAGAACAGAATAATATATTATATATAACATAACATAACATAACATTTTTCACGTGTAAGTTTATGGGGATGGGGGGGGTTGTGTGTGCTTAGTGCGTGTGTGTGTATGTGTGTGTAGGTGAGTGTGTGTAGACAGAAATGGGTGAGTTAAACTATGTGTTGTAAGAGCGCCTCAGTATCATCATAAGAAAGAGGTTTTATCCAATTTGTTACCATTTTTTTACATTCATGTAGTTGTTTCGTGTATATATATATCTCCTTGTTTACCCTATTATAAAGCTGAGCAGAGCGTTTGTTGTATTGTATAGCAGCGAATTTTGATTTAGTTTGTGGGATTTGAGCAATTATATCTTTCCGTCTCTTTGAGAGTGTGTTTGCATTATAAGGAAGTGTTTTATGTTTTTTTAGGACTGTGTAAGAAATGTATAGTTTTCTAACAGAAAGTAGGCCACTCATCTGGTAAAGACTTTCAGTTGGGTATCTTTTCTTTTTGAAGTACATTATTTTTATTAGTGCCCGTTGTGCTCGTTCTACATCTATAAATCTGGTTTTTGCAGCACCGCCCCAAATGGGGATACAGTAAACTATTACAGATTGCACAAGTGACAAGTAAACTTCACTAAGGAGATTTCTATGAGGGCCTATTTTTTTATTTATATTTGTGGGGAGGACATATCGTAATGATTTAAAAATCCATCCTAGCTTCCTAACTCTTCCTGTAACATGCTCAAGATGAGCATACCATGATAATTTTTGGTCAATTATGACGCCCAAGTATTTGGTTCGTGACACTTTACTAATTGCAGGACACTTACAGTTATTATTCGAAACTTTATCACATGAGTGTATTTTGAGGCTAAAATCTTTATTTGGTTGTGAACGATTCGAGATGGTAAAACAGATGTAGTTCGTTTTAACTGTGTTTAGTGTGAGTAAGTTGTCGTTGAGCCAATTAGTTATCTGGACCATGCCCATCTCCGCACTGCGCTTAACATCGGCCCAGTTATTCCCGGAAAAGACAACAGCTGTGTCATCAGCGTAAGAGAAGATTTTTGCTTTGTCGACTTTTAAGTTGCAGAGATCGTTAATATACGTTAGAAAAAGTGTAGGGCCTAACACGCTACCTTGCGGTACGCCGAATGACACATCCGCATCATCACTAATATATGCTCCTATCTTAACCCTCTGCGTTCTATTTGATAGGTAATCTTTGAAAAAATTCAATGGGTCTCCTCTTATTCCGAGTCTTTCCAGCTTATTCACAAGGGTTGGAACAGAGACGGTGTCAAAAGCCTTTTTTAGATCTATAAATACCGACAAGCATTTCCTTCCTGTATCCAAATGTTCTGTAACTAATGAACTGAGGGCTGCAACTGCGTCCTCGGTGGATATTCCTTGTCTAAAACCAAACTGTGTAGATGATAGTAGTTTAAATTTGTTTAAGTAGTTTATGAGTCTAGTATTAGTTAATTTTTCAATAATCTTAGACAGGGCTGGTAAGACGGAGATAGGTCTATAGTTATTGACATCATCTTTGTTCCCTCCCTTGTGTACCGGTGTAATAATTGATTTTTTCAAAGGGGCGGGGAAAGTACCATTTTTGAAACAAAGGTTGGCCAGGTGGGTAATGATGGGAACAACTTCTTTGTTAACATATTTTAAGAAACTAGTAGAGATACTATCCCATCCTGGGGCACTGGACGATTTTAGGCTCATCAGAATTCTTTCAACCTCTTTTGGGTCAGTGTCCAAGAGTACAAAGGAATTTGTTTGCGCAGGAGGAATGCTAGTCCGATCAGCAGGGATTTTATTAGTCCTGGATTGAATTTGCTGAGCTAAGTCTTTCCCAATATTCACAAAGTAATCGTTTACGAAGTTGACGGATTCAGTTGGAGATGGTCTAATACTTAACAGTTCTGTGCTTGGGCTGTTTATTTTATTTGAGTAGGTGATAGATTTTATGTTTTTCCAAAGTAACTTAGTGTTTGTAACTGATTTACTGACTAATTCCCTTTCATATTTTCTTTTTATTTTGTTGATGAGATTATTACAATAATTTCTGTATCGACAGTATGTGATTTTTAAAATTTCATTAAACGGGTCGGACCGAAAGTTTTTTTGCAGTTTATTTCAATTTTTAATGCAGCGTAGTATTCCTGGGGAGATCCAAGGTTTGATTATGCGTTTACTATTTGGGATGCTTGTTATTGTAGTATTATTATTAATAGTGTCAGATTCAAACTATTCGCTCGCGTTGCTCGCTCATTCGACCCCGCCATACCCTTCGTGGTTATTTTTTTATAAATCATTCATAGTAGGAGCCCCGCGTCGCTACGCGGGGCTCGACGGAGCCCCGCTGGGCTCCCTCGACTCGGATGCAAGAGCTTAACAGTTCAATTTTTCGTGGTCATTAACTAAAATGTTGATCATTTGCTAATTTTGGCAATCAAAAGTGACTTTTTTGCCGTTACATTTTGCTAAATCTAGTGGTTCGTTAATTGTATGCCTTTACTATTTTTGATAATCAAAAGTGATTTTTTTGCCGTTACATTTTACTAAATCTGGTGGTTGGTTAAACATAAGCCTTACGGTAGTATCGGTGAACCTTTAGAACTTCATTTATATGTATTTTTTGGGTAAACAATGATTTTTTCAAGACTAAAATGGGACTGGGCAGGCCATGTCTGTCGGATGCCCGCTCAGCTGTGGGCCCGAATATCGCAGGATTGGAGCCCTGAGACAGCTAGACGGGGTCGCGGCAGACCGAGAAGAAGATGGCGGGACGTCTTGGTTGGCTTCCTGGCGAATTGGCGAGAAGAAGCACACCATCGCGAGAAGTGGAAGGAATGGGGGGAGGCCTTTGCTCAGGAGTGGGACAATACGGGATAACTAAAAAAAAAAAAAAAATTTTGTATATTAATTTACTTTATTAGGATAAAATTGTGTAACATATTTGGATGAAATTTTTAAATAAAATGCGAGTACACATTTGGTGCATGCGTGGCCTTTTTGGGTAGCTCAGCGATTATTCTGAAGATACTTGCCTTTTTTAGGTTAGCAGACTTTACGTTTTTTGCTGATAATTTCATATTAAAATGGGGATTAAATTCTGGTAAGTACTTACGATTTTTTGGGCGTTATATTTCATTATATCTGGTGATTGCTTAAACCTAAGCCAATAGATAATAGTACTAACGTACAGAAGTTGCACTCGTTTGATCTTGAAGAAAGCCGACATTTTAAATACCTAAAATGGGCGCGCTCGATCTAAATTGTGCCTTGACGCCACGCGTTAGCGTATGTTATTCGTCGTCTTGCTGCTTAATGGTCAATCTGTAGGGTTGCCACAAGTACTAATAATAAAATACTACCATTTTTTTTTTTATTATAATGTGTTATTATTTAAATTTTAATTAAAACTTATATAAGTTATGACAATTGTTTTACTTTAATATAATGTCTCATATATTTCTTGCCTTATCTAAAAAAACGAATAATAAATTTAATAGCAGCATAAATGCGAAATCTAACAATGTTAAAATAAACTCTGATGCAAAGTAGGGACATGGAGCAGTGAAATTAAATATACTTAAAAAGACATTTTTTTTCTACATTTATTGAATGTATTAAAAACATCCATAAACGCAACAGTTTATCCGGCTTGTTATTTTCACTAATAATGATTAATGATCAATAAATCAGTCAGTTAACAAACACGAAGTAGAGTAGGTACGCGACGCAAGCGACCAGTCGAAAGATCGCGTAAAATTAACGCGGCATACGCACGGCTGGAGCGCGACAGCCCTAGAGAGTGTGCATATTCAATATGAGCGAAGCGGTAGGTAATTATCTCATGCGGCATGCCTACACACGGATTGATAGAGCCCTAGCTGTTGCAAGCGCCATGATCGCGGGTTGGTGGGTGGGTAAGATCTAAGATGACAATGGCGCTTGCAACAGCGTCTCAAATGAGATAAATAGGCAGAATATAATTATAATAGTTTTTTTTTCATTGATAGGCTTTTCTGTATAAATTGACAAAGTTACTCTTCGCACAAATTGACAAACAAAAATGTACCAAATTATCTTTGATAGAGCTGGTGTGCAAAAAATTTCAAGCTGTTTTCGTGGAACTGACGTTGCACCCACCTGGAAATAATCCTTCCGGCGCGCAGCTTACCGAAATATCGATACCTACAACTACAAGCCTGTAATCGATTTTATCATTAACAGATTTTGGTTTACGACAAGATTATCGATTATAATCTCTGCCTATAATTCAAGAGGAAATGAACATTAATAATTATGATCTTAAATGAAAATGCCTGATTAGTTTTACTACAATCTCATTTTTTTAGTTCGAAAACCCGTAAAGATTAGCATATTATGCTGACTATACGAGTACTCGTATAGTACGCTCAGCTTTGTTATAAAGTATCCATTTTGATGTTTAGTATGTTGTGGCAAACACAGGCTAAAATTTCAGACAGACTGCTTATCCTACGTTTCAGGACATAATATACTTAATATAAACTCTAGCTTGTAAACATTAAAGTTGGTGGTCCTTTTCGTCTAACTCGCCTCCGTGATTTCCTTTCAGGTTGTGCCTACACGGTAATATTTCAAGACATCTCCTTGTAGTTGCAAATTTCCGGAATCTGGTGGAGTTAAAACAATGGATCTAATTGTCGCGTTGATGCTGTTGTCATTAGGATGTGTTAAGGTGAGTTATTAATTTATTATTAATAATATATTTTAGAAGTGGAAGGAATGCGGGGAGGTCTTTGCCCTGGACTGGGACAATAAGGGCAAAGTAACTAAAAAAATATATTTTTCAATACACTTCCTCGAAAATGGGTTATTATTGCACTACGTTTAGGTTCAACATGCAATGTATTTCACACACGTGGATCTTGCGTTGGCGTTGTTGGAAAATTGCCACGGATAAAACTATACCAATATTTAGTCCAAATTGGTTCAATGCGTCAGTCGGCGGTAATTGTTTTTTTTTTCGTTAATTTATTTTATTTCTTCAAAAGTGTATCGAAAAACGTCGTTTGATACACGTGGACATTTGTTATTGCAGTTCTCGGCTCAAAAACACACTCGCCTACGGCTCAGGTGTTAATTCCGCCTCGAATGCAATAACAAACATTCTCCACTTGTATCAAAATGTACTATTGTAGTAGGTAAATGTTTAAGGCGACTACAGGAGCTGAATTAGCAACTCTATTTGTGGTGGTTCAAACTTCGTTTGAACTGTTAGAATAAAGTTCTAATCAACTTGCACTACAATGTGGTTGTTACGTCAGTCACTGCGGGCCGAATAGTGCGAAATGAGTGCTTTTTTTGCGATTTACACAAATCTATTGATTGGAACACTATACTATACATATAAAACACTATCATGCTAATATGTTGCTTGTAGAATTATTTGCCAAAAAATCAGAATTATCGCATGTATTTTAGTATGGTTTTTACTCGTTAAAAGATTTTTTTTGAGTTAGGTTCGTGATTTTTTTTTAATCAAGTAAAATTTGTTGTATTATGTTTTCAAAACACTATCATACTAGCAGATATCCTGAAAAATATCATATATTTTTCTGGTTATGTTTATTGCAGTGCTTTTTTGCATTATAAAACTCGCGTTTAGCTCCTGTAGTCTCCTTAAATCGGAGGTTTTGCGAAATAAGTTCCGTGGAGGTTGTAAAGTTATTGATCGGTCGGCTAGCGCAGCTGCAAAGCCCGTCCATCGCCCATTGCTTTTACGAGCCGCTCCGCGACTGGTAAGTTTTTCCAATTTGGTTTATTTAGCACCCATGTGCCATGTGTGTGTGACAATAATTTACCAAATAATCTACTTTCAATATTGTGTTTACTGTGTTTTGAAGCCTAACCAAAAAATCTAAAAATTCCATGTTTTTCTTCTAAAAATTGGTTTCTGTTGGCTGTTTTGAGGCTTGATGCCTTTGTTTCTCCTTCAACCTGCGAAGGCAAAGTGCGGGAAAAAATCAAATTAAATCATAGTTTCCTAATAATTTATTACAAGAAAACTTTTCGTAAGTTTGAATTTTTGCTGAACAGATAATTTTGTGCTCAAAATTGCGAGCTTTTGGTGAAAGCGAAACACATTTTGTTTTTAAATTGCACTCGACTCATTTGTCTGCTGTTACAGTTATTACGGACCTCTCTCACTGATGTCATAGTTGCAAAAGCAACTATGTACATACCTACTTTTTTTCGTTGTCTCATCGGTTTCGTCCAAAAGTATAATAAGTATCGTATACTTATTTACAGGGTGTAAACCACCTCATCACGAAGCCGTCAACCAAGCATTCTGTACATCAAACTAAGTAACTTTACGCAAAAAAAATTGCTGGGAAACGACTTTTTTTTTTAGGTGAAATACCATGTTTTGTGGTAGAACTCAATGTAACACACTCAAAACATTGTGCTTAAGGATGAATTAAATAGTACGGGGGTCGTGGAAGTGTTTAAAGTAAAAATCTCACGTTAAAAACTTGTATTTCAAAAAAAGTTGTCAAAAAGCTGGAACTTTGACCCCCAATATCTCCGTAACTAGAAGGTTCCCAGCTATGGTGAATAGAATAAAAAAATGATTGCAATGATGAGGAGAACAAGTGCCTTTCGGCTTCGTTAAGAGGTGTTTTACACCCTTTATGATCGTTGTAAGTTACCTACTTGACTTACACAAAAGAGCCAAGTGGTCAATACAATGCAATACTTGAGCCAGGGGAAGTTACTGGTCAATCCTGTCCATGACTTAATGCGGCCGCCGCGCCGGTAAGTCAGACCACATGATATTACTCTTGGTTAAAATTGTTATCTTATCTCAATACAATACCTTCGTTGCAAGCAAACACAATAGCTAAACGGAAGCTGGGGATCCTATAATGTTATTCACTGGGCTGGGAAAGGGTTAAGAGTTAATTTCTCAAGATAAGTGACACGTGTGTGCTAATCTGGTTCAGTTCCATCTTAGACGAGTATATGGTCCAAATAGTGTTGTCATAAAAAAAAAGATTCCTCATGCTTAGATTACATATGTTCCGCGATTCTTGATAGTTTTCGAAAAAAAGCCATTATTACATTTATTTTACGAAATCATGTAACTTTGCTTATTTTTGTTACTCTTAGTACTAATGAGATTAGAAAATGCCTATCATGGTTAACGTTAAAGAATGTGAAAAACCCGTAAAACAAAGATGGATTTTTTTAAAGCGGTTCCCTAAAATTTTCGAGAAACCACAACTCGAAAACGACTTATCTTGAATCGCGGAACATGCATGAGATATTTTCGGATAACTCTGGGTATTCATGAGAAATATTTTTTATGACGTTACCAATTAACACGTTTTCGACTTCGTTTATTATACTGGATAAGATAATAAACGAGGTCAAAATCGTCGCGATTATTAAAGCGAAGAACAAATAAAATCATTTATTTCTTTGCAAACATGGGTAGTAATTGGTAAGTACATAGATGTTTTCTTATATAATATATATAGTCCTCCATATTCTACCTACATATCTATAATATTCAATGCTAAAGTCAAAGAATTGTATTCATTGATACCGAATAACAACACCAGAACAACCAGAAAAAAAAACAAACAGAAGAATAAATACACCAGGTATACTGGTACCTAGTTATTTCAGCTGGCTGCATGCGATAGGTAGCTGGCTGTGCTGATAGAAAAATCTAAAACAAAGGACAAGAATATAAAAAAAAACTGCCGAAATCCTACACAATGCGCGGCAATAGTCAAATCCAAGCCCATATCAAAAAGTCACCCAAAACAAATCGTAGGAAATAAAGTTATTACATCTTGAAGTCAAAGATAATTTAAATGAAAACATGACTTGCTAAAAGATCATAAATCATACACGGAGGCGGCGTGCCCTAGCAAAGTTGGTGTTAGGGTGCATTGTATATCATATAAGTAAAACGCAGCGCCCCTTATTGCCTCGGTATATAAGGGGGCGGTTGCCGGGCACGCGGGCTGGTGGGAGGGAGTGCGGGGGTAGATCGATGCGTTTGGGGTAGTTTCGGGGTCAGCTGGGAGTGGGATCCCTTCAGTAGTAGCCACCTCGGCGTGCACCCCAATGGTTGGGTGCGCGCCGGACCTAGTGATTCACATTTTCTGGTAAATTCCCATTTTCATCAAAATCCATCGTTTCCGCGCAAAAGTTGTCCAAAAGAGTTAAAATTTTGTGCTGGTTGGGATTTAATTTTGTACCGTTTGAGATTTATCTTGTTCTCGGGTGCAGCTGGGTGCAGCAAATACGTCAATAACGCGTAATAATCGGGGGCCCACGCTGCGTAACAAAGGTGCGCGTACCCTTTGTTACCTTTGTACCGTCAAATTGAAATCTGACTACTCCTTTATTATTACTAGTGCATTAGGTATACGAGTATTCTAAAAAGTTCTAAGAGTATATTAAACCCAAATGGAAAATTGCATACTGTCTATTTATATAGGGAAAATCAAGAGTGCGGATAGTTGGCTTTGAGTGATGTAGTGTGTTCTTCTATTCTAGGGCCAGTACTTCGAGGACCGTCGTTGCAGATGCGTCTGCCCTAGCCCGGCTTCAATCCTCAACACTACCAACACAAGACAGATTTACACGGGAAACGTTCCACCGAATCTATGGTATGTTTGCTTTATTAGAATATTTTCAGACGCGGTAATGGTTTTGTGCACAGGCGACACGAAATATGTTCTCTTCTTTCTATTTGGTACTATTGCGTGTAGAATAAGACCATGTAGTTGCAACTTAGTGGGTGTAGTCTTAATCCGTAACAAATCTAGTCAAGCTTCATGCTTGCCTTTCTGCAATGGGTCGAAATATGTATACACCTATTCTCTTTCCTACTGGTCGAATACAAAAGCGCGCCAAACAGGATATGTATGATTTACATAGTAAAGAGTCTGTATTCAGTGGAAGCCTAGCTGAAATCGTCATCATTATTATGATATACTATAAGTATTAAGTCTATAGTTATCTGTGGTAATTTTTATTCCCGCATATGTGCGGATAAATGTAAAAAACGCACACGTGTGTGAAATTCATTACATGTCAAGAACACGTTTTCGAGGAAGTGTATTAAAAAGTAATTAACAGTTTAACGGACTGGGAAATTTCTGCTGTAGCTTTTCGGGGATCTCACAACTGCCCTTGTGAAGTGGTGTTTTTTTACATTAATAACTCTTTACCTAAAGCGTAGACTGCCTATATAAGTCAAATTTAGTATCAAGTCTGTTTTTTTTTTTAATTTTTAAGCATAACATCTACAAATCAGCATTGTGTTGTAGATGTCCTTTTTTTTCTCGTAGGGTTTGCAACCCCACTAGCTTTCTTTGTGAATAATTATACGGCTTCCATCTTATTCAAAGGACTTGATTGTATTTTCATAGCTTCGTCCCCACAGTTCAATTTTATTTGATACAAAAGTTTTGATACAGGATAAGATTGCTAAAGAAAATATGAACAGAAAAATATTAAATGATCGAGTCATTTAATATTTTTCTGTTCATATTTTCTTTAAATAATAATCTAAATAAATATATATAATAATAAATAATAATCATAATTAATAATAATAGATAATAAATAATAATCTAAAAATAAGAAATATAAAACTAGTCTCTCAACGCTCTTTTTTCACAAATACGTTTTTCTTGCACATTATAGTGTATACAAAACAATATGTATTTTACAAAACCCACAGCACTATCATTTTCCTTTTTTAAATATTAAATAAAATACGTATTTTCTAAAAATATTACTTATTAAAACATACTTTTGTTTAATTAATATGTATATTACTTATCATACTCAGTTGCGTACCTCATAACCATACCTCGTAACTCATGTTTTGTTTTAGGATATAACATTATTCATAAAACTAAGCAAATTACCTCCTATATAGGTAAACAACCTCATCACGAAGCCGTCAACCAAGCATTCTGTGCATCAAACTAAGTAACTTTACGCAAAATAATTGCTGGGAAACTACTTTTTTTTTGGGGTGAAAAATCATGTTTTGTGGTAGAACTCAATGTAACACGCTCAAAACATTGTGCTGATGACGGATGGATTGAATATACGGGGGTTGTGAAGGTGTAAAAAAAAAAACAAAAAATGGAACTTTTACCCGCAATATCTCCGTAACTAGAAGATTCCCACGTATGGTGTAGAACAAAAAAATGATGGCAATGACGGGGAGAGCAAGTGCCTTTCGGCTTCGTTAAGGTTTTTTTACACCCTATATATGCGAATTTGCTATGGCGGGTTCTCATCCAGTCACCCTGTATACACCGTGTTTCTGGACGATATCGATAAACTTCGACCGGTCATTGTACTCATCATTATGAACAACTTTTACTATGGGACCAAACCCTGAATCGCGAAAAAAAATCAGCATTTAGGGTTTGGACCGGTTGAAGTTTGTCGATATCGTCCGGAAACACGTCGTATAGAGAAAGATAGATATACTTATACATATAAGCGTTTTTGTTGTCTCCAGCCACTGCGAGGGCGTCGTATATCCTCTGCTAAGAAAGGAGCTTGAAGGCAAAGTACACATATTTTGCCCCAGGTGCGAATGCATCTTCCAAACTCGAAACACCACCCTCATCATGGTAAGTGACATTTTCATTCAATTTTCTTTACGGTCCATAACAAAAAAAATATTGCAATAATGGGGAGAACAAGTGCCGTTTGGCTTCGTTAAGGGTCTATATACAATTACACCCGAAAATAGTAAAAAAAGGGAAATAAATATCGCTGGACATTAACACACCGCCATCTAGTGCCACACTAAGCAACAAGGCTTGTGTCGTGGACACCAGATTTTTTTGTAAATACATATATACTTGTCCATGCTCATCACACAAAACATTTGCCCCTACCGTGATTCGAACCGGGGACCCTAAGAACGTAAGGCAGCCTCACTACCGCTGCGCCATTCGGGTCGTTAAAAACTGCTTTTGGATTGCTTTTGCTTTTGGTTTTGTTTGATCTATATATTAGAAGGCAAAAGTGATTGACTGATGTATCAACGCACAGCCCACTGGTATTGTGATAGTGATTTTATTTTATGATTTCGTTTTTTACTTTTTCCTGTGCGCTACGGCCTACAGGCTCCATAATTTTTGTAAGATCTTATTCATTACATTATGGAATGCAAATAAAGATGCCACGAAACATCATCTACCTAGCCTGTTCCCAGTTATGTTGGGGTCGGCTTCCAGTCTAACCGGATGCTGCTGAATTCCAGTATTTTACATGGAGCCACTACTCAGTTAGTACTGTACTAATTCTAAAAAGATCTATATATGGCAGCCGTGCTTAACGTGCTTTCCAAGGGACGGAGGAAACTCGGTGGTCATCCATCCACGGACCAACCTAAGCAAGCACGGCTTAACCTAAAGATCGAACCGACCGGCTGTTATTATTAAGCCACGAGAAACCACGAATATGAATATAAAAAGACTAGGCAGGTGATGAGCAATGACGTAGTACCTAGTACCTAATTGTAGAAAAAATATATATATTGACGTAATTATGTCTTCTATTTGCAATGCTTACAAAAGGATCGAAGACGTCGCGTCGTTTTACTGCCTATATTTAGACGAGTATTAAGACTGACCCGTAAATTTTTTAATCTTCAACAGGTGAGGAACAGTTCACTTGTTTCGTAGTTTTAAATACAACGTGACACATAATAAATTTTTCAACACACTTGCTCGTAAAGTGAGCTTTATTAGGTACATCGTTCTTAGGGCCATAAACCGAACTATAACACACACGTGCATAATAATATTACACACTAGTGCATAATAGAATTATCCCTACAAATTTAAGTTAGTACCTAATTGCAAATTATATGCGAGTAAACAGAGCATTTTCAATTTAACCGGGTAATAGTTTTTTTTTGTAACAACAAAGAGGTTTTATGCCGCTGAAAATCCATTTACATTTTTGGAATAAATAAATGTGTCCCTAATTAAGACGAAAAAACATTTATTTTTATCAAAATATTCATAATTCACTTCATTTGTTATAAAATATTTGCATTTAATCACTAAAATTATAATTTGGAAGCAGGCTGTATGGCTATATGTAATCAGTCACCTTAAATTAGGCGCGTGCAAAAAAAAATAAAAAAACTTGCGCCCCATTAATTCCCTTATTTTCCATATTTTGTTTGTATCGCATTTGTTGCTGTGTGGTAAAACGATTTATAACACATTTGCTCGTAAAGGGTCTCTTATTTCACCAATTTCAATATCGTAATGTATCTCATTACGTACTTGTGCTGTAAAGTAAAATGCACGGTTTATACTTTTTTTAAATCTTAGCAAAGAGTTTTTATGTCAGAAAAGTGGTCAACATTTTATGAATAAAATTAACTTTGGGAGATGAAATGTAATAAATAAACATTTAATTATTTAATTTAAAGGCGATTGGTCTTTATCAGAAGATGCCATCTTAAGCGTGCGTGGGTTTGCGGGCAAGGGGGCTCAAGTTAATAAAAGTCTTTGTACAATCACAAGTATCTAATCAAATTGTTGTTATTTAGCAATGATACGACATTCCACCGGGCACGTGGGGTACTAGTACAGCACTATATAGTTCGACTATCACAAGCGATCCAGTCACCACCAACAATAATTCACAAATTTACGATTACAGAAATACCATTAATCAATATCGGCTTCACGATCGATTTATCTGACATGCCTGTCAAAATTTCCCGCTCCCCAGTACCCGGTGTTACGTCAAGTTGACAGCTGCCATATTCGTACAGAAATCATTTATAAGAAGCGCGGTCGAACCAATTCTTTCGACGCGCCGTCACGGCCAGCCTGACTATAGCACGTCCTCGTGCTCTCTCTCATCCTGATATTGCACATCTGAAACGCCAGAGGAAATAGTATTCCATTAGGTTCAGCTCGTCCATTCCTGACAAGCGGAAGTGTCAGTTAACATTTAAGAATGTTCCACATAACAATGCATTGCTGTTTCGCACTGTTCGCACATACCGATTAATCGCATAGCCTTGTCAACTTCGTCCCATCGCCCAGCGACTATTCCATTCGCGCCGCGTAGACCGGGCATCCGAGGCCCCTTCGAGTAGCTCTTGACTCATTGTTGTAAGACCCACTTAAAAACAGATACTCAACACGCGGCGTAGGCTAGGCATACCAGGCCCATTCGCCTGACCACCAACTTATCATGCGGTGTGGTCCGAGCGTACTAGGCTCTTACGACCAACCATCAACTTACCATGCGGTGTGGACCGAGCATACTAGGCTCTTACGACCAACCACCAACTTACCATGCGGTGTGGTCCGAGCATACTAGGCTCTTACGACCAACCACCAACTTACCATGCGGTGTGGACCGAGCATACTAGGCTCTTACGACCAACCACCAACTTACCATGCGGTGTGGTCCGAGCATACTAGGCTCTTACGACCAACCACCAACTTACCATGCGGTGTGGACCGAGCATACTAGGCTCTTACGACCAACCACCAACTTACCATGCGGTGTGGTCCGAGCATACTAGGCTCTTACGACCAACCACCAACTTACCATGCGGTGTGGTCCGAGCATACTAGGCTCTTACGACCAACCACCAACTTACCATGCGGTGTGGACCGAGCATACTAGGCTCTTACGACCAACCACCAACTTACCATGCGGTGTGGTCCGAGCATACTAGGCTCTTACGACCAACCACCAACTTACCATGCGGTGTGGTCCGAGCATACTAGGCTCTTACGACCAACCACCAACTTACCATGCGGTGTGGTCCGAGCATACTAGGCTCTTACGACCAACCACCAACTTACCATGCGGTGTGGTCCGAGCATACTAGGCTCTTACGACCAACCACCAACTTACCATGCGGTGTGGTCCGAGCATACTAGGCTCTTACGACCAACCACCAACTTACCATGCGGTGTGGACCGAGCATACTAGGCTCTTACGACCAACCACCAACTTACCATGCGGTGTGGTCCGAGCATACTAGGCTCTTACGACCAACCACCAACTTACCATGCGGTGTGGACCGAGCATACTAGGCTCTTACGACCAACCACCAACTTACCATGCGGTGTGGTCCGAGCGTACTAGGCTCTTACGACCAACCACCAACTTACCATGTGGTGAGGACTGGGCGTACTAGGCCCTTACGACCTACCACCAACTTCCCACGTGGTGTGAACCGGGCGTTCTCGTCCCTGACGAACAACCACCAACTTATCAAATGGTGTGAACCGGGCGTTCTCGGCCCTGACGAACAACCACCTTCACCCCTTTGTGGCGTGGTTCGGGCGTACTCGGCCCTTTCGACCAGCCATCTACTAAAAACTCAAAATCACACTGCGTTAATCGGGAGTTCCGGGTTCCTTCCAATAACCACTCACTTACAAAACGGTTTGGACCGGGCGTCTCAAGCCCCTACGACCATGCTAAACCAATCCTACTATTAACAATGTATGTTAAAGAAGGTTTTAAATAATCACAACATACTTTCATTTTCATGTACGTCCGCTTCATGAATGATTGAATGTGATTCATTATCCGTAGCTGTAAGGGTATCCGAACCGGCAGTCACGGTGCCCTCGCTGGAGATCGAGAGAGTATCGCTGTCGATATCAACGGGTGTTATTTCGTCAATTTGTTCCGAATCACGCGCCGTCTCGGTTTCATCACCATCAATCATATTCGATGCTATCTCTACTAATCCTTCAAAACCTCTGTGTACTAGACGCAAATTTTCATGGGAATATTTGTAAATGCGGTTTTTGCCATTCATGGATCTCAATTCATAGCGATCATTATCAAGCACGCGAGTAATAACAAATGGTCCTCGAAATTTGCGCGATAATTTCGTCTGGTTACGTTCGCTACACTTAACAAAAACGTAATCACCTTGCAAAAAGGGTCGGACTTCAGCTCTGCCGCGATTGAAACGTTGCGTATCGGCTGCTGCAGCCGCTTTAATACCGCGGCATGCGTCATTTCGTATTGTTTCTAAATTCGCGCGGGTAGGAGTATTCGAATCGGATGATATTTTAGCGATACCTAACGACTGAGCTTTGATACCGAACATAAGTTCAGTGGGCGTGTATCCCGTTACCCTGGACCGAGTGCTATTAAGAGCGAGCTGAACATCGTCAAGTTCATCCCGCCAAACTTTGTTTGAATCATTTTCGATCACCGTTAGTAGGCTCTTAAGTGTACGCATTACACGTTCGACCTGCCCGTTAGCCCTCGATGAACCCGTAGCGACCAAATGTAAGTCAATGTTATGTTCAAGGCAGTACTTTCTGAAGTCGGCACTAATGTAACATCTGCCCTGATCTGCGATGACTCTTCGCGGTGCTCCGAATAGAGATACAGCTCTTTTGAGGGCTTTTACTGCGCAAATAGCATCCAATGATTGAGTGTATTCTAGTAAAACGTATTTAGTAAACGCGTCAATAATTACAGAAGCATATTCTTTCCTGTCACTTTTACCACTTAGTTTTCCCGTAAGGTCGATGTGAATTGTATGCCACGGTACTGCAATTTTTGGGATGGGATGCAATCTCACTTGCTGGGCGCCTGAAGGCCCCTTCGAAGCTTTACATACAATACATGATTCAACGAACCTACGGACGTTCTTTGCCATTTCCGGAAACCAATATTGTTCATAGATTTTGTCGAGAGTTTTCTCATAGCCTAAGTGTTTAATTTCAGTGTGTATGTGATTGATAAGTGTCCAAATAAGAGATCTAGGCACAATTGGTAACCACGAACTGATTTTATTACGCTCTACTTTCCTATACAGAATACCGTCACGTACATCGTAGGTATGAGCGACAGCTTCGGGTATCTCGTTATTTAAGTGCTTGCTTACCATTCTTTGTATCTCGGTGTCTCGCTTCTGCTCTACTTGAAGCCAGCTGTCATGAAGCTCAACGAAGTTAACAATTTTACGGGATTGGGATGACTCCGCCTCAGTACTTACAGTATCACAAACGATAGCAGGCATATTACTTGCAGGTAACGGGTTTCGTGACAAGTAATCAGCATGTTCCATGCGGCGTCCTTCCTTATAAACTATGTCGAAATCATATGCCTGGAGATACGCCCACCAGCGGTGGACTCGCGGAGAAAGGTCAGTTTTTGCTTTAGAAGCTTTTAGGGAATTGCAGTCGGTATAAACAGTAAAATGCTGACCGTAAAGGTAATGCCGGAAGTTCTCCACCGCGCGCACCACCGCTAATGTCTCCAATTCATACGAGTGATACCTGGATTCGGTTTCAGTAGTGCGACGACTAAAATAGGCTACAACGTGCGGTACATTATTATTCTTTTGGATTAATATAGCCCCATATCCATTTGAACTAGCGTCCGTATGGAGTTCTATGGGGACATAGGGGTCGAATATTGTGAGAACTGGTTTTGATGTGAGAATATGCACAATTTTCTTGTGAACGTCGCTGTGTTCATCAGTCCAAACAATGGGGCCCTTCAGCTTAGTAAGAGGATATAGTGGACTAGCCAAAGTAGAAAAATTTGATATGAACCTTCTAAAGTACGAAGCTAAGCCAAGAAACTGTCTCACCTGCGTTGCCGTTTTGGGAGTTGGTGCCTCTTTGAGCGCTTGGACCTTGCGAGGATTAGGCCTTACCTCACCTGCCCTAATGACGTAGCCTAAATAGTCAATCTCACGTTTCATAAATTTGCACTTACGTACATTGAAGGAAAATCCTGCTTCACAAAGCGCTGCGAGGACGCTGTCGAGACGGTGTAAGCCCTCACTGATATCTGCTGAAAAACAAAGTACATCGTCCATGTATGCTAGAGCGACAGAATCCTTCAACGATTTTAGCGCCTTGTTAATGCATCGTTGGTAGACAGATGCTGCATTACGTAAGCCAAACGGCATGGCCAAATATTCGTACTGGCCGTCCGGAGTAACGAAAGCAGTACGCTCAACAGAATCAGGCGCCACGTTTATTTGATGGTACCCTGATGCCATATCTAACGAAGAAAAGAAATGGGCACCACTCAGGCGATCTACCTGTTCGTCGATCCTTGGAAGGGGATAGTGTTCAGGGCGCGTATTAGCGTTCAGTTCTCTATAATCAACACACATCCTGTCGGAGCCATCCTTTTTCTTAACCAGCAGGATGGGACTGGCAAAGGGTGATGAGCTTTCGCGAATTATACCAGCTTCCAGAAGAGTCTGTACTTTACCTTTGACAATATCTTTTTCAGCAGGTGACAACCGATATGGACGCCTCTGAACAGTCTTGCATGGGTCTATAAGATCAATTTTCAACTCACCTGTAGTCACGCGACGAGTAGGAACGCCATCTATGAAGAACTTACCATACTTCTGTAATACAACCACTAGTGCATCATAATCTTTACCTTCAAGATCGGTGTCCACATTGTCAAGGTCGAAATCATCTACTGTTTGGCATACCTGAATATCTTTACGTAAAGAGAATTTAATATAATTGCTATTAATTTCAACATGGACACCCTGTTCTAGGACATCTCTGCCTACAATTATTGGATCAGTTATAATATCATCTGGTATAATATGAAATAGTATTGTAAGAGGTATATCTTGAATTTGAACCGAACTTAGAACCTGTGTGGTGCATTTAATGTCCTCACCACCAATTCCCGTTAAATAGACTGAATCATTGCGTATAGTACCAAGGAGTTTATTAACAATGCTATTTTTTACTAATGAGCAAGAAGAACCACTATCAAATAGGAACAAAATGACCTCACCAGTTGATGTTGACAGGGTACCTCTTGTCATCTGATGGTTGCAAAGCTGAACTTCCTTCCGGGTTGTATATTGTTCAGACCCAGACTTTTTTTCCGGGCAGCTCGTACTAATGTGTCCGGGTTTCCCACAGACAAAACAGGTCACAGACTTTTCAGTTAATCTTGGCTTGGTTTCTGCATTGCGTTTCTTGCGACACTCTTCTTGCTTGTGACCTTTATTTCCACAGTAATGACAAGTTCCACTGAACCGTGTGTCATTGAATCGAGGCTTTTTGTTAAAATCATTGGTTTTAGTTTCAGAAGTGTCATGGTCCTCGCTGCGTCTCTTCAAGGAGATTCTATTTAAGACTCGGAAGAGCTGTGCTCTAGTGGAGATTGTATGTGAATTTAATTCTCTTCGTATAAAATTATCCCGCAGACAAAGTACAGAAATTAATAAACCCGTGGTAACCTCTTCATTAAAATCAACATTTGGTATTCGTTCAATAAGACCCCATAGTCGCATGGCAGCTTCACATGCTGTTTCTTTATTTCCTAACTGAAATCTTAAGATTTCATCAAAGTAATCTTGCATTAACATGGGACGTCCAAACTTAGCGAGTAGAACTTCCTTTATTTTTGGCCATGTTATTTCTGACACTTGAAGTTTAGTTAAGCAAGAGGCAGCTCTTCCTTTCAGAGAATCCATTAGGGCAAGTAACAGTTCAGGCCCACACAAATTTCTACTTTTAACAATTATTTCCGTCATCCTGCACCAACCTTCAATATCTGCTTCAGAATCATCGGGATCAAACCTTATTAATTTCATAGAAGAGTGACTAACCGGTGCTGTTTGTGTCGCCGTCAACAGGCGTGATAAAAGAGTCTCCATGTTCCCAAGTAAATTGCCAGTGTTCCCTTCATTGGTAACTTCACTTATCGTGGGTTGTTCTATAGGAATCTCACTAGCCTCCTTTGCATCCAGCCCTCTGCATCCCACTTCTGATAAAGGCGATTGGTCTTTATCAGAAGATGCCATCTTAAGCGTGCGTGGGTTTGCGGGCAAGGGGGCTCAAGTTAATAAAAGTCTTTGTACAATCACAAGTATCTAATCAAATTGTTGTTATTTAGCAATGATACGACATTCCACCGGGCACGTGGGGTACTAGTACAGCACTATATAGTTCGACTATCACAAGCGATCCAGTCACCACCAACAATAATTCACAAATTTACGATTACAGAAATACCATTAATCAATATCGGCTTCACGATCGATTTATCTGACATGCCTGTCAAAATTTCCCGCTCCCCAGTCCCTCGTACAGAAATCATTTATAAGAAGCGCGGTCGAACCAATTCTTTCGACGCGCCGTCAAATTTAATTAATTTTGACAATTAATTACAACCATTTAGCTGTAAAAAAAAACACAAAAATATGTTGGTGCTGTTTTTTGTGTCTTTGCCTTAAAAAAAAGCGCTGATGCGCGCGCCTCGCTATTTTGTGAACAAGTAAAAATGATTCCGCGCGCTTTTTCTTTTCGCTGTATTGTTTTTGTTTGTTTTATTTATTTCCTCGCAATTATGTTATAAAACGTCGTATGACATACGTGCGCTTTGATAATTACAGCCTCTGCTTTTTTATCGCCCTCGCCTACGGCTCTGGCAAGCAATATCGCCTCGGCTGTAATTATCAACTTACCGCACTTATATGATAATGTACTATTATGCAATACCTAGATGTTTGTTTTTTGCTCGCAAGTGTGTTGAAAAAGTCATAGATAGAAAGATAGATGTTCAGAATACGTCGATTATGACTCACCTCGATAGCATCACTGTTTCTTAAAATATTAAATGTTTGATCATTGGTTAATACTGTTTTTTTCTTTTTGCAGGCTATAGTTTTCATGATACTGAGCGGTATCACCTTGACTGTTCTGTACATGATGTCTTTTACTTGGTTAAAATGTCTGATGAGGCGAAACAACGTGCGTCCAGACGACCGGGACTACATTCGCGAGTACCGAGGGGAATTCGTGCGCCAACGCGAGCTCGAACGCCAGCGCGAACGTAACAGGCTTCGTAGGCAACGTGACTCGAGCTCAGATAGCGATGAGGTGAGCAATATATAGTTGCTGCCAGTTCAGATGACAATAGCGGTCATTGACCCACCTACATTTATTATAGTTCTTAACTTTGAAAACTAAAAATAGACCTGTTCAAGTCTTGGATCGTCTTCTATCGTGATTTTCAACATTTTTTTGTAATGAAAAACGATACAATCACGGTTCATTTTTTTTGGTTTGTACAAAGAGAAATTAGGCAAAGGGCAATGACCGCTATTGTCATCTTAACTGGCACCAACTATAGTAGTAGTCATTAACAAACAGCTTCAAGCCACCTGCCGTCAGCGAGAACCGTTAAGTTCAGGTTCGAGTGATAAACGGTATTCTTGTAATCTTTGAACTGCGCGTAAGCTGCGCCGGAACTGCACGTCAACTGTACGACAACCAAACTCTACCAAACCATATGACCTTAAGAGTGATGGTGTGGCCATATGAGAGAAAAAAATATCACTCACTAAATAATCGAATAGAACCGATTACATTTCAATGAATATGACGTTATTAAAATATAAAAATAATACCCCAGTACAGATGTTATTCCCTTTTTTACTTAGTAGTATACCGATCATGTTGCGTTCCGAAGCACGCACCAAAGACGCGCAACAGTAGAATGCCGTTAATGCGCTCGCGTGACGCGTACTTGACGCGAGCGTGTCTGACAGCGGTAGAGAATACGAAAAGCGTTGTTTTGATCGAAACTTAACTGCAACTGCACTGCAACAGCACTTCTTTAATTACGTGAATTAACCTACAGAAATGAGAACAGAACTACTAGACTTCAGAACTGTTTGTTTGACCTAGTTCTCGCCTGTGGTATGGCCTAACCTTCAATGTTTTGTACTTTTCTAGAGCGTTTTCACTCACTCAGACGCTAACTAATTGCTCTCTCGTTGGTGGTGAGACAGGTGCAAATGCTCTTCTGCTGAGCAGGAGGTATTTTCCACCAGGTATTGCAACGACCTCCGCAAGGACGCTGGAACGGCCATCTCCGGAGGGTGGCTGGTACTAGTTTAGGAGAGGGGGGCCGCGTATTGAGCAGAGTGGCGTGCAATTGGAGAGACTGATGATGAGTGAATAATGATGATGATGACAATAGGCTCACAGTGACGTTCTTTATTACATAAGGCTTAAGGTAAATGCGCCAGGGTGGCCCGCGAAATTCACGTAAGAAAATTTGAATTTCGCGGGCTACCCTGGAGCATCCACCTTAAGCAAAACTGGCGAAATGTGGGTGTACTATAATAGGCCACCTCTGCCGAACCCTTCAGGGAAAACAGGCACATATGTATGTAACTTTAAAGTCCACACTTCCACAAGCACACACTTTCCCAAACTGCCACATCCCCGTTCGTCTAGCGGTCTCCACACGACTACAGAGCGCTACAGAGCGTGAGTCCTGGGTTCAATCCCCAGGTTGGTGTAACTGGGCCTGTGGACGGTGAGCTGGGCTTGTGGACGGTGAGATATGGGCTAGCTCGCCGTCCGTCCGTCTCATGACGACAGGCCGTGTCGACGGCGCAGGAGTGTTCCACGCGCGCCTCAAAGAGAGTCAGCAATAGGGAAGGGGTCCGCGAGGGCCGATGCCTGCCGGGGCTGCGGGACTATTCGAAAGAGATACCGTGGCCCCGGAACACAAAGGGCGATGAAGGAACATGGATGGGTTTTAGTCAGTAAAAGTCGGACACTCCCTCCTGCTCCGCCCAGAGCGGGAGGGGTCATTTGATGACTTCACATACAAAAAAAAAAACAAGGTTGGTGTGACTGCGTCGTTGGTCTAGTGGTTGCAAGCGCGACAGCTGAGCATGAGGTCCTGAGTTCGATTCTCAGGAGGACGGCCAAGAGTTATTGGGTGTTTTCATCAGGGGTTTTTCAGTAGCAGCTATGGCGTCTGGATTTGTGCTCGGTTGATGGCAATAGGCTCAGCCCCTAATACATGGGACTAACCCCCGAATACTGAAACGTCACTCAAAATTTAAGTAGCACTTATATTTAACAAATACTCAAAAGTGACGTTTGGCCACACGAAATTTAAAGTTTAGGAGCTGCTCAAATGTTAAGCAGCCCTTAAATTCTGAGTGACGTTTCAGTATTCGGGGGTTAGACATACCGTGTGAAACGTGAGTGTACCATTAGATACATCTCTGCTTAACCCTTCGTAGATTGCAGCCGTGATGTTATATTTATGAAGATCTATACTTCTTTGAAACGTGTCGAGTGTATTTTTTGTTTCTTGCAGGCTGGTGTATTGTTGCGGGAGGATCAAGATAACTGAAACTAACGACAAGTGGCAATAAAGACATATTAAACTATATAAAGTTTTTATATAAAATTAAGGCACGGACAAAGTATACCTACTTAAAAATACCTATCCACAAAAAAATATCTATTCATTGCCCACTTTCGGGCATTGTTAATGAATAGTTAATTAATCGATGTTTCATGATCTATAAAATAAGAATTGTACCCGTAAAATTAGTATGAAGCCGCTGCTTCGTTTACAGGGCGGATACGGTAAACAGCAGTAAGGGGAGCTACCCTACACGAAAATGGTCTTAGGAGACTATCCAAAATTTTTCGTGAAACAAATTTTGATCCCCATTCACAGATTTTCATAAAAATGTACAATTAGCAAGAAAATAACAATTTTACACAAAACATTTTTGTGATGCCAATTGATCCTGTTTCTAATACTGATCACAAAGCTCTATCAGACCTGTGAAATCTGTAAATGGGATCAAAATTTCACGAAAAATTATGGAAAGTCTCCTAAGACTATTTTCGTGTAGCTCAACGGGAAAGAAAGTTCCCCTTACTGACCCGTTCCCCGTATCCGCCCTGTATTCTTTCTTTGTATTTCTCTTGTTCTTAAGGTGGATGCTCCAGGGTAACCCGCGAAAGCCCGCCTGGCGCATTCACCTTAACTTCAAACAGGAAACACATTAAGGCCTTATAAACAATTAGGTATTAAAAAAGGTTGTGATTTTTATTGTGATTACTCGTTTCTTTGAAGCCAAAGCTTTAACTAATTACTTTAAAATTAAATTAAGTCTAACTATTTTGGTGGTGACACTCCTATCGGTAAATTTAGGGGGGGGGGGGGGGTAAAGGGGGTAAATTAGGAAATACATCACACCTGACCGCAAAAGGTATTGCTGTAATATTTTTGCAAAAGGAAAGGAGAATAGCATAGTCATATCGATGAATGAGATTTATACACGTGAAGTTAGGTTTTATTATCCCACGTTGCAAGCACGGCGGGCTGTGGGCTCTGCTGTTGCGGCTGCTGAGATCCTCAAGCGGCGCAAATACTGTAACCTTATTGGTAACTACAGTTTTGAGCCGTCTGGGGTCGAAAGGTCGAGTCCCCCGGTCATGGCGCCCGAGTGCGCGTCTCCTTTTTAAGGAAATCTCACGCCAACTGGTCGACACTTCGCGTGACCACCAGAGAGCTGGCTCTTGCTTTGGCCAAAGAATTAGCATTGCCATTCAACGTGGCAATGCTGCTAGTCTGGGCACGTTTCCGGATGACATCGATACGGAGGAGTTCTTTGACACCTAAGTGTCCTATTGTCGTCGTTGTATATTATGTAGGTACTTACTTTTTAGTCTTCTATTTATCATTATTTTAGTTCTCTTTGTTTGTATATAATGTACATAATAACCTTACATAGTCTATACTTAGTAATAGAGTTTTAATAAAAACTGATTAAGTATTTCCATATTAATTGTTTTATTTCACAGTATCCTAAGGGTCAATTTACACCGAGACGCGACGCTGCGCGCACATTTTAATAGAACGGCTCAAAATATAACTTAATTTACTGCACGAAAAGATACACAGTTCATTGCGATGCGACTCCCGGCGCACAGTGGGCCCATACTGAAAATTAGTGGGACTTAGGACTTATTTTTTTTTCTAAAGATGTTAGTTTGTCTGAAACAAAAATATTTTTTTTTGTGTGGAGCGCATCACGTTTAATTTTTTTTCTTCACTTGTACTAATATCTTGGGTGTGTGGCGTGAGTATATGATAGCTAGGGTCATTCTGTATCCACGAAAAAAAATCAGCGCCGGCCATCCGCGCAACGCGAGTAATAATTCGGTAAAAAAAAATATAGGATTGTATGAAAATTTTTTGGCTTTTAAAATAAATTCTAAGTATATTTTTTGTCTCATTTGGCTGTTTTGACTTTCTTTTTAGTTAAATATATAGTTTTAATAGCACATAGGTATTTGCAACTAGTAATTCTGGTAGAGATTTAGATATTATTGCATGTTATCGGTAGCACCTGCATTGTCATTGATGCCTCATTTGTTTGTGCGTTCGGCTAAGCGCATAACAAACGAGTTACTAAAAAATGCTTGTCTCTGATTGTGTCGTCGCTCCGCTGGCCTTTGGCCTACGCTCCTCATGCCAGCTACCAAGACTTTTAGGACAAATTTAAAATTTAGGAATATCGTTTAACCTTTGGACCGCCACGTCAAAAACGAAAAAGCGTGCCCTCGGCGCCAAGCTATGAATTCATCCTCTAATACCTACAAAATAGTAGTGAGTTCGAATCGCTAAAGCACTAACTATTTATTTTTAAACCTAGAGTATGTTTTTAATACAAGGTCTATACCGGAACATTTCATTTCATTCCGCTTTGTCCTTTATGACAAAAATAATAATGCTATTAGTCACAGTTTCGGCGTTAAATCCACAATTCAAAACAACAATCGATAAAACCAAGTCAATACTATCACAGCACTTATAGGTTCAATCATGACGTACTTTCTTGTCACCTTATGATGACAGTGGCGTAGCTGGCACGGCTTTTTAAATTTGCTCGCCTCTGCGCTAGAGGTGCGCAACCGATATTTATAAATAATATCGAAATTAATAATACTTAAGTATTTTGTTTTAATAGTTGGTCATGGTCTCAGTAAACTAAACGCAAAAATCTACGCAATGTTAACCTTTTGACCGCCACAGTCGTGTATAGACGACAAACCAAAATGTGCCTAGCACGCCACGGTCGCGACAGCGTGACAGAATTTTAAACGTAAATAAATGTCCTATAACAGCATTGTTTTGTTTATTTCCCTTGTTATTTAGGTACCTTAGGTAATGGATGCGGTCATCCATTATTAACCTTTTATTTAACCGCTTACGTGTCGGATTATATCCGACAAATATTTTCGGGTCCATGACGATTTAGTCAGGGTCGTATATTTACGACCAAAATACCACAGCTCGTTTAATGTATTTTTTTATTTAATAACATAATGATGCCTTAGAGCATTTTCCTGTTAGAATACTAACCGGCAAAAGTCAGCGATGCAAAATATGTGCAGCAAAATAAAAACGGTCTGACACTCGTTTATTGTGCCAAAAATGCAAAGTTTAACCTTTTGACCGCCACGTCAAAAACGAGAAAGCGTGCCCTCGGCGCCAAACTATGAATTCATCCTATAATACCTACAAAATAGTAGTCACGTACAAAATAGTAGTATTCTTGTTATATTGACTGCTACCTACATCACTACGTGTCCTGTTATGGTGACTGTGGCGTCGAGGGCACTATGTTTTTCGAACTTTATGACTGGTTTTCTTTTTTGTCATATTACGTTAATAAAGATGAAATCTAACGAAAACAATTCACTTCAAATAAATTAAGAAGAGTCAAGGTACTTAATTAACAAGGGAAATAAACAAAACAATGCTGTTTTATGACATTTATTTACGTTTAAAATTCTGTCACGCAGTCGCGACCGTGGCGTGCTAGTCAAATTTTGGTTTGTCGTCTATACACGACTGTGGCGGTCAAAAGGTAAACAGACTTATGAAAATCGGACAACTTAATCGGAACTATGAATTTTGGGATTTTAAATAATAGACATTATAATTTTCGTAATTTTTGGGTATTCCCCAATGAGAGCTATAAGAAATGGGGTACATTTCTATTTATTTCATGACGTCATTCGTGGACTTATTTCAAGTCTGGCGCTCAGCCGGGCTAATACGTATCTTTCTGATATCCAGTGACTATCAAGCTTCGGTTGTACACCGAACTTTGATGACAACCGTGAATGTCTTATAACTGGTATTACGTATCACACTGAGTGGATATCACTATAAGGTGACTAACAGGGTCATTCATACATAATACGAAACTAACCTTTTGACAGTTAATTGATGGACACTGAGCCCAGTTACTATCATTTCGAGCTGTCAACAGAGATACGTAATAGCCCTACTGGTTCCATAGACGGATCCAGATTCTCCAGGAGTTTCAGGATACTCACACCGTCAATGGTCAGGCTGTGCAGTGTGTCGCCGTATGTTTCACAGTCAGTCGAAAAAGGAGTGTAAGTCCCAAACCTGTTGCTATAGTTTTTATAGAAAAATCATTAAAAGCGTTACAAATTTCAGCCTCACCGGTTAATTGACTATCACCATACGTCATGTATTTATGATACCTAACTACTTTTAATATTTAGGAGAAGTTTTTATGTTCTCTTGTGATCTGTATAAATAATTCTTATGACACTCCTCTTGCATGCTTTTTTGTCGATAAAAAAAAGGCAGCGTACCTAATCATGGAGGTTTTCATATTTTTTCCATTGCGCGCTTTCCACTTTTCTTTAATAATAACATTGATTAATGCTCGACTGTACCAGACAAGGTACCCCCAATGGTGACTTTTGGGACATATTTGTTAATATTTGTACTAATCACCGAATAGAACATTTTAAATATTCGCTCAAGTTGCATAATATCATTACTACAGATTAATCCCCAGTCACACTTAAGTAATTCGTCGTTAATGGCCTCATAATTTCCCTTCTTATAAACATAATATGTTTACCCCAAGTCTGTATCAAAAAAAATTAAAGCTAAACATTTTAAAGTGTGAACCATTATTTTTAAAGTGCGTTTATATATTCCCTCTTAAGAACATCAAGAATGTAACACATTTCCGATCGCTCTCTATGAAATGTAAGATATCCTAGGAAAAATGCATATTATAAAATAAAGGGTGTGAAAAACCAGCCGTGGCAGCATTGCCACGTTGAATGGCAATGCTAATTCCTTGGCCAAAGAAAGAGCCAGCCCTCTGGTCACGCGAAGTGTCGACTAGTCGGTGAGAGATTTCCTTAAAAAGGAGACGCGCACTCGGACCCCATGACCTGAGCGTTTCGACCCCAAACGGCTCAAAGCTGTAGTTACCAATAAGGTTACCATATTTGCGCCGTTTAAGGATCTCAGCAGTGCCTGCACAGCCCGCCGTGCTTGCAACGTGAGAAGGCGCAAGGGTGTCGACACATGTTGCGTCCCACACCAAAGGCCTACCCACGCTGCAAGGCACCAACGTCATGCCGTCCGGTCTCTTGCCATCGTCACGCACCAAGCCGTTAGGTTGTAAAACCGCTGGTACGCCGGCGCTGGCATGAGCTCGGTGAATAATGTCGTTAATGCTGGCGTGCCGTGCAATGCGACCTGTATCCTGTAGCAGGACTGGCCATGGTGTCCGAGGCTGTCGACAGCTTCACCGCAGTGACACCGATGCGGAGCAACACAAGGTGCGTCTAAGCGTAGACTCGTAGCGACCCGGAACGATGCGTCATCCATCATAGCGCCAATGATGAATGACGGAAGTGCCTGAAGCCACAAGCCCGACTCCCATTCCTCAACGGCCAGCAGGCGGGCACGCTCCACAGTATTGATTGACGTGTGTAAAAGGGTATTCCGTACAATACTGCAGAGCGGCACGTCCCACTGTCTCTGGGAGGACAGGTTGTCGGGCAAATCCGTATTGGGACAAGCCATTTTCCAAGCGTTAAACGCATCGGTCAGATACGGCACCTCAACATCAACCAGTGAGAAAGATAAAATATCCCTGGTTAATTTTTCGGTACCGTAGACCGAGGAGAGGAAGGCTGGTAAACTTATACTTGAAATTTTGCGGACGCCGAGACCACCCAAGCGAATGGGAAGTGTGGCTTGCTGCCAAGCTCGATCGTCTAGGGCCACATTAAGTATTGAAGTAAGTTAGGTTTATTGTTCCTAATAATTTGGTCGACTTTTTCTAAAAGCTGTGGATGCTTCCAAAGATGAGAGGAGCGAAGGCTATACGTGAATGTTTGTCCAAAACAACAGTATCGAATAGGTGTGAAGGCCGAATTAATGTCAATTTTAAAAAGTCTCCCCGAAACATCGTTTTTTCATCATTTTTTCGTCGATGAACGACGGAAAAGATTCGTCAAATATTGGTGACCCTAGAAGGTGAAGAGATTTTTTTTCAGTAATTTTGATATTTGGCGCCAAAGAGTTTAATTTAGAAATGTTAGTCTGTCTGTCAGTGGTTTCAGAAAGATAAATTTCGCACTTCAATAGAACAAAATTTTTCTTTGAAGAAAGTTAAATCTTCTATGACTGTGTCCACATCACCTCCCAGGGTTCCATCATCCAGATACCATACGTTAAATTTAGAATTTAGCTGACGACTAATTGGATTAATTGCTAAACTAAAAATGACTGGCCCAAGAGGGTCACCCTGTTGGCATCCAACGGCTGATTTCAAAAGATTGTCTTTATAGAGTAATTTTGAGGGGTTCCTGTAGCATTGGTAAAGAAAACTAAATTTTGGGTATTTCTTTTTGAACCTCTGTCAACAAGGTGTCCCAAGGATGACCTCACCCTTATGGCTATGAAGGTAAGTGGACAGTGCGTGTACCGCAGCCTCACAGCCCCCTTTGGACCCAAAGCCATGCTGAGTGTAGGGTCTGGAATTTGCTGGCCAGTGTTTCACTGTAAAAGGCGCAGCAAATTTTGGCAGCTATACGACGGTAAGTTGACCCTATGGCAATGGGACGAATGCCGCCATCCTTCTTGCGTGGGGCACAAAAATTGGCCCCGTATAGAATATCGATGACGGCATCGTTCACACTGCCGGAAAGCATGAGATTGATGAGGGCCGTCAGCTCCTTCAAAAGGGACTCACCAGCTTCCTCGGCGCCTGAACATATAAGGTCCTTAGGGTGTTGAGGAGTCAGGCCGTCGAGATCGCCGGCGGTGCCACTTCGAAAGGAACAGACGGCCGCACATACTTGCAGAGCTGTAATTTGCAAAGTGTTAGTTTCTGGAATGGGAGGGTCAGGGAAGGAGAGGTCATCTGCCGGGGCGGGGTGTTAGCTCTCCAGAGCTGTAAGGGTTTATGGAGTACGGCGCAACCACATCGCTGCTAAAGATGATCCTAGCTGCACTACGGATATCACCATCGCCTAATTTAGATTCCACATGATTCAAAACTTTGGGCCGAAATGTTACAGTTGTCTTTAATTTGAGTTGTTAAGGTTTTTTTATTTGCCAAATATTTTTGTATATGTAGAATTCTAAATGGGAAGGTAAGTATAATTGCTCCCAAGCACTTTTAGAGTTCTCTCGAGCGGCGAGGCGAACAGAACACGCTAAGCTTGATGCTACAGAAGGTCGCGCGCCTAGGAACTCTCTATGAAACAGGAGTTGAAGTTTTTAATTTTGATAGATATTTCCAAAAGAGTTGAGTGGGTGGATCCGGTGTAAGGGGAGTGGGTAATGTAGGGCATGAAAAAGGTACATTGAGGGGCTTATGTTTCTTCCCTAAATGTATCTTCAAGTCTCTTTCACCCTTAAAAAAGCGTGCTTGGAAACAGTGTGGGCATCTTACTAGGACATCCAGCGATGTGGTAGGTTGACTGGCACTCCGTTCGGCGCCACTACAGTCATTGTTGGACATAGAAAATATTTAAATAAAACTTACGTGATAACTTAAAAATATTGTATAAAATTATATAAAAACCAAACAAATATCACAAGTAAAAAGTCAGGCAAAAGACAGATGACATTAATGACAGCAACGTCACGCGCCGCATTTTTTTTTTTCTTAGAGACATATACCTAGGTATATAAGATTAGTTTGTTAATTTATGGCAATAGTTTCGCCTTCTATTACTCATGTCGGTGGCAAGCAAAGCAAGACAAGAATCAAAGTCAGTGAATTAAAAGACAAAGAAGATACTATTTTTGTTTATTTATTATTTTTAACATAATTATTTTGTCACTCAAGATTATGGCACGCAGCTATTCATAAGACACAAATAATACCGGGTGTTAAGACCGTTGAGCACAACAATCTTGGGTAACTGATTTATTGGCGCTTCTTGTTTACAGCACCCTGGGTGCCCGTTTCAGCGTTTTGTACATGACTGTGACTTGTTGGCGCCTCGTGTTACACACCCTGGGTGCCACTTTCAGCTTCATTTATGAGGGTATTCATAGCCTCGTCTTGCTTTTACACTCCTCGCGGGCCTTTATTAAACATCATTATTTTGTTCATTACAACAATCATGGGCAACTAATTTGTCAGCACCTCGTGTTTACAGCACCCTGGGTGCCTGGGCGCCGTAGGAATTCAGAGCCTCGTTTGCCTTCGTCCTTAGTGACTGTGACGTCTCGTGTTTTACATCGGAGGCTAGTTTTCTGAAGTACCGGGTGTTAAAACTGTTCAACAACTGGCAACAATGTTCGGCAAGTGATTTGTTGGCAAAACTCCAGCTTTTCGCCACTTGCTAGCTGAGATGAGGCGGACTAAACTCTCCAGCATGGGTGAGTGGTTTGTCACACGCATACCCAAACAAAAAAATCTCTTTAAGTAAGTATTTGAAATGCAGGTACTTTGCGAGTTTGTCCTCCGTCATTTTCTTTGTTAATGGTATAATAGAGAATATTTCACGCATAATTATTCTCTAGTCGCACACTAGTAGTTTCACTAGTCCTCAAAGAAGAATCGTACCACCTTATCTATCTACTTATAAGTATTAAAAGTTGTCATCTAGAATATGCAGTGCTATTTAACTTAAAATTGATGTTTTTTTAAATAAACACTTGAAAGTGTCATGGGTGCTGGCTGACGTAGTGCTATGTGGGCACTTTTTTGTTTTTGATTAACTACACTCGAGAGCAATGAATCCGGGTCACTTAAAGAATGTTAAAAATCTCGGAAACTAAAAATGATAGGTTAATGCAATAAATTGTATTTAATAGACAATGTAATACTCCTTAAATGAAAGTAAAAAAAATATGAGTCACCATACATTTTATTAACACAAAATTACATAAAGAAAAAAACTGCTGATCTCTCCTTAAAACAAAAATAGGAAACATGAAATTTTTGAACTTTATTACGATTTTCTTGAATTTTAATACTTCGTATTGCCTCCTCGTGCTTCCATTACTGCGTTTACGCGGTTTGGCATGCTGTACACCAAGTTCCTTATACGATTTTGGGGAATATTCTCCCATTCCTCTGTGAGAGCAATTTTGAGCTCACGAAGCGTGATTGGGAGAGGGTTTCGTTGTTTTACGCATCTACCTAGCTCGTCCCAAGCATGCTCGATCGGGTTGATATCCGGGCTGCGCGCTGGCCACTCCATACGAGTAATGTTCATCTCTTGAAGGTAGTCATTCACAATCCTACCTGTATGAGGTCGGGCATTGTCATGCATAAATATAGCATCCTCACCTAAATTGACCATAAATGGACCAACGTGATCATTGAGGATTTCTTCCACATATCTTACGCTAGTTAAAGAGCCGTTTTCTATGATCACCAGCTCTGTGCGACTTTCAGAAGAAATTCCGGCCCACACAAGTACAGACCCACCACCGTAGGCTACTTTTTCTTCGATGCATGCTTGCTTGAATCTTTCCCCTGGTCTTCGATACACTCTGTGTCTTCCATCGTGCTTGTAGAGCATAAATTTTGATTCGTCGGAGAACATAACTTTTGACCAATCTTCAATACTCCAATTTACGTGGCTCTGGGCATATCTTAGTCTTGAAATACGATGCCCACGCTCCAGTTTAGGGCCGTTTGCAGGTCTAAGGGGTTTTAAGTTAGATTCAGCAAGCCGACGTCTTACTGTCCATGCACTTGGGTTACTTCCTCCGAGGCGTCGAAACTGATTTGTGAGTTAAGTTCCTGTGAGAAAGCGATTTCGAAGCATGGTGTACACCTGGTTCTGCCCGTTCCTGGTCTGCGTAGGTTAGAACCAGTTTCTTCGTAATGTCGGAGAACTCTTTGTACTGTTGACAGCGACACACCGACAGTCCTGGCTGTATCGCGCTGACTCCGGCCGGTTTCCAGCATTGTAAGTATTCTGGTGCATTCTTCAGGCGTAAGCGACATAATTTGAATAATGAATATAGAGCACTATCAACATGGTTTATGTACCCACATAAATGACAGATTACAAACAAAAGCAAAACCAAATGCTGTAATTTCGTAGTTCCATCTTCGAAAGTGGCCCTTTTTCAAATTTGATTTTTTTATGATATAACTATACAATAGCTAAGAAGTTTTAATACCTTCATTTAAGGAGTATTACATTGTCTATTAAATATAATTTATTGCATTAACCTAGCATTTTTAGTTTCCGAGATTTTTAGGATTCTTTAAGTGACCCGGATTCATTGCTCTCGAGTGTAATTTATCGATGTTTTATGCACTTTGTGATGTCGATTTCGATTATTTTGCATTCGAACTTTACGCCAACAAGTCTCTTTTTCGCATTATTGTTGTTGTGATCAATGAATTTCCTTTACTTTTGTCACCATTTACAAAAAACCGGCCAAGTGTGTGTCGGGCCACGCGCAGTGTAGGATTCCATAGTTGCCCGTTATATTTTAGATTTTGTTTTTCAATGCAACTCTTCACCCGTTATAAACAAGCACCCACTTCATCTTATTCACTTTATAGGATTTATTCTAAGGATTTTGTATTTGGTACAAAATTATTCAACACCCTAGTTCAAAGACTATTACTGCTAATATAATAAAGTTATCTTAACCGCTATAGTTTTCCGCTATTTAAAGTTCAAAAAATGCACTATCATCATGAATTTTTCCAGATTTTTCAAGCCAGCAGTTCAGCTTTTAGAGGGGTACTGGGGGGGACGCCCTACTGGAACAAAAATTTGCACTTTAAAGTTTAATATTTCGTAAATGGAGCATTAAAGCGAAACGTAGTATTAACAACCCCTAAATCATTTTAAAAGACCTATTCAACGATACCGGCGTTATTGATATACACACGTCTACAAAATTACAGCTTTCTAGAACAGTAACAGTCTCTTAGCAAAACCTCGGACAGACAGACAGACGGACATGGCGTAACAATAAGGGTTCTTTGTCAGGACTACGGAACCCTAAAAAACCTTTTGTGTAACGGCAAAATGATGAATGAACTAAACTGGTTTGCAAAAAAATAAGTACATATCACACTTTTAAAATTGCAATAACTTTTTAAGTACACGAGATATACTTTCGAAACAAAAAGGACTCGAAAAATAGTTTAATTTTGTCTATAGTTTCAAAGAAAGCTGATAAAAATTGCTTTATAACGTTTTTTTATAAATTTAAAAGTGTAGTACTTATTTTTGCAGGTCAGTGTATGTCTGCGTTTCATTCAATCAGGCGTTTTCATAGTGTTTTACATTAGTAGTAGTCCTTTGTAGATGAAAAGTTTCAACGTTTGGTACTCATTGTCACACACACAATATGTGATAAGCTAATTTGATCGCAAAGAAACCTAGTACCACATCTTATCTGACTAGGGTAGAGTCTAACAGATAGTATAACTAATTAATAAAAGCACTCTTTTCTTGATTGTTTTTATTATAAATGACGTTCAACCAGTCAGCGCGCGACGTGCGTTTCGTGTTCACAATCTTTCGACAGTTTGCAATCTCGCGAGATAGATTATAATCTAACAGTATTTACAATTTTACGGTGACATGTACATAGAAGCTAAACATTATTATTTCGCGTAATATTAAAATATGGACTTCTATAAAAAAAATTAATATAAATATCAAAGTGTTATTTGTTCTTCGTTTTCTTGCAACTGTAGTCTGACTTCGTACTGAGAACGCGAACGGTACCATATCCACCAGCCAAGGGCATGGCGGGTCGCTGCAGAAACTATCCAGCAGTAGTAACATACCTGGAAAAAGGAACGAGTTTTGGTTAATAAGAAATTCCATGTGATAAAAAAAATATGAATATTAATGTTTATGGATGGAGAAGACCAAAGAAACGAGGGATAGATTGTTGATAGTAGTGTTAGCAACCCCTCAGTTATTTTGAAACACCTATTCAACGATACCCCAAACGATGGGGTAGACGAGGAAAAAAAATTCATCCCCACTTCAAAAAAAAATATTTTCCAAAATTTTATTTTACCACTTTGTCGGCGTTATTGATATACACATTATACACACCTCTACAAAATTACAGCTATCTAGTACTAACGGTCTCTTAGCAAAACCTCGGACAGACAGACAGACAGACGGACATGACGAAACTATAAGGGTTCCTTGTCAGTACTACGGAACCCAAAAAAACACCCTCGTGCCTGTAGGCGGTGATTTTTCTTTTTTTTTTTTAAACTCGGCAAAGAAATTGTGTTTATAAATAGAACATCACAGATAAACATGATTATTTACTTTTATGAACAAATTAACATTAATTTGTGTACTAAATTAAAAAATATTTGATTTTTTTATTTTTTGTATATTAGGCTGTTTAGCGGCTTCATACCTTTCTCCTTCAACCAGCGAAAGCAAAGCGCGGAAAAACAGCAAATTATATAATAAGTAGTTTCCTATAAAATCATGAAAAGCTGGTAAAGTCTTGCGTCTGCCTCAGAACAAACCCCAAGTTTCTGAATGCCTTTTTGCAGATCTTAGTTATTTTTTATTTTATTATTTTCGGAAATCTTACAGCTAGGCAGACACAATACCTAGCTTATATGACCGCGAAACGTCAGTTTAGGATTAGGTACGTATCTGCGCCTGCGTGACTGTGACTGCATCAGTACTGCACCCACTACGTAGTAGGTACGTACCTACTCGTACAGTAGAGGTGCGGGCGCAGGTAAACTTATCACCGAGCACTTGGATACGTTGAATTAAGCCTGTTCTCATGGCTTCATACCACGATCCGCTGCGTCTGCAGTCAGACTCCGTCCTGGCCTCAAACAACAATTTGATGTCATCTGCGAAAAACAAACAAGACCCATTTTTGACGACTTCTGGAAAATTGTTTATCAACGTATTGCTGCCGGTCATGCGTAAATAAAAATATAGCTCGCTAAGAACTGGCCGATTTCTGCTAACTTACGTAATAATAATGTCATTAAAGACAGTTTCGAAAGTTTTTTAGGAGTCAAAATAAGCAGCGTCAACCTGCACACCAGCATCCACCCGCTGGCACCTATACCTACTTTGGTAACAAAATACCTACAAGTTTAGGTATACGGAACCCTCGGTGCACGAGTACAACTCGCACTTGGCCGGTTTTATAAATCACCGGACGGCAGAACGTATTGGATCGCGCACCAAATATTAAAATATGCAGAGCCCAGTGGGGCTCTGTATATTTTTTAATTTATTGAATGACTTCATCTAATAGAAGGGTTTAAAACAGCACCCGGCCATAACCTACTAATTTTGCAATCTTTTGTCGTTTACTTTTTGTTTTCTTAAGTAAATCAGTATTGTCACAGAATACATAGGTACCTAATAGTACAAAATGTGCAATTTTACAACTTAAAAGATCCTCTAACCTGGAGCTAATGGCCGCCAATGTTACTACGTGGAAATTTATTGATCGTTCCGGTGCTGGGGCTGGATTGATTCAATCGCATTGCGAAACGTATTGTAAGTAGGGGCCACTCCTAGAAATAAGTATGATAAAATTACAAATAAAATAACTTACAATTTACTTGTGGTCCTGCTTTGTAAGCGTCCAGCATGGCAAGCGTCCAGCTTGAATCATAAAGTAAGGCAGCAATGGACGCGTATCTGAAAAGATGTGACAGTGTTCTGTTAGCACCAAAAATATATCAAACAAACTAGCTTTTGAAGACCGTCTTCAGCACAGGAAGCTTGTAGAGATTTTTTTGAGCTTACCTGTTTATAAGTATGCTGTCTGGAATATTTCGCCACAAAATCGGTTGGCTGCTGGGACCACGCCGTTGCGACAAACGTGAGCCTGCAACATATTATAATTAAATACTTACTGCTAATATTAATTGCACATATAAAACACTTCAATCACGTTTTGAATCACTAACTTGCTGTATTCAGGCGCGCCTTGGGTAGATTTTGATCGATTTTATAATTTTTGGGGCACATGAGCGTCTCCGTGACCGATCGAATACTTTGTGAAGGGACGGGCCGACGCGGGACGGGCGGGTGTGAGCGTTGCCAGACAGACGCGGCCGGCTTATTTGCGATTCAATACATTGGCGCAGGCGCATTTAGTTGGATAAGGTGAGGGAACTTACGCAGTGGCGGGGACGCTAGCTGAACGGTTAATTTAAGGGATTTTTCAGATGAGCTACAACAACTTACTCACCACAGTGGCAAACAATACTTTAAATGGACATTATTTGGTTATTAAATTACAATGCAACCTGCGTGCAATGTGTCTTAGCTTGTAACTTCATTTCAATACAACACTATTAATTATCGATAATATCTACGGTGGTTTTAAACAAAGAGGCTTTAAAAAAATATATCCGAAGTATCACAGGCCAGGCTCCATACAAAAATAATCAAATCCCAAAATGTATTAAGGATTTTGGCAAACTTTAATACCTATGTTTTCAAGTTTGTTGCAATCGTCATTTCAGTTATTAGAAATCGGAGGAGGAATAAGAGAGGTGGGTTTGGAAAGCACTGCACTATTATTATAGGTGGAGAAGAAATGAAACACTATTTGACTATGGTAAGACACTACAAGCGTACAATACTACACGAATCATGGAAAAACTGAACTGAACTGATAATCGGAAAGAACTGTTAACTATTCGAATATCGAAACGAAAACTGACTCCTCGAACGTTGAAAACAAACTGACTCCTCGAACGTTGAAAACAAACTGACTCCTCGATTGTGGAAAGCAAAACTGACTCTTAGCCCTTTTTTTTTTTTTTTTCGAAATGGCGTCTTGCAGTTCAACCTGAGTGGTTGTCGTCTGCTTAACCGGACTTTCTTGTGGGTGCCTTAAGTGTAAGGCCTCCAGCCAGGGCAAAAAACTTACAAACTAAGCGACTACACGCTAAGGGCACCCCCTGCGGGGTACGAGCCTCGGCTTAGGGCGTCGCTGGGAGAGGACAGCAAGGGGACAGGCTGGATCGGAGTGGAGACTCTTCGCGCGTCTGCACTGTGCTTTTATACTATTAGCAGACACACAAAAAATATGCGCGGATATTCTAGCGGTGTGTAGTATTGTTAGCTAAACAATAGTTTATTCACAAAAAACTTTAACAAAAAAACATTAACAAAAAATACAAAAGAAACTATAAGCAAAAGGATGATAAACAACTTGAACGGAAGAAGGAAGTAGGTACTTTACACCGTCGGCGTACGGTCGAAATTAAAATAACATTTCTCGGTGTTTTTTATAAGTAGCTTGCGTACGCGCACCTGTGACGAGACTATTCTCGAGGGTATTTGTACCTACTTACTTTTAAAACTAATAATAACAGAAAGTACTCGAAAAAGAATCACAAACACACTGTAATAACGTACTTTCTCGAACGTTCTTTCTTTACACTATTCACTGTTTCAGACCCTTGTCGCGAACACCATACTTAATATTATAAATGCGAAAGTTACTCTGTTTGTTTTTATGTCTGTCATTTGCACTACTAAACGGCTGATCGGATTGTAATGACATTTGGCAAGGAGATATATTTCAACCTGGGGAAGGACATAGGCTATATATAATCACGCTAATAACTTACGGGGGTGAGCAATATTGCATTTCGTCTATATTTTTCAAATGTTTGTTAATTGAAAACTGTCATAACAGGCATTGGAATAGAACAGCTATTTTGGATCATTTGTCTCCAGAACAAGCAGCCCGTCGCGTCGGTGATAGCGATCGCCCTATGAACAGTGGTTCGCAAGCTCAAACCTCAGTCAAGGCTTACTTTTTGTAATTATTTTGATTTGTTTATTGCTGTAAGATTTCCGAAAATAATAACATTGGATCGCACGTTCGATCCCCACCCGGTTTTCACTTTTTGTAAGTATTTTGATTGTTTTTAAAGCTTAAAGATTCCCAAATCATTACCAAATAGTTTTGTACATACTTTTTTTTACCATATAAACGACAGTCAGGGAAACATTTATTTCAATCAAATTTTAACTATTTATAAAGTTCATATAGTAAATTTGTAGACGTTGCGCTTCTGTACCTACATTGAAAAAATAAAGTATATGTAGAGGTGTTAAGGGGACTACAGGAGCTAAACGCGAGTTTTATAATGCAAAAAAGCATATGATTCACTGCAATAAACAAAACCAGAAAAATATATGATATTCTTCAGGATATATGCTAGTATGATAGTGTTTTAAAAACATAATACAACTAAACTTACTTACTTTACTCGATAAAAAAAATCGCGAACTTTTCTCTAAAACAATATTTTAATCGAGTAAAAACCATGCTAAAATACGTGCGATCATTATAATTTTTTGTCATATAATTCTACAAGCATCATATTAGCATGATTGTGTTTTATTTTTTTAGTCCAATCAATCAACCACAATTAGAGTTGCTAATTTAGATCCTGTAGTCGCCTTAAAGGATCACAAACAGAACTCATTTCTACAATTTTTAGAATTTTGGTCTGTGTAAATTATAAAACCAATGTGGTTAGATTTAATGCATAAAATAATATTGTGCATAACTTAGAGAAGGCTTTTGTTTTATTGTAATCGGATCATCAAAAGATATATATTTGAATTTAACTTAACATCATGATATACATGCAATGACATCTATTGAACCAAAATGGTACTAATTAATAAAAAATTGATTACAAGCTAACTTTAAAATCGACAGACCGGCTTTAAAAAAAAGTTATGAAAACAATCTGAGAATCTACATAGCCTGTAGAGTGTGCTGTTTATTTGACTTTTTTTCTGAGTCGCGGTGTTAAGATTTTTCCGTGAAAGAATGATAATGACCCTCGCCCGTGTCAGCTGTCTCAAGTTTGGTTTTTTGGAAGAGTTCTAAAAAAATGTCCGCGATTATAATATGTCTGTCTTTTAGGGTTGACTCACGGTCTCTCTAACCCTCTCTCTCTCTCACGTGACGCAGACGAAGTTGCGCTGGTCAGCTAGTTTGTTTATAAAAATAAATATTAGTTTTAATTAATCATGTTTATCTATGCTAATCTACTTAAAAACACAATTTGAATATTCAAAAAATATTTACGCCGTAAAGACGCATATTGCTTTGCCGAAATAAAAAAAAAACCATCCACCTCCGACTATAGTCATTGAACCGATTTGAACTTCGTCTAAGATGTTTTAATTTTGATTTTCGCATACGTGCGGATAAATGAAAAAAAAAACGCACACGTGTGAAATACATTGCATGTTGAACCTAGTCGTAGTGCGATAACAAACCGTTTTCGAGAAAGTGTATTGAAAATTAACTACTTAAAAAGTAAAAAAAATGATTTCCAATGGTCAACCACTGACACTCCAATGAAAGAAATTGCATAGATTGGTAATCTTGCACACAATGACAAATGAATGACTGACTTACGCGGTAATCTGCTAAAATTTTGACAGTTCCAGCCGAAATTTTCTCAATTAGCACCATTTTGTATTGCAATAAATATAGGCTTCAATATTAAAGATAATTTAAAACACTTATATGAAAATAAATCAAAACACCGACTGCTAGAAATAAAAACAGATATAACATCAGTAAGCAGTAATGTCACACACAGCTAAACAGATAAAATATTATTGAATTGTATAGTTTCACATTAAACCGCTAGTTACACATAACTTGATGTTTTTTTGCTATTTACGAACTTCTTACTACTTCAGATTGCATAATATAAATTGCAATAAATAACATATAAAAATATATATAAATGAAATCTGGCATGATTAGATGTTTAAATTTAATTCTAATTTTTCGAAAATCATTTCTATTTACAGGTTTTATAATAATGGCAATACTACAATGTCATTATAACACAATTCTATTACGAGACCATTGACCGACCAATGATCGACCATTATGAATTTAGTAGATTACGAACTTTTAGCAAAATGACAATGGCATCGATCAACAATTATGAAATCAATGATGGACCATTGTGACACTATAGGTGAGACGACAAAAAAAATCTAATTAGTCCGTCACTTAGATTATCAAAAAATATTTGACCCGTGTTATTTCTTTTGTTACGTAAACCAAAATTGACGAAGATACGACGCTTTTAAAATTCTAAATACGTCACGCCATGGTATAATTTTTAGCTAGTTCTGACGTCACGAGCCCCCACTCCCGAGTTTTGATGCGTTTTATCTTTGTCAATATTCATTGATTTACAAAAACAAAAAATTCGTGTCCATTAATTTCCAATACTCTAACTGACGGACTAAATAGATTTGCAATTTTTTGATACTGTCGTCATGCCTGTTGTAATAGCAGACTCGGCCTACTGTTAGTTAAGTTAAATAAGTAGGTAATTTAACTAAATGTAATAATAACAAAATAAAAATGAAGCGCCAATACCGCCGACAAACTAAGTACGCAGTTTAGTGGGTTTAGTATAGAAAACTTTTGGTCATAAATAAACGATTTATTTATTATAAATTATCAAAGTTCAGCTAAAAGGTTGTTACCAGTTGGGACGTCACATGAGATTTCAAGGCGCTGTATCGTCGTCACTTTTCGTTTACGTGACAAGAAAATATATACGTGATCAATATTTTTTTTTATTTCAGGAATGTACCCAATTTCTTCCCGATCTTGAAATAACAAATCCGCAAGTCCACAACGAGATAATTTAACCACGCGTCCATAACAACTGAGGTAGCATCTAGTACTTAAAAAACAAGATTCACTTAAACAAAATACTATGTTGTCTAGTAAGGATTTTAATTGTTGAGGTAGGAGAAACTAATGAAAAGCCGATACCGTATAGTCTCGTTAATTAATTTACTTTTTTGTAAGCGACGAGTCAATACAACGAACAACAAAATAATTCGTGAATACCTATATTTTGTAATTTACTCAAAGAATTCTAGACGATGAATAATTAAATTTAAAATAAAAAATATGCAGAAATAAATTCACAATAATTGTCCATGTGAACACAGCTTTAGATCCGAATACATGAAGAAAGAGACGACAGAAATGAGAGGACCCATTTACGGAAAAGAGATAGAGAATGGGGAACGAGAAACGAAAAACCGATGGGGTGCCGCACAGATTTTCGACATGTTCTTTTGAATGATTCAAATTGATCAAAGAAATTAAATGATAGAAAAAGGAGTAGGTATGCTGTGACGTTTGACATGGGAGAATGGTAGAAGAAAACGTGTTGTGTCGACACTAAGTAGACAAGAGCATGAAGTTCATGATGAGATGATTTTCTCATACACAGGGATTTCTTTTTTTTTTTTGCTAATCGCTGCGTCTGTAGCGTTATTTATGTCCTGAAATGTGCAGAATTTGGCATGTACTTAATTTAGTTTTGTGTTTTCTTTGTATGTTCGCTTGTATGTATAAAATAGGCGGCGAACGAGCTCTGCCAGTATTTAGCCGCATGAGAAATAATGCACTGTCACTACTACCCAGCCAGTGCAAAGCAGAAACCAGGTCAGGCAAGTGTATGTGTGTGTGCTTTTAGAGTTCGTTTTTCACGATCTATCTAGCTGCTTTCGTATTTCTAGTTTCTACGCATGCGCATTAGTAGGTATGAAGTCCATTGTGCCAAATTGTAAATATCTCAATCTGCTAACGCTTCATGAGCTCCTAGTAACGCTAAGCCATTTTGCATCGACCTCTTCACATTGTAACTAGGGTTTGCATTATCCGTTAAATTTTCGTATCCGAAAAATTCGAATAGTAGGAAGCCTTACTATTCGGATATCCGGATATTTCTTTAGTTTTTTTAGTTTACTTTTTTTTAAATTTAGAAAGGTAGTAAAAAGAAAACCAGGGTATGAAAAACAATCCCCTACCTGTAGCACCCAGGTAGTTAAAACATGGACAATTGTTAAAAGTATCAGTATTCAGTACAGTTATTTATCTAAAATGAACAAACCAACAATTTCGTTATGAGTTTATGAGGCAGAAATAAAAAAAAACAATAATATAAACAGTCAAAAAATTAAAACGTTTAACGTCTTTTTATTTCTAATGTAATCACGATAGCCTGAGGCAGTAAATACTCTTTCGGCCTAGGGGCAGAAAGAGTATTTTTAGAATAGATACTAGTGGGCGGAATTGCCAGCAAAACATTGTATGCCCTCTTCAAGTTCTTGCTCCTTTGACCTCCCTGATCGTATAGCACCATTTCTACCTGTATTGTAGTTAGCAAATCGCATTGACTGGGTGGAGATGGTTGCGCATATTGCTCTCACGAAAGTTGTGAGGATGATGGTCTCGGTAATTATTTACATTTTCTTGTTATTGTTCTTTTATTACGATGTGAGCGACTTCAGTTACTTGAAGCTCGTTAGGGGATATTTTCATGTTCTTGTGCTGCAAAATAAGCAAAAATAATATGGAAGATCGTCCGTTGAATGGTGTAATCAAATGTGTCGAGTTCTGCTTCATCATTAAGTAAAGCTTTTTGAGTTGTGAAGATATTTAATTGTCCCACTAAGTTCCGGTACTCGGATTTCGAAAATGACGAAGATCAGAATAGAAAATTACGTAGATTTAGTCAATTTGAATGAAAAATGTAATACAGAATATTACAAAGAAGCACTTTCCTATTGTTCAGACTTTCAAAATCACCCCAACAACAATTCTTATCCCATATTATCCTCTATGGGGCGCTGTTTTCAATGTATAGTTATAATCTGGTTCCGGTGCTTGCATCGTCAACGAATTGTAGCTTATGTAGCTACATTCACAGTTAATGAAGGAAGACTTTTGGCCGCAGGACGTGGTGTTCCGTCGCTTCCGCGGACAAGTTCCACTGGACAGCCCACACGATTGAAGTGTGACTAAGTGAAGTGCTACTAACATAGTTTTTAAGACTTATTTATTAACACAAGTTTTGTATTTACTTTATATATGTTAGTTTATAAGGTATATATTTATGGGCCGTTGTAGCCTGAAATAAATTGATGTTGTTATTGTTGTTAATGTTACACGCAAGCGCATTTTTGCATATCTATACTCATATCTATATCTACTCGCTTGGAAACATGAGACAACTTTTTCGTGACCGAAAAATGTTTCCAAGCGAACTTTTAGTACCTACTAGGAGCGCAAATCATGCAGGAGGTTGTTTTTGGTAGGGTGGCAATACTGACGTAGACATGACATCAGTGTGTTTAAACCTGTAAAGCAAGGGTTCCCAAAGTGTACGACGCGCCGCGGCGCCCCTGGTTCTGTCCGACTGCTGTTCCGATTTAGTGGAGTTTTGGGTATCGATCCAAAATAAACATCAAACTTAAATTCAAAACTTCTAAGAATTATCATCCCCTTTTCACCATACAGTCAAACCTTATAAGATTGCCCAAGCTTTGCCCAGCACGGTACTTTTCACAAATATTTTTTAGTTGCGCTTATTAATCTTAGGAAGAATTTTGAACAAGTCTCTGGCAACATTACGTAACGGACTCTGCCTAATGTCACTTATGTCCGTTGTAAAACCGTGTCGACATTGGTAGTATAATTTGCAAGCCAAAACTCGTGTGAAAAACTTTCATTAAAACTCGATATCTAATTACAGCAGGAAATTAAATTTTAAACCACTGTTAATTTTTAATAAATACACAAGGAAGATCGAATATACAACGCGAAATTTCTCTGTGTCAATGTCAACCAAAAGTGAGGGATTAGATAAGATTGCAAAATAATTAGGGTGACTAAATATTAGCAAAAGAATTACAAGAAAGAAGAAAAACATTTGGATCGAAAGCATACAGAAATGTCATAATATACCAGTAATGTATATTATGACTTGATAATAATCATAATATAACATTGTTTGTTCTAAAATACTACTAATTTCATGAAATTTTTAGATTTATCTTTTAAGAGCGAACTACACTCGAGAGCAATGAATCCGGGTCACTTAAAGAATCCTAAAAATCTCGGAAACTAAAAATGCTAGGTTAATGCAATAAATTATATTTAATAGACAATGTAATACTCCTTAAATGAAGGTATTAAAACTTCTTAGTTATTGTATAGTTATATCATAAAAAAATCAAATTTGAAAAAGGGCCACTTTCGAAGATGGAACTACGAAATTACAGCATTTGGTTTTGCTTTTGTTTGTAATCTGTCATTTATGTGGGTACATAAACCATGTTGATAGTGCTCTATATTCATTATTCAAGCTGAAATTATGTCGCTTACGCCTGAAGAATGCACCAGAATACTTACAATGCTGGAAACCGGCCGGAGTCAGCGCGATACAGCCAGGACTGTCGGTGTGTCGCTGTCAACAGTACAAAGAGTTCTCCGACGTTACGAAGAAACTGGTTCTAACCTACGCAGACCAGGAACGGGCAGAACCAGGTGTACCACAGCACGAGAAGACCGATACTTGGTGAACACCATGCTTCGAAATCGCTTTCTCACAGGAACTGAACTCACAAATCAGTTTCGACGCCTCGGAGGAAGTAACCCAAGTGCATGGACAGTAAGACGTCGGCTTGCTGAATCTAACTTAAAACCCCTTAGACCTGCAAACGGCCCTAAACTGGAGCGTGGGCATCGTATTTCAAGACTAAGATATGCCCAGAGCCACGTAAATTGGAGTATTGAAGATTGGTCAAAAGTTATGTTCTCCGACGAATCAAAATTTATGCTCTACAAGCACGATGGAAGACACAGAGTGTATCGAAGACCAGGGGAAAGATTCAAGCAAGCATGCATCGAAGAAAAAGTAGCCTACGGTGGTGGGTCTGTACTTGTGTGGGCCGGAATTTCTTCTGAAAGTCGCACAGAGCTGGTGATCATAGAAAACGGCTCTTTAACTAGCGTAAGATATGTGGAAGAAATCCTCAATGATCACGTTGGTCCATTTATGGTCAATTTAGGTGAGGATGCTATATTTATGCATGACAATGCCCGACCTCATACAGGTAGGATTGTGAATGACTACCTTCAAGAGATGAACATTACTCGTATGGAGTGGCCAGCGCGCAGCCCGGATATCAACCCGATCGAGCATGCTTGGGACGAGCTAGGCAGATGCGTAAAACAACGAAACCCTCCCCCAATCACGCTTCGTGAGCTCAAAATTGCTCTCACAGAGGAATGGGAGAATATTCCCCAAAATCGTATAAGGAACTTGGTGTACAGCATGCCAAACCGCGTAAACGCAGTAATGGAAGCACGAGGAGGCAATACGAAGTATTAAAATTCAAGAAATTCGTAATAAAGTTCAAAAATTTCATGTTTCCTATTTTTGTTTTAAGGAGAGATCAGCAGTTTTTTCTTTATGTAATTTTGTGTTAATAAAATGTATGGTGACTCATATTTTTTTTACTTTCATTTAAGGAGTATTACATTGTCTATTAAATACAATTTTGCATTAACCTATCATTTTTAGTTTCCGAGATTTTTAACATTCTTTAAGTGACCCGGATTCATTGCTCTCGAGTGTATTTGATCGTCACCGAACTGATGTACCTACAATAAAAAAAGATGCTGGTGGAATACATAACCTCCTCCTGTTTTAGAAGTCGGTTAAAAGTGACAACGCTGGTTTTTCCGTTTATTTGAATGAAGAATGACCAAAAAGTCGTCGTTACTTTGCCCACTCAAATGTGACAGGCAATATGAACGTTTAAACGTTTAGTATTAAGGCCGTATGATAGATTGATTATTTTTTTATAATGATCCCTGAACCATGTGTTCTTAAGGTAGAAAATGCCGAAGTTACAAAATGGGCAAACTTGTAAAAAGTACTAAAAAGGCCCGCTGTACAAATTGAGCTTTTTAGCACATAATACTTATTTTCATGATATTATTATATACCTATCCTATGCAAAGAACAGTACATTTAAATATCATGTAGCACAATCACACAGAGCCCATTAAAAGTCTTTTTTTTTTTTGTTAAATCAAAAATTTTAAGAATTTTGGGCAAAGTTGTACAATGTACTTACGGTTTGACGGTATTAATTATATGAAGCCGGATTTTCAAATTTTATGGTATTCTTGTGGATCAATATAATAAAACCTCAGCTTTATATTGCAAGATGTTTTAAAATTTGTGCCGATGTAAGTACTTAGCATCATCGTACCCTATTTCGACTAGCTAGGGCCCCAGGACAAAATACTAAACCTGAAAGAACTGAAAAAGTTCGGGAACCACTGCTTTATAGGGGTGAAATGTAGTTCGTATTAATCGTCTAGTGTGCGTAAGGCATGAGGGAAGAGAGAGAGAGATATTGCTTTCTGTAGTGAGAGGAAAAGAGACAGTTATTATAATTTACGACTGTTTCAATTAGTGAAAGTCACACACATTGCTTGCCCGGGGAACGCCTTTTGTATAGCTGTGTGTGTTCTTGCAGCGGGGTAGTTTGCAAGCTTTGTTTTTGTAAGACAAATGTGTGCAGTTTAAGCGGCGGCGGCGCGGCGCTGTGGTCTCGCGACAGTATTGCTTATCTCTTTCGTTTCAACATCTCTCTATCTATCTATCCTTCTCTGTCTATATTAGTTCCGCTCATTGTCACGGGATTTCAGACTCACTTTCTAGCGATCGATACAGGAATACACTGGCGTGCATAAAATGGGAAACGTAGGAGTTGTACGTTTTTGTAAGCATAATGTAAAACGGGGCTTTTTTTTGGGGGCTATTTGGTACCATATATACCAAAGTGTTATTATGTTTGTCCATCAGGAATTTCTCAGTAGCAGCAGCCAATCAAAGTGTTGCTAGAGTTTCTTAAATAACTTCTACCATACACCAACCGACAGTTATCGATATTTTTGATTGAAATTCTGGGTCGTCCCAAAAAGCCCCCAAAACCAAAATAGCCCCGCCCCGTTTTACGGTACAAAATATTTTTATTAATTAAATCACACATCTGCTTTTTTAATCACACATCTACTTTGTATTTTATGGGATATATTTAAAATATTTTTTGCAACAGTTAATTTCCAATAGGTAGGTAGTATACTTATTAATTGAACGGAGTACTGACAAATTAATAATCAATCAATTAATTAATGATCAATTAACTATAAATTTTTAAAGTGCTACATTGGCCATTGATAAAATACAAGGTGTAAACAGACCCTTCACAATACCATCAACCAAGCATACTGATACTGTGTAGCGTAACGTGTTACTGTGTAGCGTGTGTAACGATTTTTTTTTAATGAAAATAAAGTTTTATGGTAAGACTCAATGTAACGCACTCAAAACATTGTGCTGATGGATGCATTGAATGATAGTACAGCAGGGGTCATGGCGGTATTTATACCTACTTAACATAAAAAATGGACTTAAAAAACTTGTGAAATGTTGGAACTTTGACCCCCAATATCTCCGTAAGTAAAAGGTTTTTAGGTATAGTCCAATACAAGAAAATGATCGTACCTACCTTTGCTGGACATGGGCCATGAATGATGATGATGACCTACCTTTGAAGAATTAGCTTCACAAAGAAGTTTATTTATAAGTGTATTTATAACATGCATCATTTTTTTTGCACTGAAGTGTATTTATGGCATCCATGTTTAAACCAGTAGTGCACACATTGCAAGCTCTATGTGTTGTATCGCGGACGTGTCGGTATAACCTCAGATAAGCTCCGCCTTAAAGTTTTTTCATCATACGACACGATTTACAACATTGTTTCGTCCGACACATCGTAACGTACTGCTTAACGGATCTACCGCAAGATTTGATAAAATGCACTAATTTACTGAAAATATTTTAAGACTTCAGTAGCCTTGTATATAGTTTTAAAAACACTCTTTACGACACGTGTAAATGTGTAATGTACTTAGAAAAACACTTTCAAAAAATTATTTCATTAAGTACTCATCTTTCATCCAACCAAACTCCGGGCTATTACTGAGAAATTCCTGAAGGAGAAGCTCAATGACACTTTGCCTGACCAGGAAATCAAACCCAAGAACTAATTCTCACTAGTACCGCTTGCGAACACTGAACCAACGATTGATCAGATTTAGATCTTTAATAAAATGTGCTGAATCTAAATGTTCATTATGTTTAAAAAAATACATCAGAAAGCAGCGGAGGATGTTCACAAAGCACACCAACTTTTTTGTGGCTACGCGATAATTTCTTACAATAATTTATAAAAAACGAAAATAAATTAAACTTATTTTATTTGACGTGCCGTACGAACAATGGAAACTTTTGGCCCAAGTTCAAGGTCAAGTTCAAGCCACCTCTAACAGCATTCTTATTTCCTAGTAAACGCTTAGATTTATACGTTACCGGCGAAATGTACCAGTAGCACGGGAGTAACCAGCAGGTAATCAATACAAGTTCCCGCGCTTTTACCTATGCGCAGAACGAAACTGAAAGTGATAAGTGGCGCAGATATGATTTACACCGTACGGTAAAAATGACGGATCGTAATGAATGGACTCTCCCATTTTAGCAAGAAGTGTTGTGTTTACCTACATTTAAAAATTAGTTCTTTTTTTTGCTTTAAATACAACCGACTTCCAAGAAAATCAGTAAAAATATAAAACATAATTCAAAAGTAATCTGGTTACTTGCTAGCGTATTGGTGCCAAGCGCGCAGTGCGGCTGGATGCGAAAATTATAGGAACTTACACTTCACTTCGCTACTTGCTGGGCGACTCGCTAGGTTCTAGGCGTTCAAGGCACCTGTCAGTGCGAAGTTCGATTCCAATACGATAGTGGTAAGTTTTCTGTCGGGAAATCTCACTACTATCCCCTAAGTCTTATTGTGACTTTCATCATGAGTTTAGCATCATGCGGTATCGGTAATGACTCCTAGACGCAAACATCTCAATGATGTAAATTTTTTGATGTAACATATTCAGACACAATGTAAATTGTTATTGAATAAATGAAATGAAAAGGGTATTTTGTAGATAGACCATGTAATCGGTACGAATAGCATATAAGTCAAATCAGGATTGGATTACCTAGCTAGTCTAATCCGTATCTATGAGGAGTTGCTGTTTTTATCTCCAAAATATATCCCTGGGCCCTGACAATAATCTATATTTAGCAAACAGAAGTGAAGATGTTTAAAAAAAGACAACGAGGGAACACAATAGTACATTATGATATAAGTGCGGTAAGTTGAAAATTACAGCCGAGGCGATATTGCTAGCCTGCGAGGGCTATAAAAAAGCAGAGGCTGTAATTATCAAAGCGCACGTACCTATGTCATACGACGTTTTATAACATATTTGCGAGGAAATAAATAAAACAAATAAAAACAATACAGCGAAACGAAAAAGCGCGCGGAATATTTTTTTCACCTCAGCACCTCAAACAAGCAGGTTTTGCTGTTTACAGACAGTGAGCAAAATTCGATTTTGCTGCGAGCGTGAGACAAAGTAACTTTTTAATTATTTTTTTTAAATACCGAGTACTGTGCAGGTCTAGTCACAAAATTCGAATGATTTCAACTTGACTTTGTTCTGTCACTTTCACTTCGATACGAAAAAAGCGAAAGATAGAAACAAGTCGATTCGAAATTCGATTTTCAAATTCCATATCTAGTAGGCCCAAAAAAGAAACAAACAATAAAACGTTCGGATACCGATATTGTAAATCGATAACCGTATTATTGTAAATCACGTGTTTAGGTTTTAAATGAAAAATTGTTATATTTCGAATAATCGAATTATATTTTTTATATTAAGATGAAGAATTTTGAAGGAAAGAATACGAAGTTTATCAAGTATCTACTTATTTATTAATAGTTACTTATAACAAACTTTATTATTGAGACAGAATATCTCGAGTGTAGTTTCAGAACGCATTTTTTTAAAAATTGCGGGATTTAAATTTTAATTGTTTTATTTTCTGTGCGTTCTAGCAATAATTTGGTCAGTGTACACTAGCTAAGCAGTACAATAAAATTTGGATAATAAAGTAATAATAACAAATAAATAATGAGTGAGTCCAGTGACGAAGTCTGCTATTTAACACACGAAGAATAGAAGCATAATGTAAAAAATGTAGAATTAAGTTTCCTGCCTGGAAAGTCTCGCGAAAAATATCTAAAAACTAAGCAATGGAGACTGAACTGTTACTTTTAATTTGCAAAACTACAACCATTTCACTTTTGATTTTTTTAAATTATTTAAATGTTGTCATCATCATCAGCCTATTAATGTTCCAACTGCTGGGACACGGCCTCTTCTCAATGAGAGGGAATGGGCTATAATCCACCACGCGGGCCCAGTGCGGATTGGTAGATGTCACATGTCTTCGAATTTCTGGTTCTAGGAGATGCCGGTTTCCTCATGATGTGTTCCTTCACCGTTTTGAGAGCAGAGGTGATGAAATAAATTACACAAAGTCATGCGCCTTTCTAGGTTGGAACCCGCGACTTACTATTCGAAAGTCGGGGCCGCCACCACTGGGTCACCGCCGCTCTCATGTGTCGTAGTCTCTTAATGTGGCGTGGTGGTTTAATTTTTACCATGTTGTTTTTTTACCTTTAGGTATATATTCTCGCTGCTGAGGTGAAAAGTTGTATGTGTTACTCGAGACCAAAGTTATTTGCATCTCGTGTCTTTGAATCCCTCGCTACGCTCAGGATTCTAACCTAGAATCACTCGCTACGCTCGTGATTCAACTATGGAATCCTTCGCTTACTCGGGATTCAAAATCAACACTCGCAGCAAAAACCCACTTTGCTCTCTTGTTGCACAAATAACTATTTCATGCCCCCATCTCGGAAAGAGTATTTTTGCTCTTCGATATCTGAGTGCAAAAGCCGTTTTTATCCTCTAGAGGATAAAGTAAATTGAATTTAGAACATCGTGTGCACTAAGTTTGTGAATTCAAAACATCATTAAACCTATTTACTTCTACCTCCATGGTGCCGAATTTATCACAGGTACAACCTTTTTTAATTTGTTAAAAACTCAGACTCGGAACCTTCTTGGTGTACTTTTATAATTTGCTTTGCGCGCGCCATTTTCTTGTCAGGTCAATTGTTAAAACCTTAGGTTAAAAACAAGAAGTGAAAAACGTAAAATAAGTGGTTTTGGCGACCAAGAAGTTTATTTGACGCCAACAGAATTGACTGAAACTGTTAATAATGCGCAAATGAGCTTTCTCCCTCAACAATCACGCGAGAAGGATTTGAAACAGTACGATATTAAAAAAATTGAAAAAAAATAGGTAGAAAATGCCCAAGGCATTAAGTCCGCCTTTGTACAGTTTTTACTTGTGCATAAAGTTTTAATAAATAAATAAATAAATATTACACTCAACTTAACTAACTGTAGCAACGTTACTTTAAATTTTTCTTAATTGTACCAAAGTATTATTTGTTATAATTTAAAGATTATTCTGTAATACTTACCTACCATAATGTAGTAGTTAACACCTAAACTGAAATAAAAGTAAAAGTATGTTGTGATTGTAAATGTTTTTTTTTTGCATTTAGTCATTTCCTCGCTGAGGTGGGATGAAAAGTTACGTGTTGCACTCGAGTGCAAAGATTTTTCACCTCGTGCTCTTTTGATTCCCTCGCTAACGCTCAGGATTCTAATTTTTGAATCTTGTATAACAAATAACTATTACTTGTCCACATTCACAAATTAGCAATGCGCGTTTACAAAAAACAGCCAGTATTACTAACAAAGTAAATTAATATTTTTGTGTTTTAGTTACAGATACATGGTTGTAATTTATTGTCAAAATTAATTAAATTAAAGAATAAAATGTTTATTTATTATATTTCATCTTCCAAATTTTATTCATATAATGTTGACCACTTTTCTGACATAAAAACTCTTTGCTAAGATTTAAAAAGGTACCGTTCGATTTAGACGTAGCATCTTGATAAACCGTGCATTTTACTTTACAATAACGCACAAGTACGTAATGAAATACATTACGATATTGAAATTGCTGAAATAAGAGACCCTTTACGAGCAAATGTGTTATAAAATAACTAATACCCCAAAGACCCGTCAAACCCGCTCCGCTAAATATTTTAAAAAGGACAGATGCTCTGCAGCTCTGTAGTACTGTACCCAAAATCATTACAAAGTATAAAGGGTCTGCAACAAAAGAGGACATCTTAGTTTGAATACGTCCGATTCGAATAATTTTGTCAACAAAAGCTTTCAACATGAATAGGTTACGTTAAATTCAATTCGTTTCATGCTTGAGTTCTTTTAATTCCAAAATAATGACATCATATATGAGGGGTTCTCGATGGTAATTATTTGGTGCGGATTCACAAGGCGTAATTTATACGCGACGACGTGCATTTCACGAACGCATGTTTACGGGTGCTACCTATAATTACCCGAAAAGCAGATGTCGCGTTTGTATCGATTCAAATGCGCGTATGAATCGATAATTATGCACCGTGTTGCAATGTCAGGGAATGGGGTGGGTGAGGTAGCGCGCGCCACCGACGTCATTTCATTGTATTACTGTTGACGGGTCTGATATACTTACATACGATCGAGAACAGCGCGTCACATCATATACGCGCAGATTTTGCGCGTTTACGAATGCGAGTTTACGGCCCCATGAATTTCTGGGCGTGTGCTCACATTTACTAGCTGCGACTGAATCTCGTAAAATACGCGTTTAACGGGTCATATGCGCCGTATATGTATAAGGTGTTATTCATACACGAAATATTTTCAGGGAATCATCTAACGGCTATAACGAAACCATTTCAAGGAAAACAAAAATCTGAGTAGGATACATAAACAAAAAAATAAAAAAAATTACTTGACCCACAAAATAAATACTTACCGACTCTTTATTATTCAACATCCATTAGGCTAGTTTACAGGTTTTATGCAAAATGTTTCAAGAAATTTCATCTACCTACATACCTACATAAGTAAGTAATAATTTTGTTATGGCTTCGTTATAGCAGATAAATGAATCTCTGAAAATATTTCGAGTTTGAATAGGTAGACCTTATACATATAGGTACTCTACCTATCCAAACTCGAAATATTTAACCTTATACATATAGGTATAAAGCCTATCTATTCATACACGTAATCTCATATAATATGGGTTCATTGTAGGTAGTCATCACTATGAACAACTATTACTATGAGACCAAACCCGGACTCGTGAAAAAAAAAACAGCTGTTCCATACATTTTGACGAGTTGTGCGAGCGAACAGAATTGTAGGGCTGGAACTACACGTGGCAACTTTAACCTTGAAACAAGATTAATTCGTCCCTGTCCTGTCTGCGAGGGGACGAAGTAAATAATGTACCTGCTCCAGACACAAAGAGAGAGAGGGATCAAAGCAGCGAGCTATTAATGTCTCCCCAAATACTCGATTGAAAGCTGATATTATTTCATTCTGGGGTTTACGAAGGGGAGGCTTGTTTGAGTGAACTGCAACGGTTTTGTTTACAATTAAGTACAATTTGAAAGATATTGATTTCGACAAAACGAATTTTATGGTCAATGGAAAACTTTCAAGGCGTTTATTGAAGTTCTTTAAAGTCGAAAGAAAGTATGTTTCCTGTAACGCTACTAATCTAAATAAAAATCATACAATAGTAATCATAATCGTACATAGGTACTATCGAGGAAACTCCCGCCTGATCACCACTAAGCTAATTTTTGCTTGCACTTACAACATAGAAACGCTCTCTAGCCCCACCCCGTTGACTTTGTATATGTAGAAATAATGAATAAAAAGATACTTATCGGCCGAGCGCTCTGACGACGCACGCCAAACGAGAGTTATTGTTATTTTGCGCGCCAAAGTTGACGCTTTCCTATTAGGCCTTGGGGGATCTAAGCGAATAAAAATTTAACTGATCAGGCGGACACTATCCACCAATCGATTTTAATGTTTACATATCACGTTATAATCACAATAAACTTACGTGTTAGGCACTAAATAGGAACAAAAAAGATTCTTTTTTAAATTACAAATGAGCAATAACATTCTAATAAATGGAAAATAAAAGGATTTTAGCCGGACTAAACAACTAAAAATAACAAGCTTACATGGCTATTATTTATATGTATAGTCTGTAGTCTTATTTTTAAGCTGTTATTTACAGGTATCGTATTACCCATTGTACTAACTAGGTTGTGGTGGCTTGGCAGTCGCTCCATATAAAATACTGGTATTCAGCTGCATCCGGTTAGACTGAAAGCCGACCCCAACATAGCTGGGAAAAGGCCATGAGGCAGGTGATGATGTTGATGATCTCCGACAATGCGTAATAATAATCTCTACAGATGTGTTACACATCCGAGGTGCTCTCTTTTTTTTTTTATTCAAATCTAGCTGCATCCGCGTTGTTCCCCGCGGTGAAAAGTTAAAGGTTGATCATCCCACGGGAACACCGCATTTTTCCGGGATTTGGTGGTTGACAGACAACTCTATTTGATATTTACTCCTTCCGTTTATTTCGATTTTCGTGAAAGTGTTTCTGCAGTTTTTTTCGTATTTATTAAAAAATATTTTATGAAAATGACATCGGCAAGTACAGCGCATACTCCACTAAGTCGTTGCGTCTTTTGTGCAGTAAGATTTCAACGCAATGTGCGAATACAATTACTTTCAGAGACTGCTACAGACGTGAGCCAACTTGTATGAGTGTGGATTCCTCGCGAGGTGAGTGATTATAATAATAATAATAATATATCATTTAATTCATGTAACAAAAGACCCATATCATATATACCTTACAGACTAACATACATATTTATAAAATCCACAATTAATCTATTGAACATGAAGAGACGGCGTCATGTTGCGCTGCGTGGTGTCGCGTAGCCTTCCGCGGAATCGCCGATACATGACACCCTTCGGCCAAAACTCTTCCTTTAGGAAGGTCTCAATATGATGAGTCGGAACTCGCAGCACGAATGACTTAAAATTCGTGTTGTGGCGCGACTCTAACTTCTCGACCCTCAAGGTCCAGCTGGTCTTCGCTCGGACATACTCCACGATCTCCTCAACCCTCGTGGTGTGATGTAGTCGGGACACATAGAGCTGAGTCGATGGTATCGCCGGACGCAGCATATTGGGTCCTGCCAGCGCGGTCCCGCACTGGTTCCGACTAGGAGGCTTCTTCCTCTTCTTCCTCTCCACCTTCACGAAGCCATCCTTGTCACACGTGGCCGTTCTTGGGCCAAGCTGTTGGCAGGTTCACAGCAGCTCTTATTTTCCCCCTTCTTCATCTGCGATACAGATTTGTGCGTGGCGATAATAGCAGCGTAATAGGCACGTTTAGGGGTCGACGTACCATTATAGCTTTGATAATGTGATCTTGGTTATATTATTTATGTCGCATCCCTGTGTTGTAGCTAACAGGATACCATGAAAAAAAGTTAGAATAGTTTTAGTAGATATAGTGCGAGTTTACCCTCCTATTCCAATTCCAATTTCTCATTGTTTACTAGTTCTTGGTCACAACTGCACCCATTAGGATTTAGTTATCTATATTAGTTATTATATTATATTAGTTATTATATAGATAATAAGAAATAAGACATGAGGTACATTCCTTAAATTATACTCGTGGCTTGAGAGATTAGCGCGACTAAATAATTTTATCTTTTTATCAGACTGTAGTAGGAGTGAAAAAAAATTGTTATGTTTCCTAACTTATTTTATTCCTTTCCAACTGAAAAAAAATACCTACCAGATACAGGTTGTGGAAATTGCCAATATTTTTTCGTGTGTGTAATAAAGATAGAAATAAATAAATAAATATTTTTTTTGAAATAGGTAAGTATCTGTATAATGTGTGAAAAACCGTGAAAGTCTAAAACAGTGCATATAATGTGTTTTTTTTCCTTCTTACACGATCAGCTTAGACATCTTATTTGCATAATATTTATCAGTGTAGATATTAGTAGGTACATTATGGTACAAGTGTGTACCTAATGTTGGTGATTACCGCTGAGGCGCCATTGAGACCCGAGCCGTTAGGCGAGAGTCTTAAGAGAACCGAGGACGGGAATCATCAATACACACGTGTATCATACGACGTTTTTCAACACACTTGTGAAGAAAATAATACTAAAAAATCATTTTCAACAGTGAAAACGAGTTGTGAAAAAATTTTCGCAATGGCGGTAAAAATTAATCAGTTTTCTTATGCGCGCGCATCTAACAATGGCGATCGGCCATAGACTAAAAGAATGAGGCTTATTCTTTTTTGGCTTGTCGCGGATAGCGTTTTAGCCACGTACAAAATAGGAATTCGAATTAAAAATGTACAAGTTGAAATGATCTATTTTCTCAAACATGCATGGAAATATTGTCATTATTTTCAAAAAGGGCAACCGCAGAGTAACGCATTTAAAGACAAAGAAAATCAAATCCATTGCAGGAGCGTTTTTCGAATTTGGAACACTACAGCGCTCCAGCAATGTTGTATGAAACGGCGTACTAGGGTTATTATATACTCTTTGATTGGATCTCTTTTAGCATTCTTGGCAAACCAAAGTTAAGTCTCTTTGCTGTGTCTCGTGGCTGTATAGCCATAAATGCGTTTGCCTTTCGGCACAGATGATGAGCTGATAGATAGAAAAGGCAAAGCTGAAAATTCGTCTTGATTTATTATTAAAATGATTTCCAACGGTTCAGATAATGAAATGGAGATTAATTGTACTCCACCAGATTTTAGATCAGAAGCCAAATTGGCAATCGAAAACCTGCTTCCAGCGAAGTCAAAAGAAAAATACATGAAAGTTATGAAATTTTATGATTTGGAAAAACGAGAAAAAATTGAACATTTTCTCCGAAACAGTATTTTTGGCGTATTTTAATGAGATTGCTAAAACTAAAAAGGTAAACTTTTCTTTTTGCCTAGGTACTTATGCCCCAAAATGACTTAATTAAATTAAATGTATAATATAAAAAGTATGTTTTATTTCCCTGCATTCTTTTGAGAAAAGCACTATATATGCCTCGGCGGAAATGGCAATTGCCTGTCTCGTATTATTGAAGTCCTCGCCTATGGCTCGGCCTTCATACTCATACTCGACCTCCGAATGCCTATTTCACGGCCATTGCATTATTGTACTATTAAATACGAAGTTGCATGAAATGAGCAAGCAATAGGTACATTAATTTATTTGTACTATTGAACACGATGACCATTTTCGTATCGAAACTTTTTTAGGAACAAAGCAACTCAACCAATAAAAAAAAACCCTATAACTCACTTGTGAATAATGGCAATGAAAATTTGATTATAGGTGTCACTATGTGGCTAATTGCGGTGAAAAAAGAGCCACTTTATGAGCAAGTGTGTTGAAAAATATTATACAGAAGCATATTTGTATTACATTTTACATTTCATCTAGTCATTGTGGCTTTCATAGTGTTTGGGATGTGCCTATGCTGACTACTTAATCATATTAAGATAAATAAAGTTCCACACCATGCCTGTCTGTTAGTCCGTGATTTACTTCGGAACTTTTTACTGAAAGTATTTAAATGCAATTGATTCGATTAAATAAATTGGGCTATGGTTGGAATCTCCTAGGGATCGCAACCGGAACGAGGTGATTCGACAGAGAACCAGAGCTGTCGACGTAGCTCACAGAATAGTAAAATTGTGTTGTGTGAAGGGGTGTAGTAGTGAGGGGTATGCTGGATGTGGAATTTCGTTTTTCAGGTAAGTTTTTTAACTTTATTTGTTTATTACGACGAGGGTCACCAATGTTTTAGATTGACAAACGGGAAATATCCAATTAAATTAAGTAAGTAAGTTCGAAGTTTCGAACATCGTTGTCGTACATAATAATCAAAAGTATATTTTCATTTTATAAACTATAAACATCGCACATGGTATCGGTAGCAACTAGTTTGCTTTTAAAATAGAAATATTGAAAAGAAAAGAGTCCGCTGCACCGTGCCGGGCCATGCCGGTCCTAAGGATTTTTCCATGCTTCTTCAGCAAAAGAATCCATTTGGCCGGCTGCAAGTGAAAATGATTGGTTTCGGACGCTTAATTAAATATTGGCGAATGTTACTAAAACATTTTAGGTAAACATTGTCATAGCATGAATATGCGATTTTCCATGTCTGAAAAATATATAATTTTAAACGAGTCCTCGAATCCCCGAATACAAAAGTCGTCTGGATAGACAGGTTGCAAAATGGATTGGAACGACAGAGATACATTTAAGTTATAGGTAATAAGTTAACATAAAAAGTTAATGACATCCACTTTTGTAGCTTTCTCGCCTAGAATGCTATTAAGTTGCAGGTCATCATCATTAAATAATAAAATAACAATAGTCTGTTACTGTCTCAAGAGTTAGTATGTTTATTGGACACCCTATTAGAAAGAGACAACATCCACACTCGAAGCTTTCTCGCTCGGAACGGTTATGGGTTGCCCGTCCTCATTCCAGTTAGTATATAAGTTCCTTCTAGCTGCCAGCAACTCAACCCATAGACTAAAGAAATGTGTCATCAAACCTTCATTCACTCATTCAGTCGTAATTCATCTTCATCATTTCATTTCATTCATTCATTGCTTGGCAAATTTATATATTGTCGTGACTATGATGTTGATGTTGGTTATAAGAACTTAACACTTTTCAAGCATAGCGTCCAACAAATTCCTCTTAGTGTGTATTCATAGAGTTTACATGCTTGCTAACAAGCAATCAAACCAAGACAAGCTTGTTTACTTTGGCTAATTGGCTGATAAGAGGAGAGCGGCCGTGCTGGTCGGTGTTTCAAGATGGCAGAGTATTTAGCTGCTATATTTGGAACTGAAAAGGATAAGTAAGTACACATTTCGTTTTAGAAACCTCATAGATATCGCTTCATTTTGTCAGCAAGAATTAGAGGTTAGATTTTTGTATTAATATGGGAGACCAGTTGCTTCACTGTAGGATGCTGAATGTGGCTGCTACACAGTCACTCCCTCCTCCATAAAATCAGTTTAACAGACATGGTAGGCATACAGACACCTAAAATGTATCCTGCATTAACAAATGCCACATCCTAATACTTTATTTTACGGTATGTGTCAATATAATTTGTTTTCCAGAGTCAACTGTTCCTTCTACTTTAAAATCGGGGCATGCCGACATGGAGACCGCTGCTCTCGTATTCATAACAAACCAACTTTTTCACAAACTGTGCTGTTACAAAATCTGTATGTGAATCCTCAGAACTCAGCCAAATCTGCTGATGGCAGTCACTGTAAGTACATTTCTCAAATATTTACAATCATTGTCTATCCACAGACATTAAAATGACCCAGCGTGTTGTAAAATTAAATACTTTTAAAACACGCAAATAAAATAAATTAATTTGTAGTTTTTAGTAAACCTAAAAGATATTAACCTACCTTTACGGAACTGTTAGTTTGTGAGTTTGTTAGAAGAAAATAATCTTTGCTATAATATTACAACCTCATACAAAAATCTAATAATTTTTCATTGAATACAGTAAAAGGCTATTATTACTAAGTAAATGATTGGTCTATAGGGTGTAAAGTATCCATAACGAAGCCATAAGGCGTTTGTTTTCCCCATCATTGAGATCATTTTTTTGTTCTAGAGTCTAGACCATACCTGGGAACCCTTTAGTTACAGAGATATAGACAACTTTTTAAGTTATAGCTTTACTTAAAATACCTCCATGACCCCCATAAATTCAATGCATCCAACAGCACAATGTTTTAAGTACGTAACATTGAGTCCTACAGTAAAATGTGATTTTCACCCCTTAAAGTCGTTTCCCAGCAATATTTTTTGTGGAAAGTTACAATCTTTAGTAGTATATCACAGAGAATATCCCCATATAACTTATTTGGAAAAAAAAAAAACTGAATTTGAGTTCCAAACTTTCAGTCTATCAGACCATATGCAGGTTATCTAAACATATAGGGGTTATAAAATTTGGCACGGGTATACAAAGGTTTAAAAATAATTTAGTATTGTGTATAAAACCTGGGTTTGATATTTTATTTAAATGTTTTTTACTTCCAGTGGTGGTAGCCAATGTGTCTGATGAAGAGATGCAGGAGCATTATGATAACTTCTTCGAAGATGTGTTTGTTGAGTGTGAAGACAAATACGGAGAGATTGAGGAGATGAATGTGTGTGACAATCTGGGTGACCACCTCGTTGGCAATGTTTATATTAAGGTGAGTTCTTAATCAGTGTCATTCTATTGATTTTGGGCTTTAAAAACCTAGTAATATCAAAGTTGTAGTAGTAGAAGTCAATTTCCGATATTAGTTGACGCCATCTGTAAACGGGTAAAGAGGGGCTATGTAGTGAAATATATTTTACGACGATTTAGTGCTCAAATTTGAATGACAAGTTAATTGCTGAGTTGGAGCGGTGCCATTTCAGTGCCGGTAAAGTGTGCCATGACCTTATCAGGTAATTTCCTGATAAAATGGTAGCCCTACTGTAAATAAAAGACAAAGCCACACTTGCCTAAATATTTTTTATGTTGCAATTCATCTTTTCCTACCTTTACTACTCTACCCTACCTTATCTAGTATCCACCTACCTACTTACCTACCCTATTAACGTGACGTGAGCTGTCAATAAAACAAGGACGGAATTTATAACTCAAGAACGGCTTTACCGATTTTAATGATCTCTGATTTGTTGGATTCGTCTACGCCCCGAATAGCAGAATAACTATTAAAATATCTGAAAAATTCATGAAAAAAAAGAATAAAAGCGTTTTTAAATATATAGACAAATAGATTGGTTAACTATAACCACTTTGGTATTTGAAGTTTGATTTCATTCAGAAAAACATAAAGCGGCATTCTAACTACAGTTTCTCAAGTTATTATGCCTTGTGACTGGGACTGTACCTTTGTTTTGATTTTTTAGTATGCTTTTTTAATAAGGACACGTTTGATATAGTTTTTGAACTTTCCATCGGTCAGTTCTCTAATAAGTAATCACATAATATCACATTAATCAATAATCTTTCCTAATAATATACCAATTCCAGTTCCGACGTGAGGAGGATGCAGAGAAGGCGGTAAATGACCTGAACAACCGTTGGTTTGGTGGACGTCCGGTGTACGCCGAGCTGTCCCCCGTGACAGACTTCCGTGAAGCCTGCTGCCGTCAGTATGAGATGGGGGAGTGCACCCGCAGTGGCTTCTGCAACTTCATGCACTTGAAGCCTATTTCTAGAGAATTGAGAAGGTGAGTCATAAAGTTTTGTTGACTAAGTTCAGTCAAGTTGTAGGCTCGATGGGGGGATTCTGACAAGATGAATACAATTCATCCCCTATTTAACTTCTTTACTAATTCCTGAAAATCGTTGCTTACTAATCATAATCTGCCTAGCCTTTTCCCAACTATGCTTTTTGAGCCACTGACTAACTGTAACGACTGTCAAAGATTTGCAAATGACAGCCAGGACCAACAGCTTAACATGCTTTCCAAGGCACGGGGAAACCCGGCAAGAAATGAGTGGTTACCCATCTACAGACCAAAATCGTTGCTTACTGATCTCCTTGGAACTCTTGCTCAAAATTTTAAACTTTTAAACCCAGCAGTAAGTTGCGGATGTACATTGTGTGTCAGTGAATGAAAGAATTTTATTCAAAGTTATGGTGAGTTGACACTGCTTTTCTCATGTTCCTGATTCAGAGCCATTACTATTAATTGCTTAAACTTATCTGATAATTTTTACATCAAACCCCTTTTTTACTTAACCTAGTTTTGTTGAGGTAAGTATAATATGGAATTATAAGAGGCTCTAAGAAGGAATTGTGTGTATAACTAACCTGATGTTACAACATAAAATATTAGATGGTATTCAAGTTTAAATTTGGTATTTTGATAGGAAAAATCGTTAGTACTAGCTAAAATAAATTTATTAGTAATCCTTCCAATATGTTGATAACTCTGTGCCATATGAGTGTTATAAAAAACAAAATACATAGTAGTTTTAAGCAGGATGTAATCATCCCTTCTCTTGTAGGCTGATGTCATATCATTGTTCCAGATACTTGTACTCCCGTCGCAAAGGCTCGCGTCGCTCTCGCAGCAAGTCGCGCGACCGTCGCCGGCGTTCCCGCTCCCGCGGAGGAGGTGGTGCCGGCGGTGCTGCCGGCGGCGGCGGGGGCGGGGGTGGGGGCGGGGGCGGTGGCGGTGGTGGTGCTGCTGGCGGTGGCGGTGGTGAGAGCCGGCGCAGGGACCAACCGCGCAACTCGCGCTCCGGACGTTACTGACGGAGCCTCCACAGGCGGTACATGTTCTAGTGAGCTTCATGAATCTTTTGGCCGGGGCTTTAGCCGGAACGAAAGCCGCGTTCTTGGTTTACTGACAGCGTCCTCCTTTCAATGTCATTAAAGCGCCGAAAGAATCATGATGCACTCTCCGCAATTGTATTGTCCACGAAGTGCGTCGACACTGACATCACATATGTATACCATCATTATATTTTACCCTAACACTGTCAGCACACCAATGCTTACGGCTGCAATATCAAAGCTTTTTTCTTTTCTAGTAGACAGTGTTTGCCTACCGGTTACCGATACTTTAAGGGTATATTATATACTCATTTCTATTTACAAATACACGTCTCTAAATACTCCTAACCCCAGATCCCGCTAGTGGCAGCCATCTAGTTTTTTAATCGCTTGATCTAGGGTAATATGTTCAATGAAATGCTAATATCATTCCCTCGATCAGCCGATTAAAAAAACAAAATGGGTGCCATTCGCGTGGTGTGGGGTTAGAAGTATTTATAAACGTGTATTTGTCGATAGAAATGAGTATATAATTTGCCTTTAAGGTGTAAGTAACCGTGAACCAAACACATTGATCCTGCTCATCACAGCAATCTGTCATGGACATTTAGTTGCTCCTTTGTTCGAATTTCTTCTGCATTTGGTCTTTGTAGCAGTGAAGAATTGTCCATTGACCATTCTCACTCATTCTGCTGAGAAACTGTTTTCAAATCGGAGAATTTTTAAAATAGGTCCAGTAATTTTTAAGTTTATTTGTTAAATACAAAAATACAAATCTTTCCTCTTTATAATACTGGTATAGATTATAGATTTAGATGTGGTTCTGAGCTCTTTGAACATGAATCTCAAACCTCCAAGTTTGATACCTTTCCAGGACGTCGATATTACTGTTGCCTGCTGTTCCCCAGAGCTCCACTCTCATGTGTCCAATCCAGCTTCAATATAGTTTAGTATATCAGCATTTTGCTTAAGCCAGCTCTACCCATACAAGTTATACATAGTGTTACTTAATGTGTGTGTAAATTTAATGTATTTAATTTGGTCTCGATATTAATAATTATTATACGAGCTCATGTATCGATTTAATGTGGTTGATGTTATCTCAGTAGTGTCCCTAATATTGTAATAAAGAAGTGTCTGACTTCCATTAAGAAAGTTAGCATGTTTTAAACTGTACCTATGTCTGATGTCATCTTTTATCATTCTGTGGGAAATTGCAGCACCCATACCGCGGACCGTATTTGCAAGAAAATGTGGAATTTGAAAATATAAATACTTTAGGTAGGTGGGTCACCACCTTTACATACAGAGTTTCCTCCGTGCCCCAGAAAGCACGTTAAGCTGTTGGTCCCGGCTGTCATTTGTAGATCTTTGACAGTCGTTACGGGTATTATTCAGAGGCCCAAAAGTCTGACAACCAGTTTTACCAAGTGGTATTGTATTACCCAGTGTGAACTGGGTTGTTGAGGTCAGATAGGCAGTCGCTCCATGTAAAATAATGGTACTCAGCTGCATCCGGTTAGACTGGAAGCCGACCCCAAAATAGTTGGGAAAAGTCAAGGCAGATGATGACACCAATCTAATTTACATCCACATCACTTATTATTATTTAATTTGCACAGTACATAATAAATAATTCAATGTTTAATTACTAATATACTATAATGACTTGCCTTCAAGAATTGTTAAATAATACAATCAGTTTTTCTTTTTACCCACTATGTAAAAGTTGTGGGTTTACTAATTAACCTATTTATAATTACGAGTACCTACCTTCTTCATAAGTAATTCTTATAATTATGTATTTAGTTTTAAGATTACCTTGTATTTCTCATATTAAAGGGATTGTATTCTTTCTAAGAAATAAATGTCTTAAACCGTAAATATAAGTTTCACTTTTTAATATTGCTCTTTGTTTTGCCTTACAACCTTTTGAATTAATTTTTCTGGCGAGTTCCCCCGAAACATAAGTCCATAGCGTAATGTTAATGAGACATATCTGGTACGCCATTAATGCCTTTGCAATTTGCCTGATTAGACTTCTTAGGTTATCGAGGGAATGGGGAGGAACATTGAACTTTTGTTGGGGGTAGGTGTGATAAAAGTACCAACGTTTTAAAAATCCAGAATTTTATTTTAAATAAGTTTAGGTAATTAATTAACTGATTAAGTTTACTTTGACAGTTATATAAGTAGTACTCACGTTTGTGGCACATTTATGTGACATAGAGAAGTTATTTAGACCACCTCCCAGCTGTTCAACCACACCCTGGAGGAAAACTTTTTGAGCAAGATGGGTGAACTGGATGCTCAAATTCAGTGCGCTGGGTCTGCCAAGGATACAGTGGCAAAGATAGCTGAGGAGTCTCGTGGTTTTCGGGAGCTTGTATTCTCTTTATCCTGCTGCGAAGCCAAATCAACGAGTGTGCCAAGCAAATTTATGGTTTGGAGACCAGGCTTCGGCGGAAAGCCTTGGTTTTCCAAGGGCTCGCTGAAGCAGAGAACGAAGACTGCACGGCTGTTATCTTGGAACTAACAAAATATAGTAACTTTCTTTTGATCAGGCGATGACGGACACGTTCATTTGTTATTGAGTTAGTTTACAGATGTTATTTTATGTTGCTGTGTTGAGGTAACATTCTCTAACAATGTTATCAATTGTAAATTGTTACCACGTGTTTACTGTTTTCGTGTAAAAGTTAGACAACATTACCTAACATATATTATTAACACGGCAACATTTTATACAAACAATAATTAACTTTTTGTTATCGGATGTTGCTCAGTAAAACTTGGAAACGTTGCTCTACAAAAAGTAACTGCGGTGTGGATGCACCTTAAGAAAGGATTTTTAGACTCGAGATCTTAAGCGGAGTTAAAGTTTGTATGGGAAGGTATTCATAAATTTCAATTTAAAAAATTAAAAAACACGCCTGCCATGTTAAAAATTGACTAAAAAGAAAAAAATAAGTTAAATAAAAACTTAACTAAAAAGTAAAAGATAAATTAAAATAATTACTTCAGTTTAGAATGGGAACAAGGAAACACAATATCCTGTTAAAGTGAAACCCGACCCTGACATGGTTGGAAAAAGGCTATGCAGATTGATTGACATAACTTGTTCCTATTCTACACTGAAGTAGGTAATTATTTTAATTTATTTTTTACTTTTTAGTTAATTTTTTATTTAACTTATTTTTTACATTTTAGTAAATTTTTTATTTAACTTATTTTTTACTTTTTAGTCAATTTTTAACATGGCAGGCGTGTTTTTTAATTTTTTTACATATTTTATTTTATTTTATTTCATATATTTTAGTGATAGAATAATATGTTGACCAACGACCTATGTGGAACTAGATTGCCTTATATTTTATGACGCTAAGATTTCTGAGGCGATTTAGGCCGAAATTGGAAGTTGTTCAGACAGCTCTTCCACTTGCTGTGCAAACAAAATGGCCTGACCTTTAAACCCTTAAACCCTTGCTGGCCAAATCTCCCCCCCAAACGAATGGTCGAACACGTAAGATAAGTCTCACTTCCATCTCATTGAGACAAGAGTGTCTTAAAAACAAAACATGCGTGTAGCACCCATTCCGGTTGAGCTAGAGAGCTCAACTGGAATGGGTGCTACACGCATGTTATTCCAGTATGCATTTGGAGGGGTTTTGTTTTGTAAAATATTGTTGGCACATCTATTACAAGACACAATTTCGTCAGGGTGGTCTTGCGGTAACACTGTTATACTACTTGTCACATATACACATCGGGACTGCTTTTGGTACTAAGGTTTTTCGCAAGCATAGCAGATACTGTCGGGTACTTGCCATAAATTTTGTTCTCAAAATTTGAGTCTTCATTAAAGAGCTGCCTTCGACATCGGTAATCGCGTTGCATGCCTGTGAGCCTTTCTTGTCGCGAACAAGGGGTCTCATTTTCACGTACAAATGCAGTGTGGTCCCTGGTGGGCATCTGCGTCAACCTCGTTTCACGCGAAATAGGCGACTTAAGCTCACGCATTGAAGATGCGTGTTCTCGTCTCGCGTCAACCTCATCTTTCGAGAAGTGGGTGACTCTTCTAGTCGGCGATTAAATGATCGCTGCTGTTCTGAGTCAACCTTGTGGAACGAACAATTGTAGAGACTCCTCGTACAGTTTTCGTGATACACGTAAACGGTGCTTGGTAGGCCTACTTTCTCTTTCTTTAGTTTTTTCACGGCTTATTACAGTAGACCTATTCTCAGAAGCTTGTTATTTGGCTTTTATTTCTCTTCCCCGGAAAGCTGAGAGTAATATTGGGACATTCTCGCCCTCATATTTTTCAGTCTCTTATCACGTGAATTCGGCGATTCATTTTTGAGTTTGCTCGCCAATTGACGAGCTTTCTTGGTTTTCTTTGAAAGAACCATTTCTCTAATAATACAACTGGTAAACAAAGATAATAGAATTAGTAAATAAACACTAAAATATACCTACTGAATGAAATAATCCCAAGTTGATATGTTGTGATACTAGTATGCCTTGTTGAGCTCCGAGTCGCGACGTTAATGCTATACTTAGTAGGTACCTACCTACCTACATGTTGATGCATGGGTGGTGCTTGCCGCGCTGGCTCAACTGTCTGTACGTAGAGTCCATGTATCTGTTCGTAGAGTAGGTAATTTAAATGTAATAAAACGCAGTTTAGAGGTATTCCTCGAAGCGCTCCCGTTTTGAAACGCTCCCATCTAAGCGCTCCCGTTTTGTTCCTCCAAGCGCTTGGAGGAACGATTAAAAATATATTAAAATTTATTTCCTCGAAGCGCTCCCATGATTAACTTTCGGATAGAGATGGGACTATACAAACTAAAATTATCGATAATAACTAGGTAATAAGTAGAACACATTGTTATAATATACAACTAGCGGCCCGTCCCGGCTTCGCACAGGTTTGGTATTTTTTTTTTTTTTTTGTTTTATTGTAAATCCTTTAGTCCACCAAATAGATGAATATAATCTGCCGACATATGTACCTACCTATTCATATTTTTTTACTAGCTGACCCGCGCAACTTCGTCTGCGTCACATGAGAGAGAGAGAGAGGGGGTTAGAGAGAGTGTGAGTAAACCCACTGGGTGTCGGTTTTATTCGCCATCTAAAAGATAGACATAATTATCTCTATCGGGGTTTTTTTAGAACATTTTAAGAAGAACAATTACGCAACAATCATGTATGAGGGATACATGATTGTTGCGTAACTTTAACCGTTTATGCAGCGCTCGCAACGGAAGCTCTTAACAGAAATACATTTTCCCTGTTTTTGTAACATTTATTGATTTATAGTTGACTTCGCTCCTTTTAGTTGTAGCGTGGTGTTAGATAACCTATAGCCTTCCTCAATAAATTGACTATCCAACACTAAAAGATTTTTTAAAATTCGAACCAGTAGTTTCTGTAATTAGCGCGTTCAACTAACCAAACAAACAAACTCTTGAGCTTTATAACATTATTATAGATTCAAGTGGATAACAATTTAATTTCTCCGATATATTACATTAACTGACTAAAACCCATCCATGTTCCTTCATCGCCCTTTGTGTTCCGGGGCCACGGTATCCCTTTCGAACAGTCCCGCAACCCCGGCAGGCATCGGTCGTTACGGACCCCTTCCTTTTTGCTGACTCTCTTTGAGGCGCGCGTGGAACACGAACGCGCCGTCGACACGGCCTGTCGTCATGAGACGGACGGACGGCGAGCTAACCCATAGCCCACCGTCCACAGGCCCGCGCCTACGGTGGCCGGGGGCCACGTGGTGGCCCCCGACGCCCGGGGCGTCTTCAGGAAGCGACTTCGATGTCGATGATGCACACATATGAGTTTTTAAAAATTATCGATATAATTCATTACGTTAACTTCATGCTTTTCCCTATTTTAAACGTGGGAGCGCTTCGAGGAAATAAATTTTAATATTTTTAATCGTTCCTCGAAGCGCTCCTTTTGGGAGCGCTTAGAGGAACAAAACGGGAGCGCTTAGATGGGAGCGTTTCAAAACGGGAGCGCTACCAGGAATACCTCGCAGTTTAGTGGGTTTAGTATGTAGAAAACAAATTTGGTCATAAATAAACGATTTATTTTTTATTTATCAAAGTTCAGATAAAAGGGTGTTACAAAGTTGTGACGTCACGCGAGATTTCAACGCGCTGTATCGTCGTCACTTTTCGTTTACGTGACAAGAAAATATACGTGTTCAATATTTTTTGATAATCTAACGGACTAAATAGTTTTTTTTCAGGAATGTACCCAATTTTTTTCCAGGTTTTTGAAATATCAAATCCGCAAGTCCACAACGAGATAATCTAACCACGCGTCCTAAGAAATAAACAGTATTAACTGTTGTCTAGGAAGGATTTTAATTGTTGAGGTATTGTTATAGAAACTTATGAAAAGCCGACACCGTATAGTCTCGTTATTTATACGACGATACGCGATTTATACAACAAGCAACAAAATTATTCGTGAACGAATAGATATTGAATACTACTGTTGTATATTTTGTAACTTGCTCAAAAAGTTGGATGAATCTAAATTAAACCAAAAATACAGTCATGAACTAAAGTAGCCATTGCAATCAACTGCTTTCCTCTTACAATACTTCTGTCAACGTCATTCCAAGTGCTAGGATTATAGTTTTGATTAAGCTGTCGGGAAACGTAAATGTAATTATTTTGAGACATGCATGTTTGAAAAATTAACCAAACCGTGCATTTACAGAGAAGGAGACTAATATGAAAATACATGAACCCTGAAAACATAACACTCCTTTTTTTGGGCAGACGTGTAAAAAGAGGCGTGAAAGCATGAGAACAAATAAAACAAAGCATTAGTACACAATAGGTACATTTGGTGTAGGAATTCTGGAGATTCCTATGAGGTAAACTACACAAACAACAAAATAGAGTTAAACTGGATGCTTCAACCAGCCCGCGAAATTCATATTTTCTTACTTTTTTTGCAATTTGCAGGCCTTGCAGGAATGATTCCTTGCAGTAATAACTTTTTCAAGGTCAGAGTCATTCCTGCACCTTTATGAGCTTGGGGGGGTTGTATTGAACTACATACGTCTTACAGTCGCGAGCAATATTTTAATCAACATACAACCTAGCACTGGCCTGCATATTGCAAAAAACGTTAGATTTGAGTTTCGCGGGCTGGTTGGAGCATCCACCTTAAGAATGTCCTGACAATTTTTTTAAATCAAATCTCGAACCTAATGCTTATGATATATATACGCGGGCCTGTGGACGGTGAGCTATGGGCTAGCTCGCCGTCCGTCCGTCTTATGAAGACAGGCCGTGTCGACGGCGCGTTCGTGTACCACACGCGCCGCAAAGAGAGTCAGCAAAAGGAAGGGGTCCGCAAGGGCCGATGCCTGCCGGGGCTGCGGGACTGCTGCGGAATCGAAAGAGATACTGTGGCCCCGGAACACAAAGGGCGATGAAGGAACATGGATGGGTTTTAGTCAGTAAAAGTCTGACACTCCCTTCCGCTCCGCCCAGAGCGGGAGGGGTCATTTGATGATTTCTCATCTGAAAAAAAAGGCTTACGATATACTTAAGCTGATGTGTTAGTTTTTATTTTTGTACAGATTTTTTTTTTAAATCAAATTGTATTACGTACCTAGCTGGTCCGGAGGAAGGTGATGGGTAATACTAGTATTACGAGTGCCAAAGCACTCCTTTGACATTAAGGTGCGACATTAAGATCCTCCAAGCGCATAAAGGTGCAGGTATGACTTTGACCTTGAAAAAGTAATTCCTGCATCTTTATGAGCTTGGAGGGTTGTATTGATGATTATGATGATTTTAATTCTATAACTACATACGTGTTACAGCCGTGAATCATATTTTAATCAACATACAACCTGACACTGACCTGCAAATTGCAATAAACGTAAGAAAAATTGAATTTCGCGGGCTACCCTGGAGCATCCAGCTTAAGGGTTACCGCACACCATAGACAAGACGGTCTTTAAATTAGACAGACAATTACCCTACTAGTGCGAGCGAAACAGACTATGTATTCTCGCTCGCACTAGTAGGATAATTGTCTGTCTAATGACAGTCTTGTCAACAGTCTAGTACTATTATCTATTCTGTGACCCTGCTCCCGACACCGGCAGACCACATGTTTTATTTTGAATATGGTTACTAAGAATATTTCCTAGAGTGGAGGTATCGAGTTGAAATTAAAACCATATACTTACTCAAGTCTACAGACCCTTGGAGCTGTGATAAAATCATACTTTTATGTTAACATAAAAAAAGGCGGCTGTCTATACCGCTACAATAACGTACTTTATAGAAAGGCTGCCTATTCAAACACGATTTTTTTTAGAAAATCATCTAACGGCTAATACGAAGCCATAGCAAGGAAAAAACACAATTATATTTTTACAAAATTATTATAATTCCATTTCTTGAGTCATTTTGCATAGCCTTTACGACGTACCTAGTACCTATGCGTATACGACGCGGCGACGTAGTAAACTAGCGTAGGTACCTAATGGATGTTGAAAAATAAAGAGCCAGTATTTATTTTGTACATAAGTCAAGTAATTTGTTTTTCAGTACATTTCCTCGAAAACGGGTCCTTAATTAACGCACTACGATAAGGTTCAACATGCCGTGTATTTCACACACGTGGATCTGTTTCATTGTCCAACCCCGCTTGTTGCGCCGCGTGCGGGAAGAAGCCATTCCCGCACGCGGCGCAGCACGCGGGTGTTGGAAAATTGCCACAAATAAAACTATACCTATACTTACAAATTGGTGCAATGCCTATAGTCGGTGGTGATTTTTTTTTGTTATTTTATTTCTTCAAAAGTGTAGGTACTGAAAAACGTTTGATACACGTGGACATTTGTTATTGCAGTTCTCGGCTCAAAAACACCCTCGCCTACGGCTCGGAAGTTATTTCCGCCTCGAATTCAATAACAAACTTTCTCCACTTGTATCAAACTGTACTATTTTCATGTAGGTATACCTACTCAAATATTTTTTTTCCTTGAAATGGCTTCGTTATAGCCGTCGGATGATTCCCCGAAAATATTTCATGTATGAATTATAGATACACCTATATCGACACTCTCAAAGGAATCAAAATTTATAGGATACTTCCCGTTGACCTAAAATGATTAAATTTGGCAAAAAGCAATGTCCTACAGCACGTGATAAGAAAAAATCTGAAAACTGTAAATATGTAGTTTAATAACCAAATACCTACAAGTTTTTATGGAACCCTTGGTGCGCGAGTCCAACTCGCCCTTATCCGGTTTTTTTAAGGCGGGTCAAAATTTTGTTTCCGTATGGTATATCCGACTGTCGTCAGATTATGACCGCTGTTGCGGGCCACACAGTCATTGGCCTGGGGTTGAGCAGTCTTGCTAAAGAAGGCTGTTGATTTAGGAATATCTACTCGTAAGTAAAGAATTATGACATTATTTTTATTAGCCTTTATTTACAAAACATGATTATACAAGTAAACTTAAATATATGGTACATTACTTAAAATACAAAGTAGGTACTTAACCTAATTTGGTACTTCAGACGCCTTGATAACCTCGTCCTTTTGAAAGTCCAATTAGTATACCTACGTACTTGTACGTAGGTATACTAATTCTAAAATATAGGCAAGAATTAGCTGGCTGATTCTTGCCTATATCACGGTAATATTATAATACAGTAGTGTAACTCGGCCGCATGATAGAAATAAATGCCTACAGCCGCGCGGTAGGTACGTAAACATGCGTTAGGGCTGCCCGTCTCCAGCATTTTAATTACATTTGCCTACTTTCTGTTTCTATTTAGTTTTGTGATTGTAAATATTCTTTTTACATAAATAAATGAAATACTTTGTATATTGAATAGGAAGTGTTCAATAAAAATGCGTGTTGTTTTTTGATGGGTAGATTTAATTAAAAAAACATGTTTTTGTTTGAACAACAAATCGGGCTTATAAATTTGCGACCGAAAAATATTTGCGCCTCGACTGAGTCGTACGAAATGCTTTATTGTTAAATTTTAAAGTATAATAAATCCGCATTATTATCTATATGTATAAAATGATAAACTGACTGACTGACTGACTGACTGGGTGACATATCAACGCACAGCCCAAACCGCTGGGTCTACAGATTCCAAATTTGGCAAATTTTTTTATTTGTTAAAAGTTAATTAACTTTTTACTGATAAAATGGTTCAGATAATGGACGGTAAACGTAAGCTAGCATTTCTTTTCATAGTTAACATTCAAGATAAAATATCGATACTAATATCGATAAATTTAAGTCAATCCCTAGCGTACATGTAAAAATAGATTGATGAAAAATCTATCCACCAAAATCATGTAAATTATCAACAAATGGACTTTGAGCTATACAAAATATGAAAGTAAACAAAAACATTGGTATTATTTTATATTCTATACAGGATAAAAGACAAATTTTAACCAAAAATAAACGCGTCATAGTAGTGACGATGTGAAACCTGAAAATTGCACATTTCACAGGTAAATACTCATATTTACCTGTGAAATGTGCAATTTTCAGGTTTATTTCTATGATTAACACCACATTCACGTACAGCTCTGCGGTGGTATGGAGAGAGATATCAAGATCGACAGGCACCAATACTCTCTCCATACCACCGCAGAGCTAGATTCACGTTTTTGTTATTTAAAAAATAAGCTTCCATTAAATCAAACTGTTCTTGATAAGCCATTTTCACCGTGAGACAAAATGTGAAATGAGTTGTAAAAACCAAATGTGATTATCAACTATGACAATCTAATTTTCAAATTTTAATCTAACATTCCATATTTAAATTACCTCATACACGCAGCTACGAGTATGTCGCAAAGGAGTCTGCATTACAAAAGTTGGATGTTAGTTAGAGAGCTTTAACTTGACTCATTGAATTTGCAACTTCAGATTTCCTGGTTTTTTTTCATTTAATTTATCATGTTTGTTAGAGAGATTTCATCCTTATAATTAACCCTAACGATCGATGCAATAAAAGTACAGGGTATAATTTTTTCAGATTTTAGCCGGTTTGATTCCCGGGTGTGGGAGAAGAGAATTTTCGAAAATCTTTGAATGCAGTTTGCTTTCTATTCAAAAATAAAGGAATGTTTCCTTTGAGTAAAATTTTCTATCTGCAGTATTAAGAATACTTTCCCTCCAGGTGGCATTACAAAATTCCACCCTGTATATAACATCATTAGGCGGAGCCAATGTTGCCAGATGGAATCTGAATAAATCAGTAGAAAAATTAAAGTTTTAGCAGTAGATCGAAGGAAATATCAGTAGATTAAAAAAATCATACCCACATGAGGTAAAATGGACTTGAGCTTGAATTACAAGTATGATAAAATACATTAGAACATCGCCAGCAATTTTGAATTTGTGGGTATGTGCCCATTATTGTTTTTTATGACCTCCAAATCCATCTCCAAGAAAGAAAACCATCACCTTTATTAAACTATTTTATGCTAACGAACTTAAATAGTATATTGTTACCCTAGGGGTGAAAGTAACTTATTTAGTCCCGAGACGGGGTTTGGAGCCCGAGCGCAGCGAGGGCGCTAATAGTTTGAGGGACTAAATAAATCTTTAACCCGAGGAAAAAACTGGGCTTTTCATTACGAATACAAGGAAAGAAAAATTAAAAACATGAATCAACTCGAAAAATCAAATGAAGATCGGATTGCCGTTTTCCCGCCTATTTTGTTTTTTTTTCTGTGGCCGGCCAGCTATTCAGCCATTACCTATTTTTAATTTTCATCATCATCATCATCAGCCTATTAATGTTCCCACTGCTGGGACACAGGCCTCCTCTCTAAGAGAGGGAATGGGGGGGGGGGGATGGGATATTTTTCCCAAATCTATGTTATTTTAAAGAAATAGTTGAAACTTAAGTAAAAAGTTATTTTAATAAAATTATTAAAGATAATTACCTAATTACTTTCAGAGTATGAGTAATGAACAATTAATTACCTCGCTAAATGCTTGATGTTGTTAACGCAGTCCAGTCTCTCGAAACACACAAGTACAACACAAACCTCCGTAAGCAATTTATCAATCCACTTTGAACGTTGAACACCAACACAAACATTTTCTCCACTTTTATTAAAGTTTAACTTTCAGTTGACATATTATATCTATCAAATCACCAGATTGGCAGACTCAGTAAGTAGGCTAGTACCACAGATAATATATACCTAGAGTACCGTCAGTGATTGGTCGGTCTTGCACACACTACAGATAAAAAATATCGCGAATTCACAGAACTTGTTGAACAAATGCTGAGAACAAATGTCATGTTATTTAGGCCTCTAAGCCAGATGACACGACACGACGACAATAACTAGACGATCCGATAAGATTTGAAAAAAAGCAGGTAGATTTCTTAAATAATATCAATCAAGGCAGTAGATCAGCAGATTTTATTAAAATCAGGTAGATCTACTGCTAAATCAGTAGATCTGGCATCACTGGGCGGAGCGCGCCATGCGGTCGGTCGATGGAATCACGCATGCGCCGTGAAGGGCGGACACGTTAAGGCTTGATGCTCAGAGTCCGAAGTTGCTGTCATAGTTACTATTTTGATACATGTGGAGAAACATTATGTCGTAGCAGTAAGGACGATATTGTGGCGCAATTTGCTACCGTACATGGTTTGGCTGACTGCATAATGATATAAGTTGTGCAAAAAGTTTATTGATCGTATTTCGTTAATACTTATAGAAATGGTAGTACCTTATGGTAATTCATCTGCTATGTTTGATATGCCTCTTATAAATGGGCCTCACTGTGTAACTAAGTATCTAGGTATGATTCGTTGAAAGAACTTACTACCTACATAAGTACTACTTAAATCAAAGATCCCAGTCTATTAAGGCCCCCCGTCGAAGCTTCGCAAATACAAATCCTTAGCAATTATATTTTCATTAGGTTCGCAGGCTATACGAGGCGCTAGCTTAGGGCACAGAATAGATAATAGTACTAGCGTACTTACGGCTAATAAATAACTCAAACATTTCTAGTAGGTAACTAGCACCTACGACTTAATAATTAGTACATCATCAAGATTACAAATCAGGTGTCAAACGGCGTTTTGCAATACACTTTCGAGGAAATCAAACAATGGAACGAAAAGTATTTTGACATGAATTATTAGGAAACGTTTTGCTTTCGCCAGGTTGAAGAAGTATTAAGTTTGTTGTCGTTCTAAGTAGGTTAGATAAATGTAGACGTAGCATTTTTATCGTGGACAATCACAAACACTAGGGATGCAGTTTTAATAAGTAGGTACCATGTTTTCACCATAAGTACTCGTTTTTAATAAAAACTTGTTTGGGTTTAATAAAGTGTTTGTTCGACAGATCGCGTATTGCCAAATCCCTTTGTTTATTTATAGCTGGAGTTTTTAAAATTAAAATCAGAACATACCTCATACCTATATTGCATTGACATTCAATGAATAGACTTTTCAAAATTATTCAGCAATTTTTATTTAGGAACACAACCTTATTTTCATTGTATGAATATTGTCTTTATCAATCATAGCTATTTCTTTTATAACATTTATTTAATTCATCGCTTTATCTACGAACAACGGATAAGGCGACTACAGGAGCTAAACGCGAGTTTTATAATGCCTGAAAGCATATGATTCACTGCAATAACCAGAACCAGAAAAATATATGATATTCTTCAGGATATATACTAGAGGGCGCCGTATAATTTCTTTATTGGTGTTGATGTCGGCCACACGTGAGACTCCATCTTGTCCTGGGAAGAGTCTTGCAATACGTCAAAGTCTCCAACACAGGGGTGGAACGCCATCTTCAGGCGGCGTTGGTCTTCCATTTACGACGCAGTTACATCTCAGCAATGTATTCGCGTTGCCTGCGTTGCCAAAAATGTTGGTATAAGTATTTGCTGCAGCCTGGCATAGCGCTGCAAGTTGGTAGTCTTCCAGAGCTCGTTCAGGCAGAGCTGTGAGCGCCCGACCAGTGAGAAAATGCCCAGAAATAAGGCAATAGAAACGGTCAGCAGAGGCAGATAAGGGACAGAAAGGTCTACTATTAAAAATAGCTACTATCTGAGCAAAAAGAGTTTGAAGTTTTTCATCACTCAAGTGGAAAGTAACCATTACTCGTGTAATATAATATTTTGCTGAACGGATACCGGCCTCAAAAATACCGCCGAAATGAGGTACGTAGGCTGGTGAAAGGTGAAACTGAACGCCTTCTTCTGGGCTCTCTGTCCAGCGTCCGTTCGGAGTGGACGTGTTTTGTGTGGTTAAAATCATCTCTGTTTAACTTACATATTTTTATATTCATTGTTAAAATTTCACCTAAAAACTCGGGCCCTCCTCTTTCTTCTTGGGGAATTGTCCGTAAGGTGTGGCGGACATATTGGTTGGTGTCGGAAGTCTCACTTTCGCACGATCACGTGAGCATCGTAGGCAGGCGTAGACATCACAGCCGGCTTTGGTGAGTCAAATAAATCATCATCAAGATTTTGTATATCTCGAAAAGTCGACTGCGCCACTGAGGTTTGAACCACGGACACCGAGCGCCGAGACGACGTTCTTAGTGACCGCGCCAAATCAACCTTGACGTCATCACACGAAATCTGTGTGCTGTTGCTACGTTGCTACGGAGCGCGGACTACATCGCTGTCGCGCATCGGCTACGCGCTTGCTGCTACGCGCTTGCTGCTACGATCGCTACGAATGTTTTAACTGCTACTTGCTTTTGTTGCGCGCGCTGGCCTGCACTACAATACTTGTTTACCCGTTGGTTAGATATTTAATGAATTGAAAGTACACCAACATTTCGCTAAAATGTGTAAGGGAAAAATTACGCGACCATCTTCTCAGTCTGCCCCTACGACTGAAGAACAGTGCGCTTCACCAACTCCTAGTATTGCGACTCCAACGTGTGAATCTGAGTACATTAATTCACAACAAAGGTCAACAAAGCGTTCGTGTTTACATTTTAGTCCAATAAGCGAATATGATGATTTTAAAGAAGAGATGCGAACAATGCTGACTAAATCTAATTTAAAACAGGAAAGGATTGTGGAAAATTTTATGTCCAAAATAACCCTTGAACTAACAGAATTGAGAACTCAAAACGAAGAACTACGTAACATCAGAACTGATCTGGAGGACTCGCCAAAACTAATGAACGCCAAATACGAGGATATAAGAATTAGTATGGGAAGGCTAGATAGTGAACATACAGAGCAACGGAAATATATAGACCAGTTGGAAAAACAAATTCAGGATATGCATGGAAATCACAGGCCTGATCTGCTGACGCGCTGTCTGTGATCGAGCTGCGTAATATCTCCACTAAGGACAAAGAAAATGTCAGTGACCTGGCGGAAATGGTTATGGGTGTGTGTAGATCCCTTGCCGTGGAGGTAAAACCGGAAGAGATTCGGGACGTTTATCGAGTGCAGAGTAACCAAGGCCCTTCGAAACAAATAGTAGCCGAATTTCAATCGGTCATTTCAAAAAACACAGTACTCCGTGCTGTGCGTGACTTTAACAAAGGGAAGCCTCCATCCGAAAAATTAAATAGCGAGCATGCCGGTTTTACTGGTGAACGAACCCCTATTTATGTCGCAGAACATCTCCCAGCTACTGCCAGGAAACTCTTCTATGATGCCCGAAAGTTTGCTAAAAGTAATGGATGTCAATACTGCTGGATAGCAAACGGGAAAATTTTTATTCGAAAGAAAGAAGGGGAATAACCGGTACTTATAATTTCAGAATCTAGCTTTCAAAACCTATTGCATGGAAAAAAATAAGTTTTTAACTCTTCGAACTTTTATGTTATGTAAGCATGATCGCGTTTTTATTTTTTAAGTATTATTATCTCCTTTGTAAAGGCACCCCGACACACTTCACACACTTACGGAAATCTATTAATTACACACCTATGCAATTCACTCATATACATTAAAAACATTCACAATTCACAAAGTTTATTGATAAATTTAGGCAATGATACTTATCTTACGAATATGCGTAATACTATGGGGAAGCAATATCGAACATATTGTATTTCTCTAATTATTTTTGGGAGCAATAATGATCGGTTATGTTATGATAGCATTTGTCTAAGTGCACATCACGTTAATCTCAATTAAAATGAATAATATAAATGAAATCATTACTAATCTGGATACATTTGGGTCCCACGAATCGTTCATTTGTCCCCCTGATAAATGCCTCCAGATCCTGGGAAACCTAAACAAAGCGATGAATGTACTACATTTAAATATAGGTAGTATTGTTAAGAATTTCGATAGCGTCCTGGTTTTATTGTGTTCCTTAACTATCAGGTGTGACGTCATAGTAACTAACTATTCTTCTAACAACGCTAACTGGGCTACTGAATTTCTTATTAATACAATTATGTCCATCATACAAAATAATACCATAATCATTTGCATTCCTTCTAGGCTGAGAATTATCAAGCCCTGGATCACGCCAGGACTCCTCAGATGCATTAGACATAGGGATAACATGCATAGAGAACACAAAGAGACACCAGACAAAAGACAAAGTACTTACGGGATGATATCCGTGATTTTGTTTTTGGTCGATGAGCTCCCGATATTTCATCCCGTAAGTACTTTAAGTGTAGTGAAAAACCGTGAAAGTCTAAAACAGTGCACCAGACAATTATGTTCTAAAATTAACCTATTTACGGTATCGCAATTTCTGCAAGAAACTTCTGCAAAGGCAGAATAATAATAATAAATAATTATGAAAAAAATGAATTGGAGAAAGCCAAAAATAACCCTAAAAAGACCTGGAAAGTAATTAACAGTATAATTAATAAACAAACATCCAAACCTCCCCCTAGGGAGTTGTTGTCTGTATCCAATCTAGACAACAAGGCTTCATTAAATTAAGTCAATAGCTATTTTGGAAATATTGGCAAGGAACTCGCGGCTAGGCATGTAAATTCTGGCACGAAACATCAGTCATATGAGAGGCAGGATGAGCAAGTCAACTCAATGGCCCTACTTTCCCCGGATAATGCAGAAGTTGAAAGTATTATTATGGATCTTCGTACTGATTCAGCCCCGGGATGGGATGGAATCAGTTCTAAACTTCTGAAATTGAGCAGACAAACTCTTGTGCCACTTGTGTGTTACTCACATATGTGATGTTTGTTTCTCTCAAGGTGAATTCCCGAGAGTTTTAAAGAGAGCGGTCGTACATCCTATCCACAAGGGAGGGGACAGAGGCAGTGTCAATAATTATAGGCCGATTTCGGTCCTGCCGGCATTATCAAAGGTTCTTGAAAAGGTCCTGAACAACCGTCTTGTGTCCTTCCTAAAGAATAATAACATCCTTTCCAACAATCAATTTGGTTTTCGTAGGGGGAAGTCCTGTGAAGACGCTTTTGCGGCCCTGATTGACGATGTTGTTGAGATACTGGATAAAAAGTCTAAGTGTCTAGGCTTATTTTTGGACCTTTCTAAGGCATTTGACACTGTCTCTGTTCCTATTCTTCTAAAAAAATTGGAAAAAATAGGTGTAGAGGTCCTGCACTCGCAGTCTTCGCGAGTTACCTATCCGAGCGAACGCAGTGCGTTAAAATCGACACATATGTTAGTGACGAGTGTACATTGTCTTTCGGTGTGCCTCAAGGCTCCATCCTGGGGCCTACACTTTTTCTAGTGTATGTAAATGGTCTATGTGAATTAGCACTCCCATATTGTTCCATTTATTCTTATGCAGATGATACAGCCCTTCTGGTGCATGCCGAAAATTGGGATGAAGCCAAGAGGAGAGCTGAAGCTGTCCTTAGCATTGTTATGTCTTGGCTAGCGGCGAATAGTCTGACCCTAAATGTAGAAAAAATAAATTTCATCACTTATTCATTAAAAACTTCCTCGCAACCAGACAACTCATTTACAGTTAAGGCTCACATTAGCGATGCACTCCCAAACCAATGTGCGTGTCTTCCCCTGACGAGAGCCACCAGTATAAGATACTTGGGTGTACTTATAGACAATCTCGTTTCTTGGAATGCTCAGGTTAGGTTGTTGTCTGGCAGAGTTAGAAAACTTATTACCGTGTTTAAAAGCCTGAGATATAGCGCTAATGCGGATACTTTACGTATGGTTTATTTCTCTCTTTGCCAGTCAATATTAACTTTTGGCATTCTGTCGGATGCCCGCACAGCGGTGCCCGAATATCGCAGGACTGGAGCCCTGAGACAGCTAGACGGGGTCGCGGCAGACCGAGAAGAAGATGGCGGGACGTCTTGGATGGCTTCCTGGCGAATTGGCGAGAAGAAGCACACCATCGCGAGAAGTGGAAGGAATGGGGGGAGGCCTTTGCTCAGGAGTGGGACAATACGGGCTAACAAAAAAAAAAAAAAAACAACTGGAAAGGGCACAGAAGGCTGTCCTCAAGGTCATGACTTTCAAACACTATCGGCATAGTACCGCACAACTCTACGAGGAATGTAAGGTCCTGACCGTGAGACAGCTCTTTGTGCTGAACTGTACGTTGCGTAAACATACCGGCCTGCGGTTGGATCCTGCTCGTCCGGCAAGGCGTCGGACTGCTAACGTTTGTCCCTCCGTAAGACATAGAACCGCGCTTGCACAGCGTCATTACGCGGTACTTGGTGGTCGTATATACAACTTTGTCAACAAACAGTGCAACATTTATAAATACACTCGAGAGCAATGAATCCGGGTCACTTAAAGAATCCTAAAAATCTCGGAAACTAAAAATGCTAGGTTAATGCAATAAATTATATTTAATAGACAATGTAATACTCCTTAAATGAAGGTATTAAAACTTCTTAGTTATTGTATAGTTATATCATAAAAAAATCAAATTTGAAAAAGGGCCACTTTCGAAGATGGAACTACGAAATTACAGCATTTGGTTTTGCTTTTGTTTGTAATCTGTCATTTATGTGGGTACATAAACCATGTTGATAGTGCTCTATATTCATTATTCAAGCTGAAATTATGTCGCTTACGCCTGAAGAATGCACCAGAATACTTACAATGCTGGAAACCGGCCGGAGTCAGCGCGATACAGCCAGGACTGTCGGTGTGTCGCTGTCAACAGTACAAAGAGTTCTCCGACATTACGAAGAAACTGGTTCTAACCTACGCAGACCAGGAACGGGCAGAACCAGGTGTACCACAGCACGAGAAGACCGATACTTGGTGAACACCATGCTTCGAAATCGCTTTCTCACAGGAACTGAACTCACAAATCAGTTTCGACGCCTCGGAGGAAGTAACCCAAGTGCATGGACAGTAAGACGTCGGCTTGCTGAATCTAACTTAAAACCCCTTAGACCTGCAAACGGCCCTAAACTGGAGCGTGGGCATCGTATTTCAAGACTAAGATATGCCCAGAGCCACGTAAATTGGAGTATTGAAGATTGGTCAAAAGTTATGTTCTCCGACGAATCAAAATTTATGCTCTACAAGCACGATGGAAGACACAGAGTGTATCGAAGACCAGGGGAAAGATTCAAGCAAGCATGCATCGAAGAAAAAGTAGCCTACGGTGGTGGGTCTGTACTTGTGTGGGCCGGAATTTCTTCTGAAAGTCGCACAGAGCTGGTATTCATAGAAAACGGCTCTTTAACTAGCGTAAGATATGTGGAAGAAATCCTCAATGATCACGTTGGTCCATTTATGGTCAATTTAGGTGAGGATGCTATATTTATGCATGACGATGCCCGACCTCATACAGGTAGGATTGTGAATGACTACCTTCAAGAGATGAACATTACTCGTATGGAGTGGCCAGCGCGCAGCCCGGATATCAACCCGATCGAGCATGCTTGGGACGAGCTAGGCAGATGCGTAAAACAACGAAACCCTCCCCCAATCACGCTTCGTGAGCTCAAAATTGCTCTCACAGAGGAATGGGAGAATATTCCCCAAAATCGTATATGGAACTTGGTGTACAGCATGCCAAACCGCGTAAACGCAGTAATGGAAGCACGAGGAGGCAATACGAAGTATTAAAATTCAAGAAAATCGTAATAAAGTTCAAAAATTTCATGTTTCCTATTTTTGTTTTAAGGAGAGATCAGCAGTTTTTTTCTTTATGTAATTTTGTGTTAATAAAATGTATGGTGACTCATATTTTTTTTACTTTCATTTAAGGAGTATTACATTGTCTATTAAATACAATTTATTGCATTAACCTATCATTTTTAGTTTCCGAGATTTTTAACATTCTTTAAGTGACCCGGATTCATTGCTCTCGAGTGTATAATAAATATGACTGCAAGGCTCTAGTCACTAAATGGATCAGCACTCTCTGTTATGATGAGGTCGAAAGAATTCTAAATTCTAATTCTAATACATGACTTCATTACCCTCCCCCCTACCCAAACCTTCCTCCATCCTACATATCCTCAAACTCACACGCACACACACTCCTACACACAACATAAACACAATACACATAATTATGGTTTGCCTTTTAATTAAATTAATTAATTATTATTTTGTTGTTAATTTTTTCTTTTTTTACAAATGTCTTTGTTTCCCGTTTGACGTGTATCAAACTGCGAGTTTTGATGTATTTGCTGTCCTAGTGAACTAAGAGAGCCCTGACACTCATAACACAAGTTCAATCTTAGCTTGGGTGTCAGAGGTGTATATTTCTGTGTTAAGTACAATTCTCAACTTAAATATTATATTACTGAAGCATGTAGTGACATTGGAATTGTAAGCTGGAAATAAAGATTTATTATTATTATTTAGTTGTTCTTTATGTTTCTTCTCATTTAAGAGAGCCTAAGAAACCTTACACGCGGGTCGGAACCAAGGATGTAAGGTGAAATTTAAATAGAGAAAGTGGATGATAGTGTGGATGATGTCAGAAACTTTCGGGTGATTCGACAGGTGTTGAGAATGGTGGCTTTTTGCAGCATGTAAATTGTGTGATTAGGCATCTTTAGAGTGTTGAGGCTTTGTGTGAGAGATTTTGGTATAATACCAGTAGATGAGAGAACAATGGGGACTATATGAACAGTTTGTACTTTCCATTGGGTTTTAATTTCAATGGCAAGATCTTGGTATTTACTGAGCTTTTCGGATGTTGTGGCTTGCATATTATGTGAGTTAGGTATTGCTATGTCTATCAGATAAACTGTTTTATTGGTTTTGTCGTGAACGGTAATGTCGGGTCTATTGTATTGAATGGTTTTATCGGTTATTATAGTTCGGTCCCAGTAAATTTTTTGATCGTTATTCTCTAATGCTACTTCTGGTTAATATTTATAATACGGTATCATTTCAGAAACTAATTTATATTTAAATGCTAACTGTAGGTGTATAATTGCAGCGACTTGGTCATGGCGGTGTTTGTAATCGTTTGTGCAAGTGATTTGCATGCTCCTGTTATATGTTGTATAGTTTCGGAGGCATTGTTGCACTGTCTGCACAAGTCAGTCGGTTGGTTAGGATCTTTTATAATGTATTTTCTGTAGTTACGGGTAGCTATTATTTGATCTTGTATGGCCAGCATAAAACCCTCGGTCTCGGGAAACAATTCGCCCCGTTTGAGCCATTCGTTCGACTTTATTTTATCGACGTGTGGCTGGCTCAGGCAGGCTCGATGTCTTCCGTGTAGGGCTTTTTCAGACCATGCTACAATTTTTTGTTGTGTACTTAAGATGTGTTCATTTATTTGTGTGTTTCGGTTTTGTAGGTTTAGTGATGTTAGTTTGTTATCGGTCTCCGTTACTTGCTTGTGTAGTGATGAGGTTTCTGTTTTGTTATGGAAGTATGCTCTGAGTGAAAGTATCTGTTTGTTGTATAAATTGTGTATGTCTATTAATCCTCTCCCTCCTTCTTGGTGTGGTAGTGTAAGTCGTTGTATGCAGGATTTTGGATGGTGTTTTCTATGTTTGGTTAGGAGTGTATGGATAGTGCGCTGTAGTTTTTTAATATCGGTCTTTGACCATATTATTCTAAACATGCAAAATCAGATAATTATGTAGTTTTAGTACCTAAATAATAAAAAATCGTTAAGTTCTTTAGCTCCTGCGACAAAGTTGCGTCCATCATCGCAGAATACTTCCATTGGCCTGCCTCTTCGTGACAAAAACCTTGGGAATGTCGTGACAAAAGCGTCCTTTGATAGATCTGTCACGGCTTCGAGGTGAGAGACTTTATATCGAAAATTTCAACTTGCTAGGTCCACCCGTTCCTGAGAAAATCGGTGGTGACAGACGGACAAGAAAGTGATCTTATAAGGGTTCCTTTTTTTACCTTTTGAGGTACGGAACCCTAAAAAGATTTTTTAGAGGCTTTGTTGCAGCGCTTGTAGCCTATTTAGGTATTAGGTACTTACATAATAAGCGGTGAATTCAGATTGATCTTACTGAAAACCTCAGCCGAAAACTATGTCAGACAAGGCCCACTTACATCACTACTCACCCACTCGTTACTTCCATAATTGCTAAATTAATATGACTGCGGTCATGAAATCGTTAGTGGAGGAAGCCGTGTCTGGCTTCTTCTGATCCCAAGACATTGTCGCAGGGCTAACCCTAAACCTAAACCTAAACAGAAACCTAAACGTATATAACTCATATAATATGCTATGCACACTCACACACACACACAAACGCATATTAACCCACTTGCAAACATCTCACAAATGCGCTCCTCTTTAACTTTATTTTACTTTAATTTAATTTTTAACTTTAGTCTTTGAATTTTTATATATTTCTTTATTTTTATGTTGTGTTCAATTGCATTATAATGTTAATGTGGAAGAGCGGAGTCACCTTTTTTTTTTTCGGATGGGTAATCATCAAATGACTCCTCCCGCTGTGGGCGGAGCAGGAGGGAGTGTCAGACTTTTACTGACTAAAACCCATCCATGTTCCTTCATTGCCCTTTGTGTTCCGGGGCCACGGTATCTCTTTCGAATAGTCCCGCAGCCCCGGCAGGCTTCGGCCCTTCCCTATTGCTGACTCTCTTTGAGGCGCGCGTGGAACACGAACGCGCCGTCGACACGGCCTGTCGTCATGAGACGGACGAACGGCGAGCTAGCCCATAGCTCCCCGTCCACAGGCCCGCGCCTAAGGCGGCCGGAAGCCACCACGTGGCACCCGACGCCCGGGGCGTCTCCCGCGGCGGCCGGGACGTGAGGATCTCTCCCTCTCACGTTCCGCCACCTCCTTTGCTAGCATGACTGCTTCGCAGAAGGAGGTGACGGCGTCCCATTCCGTCTCGCTCCGGACCATGGATTGAACCAGGGCCGGGAGCGAGAGGTCGCCACCGCCAATCGCCGCTTCGAGGAAACGGCGGTGCTCCGCCCAAGCGGGGCACACCTCCACAGTGTGCGCCACCGTGTCCTCCGGTCGATCCTCACTGTGAAAGCACCCGGGCGTCTCCTCCCGCCCGATTCGGTGCAGGAACTTACCGAAACATCCGTGTCCGGTAAGAACCTGCGTCTCTCCAGCCACTCCTCAAAGAGACAGACAAAATACAGCATTACCAACAGTATCTAGCGAGCAAATGACTACTAATTCACCTGTGGTGACTGAAACTAATGTCGCACCTGTAGCACCAAATGCGGAATGTGTCGCAGATGATGGTAATGGGGACGAGTGGGGTGAATGTGTTCATTCTGGCGCAGCATCTGGTCGGTGCCTGTCAGTCACACTGAGGGCGATTGGACCCGGGAGGTTGAACAAGCGTGTGATCCTATACCTCCTATACCTATAGCTCGTGCGGTCCGTCCGTTGCCTAACTGGAAATCTCCAGGGCCGGACGGGCTGCACAACTTGTGGATCAAGTGGTTCCAAAGATCACACGCTCGCTTGGCGTCCCAGTTTCAATCACCCTTAGAGTCAGGGTCGCTGCCCCAGTTCTTGACGACAGGAATTACCCATCTGCTCCATAAATCAGGTAGTACTGTGGAGCCCAAAAATTATAGACCAATCACTTGTTTACCAACAGTCTATAAAGTTCTTACATCCATTTTGAGAGCTAAAATCAACCAACATATTGAAAGTAATTCTATCATGTCTGCCTCTCAGAATGGATGTAGGAACGGGTCCCGCGGCACTAAGGAGCTGCTCCTCATTGATGTGGCCATTAGCCAACAGGTTCACCGCCCCCGAAAGAATCTGTCTACATGTTGGATAGATTATAAGAAGGCCTATGATTCCGTGCCTCATACATGGCTCATGCGGGTGCTGGAGTTGTACAAAGTAGATGCAACTCTACGTACCTTCCTGATGTCATGTATGGGGCACTGGAGAACGGTTCTTCGCTATCCAGGATGTCGACAGATCCAAGGGAACAGCGAACCAATAAGGATCGAGCGTGGTTTTTTCCAGGGTGATAGTCTGAGTCCAATGTGGTTTTGTCCAGCCTTGAACCCTCTCAGCACACTGCTGGTGCGTTCAGGTCTAGGCTATCTGTTGAGGAAAGATGGTCAGGTCATATCTCACCCTCTTTACATGGATGATCTGAAACTCTTTGCCCCCAACAATTTGCAACTGATGAAGCTACTGAAGGTAACAGAAACTTTCAGTAGCGCCATCAGGATGGAATTTGGTGTGGACAAGTGCAGTCATGCATGTAAAGCGAGGAGAGATTATGGAAACCGTGGGAACTCAACTCTCGGATTCCATACACCTTAGATCCCTCTTCTCAACAGAAACCTACAAGTATTTGGGTATGTCAGAAGCGTTAGCCATTAACGTGACTGACATGAAGCAATCGTTGAGGGAGCGCTTCTTTGGCAGCCTGAATAAGGTGCTAGGCAGTCTTTTGTCAGGCGGAAACAAGGTGCGCGCCTTCGACGGTTAGGTCATGCCGGTTTTGATGTATTCCTTCGGCATACTCAAATGGACTCAGATGGAACTTGATGCCCTGGATAGGAGGGTACGCACACTGTTGACTGCAAATCGAATGCATCACCCACGGTCGTCGGTGATGAGACTGTATATCCCGCGGAAGTGCGGGGGTCGTGGCTTCTTAAATGCTAAGACCCTACACAACCGTGAGGTATGCAGTCTCAGGGAATACTTCCTAGAAGCCGACGAGGAGATGCACCGAGATGTGGTTTTAGTGGACAAGGGCCTCACCCCGCTCTCCCTGGCTAACTAAGAACTGGCGCAAGCCTAAAGTATTAGACACTAATGACCGCAAGGAGGAATGGCAGGGCAAGGAGCTTCACGGACGCTTTTACCGGGCCCTACATGGCCCGGATGTAGACTTAGCGTCCGTATCCTGGCTGCGCTTTGGTGACCTCTTCGGGGAAACCGAAAGTTTTGTCTGTGCAATAATGGACGAAGTTATGATGACGAATAACTACCGGAAATACATTGTGAAAGATGGCACGGTTGACATATGTCGGGCATGCCACCGTCCGGGAGAATCGATCCGACACATTATTTCTGGGTGTTCTAGTCTGGCTAACGGAGAGTACTTGCATAGACACAACCTTCTTGGCAGGATTATCCACCAGCAACTTGCATTGAAGTACAACCTTGTGGAATCAGAAGTGCCATACTATAAGTATGCGCCCGACCCAGTTCTCGATAATGATAATATCACGTTGTATTGGGATCGACCTATCACCACTGACAGGACTGTTGTTGCCAATAGGCCTGACATTGTGGTGATAGATCGATTGGAGCGTCGCACAATGATTGTTGATATAACGGTCCCGCATGACGAGAACCTTGTGAAAACAGAAAAAGATAAACAATTTCATATCTAGATCTGGTTCGCGAGGTTGTTGACATGTGGGACGTGAGTACAGCAGTCATTGTGCTGATAGTCGTGTCGGCCAATGGCTTAATAGCCAAGAGCCTCGACCAACATCTTAGGAGGCTCTCGCTTGGCAGCTGGATCAAGGGCTTGATTCAGAAAGCAGTACTTCTGGACACGGCACGTATTGTTAGGAGGTTCCTCTCTCAAGAGCCCTGACCACCGGCAGCTCGGACCCTGTTCTGTGTTCTGGGTTTTTATATTTTTACATGTTTTTATTTATATTGTTTTTATATTAAGAATATTTAAAATTTTAAAAATATGTTATAAAATAAATAAACGAAATAATAATAATAATCTTTATTTATCCAAAAAATATACCTACAGAGTTTGAAATACAGCTTTATATTTGGTTTAAATAAAACATTTATAGTATAAGTTGCAAATTCTGTACAAGAATAATACTCTACCTCTTAAACTAGGGGATACCTGTATTATAAGAGGTAGTGTACGGTCATTAATCAACAAAAACTTATACCTCAAGTGGAAAATCTGAATGGCCGCAGTTGTTTTTGAAGTAGTACTCCGCGCGAACTAAATTATGAAATCATTTTATGAGGGTATTATGTAAGTACTTGAAATAAAACCACCGATAATTTAAGTAAGCCACCGATTCCTCGGAGTTCGCGCGCGGACTAAAATTCATAAAATAACCCTCCCTTTTTGCTTTGACGTAGTTGGGTTAAGACACAATCATGTTCATAATACGTTTATGTATTTAATCTTAAATCGCTTAAACTAACAGGATGACTAATTAGACACATCAACGTTAAATCGCAGCCATTTGGCCTGCATTCACAGTTACACCACAAAATGGCCGAAATTAATAAAACTAGGTTCTATTTTTCTCCATTACCCATACTAACTTATTTCACTATTATGTTTTATATTGTTAAGAAATCCATTGTCCTAATAGTATTTAGTAGAAACATGCCGCCTGTGATACAGGTTTAACCTAGTACAGGCATCGAACTCTGTTATACCAACATTATTTTTAAGATTTAACTTGTATTTTTCGTGCGAATTTTAAATGTGAATAAAAAATAAAAATATATTATTATTATAATTATTTATGCACTTTGCTTTCTCGCACGAAACATGAGCGGTAGACCTCCTTTGATCCTCTGAACTAAGCTGGAAATAGGGTCTACGACGGGATGCCTGACGCTCTCCGACGCGGGCTCCACTGTGAAACTGGACAGGACAGCCGCTAGCCCTGCTAGTGACAACATCAAGCCGAGGCGTTCACCTGAGAAAAAATACAGGTATTTTGTACAGCTAGCATAAAAAGTAACAAGATTTTTTGTTTTTGTTTTGAAGATATCTTACTGAATATACAATTTAAGATTTTATTCAAAAAGTAAGAAATATGTATATCATCATCATTTCAACCGAAAGACTTGCACTGCTGGACATAGGCCACCCCCAAGTGTCGCCACATTGACCGGTCCCGTGCGACTCGCATCCAGCGGATTCCCGCAGCCTTCACAAGGTCATCGAAAGGAAGGAAGGCCTCCCACTAGGTGGACCGATGACCTGGTGAAAGATGTATGTTTCAACATAAGTACAAGTAATATGTTCAGAAAACAGATGTTTTTGTTGTTTTGTGTTTTATGTTTTTTGATTGTCCATCGCTCGACACGATTGTCATAATATAGACAAATTGTCAAAAAAACTTAGCTCTGCAGCATACGCCGTTATACTGATTTAGAGACAGCTTGTTTAGTTTACTTTAGTTATTTCGACAGCTTGATGTCGTACGGTATTCTCTTGTGGGGCAATGCCGCCGATATTCAGGGGGTCTACAAAGGCCGCTTTAGCAGAATCTTAAGGTGGATGCTCCAGGGTAACCCTCGAAATTTTTCGCCGGCTAGCCTGACGCTTTCACCTTAATATGAATCACGTTAAAAATTTAAAATTCTAAAATGGACCTTACGGGTATGATCTTAAAGTCCATTTTAAGAATTTTAAATTTTTAACGTGATTCACAATAAGATTCTGATAAAGTGGCCATTTTAGGCCCCCAGACAATATTTGTTTTGCAAAAAGGGCAATTCATTCAATTTATAAATTAAGTCCCAGATATTCCCTCAGCGAAAAATTTAAAGAGATCAATGTTCTTACTGTGCCCTCTCAGTTTATTTATGAAAACCTTCTGTACGCACACAAAAATACTAATTTGTTTAGTGATATCCACAATTAAATACGAGGAGCAATCACAAATTTTTTGTTCCTGCAACGAGGCTCAAAAAATAAGGGGGTACGTTCAGATGCCAGTGTTTACGTTTTTACAATAAACTTCCGAGCCTTAATCAAGCACTTAGCGTAAATAAATTCAAATCATTTATAAAACGAAAGCTATATGCCTAAAAGGCTACTATCTCGTTAATCACTATCTCGAAGGTAAAAAGGCTTGGGATTAAGGTGCTCCAATAAGATTTGCTCTGTGAATGTCGAAATTTCGGACTTCGCTTGTTTATTATTAATCCCTTTCTTTTATACTTATTAGTGATCGATGTTTTATACACTGTGACAATGAATGATTTGACATGAATACTTATTTCAGTATTTTATTATTTTTTACTTTTTCTTTTCTATTATTATTGTGATTTGTGACATCTACTGATTTGACATGAATATTTACTTTGCTAAGTATTTTACTATTTTTTTGTGTTGTTGTGACATTTAATGATTTTGGTGATTTTTATTGACATTCATTTTGTAAAGTATTATTAATTTTGTTTGATTAATTGTGAATGTGAAGACCATGTGGATCACATTTTTATTTGATTTTTTGTTTCTTTTTTCCCACGACTGTCTGGCAGTTTGAGTACTATAAGCGAACTACCCAAATGTCCTTTCTTCGGTATTGTTTTTCGTTTCGTTGAGCTCCTTGAGCTACTAGTCGAGCTACACGATAACTGACAAATGCTTGCACTGGCTGGACAGACCCACTCAAATCTGTGTGGTTCTTTCTTAAAAAGACCATCTCAGACACTGATCTGCATATTCATCATGTGAATTGAGCAAGAACCAGCGAACCAATCCGGGTGGGATGCTCAATCCTATAAATCCAAATGTTAAATATGAGCATAACAACATTGTTAAAATTGACCACACAAAATTTCTAGGGCTTTGGTTAGATTGACACATGACATGGAAAACACACATTGAGTATTTAATAAAAAAGCTGAATCAATATTGTTATGCCCTGCACAATTTAAATAAAGTCGCGAATCGCAGTACCGTTCTTACCGCATACCATGCATACGTCTCCACAACACTGTGATATGGAGTAATATTCTAGGGTAATTGTACGGATTGGGAAGCGGTCTTTAAAGCCCAAAAAAAAATGTGTTCGTGCAGTATGCATGATCCATAACACTGACAGTTGCAAACCATTTTTTGATTAATCTAAAATTGTTAACACTGCCGACCCTCTACATTTATGAAGTTGCCATATTTATTAAAAATAACCCTAACCAATTTGAAACCGTATCCTCTAAACGCCAACAAGGTGCACTGAAATCTAAATCCCATCGAACAGCCCTTTACTCAAAAAGTTTCCTAGGAATGGCACCAAAAATATTTAATAAACTACCTAAATCAATAAGAGCATCAAGAGATTCAAATACTTTCAAAAAAATACTCTATAAATTTTTAATTCAATAAGCCTTTTATTCGGTCACTGAATACTTTGAAGAAAATGATAACTGTTTTTATATCTTTTTTTTTTTTGTTTAGGATAGTTTAAACATTGGTTTTGTTTATTGTATGTATATTTTATTAAAGATTTAATGGTTGTTAACCAGCTGTAATAACGTCAGTTTTAATTTTTATTTAACTTTCAGTTTTTATACACATAAAAACTACCTGCACTACATAAGTGTAAACATTATTTGTACGCCTTGCAAGGCAACACATAGTGAGACATTTTTTTTTTATAACACCATGTGCCTATTTATTTTTACCCATGTGTCACAAATAAACAATTTTGAATTTGAATTTGAAGATTATGTCTGGACTTCAAAAGAGACTATGACCTCTGAGTTTATTTCGGCGTACTAATAGGTACCGTGTTATTTTTATTACACAAAATCGCCCAAAGTGAAGGGATTTTGAAGATACGTTACTTCACAGAGTAATCAGGTACGAAACACCGGCCCGTTGTTATTTTTTGTAAAAACCTACTTGTAAAATATACTTACATCATTTATCACGGCAACATTATCAAATGATAATAAGAATAATCTACTATTTTAAATACATATAACTCCTAATTGAAAACAGCGAAAGTGTTCCAAATTAGATTTTGTTGTGTAGATTCTATTTGCCCTTAGCGATTGTCAAGTCATTATATTTATTAAATACATTAGATTTCACAGGTTCTTACGCTAGAAGAACTGTTTTGCAAGACGGTAGAAGTAACTTTGTAATCGCATATTATTTAAATAGAATTACGAAGTTACTCTATGCAGTTTTTTACATTTAGAAAACTGGTCTGAAATTGCAGTACGTTTTATTTTTTCCTCGCTTTAAGGCTAAACCCTAATAGTGTTCATACTTGAAGATTGTGAGTCCGCTACAAGTGTCTTAGAATTATTATGATCGGTGAATGAGTCAATGACAGAATGAAGAAACTTTGACTTGCAATAGTTCATAAACTACAGGTTTTAAATTGATTGTTATTGATTAATATGCCTAGGTATAATATCGCCGATTATCACTCAAAATTCAGGCTTTTAGCTTTATCCACAACGAAGTTACGGGGGTCAGAAATGGCCTGAAAGGCTTTGAGAAAAGACTAGTACGGCGGTGCCATTTTTTTAGCTAGACTTTGCGGGTGCATTACCGTACCCCCAGATCTATACTTACCTATGCATGCTCTGGGTCCAGCACCAAACGGCAAATAGAAATATTTATTGCTGTTGTCATACGCTTTGGGATCAAACCTCTCCGGTTTGAACTCCTCAGGGTTCGGGAAGTACTTCGGATCATTGTGTAGCGACTGCACTGGAATCACCACTCGTACCTCCTCATCTATTTTTAAATTCAACTCAGGAAAGGTAAACGGACGAGTACATTTTCTTGACAGGACCCCTACCGAAGGAAACATCCGTGAACCTTCTTTAAACACCATATCCAAGTAAGTCATCTCCTTGATCGAGTCATACGATAGCTTTCCGTCGTATTTGGCTAAAATGCGGTCGACTTCATCTTGCGCCTTCTTCTGTACGTCTTGGTTGTATGCTAGCTGGTGGAGAGTGTAGCTGGTGGCTGACGACGATGTCTCGAAGCCGGCTGCGAAGAAAACAAACACTTGGGCAGCTATCAGACCATCGTTGAACTCCAAAGTAACAATTTCAGGTGTACCATCAGGCTTCTTCTTATGCGTGGACTTGCCGACGATAACACCCTTCTCTTTGCACTCCAACATCAAATCTATGAAATCTCCTCTTCTGCTAGGTTTATAGTTCCTCTTCCTTAGAATTTCTCCCACAAGCTCACTGATTTCTTTCTCTACACGAGTCCAAATCTTCAAGTTTTTAAACATTTCTGGGAACAGATCTTTTGCAATAGCTGTAACAGTTTCACGGGGTTTTATTTTGAATATATTGATTCCGAGTTGTCTGAACGCCGAATTTTCGTCATTCAGTGAGTCTGAATCCAGACCGAAGCCACAGGCTCCGATTAAGTCGGTAGTATACCTCGCCATTAGCTCGCGTGCGTCTATAGACTTGCTCTCAGCAGCCAACGTCAGCACGCGAATTTTCAGCCTCTCTGCTCTTTCAACTATTAAAGGAAACATGGCCTTCAGCTTTCCACTAGTGAACGCAGGGGTCATTCTCTGTCTCAGCAGTTTCCAAAGGTCTCCATCAGCGGAAAACAGATTCTTCATTAGAGGTTCAACCTCGCCGTTCTTAAGAGACGAGAGACCACGACTATAGAAATAGGAAAAGTCTGTGCTCAGAATCCGCTTTACGATTTCAGGATCTCGTATAAGCAAATCTGGGCGTGAAAAGCTGTAGAATCCAACCACTCGTTCATGGGGATAACTCCAGTACATCTCGTCAGTTACTTGTGTTAGACTAGACTTAAACATGACTGCTTCCAAACTATTTCCGAAGAAAGGAAGTGGTCTATCGAACTTTATACCTCTGACCTTCCAATACTTATAGTTCCTTGTTCCGTAAAAGTACAGTGTGATCAGAAGAACCACTACTAATGCCAGGGTAATCATACTGACAGTTGGTGTGAGATACTTGAAGGTTAACCAACTAGGATGCAGTTCACTGCAATCTGGAAGATAAGAGTGTATTGAGAAATTATTTTTCATATTATGAATTGATATGTAACAAGAAATCATTGAAGCAATTTATTTTATTATTTTATCAACTCTAAATATGATATATCATCTTTATATTATATATGAGATATGTTACAGTTAAAACCCGTTCTTACGAAAACGCGTTTTCTCTAGTTTAAACTAGTTTTTACTAACTATCTTTGTTACAACTAGTATTAACTGCTGTTCAAAAAATGAATATCAGTGAAAACTAGTTCTAACTAGACAAAATGCGTTTTGCCGATGTTTCATTTCAGGTTTCATTTCAGGTATGTTTCTTACTAGCCGTTTTTTAATTTTCTTTATTTGATTAGTTTAAATACTTGAAATTAATATTGTCGCCATGTCATTATTTTAGTAAAGGTTCTTACAGACGAGCGGCACATTGCCATCTGCAGATAAACTGCCGTCGACGCTTGCAGTTGTGGTGTCGGCGGCAGCCGCCGACGCATCGACGGCAGTCGTCGATACACATTTACGCGGCATGCCACACCTGCAAGCGTCGACGGCAGTCGTCGACGCTTCAGCGGCTGCCGCCCGGCGCGTCGACGGCAGCCGTCGACAGGTGGCGACGGCTGCAGTTTATCTGCCGTTGGCAACGTGCCGCTCGTCTGTAAGAACCCTAAGATGATTCTTCCTTAGCAGCTAAGCTAGGCCAAATGCTCAATTAACTGAACCGCGCCAGTCTTCAAGTCGGGCTTTCAATGAATATGACCAAGACAAAACTAATGACGAGCAGCACAGAGTGTAACATAGAAATTGGGGGTATGGTGATTGAATATGTCCATGACACCGGTCAGATAGTTCCATTCAAGGCAAGACAAGATAAAGAAGTTGCTCGACGCACCGAGAATTCTTGGAAAAGCTACTGGTCGATGAAACATTTAATAAAGGGAATCTCTTTCACTTAAACGAAAGCTCATTGACATAAATATGATTCTCCTCACCCTCACCTATGGAGCGGAAACATGGTCGCTTACAAAACATCAGAAGTCCGCACTTGGGGTCTGCCAACGAGCTATATAGCGAAGTACACTGGGTCTCAAACTTATAGACTGCATCTGAAACTCCATACTTCGCTCCAAAACCCGAATAGCTGTTGCTGGCTAAGGCCAGAAAATGAAAACCGGGAAATGGAACTAGGCTGCCGCAACTCGGAGGGGCAATGGAAAATATTACCACTTACTTACACTACTACACCCAGAAGGAGACGGCGGGATGAGCTGGACTCTTTCTCAAAGGATTGGACTACAATTGCACTAGATCCCGAAATGTGGAAAGGGAAAATCCATATATATATATATATCCATATATCAACAATAACTTGCTGCACACGACTGCAGCCGACCGCGTGAAGTTCATATCATGACTAAACGTGTCGATCGCACAACTGCATGCAGTTATATATGTCGCAGGGAAATGAGGATATCAGGGATTTCACGAAATTCCGGTAGATGTCGAATATTATTGTTTATTACGTCTTCTTAATAAAACTATCTAGTGAAATGACAAAATACCAATTTATCGTCAGTGATATGTCGTTTCACTAAACTAAATCTAGTAAAAAGTCAGAAAAGCGGATACTGCCGAATAAAAACCGAGCCATGCCTTTCTCTCGCTCGCTCTAGTACCCACACGGGCACTAGTGGGAGCGAAACAAATGCGTCGCTCGAGCTGGCACGGCTCGTGTGATTTTCGTCGTTAGATTCTGTTTTGTTGATTATTTTGTGTTTATTAGTATACCAAGTGACCTCACAATAAGTGAAGAAGAAGTTGTACCTAGCACCAGTAGAGAAACAAGTTCAGTACGTTTAGTTTACTTTTATACAATTACTCTATAAAGACAATCTTTTGGAATCAGCCGTTGGATGCCAACAGGGTGACCCTCTTGGGCCAGTCATTTTTAGTTTAGCAATTAATTCAATTATTCGTCAGCTAAATTTTAAATTCATCGTATGGTATCTTGATGATGGAACCCTGGGAGGTGATGTGGACATAGTCCTAAAAGATTTAACTTTCTTAAAAGAAGAATTTAGTTCTATTGGACTAGGCCTTAACCTTTCGAAGTGCGAAATTTACCTTCCTGAAACCACTGACAGACAGACTACAATATCTAAATTTAACTCTTTGGCACCAAATATCAAAATTACCGAAAAAAAATCTTTTCACCTTCTAGGGTCACCAATATTTGACGAATCTTTTAGGACTGTGTCCAAAAATTCAAAATGTAAACGATGTTTCGGAGAGACTTTTTAAAATTAACATTCATTTGGCCTTCACACTTATTCGATACTGATGTTTTGGACCAAAATTCACTTATAGCCTTCGCTCCTCTCGTCTTTGGAAGCATCCACAGCTTTTAGAAAAAGTCGACCAAATTATTAGGAACACTCTTACTTCAATACTTAATGTGGCCCTGGACGACCGAGCTTGGCAGCAAGCCACACTTGCCATTCGCTTGGGTGGTCTCGGCGTCCGCAAAATTTCAAGTATAAGTTTACCAGCCTTCCTCTCCTCGGTTTACGGTAGCGAAAAATTAACCAGGGATATTTTATCGCATCAGTGTCACTGCGGTGAAGCTGTCGACAGCCTCGGACAAAATGGCCTGTCCTGCTACAGGAGCGCAGGTCGCATTGCACGGCACGCCAGCATTAACGACATTATTCACCGAGCTCATGCCAGCGCCGGCGTACCAGCGGTTTTACAACCAAACGGCTTGGTGCGTGACGATGGCAAGAGACCGGACGGCATGACGTTGGTGCCTTTGAGCGTGGGTAGGCCTTTGGTGTGGGACGCAACCTGTGTCGACACCCTTGCGCCTTCTCACGTTGCAAGCACGGCGGGCTGTGCAGGCGCTGCTGCTGCGGTTGCTGAGATCCTCAAACGGCGCAAATACTGTAACCTTATTGGTAACTACAGCTTTGAGCCGTTTGGGGTCGAAATGCTCGGGTCATGGGGTTTAAGGAAATCTCTCACCGTCTGGTCGACACTTCGCATGACCAGAGGGCTGGCTCTTTCTTTGGCCAAAGAATCAGCATTGCCATTCAACGTGGCAATGCTGCCAGTCGTCTGGGCACGTTTCCGAATGACAGTGTGACTACCAGTCACGTACTCTTAATTAATTAGCAAATATCTTAGTCTTGATTCTTATTTTAAAAACAACTTTCGACATCTGCTACTTACAAATCCATAAAAATTCTATTTTATGGTTTGTAGCCTGACGGGTTACCCTAATAAATAACACAACGAGGGCTTCTTAGAATTTGTAAATTCATAATTTTTCAAATTCCGATTTTAAAAACATCTTTGGATACAAGTGCCACATGTGTTAGTAATTTACCCGGCACCGAGTGCTCATCATCAGTCGGTACAAAAACAAGGGTGATAAGCGGATTCTGCGTAAAAGCAAGCGGTCGAGGCAGGTACTGGCGAAAAGGACGGTGCGTGGGGATTGGGGAGATGATGCCTGGTGCAAAGACAGTCGAGTTTACACCGTGGTAGAGACCAGTCGATATCTATGGTAGTTAAGTTAGCAGTATAAGTGTGTGTTTGTTGGTTAGCGAGAGTCTTCGCGGTAATGGCCGGATAGGCTACGTAAGGGTAGCCGGAATATAATCGTTTAAGCACTAGGACGTCCTAGGTTAAGCTCGTGAAGTTAGCGTAGTCTTGGTACCAAGATGAACATGTCCCCGTGGTCTGTTAAAAGAGGGCGGTTAATATTTATAAGTTAAATATAATTTGTAGTAATAAGGCTAGTCAAAGTGAGTAAGAACGAGGCGTTAAGAGAGACGGCAGAGGTAGGAGTCGAGCTGTGGCGGAGGCGAGACGGGGAATGTGTGCAGTACTCTGTAAGTTAGTTGTAGACTAACTATCTTCAATAAACACGTGGTAAGTGTTAACTATAATAAATCCTAGCTTAATAGCAGTTTGATAGTAACGCGGATGGGCTGATAATAATCATTTATTTCAGCATGACGGAGCGATCGCTTTATGTCATCGAAATGTATATTATTATCTCGTGTGTTATTATATGTCTATTTCCTATTCCTTAACTGAGCAAATATTCAGAAGCTGCGTTCATTTTAGGGCGACGACGGCGACAGCCACCCGACACCTGACCAATGACGAATATTGACTTGTATCTGACTCACTACATATGGATGGCCGAACCGTAATATTCGCATTTTGATTAGAACAAACTACTCTGTTCAGTAGTGTAGACCGTACCATAATATTCACAGATTGATTAAAACAAATTATATTGTTCAGCATTATAATACCAGCTGTGTTACAAATCAATCAAACGCTGCTGATGAATACTGTTTCCTGGAAGGTCTAGCTCAGAAAAATGGCAATGCCATTGATAACGCAACTCCTGGGAGAGGGGTAGGCACCCCAAAGTATCACAAATTGAATTGATAGCTACGTTCAAATGAACGCAAGGGACCGTGTCTCGTTAAAACCAACCCCGGCTGCCACAGGCCTATATCTGAATCGTCACTATTTAGCGAGACACGCAAATTCGACATGGGGCAGTTTAGAGGAGTGAGAAGTGACGAAACAATTACCACTTCGGCGTTCAGCAATAGCAATTTCGATATGTTCTGCTGCAGACCGAGTCTACGGTACGCTTGTGCAAAATTGTGTTATAATATAATAATTGGGGTAGACGGCCGTAAGGGTATTTATAAACAATAGTATGCGTGTAAGTAGAAATACTGAAAACCTGTCTTTCTCAATGGCAGCTGGCCTCACAACCCACTGCCTTAGGATTGGGAAAGACATGTAAATAGTGCATAGGGAACGTGTGCTGTTAGAGTTCGTAGCAGAGCCCTTAGTAGGACTATGCGCTTAGGTCTAACAGTATACGTAAGCCGGGCAAACGTTGTAAAACGGATCCATGTACATGTACATGGGCCTGTTTGCGGTTGCGAAGCGGCATCTTGATTTGGAATCGAATAAAGTAACGTAACGAACTAATCAATAATTACGTAAGCGCAAGCGTAACGTTTCCCTACCAACTTTTAATCATATGTCATATATTTGCGCCCTCATGTCTTATTAGGTTCATACCTTATTGATGTTTTGTCTTTTAAGATTTGTTATTATTCATGTATTTATGTCTAACTGTGAATTCCCAATATTAACTTCACCTTGAATTCCACCCTGTCCATTTGCCTCAAAGGACAGGACAGGTCAGCCCCAAATTGGGTATCAGTCCTCTTGTCAGTGGGAGGCCGACCAGTCAGGGACGAAGCCTACAGAGTCGTGCGTATGGCGGGGCGCAACCTTTTCCCCCTTCGGGGGAAATTGACCTTAATACTAATATTAGCATGAATTAGGAAAAACGAAAATTTTATCAGTTTAGGGTAATTTAGGAACAGTAACAACAGCGATGCGGAGGACGCCTATTGACGTCGTTGGATATATGTAGGTACTTACGTTTAGTTTTATTTTTGTAATTAAATAGAGTTGTATGTATATAATGTAAAAATAAGGTTTATAAATAAAGGTCAATAAATTTCTAAGTTACAAGACATATCTCTGACTTTATTTTAGTATTTTCTCATATAACTAGATACTTTAAGTAAAAATATATGCCAAAGAGTGTCATAAGAGACTTAAAGTAATTGACTTCCCTTCTGAGTGTGTAAGATGTGTAGTTTGTTTTAGTAGTGTCCGTGGCCACAGGGTTGTTCTGGATACGCTTTATTCCGAAATTGTGACTGCCCTCCGTGACGCAACAGTGGTGGCAATGGCGAGTCGGGGAAGCACAAGGAAGGGCGGGGGTGTGCGGTGGCCCGCGCATAGCCGGATGGAATAAACATGTCAGCGAGGCTCACAGGGTGGCCAAATGTAGTTTTCTCGATTGGGTATTATGTATGGGTAGGCCTAAGTCAGGACCTTTATACAAAGAAATGTGCGATAGCAGAAGGTTGTTCAAGTCTCGATTAAAATAGTGCCAAAATCATCAGGACCAAATAAGAATGGACGCTCTAGCTGTGAAACATTGCAAGGGGGATTTTCGTGGTTTGTGGAAGGGCACCAAAAAAGAAAACTTACGCCCTGGTCTCCCTGTGAGCATTTTTTTTTTTTTTTTTTTTTTTTTTTTTCGGATGGGAAATCATCAAATGACTTCTCCCGCTCTGGGCGGAGCAGGAGGGAGTGTCAGACTTTTACTGACTAAAACCCATCCATGTTCCTTCCTCGCCCTTTGTGTTCCGGGGCCACGGTAACTCTTTCGAATAGTCCCGCAGCCCCGGCAGGCTTCGGTCCTTGCGGACCCCTTCCCTATTGCTGACTCTCTTTGAGGCGCGCGTGGAACACGAACGCGCCGTCGACACGGCCTGTCGTCATGAGACGTACGGACGGCGAGCTAGCCCATAGCTCCCCGTCCACAGGCCCGCGCCTACGGTGGCCGGAAGCCACCACGTGGCCCCCGACGCCCGGGGCGTCTCCCGCGGCGGCCGGGACGTGAGGATCTCTCCCTGTCCTGTTCCGCCACCTCCTTCGCTAGCATGACTGCTTCGCAGATCCCTGTGAGCATCGATGGTGTGAATAACCCGAAGGAGATTGCGAATCTTTTTAAGAATCACTTTTCAGTAAAGTCTCCATTAGGTACAGCAACGGAGGTGCTCAATGCTGACGTAAACAGTCGGGAGGTGGGGACTACCTTCCGGGCAAAGGATGTTACTAAAGCCATTATGTTGATCTAGAGAGGTAAGTCCCCTGGTCATGATGGGCTCAGCATTGAGCACCTACAACACACCACATATTGCTAGGGTCCTGGATATGTTTTACTCGCTGTGTGTGAGCCATTCTTACCTGCCAGACGACTTTATGAAAACAGTGGTAGTGCCTGTAGTGAAGAATAAAACTGGTGATCTTACTGATAAGAGTAACTACAGGCCTATTTCTCTTGCCACTGTGACTGCTAAGCTATTTGACGGTTTGCTTAACGTACAGTTAAATAGATCGGTAACACTGCACGATAACCAGTTCGGGTTTCGTCCCTGGCTGTCCACTGAAAGTGCTATACTGTGCCTTAAACACACCGTCAGATACTACACGGATCGTAAAACGCCCGTGTATGCGTGCTTCCTTGATTTGTCCAAGGCTTTCGACCTTGTAGCATATGACCTGCTGTGGAGCAAGCTGAGGAGCATAGGTTTGCCGCCGGAACTCATCAGCATGTTCCAGTACTGGTATGCGCACCAGTCTAATAGTGTTAGGTGGGCGGGGGCGATGTCGGAAGCATATCAGCTTGAATGCGGAATCAGGCTTAACCTCCCCTACCCTCTTTAACTTATATATAAACGGGCTGATCGTGGCGCTCAGTAGCCAGCATGTCGGCTGTCACATTGACGGTACATGTGTCAATAATCTAAGTTATGCTGACGACATGGTGCTGATGAGCGCTTCGGTCTGCGTGGTCTTGAGAAAACTGTTGCGTGTTGTTGTATGTGAGGAATATGCTTGTGGTCACGGTTTATTGTATAATGTAACGAAGAGCCTTACCCTTAGCCTCTTTGAGACTGCCAGTGCAAAATGTTCGGGAAGCATACCTCCGGTCAGGCTCAATGGGGTTCCTCTGGAAAGGGTTGACCAGTTTACATACTTGGGGCATGTTTTGACTGTCGACCTCAAAGATCACGCAGACATGGAACGGGAGCGAAGGGCGTTGTCTGTTAGAGCTAACATGATTGCCCGCAGAATTGCGCGGTGCTCCAAACTGGAGCGGACAGGGGCTGCCTTCAGGCGGCTCCTGCCCAACCTGGGGGGGCCAAACGCCTCCTGCCGGAGGCTCTACGCGGGAGTCGTGCGGTCCATGGCCCTTTACGGGGCCCCGGTGTGGGCGCGTTCATTGAGGCAGCGAGCCGCCAACTATTTGAACGCGCCCCAAAAGGTGGTGGCCGTAAGGTTAATCCGGGGGTACCGCACGATCTCCCGCGAGGCGGCGAGCCTCCTTGCCGGATTGCCGCCTTGGGATCTGGAGGCGATAGTCCTCGCGCGCCTACATGAGTGGCGCGCGGAGGCGCTACGCCGGGGGGAAACTCCGCTGCCGCGGCAAATTGTCGCTCAGCGGACGGACTCCCGGCGTGATCTCATGGCGACATGGAGAGAGCGACTTTCGCAACCCCGTGCAGGGTACGCCACAATAGTGGCGGTAAGTCCCCTCTTTGAGGAGTGGCTGGAGAGACGCCACAGCGTCCTCACCTTCCGCCTGACGCAGGTTCTTACCGGACACGGTTGTTTCGGTAAGTTCCTGCACCGAATCGGGCGGGAGATAACGCCCGGGTGTCACCATTGTGAGGATCGACCGGAGGACACGGTGGAGCACACGGTGGAGGTGTGCCCCGCTTGGGCGGAGCACCGCCGTGTCCTAGTAGCGGCGATTGGCGGCGGCGACCTCTCGCTCCCAGCCTTGGTTCAATCCATGGTCCGGAGCGAGACGGAATGGGACGCCGTCACCTCCTTCTGCGAAGCAGTCATGCTAGCGAAGGAGGTGGCGGAACAGGACAGGGAGAGATACTCACGTCCCGGCCGCCGCGGGAGACGCCCCGGGCGTCGGGAGCCACGTGGTGGCTTCCGGCCACCGTAGGCGCGGGCCTGTGGACGGGGAGCTATGGGCTAGGGCGTCCATCCGTCTCGTGACGACAGGCCGTGTCGACGGCGCGTTCGTGTTCCACGCGCGCCTCAAAGAGAGTCAGCAACAGTGAAGGGGTCCGCAAGGGCCGAAGCCTGCCGGGGCTGCGGGACTATTCGAAAGAGATACCGTGGCCCCAGAACACAAAGTGCGATGAAGGAACATGGATGGGTTTTAGTCAGTAAAAGTCTGACACTCCCTCGTGCTCCGCCCAGAGCGTGAGAAGTCATTTGATGATTTCCCATCCGAAAAAAAAAAAACAAAAAAGGCTACGCTGTTTAGAGCGTACTGCACATCGCTGCACTCATGCAGTCTGTGGGCTCACTAGTCTAATAGAAGCTACAGCGCCATCCGCGTCCAGTACAATAATGCCTTCAGGGCGGTGATGGGGCTACCCTGATACTGCAGCGCCACGGGTATGTTCGCTGAGGCGCGTACCGATTGCTTTCACGCGACCATGCGCAAGCATGCCGCGTACTTGGTGCGTAGGGTTCGGGATAGCCCCAACATCGTGCTGGCGATGATTGCAGGAAGTTTGGATTGCCTCTTCATCCGACATTGTTCCAGCAGACATTATTGTTGTACCAGTGTCGGAGAGAAGGTATTAATTGTATTATTATTCAATTATGTATTTATTTTGACTTAATTTCATTTCATTTTATTTTAATTTTACATTGACGATTTATTTTTGATTTAATTTAATTTAATTCTAATTTATTAATTGGTTGACTTAGATTACGATTTAATATGATTGAATTTGTTTTATTTTTATTCTATAATTTAATTTAATTCTAGTTGATTGAGTCTGATTTTATTTATTTTTTTGTATTGATGTTATTATATTTTATTTTTATTTGGCATTAGGTGTTATTTACCTGAAATAAACGAATTTATTATTATAAAAAGACATAATAAACAAGAATATTAGACATTTACAGGGATTTCGTGATGTCCCTATGGATTTCGTGAAATCCTCATTTCCAAGCGAAATAATTATTATAGTATATCGACTCGCGCGGTTGCTGCGATACAGTCCGTCTGTTGGCAGCCTAAATGTGTGTTTTTTTTTTACATTATTGGCGGGTTCGATTCCCGGTTTAGGCAGGTGGTTATTTAAGAATCTTTGAACGCAGTTCTAATTATTTTTTTAATGAAAATAAAGTCTTCTTTTAGTAAGACTTCCTATTTGCATATAACAGAGTTTTACTGAATGCATATGAAAATATAAACGGCACTTATAACCAAAACACATTTTTATTTCAATTTTTGTCCGTCTGTCTGTTCCGGTTAATCTCCGAAACGGCTGAAACAATTTTGTCGGGACTTTTATTTTAGAATAAGAATTAGGGTGCCGAGCAAAAAAAAAATTAAACTCTTGAAGTTGGTAACAAAATCCGATTCAAAAAGGCAAGTTACATTTCTAATATTTAAGAATCTTGTGTCATAGTGTTTGAAGTCCTCCGAAACGGCTTGACCGATTTTTATGATTTTTTTGTGTATATTTGTCCGAGATTAAGTCGTAGGCTCAGTTAGTCTCACACATACACATCAAAAATACCACGCGATCGCGAACGAAGTCGCGGGCAACAGAGTGCACAATGATTAAGGTACTCTCCTTCCGTGTCAGATAGCCGTGGGACGCCCTGTATATTGAAGGTTACATACCTACTATAAACAGGGCAGATCAAAAATAAAGACGATAATGTATAGAAACTGTAGGATAATATCATTTATATAAATTTTATTTCAAACGAAAATGTCAAGGACTACAGTCGAAGATAATAACTCACCTAAAAAAATGTAGGCACCGTCTATTTATTATGGCTTAAGTATACACAGAACTCGACAGTTCACAACGAAACTCCGACGTACAGTCCAATTATTTAGACAAGCATTCCAGATTGTAGTTATCGGCTAACTTTAACCCTGTACTGCATACGGCCCCATGTAATGGTTCGTCACATTCTAGGTAATTCACTGATTCACTTTCCGAGGTTGGTGTAACATCTTCCCGCTTCGGTTGGTACTATTACCAGTGACGTAAGTCAAAGGACGATGCGTCAAAATATCCTCCAACCCTTACACCGACCAACAAATTTCAAATGTTTCTCAGTCAAAACATTTTGTGTGTATTAAGTGGTAAAAAAACTTGTGGAAAACTGTGGCACTTTATTTCTAACCATGCATGAGCTCCCAGTCATCTACCTGTTTTCATACAAACTTTCATCCCCTACTTTACCCCCATAAAGAATGAATGTTCAAGACAAAGTGATACAGTAAACTATTTTCTCTTTCCAAAGGCTCATATATAAATTTTTACATTTCTAACGTCGAATATGACGAAGTTTCATTCGAACTTTCAAACCCGTTTTTAACCCCTTAAAAAAAAGGGTATAAATTTCCAAAAGACCCTACTTGGGACACAGTCATTTAAGAAACACACACAAACTCAAACTCAAACTCAAACTCAAATCATTTATTTCAATTAGACCATTACGGCACTTTTGAATGTCGAAAATACAAAAAAGCAAAGCTACAGTCACAGTCACAAGGCATAATAACTTGAGAAAGTACTGTAGTTGCCCATTCCCTAACGTAGATCTCTATGGAGAAGAACGGGCAAGAAACTCCATGGACACTCTTTTAAATCAAAATATTGTTACAAAATCTTGGTTACATCATTCATGTTGAGATTATACATATGTGAGAACGATGTAGAAAGACGTGCACATTAAGAGCGTCCAGAGTAAAATATAAATTAAAAAATAAAGTAATTAAAATGAACGAACCGTGGCAGCTAAGAGATGACCAGTCCCAACTGACAGCGCCCGTTCACGAACATGACGCATGTATCGGCGCCATTCAACTCGACCATATTTAAGGGAACCAAATGACCCGACACACCCGCCACCATCAGCGAGACATTTGAGTGAGCATGACATTCTCTCAGCCACCAAGGCATATTCAAGTCAATGAAAGATAACTAAATGTAAGTGGTGGCTGAACAGTACAAAGTACTCACACATGTGCTATGCTATTATATAATACTAAAAACCGGAATCTATACAATGCAAGTGGGTATATTTTTACAATCTTCTGCAGCTTCCACAATATATTAACATGGGAATCAATTCTTCTTCTTTGCGTGTCGATAGACTCAAATAATGCCCGACCAGTACATTCAATTAGTTTGCCCCTATGGTTGTGGAGCAGGACCAGCATTTAGCCAAGCATTTTTATCATCAATGTAATCCCCCAACTTATAATATGCTTGCCTACATAGTGTGCGTTTTATACAAGATTTAAATTTCGTCTCATTCAGTTGAAGAATGTGGGGAGGTATTTTATTGTAACATTTCAAACAGTACCCCATGAAAGATGAATCTACTTTAGCAAGCCTGAAACCTGGCTGAACTAGTTGGTCCCTATTTCTAGTGTTATAGTGGTGTCTGTCACCTCTTTTACTGAATAAACGCAGATTTTTCCTAACGTACATGATGTTTTCATAGATGTATTGACAAGGTACTGTCATGATATTAATTTCCTTAAACAGTTCTCTTAGAGAATCGCGTCTACGTAATTCATATATGGCTCTGATGGCTCTTTTCTGCAGAATAAATATAGACTCGATGTCTGCAGCCCGTCCCCATAGTAAAATACCGTATGACATAATACTATGAAAATAACTAAAATAGACTAGCCTCGCGGTATCAATATCAGTAAATTGACGGATTTTTCTAACAGCATATGCAGCTGAACTCAGCCGTCCTGCAAGAGATGTTAAATGAGGACCCCATTGTAACCTTGAGTCGAGCGTGATTCCCAAGAAAACCGTTTTATCGACAAATTCTAGTTTCTCTTGATTCAATATTATGTCACAATCACTACTTTTGACATTTGGTTTGGTTCACACTTTAATTTCTTTAAAATTTCCTCAAAATTTCGCTAGATGCCACTCATGAGCGATTTTCTCCGGTGGTCCACCCGCCGTGCAAGAAAGAAAATTGGCAAAGAGATTTCAACCAAGAAAATGTAGTTGATGTATATCCAGTCCACCTAAAACGACACTCACGTCTTTGTTCGATCTATTTCAAGTAGATAATTTTGTAAAAAAAATCTTATGACGGGAAAAAAACAATTAAAAAAAAACAATTTAAAAGAAGAAAAACAAGACCGAATGGTCAGGCGTGAAAAAAGAGTATGCTCTGGGCAGAGTATACACGGTAATCTATTACTACGCCATTTACAGTTTAAAAATTCTGGGATGAAATCTTCAATGAATATATTCTATTTCCTATAGATATAGGAAATAGAAGGAGATTGTCTAGCACTAGGTCGTGCCTTAGAAGATTACGGTTTACCAAAACCATGTAGTAGAGACATGACCCGCCCAGTCCCATTCCAACTTCGCCAACTTGTTGCCAACATCGGCGATGCCTGTCTTGGAGCGTACTAAGGTGTTGCGCATTCGATCGGAGAGTCTAATATTTTGAATGCTACGTTCCATCGCTCTTTGGCAAACGTTAAATTTGGAATTCTGAGCTTCTGTCAAAGACCAAGTCTGAGCCCCATAGGTTAGAAAAGGCAGGTCAGAGGCAGGCAAGTGATGGTTTTAGTCGGTTAGAGTCTGACAGACCCCTCCGCCCGCCCCGGGGCGGAGAACATCCGTGTGGATTTTCCACCACAGCAACAAAAAAAAAAAGGCAGGTATACATGTCGACGAGCTTGCGCTTCAGTGAAATAGGAAGGTCGCCCTTCATAAATGCCTTCATGGACCATTAGCTCCTCCAAGCATTTTCAACTCGACGGTCGATCTCTTTGTCCTGTCTGTTGTTGAAGGAAACTAGCTGGCCCAGGTAGATATATTAGTCGACATAGTGTATTTTCTGCCCATCGACCTTGACCCTATATTTAGCGGCATTGCTCATGGTTTTAGTCTTTGAACAATTCATCGTCAGTCCAACCTCAAGGCTTGCAGTGCTCAGGTCTTGGAGCATTTATTCTAATTGATTTGCTTCGGAAGCAATAAGAACTATGTCGTCTGTGAAGCGAAGGTTCAGTAGTATTTTATCCCCGATTGGAATGCCTTGAGTCGTCCATCGGTCAGCAAGTTTTTTAAAGACCTCTTTGAGGGTGCTGATGAATAGTTTGGGAGAGAGCGGATCACCTTGTTTAACTCGATTGACCACACTTTAAATATTGCTCAACCGCAAATGCGTGGTGTGCTCCCGACCAATGACTCATGATTACTGACAAATCCGCAAAGATGATGTAACACACGCTACCCCTCCCGCACCTCTAGCCCCGCTAATAAATGAATATAACGATAATTTAAAGTTGAAAAAATTACGACTATCATTGCAGGGTTTACCCAATGCGATATAACACAATAACAATATTAACTTCTGTAACTAATTACGAACAATACATTTGGAAATGCGCGGAAAACGGGCGGCGCGGGTAACTCTTGATAAAGATATAAAGACAAAGACAAGAATAAGTTCTAAAACTAAAACCCGGCTACTAAAACATCACGCTCTAAAAGGTATGTGTGTGGGATTGATCTAGGTATAAATAGGGAAATAATAAAAAATACGTAGCTTGATGTTAACGTACAATTTTATTGTGACAATTACACAGGTATAAGATAGGCGACAAAAGTTAAAAATAAAAACGATTAGCCATTTAAGATTATTTAAAATTAATATAAAAAAATCACAGGAATAGCGAGCCGATAAGGATAGAGCGAGGAATATTTCAGGGCCATACTTTGAGTCCGCTTTGGTTTTGCTTAGCCTTGAATCCTTGTAGCACTAGCTAAATGGAAAAAAAACTAAGTGCATAAGATTTGCTCTACCAAATGTCAAAAGTAGTGATTGTGACATAATATTGAATCAAGAGAAACTAGAATTTGTCGATAAAACGGTTTTCTTGGGAATCACGCTCGGCTCAAGGTTACAATGGGGTCCTCATTTAACATCTCTTGCAGGACGGCTGAGTTCAGCAGCATATGCTGTTAGAAAAATCCGTCAATTTACTGATATTGATACCGCGAGGCTAGTCTATTTTTGTTATTTTCATAGTATTATGTCATACGGTATTTTACTATGGTATGCTACTCGATGTCTGCAGCCCTTCCGGGCTTCTTCGAGTCTATATTTATTCTGCAGAAATGAGCCATCAGAGCCATTTATGAATTACGTAGACGCGATTCTCTAAGAGAACTGTTTAAGGAAATTAATATCATGACAGTACCTTGTCAATACATCTATGAAAAAATCATGTACGTTAGGAAAAATCGGCATTTATTCAGTAGAAGAGGTGACAGACACCACTATAACACTAGAAATAGGGACCAACTAGTTCAGCCAGGTTTCAGGCTTGCTAAAGTAGATTCATCTTTCATGGGGTACTGTTTGAAATGTTACAATAAAATACCTCCCCACATTCTTCAACTGAATGAGACGAAATTTAAATCTTGTATAAAACGCACACTATGTAGGCAAGCATATTATAAGTTGGGGGATTACATTGATGATAAAAATGCTTGGCTAAATGCTGGTCTTGCTCCACAACCATAGCGGCAAACAACTTAATTGATTGTACTGGTTGGGCATTATTTATTTTTATTTTCTATCGACACGCAAAGAAGAAGAAGAAGAAGAATTGATTCCCATGTAAATGTATTGTGGAAGCTGCAGAAGATTGTAAAAATATACTTGCATTGTATAGATTCCAGTTTTTAGTATTATATAATTGCATAGCACATGTGTGAGTACTTTGTACTGTTCAGCTACCATTTACATTTAGTTATCTTTCATTGACTTGAATATGCCTTGGTGGCTGAGAGAATCATGGTGGTGTCATGCTCACTCAAATGTCTTGCTGATTGTGATGGGTGTGTCGGGTCATTTAGTTCCCTTCGATTTGGTTGAGTTGAATGGCGCCGGTACATGCGTCATGTTCGTGAACGGGCGCTGTCAGTTGGGACTGGTCATCACTTAGCTGCCACGGTTCATTTTAATTACTTTATTTTTAAATTGTTTATCTAATCTTTTACTCTGGACGCTCTTAATGTGTATATGCATAATCTCAACATGAAAGATGTAACCAAGATTTTGTAACAACATTTTGATTTAAAAGAGTGTCCATGGAGTTTCTTGCCCGTTCTTCTCCATAGAGATCTACGCTAGGGAATGGGCAACTACAGGACTTTCTCAAGTTATTATGCCTTGTGACTGGGACTGTAGCTTTGTTTTTTTTTGTATTTTTGACATTCAAAAGTCGGCTCTTTTGGTCTTTTCACTAATGGTCTAATTGAAATAAATGCTTTGAGTTGAGTTTGAAAATTATAAAAAAGCTTTCGACTCAATATCACATGCAAGTATTTGGAACGCTCTACAATCTCAAAAAGTAAACGGAAAGTACATTAGAATAATAAAGGACATCTATAAAAACGGCACAAGTAAAATAAAATTAGAAAACTCAGGCCAAAGAATAAAAAATTGTAGAGGAGTGAGACAGGGTGACCCGTTATCGCCGAAACTTTTCATATCGGTACTGCAAAACATAATGAAAGATCTACCTTGGACAGAAAAAGGCATAAAAATAGGAATTAAACATCTTCACCACCTACGGTTTGCGGACGACATCGTACTGTTCTCGGAAGATGCTACAGAACTACAAACAATGATGGAAGAGCTCGACGGAGCTGGCACAGATATTGGCCTTGAGATGAACATCACAAAAACAAAGGTAATGACTAACCACTGCAAACAACCAATAACTGTAAATAACGCAGCCGTGGAGTACGTAGATGATTACGTCTACCTTGGTAAGCAAATATCTTTTCGAAGGGAGAACCATACTGAGGAGTTAGATAGGTCAATAATGCAATCACCTGGAAGAAGTACTGGGCCTACAAAGAGGTAATGAAATCAAACATGAATTTACAATTGAAAAAGAAAGTGATGGACCCATGCCTCCTACCCTGCCTTACGTACGGATGCCAAACGTGGATATTTGACTCCACAACCAGCAGAAAAATTGCAACGTGTCGAAGAGCACTAGAACGCAGTTCCCTAAATATCAGACTAAAGGACAGAGTACGACACAATTTAATAAGAAAACAAACCCAAGTTATAGACGCTCTATCGTTCGCTAGAAGTTTAAAATGGAGATGGACAGGACACGTGGCCCGCTATACAGATGAGAGATGGATGAAGACAGCGATATTATGGAGAGGCCCTCACGGATATAGACGTAGAGGTAGACCGAAAGCGAGATGGAAAGACGAAGTAGAGGCAATCGCAGGAAAAGGCTGGTCAGATGTCGTCAAAGATCGAGAAAATTGGCATTCTCTGGAGGAGGCCTTTACCCGAAAAGGGGTCCAAATAGCGTAATATCACTATTATTATTTAAATACGTTATCATAATTTTCCATGTCATGATTTGTATAATTTAGTGTGTAGTAATAGTAAGTATTATTTGTAAGGTTTAATGTAACAATGGTAAAAGGCACGATGGGGTTGACATATCTGGTTAGATAAAAACCCCAAAACAAATAAAGAGAGAAAAAAAAAAAAAAGATTTGTATAATTTTGCATAATTCAAAATGGATTATTCAATTTTAATTATTTTGTTATAAATTATCTATTATGTTATTTCATGTTATGAATTTTGTGAATTCTATTTTTGAAAGCAACATAAAATCAATAATTCTAATTTCGCATGATTATGATTAAATCTATTATTGTCATGTAAATTTTAATAGCTAACGGAATGAAAATGCTTTTTTTATTTTTATTTTATTTATTTATTATTGTCTAAATTTATAATATAACGCAGTTACGTTGTCTCATCGTCTTTTAATTAAATTTATTGTTATCGTGAAGACATCATCGTTTTATTGAGCACCAAGCTCCAGTGTCTCGAGCAGACATAATTGGCGACCGTGACAGGACACGATTCGAAGGAAAATTCGGAGTACAGCTGGAGTAGGCTAGTACCGCACTGCAACCAGTCGGCCAGCACCGCGCCGGAACCAGTCGGGCCATCACCGCGCTGCATCCAGCCCTTGGGAGAAGAACGTACACGCCTGCCTCCAAACCAGGGCCTAGCTGAAGTAGGCCAGCATCGCGCCGCAGCTATCAACCGGTCAGCACCACGCCACATCCAGCCCTTGGGAGAAGCACGTACATCGAAAGAATACAAGCAGTACTTAGCACCGACGGACATTGATGCTCTATACAGCGTCACACCGCAGCGCAGCAGCATTTCTGCAGCTAAGTGCCCTTCCTTAATTCCTAAACTTCCGTTTAAACCAAATAGCCTGCGTCCTAATCCAATTTCTGTATGGTTTTCTACTTGTGCAACTTCAATGGTTTTATACATAGTTTCACCTTGTCAAGGTTATAGAATTGCGTCATACTTTCTAATTATTTCTTTCTTTAAATTTCCACGAGTTCGCTATTATTTAGTATCAGCGACAACTCGCAAGGATATTCTACGTTGCATATTTAATTTCTTTTTCCGTTTCATACACATCATCATATACATTTCACATCTCAAAGTATCTACATACCCACTTAAAGTCAATAGTACAATCAAACTTTTCTTTGCTGTTTTTGAAGAATTTCATTTAGGAAATTAATTCCACAGGCTGCAGCTGTGCCCATTTTAGTTCCGATTATTCCGCCGAACATTTCAGAATTGCCCAAGTTTCCCGTGCATCGCTGAGCGTCGTTGCCGCACCGCGCAGCGTCCGTGCAGAGGCAGCCCACAAACCAGTGAATTCGAAACTTTATCCTCAAGGTTTGATGACTTACAAAGTCAAATTGAAATTCTTAATTCTAGTGGGTTGAAGGATGAACTTGAAGATCGAGAAAGAATCGAGAAGGAATTTATTGGAAACTAGCTGACCCGCGCAACTTCGTCTGCGTCATATAAGAGAGACAGAGAGATGGTTAGAGAGCGTGTGAGACACCCTTAAAAGATAGACATAATAATGCTATCGCGGACTTTTTATAGAACTTTTTAAAAGGAACAATTCCGTCATACACGCTTGTTGCGTAACTTTAACCGTTTACGCAGCGCACGCAACGAAAGGAATATTATTTCCTTTTTTTGCAACATTTTTCATTGATGCTCTGCTCCTATTGTTTGTAGCTTGATGTTATATTAACGTTGCAACGTTGTTGTTCGTTGTTGCCTTCTTCGATAAATGGGCATTTCATTTTCATTTAATTTATTCAATAACAATAATAACAATTGTGTCTGAATGTGTTACATAAAAAAGTTTAAATTAGTTAAATAAAATTGATAAAATAAACAGAAAAAAAAACACAACTCGACTAATAATAAATAGAAAAAATATACCATCACTAAATCAAACTAAATTAATAAAAAATCACAATAATAAACAATTCCAACATAATAAAAAATAAAAAACCATGGAAATATTTAAAACTGTCACCAAAAACTAAATTGATGTCAAAAATTAAAATCATAACTAATAAATAAAATCCAAGAAAACCTTTCACATAAAATAATAAATTTCCACAATGTTCAATAATAATTAATTTAAAATAGAAAATCATAACTACAATTTAAATCCATTCTTCTACTGTACATATAATCATTGAAATATTCATGACCATAAAAATAAAGAATAAGTAAATTATCATTTCCATAAAATAAAAAACAAATAAAAATTATCCAATGTCAAAAATTAAAATCGTAAATAAAATCCATTAAAAATCATGTCATAACATCAATTATTTTACAATTTAGGACAACAAATTAAAACTAATGTCTGTGAGTCATGAATTCATCCACGGAATAGAAACATTTTTCCATTAAGAAGTTTTTTAGTTTATTTTTAAATAAGGTGGTTTTATATAGCAGTGTTTTTATGTCCTTAGGCAAACAATTAAATAATTTTACCGCTTGATACTGTACACAATGTGTTACAATATTTAATTTGGGTTTCACTTTATGCTTCAAATATTGGTTCCTTGTGCTTTCCCTTTTAAGTCTTTCATCCTGCGTTTCATAATCACATATGTGTTTCGCTAGGCTGGTCAAGACTGTAAGTATATAAAGGCTAGGTACTGTAAGTATGGATAGACTTTGGAAATGTTTGTGACAGGACTCGATTTGGGGAATACGAACCATTGTTCTGATTGCCCTCTTTTGTAGTACAAATGCTCTATCAGAATTGTACTTGTAGCTATTTCCCCATTGTTGAATACTATATCTCAATCTTGACTCCACCAGTGCACAGTAAACTGATTTTAAAATATCTATGCTAAGTTCTTCTCTTAGGCTCCTGAGGGCATAGCATGCTGATGATATTGACCCGTCTATGGCTTTTAGTTAATTTTTCCAATTTAATAATGAATCAATATGAACTCCTAAAAATTTTTCTGACTCCACCATATCTATTTTGTCTTCATTTAAATTAATGTCTAGATTATCACTACCACGTGATGTGGACTTCTTCTTTATCGTGTGGTTAGTGCCTAACCTGGTGTCAGAGTTTTTAAGCCGCCCATGGGCCTCTGACTTGGCTTAACATGCCGTCGAGAAATATCTCTCAGGCATGCTGGTTTCCTCACGATGTTTTTCCTTCACCGAAGCAAGTGATAATTATACAATACGCACATGAATCCGAAAATTCAGAGGTGCGTGCCTTGGGTTCGAATTCGAGACCTATGACTTGGCAGTCCGACGGTCACACCACTAGGCTATCACTGCTTATGCTTGTGGACTTAAACAGTACTATGTTTGTTTTTTTAGCATTAATTTTTAACTTATTTGCTGTAAACCATTTTTGAAAAGACTCAAGAGCCGTGTTCATCGTGTTGCTCAAAGCCTCTGCAGTACTTTCACCAACAACAGCATTGGTGTCATCTGCAAATGCTATTAGTTTTAAATTTGGATTAAGTTTTGCTAATAAATTAAGTAAATCATTTGTAAAAATTAAAAATAGGATTGGACCCAGTATTGAACCCTGTGGGACGCCTGTCAAAACCCTTCGTAACTTTGAATGATAGACTTCTTAAAAATTATTCTGATTTATATCTTTTATCTCTATATACATTTTTCTATTTGTTAAATATGACTGAAATAGCGCTAGAACCTGTCCTCTTACCCCGTAATGTTGAAAAATGGCAAGCAACAATGTATGATTTACAGTGTCGAATGCAGAACTCAAGTCCAAGTAAATTCCAGCTACCTTCAATTTTTTATTTAGTTTATCAACCACGTCGCTAACTAAAGTATTAATAGCTTCTGTAGTTCCAACACCTTTCTGATAACCAAATTGTCTTTTATTTATAACTTTATTAATATTGAGATGAGTGACTAGACGAATTTTAATTAATTTTTCAAAGATTTTTGAGAGTGTTGGTAAAACTGAGATAGGCCGATAATTTTTAGTATCCGTCTGTGAACCTTTTTTATGTAAGGGAATAACTTTCGCTATCTTAAGTTGTTCCGGAAAAATACCGTCTTCGAAACACTTATTGAAAAAGACTGATAGAGGTAGCGCAAGAACTTTAATATGTTGCTTTAAAACACCTATAGGTAAGTCATCGTATCCACTTGAAGTTTTATTAGGCATTGACCCTACAATTTTTATTATTTCCTCAGGAGTTACGGACGTCAAACACGTCGCACTTTCTCTCGAATTTAGTTCACTTTTCTATTTGAAACATTCTACTGACAGGGTAAATAACCCTGTCAGTAGAATGTTTCAAATAGAAAAGTGAACTAAATTCTTCGGCATTCTCCAATGAGTGGTTATAACAATTAAATTGTTCAGCAAATACGTTTGCAACTTCCCTGGGGTCATCAATAATTCTATCATCCAATTTTAAAATTAGTTTTTTTAAGTTTATTTGCTTATTTTTGTTTCTATGGCGATTTACTACTTGCCAGATTTCTTTGCTTTTATTTTTAGCTCTCTGTATTTGAACCGCTAAACTTTTAGCTACTTTAACCGCTTTCCTAAATAATCTAATGTAATGGTTTTTATAAGTGAGTATGGTATTATGATAACTTCCATTATTTACACACAAAAATCTTTTCATTTTACTTGAAACCCTTATACCTTTTGTGGCCCATTTTGTTCGATTTGTGTTAACATTTAAAGCTACGTTTTTTTGCGTTTTCTGAAGCTACACTGAAAAGCATCATGAAATTTGTTTAAAAATGTGTTAATTCCCATTGAAAACCAGTCCATACCTAAAATTTTTTCATTAAAAATCTCGTGGTTATTTTTTGTAAACATTCGTTTTTTAACAGAAATCTTATGGTTATTGATTGGATTTTTTCTATTTACCCTCTGAAGCGTTAATTTACAAAAAAGTCCCGCATGTCCATCTGCTAAGCCATTGTGATCTACGGAAACTTCCTGAATATATGTGCTGTCTAGGTTAGTGATGAAATTATCTAAACAAGAAGATGATTGATTTTGAGTGAAAGTTGCCGTTTGGATAAGTGTTTTGAAATTATAACATCGTAAAAGACTTATAAGCTCTGTACGCTTTTTATTTTCACAGAGGAGATCGATGTTAAAATCACCACATAATATAATACATTTTTTGTTAAAAGAGTATTTTAACAATATTCCCAATTGTTCTATAAAGATTTAAAAAATTTTCTCATCGGGACTTCGATAACAGCAGCATATATATAACCCGGTATCAACATCTTTAGTGCAACATATTTCGAATGATTCCGATTTATATAATTTGTTTATTTGCGCACAATCCAAGACTTGCCTATTTCTTTGTCCTAAGATAAGACTACCCTCTCTTTTTTTGTTTAGCCTGTTATTGTATGAGACCAAGTTGTAGTCAGTCAGTGCAAATAAAGGAGTATTTAATTTGTTTAGAAAATGTTCAGTAACACAGATGAAATCCAATTTAGGCACTAAATTTTCCACATAAAGTTCTAGTTCGTCCTTTTTATTGCTAATTCCACATAAATTTTGATGAAAAATGGTTAATTTAGCAATATCATCCACAATCTTATCTTCTTGATTAGACTGATCGAAAAAACCGATCACTACTAGTTTTAATTGTATTCTGATCTTTTGTAATCTCAAAATGTGTACATCTTTCCTGATTTTGGGTAGTGATACGTAGTGGCTTTTTCATTGGAAATTCTTGTGAGTATTTTAAATAGTCGATTTCAATATTTAATTTCGAGCTGAGCTCATGCAGATAAGTGCGATTAATTTGTTTCATATAAACGTAACGCTTATAATTAGAGAATTCATTTAAGTTAATGTATGTACAGTTAGAAAAATTTTGCGTCAACTGTTTTATGCGTTGGTTCAACATATTTCTATTTAAATAATGATTTCATTGTACACCTAAAACATAGATTTGTTGGCACATTTTTAAGTTATTAAGTGATATACATACTTTTTTTAATAGATGAGATGGATTAGAATCATTTGTGCCTACCGAAAGGATGACAATGTCTTGCTCTGTCAGCGAATCATATAAAACCAAATTATTAGATAAGATTTCGGAGCATGTTGCACCAGGTTTAACCAAAGCCAAAACGGTGTAGCAATCATTCCATTCGGCCGTCCTTCTATTTATCATTACTTTTGAAAGTCCTCGAACTTGTTCGTCTCCTAGAATTATTATTCTAGGTTTCTCAAATGACAGTCTGTTATTCGTTTCATTCCGCATAAGTTGTTGTTGATTAGAGCTGCCCAACATATTACTGGTATTCTCGTGGTTTAAGTGTTTCTGTGGTGTTTTTAATGTACCTTCGTTTGCCACATAATCCTTTTTTACAGTTTCACTGTCCTCTCTCTCGAAATCAAGAGTTTTCCTACATTTCTTTTTGTATTTCTTGTTATTACGGGCTGGGTTAGAACTCTGAGGAGTGCTTGTACAAATCGTTTTTAAATACGCGATTTGTTTTTGTTGTTCCTGTGTAACTTTGGTAAGTGAGCCATTCTCAAGTAGTAGTCCGTCAATTTGTTCGTGAGCGCTATTAAGTTGGTCTGTTAGTGATTTAATTTGTTCTCTTAATATTTTAGCATGGTCATCTTCGTAATTAGTATTTTGTTCGGGTAGACTGCATGGACTCTACCCGAACACACTAATAGATACTTTCAACTCGAACCAGTAGTTCCTGAAATTAGCGTGTTCAACCAACCAAACAAACACTTCTACTTTATAATATTAGGCATAGTATAGAATCAAGTAGGTAACAATTTAATTTCTCTGAAATATTTGCATTAATCGCTAAAATATTCTGTTTTTCTAAATAAGGGCTTCCCTCTCCAGCCTCCTCAGCCTTACGTTATCATCCTTAGACACTTGATGACAGCCATACTCCATCTACGTCGAAAGTTCTCATCTAGGTGCATAAAATGAGCCCAAACACGATATAGATGCTGTAAACGCTTGATGACCTCTTGCAACTGCCTTCCGTCTCCATCGCCGACCTTCGATGAAAGTCATACTCTAGCTAAGTTTAAAATTTTTCATCAAGGTCCATGAAATGAGCCCAAACACGACATAGCTGCTGCAAACTGTTGTGGACCTCTTGCAACTGACTTTTGTCTCCACCGGCAGACCTTCGAGGACAGTCCAGACAGGTCTTAAATTCTCACCAAGGTGCATGGAATGAGGCCAATAACAATATAGCTGTAAATATAATCTACGTAAACTGCGTATGGATTATTGATTATTGCGAATAGCACAGCACAGTTCTTGCACGGCAAGAACACGTGAATTTGTCAGACTTCCGTTCGCTATACTACTTTTTGGAGAAATCATCATCATACTCTTGCCCTTATCCCTATTTATTTGGGGTCGGCGCAGCATGATTGTATTCTACTTCCATACTTCTCTATTACTTTTTAAAAATAAGAAATATAGAAACGCAAACAATTTAAATACAAAAAGAAACATAGGCAATCTAACAGCATCAAAAAAAATATTAAACCAATCACAAAAAAAGAAATCAATGTTGCGGGGTTTGAACCTGTAACCCCGTAGTTTGCAGAGCGGTCATGAAACCGCTAGGCTATTTACTTCGTTGACATAAGCTACAAATAGCCATTCTCATGTACTTACGTCATGACTGAAACGTCAAATAATTGAAGTATACGGACATAATGTTAAATTGCCTACCCCCCTAAGGAAGTAGCGTGATAATATATAGCCTAAATATTGAAGAAGCCTTTAAAGAAATCTATGCAGTAGTTTTGACGTGATGCGCGCACAAACTTTTCGTACCAACTACTTATACCGAGGAAAGCTGATTTTCTTGAGTTCTGCTATTTTATGCGTATTCACCTCAAAAATCAAGAATTGTCAGAAGAATCAATCAGATTTGTGAACATTTCAACAAAATCGGTTCACCCTGGCTGGTTTTTATTTTTAATCTTCAATGTACAGATTTTTTGGTCTCAACGATTTTATTATATTTATTGGCAATATCGTAATAGCTCAAGAGTTATTACAAATGCACGCCAAGGATGAAGGCATCCACGACTCAAGCACTCCTCACAATATAACTCATTGCGCTGTCGATCATAATGAAATAGCTTTCAAGCTACCTATGAAACAGGTATCTAAATTAGACGGGTCGTACTTTCGATGGCTGGAATTTCGTGACACGTTTCGGTCTTTAATACATGAAAATAGTAGAATTAGTTCAGTGAACAAGTTACATTATTTAATTTCTTATTTAGAAGGTGAAGCAGCACGAACCGTTTCAAATCTAGAAGTATCGGCTGATAATTATCGGGAATCTTGGAGCCTATTGCTCGAACGTTACGACAGGAAACGTTTATTGATAAGTCATCATCTCTCTATATTAACTAACATTAATTCTGTAAATAAGGAGTCTGAAAGATCGTTGCGCTTCTTGGTCGACCACGTGGCTAAGAATATGAGTGCCGTCTCCAATTTGGGACAAGTTACTGAGAATTGGGATCCCCTTATCATTCACATAGTCACTTCCAAATTGGACCATAACACTTTCGTAAAGTGGCAAGAACACTGTAACGCGTTGTCAACAGACACATCTACACTTAAGGAATTTTATACATTTTTAAACGATCGTGCAGCCGTGCTTGTGTCCTTGCACCGCATCAAGTCTGACAACGCCTTTAGATCCAATCACGACAAACAGCGTCCAGCAGGCCATTCAAAGAAGGTTCATAAGGTATCTATGTTACCATCAAAAGTACCGTATCATTCGGAAAACTACCATAACCTATGTAAAAAATATCATCTATTACCTTTGCTCCACCGCCGCGAGATTTCTGACTGTGTGTGTTTGTTGAAAATTTTTAACAACACGACAAACTGAAGATATAATTGTTAAAATTTTTATTTCAACACTCCCTTGAAGTCTAAACGATACACTCCACCTTTGTGTGTGCTATTTCCTTCAACCAATTATAGGCAGAATTCGTACATTGTGCGTACAAGCAGAAATTTAAACAAGCTTTGTAAACAGTATGATATAGATCTATTCCAAACTAGTGTGTCGTCAGCCAGGAAGTGCTTTAGTCGAAGCTTTTTCATGTAGTAATTTTGTTTTATTGTTTGTTTGTAGTTCATTTGTTGTCTCTGTATCTTATAGGTGGAGACCTGTAATTGGCTTTCAGACTATTGTACTGTCCTTGATCTGTTTGTTTTAGCTGTAAGTCTCCCATGTTATTATAATAAATAAAATAAATAAATCTTTTACTAATTATACTAAATATAGAATTAGATAAAAATAAATAAATCTACACTTAAAGTACTTACGGGATGATATCCGTAATTTTCTTTAGGTTCTATGAGCTCCCGAAAAGTGAGTGAGTGTTAAAGTGTAGTGAAAAACCGTGAAAGTGCAGTGCATAAATAAATCTGTAAGCATACTATACTAAAGTGTTATTAAATATTACTCATGTTTGATTAAAATAAAATAATATGAAAGTATTATTTTGTTTTATGATTATATAATATAATATAATATAATAAACAAAATAATACTTTCATATTATTTTATTTTTTTCCTTTCGGGGAAGGTGAAGTGTATAAGCTATGTTCTATGTTTGCCTATACCAATGTATGTTACACGTGTACTTAAATACCAATCATCTTCATCATCATTTCAGCCGAAAGACGTCCACTGCTGGGCATAGGCCTCCCGCAAGTGTCGCCACAATTACCGGTCCCGTGCGACTCGCATCCAGGGGACTCCCGCAACCTTCACCAGGTCATCGGTCCACCTAGTGGGAGGCCTTCCAACGCAACGTCTTCCGGTTCGCGGTCGCCACTCCAGAACTTTTCGGCCCCATCGGCCATCCGTTCTGCGAGCAATGTGACCTGCTCACTGCCACTTAAGTTTGGCAATTCTTCGGGCTACGTCGGTAACCTTGGTTCTCTTGCGGATGTCTTCGTTTCTGATTCGGACGCGCAAGAAAACTCTGAGCATAGCCCTCTCCATTGCCCCTTGGGTGACTTTAAGCCTTCTGATGAGGCCCATTGTGAGCGACCACGTTTCGGTCCCGTATGTAATCACTGGCAACACACACTGGTCATAGACTTTTGTCTTAAGACACTGCAAATACCAATAATTAATAATAAATGAGTCAGTTGACAACCAGCAGTCAGAGCGTTTAATTCTCCTCTAATACCCAACTTTTACACGGCGAGCCGCTCACTACCTGAACGCGCCCCAAAAGGTGGTAGCCGTGAGGCTGTCCATGGGTACCGCACGATCTCCCGCGAGTTGGCGAGACTCTTTGCCGGATTGCCGCCATGGGACCTGGAGGCGGTAGTCCTTGCGCGCCTGCATGAAAGGTAAATTGTCGCTCAGCGGACAAACTTCCACCGTGATCTCATGGCGACATGGAGAGAGCGACTGTCGCCCCGTGCAGGGCACTCCACAATAGTGGCGATAAGTCCCCTCTTTGAGGTGTCGCTAGAGAGACGCCACGGCGTCCTCACCTTCCGCCTGGCGCAGGTCCTCAACAGACACGGTTGTTTCAGGAGGTTCCTGCACCGAATCGGGCGGGAGGAAACGCCCGGGTGCTATCACTGCGAGGATCGACCGGAGGACACGGTGGAGCACACTGTGGAGGTGTGCCCCGCTTGGGCGGAGCACAGCCGTGTCCTCGAAGATGCGATCGGCGGCGGCGACCTCTCGCTCCCGGCCCTGGTTCAATCCATGGTCCGGAGCGAGACGGAATGGGACGCCGTCGTCACCTCCTCCTGCGAAGCAGCACCGTAGGCGCGGGCCTGTGCACTGTGAGCATGGGCTAGCTTGCCGTCCGTCCGTCTCATGACGACAGGCCGTGTCGACGGCGCGTTCGTGTTCCACGCGAGCCTCAAAGAGAGTCAGCAAAAAGGAAGGGGTCCGCAAGGGCCGATGCCTGCCGGAGCTGCGGGACTGTTCGAAAGAGATACCGTGGCCCTGGAACACAAAGGACGATGAAGGAACATGGATGGGTTTTAGTCAGTAAAAGTCTGACACTTCCTTTTGCAGGAGGAGGAATTCAAGCCTATGACAACCGTATCGTGGCAACTGTGATTTGAACAGCGGTTAACGTTAACAGAGGTCTACTGAGTGAAATGCATTTATTATGTAAAATGTTTATAATTAATTTGAGCGTGGAATTACATCAACACGCTGCGCTGTTCAATTTAGTGAATAAATGTGGGGTCGTTGTTTGACCACGTGCTACTGGCTTATGATCAGCGGCCACCGACGAGTTACACTCGCGAAAAAGTCTTTTGATCTGTTCTCTGTTGTTCGCGGTCGGACAGAGGGCTCGGTGTTTGTTTGCTAGCTACCTTCTTTTTCATTTTTGTTTCGTTTTCGTTGGACCATCCTTTTGAAGTGTATTTAGTAAACACACGCCAGAACCACGCATTACCAAGTACCTTTATTTTTGTATGTTTGAGCATTTCTCTTTGTTGTTCTCATTCAATATGTGTGTTTTGAGGATAGTTTGGTATAGGCATTGTTATATAAAAAAAAAACCCAAGATACACTCTCGGCGTCTCAAAATTGTCCGCAAAAATTACAGACACAATCTGTAATTGTGCGTCTATTTTTAATTAGTCTCACGTCGCTCGCGTAACTAAAAATTTAATTGCTTTTTGTACACTGCTTTGTAAAAACAACCTTAAACAATCCGCGTAAGGTTGAATTTGCAAAAAAATATGTTTATAGTACCTAGTACTACTTGTGTAGTAGTGGGTTGTAGTGGTGAGTGTTTGGTGACAGTTTCGAGTGTTAGTTTTGTTCGCGACTGTGCATCTTGGCTTTTTTATATATCAATGGGTATAGGTTATTAAATAAAAAACAGTAATACAGTACAGCAAACGTGTTTATTGGTTTTCAAGTGTGATACATATATTATAAACAGTCCATTATACAATTGCCTGGCGCTTTGCTAAACGGGGAAGACAGTGACGGAAGAGTGACCATCCCTCCGGAGTAAAACAGTTTTCGGAGGGACGGTGCAAGTGAGGGACAGTGATAACGATGTTGTGAGCTGAATATGCGCAGCAACGCGCCACACAACTCGACTCAAGCGCACAACTCGGAATTTCGGTTTCAATCTCATCATTTTAGGTAATGGGCATTAAATATGATGGTTAACCACAAAACTCGTAACAATTGCTACATTTTTCGTGACATAAAAGTCAGTAAGTAATTTAGTATTCATCACATTGTGCCACGACTTAACAAGCAAAAGTTCAAGTATAGAAACTTCGATTTTAAAGCGAACCCTTTTACAGCTTGATAACTTTCATTTAATGGTTTCTTTAATGCCCAAATTAAATGCAGAATGAAAATTATATGTCGTTTCAGCGGCAGTGGCCACATACTGATCAACGCTGCTGTCATGGCGCCTCACTGGTCACATTGTGGCCACCCCCGGAGCAGTGAAACGATGGGTTGTCAAAACATTACATAGCAATCACCTGCAGTGTCATCGTCCCCACGTACAACAGTACAAGGGTAGTAAATAGACGTTATTAACATTTTGAACGCCAGAGCACAAACGAATGCGCGTGCCCTCCATGCCAAGCCATAATTTCACCTATCATTTTGTCACATATTCGTGTCGTTGGCGTACGAGGCACGCACTTGCTTGTCACGTATATGTGACAATGGCGTTCAAAAGGGTTAACTGACATACAGTGCGCTTGACAGAAATTACATGTTTGTACATAAAACAGACAAAAGAACAACAAAATAACAGCCAGATTTTGGAAGAAAATCCTTAGTTTACAGTTGAGTATGGGTCATATCGCTCAGTCACAATTTATAAGAAATAGTCGATCTTTCACATCAAAATATATTATTAAAGTTATATTTAAATATACGTTAAGAAATTCACAGCATTTCATTTTTTAAAGTGTATGTTATTATTGTCTGTATGATAAATCTACAGAAATGACGGGTTACATACATTTTGTTTTCGCCTTCCTCGAGTCATCGAAAGTCTTTAATAACAAAGTTATAAAAAGAAAAGCGTAAGTAACAGTTTTAAGAGCGGGCCTAACGGCAGGATAAATTCTGATTTCCCCCGCGCGCCTCGCCACACCCGCATTAGTGCGGATAACAAACACGGGCGGCGGGCGGCGCCGGAGCCAAGACGCGCGACGCGCGGGGGCCAAGCTCACGTACGAGTGTCATCCTGAACTTCGACAGTTAATTATGCACCTAATTGTTTGATCAGTGGTATCTTTAGGTTTAAATAGATGAAATTACTATTCTAATAACGTAAATATAGGCGGAGCTGATATGTATCGTGACCTACTACCTACCTACTACCTACCTTTTGCACAGTTAATTTGGACGGGTTGTATGTTATTAAATTACCAACCACCAACCACCCACCTACCAACTACCTATCACCTACCAACTGGCTGAGTAATTATGGACTACATATACTAGAAATGTAAAGCTTGATCTACCGCCTTGTGTACATGTGTAACCTAACCTAACCTAACCTACCACCTACTTATCTAAAACCTACCTTCTACTTACCTACCACCTACCTACCGGCTAAGTAATTATGGACTACTAGCTGTTGCCCGCGGCTTCACCCGCGTGAAGTTCAGTAACTGTCCCACGGGATCATACTAAATGGATAAATAGTATCCTACGTGTAATCCATGTTATAAACTATCTTTGTTCCAAATTTCATAATCATCACAATTATTCACCTTCACCTTCACGATCACTATTATTATCATAATCACTATCACAATCACCATCACCGTCATTCTTACAATCACCATCACTGTCACAATCACCATCACAATCACAATCACAATCACCATCACTGTCACAATCACCATCACCATCACAATCACAATCACAATCATCGTCACAATCACCATCACTATCACAATCACTATCACCATCACCATCACAATCACTATCACCATCACTATCACAACCACCATCACAATGACAATGCCATCACAATCACCATCACAATCACCATCACAATCAACATCACAATCACCATCACAATCACCATCACAATCACCATCACAATCACAATCAATATCACCATCACTATCACAACCACCATCACAATCACAATGCCATCACAATCACAATCACCAGCCCAATCACCATCACAATCACTATCGCCACCATCGTTATCACAATCATTATCATCGTAATCAAAATCATCATCATCATTATCACAATCATCATCATCGTTACCACCATTGTTATCATTGTAATCATTATCATCACAGTCATCATCATCAATATCAAAATCATCATCATCGTTATCACAATCATCATCAATCACAATCATAATCATCACAATCAGCATCATCATTAGCACAATCATCATCATCATTATCACAATCATCATCATCATTATCACAATCATCATCATCGTTATCACAATCATCACAATAATTTAACAATAACCCTGTATAGAACTCGAATCCGCCATCTTTTGGATCTCAAAATAAATGCCATATTCATAATCAGCACCCCTGATAATCTTGGTGTCGACTCCCATATTGATTTTTAGACATTTCAACCCCATCGCACCCCAACAGGGGATGATGGTTTTTCACACCCGACCCGATTCACCACACAAACATTTCACTTTAATTAATTTTGTATTTAATTTTGTTTAATTCATTATTGCCAATGTTCTTAGTAAGCTATTTCTCGTCTACGTTTTTCCATGCTTAGTCCAAATATCTTTTCCTCAATGGAAATATTTATAGTTAGAAAAGCATAGATTTCACGTTTCTTTATTACGCTTAATAACTTTGTTTGCTTACTGTAATGAAGTATTCCATTAGAATTGTAATATATATATATTTTTTTAATAGTCTTTAAATTGAAAATATTGAATTTAGTATCTAGCCTCCGCTCGGCCTCATACCTCTCCGTTCCAAAAACTGGGCATTCTGTCAGGATATGTGTGATCAAATCCACTTGATCCAGCTCACAGATGCACCACGGGTTCTCCTAACACTTGAAACGGTGCAAGTATTCGGAGAACCCACCGTGACCCTTCAAGATCTGGGTGTTCTGTCGCTTAAGCGAGTCGGTGACCTCCACATCAGAGTGACAGGAGAGGATTTCCTTGAGGATAATGCGGGGATCCTTGTTTTTAACCTCACTATCACAGGTTATTATGCATTTAATTGTTTGATTAGTGGTATCTTTAGGTTTAAATGGATGAAATAACTATTCTAATAACGTAATTATAGTCAAAGCTGATATGTATCGTGACCTACTCCCTACCTACTACCTACCTACCACCTAACTACTGGCTAAGTAATTATGGACTACATATATACTAGAAATGTAAAGCTTGATCTACCGCTGATATGTATCGTGACCTACTACCTACCTACCACCTAACTACTGGCTAAGTAATTATGGACTACACATATACTAGAAATGTAAAGCTTGATCTACCGCTGATATGTATCGTGACCTACTACCTACCACCTACCTACCTACTACCTACCACCTACCTATCTACTACCTACCTTCTACTTACCTGCTACCTACCTACTACCTACCAGGTGCACAGTTAATTCGGACGGGTTGTATGTAATTAAAATAATTTCGCACATAAACAATGCACGATTAAATCAATCATCCGTTTATTTTGTTAATATGTTTACCATTCACCAAACACAGTTTATTGTCACAGTTGGAGCACTGGGTTCACGATCACAATTTTGACACTATTTGTTATAAGTTCTTGAAGATAACACAACACTATCACAGGTTATTATGCACTTAATTGTTTGATTAGTGGTATCTTTAGGTTTAAATAGATGAAATTACTATTTTAGTAACGTAAATATAGCCGGAGCTGATATGTATCGTGACCTACTACCTACCTACTACCTACCTACCACCTAACTACTGGCTAAATAAAAAAAAAATAGTTATGGTTATATTTATAGACTTCAAAAAAGCGTTTGATACATTGGACCACGGTGGCTTGTTGCAGGCTATGAATGAATGCGGCATTAGGGGTCCCATGAATGCATGGTTTAGCAAGTACCTAGACCAAAATCACTTAAAGTATGTGTCAGTGGAACTGAAAGTGTACGGGGCGACATTAAATTCGGAGTTCCGACTGGTTCAGTATATGGGCCATTGGGATATATTATGCACGTTAACAGCATGTCTAATGTATTAACTAAATGTAAGGCATTTATGTATGCTGATGATACTTGCCTGGTTTATAGCCATAATAATAAAGATCTAATACAGCGAGATATGCAAAACAATTTTGACAGGATAGTTCAGTGGGCACATGATAATGGCATTATAATTAACATCAGTAAAACTAAGTGCATGCTTATTCACTCGCCGTACCATAAAAATAACAATAATTTGTTGACAGTGGGAGTGAAAGGTCATTCGTACGAATGTCTGCATAACAACAAACTGAATTGTCAATGTTCATATTTAGAAACAGTTACATCATACAAGTACCTAGGATTAGTCATAGATAACACATTCACTTGGAATCTGCATGTCAACAGCGTTTACAATAAGCTACGAGCCATTTTGGGTAAATTAAAGACTCTTAGACATGCTGTCAACAGAAAAGTATTGTATACTTTATACTATACACTGGCTGACTCAGTTATTGAGTATGGGTTGGGTGGATATGGCCTTACGTTCCCTACACATTTAAATAAAATCAAAATCTTGCAGATAAGGCTACTTAAATTACTTGTAGATAAAAAAACTAAAAAAAGCTTAAATAAAAACTATGAAAAACTGTTCAAAATTTGAAAAATACTTCCGGTCCATATTAAAAGTAAACTAAATATCATGACTGAGCAATTTAATAATGAATATCACAAGGAGGAACGTAGGCATATGTACCCAACTCGTTTATCTAAAAAGAAGACACTTGCTGTTCCTAAAGTCACAAACTACTTTGGTAAGCGCACAAGAAAATATGTGGTACCGTCGTTAGTGAATGAGCTACCCCCACACCTGATATCGCATCTTAGATCTAAAAACTAGCTTAAAAATGTTCTTAAAAAACATTACCTCTCAATGTGTCCATAGCTAATTTTGTATTTATGGACAATAGCATTTTGTTTCATAGGTGTAAAATGTGTTTCTTTTTGTTTTATATTATCCCCTTTTTTATTTATATTATGTTACTTTATAATAAAAATCGAAATTTGTTATAATGATATTGTGAAACGAGAACAACTGCAGACAAACTGTTTTGCAGTTTGGCAGACTTTTTATATGTTATACAGATTTTGAATAAATAAATAAAAAAAAAAAAAAAAAAAGTTATTATGGACTACATATACTAGAAATGTAAAGCTTGATCTACCGCCTTGTGCAACTTAAGTCACCGCAAAAACCTACCACTTACCTACCTACCACTTACCTACCTACCACTTACCTACCTACCTACCTACCACCTACCTACCTACCACCTACCTATCTACTACCTACCTTCTACTTACCTGCTACCTACCTACTACCTACCAGGTGCACAGTTAATTCGGACGGGTTGTATGTAATTAAAATGATTTCGTACAAAAACAATGCACGATTCAGTCAATTATCCGTTTATTTCGTTAATTACCATTTTTACCGTTTACCATTCACCAAACACAGTTTATTGTCACAGTTGGAGCACTGGATTCACGATCACAATTTTGACACTATTTGTTATAAGTTCTTGAACATAACACAATACAATCACATGTTATTATGCACTTAATTGTTTGATTGTGTAATTATAGTCGTAGCTGATATGTATAGTGACTTACTACCTACCTACTACCTACCTATCAACCACCTACCTTCTGCTCCAAATTAACTGAATTTGGACGGGTTGTATATAATAAAATCACCAACCACCTACCTACTGGCTAAGTAATTATGGACTACTAGCTGTTGCCCGCGGCTTCGCCCGCGTGAAGTTTGGTAACTGTCCCATGGGATAATACTAAAGGGATACATAGTATCCTACGTGTAATCCATGTTATAAACTATCTATGTGCCAAATTTCACAATCATCACAATTATTCACCTTCACCTTCACGATCACTGTTATTATCATAATCACTATCACAATCACCATCTCCGTCATTATTACTATCACCATCACAATCACAATCACAATCACCATCACCATCACAATCACCATCACAATCACAATCACCATCACAATCATCGTCACAATCTCCATCACTATCACAATCACTATCACCATCACCATCACAATCAATATCACCATCAGTATCACAACCACCAATACAATCACAATGCCATCACAATCACAATCACCAGCCCAATCACCGTCACAATCACTATCACCATCATAGTTATCACAATCATTATCATCGTAATCACAATCATCATCATCATTATCACAATCATCATCATCGTTATCACAATTGTTATCATCGTAATCATTATCATCACAGTCATCATCACCAATATCAAAATCATCATCACCAATTTCAAAATCATCATCACCAATTTCAAAATCTTCATCATCGTTATCACAAGCATCATCAATCACAATCATAATCATCACAATCAGCATCATCATTATCACAATCATCATCATCATTATCACAATCATCATCATCGTTATCACAATCATCACAATAATTTAACAATAACCCTATATAGAACTCGAATCCGCCATCTTTTGGATCTCAAAATAAATGCCATATTCGTAATCAGCACCCCTGATAATCTTGGTGTCGACTCCCAAATTGATTTTTAGACATTTCAACCCCATCGCACCCCAACAGGGGATGATGGTTTTTCACACCCGACCCGATACAGCACACAAACATTTTACTTTAATTAATTTTGTATTTAATTTTGTTTAATTAATTATTGCCAATGTTCTTAGTAAGCTATTTCTCGTCTACGTTTTTCCATGCTTAGTCCAAATATCTTTTCCTCAATGGAAATATTTATAGTTAGAAAAGCATAGATTTCACGTTTCTTTATTACGCTTAATAACTTTGTTTGCTTACTGTAATGCAGTATTCCATTAGATTTTTTTTTCTTTTTTTTAAGTCTTTAAATTGAAAATATTTAATTAAGTATCTAGCCTCCGCTCGGCCTCATACCTCTCCGTCCCAAAAACTGGGCATTCTGTCAGGACATGTGCGATCAAATCCACTTGATCCAGCTCACAGATGCACCATGGGTTCTACTTACACTTGAAACGGTGCAAGTATTCGGAGAACCCACCGTGACCCTTCAAGATCTGGGTGTTCTGTCGCTTAAGCGAGTCGGTGACCTCCACATCAGAGTGACAGGAGAGGATTTCCTTGAGGATAATGCGGGGATCCTTGTTTTTAACCTCACTATCACAGGTTATTATGCATTTAATTGTTTGATTAGTGGTATCTTTAGGTTTAAATGGATGAAATAACTATTCTAATAACGTAATTATAGTCGAAGCTGATATGTATCGTGACCTACTACCTACCTACCACCTAACTACTGGCTAAGTAATTATGGACTACATATATACTAGAAATGTAAAGCTTGATCTACCGCTGATATGTATCGTGACCTACTACCTACCTACTACCTACCTACCACCTAACTACTAGCTAAGTAATTATGGACTACATATATACTAGAAATGTAAAGCTTGATCTACCGCCTTGTGTACATGTGCAACTTATGTCACCGCAAAAACCTACCACTTATCTGCCTACCATTTACCTACCTACCACCTACCACCTACCTACCAACCACCTACCTATTACCTACCTATTACCTACCTACTACCTACCTACCTACCACCTACCAATCTACTACCTACCTTCTACTTACCTGCTACCTACCTACTACCTACCAGGTGCACAGTTAATTCGGACGGGTTGTATGTAATTAAAATGATTTCGCACAAAAACAATGCACGATTCAGTCAATTATCCATTTATTTCGTTAATTACCATTTTTACCGTTTACCATTCACCTAACCCAGTTTATTGACACAGTTGGAGCACTGGGTTCACGATCACAATTTTGACACTATTTGTTATAAGTTCTTGAAGATAACACAACACTATCACAGGTTATTATGCACTTAATTGTTTGATTGTGTAATTATAGTCGAAGCTGATATGTATCGTGACTTACTACCTACCTACTACCTACCTATCAACTACCTACCTTCTGCACAGTTAATTTGGACGGGTTGTATGTAATAAAATCACCAACCACCTACCTACTGGCTAAGTAATTATGGACTACTATCTGTTGCCCGCGGCTTCGCCCGCGTGAAGTTTGGTAACTGTCCCATGGGATAATACTAAAGGGATACATAGTATCCTACGTGTAATCCATGTTATAAACTATCTATGTGCCAAATTTCATAATCATCACAATTATTCACCTTCACCTTCACGATCACTGTTATTATCATGATCACTATCACAATCACCATCTCCGTCATTATTACTATCACCATCACAATCACAATCACCATCACCATCACAATCACCACCACAATCACAATCACCATCACTATCACAATCACTATCACCATCACCATCACAATCAATATCACCATCACTATCACAACCACCATCACAATCACAATGCCATCACAATCACCAGCCCAATCACCATCACAATCACTATCACCATCATCGTTATCACAATCATTATCATCGTAATCACAATCATCATCATCATTATCACAATCATCATCATCGTTATCACAATTGTTATCATCGTAATCATTATCATTACAGTCATCATCATCAATATCAAAATCATCATCATCGTTATCACAATCATCATCAATCACAATCATAATCATCACAATCAGCATCATCATTATCACAATCATCATCATCATTATCACAATCATCATCATCGTTATCACAATCATCACAATAATTTAACAATAACCCTGTATAGAACTCGAATCCGCCATCTTTTGGATCTCAAAATAAATGCCATATTCGTAATCAGCACCCCTGATAATCTTGGTGTCGACTCCCAAATTGATTTTTAGACATTTCAACCCCATCGCACCCCAACAGGGGATGATGGTTTTTCACACCCGACCCGATACACCACACAAACATTTCACTTAAATAATTTTGTATTTAATTTTGTTTAATTAATTGTTGCCAATGTTCTTAGTAAGCTATTTCTCGTCTACGTTTTTCCATGCTTAGTCCAAATATCTTTTCCTCAATGGAAATATTTATAGTTAGAAAAGCATAGATTTCACGTTTCTTTATTACGCTTAATAACTTTGTTTGCTTACTGTAATGCAGTATTCCATTAGATTTTTTTTTTTTTTTTTTAAGTCTTTAAATTGAAAATATTTAATTTAGTATCTAGCCTCCGCTCGGCCTCATACCTCTCCGTCCCAAAAACTGGGCATTCTGTCAGGACATGTGCGATCAAATCCACTTGATCCAGCTCACAGATGCACCATGGGTTCTACTTACACTTGAAACGGTGCAAGTATTCGGAGAACCCACCGTGACCCTTCAAGATCTGGGTGTTCTGTCGCTTAAGCGAGTCGGTGACCTCCACATCAGAGTGACAGGAGAGGATTTCCTTGAGGATAATGCGGGGATCCTTGTTTTTAACCTCACTATCACAGGTTATTATGCATTTAATTGTTTGATTAGTGGTATCTTTAGGTTTAAATGGATGAAATAACTATTCTAATAACGTAATTATAGTCAAAGCTGATATGTATCGTGACCTACTCCCTACCTACTACCTACCTACCACCTAACTACTGGCTAAGTAATTATGGACTACATATATGCTAAAAATGTAAAACTTGATCTACCGCTGATATGTATCGTGACCTACTACCTACCTACCACCTAACAACTGGCTTAGTAATTATGGACTGCATATATACTAGAAATGTAAAGCTTGATCTACCGCCTTGTGTACATGTGCAACTTATGTCACCGCAAAAACCTACCACCTACCTACCTACCACCTACCTACCTATTACCTACCTACTACCTACAACCTACCTATCTACTACCTACCTTCTACTTACCTGCTACCTACCTACTACCTACCAGGTGCACAGTTAATTCGGACGGGTTGTATGTAATTAAAATAATTTCGCACATAAACAATGCACGATTAAATCAATCATCCGTTTATTTTGTTAATATGTTTACCATTCACCAAACACAGTTTATTGTCACAGTTGGAGCACTGGGTTAACGATCACAATTTTGACACTATTTGTTATAAGTTCATGAAGATAACACAACACTATAACAGGTTATTATGCACTTAATTGTTCGGCTCGCTTCGGCTGTTAATTGCTCGGGCTCAGCTCTCATCCGCTCGCATTTAATGCTTGCAAACTTTAAAGTGAAGTGATGAGCGAAGCCAACACAGAGCAAGATGGTCTTACATTTGAGATGTTTGTCTTGAGCTCACTTTGCTCATTACTCACGTTTAAGTAAAAGCCTCGTTTACTCGAGTCCGATTTAAGTAGAAAATAAAGTAACGAAAAGACATAATATTTTCAAATAAATACATGTAAAAGATGGTAACTTAGATCAAGCATGGTACATAATAGATTAATTACAAAAATGACATACAAGCAGTGAAGTTGAAACGAACCCCTGGTGAAACCATACGGCGTCAAAAAACATGACGAAACGCCAATCCGTATGTTTCCATTTAGGTACAAATAGCTTTCAAAATAAATCACAGCACTCATTTCGTTTCATTATTTAAAAGTTTAAACATATTTGTGCGTATGTTTTAATATTCTCTAAATTTTCCCGCCCATGCCACTTAATTAACTTGTATTCTACAACTTCTTTTTTCCTTCATTTTTGGGGTAACATAATCAGTCTGATCATTATCCAGCCGGAGCTGATATGTATCGTGACCTACTACCTACCTACTACCTACCTACCACCTAACTACTGGCTAAGTAATTATGGACTACATATACTAGAAATGTAAAGCTTGATCTACCGCCTTGTGTACATGTGTAACTTAAGTCACCGCAAAAACCTACCACTTACCTACCTACCACTTACCTACCTACCTACCTACCACCTACCTACCTACCACCTACCTATTACCTACCTATTACCTACCTACTACCTACCTACCTACCACCTACCTATCTACTACCTACTTTCTACTTACCTGCTACCTACCTACTACCTACCAGGTGCACAGTTAATTCGGACAGGTTGTATGTAATTAAAATGATTTCGCACAAAAACAATGCACGATTCAGTCAATTATCCGTTTATTTCGTTAATTACCATTTTTACCGTTTACCATTCACCAAACCCAGTTTATTGACACAGTTGGAGCACTGGGTTCACGATCACAATTTTGACACTATTTGTTATAAGTTCTTGAAGATAACACAACACTATCACAGATTATTATGCACTTAATTGTTTGATTGTATAATTATAGTCGAAGCTGATATGTATCGTGACTTACTACCTACCTACTACCTACCTATCAACTACCTACCTTCTGCACAGTTAATTTGGACGGGTTGTATGTAATAAAATCACCAACCACCTACCTACTGGCTAAGTAATTATGGACTACTATCTGTTGCCCGCGGCTTCGCCCGCGTGAAGTTTGGTAACTGTCCCATGGGATAATACTAAAGGGATACATAGTATCCTACGTGTAATCCATGTTATAAACTATCTATGTGCCAAATTTCATAATCATCACAATTATTCACCTTCACCTTCACGATCACTGTTATTATCATAATCACTATCACAATCACCATCTCCGTCATTATTACTATCACCATCACAATCACAATCACAATCACCATCACCATCACAATCACCACCACAATCACAATCACCATCACTATCACAATCACTATCACCATCACCATCACAATCAATATCACCATCACTATCACAACCACCATCACAATCACCATCACAATCACCAGCCCAATCACCATCACAATCACTATCACCATTATTGTTATCACAATCATCATCATCGTAATCACAATCATCATCATCATTATCACAATCATCATCATCGTTATCACAATTGTTATCAAATTTAATCATTATCATCACAGTCATCATCATCAATATCAAAATCATCATCATCGTTATCACAATCATCATCATTGTTATCACAATCATCATATATCACAATCATCACAATCAGCATCATCATTATCACAATCATCATCATTATCACAATCATCATCATCGTTATCACAATCATCATCATCATTATCACAATCATCATCATCGTTATCACAATCATCACTATAATTTAACAATAACCCTGTATAGAACTCGAATCCGCCATCTTTTGGATCTCAAACTAAATGCCATATTCGTAATCAGCACCCCTGATAATCTTGGTGTCGACTCCCAAATTGATTTTAAGACATTTCAACCCCATCGCACCCCAACAGGGGATGATGGTTTTTCACACCCGACCCGATACACCACACAAACATTTCACTTAAATAATTTTGTATTTAATTTTGTTTAATTAATTGTTGCCAATGTTCTTAGTAAGCTATTTCTCGTCTACGTTTTTCCATGCTTAGTCCAAATATCTTTTCCTCGATGGAAATATTTATAGTTAGAAAAGCATAGATTTCACGTTTCTTTATTGCGCTTAATAACTTTGTTTGCTTACTGTAATGCAGTATTCCATTAGAATTTTAAACTTTTTTTTTTTTTTTTTTTTTTTTTTTTAATAGTCTATGATTTGAAAATATTTAATTTAGTATCTAGCCTCCGCTCGGCCTCATACCTCTCCGGTCCAAAAACTAGGCATTCTGTCAGGATATGTGTGATCAAATCCACTTGATCCAGCTCACAGATGCACCATGGGTTCTCCTTACACTTGAAACGGTGCAAGTATTCGGAGAACCCACCGTGACCCTTCAAGATCTGGGTGTTCTGTCGCTTAAGCGAGTCGGTGACCTCCACATCAGAGTGACAGGAGAGGATTTCCTTGAGGATAATGCGGGGATCCTTGTTTTTAACCTCACTATCACAGGTTATTATGCATTTAATTGTTTGATTAGTGGTATCTTTAGGTTTAAATGGATGAAATAACTATTCTAATAACGTAATTATAGTCGAAGCTGATATGTATCGTGACCTACTACCTACCTACCACCTAACTACTGGCTAAGTAATTATGGACTACATATATACTAGAAATGTAAAGCTTGATCTACCGCCTCGTGTACATGTGTAACCTAACCTAACCTAACCTACCACCTACCTACCTACCACCTACCTACTACCTACCTATCGACTACCTACCTTCTACTTACCTGCTACCTACCTACTACCTACCTATCTACTACCTACCTTCTACTTACCTGCTACCTACCTACTACCTACCTATCTACTACCTACCTTCTACTTACCTGCTACCTACCTACTACCTACCTATCTACTACCTACCTTCTACTTACCTGCTACCTACCTACTACCTACCAGGTGCACAGTTAATTCAGACGGGTTGGATGTAATTAAAATAATTTCGCACAAAAACAATGCACGATTAAATCAATCATCCGTTTATTTTGCGTTTACTATCCTATACCTTATGCACGTAAAAAATATATAAGTACCTTCGACTTCGGCAATCAGCCACCATTTGGGTCTTCAACTGTTTTAGTTATCGCTTTTCAATTGGATTTTTCTTGTTACCCATGTTACTTTAAAAAAAAGTAGATTTAATGATAAAAATAATTGCGGGTAGGCGCGGAGCAAAGTGACATGGACTACCCGTCTCAAAAGAGCGAGGGCAACTGATCTGTGCAACAAACTGATGTCTCAAGCTCGCGTCATGCGAGACGGAAGACAGCGGATTAAAAATGTAGTAAGCGCCAAACGCTTTGTAGTCTGTTATATCTTAAAATAGAAAATATTTTGAAAAACTGCTAGGGTCAGTTCAAGGTTATACATTAGTGATAATATTTATGTAGTTTTATGGTTCAGTAACATGCACCAAAATAGAATACAAACCAAAAATGTTGAAAATTAGAGGTAACTTTGTGATGGTTTTCTATAGAGAAAATTTTATTCTATTATGTTTTTCGTCAGGGCCAACCTTCACGTTCCTAATGAAGTTTCCTGACATACATTTTTTCTAATTTGAACATGATTTACTACTGTAAAAATCTAATCAAAGATCGAAGATTTTGCTTTAGGCCCGCTCTTAATAACAAACTGTATAAGAAGTTTTAAAAAGTTTAGGTCAATTTTGCACAACGATTTCCATAAGTTTAGACCTTACACTACATTGTATACTAGCTTTTAGCTTACATAGTCGCACAGGGTCGGACAGGCGATGTTCCGGCGAGATTGCCGGACCATTGCCACGTCCGGCGTCCGGCGTCCGGCGGTGCCTCGAGGCTTTGTTGCTCTCATCCCTAGCTCAGCTCTCATACGCTCGCATTTAATGCTTGCAAACTTTAAAGTGAAGTGATGAGCGAAGCCAACACAGAGCAAGATGGTCTTACATTTGAGATGTTTGTCTTGAGCTCACTTCGCTCATTACTCACGTTTAAGTAAAAGCCTCGTTTACTCGAGTCCGATTTAAGTAGAAAATAAAGTAACGAAAAGACATAATATTTTCACATAAATACATGTAAAAGATGGTAACTTAGATCAATCATGGTACAGAATAGATTAACTACAAAAATGACATACAAGCAGTGAAGTTGAAACGAACCCCTGGTGAAACCATACGGCGTCAAAAAACATGACGAAACGCCAATCCGTATGTTTCCATTTAGGTACAAATAGCTTTCAAAATAAATCACAGCACTCATTTCGTTTCATTATTTAAAAGTTTAAACATATTTGTGCGTATGTTTTAATATTCTCTAAATTTGCCCGGCTTACTGGCTAAGTAATTATGGACTACATATACTAGAAATGTAAAGCTTGAACTACCGCCTTGTGTGCATGTGTAACTTAAGTCACCGCAAAAACCTACCACTTACCTACCTACCACTTACCTACCTACCTACCTACCACCTACCTACCTACCACCTACCTATTACCTACCTACTACCTACCTACCTACCACCTACCTATCTACTACCTACCTTCTACTTACCTGCTACCTACCTACTACCTACCAGGTGCACAGTTAATTCGGACGGGTTGTATGTAATTAAAATGATTTCGCACAAAAACAATGCACGATTCAGTCAATTATCCGTTTTTCGTTAATTACCATTTTTACCGTTTACCATTCACCAAACACAGTTTATTGACACAGTTGGAGCACTGGGTTCACGATCACAATTTTGACACTATTTGTTATAAGTTCTTGAAGATAACACAACACTATCACAGGTTATTATGCACTTAATTGTTTGATTGTGTAATTATAGTCGAAGCTGATATGTATCGTGACTTACTACCTACCTACTACCTACCTATCAACTACCTACCTTCTGCACAGTTAATTTGGACGGATTGTATGTAATAAAATCACCAACCACCTACCTACTGGCTAAGTAATTATGGACTACTAGCTGTTGCCCGCGGTTTCACCCGCGTGAAGTTTGGTAACTGTCCCATGGGATAATACTAAAGGGATACATAGTATCCTACGTGTAATCCATGTTATAAACTATCTATGTGCCAAATTTCATAATCATCACAATTATTCACCTTCACCTTCACGATCACTGTTATTATCATAATCACTATCACAATCACCATCTCCGTCATTATTACTATCACCATCACAATCACAATCACCATCACCATCACAATCACCACCACAATCACAATCACCATCACTATCACAATCACTATCACCATCACCATCACAATCAATATCACCATCACTATCACAACCACCATCACAATCACCATCACAATCACCAGCCCAATCACCATCACAATCACTATCACCATTATTGTTATCACAATCATCATCATCGTAATCACAATCATCATCATCATTATCACAATCATCATCATCGTTATCACAATTGTTATCAAATTTAATCATTATCATCACAGTCATCATCATCAATATCAAAATCATCATCATCGTTATCACAATCATCATCATTGTTATCACAATCATCATCAATCACAATCATCACAATCAGCATCATCATTATCACAATCATCATCATCATTATCACAATCATCATCATCGTTATCACAATCATCATCATCATTATCACAATCATCATCATCGTTATTACAATCATCACTATAATTTAACAATAACCCTGTATAGAACTCGAATCCGCCATCTTTTGGATCTCAAACTAAATGCCATATTCGTAATCAGCACCCCTGATAATCTTGGTGTCGACTCCCAAATTGATTTTTAGACATTTCAACCCCATCGCACCCCAACAGGGGATGATGGTTTTTCACACCCGACCCGATACACCACACAAACATTTCACTTAAATAATTTTGTATTTAATTTTGTTTAATTAATTGTTGCCAATGTTCTTAGTAAGCTATTTCTCGTCTACGTTTTTCCATGCTTAGTCCAAATATCTTTTCCTCGATGGAAATATTTATAGTTAGAAAAGCATAGATTTCACGTTTCTTTATTGCGCTTAATAACTTTGTTTGCTTACTGTAATGCAGTATTCTATTAGAATTTTAAACTTTTTTTTTTCTTTTTTTTTTTTTTTTTTAAATAGTCTATGATTTGAAAATATTTAATTTAGTATCTAGCCTCCGCTCGGCCTCATACCTCTCCGGTCCAAAAACTAGGCATTCTGTCAGGATATGTGTGATCAAATCCACTTGGTCCAGCTCACAGATGCACCATGGGTTCTCCTTACACTTGAAACGGTGCAAGTATTCGGAGAACCCACCGTGACCCTTCAAGATCTGGGTGTTCTGTCGCTTAAGCGAGTCGGTGACCTCCACATCAGAGTGACAGGAGAGGATTTCTTTGAGGATAATGCGGGGATCCTTGTTTTTAACCTCACTATCACAGGTTATTATGCATTTAATTGTTTGATTAGTGGTATCTTTAGGTTTAAATGGATGAAATAACTATTCTAATAACGTAATTATAGTCGAAGCTGATATGTATCGTGACCTACTACCTACCTACCACCTAACTACTGGCTAAGTAATTATGGACTACATATATGCTAGAAATGTAAAGCTTGATCTACCGCTGATATGTATCGTGACCTACTACCTACCTACTACCTAGCTACCACCTACCTACTGGCTAAGTAATTATGGACATATATACTAGAAATGTAAAGCTTGATCTACCGCCTTGTGTACATGTGTAACCTAACCTAACCTAACCTACCACCTACCTACGTACCACCTACCTATTACCTACCTAACACCTACCTATCTACTACCTACCTTCTACTTACCTGCTATCTACCTACTACCTACTAGGTGCACAGTTAATTCGGACGGGTTGGATGTAATTAAAATAATTTCGCACAAAAACAATGCACGATTAAATCAATCATCCGTTTATTTTGCGTTTACTATCCTATACCTTATGCACGTAAAAAATATATAAGTACCTTCGACTTCGGCAATCAGCCACCATTTGGGTCTTCAACTGTTTTAGTTATCGCTTTTCAATTGGATTTTTCTTGTTACCCATGTTACTTTAAAAAAAAGTAGATTTAATGATAATAAAAATTGCGGGTAGGCGCGGAGCAAAGTGACATAGACTACCCGTCTCAAAATAGCGAGGGCAACTGATCGGTGCAACAAACTGATGTCTCAAGCTCGCGTCATGCGAGACGGAAGACAGCGGATTAAAAATGTAGTAAGCGCCAAACGCTTTGTAGTCTGTTATATCTTAAAATAGAAAATATTTTGAAAATCTTCTAGGGTCAGTTCAAGGTTATACATTAGTGATAATATTTATGTAGTTTTATGGTTCAGTAACATGCACCAAAATAGAATACAAACCAAAAATGTTGAAAATTAGAGGTAACTTTGTGATGGTTTTCTATAGAGAAAATTTTATTCTATTATGTTTTTCGTCAGGGCCAACCTTCACGTTCCTAATGAAGTTGCCTGACATACATTTTTTCTAATTTGAACATGATTTACTACTGTAAAAATCTAATCAAAGATCGAAGATTTTGCTTTAGGCCCGCTCTTAATAACAAACTGTATAAGAAGTTTTAAAAAGTTTAGGTCAATTTTGCACAACGATCTCCATAAGTTTAGACCTTACACTACATTGTATACTAGCTTTTAGTTTACATAGTCGGACAGGGTCGGACAGGCGATGTTCCGGCGAGATTGCCGGACCATTGCCACGTCCGGCGTCCGGCGTCCGGCGGTACCTCGAGGCTTTGTTGCTCTCATCCCTAGCTCAGCTCTCATACGCTCGCATTTAATGCTTGCAAACTTTAAAGTGAAGTGATGAGCGAAACCAACACAGAGCAAGATGGTCTTACATTTGAGATGTTTGTCTTGAGCTCACTTCGCTCATTACTCACGTTTAAGTAAAAGCCTCGTTTACTCGAGTCCGATTTAAGTAGAAAATAAAGTAACGAAAAGACATAATATTTTCACATAAATACATGTAAAAGATGGTAACTTAGATCAATCATGGTACAGAATAGATTAACTACAAAAATGACATACAAGCAGTGAAGTTGAAACGAACCCCTGGTGAAACCATACGGCGTCAAAAAACATGACGAAACGCCAATCCGTATGTTTCCATTTACGTACAAATAGCTTTCAAAATAAATCACAGCACTCATTTCGTTTCATTATTTAAAAGTTTAAACATATTTGTGCGTATGTTTTAATATTCTCTAAATTTGCCCGGCTTACTGGCTAAGTAATTATGGACTACATATACTAGAAATGTAAAGCTTGATCTACCGCCTTGTGTGCATGTGTAACTTAAGTCACCGCAAAAACCTACCACTTACCTACCTACCACTTACCTATTACCTACCTACTACCTACCTACCTACCACCTACCTATCTACTACCTACCTTCTACTTACCTGCTACCTACCTACTACCTACCAGGTGCACAGTTAATTCGGACGGGTTGTATGTAATTAAAATGATTTCGCACAAAAACAATGCACGATTCAGTCAATTATCCGTTTTTCGTTAATTACCATTTTTACCGTTTACCATTCACCAAACACAGTTTATTGACACAGTTGGAGCACTGGGTTCACGATCACAATTTTGACACTATTTGTTATAAGTTCTTGAAGATAACACAACACTATCACAGGTTATTATGCACTTAATTGTTTGATTGTGTAATTATAGTCGAAGCTGATATGTATCGTGACTTACTACCTACCTACTACCTACCTATCAACTACCTACCTTCTGCACAGTTAATTTGGACGGATTGTATGTAATAAAATCACCAACCACCTACCTACTGGCTAAGTAATTATGGACTACTAGCTGTTGCCCGCGGTTTCACCCGCGTGAAGTTTGGTAACTGTCCCATGGGATAATACTAAAGGGATACATAGTATCCTACGTGTAATCCATGTTATAAACTATCTATGTGCCAAATTTCATAATCATCACAATTATTCACCTTCACCTTCACGATCACTGTTATTATCATGATCACTATCACAATCACCATCTCCGTCATTATTACTATCACCATCACAATCACAATCACCATCACCATCACAATCACCACCACAATCACAATCACCATCACTATCACAATCACTATCACCATCACCATCACAATCAATATCACCATCACTATCACAACCACCATCACAATCACAATGCCATCACAATCACCAGCCCAATCACCATCACAATCACTATCACCATCATCGTTATCACAATCATTATCATCGTAATCACAATCATCATCATCATTATCACAATCATCAATTTCGTTACCACAATTGTTATCATCGTAATCATTATCATCACAGTCATCATCATCAATATAAAAATCATTATCATCGTTATCACAATCATCATCATCGTTATCACAATCATCATCAATCACAATCATAATCATCACAATCAGCATCATCATTATCACAATCATCATCATCATTATCACAATCATCATCATCGTTATCACAATCTTCACAATAATTTAACAATAACCCTGTATAGAACTCGAATCCGCCATCTTTTGGATCTCAAAATAAATGCCATATTCGTAATCAGCACCCCTGATAATCTTGGTGTCGACTCCCAAATTGATTTTTAGACATTTCAACCCTATCGCACCCCAACAGGGGATGATGGTTTTTCACACCCGACCCGATACACCACACAAACATTTCACTTTAATTAATTTTGTATTTAATTTTGTTTAATTAATTATTGCCAATGTTCTTAGTAAGCTATTTCTCGTCTACGTTTTTCCATGCTTAGTCCAAATATCTTTTCCTCGATGGAAATATTTATAGTTAGAAAAGCATAGATTTCACGTTTCTTTATTACGCTTAATAACTTTGTTTGCTTACTGTAATGCAGTATTCCATTAGAATTTTAAACGTTTTTTTTTTTTTTTTTTTTTTTTTTTAATAGTCTATAAATTGAAAATATTTAATTTAGTATCTAGCCTCCGCTCGGCCTCATACCTCTCCGGTCCAAAAACTGGGCATTCTGTCAGGATATGTGTGATCAAATCCACTTGATCCAGCTCACAGGTGCACCATGGGTTCTCCTTACACTTGAAACGGTGCAAGTATTCGGAGAACCCACCGTGACCCTTCAAGATCTGGGTGTTCTGTCGCTTAAGCGAGTCGGTGACCTCCACATCAGAGTGACAGGAGAGGATTTCCTTGAGGATAATGCGGGGATCCTTGTTTTTAACCTCACTATGACAGGGTATTATGCATTTAATTGTTTGATTAGTGGTATCTTTAGGTTTAAATGGATGAAATAACTATTCTAATAACGTAATTATAGTCGAAGCTGATATGTATCGTGACCTTCTACCTACCTACCACCTAACTACTGGCTAAGTAATTATGGACTACATATATGCTAGAAATGTAAAGCTTGATCTACCGCTGATATGTATCGTGACCTACTACCTACCTACTACCTAGCTACCACCTACCTACTGGCTAAGTAATTATGGACATATATACTAGAAATGTAAAGCTTGATCTACCGCCGTGTGTACATGTGTAACCTAACCTAACCTAACCTACCACCTACCTACGTACCACCTACCTATTACCTACCTAACACCTACCTATCTACTACCTACCTTCTACTTACCTGCTATCTACCTACTACCTACTAGGTGCACAGTTAATTCGGACGGGTTGGATGTAATTAAAATAATTTCGCACAAAAACAATGCACGATTAAATCAATCATCCGTTTATTTTGCGTTTACTATCCTATACCTTATGCACGTAAAAAATATATAAGTACCTTCGACTTCGGCAATCAGCCACCATTTGGGTCTTCAACTGTTTTAGTTATCGCTTTTCAATTGGATTTTTCTTGTTACCCATGTTACTTTAAAAAAAAGTAGATTTAATGATAAAAATAATTGCGGGTAGGCGCGGAGCAAAGTGACATGGACTACCCGTCTCAAAAGAGCGAGGGCAACTGATCTGTGCAACAAACTGATGTCTCAAGCTCGCGTCATGCGAGACGGAAGACAGCGGATTAAAAATGTAGTAAGCGCCAAACGCTTTGTAGTCTGTTATATCTCAAAATAGAAAATATTTTGAAAAACTGCTAGGGTCAGTTCAAGGTTATACATTAGTGATAATATTTATGTAGTTTTATGGTTCAGTAACATGCACCAAAATAGAATACAAACCAAAAATGTTGAAAATTAGAGGTAACTTTGTGATGGTTTTCTATAGAGAAAATTTTATTCTATTATGTTTTTCGTCAGGGCCAACCTTCACGTTCGTAATGAAGTTTCCTGACATACATTTTTTCTAATTTGAACATGATTTACTACTGTAAAAATCTAATCAAAGATCGAAGATTTTGCTTTAGGCCCGCTCTTAATAACAAACTGTATAAGAAGTTTTAAAAAGTTTAGGTCAATTTTGCACAACGATCTCCATAAGTTTAGACCTTACACTACATTGTATACTAGCTTTTAGCTTACATAGTCGGACAGGGTCGGATAGGCGATGTTCCGGCGAGATTGCCGGACCATTGCCACGTCCGGCGTCTGGCGTCCGGCGGTGCCTCGAGGCTTTGTTGCTCTCATCCCTAGCTCAGCTCTCATACGCTCGCATTTAATGCTTGCAAACTTTAAAGTGTAGTGATGAGCGAAGCCAACACAGAGCAAGATGGTCTTACATTTGAGATGTTTGTCTTGAGCTCACTTCGCTCATTACTCACGTTTAAGTAAAAGCCTCGTTTACTCGAGTCCGATTTAAGTAGAAAATAAAGTAACAAAAAGACATAATATTTTCACATAAATACATGTAAAAGATGGTAACTTAGATCAATCATGGTACAGAATAGATTAACTACAAAAATGACATACAAGCAGTGAAGTTGAAACGAACCCCTGGTGAAACCATACGGCGTCAAAACACATGACGAAACGCCAATCCGTATGTTTCCATTTACGTACAAATAGCTTTCAAAATAAATCACAGCAATCATTTCGTTTCATTATTTAAAAGTTTAAACATATTTGTGCGTATGTTTTAATATTCTCTAAATTTGCCCGGCTTACTGGCTAAGTAATTATGGACTACATATACTAGAAATGTAAAGCTTGATCTACCGCCTTGTGTGCATGTGTAACTTAAGTCACCGCAAAAACCTACCACTTACCTACCTACCACTTACCTACCTACCTACCTACCACCTACCTACCTACCACCTACCTATTACCTACCTACTACCTACCTACCTACCACCTACCTATCTACTACCTACCTTCTACTTACCTGCTACCTACCTACTACCTACCAGGTGCACAGTTAATTCGGACGGGTTGTATGTAATTAAAATGATTTCGCACAAAAACAATGCACGATTCAGTCAATTATCCGTTTTTCGTTAATTACCATTTTTACCGTTTACCATTCACCAAACACAGTTTATTGACACAGTTGGAGCACTGGGTTCACGATCACAATTTTGACACTATTTGTTATAAGTTCTTGAAGATAACACAATACTATCACAGGTTATTATGCACTTAATTGTTTGATTGTGTAATTATAGTCGAAGCTGATATGTATCGTGACTTACTACCTACCTACTACCTACCTATCAACTACCTACCTTCTGCACAGTTAATTTGGACGGGTTGTATGTAATAAAATCACCAACCACCTACCTACTGGCTAAGTAATTATGGACTACTATCTGTTGCCCGCGGCTTCGCCCGCGTGAAGTTTGGTAACTGTCCCATGGGATAATACTAAATGGATACATAGTATCCTACGTGTAATCCATGTTATAAACTATCTATGTGCCAAATTTCATAATCATCACAATTATTCACCTTCACCTTCACGATCACTGTTATTATCATGATCACTATCACAATCACCATCTCCGTCATTATTACTATCACCATCACAATCACAATCACAATCACAATCACCATCACCATCACAATCACCACCACAATCACAATCACCATCACTATCACAATCACTATCACCATCACCATCACAATCAATATCACCATCACTATCACAACCACCATCACAATCACAATGCCATCACAATCACCAGCCCAATCACCATCACAATCACTATCACCATCATCGTTATCACAATCATTATCATCGTAATCACAATCATCATCATCATTATCACAATCATCATCTTCGTTACCACAATTGTTATCATCGTAATCATTATCATCACAGTCATCATCATCAATATAAAAATCATCATCATCGTTATCACAATCATCATCATCGTTATCACAATCATCATCAAACACAATCATAATCATCACAATCAGCATCATAATTATCACAATCATCATCATCATTATCACAATCATCATCATCATTATCACAATCATCATCATCGTTATCACAATCTTCACAATAATTTAACAATAACCCTGTATAGAACTCGGACCGCCATCTTTTGGATCTCAAAATAAATGCCATATTCGTAATCAGCACCCCTGATAATCTTGGTGTCGACTCCCAAATTGATTTTTAGACATTTCAACCCTATCGCACCCCAACAGGGGATGATGGTTTTTCACACCCGACCCGATACACCACACAAACATTTCACTTTAATTAATTTTGTATTTAATTTTGTTTAATTAATTATTGCCAATGTTCTTAGTAAGCTATTTCTCGTCTACGTTTTTCCATGCTTAGTCCAAATATCTTTTCCTCGATGGAAATATTTATAGTTAGAAAAGCATAGATTTCACGTTTCTTTATTACGCTTAATAACTTTGTTTGCTTACTGCAATGCAGTATTCCATTAGAATTTTAAACGTTTTTTTATTCTTTTTTTTTTTTTTTCTTTTTAATAGTCTATAAATTGAAAATATTTAATTTAGTATCTAGCCTCCGCTCGGCCTCATACCTCTCCGGTCCAAAAACTGGGCATTCTGTCAGGATATGTGTGATCAAATCCACTTGATCCAGCTCACAGGTGCACCATGGGTTCTCCTTACACTTGAAACGGTGCAAGTATTCGGAGAACCCACCGTGACCCTTCAAGATCTGGGTGTTCTGTCGCTTAAGCGAGTCGGTGACCTCCACATCAGAGTGACAGGAGAGGATTTCCTTGAGGATAATGCGGGGATCCTTGTTTTTAACCTCACTATCACAGGTTATTATGCATTTAATTGTTTGATTAGTGGTATCTTTAGGTTTAAATGGATGAAATAACTATTCTTATAACGTAATTATAGTCGAAGCTGATATGTATCGTGACCTTCTACCTACCTACCACCTAACTACTGGCTAAGTAATTATGGACTACATATATGCTAGAAATGTAAAGCTTGATCTACCGCTGATATGTATCGTGACCTACTACCTACCTACTACCTAGCTACCACCTACCTACTGGCTAAGTAATTATGGACATATATACTAGAAATGTAAAGCTTGATCTACCGCCTTGTGTACATGTGCAACTTATGTCACCGCAAAAACCTACCACCTACCTACCTACCACCTACCTACCTATTACCTACCTACTACCTACCACCTACCTATCTACTACCTACCTTCTACTTACCTGCTACCTACCTACTACCTACTAGGTGCACAGTTAATTCGGACGGGTTGGATGTAATTAAAATAATTTCGCACAAAAACAATGCACGATTAAATCAATCATCCGTTTATTTTGCGTTTACTATCCTATACCTTATGCACGTAAAAAATATATAAGTACCTTCGACTTCGGCAATCAGCCACCATTTGGGTCTTCAACTGTTTTAGTTATCGCTTTTCAATTGGATTTTTCTTGTTACCCATGTTACTTTAAAAAAAAGTAGATTTAATGATAATAAAAATTGCGGGTAGGCGCGGAGCAAAGTGACATAGACTACCCGTCTCAAAAGAGCGAGGGAAACTGATCTGTGCAACAAACTGATGTCTCAAGCTCGCGTCATGCGAGACGGAAGACAGCGGATTAAAAATGTAGTAAGCGCCAAACGTTTTGTAGTCTGTTATATCTTAAAATAGAAAATATTTTGAAAAACTGCTAGGGTCAGTTCAAGGTTATACATTAGTGATAATATTCATGTAGTTTTATGGTTTAGTAACATGCACCAAAATAGAATACAAACCAAAAATGTTGAAAATTAGAGGTAACTTTGTGATGGTTTTCTATAGAGAAAATTTTATTCTATTATGTTTTTCGTCAGGGCCAACCTTCACGTTCCTAATGAAGTTTCCTGACATACATTTTTTCTAATTTGAACATGGTTTACTACTGTAAAAATCTAATCAAAGATCTAAGATTTTGCTTTAGGCCCGCTCTTAATAACAAACTGTATAAGAAGTTTTAAAAAGTTTAGGTCAATTTGGCACAACGATCTCCATAAGTTTAGACCTTACACTACATTGTATACTAGCTTTTAGCTTACATAGTCGGACAGGGTCGGACAGGCAATGTTCCGGCGAGATTGCCGGACCATTGCCGCGTCCGGCGTCTGGCGTCCGGCGGTGCCTCGAGGCTTTGTTGCTCTCATCCCTAGCTCAGCTCTCATCCGTTCGCATTTAATGCTTGCAAACTTTAAAGTGAAGTGATGAGCGAATCCAACACAGAGCAAGATGGTCGTACATTTGAGATGTTTGTCTTGAGCTCACTTCGCTCATTACTCACGTTTAAGTAAAAGCCTCGTTTACTCGAGTCCGATTTGAGTAGAAAATAAAGTTACGAAAAGACATAATATTTTCACATAAATACATGTAAAAGATGGTAACACAGATCAATCATGGTACAGAATAGATTAACTACAAAAATGACATACAAGCAGTGAAGTTGAAACGAACCCCTGGTGAAACCATACGGCGTCAAAAAACATGACGAAACGCCAATCCGTATGTTTCCATTTAAGTACAAATAGCTTTCAAAATAAATCACAGCACTCATTTCGTTTCATTATTTAAAAGTTTAAACATATTTGTGCGTATGTTTTAATATTCTCTAAATTTGCCCGCCCATGCCACTTAATTAACTTGTATTCTACAACTTCTTTTTTCCTTCATTTTTGGGGTAACATAATCAGTCTGATCATTATCCAGCCGGAGCTGATATGTATCGTGATCTACTACCTACCTACTACCTACCTACCACCTAACTACTGGCTAAGTAATTATGGACTTCATATACTAGAAATGTAAAGCTTGATCTACCGCCTTGTGTACATGCGTAACTTAAGTCACCGCAAAAACCTACCACTTACCTACCTACCACTTACCTACCTACCTACCTACCACCTACCTACCTACCACCTACCTATTACCTACCTACTACCTACCTACCTACCACCTACCTATCTACTACCTACCTTCTACTTACCTGCTACCTACCTACTACCTACCAGGTGCACAGTTAATTCGGACGGGTTGTATGTAATTAAAATGATTTCGCACAAAAACAATGCACGATTCAGTCAATTATCCGTTTATTTCGTTAATTACCATTTTTACCGTTTACCATTCACCAAACACAGTTTATTGACACAGTTGGAGCACTGGGTTCACGATCACAATTTTGACACTATTTGTTATAAGTTCTTGAAGATAACATAACACTATCACAGGTTATTATGCACTTAATTGTTTGATTGTGTAATTAAAGTACTACTACTACCTACCTATCAACTACCTACCTTGTGCACAGTTAATTTTGACGGGTTGTATGTAATAAAATCACCAACCACCTACCTACTGGCTAAGTAATTATGGACTACTATCTGTTGCCCGCGGCTTCGCCCGCGTGAAGTTTGGTAACTGTCCCATGGGATAATACTAAAGGGATACATAGTATCCTACGTGTAATCCATGTTATAAACTATCTATGTGCCAAATTTCATAATCATCACAATTATTCACCTTCACCTTCACGATCACTGTTATTATCATAATCACTATCACAATCACCATCTCCGTCATTATTACTATCACCATCACAATCACAATCACAATCACAATCACCATCACCATCACAATCACCACCACAATCACAATCACCATCACTATCACAATCACTATCACCATCACCATCACAATCAATATCACCATCACTATCACAACCACCATCACAATCACCATCACAATCACCAGCCCAATCACCATCACAATCACTATCACCATCATCGTTATCACAATCATTATCATCGTAATCACCATCATCATCATCATTATCACAATCATCATCTTCGTTACCACAATTGTTTTCATCGTAATCATTATCATCACAGTCATCATCATCAATATCAAAATCATCATCATCGTTATCACAATCATCATCATCGTTATCACAATCATCATCAATCACAATCATCATCAATCACAATCATAATCATCACAATCAGCATCATCATTATCACAATCATCATCATCATTATCACAATCATCATCATCGTTATCACAATCTTCACAATAATTTAACAATAACCCTGTATAGAACTCGAATCCGCCATCTTTTGGATCTCAAAATAAATGCCATATTCGTAATCAGCACCCCTGATAATCTTGGTGTCGACTCTCAAATTGATTTTTAGACATTTCAACCCCATCGCACCCCAACAGGGGATGATGGTTTTTCACACCCGACCCGATACACCACACAAACATTTCACTTTAATTAATTTTGTATTTAATTTTGTTTCATTAATTATTGCCAATGTTCTTAGTAAGCTATTTCTCGTCTACGTTTTTCCATGCTTAGTCCAAATATCTTTTCCTCGATGGAAATATTTATAGTTAGAAAAGCATAATTTCACGTTTCTTTATTACGCTTAATAACTTTGTTTGCTTACTGTAATGCAGTATTCCATTAGAATTTTAAACGTTTTTTTTTTCTTTTTTTTTTTTTTTTTTTTTTTTAATAGTCTATAAATTGAAAATATTTAATTTAGTATCTAGCCTCCGCTCGGCCTCATACCTCTCCGGTCCAAAAACTGGGCATTCTGTCAGGATATGTGTGATCAAATCCACTTGATCCAGCTCACAGGTGCACCATGGGTTCTCCTTACACTTGAAACGGTGCAAGTATTCGGAGAACCCACCGTGACCCTTCAAGGTCTGGGTGTTCTGTCGCTTAAGCGAGTCGGTGACCTACACATCAGAGTGACAGGAGAGGATTTCCTTGAGGATAATGCGGGGATCCTTGTTTTTAACCTCACTATCACAGGTTATTATGCATTTAATTGTTTGATTAGTGGTATCTTTAGGTTTAAATGGATGAAATAACTATTCTAATAACGTAATTATAGTCGAAGCTGATATGTATCGTGACCTTCTACCTACCTACCACCTAACTACTGGCTAAGTAATTATGGACTACATATATGCTAGAAATGTAAAGCTTGATCTACCGCTGATATGTATCGTGACCTACTACCTACCTACTACCTAGCTACCACCTACTTACTGGCTAAGTAATTATGGACATATATACTAGAAATGTAAAGCTTGATCTACCGCCTTGTGTGCATGTGTAACCTAACCTAACCTAACCTACCACCTACCTACGTACCACCTACCTATTACCTACCTACTACCTACCTATCTACTACCTACCTTCTACTTACCTGCTACCTACCTACTACCTACTAGGTGCACAGTTAATTCGGACGGGTTGGATGTAATTAAAATAATTTCGCACAAAAACAATGCACGATTAAATCAATCATCCGTTTATTTTGCGTTTACTATCCTATACCTTTTGCACGTAAAAAATATATAAGTACCTTCGACTTCGGCAATCAGCCACCATTTGGGTCTTCAACTGTTTTAGTTATCGCTTTTCAATTGGATTTTTCTTGTTACCCATGTTACTTTAAAAAAAAGTAGATTTAATGATAATAATAATTGCGGGTAGGCGCGGAGCAAAGTGACATAGACTACCCGTCTCAAAAGAGCGAGGGAAACTGATCTGTGCAACAAACTGATGTCTCAAGCTCGCGTCATGCGAGACGGAAGACAGCGGATTAAAAATGTAGTAAGCGCCAAACGCTTTGTAGTCTGTTATTTCTTAAAATAGAAAATATTTTGAAAAACTGCTAGGGTCAGTTCAAGGTTATACATTAGTGATAATATTTATGTAGTTTTATGGTTTAGTAACATGCACCAAAATAGAATACAAACCAAAAATGTTGAAAATTAGAGGTAACTTTGTGATAGAGAAAATTTTATTCTATTATGTTTTTCGTCAGGGCCAACCTTCACGTTCCTAATGAAGTTTCCTGACATACATTTTTTCTAATTTGAACATGATTTACTACTGTAAAAATCTAATCAAAGATCGAAGATTTTGCTTTAGGCCCGCTCTTAATAACAAACTGTATAAGAAGTTTTAAAAAGTTTAGGTCAATTTGGCACAACGATCTCCATAAGTTTAGACCTTACACTACATTGTATACTAGCTTTTAGCTTACATAGTCGGACAGGGTCGGACAGGCGATGTTCCGGCGAGATTGCCGGACCATTGCCACGTCCGGCGTCCGGCGTTCGGCGGTGCCTCGAGGCTTTGTTGCTCTCATCCCTAGCTCAGCTCTCATACGCTCGCATTTAATGCTTGCAAACTTTAAAGTGAAGTGATGAGCGAAGCCAACACAGAGCAAGATGGTCTTACATTTGAGATGTTTGTCTTGAGCTCACTTCGCTCATTACTCACGTTTAAGTAAAAGCCTCGTTTACTCGAGTCCGATTGAAGTAGAAAATAAAGTAACGAAAAGACAATATTTTCACATAAATACATGTAAAAGATGGTAACTTAGATCAATCATGGTACATAATAGATTAACTACAAAAATGACATACAAGCAGTGAAGTTGAAACGAACCCCTGGTGAAACCATACGGCGTCAAAAAACATGACGAAACGCCAATCCGTATGTTTCCATTTACGTACAAATAGCTTTCAAAATAAATCACAGCACAAATTTCGTTTCATTATTTAAAAGTTTAAACATATTTGTGCGTATGTTTTAATATTCTCTAAATTTGCCCGCCCATGCCACTTAATTAACTTGTATTCTACAACTTCTTTTTTCCTTCATTTTTGGGGTAACATAATCAGTTTGATCATTATCTGCACTAAAATCACTGATTTTGGACATGTTTTTACATTAAAAGAAACTTTCGCAAGCTGCAGGAAGTTACGTCGAAATTCAAACGCATATCAATAATCCATGCAAAAACGGCGTAGCGAAACCCGTTCTGATGTCCCCTAAAAGTCTGGCTAATATTCCAATTCCATTCCAAATTCTCAACCCTTCCCAACGTTTATGAAATATATGACAGCAGCTATCTTGAATAATAACTAAACAGACACATATCGACGTAATTACGTCATCGGTTAAAGTTCCTCCACACTAATTGTTCGGTGGTTTCATCATTTGTTCATGCGTGAAATTGAAATACAATAAATTAATTTGTCAATTTGTTAATCTGTGAATATATTATGCAGCTGTATCAGTTTTAGTAAACAGTATTTACTAAAAAAGCTAGGTTCTAATAATTGAAGTTTCGAAATGCTGTCAGTTTCAATTGGCTAAATATCCATTAGTAATGCGTCCATTTCAGTTTGAGGCAGATTATAACTGTCTGCAAAACAGAATTTTGCAAATACATGTTGCAGGTTGACAAAGTATCGATTCTCTCAAACAACCGAACAAGTGTGCAGCGACGCTTACTGGTACACAGACATTTATCATGTTAAACACACATCAATTGGAATCAAACTATCGGATTGAAGTTTCGGTCTGCTGGCATATCGCAGGACGAGACTGCCCATTCGATACATTTAAATATTTTCTACCAAAAATTATAATTTCGGCTATTTCGCAGCAACAATAATTTTCTGAATCAATTTGAGCCTACGTTCAAATATTCACAGTGACACATCAAACGGGATATGAACGAGATTCGTCGAGTTTCCAAATAATTGACGAGTATTTGTGTTGTACTGTCGAACTAACACATGGTCATAGTGAAAATACTAGTTACGGGTTTATCAAACGGTTTGACGAGATGTATTTCCAATATGGTTAGAGTTGCCAGTTTTAGAGAGACTTCATATTGGGAACGTTTATTGAAATAGATAAAGTTACGTGCATTATTCGAGGATTTTAGAACACGTAATTATTTGGATGTGACGAATCGTGCCTCCTAGAAGCCGGGGTACTGCACTGTATAATACAGGTCGTCGAAGTAAAATGTGTTAAATTAAAAAAAAAAACGTAAAATTTCAATTCTTCACCATTCGTGAAGAATTGCAATATGTCAATGAATACATCTACTTGGGTCAGTTAGTCTCTTTTCAGTCCAGACAAGATAAGGAAGTCATAAGGCGATCCTAAATTGCCTGGAAGAGCTATTGGTCCATGAAAGAGCTAATGAAAGGAAATCTTCCTTAGTCACTCAAGCGTAAAATCATGGACATGTGCATTCTTCCCATTTTGACATATGGATCCCAGACTTGGTCTTTGACAAACATTCAAAAGTCCAAGCTCAAGGTTTGCCAACGTGCAATGAAGCGCAGCATCCTAGGCGTCAAACTTATCTACCATGTACGAAACACCACACTGCGCTCCAAAACACAAATCACTGACGTTGCTCAAAAAGCCGCTAAGCTAAAGTGGGACTGGGCTGGCCATGTCTGCCGTATGCCCGACGAGCTGTGGGTCAAAATAACCACGATGTGGAGCCTTGATACAGCCAGAAGGCGACGCGGTAGACCTCGTAGGAGATGGCGGGACGAGCTGGACAAAACCAACAGCCAGTGGTCCACATTGGCCCTGGATCGAAGTATTTGGAAGTCATGGGGAGAGGCCTTTGCCCAGCAGTGGGATGACATAGGCTAACAGTAACAGTAACTAACGTGCAGGCACAAATCGCAGGAATCTACACATACAAATGATGTACAGACATATTGGGATGTTGTACATTGAGAATAAGTATTGTTTGAAGTAGTATCCAGTGTCGCTCTCGTTCTCGTAGTGGCATATATGGAGGTGTACGGGGACGCTGTCACCGCAGAAGAGGTTTGATGGTATGTGCGTCGAGTCCGCCATGGAAATGGTGATGATACTCTCGTCAGTCTGAAGGTATTGTGGTACAATGGGATTTATTTCTTGTCTCTGATCTATTTCTAACAATGAATTTAATGGACTACTCTAACCGTAGCGTGAACTTCCTCTCATTCTTAACAACACTATTATATTATTATTCATTTAATATATCTAATCATTTATCCAAATATATCAAAACCAAATGCCGTTTGATTGATATGTCACTATCCCAGTCAAGAACACACCCTAACAAATAGAAATATTTAATCAGCAGTCGCGTGGAGCAAGTTAGGGGCAACCTACACGTATTCGGTGTAGAAGGCGTCGCTGGTGCAGTTTCCGTTGTCGTTGTGTGAGTCGGGGTGCTCCTCGGGCTCGACGACGTTCGTGCGCATCTCATCACGGACCTGCGCAAATAAACATGATTTATGTCTTGTATCTTGTGCCTCGTTAGTACTGCGGCTTGACACGGGAGTTCCTGCTAAATTTACCCAAGTCTTGTTTGCTGCAACATTGTCATAAACAGAATCTGTGAAGTGGTTTGTGCAGACGGGAGAGTTAAAGTTAAAATGTGGTAAAATCATATTGTGTGCTTTTCCCTATTTTGAAAAAATTGGGTGACAGAAAATACAATTATATTCATATGTTAAATAACCATGTACATTTTTTAGTAGGTCACTATAGTGACAGGCTTATGTATCTGGATATCAAAACTATTGTTGGTAAACTGAAGTCGACACGGGGTAAGATGTATCTACCTATTAGATGTAGACACAAAATAGCTCGGCTATTAGCTTATAATATTCACACAGACATAAATAGTATGTCTAAGTTTAGTTCTATTATTAACACTGCGACTATTAGTAGTAATACTAATGTACAGGTGACTTTAAATGAATATAGCATTAGTGCTATAAATGTTTACAATCATTGTACTGAGGAGGATCCATGTGTCACCGTGGAGAATTGTCAATTAGGGTCTTAGTGATAGAGTCTTGCTGTCTGAGGATGGCACGGAGTCTCCGGCCTCACTCCAAATATTAATTTAAACTAGAAAGTGAGACAACAGAAGGTACCATTAACAATATTGTTAATCCTAACAACAGCAAGGTATCTTCTTGCACTCAATTATTTAGTAAAAAAGGGCCTCAGCAGAACACTTTGAAATTATTCCACCAAAATATACAAGACATTTCTTCCAAATTATTAGAAATTGAATTGTTTTTAGAAAATAGTAAGTTTGACATTAATTGTTTTACTGAACATTGGCTAAAGGATTACCAAATGCTTATCAATTATGAGAACTATATGGTGGTTAGCTGCTTTAACCGTAAAACTCTGCTTCGTGGAGGTTCCCTAATATTAATCAAAAATTGTTTTAAATATAAGCAACGTAATGACGTAGTAGGTCTCTCGGTTGAACATTGCGTCGAACTGTCCTGTGTTGAGCTAGATAAGCATGTAATTGTGTGTGTGTACAGACCCCCAAACTATCAAAACTTTTCCTTATTTGAATCAATAATGGAAGATGTCCTGGCAAAACTTGCAGCCAGCAATAAATCTACAATTATTTGTGGTTATTTCAATATCAATATTTTAGAAGAAAGTTCAAATAGCAGGCGGTTATTAAATCTTTTTAAGTCATTTTACTTGACCAACACTTTTATAGAACCTACTAGAGTCACTCCTTCTACTGCTACTTGTATAGATAATGTTTTCTGCGATTGTGATTACTTAGATAAGGCCATAGTAAATTGTCTGCCTTCTGACCATAGCGGACAAACTGTAACTTTTATGTCTAATACACCCCCATTGCAAAAAGTTCAAATTAAATATAGACCTATAACTTCTAGCAGATTAAATACGTATAATATTTCGCTACAGAACAAGTTACGTGTTATGAGCCTTGACGATATTAATATAAATCAATTGTATGATCGTTTCTTTTCAATAGTTCACACGGAATTCAATAAAACTTTTGAAAAGAAGACAAAAAGTATTTGCCCTAAATTCATATTTAGTGATTGGGCAACTAGAGCTATCAGAAAAAGTAGGGAAAGACTATTTGAGCTTTATGGCCTTTTATAAACACTGAAACTTTTAACAAGTATTTTGCCAAGTATTCAAATTTTTTTAGAAACACATGCAAGGTTGCTAAAGTCCTGCACATTGGCAACAAGATCAAAACAGCAGAAAATAAAATAAAGACAGTTTGGAAAGTCATAAATAACGTGACTAACAGGAAGAAAATACGTAACACTAGCTACACATTAGATACAGCATGTGGTCCTAAAAGCTCTCATCAGGAAGTAGCTCAAGAATTTGTAAATTTCTTTACCGATGTACCATTAAAAACTACAGAGGCGCTTATTTCCTCACCTGAACTCTCAATTGGTTTATTAAAGGCGAATGTGTCTAGCTGCCTGGCTGAATTTAAATTTAAACACATTTACCCTATGATAGTTATTAAAGCTTTCCGGCAAATAAAAATCAAACTAACCGAAGATCTATGGGGAATGTCTATCAATATTTGTACATCCATACTTGAGACTATAGCCCCTTACCTAGCTTTAATTTTTTTAATTTATGTGTAGACCAAGGAGTTTCCCTGATTTAATGATATACAGTAAAGTCATACTTCTTTTCAAATCCGGGGACAGTAAAGATACTAATAGTTATAGACCTGTATCGGTTTTACCAGGTTTTACCAAGGTTTTTGAAAAGGTAATGCTTAGTCAAATGCTCTATCATTTTAACACCAACAGAATCTTACATGATCAACAGTATGGTTTCACCAAGGGACGTTGTACAACTGACGCCGGTGTAACCTTATTAAAGCACATATTTACTGCGTGGGAAGAGTATCAAGACGCCATACGAATTTTTTGTGACATCTCCAAAGCGTTTGATTGTGTAAATTACGACACATTACTTTTGAAACTTGAGCATTACGGACTGGGTAAACATGCACTTAGTTTGGTAAAATCTTATTTGAATGATAGACAACAACATGTTCAAATAAATGGTGTTAATTCACATGGTTTAAAAGTAAAAATGGGGGTACCACAAGGCTCAATATTGGGTCCTTTCCTCTTTCTAGTATATATAAATGATCTACCCTATTTATTGAAAAACCAACCTCAAAATATGGTGTTACTTGCTGATGACACTTCCCTAATTTTAAGATAAATAGGTGGGCCCAAAATCTAGATGACGTAAATAATGCCCTACTTCAGGTCCAAAATTGGTTCAAATAAACAATTTGGTATTAAATGGAAAACAAACCAAATGCATAAGATTTGCTTTACCGAATGTTAAAAGTAGTGATTGTGATATATTATTGAATAAAGAGAAACTTGAATTCGAAGATACAAAAATACAAAAAATAAAAAAAAAAACAAAAATATTTATTACTTCTCAAACATTGTGTCACACATAAATTGAGGCAGCCCCAGTAAGTTACAATAGTACTTGTGTCGGAGCTGTCTCGCTCTTCCCGTTAGTGGTATACTAACAATGAAAATGAAGTTAACGAATGGAATAAAAATACAATAAAAAAGAAATTAAATAAATAAGATAAAACGGTTTTCCTTGGGATTACGCTTGATTTAAGGCTACATTCGAATGGGGTTCTCATTTAATATCTCTTGCGGGGCGGCTAAGTTCAGCAGCATATGCTATTAGAAAAATCCGTCAATATATTGATGTAGATACCGCTAGACTGGTTTGTTTTAGTTACTTTCATAGTATAATGTCTTATGGCATTTTGCTATGGGGACGGGCAGCAGATATTGAGTCTATATTTATTCTGCAGAAAAGAGCCATCAGAGCCATATAATATAATCTTCGTAGGCTATTGGCATCATGACGGTACTTTGTCAATACATCTACGAAAACATAATGTACGTCAGAAAAAATCTGCACCTTTTTGGTAAAAGGGGTGACAGACATAATTACAATACTAGAAATAGGGACCAACTAGTTCAGCCAGGCTTCAGACTCGCTAAAGTAGACTCATGTTTCATGAGGTACAGTCTGTGATGCTATAATAAAATTTCACAAAGTATTCTTGAACTGAATGAGACGAAATTTAAAGCATGCATTAAACGCACACTGTATAAGCAAGCATATTACAAGTTGAGCGATCATATCGCTGATAAAAATGCTTGGTTCAATGCCGGTCCTGCTCCACAAGGACAGTTGCGCTTAAATTGATAGCATTAGATGGTATTGTTGGAGCTGCTGAAGATTGTACAACTATCTTTGCATTGTATAGATTCAATCTCTTTCGTATTATATAATCGCATAGCCCATATTGTGTTAGTACTATGCACTAGAAAGCTATCATTCACTGGAAACCTTCGTCTTTTCTTGACTTGAATGTGCCCTGGCGGTTGAGAGCTCATACAGAGATAACAGAGATGTCATACTCACTCAAATGTCTCGCTGATGGTGGCGCATGTGTCGGATCATTTAGTTCTCTTCAAAATGGTTGAGTTAAATGGTGCTGATCTATGCGTCATGTTCGTGAACGGGCGCTGTCAGTTGTGACTGGTCATCTCTTAGTTGCCATGGCGTATTTGAATGAATTATTTTAGTTTTTGAATTGTTTTTTTTTTTGTTTTGTTTTACTGTGGACACATTTAACGTGCACATCTTGCTACATTGTTCTCACTTAATTTACCATCTCAACATGAATGATGTAACCAAGATTTTGGAACAATATTCTGATTTAAAAGAGTGTCCATGGAAATTCATGTCCGTTCTTATCCATAGAGATCAATTCTTATCGCTAGGGAATGGGCAACTACAGTACTTTCACAGTTTTATGTCTTGTGACTGGGATTGTAGCTACATTTAATTTTCATATTTGTTTCGACAATTCAAAAGTGCCTGTAACTGGCTTACTTGAAATAAATGCTTTGATTGATTGATTGATTGAAGGGCTGTTGGTTCAATCATTTCCATTTCTTCCACTAGTGGATCGTACTAGTTACGGACACGTTTCTTCAAAAGCACTTTATCGTCTTTGAACCATGTTAGCAGTGATTGTCCCGAGGATGATCGTCTTGGATAGACAAACATCCGTTCGTGTGGAGTCATGTTAGTTGCGGTAGTCATGTTAGTATACTGGGATATAACACTAATGATGGAGTGATTAAACCGGACAAAGACCGTTTTGCACCCTTACTAGAAATGCCGGTGCCACACGATTCAGCTGCTTTAAGACGTACCATTGGTCTTTTCTCACATTATTCGAAATGGGTACCAGATTTTTCGAATAAACTACGAGCACTTATTGATGTAGAAGTTTATCTATTAAACGAAAAACAAATCGCAGCATTTCAGAACATGAAACAAATCATATCAAAAGCTTCCGTTTCTACGATTGATCCAAAGGAGCCATTTACGAATTGCATTTTTCGCACGAACACTTAATGAAAGCGAAAGAAAATATCCGTCTATTGAAAAAGAAACATGCGCTATAGTCGAAAGCCTAAAGAAATGGAGACACTATTTACTTGGACGGCAATGTTATCTTATAACTGATCAAAAATTTGTGGCGTTTATGAGGAATGGACATGCAAGTAAAATAAAGAATGAAAAAATTCAAAGATGGTGAATGAAACTCGCTAACTACAAAATAGACATTAAATATCGATGCGGAAAAGAAAATATTGTGGCCGATACTCTAGCAGGTATCACGTATTAAAGCAAAATGTGCAAATACAAATGGTTATGATATTATAAGATTACACGAATCTTTATGCCATCCTGGAGTAGCGAGAATGATACATTGGGTAAGATGCAAAAATCTTCCATATTCAGTAGACGAGGTTAAACGCGTTATCATGTCTTGTAAAGTATGTGCCTAAGAAAAAACAAGATTCAAAAGAGATTTACCCGGTAATTTGATAAAATCTACAACACCTTCGAGCGTTTCTCTCTAGATTTTAAAGGGCCAATACCATCTTCCACCGCAAACAAGTATATATTTACAATAATTGATGAATATTCGAGATTCCCATTTGCATACCCCTGCAAAGACACAAGCTCAGATGGTGTTATCAAAAGCTTAACGGAATTATTTTCAATGTTTGGAATACCATGTCTGATACATACAGATCAAGGCCGCGTTTATGTCCAGAGAGCTTAAAGACTTTCTAAACGCTAAAGGAATCGCTACCAACCGGTCAGCACCGTACAATCCTCAATGTAATGGACAAGTGGAGCGTCTAAATGGAACGTTATGGCAAACAATACGTCTTGCACGGGAAACAAAGAACATGGCTGTAGAAATGTGGGAGACTGTTTTAACGCAGTCTCTACACAGTATTCGATTACTTCTGTGCACCGCAACTAACATGACTCCACACGAACGGATGTTTGTCCATCCAAGACGATCATCCTCGGGACAATCACTGCTAACATGGTTCAAAGACGATAAAGTGCTTTTGAAGAAACGTGTCCGTAACTAGTACGATCCACTAGTGGAAGAAGTAGAAATGATTGAACCATCCCCAATGAATAGCAGAGAGCGATTTGCAAATGGACGGGAAATTATGGTATCTAACAGACACTTGGCGCCAAGAGGTGGAGGCGCAGATGTTAGCGAAACTTCAGACTCTGAGGATATCGAGTTTCATGACACAGAAGCATCTCCTCCACTTCCTCCACCTGACCCTCGGGGATCTTAAAGAAGCCGGCGTCCGCCAACTCATCTACAGGACTACGAAACGAACTTAAGGGGGGAAGAATTAGGTTTTATATTGATGTAAGGAGGTAACTATAGAAACCACATCTGTTATGTCATGTGGAATAAACCCTAATTCTGAAAGCAGGGCTGTTTTATTATAACAATTCTGTCCGACGGAGAAATCAGTCTATCGTCTGCTCAGTGCTTAACCCTTGAGGCGTGTAAAAATTTCCGCCGAGGACTTGCCGCAGACTTAACGTACAGTCGTACACGGTTTGTGTTCATTAGTCTGTTGTGTCATTGTGAATAGGTAGTACGTCAGTCTCGGTATATTGAGAGCTAGCTTAAGAATGTTCACACGTTTCCGTCCGGTGAGCGAATATTCTGCTGGATTAAATACGAAACTATTGGCATGCTAACAGTAAAGCATATAACTTGACAAGAACATGGTTTGCAGATGGAAATTGAATAGTACGATATTGGATGTGATTTTGGGGAATTCTGCAAAGCTGTTCGTACAGCTGTATAAGGATCTTTTAGTGTGAGGCTAAAATCAGAACTAACACCACCAATCTTGTTTTCCAATACATTTCACGAAACACTTTCATTTACCACCAGCGCCCTCTTCAAGCCTTGTTCACTTATCGAAAATACTTTTTCCTAATTTGCTTCGTGGCGTGGTGTTTTTCCGTGGTGCCTAAAATAACAATTATTTTATCGATTGGCCGTTTTCACTAATAAATGAATGCCCAAATATACCTAAGTTCGCTGTCGGATTTTTATTACTTTATTTATACTCAATTACAATTGTTTTATTTGGAGAGCTCAAATTGGAGGATGAAGTTTTGTATCGAAGTGGTTCATTCGCTAAATGAGAAACCCAAACTCCATAGAAACTTGGGCCTGGCGTTACAGTCATTTTACCATAAATTAGAGCATTTGGAAACGTTTCACGACCCCAATTTTGATGTCTCCCAGCAATAGCCAAATTGGTAAAATCAGACATTTTAGGTTATTTTACTATTTCAGTTATTAAATTGAGAGATATAAGATAGTATAATAGTAGTCGGTTATTTAGATTAAAGTTATAAGTTAGTAATTAGCTTTTAAAAGGGTTACTTATTCTGGTTTTCTTAGAAATGTAATCTCTTATAGGGTATAAAACACCTCTTAACGAAGCCGAAAATCACTTGTTCTCCTGTTGTTGTCTCCCCGTCATTGCGATCATTTTATTTGTTCTACACCATACTTGGGAACCTTTCAGTTACGGAGATATTGGGGGTCAAAGTTCCAACTTTTTTACAACATTGTTTTTTTAAATACAAGTTTTTAATGTAAAATTTTATTTTAAATACCTCCACGACCCCCGTACTTTTCAATCCATCCATTAGCACAATGTTTTGAGTGCGTTACATTGAGTTCTACAAAAAAACATGTTTTTTCACCCCAAAAAAAAAAGCTGGTCCCCAGCAATAATTTTTGCGTAAAGTTACTTAGATTGATGTACAGATTGCTTGTTTGACGGCTTCGTGATGAGGTGGTTTACACCCTGTATAATACGTAGTTTGAAAATGACGTTTTTAATTAATAGAGATATTTTAACGAAATTGGTGCCAAAAGGAAGGTATATATTTAAAACGATTCCTAAACAGTATGTTAAAAATGATATATTCGCATCAATTGACCATCAGACGAAAACAAGGTTTTCAGACTGTTTACAATAGGTTTTTTTGCCTCATTTTCAATTTTCTCACACCACAGATCTGCTGGGAACTTGCGACGCTACTAGTTTCCGAAGATTGTGTTTTCGGTATTTAAAATCTATCATTAACTACATTCTGATCTACATTATTCCAATTTAATCAGACGGATTCGATAAACAAATTGAGATATTTGAAAATGCGATCAGGTCAGACGTGATGTGCAAAATAACTGAAGTCATTTTTGGAATCAGAATAATCAATCTATCGATTTTTTGGGGTTCCGTAGTCCTGACAAGGAACCCTTATAGCTTCGTCATGTCCGTCTGTCTGTCTGTCCGAGGTTTTGCTAAGAGACCATTAGTACTAGAAAGATGTAATTTTGTAGAGGTATGTATTTAATAAAGCCGTTAATTGCGTTAATCTAACTAACTCAAATACTACTGAATTTCGGTAGAACATTTGGTGGCCTAATTTCTAGCATTTTAACCCTACTATGACCTCCCGCAAGGAATAAGTCGAATTACCAGTAACCCTATATAATTACAGCATGATTAATTGAGTGTATATTGTAGTAGCCATAATGCAATATGGCTCATCCCCTTGATCAAGTACCGTGATTGTATTAAGCCTAACATTGAAATACGCTATTAAAGAATATTCTACGCATTTGAGCAGAATCTATTCAGTAGGTTTTGGGCCATTTCGGAACATCGTTTTGGATGGATATTAGATGGATTAGGAAATGCATATTATTATTTTTCTCAGCATTTTATTCCATATTTCACCTTCGATCGATTTAGTACAGAATATACATTTCCCCAACTGACTGTAATGAATGACATTGTATTCTCCCTACAAAACAGAATAATCTAAGTAATTTGTAAATGTAAAGCCATACCTTCTCCTCCTGGCGCAGCATGTTAAGCTCATCGAGGTTTTTGAGCTCCTGCATATTGCACTGGCCGGAAGGGAGCAGTTCAGCAAACAGTTCCGGGTACTTGGACACGTCCTTCAAGCCACGGGGAACCCTGAGGATGTCATATACGGGTTATTATCATAATTTGCACACATACCAAACGAGTCCTGAAGTAAGGTGGCTGGGACAGACTGACAGAGTGTTGTGGAGCAACTTGGGAGAAGCCTATGTCCTGCAGAGGACTGCAATAGGCCGAGCTCATATCATGTAATAGGACCGAGCCTATTGCCATCAACCGGGACCGTCAACTCCGGACTCCTGGTGGCTATTGAGAAATTTCAGATGAAAAAATCCAATAACACTGTCGGTTCTCGGCATCGAACCCAGGACTACAAGGCCATGAGACTTTAGTCTAGCACTAGCCTGCTCTGTTGAGTCATACTGACCGATCAGAGAATCGTTTTATAAAGTAAACAAGATACGTTTGATATGTGGTCATGCAAAAAAAAAAATCTAAGTATTTTGTCGGCATGAATTCCTTAAGGTAAAAGCGTCAGGCTAGCCCGCGAAATTCAAATTTTCTTACGTTTTTTGCAATTTGTAGACCAGTGCTAGGTTGTATGTTGAATAAAATATTGTTCGCGACTGTAAGACGTATACGTAGACGTATAATCATCAATACAACCCTCCAAGTTCATAAAAGTCGAGGAACAACTTTTTCAAGGTCAAAATCATTCCTCGACCTTTATGAACTCGGAGGGTTGTATTGATGATTCTGATGATTATAATTCTGTAACTACATACGTCTTACAGTCACGAACCATATTTTAATCAACATACAACCTAGCACTGGTATGCAAATTGCAAAAAACGTGAGAAAATTTGAATTTCGCGAGCTACCCTGGAACATCCACCTTAAGCGAAATCTATTTCTATTCGACATTTTGTAGAACTGATTCTAACAATATAATATGGCCATGGTTGAAATAATTTCATTTTGGCATAAAATATAAAGGTAGGTATTGGACATTCCTAGGATGAGGAGAGACCAAGCTCAGTCTTGTGACTTAAACAGTGAGGGAAACGTCCAGGAATGGAGTGGAGAAGAGGCACCAAACAAAAGATTACCTCCCATACAAGTCCATCCAGAAATTTTGGGAGATGAAATTAAAGAAAAGAAAGTGATTGATAATGAGACATCTATCAGCCGACTCGGTTAGAGGAAGGTGAACTATCCTGCTGTTCTGAAACACCGGTAATGCTGAGAATGATAACATAATATCACGCATGTAATCCTCGGATTGTAAGGCATGGGTACACCAACATTACACCAATATTTTACCAGTAATGTTAAAGTAATAAGTTAGCAGCGGTCTGCAAACACTTGTCCAAAGATGCATAATATTAAGACTAAGTGTCTAAATTAATAAACTTAATGTAGTTACCTGTTCACGTCGTCGAAGTCTCCTCCAGTGCTGACGTAGTCAATTCCAATAATTCGCTTGATGTAGTGGAAGTCCTCTGCGAACAAACAAGTAGCTTCAGCTTGGCAGACTTACTATACAATCCAAATAATAGTTTACTGTTTGAAGCTAAAATGACTTTTAGCTCTTGCAAGAAGAGAGAATCAAAGGTGTCACAAAATAAAGACTTTAATAAACATTAATTTTAGAATTGTGACACTTACTTAAAGTCACGCCTTTTTCCTAACGTGTTACGCAAATATCACAGTACGCTATGTTTAACGATCCTTGTGATGTACTACGATGATGAAGACACTAAGAGGTTGAGTTTTGTGGTCACCGCTTAGTTGTTAAACCTTCCGTCCCTGGCGGACGAATAGTACTGGCAGAACCTTCAGCAGTCGAGCGCACAGACTTAGACTCTTGCCATATATTAATTTAATAATTGTCACGCACAAGTTATCACACAATGATAAACGCTCAGGGAAATCTAGTAGAAGTAGCTATGGGAAAAGTGGGTACAGTATGAATGATGTATGTATGTACCTTGGTCGTCAAATATTGTCATAATAGACAGATTGAGAGGCCACAATACAAGTAGTACTATCAGAGTAAGCCTTTGAATGTTCATATTGACATGATGGGTTTAACTTCTAAGCAGACAGAGGGAACTGTAACACACAGCAGGCACAGCAGCACACTATGGCTATTTAATGACTTGGAGACCACAAGTAGCTTTACAAACTGTCAGAACTCACAGACCGACTGATACAGAATGACGGGCACTGCGTCCGCGACCGGTTTTTATACCCAAAAGGCAGCGACTAGGCTTCATGCCACGTGATTCCTCAAAATGGGGTTGAAAAGTTTTGAACATTTCTATTGTTTTAAAAATCACAAAAGCATTTCACCATACTATTATGATTAGGAAACAATGACCGGCACGTTTTTTGCCTCATGCCACATGACATTTAAAGAAAGCTTTTGTTTTGGTTTTGCTCACGTGGTCTCTGGTATAAATCTCCTTCGCCCTATCCCGGGTAGAGCAACTTTTACATATACTACATAAGTATGGATTTGCAAGTCACGAAGTATATTGTTTACAACAAGGAATGCTTAAAAGAGATACCTACCCGTTAAAACTATGAATATAATACGTTAGTAAAGCTACTTTTTTAGTTTGTCAGACTTGTTTTTCAGTAGTTCATACAGAAACTGTGTTGCAAAACCAAAAACAGTCGTTTCCTGTCTCAAATTGGATCATAATATCCGGGAACTGACACACAAGCGGGTATAACAGCGTTAGTCTCAAGTTTGTTGGGACGAGACGTAGCCCGACCGGCCTTTTTTTTTCGGATGGTAAATCATCCAATGAATCCCCCCGCTCTGGGCGGCGCAGGAGGGAGTGTCAGACTTTTACTGACTAAAACCCGTCCATGTTCCTTCATCGCCCTTTGTGTTTCGGGGCCAGGGTATCTCTTTCGAATAGTCCCGCGGTCCCGGCAGGCATCGGCCCTTGCCTTCTATTTTGCTGACTCTCTTTGAGGCGCGCGTGGAACACGATCGCGCCGTCGAGACGGCCTGTCGTCATGAGACGAACGGACGGCGAGCTAGCCCATAGCTCACCGTCCAAAGGCCTGCGCCTATTAGGACTCGAAGCAATTACTTCGGTAATCGACTTTTATTCGGCCTATCGGCGAACAACTCTAATAAAATAAAAAATAAATTAACTAATAATCCTTTATTTTCATACTACATAACAGTCCATAGCTTTGACGTGCAAGCGAGCGAGCGAGCGAGCGAGCTTTGCTTTGCTTCAACTTATAATCATTCTGCGTTCAACAGGCAAATACATAGCCCCGTTCAAATTAACCAAAACTAAGTTTTTGCTACGGAGTTTTTATTTGGCATCAGCTAATTTCCCGACTTCCGGTTGGGATATTCCCGTAATGTTGACGGATATCAGAAGCACGTCCGTTGGCCGCTGATCCAGAACTTGTGAAGATCGTCGGAAGTTTGTATTCCTTCGCGGTCCGATACGATGATGTTAATAAATCAGTCGCAGAAGAAACATCTCTCACTAGCTAATACCGTGGCTTAGCTGTGGTATTAAACTGTATTTATTTTGGGGTTCCATAGTCCTGACAAGGAACCCTTATAGTTTCGTCATGTCCGTCTGTCTGTCTGTCCGAGATTTTGCTAAGAGACCGTTAGTACTAGAAAGCTGTAACTTTGTAGAAGTGTGTATATCGATAACACCGACAAAGTGGTAAAATAAAATTATTTAAAAAATTTTTTTTTCCCCTACTTGTGAAGTGGGGATGATTTTTTTTTCGTCGTCTACCCTTTCGTGTTGGTATCGCTGGATAGGTCTTTTAAAAAGACTTAGGGATTGCTAGTACTACTTTTCGATTTAATGCTCCATTTACGAAATATTAATTATTATATAATAATATAATATTAAATTTGCAAATTTTTAGGTATTCCAGTAGCCCCCCCCCCCCCTCTAAAAGCTAAACTGCTGGCTTGAAAATTCTGGAAAAATTAACGAAGATAGTGCATTTCATGAACTTTAAAGGAAAACTATAGCGGTTAAGATAAATTTATTCGTTTAGCAGTGATAGTCGTTGAACTAGGATGTTGGATAATTTTGTACCAAATACAAAATCCTTAGAATAAATCCGATAAATGACTAAGATGAAATAGTTGCTCGTTTATAACGGATAAAGACTTGCAATGAAAAACAAAATCTACGTACTACATTTTTTTTATATTTTTAAATGTTTTTTATTCATTTTTAAGGAATATTTAAAAATGTAATCGATTTGTGAAAAAATAAATAAAGGAACCTGAACAAACACAAAATGACAATCGAACACACGTAAGTCTCCTGGATTGGCACTATTTCATTCCCAGTAATACAATTATTGGCAGAAATCGACTGAAAGCGCCACAGTGAACAGCTATAGTTAAATGACCATATCAAGGAATACAATGACCGGGTGTTAATCCTAGTAATAATGAACAGGAATGGGATCATACTATTGTAATCTGTTGGGCTGTCAATATGTGAATTCATTATGTAAACGGGCTCAAACGATGTTGGAGAAGCATCCCTTTTTCGCTGGTAATGCTATCTTTAGCTGGTGCTATAGATGAGCTATATCAGGATACGACGACTACGCACTTTTTTCCAAGTTGATTTAATAATTACCGAGACCAGTATGAATTTCGGCCATAGACTTAGTATATACTAAGTCTATGATTTCGGCAATCTATCTTCACGAATACCCAACACGCTGATACGAGATCTACTAAATGATTGAGCAAGGAATTATTATTAAAATGATTACTTCTACTTTTCGTAGAAGTAATAATAATAAAGATTTATTATCTCCCACGAAGTACAGTCACAATATATAGGTGCTGCAAATATTATTATAATATATTGCTGGAAGTACAAAGGTTTGTGGAGTCAGGAATTCAAACTAGGATACCCTGTGCTATGGACTCCTGGCCCCCCTCGCCGAGATTGGGATTATGACTATTTTAGAGCGTAGGGCGTGTCAGTGTAGGACTATTTTCAAAAATAATTACACATTTTTAAAAATAATTACAAGAAAAATTACTAAAGAAAAAAAAAATAAAAATTCGTGTGTGTGTTTGTAAGAGTGTGAAGTGAAGAGAGTATCGTATGTGGTGTGGTGTTGTGTGCGGTATAGTGTTATGTGTGTGTACGTGTAAAGATAGATGTGTATACAAATGTATGCGTGAGGGGGTGGCAGTATGTAGTTATGAAAAACACTAGCTAGGATAAGACAGTAAGCAATTTTTTAGTTTCTTCATAGTCAAGTTCTAAAAGCCACTGTATCAGCTTCTTTTTACATTATATCCTAGACAGATTAACAAATTCAAGAATTTTGTTCATTTTATTATACAGTCTGTTTGATCTGAAATTGTATAAATTATTGACAAAAAAGTTTTTTACCGGAGTTGTTTCACTTGTTTTAGAAATGCTTGCTAAACTATATTAACATTTTTATTAAAATAAATAATAGCCTACATTACAAGGAAAACCAACACTTGAAAGGCTCACATTTACTATGTACTCTGATAGTTACCTAAGCAAACAGTTAAATGGTTGTTCTGATGTCGCAACAAAAACGTGACGTTACCCTCCACCAGTAAATTGCGAAAGCCCAAAACTTTTTTTTAGTTTTGAAAGTGAAACCTTAAATACTTCTCAATTCTTGAAAACTTCAGTCACGTTGTTCATATCGTTAAGGGGGCGGTTAACAAATAAAAATGTTTTAAAACTTGAAAGAAGCCTTGAAAACGATATTTGGTAATGTTTTGTTTCCAGTCACGTTGCTCAAATCGTGAAGGGGGCGGTTAACAAAAAAAATATATTTTGAAACTTGAAAAACTTCTAGAAAACAATATTCCGCAATGTTTTGTTTTGTTCGTAAAAGGGCACTTTGTACTTGTAGGGTTTTAGAGATTTTAATAATTCTTTCATATTGTTGAGAAATGGCAAGATTGCCCAACCGTCTATTTTGTGGGGGAAGGGGTAGTTTATTGAGGGCACATGGCTGAGCATGGCATGGCATGGCACCTTGATTTGGTGTAAGCAACTATGGTAACTGTACCTGCGTAGGAGGGAATAGAAAAATATAGTATCAGTCTACATAATAGTAAGTTTTATTACTTAGTCGTAAAATGTAAGAGTAAAAAACTGCAAGTCAAACTTACCTATGTGGCAATAGGGTATTACACCCATTTTTGAAAAGTGTTTCAATAAGATTCTATAATGCTAATGAACCACTAAAAATTCACAAACATTTTATTCAATCGTTAAGTGCCATAAAATGCATTTAAATTTAGCATTTCCAAATTTCGCGCGTAATTAGACAAAAACGCTGGACGCAGTGGACGCCATATTGCTCTGTGGTCATGACGTCAGTTGGCTGTGTAAACAAATGCAGTGATATTTTAAGTTGACAGTTGACACTTCTAAGTTTACATAGCCTTATGACGTAATAACATGGCGACTACTATATGGTGTTATGAAACAGATTAAAAAAGCTGAAACCTTTGAATTGAATTTTTAAATTTAGTTTGCTATTTTATGAACTAAAACTAACGTTTTCCGACTGTTTTTTGCCTAAGCTATCTCAATAATGTATTTTTAGATTTTTTCTCATATAGAGTAAAATACTCTATTGTTTTTTTAGCGTGTCGTATTTCTAGTTATAAGCACTGTACGGAATCAGTATCGGGAGCCATTCAGGATTATTTCTATGCTACTCCAAACTGTAAAGCACACAAAACTGTATAGAACCATATACCTGTCAAGATTGTAAAAGCGTAAAGGTAGCTTATGACAATGACTTTTCCATATTCAGTATTATTGATAGAATATTAATTAGTGAAGCGCCTCGGGTAGTGTTTCATTCAATTCGTCTTAACCAAAGTGATACATTCCATTAGTTCAATGGAACGTGATCAGCCAAAGTTATTTTTATTCATAAAATTTTGACCACTTTTCTGACATAAAAAACTCAGAATAAAATTAACTTTGGGAGATGAAATATAATAAATAAACATATAAGTCTTTAATTTAATTAATTTTGACAATAAATTACAACCATTTATCTGTATCAAAAACACAAAAATATTAATTTACTTTATTAGTAATACTGGCTGTTTTTTGACTGTCTTTAGACAGACTATTTCCCTACATGTGCCAGTGAGAGATAAATAGTCTGTCTCGTTCGCACTAGTATGGGAAATAGTCTGTCTAAAGACAGTCTTGTCCATAGTGTGCGCAGCCCTTACAGGATAGCCGCATTTTTTTTCAATGTTCGATACGCTTACTGGCGCACGTTTGTGCTAGAACCTCTAAAATGTCCAATGTGAGAACAGCCTCAACATTTTCCTTGGTAAACACTAAGCGATCTGATTTATGTAAGTAAAATAATATATATAAATATATATATAGTAGTCGCCATGTTATTACGTCATAAGGCTATGTAAACTTAGAAGTGTCAACTGTCAACTTCAAATATCACTGCATTTGTTTACACAGCCAACTGACGTCATGACCACAGAGCAATATGGCGTCCACTGCGTCCATTTATCTGTAACAAAACACAAAAATGTTAATTTACTTTATTAGTAATACTGGCTGTTTAAAGTAATGCTGGCTGTTTTGTGTGCTGCTGCCTTAATAAAAAAGCGCTGATGTGCGCGCATTGCTAATTTGTGAACAAGTAAAAATTATTCCGCGCGCTTTTTCCTTTCGCTGTATTGTTTTTAGTTGTTTTATTTATTACCTCGCAAATATGTTATAAAACGTCGATTGACATACGTGCGCATTGATAATTACAGCCTCTGCTTTTTTATAGCCCTTGCCTACGGCTCGAGCTAGCAATATCGCCTCGGCTGTAATTTTCAACTTACCGCACTTATATCATAATGTACTATTATGAAAAGTCTGTGGTAATGGAATGAAAAAATAACAGATGGCATCGTAAGTTTCTGACTTTTCCAACACAAAAAAGGATATTACTATTTTAAACACAAAATATCTCGAGTTATCGAAAGTTGTCGATGACTTGAAGTCATCGGTGGAATTTAACTCAGTGAACATTATTGATACTGTAAAGCGTACGAAGGAGATGGAGTCGAAGATCGTTACCTCTGCGTCGGAGCCCGTAGTTACACTGATTAATAAAATGGATCGTCTGGAACAACAGGCTAGGCAGTGCAACATAGAAATTGGTAACTTGCCGGAAAAACGTGGCGAAAACCTAGTGGTTATTTTGGAGTCAATTGCGGCAGCTATTAACATACCTATAGCACAGAGCGACATAGTGGCTATTCACCGGGTTCCACACGCGCACACGCAAAATTCGGGTTACGTTCCTAATATTGACAGTTTCTACATCGAGGGTCGCTGTATCGACAACGTTCCATCGACGGGCTAATGAATCGACAGTACACTAAATCGAAGGTACACTACATCGACAGTACACCAAATCGATAGTACGCTATATCGACAGTACACTAAATCGACAGTACGCTACAACGACACTACATCAAATCGATAGTACGCTGTATCGACAGTATACAATATCGATAATACGTTGTATCGACAGTACACCATGTCGATGGTACGCTGCACCGACCGGAGCCAAATTTAAATAAAAACATAAGCTTTTTTGAGTTATAATCAGAATTTGTTAAATTTGCATCTTGCTTGTTATTGAGGTAGCCCACATAAAATTCGTACTCAGTACTCTTAGTTATTAATACAATAACTTTCAAAATAACTATAACATTGATAGTATTAATTTAATAAAAAAAAAGGTCAGTTTAATAAAGTACATAGTGTGAAAATAGTATTAATAAGCCACAACTGTAAAAAAACCGGCCAAGTGCGTGTCGGGCCACGCGCAGTGTAGGGTTCCGTAGTAGCCCGTTATATTTTAGATTTTGTTTTTCAATAGAATAGAATAGAATAGAATAGAATTTTATTTTGCAAATATGGGTAATCAAATTAAATAGTTGTTATGACATAGTATAAAAGCTCAGCCATATTTTACCATTCGGCATGCAAACATTTACATTATTTATGAAACATATATGTACTTACATTATAAAGACCAAATCGATTATATTATTATTACAATTATCATTCAATATACATATAAACCAGTTAATAAATTATTATCATTTTCATTGAAATTATCATTAAATTACTAAATTGCCATTTTCATTACAATTATCATTCAATTAATAAAATATCATTATTATTCAAATTAATCAAAAAAACATATTTTTCTCTGTTAGAAACTCGTCTATGCTATAGTACACTTTATCTGTCAAAAATTTACGTAGTCTACTCCTAAACATCCCCGTATTTAAATCTTTCCAGCCACTTGGCAATTTATTGAAAATTCTAGGAGCCATGCAATAAATACTTCTGCGCATCAAAGTGGTTTGACAAGATACTTGACAAAGTTTGCTATTGTCACGCCTATTCCTTGGGAAAACATCAGCAAGGCGTTGAAAACGACTTGGATTTTGGTGTACGAACATAGCTACTTCGAAAATATAAATACAAGGAAGGGTCAAGATATTGTATTGCTTAAAATAGGGCTTGCAACTGTCTGTAGTTTTAAGTTTAAACAATGATCGGAGACATCTTTTTTGGGCCTTAAATGCTATGTCTTTATCAGTTGAGTTCCCCCAGAAAATTATGCCGTAGCGCAAGTGAGATTCAACTATGCCGTAGTAAGCCGTAAGGAGTGTTTTGGTATCTACTATGGAGGATAATCTATATAAAACATATGCAGATGAACTTAGTTTCTTACACATCATTTCTATATGTGCTTTCCAATTTAAGCTATAATCTATTTGTAAACCTAAAAATTTTGTATCTCCCGCTTCCATAATATTGTCATTTTTGTAATGTATGTGAAGATTAGTTACGCCGGGAGTACGCTGTCTAAAGTGCATTATCTTTGTCTTACCTAAATTTATATTTAAATTATTTTTATCTAGCCATTTAATTAGTGAGTCAAGAGAACTATTAATATCATCTTCATATGTCATTGCGTTTACACAAGGAATCGTTACTGTGCTATCGTCTGCAAACATTGTCAGAGGTTGTTCAAGGGACAAGGGCATATCATTGACATACAATATGAACAAGAACGGGCCCATAACGGTTCCTTGTGGTACACCGTATGAGATTTTACGTTCTTGTGATCTTGCTATCTCTTCATGTTTATTAACTACATTAATGCGGCTAATTTCAGTTATTTGTGTTCTATTTTCTAAATACGATTTTATAAGTTCGAGCACGTTACCTCTAATACCGTAGGCTTCTAGTTTATTCAGTAATGTATTATAATGGACATAATCAAACGCCTGCGTCATATCGCAAAATATAGCACATATGGGGGATCGTTTATCCATGTTTTTAATAATAGTAAACAAAAAGTCATAAATTGCCATATTAATGGTTCTGTGCTGTCTGAATCCTTTTTGTTCTTCACAAAGGATATTATTTTTTTCCATGAAATTATATAATTCTTTATAGATGTATTTCTCAAATATCTTTGAAATAACAGGTATGAGTGAAATTGGTCTATAATATTCCATCAACTCCCTATCTTCTTTCTTAAATAAAGGTTTAATTATAGATGTTTTTAAAGCATCTGGATATTTACCAGCACAAATGATGAGGTTGAGTATGTGACTTAGATGATCGCATATCTCGGCTGACACTGACTTTAGTACCTTTGTGGCGATTCCATCAAAACCTACACTGCTAGTGTTTTTTACGGACATTATTATTTTATATAAATCGTGTGGTGTGCTAGGTGCCATAAACATTGAATTATGTGTCATGGATGACACACATGATTTTGGCTTACCTTCAGCATCAATTTTTGGATGTATTTTGTCAACGAAAAAGTCATTAAAAGCACCAGCGATATCCAAAGGTTTGTATATAATTTGATTGTCAACTTTAAGTTTCTCAATTTGTTGTTTAGGGATATTAAACTTAGTCTGATTAATGACTTGCCATGTAGTCTTTGATTTATTTTTGGATTGCTGTATTTTGTAGTTATTTTGAGCTTTTTGTGTTAAATTAATAATTTTATTATATAGTCTAGAATAAGTAGTGAATTTCCTTTTATTTTCGTGGTTAGGCTTCAACCTGGATTGCCACAAAAGTTCCCTTTTTTTTTTACTGCATAATTTAACGCCATGTGATAGCCATTTTGGTTTATGTATTATGTTGATTTTTATTTCTTTATATGGGAAGCATAAGTCGTAAAATAATTTAAATGTGCTGATAAATTCATTGTAAGCTACGTTGGGATCATCAGTAAGATAGATCTCCGAAAATTTAAGATTTTTTATACTATTTTTAAATTTCTCTATATTTTGATTATTGTAATCTCTTCTTGTTATATACCAGTATTTTAAACTACATACATTGGGAACTGGACATTGAAGTAGCTGTGCTGTATGGTCTGATAGTGCAAACTCTAAAACATCTGTTTTACAAGCCTTCTTAAAATTATGCGCAAAATTATCAATGCATGTCATACTAGCCATCCGAGTAGGTTGTTTAAGAGCAAGTTTTAGGTTGAAGCTGAGTAGAAGACACTCCAGTGTAGCTGAAATATTATTCGTTTTTAAAATATCTATATTAAAATCACCTGCAATTACAATATTTTTGGAACGCCTCATAGATATATCTTTGAGCAAATTTTCAAGTTTATTAAAACAATCATTTAAATTCTTGGTATTTGGTACTCTATAGATACATATGACTATTAATTTATAATTAATAAGCTCTACGGCACAACACTCGAAAACCCCGGGTGAGGACAATTTTGATATTTGAGGTAATTCCCTCCATTGGTGACAATTATTAACAATAATACATGCTCCTCCTCTCTTCTTTTCCTGTCTACTATAACATGCAGCCAAACTGTAATTTGGTATGCATATTTGTTTTTCGTGACCCTTCATAATGAAATGTTCTGTAATACATATAATATCCACATTTATATTTATATCAGATAGTTCATTTAAGCACACCGTAAGGGCATTTGCTTTATTTATTAATCCTGCAATATTTTGGTGTAAAATGTTAATATATTTATTCGAGAAAAAACAACTCATTTGACTCAGAGGCGTTAGTGGTGGCACTTGTTTTAGAGTTAAGGTAAGGTGAACAGTGCGTGTTTGTTTTGCTCGAACCGCTAATGTCTAAGTACATTAATTGGCTTAAATTTTCAAAGATGTTGCTCATACCGTAGTTATTAAGAGATCCATTTCTCTTCGAAAACATATCATAGTCATAAGATAAATTTAAGTTAGAATCGAATAAGTAAGCGTATTCATGAGTACACACATCCAAATAAAGCATATTACTAAATAATTCTATTCTACAGTTGAACATAAGAGAATGTTTAAATTTGAAAGTAGGTAGACAAAGTATGATATTTGTATGTTGTATTTTTGATAAAGTTTCGCGGATATTAATAATTAGGTCATAGTAGTCATTTGTGCGCCCAAAATCTTCTTCACCGATGAAAATCAGACAGTAGTCATCCAATGTATAGTTTTTAACTTTTACTTCGATGCCAGTAATAAGCTCCACAAGTCCGCAGTTCGGTGTTAAGTAGTGACATATTTGACAGTTTGGGAACGTTCTTTCTGCAATTGTTAGGATGTTATTAGTTTTATTACTACTTATAATGCATAGGTAATGCTTTTCCGGTTTTATTTTATGAGGAACAAGTTCACTCTTCGGAGCAGTGTTTACTGGTGCAACCTGATCAGGACATAGTTTTAACGGTGAGTCCACGAGCTCAAATCTCTGGTTCTCGGTATCTAATAATAACTTTTGTTTGTTTTGGTCATTAGAGGTACGACGAGGTGTTATAGTTTTTCTTCTTTTCTTAGGTGTACTCAATTCGCTCAATAGTTTTTTCGTCGTTTTGTTAACGATTTCATTCTTATTTGTTATATCGTTAATATTTTTTTTGAGTTCCGTGTTCTCTATAGTTAAATTGTTGATTTCTTCGTGCGCTGAACTTAATTCTGTCTGTAATTCCTCTATTTGTTGTCTCAACTTCCTTAATTCGTCGTTGTCTTCGACTGATATGTTAGGTAAGCTGTTGGTGCTGCCATCTATTGTTGAATTACTTGATTCAGCCTCTGTTATTGTTTCTGACACTGTGCGAGTGCGGTTTCTTCGGAAGGTTATATTGTCAAAGAAGCTCATATTTATTAGTAGCTACCCACTCTAATCGCAATATTGGATACTGTTCAAACAAACGATGTTAAGTAGTTCTTCATTTATGTCAACAGAATTTCGGCAATGTCTTATTTTTCCAATTTAAAATCAACAAACATTCCAAAAAGACAAATCTGTACTATGCGGGATTAGAACTCGAGTCACATGCCGCCGCCGCGTCATACGACGTATTGCTTAACCAAGTAGCCACTCAGACAATTACAAATCTTGTCGAAATTTTTGATCAATATGCTCGTCTGAACAAAAAGTTCGTTACAAATCCGGTTGGTTTTAAACGATTTGAAATATTTTTTCACTGAGTGTCACTTTTGCAATTTTAGGTTTTTTCGTTGTTTTTGTTATTTTTACGTATGTCACATGGTTCTTAACTTAGTGTTTGTTGTCACTAAGTGTTTATTTCACTCACGAAATTGGTTTTGTCACACTATTTTGTCCACATTAGATAGTTATATTAAATTAGTTATCAGTGAATACTTAATGCGGATAACACTTTCACACACGTATTGTACTATTGTATTCACTTTTGTGATAGAATTGGTTACTATATAGTCAATTAAATAATTTTAAAGGATTTTAATACGGGAGCACAATGTTTACATATCAGCTGTCAGCTGTCAATCAGTCAATGCAAGTCTTTACCCGTTATTAGCAAGCAGCTACTTCATCTTAGTCACTTTAAAGGATTTATTTTAAGGATTTTGTATTTGGTACAAAATTATACAACACCCAAGCTTAACGACTATTTGCTAAACTAATAAAGTTTTTTAACCATTATAGTTTTTTGTTTAAAGTTCATGAAATGTACTATCATCGTGAATTTTACCAGATTTTTCAAGCCAGCAGTTTAGCTTTTAGAGGGGGGGGGGACGAACTATAGGAACAACAATTTGCACTTTAAATTAGCATTTGCATTTTTCGATTAAATGTTCCATTTACGAAATATTAAATTTCGTTAATGGAACATTTAATCGAAAAATAGTTCAACCCCTTAGTCATTTTAAAAGACCTATTCAACGATGCCCCACACGATGGGAAAGACCACGAAAAAAAAAATCCTCTCTACTTCACATGTACCCAAAAAAATTTTTTTTTCTAAATTTTATTTTACCGTTTTGTCGGCGTTAATGATATACACACCTCTACATAATTACAGCTTTCTAGTACTAACCGCCTCTTAGCAAAACCTCTGAAAGACGGAAGGACGGACAGACAGACGGACATGACGAAACTATACAGGTTCCTTGTTAGGACTACGGAACCCTAAAAAGCAACAAAATACCCGACTGCGCAGCAAAGATAAATATTATTACATTACACTTCTTCGGTAGTTATTATAAGTATTGATTGTATATCAAAACTATTTGGAGTAAGACGTGTAGCAACCTCTATTGTTAACCATAGAGAAATGTGTGTAGTATGATCCCGTGAAAGAACAGACTGTCTGTTGTAAAACCTGCATACGGTCGTGTCAATTAATAATAAGTAATTATAATTTTGTATCTTTTAGACCCCGTTCCCGCTATGTCGTGACGATTAATTTATCGTCGGACGACTATCGTCTCTAGCTGCTCTCATTATGACGACTATTTGTCGTGATTTTTTTTATCGTTTAGCAACTATCGTACTAGCTGTTCCCATTGGATCGCGACGACATTTCACGGTAGTGCTTTGTCTTTTGCACATCACGACATGACACACATATACATATCGTCACGACATGGTGGGAACAAAGCAGTGATAGCCTAGTGGTGTGACCGTCGGACTGCCAAGTCATAGGTCTCGAGTTCGAACCCAAGGCACGCACCTCTGAATTTTCGGATTCATGTGCGTATTGTATAATTATCACTTGCTTCGGTGAAGGAAAAACATCGTGAGGAAACCAGCATGCCTGAGAGATAGTTCTCTACGGCATGTTAAGCCAAGTCAGAGGCCCATGGGTGGCTTAAAAACTCTGACACCAGGTTAGGCACTAACCACACGATAAAGAAAGAAGTGGGAACGGGGCCTTAGAGAAGGTATAACATACATACAGACCTTTAATAATTATAACTTGGCCATAAACAACATTTTTCGTACTACCCTAATGAGTTTGTAATTAAATTGTTTAATCATAAATCATATGTATTTCTGTAAATTTCGGTAAATTCATGATTTTTACATGTCACGTCATGTTAATAACAAAAAAAAATACTACAAAAACAAAAAAAAACCATACTTGAAAAAGTAAATAATGTCATTTTGTATAAAATTAACATTCATAAAATGGCGAACTGTAAAAACTACGTATGCTGCGGAGCTCAGCTTCTTTGACAATTTATGTATGTGTGGCCCCCAAGATCACCGTGCTCATGCCCGACAGAGAACAGAGAGGTTGGGAGGGAGAAAGGGGAGGCCTTTGCCCAGCAGTGGGACACAAAGTAGGCTAACAAAAAAAATATATATATAGATTAAAATGATGGGCTTGAAAGATTTTTGTATGAAACGTGGCCGGATTTAATTGCGCCATTTAGATTTTTTTTCAAAGTAGCGGCCACGCATAAGACCTATATTAATCGATAGCTGGTATAAATACAAACAAGTTTTGTATAAGGCAAAATGTTATATGGTGTCACGTTTCCGAGATATGAGTTTTCAAATTTGAGGTCCATTCACTGATAGCATCTTCAGCACAACTTTGATTTGATCAGACACGCATAATACGTGTATCAATCGATAGCTGGCATCAATGCAGACAAGTTTGATCTGAGACAAAATGTTCTAAAGGGTCAAGCCGCCAGACGAAATTCCAAATGCGTTTGATTTACTTAAAGATAAAATTCTACCTGAGGATAGCAGCACTAAAAAAATTATACAGTGGTTTGAGACAACATATGTCAAAGGTAAACAGACTACGCGTATCAGCACTGACAGTAAAGTAACTGTATTCACCACTCCTGTTTTCACCAGATTTATGGTCTGTTCATTATAACAACGAACATAATTTGCCTAGAACTCAAAATTCCGTAGAAGCGTGGCATAGGCGCTGGAATTCGTTGCTCAATAATAAAAAACTAGGCTTATATTCAACTTTATAAGAGCTTAAAAAGGAGCAGATCGCGGTGAATGTTCAAATTGAGCAGGCACAAGCTGGAGCACAAGGTCCTTCCCCTAGAAAGAAAAATCGAGACAGTCAGAATGCCATCTCGCATTTTATTGAGCAGAGAAGCAGTATGACTGTCTTACAGTTTCTTAAGGGGATTGCTAGTAATAGTTATCTGTAATTTTACACAGATGAGGCATCCGAGTGCAAGCAAAGACAAGTAATATTCGAGACTGATTTATTTAAACATGTAGGGTGTGCGCACATTTACAATTTGTTTAGATACACATTATGCAAATACATTACATTTTTCCCCTCTAAGAAATCTATAGCTAACCATATGTCATACAAGTTATATTCACATTATAAATGCATGGAGAACTAATAGGTATAATTATAGATATAAAGATCCAAATTACACAACCTTAAAGCATAAGCTTAAGTCCGTAACACCAAAATATCTAAAATGTACAGAAATGTATTGTTATAGTTTCCTATTCTACCTCTCCCTACAAAGTTCTCAATAGCATGGTTTTATTATAACACTGATCATCCATTATTAAACATTGCTAGAAAGAGAAAACATAAATAATAACAATATGAGTAAGTAGGTCGTTAAGGTACAAGTCACGACAATAGTTATTTGTTATACAAGAGTGCAAAGTTGCTTTTTAACCGCGTGCTCAATTTTGATAACCGAGCAAGCGAAGGATTCTAAAATTGAGTCACGAGCGCAGCGAGTGATTCAAAAATTAGAATCCTGAGCGTTAGCGAGGGAATCAAAAGAGCACGAGGTGAAAAATCTTTGCACTCGAGTGCATCACGTAACTTTTCATCCCACCTCAGCGAGGAAATGACTAAATGCAAAAAAAAAAACATTTACAATCACAAGATACTTTTACTTTTATTTCAGTTTAGGTGTTAACTACTACATTATGGTAGGTAAGTATTACAGAATAATCTTTAAATTATAACAAATAATACTTAGGTACAATTAAGAAAAATTTAAAATAACGTTGCTACAGTTAGTTAAGTTGAGTGTAATATTTATTTATTAAAACTTTATGCACAAGTAAAAACTGTACAAATGCGGACTTAATGCCTTGGGCATTTTCTACCTATTTTTTTTCAATTTTTTTAATATCGTACTGTTTCAAATCCTTCTCGCGTGATTGTTGAGGGAGAAAGCTCATTTGCGCATTATTAACAGTTTCAGTCAATTCTGTTGGCGTCAAATAAACTTCTTGGTCGCCAAAACCACTTATTTTACGTTTTTCACTTGTTTTTAACCTAAGGTTTTAACAATTGACCTGGCGAGAAAATGGTGTGCGCAAAGCAAATTATAAAAGTACACCAAGAAGGTTCCGAGTCTGAGTTTTTAACAAATTAAAAAAGGTTGTACCTATGATAAATTCGGCACCATGGAGGTAGAAGTAAATAGGTTTAATGATGTTTTGAATTCACAAACTTAGTGCACACGATGTTCTAAATTCAATTTACTTTATCCTCTAGATGATAAAAACGACTTTTGCACTCAGATATCGAAGAGCAAAAATACTCTTTCCGAGATGGGGGGATGAAAAATATCATACTTAGCTAGTAGTAGCTTGGTATTTTATTATTATTATTAAATTATTGTAGTATTAAGTTAATCAACCTATTTAATATATTTATAAATATTATATATTTAATAAAGATACAAAATTATAATTACTTATTATTAATTGACACGACCGTATACAGGTTTTACAACAGACAGTCTGTTCTTTCACGGGATCATAGACTACACACATTTCTCTATGGTTAACAATAGAGGTTGCTTCACGTCTTACTCCAAATAGTTTTGATATACAATCAATACTTATAATAACTACCGAAGAAGTGTAATGTAATAATATTTATCTTTGCTGCGCAGTCGGGTATTTTGTTGCTTTTTAGGGTTCCGTAGTCCTAACAAGGAACCTGTATAGTTTCATCATGTCCGTCTGTCTGTCCGTCCTTCCGTCTTTCCGAGGTTTTGCTAAGAGGCGGTTAGTAGTAGAAAGCTGTAATTATGTAGAGGTGTGTATATAATTTACGCCGACAAAACGGTAAAATAAAATGTAGAAAAGAATTTTTTTTAGGGTAGCCCCCGTACATGTGAAGTAGAGAGGATTTTTTTTTTCGTGGTCTTCACCATCGTGTGGGGCATCGTTGAATAGGTCTTTTAAAATGACTAAGGGGTTGAACTATTTTTCGATTAAATGTTCCATTAACGAAATTTAATATTTCGTAAATGGAACATTTAATCGAAAAATGCAAATGCTAATTTAAAGTGCAAATTGTTGTTCCTATAGTTCGCCCCCCGCCCCTCTAAAAGCTAAACTGCTGGCTTGAAAAATCTGGTAAAATTCACGATGATAGTACATTTCATGAACTTTAAACAAAAAACTATAATGGTTAAAAAACTTTATTAGTTTAGCAAATAGTCGTTAAGCTTGGGTGTTGTATAATTTTGTACCAAATACAAAATCCTTAAAATAAATCCTTTAAAGTGACTAAGATGAAGTAGCTGCTTGCTAATAACGGGTAAAGACTTGCATTGAAAAACAACCCTACACTGCGCGTGGCCCGACACGCACTTGGCCGGTTTTTTTACAGTTGTGGCTTATTAATACTATTTTCATACTATGTACTTTATTAAACTGACCTTTTTTTTTTATTAAATTAATACTATCAATGTTATAGTTATTTTGAAAGTTATTGTATTAATAACTAAGAGTACTGAGTACGAATTTTATGTGGGCTACCTCAATAACAAGCAAGATGCAAATTTAACAAATTCTGATTATAACTCAAAAAAGCTTAGCTTATCGAATTTTGATCGGATGCTTTTAACAAAATATTTAATAACTAGTTTAAGCTAATTCGTCCGGTTTATGTTTTAAAGGTTGATAACCACTGGCGCCCTTTTACGTGGTTTTTTTATCTGTTGTTGCTCTGTAGTGGTAGTTGTGTTGTACGTTGTGTGGTTTTTTGTTTTATGTGTAAAACGCTGTGTTTTTTTTTTGCAGCAACTGGTGTGAAGTGTTGTTTAGTGTTTTTCAGTTATTATTTTAAGATAGAGGGTGTTACGTTTTTTTTTTCAGTTAACGGTTTTTTTTCTTTTACTTTTAAGTTAACCAACAGAATTTTATTTTACTTAAAAGCTTTACAGTGGTAGTAGGGCCAATTGTAACGGCTCGCCCCGGGTTGGTACTACCCCCATTCCTTTTTCTCCCGGCGGTTTTTACCGTGTGCTGGTTGAAGGGTTTGGGTGCCGGGTAATAATTACTGGCTACTTTTAGGACATCAACACCTTTTGTCCTATAGAACACTTAGGTCACTTTAGTGTCCCTTTAGTGTCAACATTTTTTTTTTTTTTTTTTTAATTTTTTTTTTTGTATTTACCTACTCCACCTGCATAGAGGTGGACTAAAATTGTTGATATTTTATTTTATTTTAACTTAGTTTTAGTTTAACATTCTGTTGGTCATCTTAAGTAAATTCAGTTAATATTTTTTCAAACATATTGTAAAACTACCCTCACACCAGTTGCAAAGCATTCTTAAATTTTTAACGTTTTATTTCTTTTCTTGATATACCCGTTGCATCTCTTTCAGATTATAGATCAACTTCACATTATTAATATAACATAGCGTTCGGTTAGTGCATTTGTAACCGAACGGAGTATTTTCAACATTGCTAGTATTGACGTTGTGTGCTACTTACAACTTCCTCATATTGGTTAGCATTTATCTAGTGAAATTTCACACTCTTTTAAAATGGCATATCCTATTAAATTTTTATCATTACAAAAAGCGGAGCTTGAATATGAGGTTGCCGTCCCAGGCGAAACCCCGGCTAGTACTGTGGCGGAACTTAGGCGGCAAATATGTAAGCTCAGTCAGGTCTTCTTGTCTGAGGATATTTTGTGTTCACATCTCGATCCTCTTGATGATTTGAACAATTCCTTAGAAATATTAGACAAAATTAAATCAAGTATGGAAGGGGACGTTAAGGACAAGAATGTTCTAGGGCGTATGGAAAATCTTTTCCATCACCTTTATCATAGGCTAAACAGAATTAATATGGACGAGAAAATCGAGGATGTGCATACGGAATGCACGAATTTATTTAAACAATATTATGAAAGATTCGTTTCTCTTAAAGCAAAGGGTATGGACCCCTTAATTGCTGCCACCTCGGTTTCGGACTCCCAAGTCACACCAGAGAGGATAAATGTCTCGGTGACTTGTGAGGGTAATACTAAATTTTCTGAGTTAGCTAAATTAAACAACGATGGCAAGTCTTGCGTGCGTGCTTTTATTCAGAGGGTTAACGAATATGGTGTGGCTTGTAATATATCAAACGCTAGGTTTCTAACATTTGCAACCGAGATATTTGTAGACGATGCTCTCCATTGGTTTAGAGGCGTAAAACATCAGGTGTCATCGTGGGAGGAATTGGTCGTTCTTTTGCTACAAGATTTCGACAAAGCTGATTACGATTACCGACTCTCGTCTGAAATTCGGGCTAGGACTCAGGGAGCAACGGAAAACATTATAATATTCTTATCCATTATTTCGGGAATGTTTTCACGTCTGTCAAAACCCCTGGGGGAAGAGGACAAATTGGAAATAATATTACACAACATAAGACCTTGTTATGCAAGCACTCTGGCTTCTGTTCCTCAAATCACATCGATTGAACAGTTGAGATGTCTTTGTAGGAATTTCGAGAACGTTCAATCACGCATGTTACTATTCCGAGAGCCTTCCGCTGCTACTTCTGACACATTAGCACCAGAATTTGCTTACAAGCAGAGAACCGAGAGTGTGAATAAACAAAATCAATATGCTAATACTAAGGTCGTTAACAGTAAAACCAACATGGACAACAACAGACCGAGTACAGATGTTAACAATATTAATGAAAAGTATTTACACGCGATAGTTCCAAATAAATCATTGCCTGATGCGAAACCGCCATTTTGTCCAAGGTGTCGTGACAATTCGCATGGCTTCAGGGATTGTAAAAGTAAAGAAGTCTTATGTTTCAAGTGTGGTCATAAAGGTGTAAGGAAGCCCGATTGTCCAAACTGTAAAAAGGATCAGAAACCAAAAAACTAGGTTTGCAGAATTGTCGTAACTCTTCGTCATTAGAAGGTCGCTTCAATAAGGAGGATTGGGATGATTGGTTAAGAACTATCCGTTTATTCTTCACCGGTTACAAAATTCACTCATCTTCAATTCTGCAAACTAAGCCATTGGGTGATTCGCGACCATATTTGAATATTAAAATCAACGATATTACAGCGTCAGGCTTACTGGATTCCGGGTCAGCTGTTACAATATTGGGGAATAATGCACATAACGTGTAACTCAGTCGTGGCCTTAAGCTATGCACTGATGATACACCTCCGATAGTAGCTGCCGGTGGTCAGACACTTAAGTGTACTGGCTACATTAATGTTCCAATACATTTAGAGGAACGCTTTCACATAATTAGGTGTTATGTAGTTCCAGAAGTACAATCATCGCTTATTTTAGGTATTGACTTCTGGCGCGCCTTTCAATTGTGTCCGAAGTATTTAGGAACAGTTAAGTTGTCGTCTACTCCTCTAGTAGACTTAAATAGTAATAACCATCAAACTTTTATTCATTCTTACGACAGTTTGGATGAGTCTCAGCGCGCTATAGCTGATAACATTGTTGAGCAGTTTAGGGAAATTTCGTTCGAGCGCAAAGGTCTGGGCCGTACGCACGTATTATCTCATCGCATCGATACCGGCGATTCACCTCCTATTCGACTGAGATATTATAGGCTGTCTCCAGAGAAACAGAGAATCCTTGTCGAACAGGTGGATGAGATGTTAAATTTAGATGTGGTGGAGCACTGCGAAAGTGCCTGGCAGTCTCCGGTTCTCCTCGTCACTAAGAAAAATGGCCAGCCTCGTTTTTGTCTTGTCAGTAGGAAGCTTAATTCGGTCACAAAACGAGATGCCTACAACTTACCGTACATTTCCGAAATTCTGGATAATCTGCGCAACGCCCGTTTTCTTACTAGCCTTGATTTATCCAAGGCCTTTTGGCAAATACCTATTGCAGAGGAGGACCAGGATAAGACGGCTTTCTACGTCCCAGGTCGAGGTACTCTTAGATTTAAGACCACAGCCTTTGGCTTGAGAAATGCTCCCGCAACACAACAGCGCCTTGTAGATAAGCTGCTAGGTAATGTGGATCATCGTATATTCGCTTATTTAGATGATATCATAGTTGTTAGTGATACGTTTGATGAGCATGTATCTCTTCTACTTCGTGTCCTCGACAAATTGCGTAAAGCAGGTCTATCTTTCTTTTGACACAGTTTCCATTCCAATTCTATTGCGCAAGCTTGAGATCATGGGTGTAAGAGGCACCCAATTGAAAATATTCAAAAGTTATTTAGAAGATCGTTCCCAGTGCGTAAAGATTGGCGATGTTCTCAGCGCTGTTCAAAAAACCACATTTTTTGGTGTTCCCCAGGGAAGTATTCTAGGACCCACCTTTTTTTTGATCTACATAAATGACCTTCGCAATCTAAAGCTAGAGCATGGTACTATCATTACCTACGCTGACGACACTGGTTTACTTTTTTCGGCTGACTCAGAAAATGAAGTCTACAAGCTTGCGCAACACGGATTTAATATTGTAAATAAATGGCTTCAAAATAACTCACTAACTCTAAATGCAGAGAAAACAAATTACATTAAGTTTTCGATGCGCAAGCATATAGCCAATATCCCCTCAGCGTTGCACGCTCATTGTTGCCCAGTCCCTGCAGATAGCCAGTGTAAGTGTCCCAATATTAAGAAGACTGATAAAATAAAATATCTGGGTATTATAATAGATGAAACCCTTTCCTTCAAACAACATATGGAAGCTCTAAATAATAGAATTCGGAAGCTGATATTCGTATTAAAAAAAATACGATATATTACAGATCCAAAAATACTTAGGCAAGTATATTTTGCTCTTTGTCAGTCAATTCTGACTTACTGCATTACTTCATGGGGTGGGGCAAGAAAAACTCTGTTATTGCCCATTGAAAGAGCTCAAAGAGCTATTCTCAAGGTGGCTACTTGCCGCCCTTTCCTTTTCCCCACTAACCTCCTGTATAAATCTTGTGAAGTACTAACAGTTCGACAGTTATTTATTTTGAGCACTGTACTAAAACAACACGCAGCACTTCCATACAGCACTGAATTCACAAAAAAAAAGACGGAAAGATATAGTTTGCCCTCAAAAAAGTACAAAACACGCTTTCACAGCCAAGTTTTATATGTACCTCGGACCGCTACTCTATAGCAGGCTTAATGAAAAAGGAAGCATCTACTCCTTAAATCACAATAACTGCAAGAAAATCCTCAAGGACGCTCTTCAAACTATGTCCTATGAAGATACAGAGAAGTTATTACTTGTGCTAAAGTAAATATTATTGTTCACATTATTGTTATTTTTAAATTAGTTTGCTAAGTTAAAATAGTAAAAATTTTATATACCTTTTACATTGTTACCAATATTATTAATAAGACATATGATTATTTAATCAATTAATGTTACCTCAAATCGCCTGAAACACAGGATTACCTAGTTCAGGCTCAAATCATGGGTGAACTTGACATAGATTTAAGAAAAACTGTAAACATTTACCTTATATTTTTTGAATAAAATTTTATTATTTATTATTTTATTATTATCTGTCAACTTGGAAAAGTGTGAGTTTTTCCGAAGTCAACTGAAGTATTTAGGTTACGTGGTTGATGCGAATGGGTTGCGAACGGATCCAGAAAAGGTAGAAGCCATCCTTAACTACGCAACTCCTACTAATCGCAAGGAGTTGAAGCGCTTTCTAGGCACAGCTACATGGTATCGTAGGTTCGTTCCCAATTTTAGCACTATCGCAGGACCACTCAATAAGCTGACCTCAAATAAGAAGAACACTCCACCTTTCAAGTGGACTGAGGAGGCGGAGGTTGCTTTTAAAAAGCTGAAAGAATGTTTAGTGTCCGCGCCGGTTCTTTCTTGCCCCGATTATAATCTACCATTCGAGGTTCATACGGATGCGAGCAACTATGGGATAGGTGCTATGCTTACTCAAACTATTAACGGGAAGGAGCACCCCATAGCCTACATGAGCAAATCATTAACGGCGGCAGAAAAGAACTATAGCATTACGGAGCGGGAGGCACTAGCAGTTCTCGTGGCATTGGAACATTGGCGATGCTATTTAGAAAATGGGAATTTTTTTACGGTTTATACAGACCATAGTGCATTAAAGTGGTTTCTTTCATTGAATAACCCAACGGGCAGGCTCGCACGTTGGGGTGTGCGTTTGTCGTCATTTAATTTTGATATCAAACATCGTCGCGGTGTCGACAACGTTATCCCCGATGCATTGTCTAGAGCTGTTCCTGTTTCCTCTATGCTTACCTCCAATTCGTTCGCAACTTCTAGTGATGACTGGTATGTTAACATTTATAATAACTGTGTCACAAGGCCGGAAAATGTTCCCAATTACCAAGTCAAGGATGGCACTCTTTTCCGTCTCAGTAAGAATAAGTGTGTGCTTACCAACGAATTTTCTTGGAAAGAGGTCGTTCCATCAGATCTTAGGGAGAAGGTGATCGCGGATAACCATGACGAACCAACTGCTGGTCATATTACAAGCGCATTGCACTCCGATATTATTGGCCGGGCATGCATCGGGATGTAGCAAAATACGTCGGATCTTGCAGTATTTGTCTTCAGTACAAAACTCAGAACCACGCCACTCTTGGTGAAATGGGACGCCCAAAGCAATGTTCTCGCCCTTACCAAATGATATCCATCGACTTAATGGGACCTTTACTAGTTACTAGGAAACAAAATTCTTTCATACTAGTAGTAACTTGCTGTTTTTCGAAGTTTTGTCATATCTTCCCAATAAAAAAAGCAACTTCTCAGATTATTGTTAAAATACTGGAGGAACACATTTTCTTGTTCCATGGAGTTCCTCAAAGTATTTTCCTGGACAATGGTACACAATTTATTAGTGGCCATACTCAGGACTTATTTAAAAAATATAAGATACCAAATATATTCTATTCCCAAAGTATACCCCTCAGGTTAATACTGTGGAGCGGTACAATAAAACTATTATCACTTGTATCTCGACATTCGTGGAGGGTGATCATCGGTCTTGGGACTTGTTTATTCCAAAAGTGCAGTTCGCAATAAATAACTCTGTGAATGAAGCTACCGGTTTCACCCCATCTTTCCTAGTTTTTGGACGGGAGATAGTTTTATGTGGTTCCCATTACGCGGACTCGGACTTGGGTGATGAGGTTTTGTTCCTTCCTCGCGATGTGTATGCGGAAAATGTAGGTTACCTGAGTGCTATCTTTGATCAAGTCCAGAAGTCCTTGTATCACGTCCATGTAAAGAACACGTCATATTATAATTTAAGACGCAAAGCTTTTGAGTTTAATACCGGCGATATTGTATACAAGCGTGCTTACGTCTTAAGCGATAAGGATAAGCATTTTAGCAAGAAACTGGCTCCCAAATACATTAAGTGCCGGGTCATTCAGAAGTTGTCACCACTCGTGTATGTCTTGGAGAATATGTCGGGGAAGAACTTAGGGTCTTGGCACATTAAGGACCTGAAAATATCAACCTATAAGTAATTACGGTCTTCGTTACATTTGCCCACACACTTAAAAAACGTTTAAGATCGCTACAGAAGTCAGTGAAGTATATTAGTCACTGGACTTTCAGTTTGCTAGGACGCGTCGCGAAATTTAATATTGCGTGACTTATTGGGTGAAAGGTTTTTGAGAGAAGAGGAATGACTGAAATGAAAGATTGTGTAAATGGTTATTGTAGCAAGATTTAGGTGCGGATTTTATTCTTAAAATAAAATCCTTACGAGGGAGAGGCGGGTAATGTAACGGAACGTTACGTCAATCAACGACAAACAAAGTGTGGCGCGCGGGGAGTAGCGAGTAGCCTACGTGCGGTGGGACATGCAGACGCCAAGCGGCCAGTGGTCATTAAACCGTCCCTAGAAGACACACGTTCTTACTTCGCGTCGTGTCTAGCGCCCTAGCGGACACGACAACTTTATTGATTCAATTTTAAAGTTCTCTTAGGGACTATAACTCCTTGCTCAAGAGTGCAAATTAAATAGTGAACAGTGCAGATTCCGACCTTAATAGGAAGTAAGAGGGAAAAAAACAACGAGTGTGTACTATTAAATTTATAATTTAACAAATTATAACGTTACAAATAACGTTAGAAAAAAACAAACGTTATAACGATATAAACTAAGAAAATATTAAATTAAACGTTTAAAAAAAACAAAACCGGATAGTTAACAGTCGGAGGCACACGAAATTTGTGAGGTCATGGGTTGCTATTTTTGTCCGTCGTTACTACTGCAGGGAAAACACCTCCCTGTAACTGCAGGCGAGTCCCCGCAGCTGGCCGAGGATGGAAGGAGGCCGACGAGCTGAGCAGCGTGGTACGGTGATGTCGCACGTAGGTAGATGTGACAGCGCGGGTGACCGCCGCCGAACCTTCTCGATGACACGGGCGGGCGGCCCGGTGAGTCAGCGTCCCGGTGCGTAATGGCCCGGGGCGTGGTACCGTTGCGGGAAACCGCAACGCCAAAATGATGTGTAGGAAGACCCGCAGTGCGGAGCCTTACTGGGAAGCCACAGCGTAGATCCTGGAACCACCGTACCAGCTTGTTACTAACCGGCCAGAAATCCACCGTGCTGGGACACCACCCACGACCACAGGGAGACATTGCCCAACCAGTGGTACCGCACGTAGGCTACTCGCTACTCCCCGCGCGCCACACTTGCCCCCGCGCATTCCCAGCCGCAATCGTTCTAGACTAAACTTCCAACTTACTCTATGGCAATAATTATTGTTTGTCGTTGATTGACGTAACGTTCCGTTACATATACCAGTTTGATATCTGGGTGATTCTTCGAGGTGCCTCAAAACGCGGTCACACTGTCTTAATTCCTAACCTATTGAACATTCCGTTTACACACAGATTACTCTTTACTTATATACAGGATGTAAACCACCTTATCACGAAGCCGTCAACCAAGCATTCTATACATCAAACTAAGTAACATTACGCAAAAATTATTGCTGGGAAAAGACTTTTTTTTGGGGGTGAAAAATCACGTTTTGTGGTAGAACTCAATGTAACGCACTCAAAACATTGTTCTGATGGATGGATTGAATAGTACGGGGGTCGTGGAGGTGTTCAAAGTAAAAATATTACATTCAAAACTTGTATTTAAAAAAAAGTTGTCAAAAAGTTGGAACTTTGACCCCCAATATCTCCGTAACTAGAAGGTTCCCAGGTATAGTGTAGAACAAAAAAATTATCGCAATGACGAGGAGAGCAAGTGCCTTTCGGCTTCGTTAAGAGGTGTTTTACATGTGTATAATTTAAACATTAAACACCTAAAATTATTTATAATGTTTATAAAAATAAACATCTAATGTCAATAACGGGAGCAAAATCGGTGTTTTTCGCGCGTCACTCTCGGTTCGCGTACACGGCAAACTTTAATAACTTTTGTATTCAATGACCCGTGTGAACTTGGCACCCGAGTTTAGAAAACTTTTTTTTTTTGGTTTTTCGAAAGATTTCGATTTGTAGTGGATTGTAGTGAAGCTATTTTCATTTGTAGTACTACCAAAAAATTTAAAAATAAATGTAAAAAAAAATTCATCCCCCGAAATTCGAAAAATCGTTTTTTTCCGGCTGTTTCTCATAGATAAATGTTAGTAGTGGATTGAAGTGAAGCTACTTTTGTTCGTAGTAATGCCAAAAAAATAAAAAATAAATAGTAAAAAAAATTACAACCCCTTAAATTCAAAAAATCGTTTTTTTCCGGCTGTTTTTTCGAATACGATTACTACAAACGTTAAAATTGACTAAGGAGAGTTCGTGCAGGTTACTAGTGGAAAATACAATCGATAGTAATAAAGATACAAGTCGATTAGAAGCTCTTGAGTTGAGTCAAACTTGTTTTTCTTCGATATTTACTAGATAAAGTCTGTTTGAAGATGATTACGATTATTACAAACGTTCAAATTGACTGAGTAGGATTCCAAGAGGTAAGTACTGAAAAAATTTGGATAGAAATAAAGATACAAGTCGATTAGAAGCTCTTGAGTTGAGTGAAACTTGTTTTTTAGAGATATTTACTAGATAAAAATTATTTGAAGATGATTACGATTACTACAAACGTTGGAATTGACAGAGGAGGGTTCGTAGAGGTAAATAGTGGAAAAGTTTTCGATAGTAATTAAGATACAAGTCGATAAGAAGAAAGAAGGCTCTTGAGTTGAGTCAGACTTGTTTTTTTGGGATATTTACTGGATAAAGTTTGTTTGAAGATGATTACGATTACTACAAACGCTTGAATTGACAGAGGAGGGTTCGTAGAGGTATATTAGTGAAATAACATTCTATAGTAGTAAAGATACAAGTCGATTAGAAGCTCTTGAGTTGAGTCAAACTTGTTTTTTAGAGATATTGACTAGATAAAGTTTGTTTGAAGATGATAACGATTACTACAAACGTTAGAATTGACAGAGGAGGGTTCGTAGAGGTTTGAAGTGGAAAAATGTTTTTAGGCAGGTGTCCAGTCGTCCACTCCGAACTCACTAAGTCGCCTAACACCTATCGGACGACTAGTGAGACGACTGTGATAAATCAGCAGAACTACTTTGCTGAAAATCCAGCGAACTCACTAAATCGCCTAACACCTATCGGACGACTAGTGAGACGACTGTGTTAAATCAGCAGAACTACTTTGCCTAAAATCCAGCGAACTCACTAAGTCGCCTAACACCCATCGGACGACTAGTGAGATGACTGTGATAAATCAGCAGAACTACTTTGTTTGTTCACAGGGCCTAAGCCCTGTGAACAAACCTAGTTCACTGGGTATCAATTTAGGAAATTATCATGGCATTTACTAATGCCGGAATAATAAGTTATTGATATTTACCACAGGATGTTTGTAAATAATCATAAATAGAACATGTACATGGGCACTACGTATATAATACTACCAAAACCAATTGAGCATTGTATATAAAACGTTTTAGGTAGTCATTTTCAAATATGCCCCATGGCAAATTCTTCAAAAGTAACAGTCTTTATTAGATTTTTATCAAGCAATTCATTTGAAAAGTTTAACGACATGGCATACTATCTGTACACCTACATGGCTTTCACTACGGCACACTTAGATGGTTATCACTACAGGGCGTCTACTGTGCTATCTCTACAGGACGCCTAAACGGCTTACTAACAACACTCACACATTGCTCTTTAGAATGGACGTTAACATCTAATATCAACAAATTACATGGCTGCATTGTTAAAACCCACATTAATATATGTCAATTATGAATACTTTCTGCACAGTTGAATCACTCTTTAACAGGGTAGACATATTTCTCTATTTCATGTTATAACAATAACCTCCATAGAGTGCACACTTAAAAGTTTATTAGTTAAATTTGAAATTTAACTGAAAGTATACTTCATAGTAAGGTAACTAAAAGAAAACAAATTACTTACTATTTCGCTGAGACATGGCTCATGGTTCTTGTCACTTCTGAATTGTAATAAAACCACTGTAACTCCAATCAACTCTTGAGTTTATTCCATAAATTACTTCACAGTTTATACAAAATACAATAATTATAACATTTATCGGATATCGGGCATAGATTCGACTATAAGTCTTAACACCACAATTTCTTTCAACGAACTGACCTCTCTCGGCCGAGTGCCATGCTTTATAAACTACCCCTTCCCGCTTCACATTGACGGTTAGGCAGTGTTGCCATTTCTCAAAAATATAAAACGAATTATTAAAATCTTTAAAAGCCTACATAATATTAGTTTAAATAGATCACAGCAGATCTTATTAATTAATACATATTTGAAAATCATGACATAATATTGTTATGTTTAAATCTTTACAATGTAGGTATTTAGTTCTGTTTACTATCCTGTATAAAGTTTTTTAGTTTTGTCTTAAGTGATCCTATACTAACTTTTACTTTATCTCTTAATCAATCTATTTTGTTAAACACTTTAGGTACTGTGATGGTAGGCCTGGTTCTAAGGCCAAAACCTGTAACGGTAAGGATGACGGCTGTGTTGTCATCATACCAAAGTTCTGTGTTGGCTCGCGTTGATCGTCTAGTCTGTTCGTTTTCGTGAATGAATATATTGAGAAAGAGTCAAACTTTCTTAATTAGCCTTTGGTCATCAATACTGTGTTTAATCTAGGAAGGATTGTACTTCCTTACACCAGTGTTTAGGAAACAATACTGTATCAAGAGAGTCATTTCGGGGTTTTCAGTCAACAATTAGATTTAGATTGCCCACAGGTCAATCTTAAGTATACTCCACTGTGCGAACAATATAGACCTAGAAATCATTCTACTCGATAACGCGGAGCTTGTCTCAACGCGTCTATATTATTATTTAGTACAATACTTAATCAGTCTTCCTCGGATTTAATAAAGGATTTTACAAGTTAAACTCGATTAGACACGTTAGAATGATTGTGTAAGTTGATACATGTGTGTTTGTGCTTGTTTTAGCCACCGCGTCTGACTGATATCGTTCTAGCATGGGGAAACCCTGCACCGTGAAAACGGTCCTTAATCATTGTTATGGGGGGCAATCGACTCCCTATATAGACGCTACGAAGCGTTAGTGATTCGGACAATCCGTAGAGGCAGGTACTTGTATTTTTTTATTGTCAGATTCCCATTTAGGGCAGACATCCCCCCCGGAACCATGGTTTTGATATGACGTGTTTATATTTGAGTTATATTTAAATTTGGCCAAATCTAGGTCGGGGTCAGATTGCAAGACATGGCGTGTAATGGTATGCTAAGTTGTCACTACCAGAGGCGTCGCTCAGTCGTGTCTCTCAAACCATCAGTCTATCGGAGTTAAGGAAATATTAATGTGCATTATATCACAACACAGCCGAAATGTCTCTCAAGAACAGTATTTCTCCTCCAAAATAATTAAGTGATTATTGACTTGAACCAAAGTGATGATTAAGTTACTGTAAACTAGTGTCTCTACTCACTCAGTTTGGGTTTTACTGATGTATACTAGGTTTAATTCAGTTCAGAAGGAACTTATAGTCTCAACCCTAATTAAAGTATCTGACTTAGGTCTGGATTCCTATCTCTGACCTGGTCTGTAGTAGTACAAATTATTATATTTGGTTAATTCCAATAACATAAAATCATGCTATTCAAGGTTCAGTATACATATAGAGAGTTCATTATTGGAGATCCAAACTGATTTACTACACTGATTTAATACAGTGCCTTTGTTATCTTAGTTTTATCAATCTTCCATTATCAAATTCTCTACACATGTAATCTTGGAATATAAGAGAAAGAGGTGATTATTGTTTAAATTATTCATTTATTTTCAATAAAATGAACGAAAGAAACTGTTTGTTTATTTAGGCCTAGGTTCGCTAAAATGGTAACGAACCTAGGTCGAGAGTCCCATTCCTAACCTAGCCAGATAAGGGAAAACGGAACATCTCAAGCGAAAAACCCTTCTGACATACACAAATTAGATTTACACACCTAAGTACCCAATATTGACAATTATTTATCGGCTTATATAAATCGCAAGACAACTGAGACGAGAGGTAATGCACACATAATGGTTATACAGTTTTATTCAAAGTACTTAAGCCACAATATCCCATGATAATTTACAGTAGTGTATTCAAATTCCTAGCTTAAATCGTTTCGCGTAGTTCATGGTCTGCGTGATGTATATTCAAGCGATTTCTCCACAATTTCCACCTTTCCATCTCCTACAAACTTCTACACAAGCTATCACTTAGAGATAAATTACCATTATCAAGAATAGTATTACAGCTACCTTGTCCAGGTTAGACCAAGTAGTGAATATAAGATATCGAAGTTTGTGGCAGCCTCCATATTTACTTGGGTCGTTAAATAGATTGGGTGACTGAAATTATTGTAAATTAGCTTGGGATCTTGCTTTAACACAAAATTTGAACTTGGAATACGTTACCAAATTTCAGCCCGCTCTCTGTCTCTCGATTTCACTAATACTACTTAGGTACACTGCTTCTAATTTTATATAAAATACAAACAATATTCAATTAAACTACTATAATTATCACTACGCAACCGTCTCAGCCCGCTGTCAAACTCGTCTGTCTCTGCTCTGCCCGTGCCTTCGTCACCGCAAAAGCATCCAGATAGGCTCCTCCTAGAAATGCAAATCAAACGCAAGTAATCTGTTTCATTGGCTGTCTTGTCTAGGACGCTTGCTCATTGGTCAAAAGCATGGCGTCTGTCGATTCCCGCTAAATGCTGTTGCGTACGCGCTTCTCATGCGTCGCCATTTTACACATCTGTTTACCAGATATCCAGATATTCCGAAGAAGGTTACTTCAACGTACGATTTATTGCTTTTCGAGTGTCGTCTTGTAATATTATTTAAACTAAATTCAATAGATTTTTATTTCCAAAGTGGTTTGGGGTTCGTTTGCTTATCTTTTGTTTCTAAGTAATTACTCTCCATCGATATTTCAATAGGCAGTTTTTGACAAGGGTTGAAATTTATGGATGGCTATAAAGTAAGCTATTTATATCTTCTATATGCAAAAAAGAATAGGTCGTTCGACGAACGGCCATCTCAGTACCAAATACTTAGATGTTCTCTTACCATAATTATTTGATATCTGTGGTTGAACCAGTCTATTCTCTCTAACCCTACGTGTGTTGTACTTGTTTTTAACATCAACTTTATATTCATCATTAGAATAATATTCTAATCCTACAAAATAATCTACTTTGTTATCTATGGGTATAATTTTACAGATGGCAAATCACATATCACACTCTTTGTCGCACTTATCTTTAACATTTTTACTAACCAGAAACTTTATCAGACTTGTTTGTATATCTTTAATATCTCTTAAATATGTAATAAAGGTTCGCCCGTACACAAGGAGTCCATAGCTGATTAGCGAGTCGGTAAGTGCGAAATACACAATTTTAAACGTCTGTTTGTTCAATACATGTTTTAAGTGGTAAAACTTACCTAGCACCGATCTTAGCCTATTACAAATATCATTTACATGTAATCTCCAATTAAAGTTTTTATCAATCGTTAGACCTAAATATTTAAATTTATCAACACAATCCAATTTTGCACAGCTACAGTTACATTTATTTCTATGCAAACATTCGTATGTATGTCCTATCACTGTGAGATGTTCATTATTTACATATTTAGCCATTCGATTATATGGCGAGTGTATATGCATACATTTGGTTTTTGAAAGATTTAATATTATGCCATTGTCGTGTGCCCATTTACTAATATTTTCAAAGTCACCTTGAATACACTTTTGGACCTTTTGGATCTTTGGAGGCGTAAACAAGACACATATCGTCAGCGTACATGAACACCTTACATTTACGTACGACATTTGAGACACTATTCACATGCATTTGATTATACAGGGTTATTTGTAGAACACCAACAACCTCTCAGGACTGTGTTACTAACATCATAATCAACAACTTTTGTTCTATGACTTTTAAAAATTCATCGTATTTTAGTTCATCAAATTTTCATAAAAAAATAAAAATATTTTTCATTACTCATACTCTGAAAGTAGGTCTGAAGTTGCCTGAGGAGCGGGTCGAAAGTAATACTTTTCAGTCCTAGGGAGAATCGTTTTCAACTGACAACTGTCAAATTATAAAAAAAAAATTGTTCATTTTTCTATTGAACCATGTTTCAACTTTCTATATAGCCACGATGTAAAATTGAAATAACAAAGTTAAGTATTAATTAAAGAATAGATATTTTTTAAATAACTTTATAATAATTAAGTATCAACTATTTCTTTAAATAACATAGATTTGGGCAAATATTTACCATTTTTTCGATGCTGAAAATGAAAAATAGGTAATGGCTGAATAGCTGGTCGGCCATAGAAAAAAAATAAACAAAATAGACGGGAAAGCGGCAATCCGATCTTCATTTTTTTTTCGAGCTAAGTCGTGTGTAACGGTTAGGGCTCAGCCGGTAAATGAAACTCGGAAGAGTGACAATTAACCAAAATATAATTATAAAAAAATAATTAAAAAAATAAATGTAGGTAGATTCTTAGTCACCCCAGTAGACGACTGGCGTGCGTTCTCGATATCGAGCTCGTGTTGGGTTCTAGACCGCCGAAAGAAAACCACTATCCTGAAGTTCCAGAACGTAGGTAGGTAGTAAGTAGTCAAGTAGTGGGTCGGTCTTCCAGTCCGTGAGTAGAACGTGGCATGCAGGGTTATCCAGCCACAGTCCCCGCAGCAGCAGCTAACCAAAAGTTGTCCGGTACGGAAGAACCCTGGAATATCCGGAATTGGGCATTTTAGAAAATGACCGAATTCATACTACTGACTGCGACATCCCGACAACCGTCGAACGTGGAATCTACGGTGGAAGGTGGTGTTCCAGCATCAATTAGCCATCAAGATGAAGCAGTCTAAGCAGCGTGGTACAATTTAAAAGCATGATAAAACACATAATGGTTTTTTTTGTAATGAGAGGTAGGTGAAAAATCACAAGTATGATTTACAGAAAATTACAACACAATGATTGACTACAATTCACCAAACTAGATTGAAAAAGAAACTAAATACATGAAAGGTTAAAGATAATTTAAAAGTAACCGCCATGTCCCGTTACACGAATGTTACGGACATTCGGTGGAAATAAAAGAAGGAAAATAACTGGGTGTTTAAAATAGCAATCACCGTTGATGAATCCGCTAACTAATTTAATATGATTAAACAATATAGGTGTCCTAAGTTGGCACTATTGCAAAGCGGAATTTTTGGCAGGTCATGCAACGAATACTTAAATCTAGTTATAAATGTTTTGCAAAACTCACCCGATCGGGGTTACACTGAATTTAATTATTTGTACAACAGGTAAAATAATACCGATGGCAATTTTTATAATTATGTTCAAGCAAGTATTTTTATAAATATGTTCGATAGGTAGGTTGGCAGAGGTAAAATTAAATATTGTGCACACACGATCACTCTGCCGATGTTTAGTGTGAAGTGACCCCCCACCGCCGGCCGAGACCTTCCTTTTGTTCCTCGAGCCGTTGGTGATCCGCGAGCGTTAGGCGTGCGGTATAGAGAGAGAAATCATTCACCCACAACCAGTTCCGTGCGCGAGTTTTGCGACGGTATTTTAATAATGATTCTAATATCGCCAGCTAAAGGTACCCTCAGCTGCGAGCATAAATAGTTATTTGATTTTATATTTTTCTGTTTGCAGCTACGATTCAAATGTATTAGCGATGACGTACAACGTTACAAGTGTTTTATTTTTACTTTCCTTGTATTCGTAATGAAATGCACAATGTTTACCTCGGGTTAAAGACTTATTTAGTCCCTCGAACTTTTAGCGCCCTCGCTTCGCTCGGGCACCAAACCCCGTCTCGGGAATGAATAAGTTACTTTCACCCCTAGGGTAACAATGTACTATAAATTGAACGCTTTTACGGGCCCTCGCCGCCCTGACCCCGCTCCCCTCACTATTGTACTATCGCTTTCTTTTGCTTCGCAAAGATTTCTTAACATTTAGAGCGTTCAACTTCAATATTTTTATTTTTGTACGAACATTTTCTCGAAGCCGATCTTCCTGGTGAGGTGTACCAGGAAGAAGAGGAAGATCCGTTTCGAGGCTGTCATGCGGGTGCGCTGTACTAGGTATGTAGCACATCCTGTACCACAAAGTTATTGAAATGCATACCTCCTTGAGCTCTTGCCAACCTGGTGCTGTTTGGGGAACAAACGGATAATATAGTACCGCAAACTATCATGAGGCCAGAATCATGAAGGAGTTTATTTATTGTACATTGTAAATAAGATTCCGCGTTACCATGCCAACGCAGGCGGAGCAGCTCGCGCGCATGCTGACCCAGTACCTCACCAGGAAGATCGGCTTCAAGGCCGTCATGCGGGTACGCTGTACTAGGTAAGTAGCACATCCTGTACCACAAAATTATTGTAATGCATACCTCCTTGAGCTCTTGCCAACCTGGTACTGTGTGGGGAACAAACGGATAATATAGTACCGCAAACTACCAAGAGGCCATAACCATGAAGGAGGTTATTTATTGTACATTGTAAATAAGATTTCGCGTTTCCATGCCGACGCAGGCGGAGCAGCTCGTGCGCATGCTGACCCGGTACCTCACCAGGAAGATCGGCTTCGAGGCCGTCATGCGGGTGCGCTGTACTAGGTATGTAGCACATCCTGTACCACAAAATTATTTAAATGCATACCTCCTTGAGCTCTTGCCAACCTGGTACTGTTTGGGGAACAAACGGATAATATAGTACCGCAAACTACCAGGAGGCCATAACCATGAAGGAGGTTATTTATTGTACATTGTAAATAAGATTCCGCGTTACCATGCCGACGCAGGCGGAGCTGCTCGCGCGCATGCTGATCCGTTACCTCACCAGAAAGATCGGCGATATTTAAACAAATTAACTAACTAACTAACTAACGAATTAACTAACTAACTATTTAATTAACTTACTAACTAACTTACTAACTAAAGAACTTACTAACTAACTTACTAACTAACGAACTTACTAACTAACTTACTAACTAACGAACTTACTAACTAACTGACTAACTGACTAACTGACTAACTGACTAACTATCTAACTACCAGGAGGCCAGAATCATGAAGGAGGTTATTTATTGTACATTGTAAATAAGATTCCGCGTTACCATGCCGACGCAGGCGGAGCAGCTCGCGCGCATGCTGACCCGGTACCTCACCAGGAAGATCGGCTTCGAGGCCGTCATGCGGGTGCGCCGTACTAGGTATGTAGCACATCCAGTACCACAAAATTATTAAAATGCATACCTCCTTGAGCTCTTGCCAACCTGGTACTGTTTGGGGAACAAACGGATAATATAGTACCGCAAACTACCAGGAGGCCATAACCATGAAAGAGGTTATTTATTGTTCATTGTAAATAAGATTCCACGTTACCATGCCGACGCAGGCGGAGCAGCTCGCGCGCATGCTGACCCGGTACCTCACCAGGAAGATCGGCTTCGAGGCCGTCATGCGGGTGCGCTGTACTAGGTATGTAGCACATGATGTACCACAAAATTATTGTAAAGCATACTTCCTTGAGCTCTTGCCAACCTGGTACTGTGTGAGGAACAAACGGATAATATAGTACCGCAAACTACCAAGAGGCCATAACCATGAAGGAGGTTATTTATTGTTCATTGTAAATAAGATTCCGCGTTACCATGCCGACGCAGGCGGAGCAGCTCACGCGCATGCTGACCCGGTACCTCACCAGGAAGATCGGCTTCGAGGCCGTCATGCGGTTGCACTGTACTAGGTATGTAGCACATGATGTACCACAAAATTATTGTAATGCATACCTCCTTGAGCTCTTGCCAACCTGGTACTGTGAAGGGAACAAACGGATAATATAGTACCGCAAACTACCAAGAGGCCATAACCATGAAGGAGGTTATTTATTGTACATTGTTAATAAGATTCCGCGTTATCATGCCGACGCAGGCGGAGCTGCTCGCGCGCATGCTGATCCGTTACCTCACCAGAAAGATTGGCGATATTTAAACTAATTAACTAAGTAACTAACTAACGAATTAACTAACTAACTATTTAATTAACTTACTAACTAACGAACTTACTAACTAACTTACTAACTAACGAACTTACTAACTAACTGACTAACTGACTAACTGACTAACTAACTAACTAACTAACTAACTAACTAACTAACTTACTAACTAACTTACTAATTAACTAACTTACTTACTAACTGACTAACTGACTAACTGACTGACTAACTGACTAACTGACTAACTATCTAACTACCAGGAGGCCAGAATCATGAAGGAGGTTATTTATTGTACATTGTAAATAAGATTCCGCGTTACCATGCCGACGCAGGCGGAGCAGCTCGCGCGCATGCAGACCTGGTACCTCACCAGGAAGATCGGCTTCGAGGCCGTCATGCGGGTGCGCTGTACTAGGTATGTAGCACATCCTGTACCACAAAATTATTTAAATGCATACCTCCTTGAGCTCTTGCCAACCTGGTACTGTTTGGGGAACAAACGGATAATATAGTACCCGAAACTACCAGGAGGCCATAACCATGAAGGAGGTTATTTATTGTTCATTGTAAATAAGATTCCGCGTTACCATGCCGACGCAGGGCGGAGCAGCTCACGCGCATGCTGACCCGGTACCTCACCAGGAAGATCGGCTTCGAGGCCGTCATGCGGGTGCGCTGTACTAGGTATGTAGCACAAGATGTACCACAAAATTATTGTAATGCATACCTCCTTGAGCTCTTGCCAACCTGGTACTGTGTGGGGAACAAGCGGATAATATAGTACCGCAAACTACCAAGAGGCTATAACCATGAAGGAGGTTATTTATTATACATTGTAAATAAGATTTCGCGTTTCCATGCCGACGCAGGCGGAGCAGCTCGCGCGCATGCTGACCCGGTACCTCAGCAGGAAGATCGGCTTCGAGGCCGTCATGCGGGTGCGCTGTACTAGGTATGTAGCACATCCTGTACCACAAAATTATTGTAAAGCATACCTCCTTGAGCTCTTGCCAACCAGGTACTGTGTGAGGAACAAACGGATAATATAGTACCGCAAACTACCAGGAGGCCATAACCATGAAGGAGGTTATTTATTGTACATTGTAAATAAGATTCCGCGTTACCATGCCGACGCAGGCGGAGCTGCTCGCGCGCATGCTGATCCGTTACCTCACCAGAAAGAACGGCGATATTTAAACTAATTAACTAACTAACTAACTAACGAATTAACTAACTAACTATTTAATTAACTTACTAACTAACTTACTAACTAACGAACTTACTAACTAACTTACTAACTAACGAACTTACTAACTAACGAACTTACTAACTAACTGACTAACTAACTAACTAACTAACTAACTAACTAACTTACTAACTAACTTACTAATTAACTAACTTACTTACTAACTGACTAACTGACTAACTAACTGACTAACTGACTAACTATCTAACTACCAGGAGGCCAGAATCATGAAGGAGGTTATTTATTGTACATTGTAAATAAGACTCCGCGTTACCATGCCGACGCAGGCGGAGCAGCTCGCGCGCATGCTGACCCGGTACCTCACCAGGAAGATCGGCTTCGAGGCCGTCATGCGGGTGCGCTGTACTAGGTATGTAGCACATCCTGTACCACAAAATTATTAAAATGCATACCTCCTTGAGCTCTTGCCAACCTGGTACTGTTTGGGGAACAAACGGATAATATAGTACCGCAAACTACCAGGAGGCCATAACCATGAAAGAGGTTATTTATTGTTCATTCAGTTAGTAACGGACGGACGGCAACACTGGTTGAGTGACTTGTCAAAATTTTTGCTCCGTATTTAAAATTAGTTTTAATTAAATAATAAGTGTAGAAAACCTGTATAATTGTAACTAATTATCAAATAAGTGTATAAATACCCAGGATTACTGTTTTCATGCAAAAATACTCTGTAAAACATAGTGTTTGGTTGCCTACCTCAACCGGTAACCTATCCTACAATAATATCACGAACAGCTGATGTTCCTGCGGATCAATCTGGGGAGTATATTGTTTCTCTTTAATATATAATTCGCTCACATTAATTAGCTCTCATGGAGCAATAAGTTCATTATTTTGATTAATCTGGCACTTTTTTGTAGTTGAAGTTAAGTTCAGTGTCAGGTGTTACTTGTTGAAAATGTACTAGTGTTGTTTGTAATAAGATAATAAAGTAACTATCTATCGATTTAATGAACCTAAATACACAAATAGTAAAGAACATTGGTTAATCTTTATAAATTTTGTCATTTTTAATCAGATTAGTCCAATAACTTTAGACCAATAGTCCTACCCACTTTAAGAAAAAAGTAAAAGACAAGGAATCAACTTAAATTTCAATCTTACTGAGGGATCTTGTGTAAGACTTATAGGCCTACCTCAGTTACCAGTTTAATAATCACATATTGCAGACTATTCTCATTTTCTCCTTTCATTTCTCTAGCTTTCCTAGTTTTGTCCATCCAATTAGTTCTCACCATTCTTTGTACTTCTACTTTCAGTTCTATTCCCTGAAACCATGCCTGTGATGACCCGTAAGGCTACTACCCAGGAGTTGCAGGCTAAGTTAAGAACGGCCCTTGATGAACTTAAGGAAGCAAACAGCAAATGTCAACAGCTGTTATTGGATAGAGAGGAACACGAGGTCGAAATCGAGAAGGTCGTTCACAAAAACACAAGCTTGAAACGGGAGCTAGTGGACCTGCATCAACAATACACAGATGTTGTTGATGAACTGGACAAACTGCGGGTGGTCACAGATGGTTTCAATGACTGCAGTAACTACTATGAGGCGGCTTTATGTAAGGTTAGGGACTTAGAAGATGAACTGCTTCATGCTAACAAACAAATAATTAAGTTTCAGTATGAAAAAGAATGTACTCAGGTTAGGGAAACAGATCACCTTTATAATCAATTATTAAATTCAAATTGCAGCCCACATTCTTTAACAACAATAGATCTTACTGAAGATTCTATTCTAAAATATAATAGTAGCAGTTATAAAGTAAGCCAAAATAAAATAAAGAAGTATGCAAATCTTAATAGAATTATAAAAAAATGCAATAAATTTAAAAAACAACAAAAACATAGTTCTATAAATATTAAACTAAGAAAAGAACGTGTTTTTCTTATAAAAAAGTTAAGTAACTATCAAACTAAATTAGAGGACAGTAAGAAGTTTTATGAAATAGACACTCAAAACTTACAGTATGAAATTCAAGTACTAGAGCGTCAACTACAGTCATGTTATGCAAAGTATGTAAACTCTCAAAAACAAATTAAGGAACACATTCTCGCTGCAAATGAGTTAGTCAATAGTTGTAATAGTAATGCAGACCATGTTAACATGATAACCTGCAATAACACTCAATGTACATCACAAAGGGAATCCAGCCCGGACACTCTCCTACCTGAGGTAGCGGAGGACCCAACCCGGTTAGGCAGTGTTCCGGACTGTATCCCCATTCAAAATTCACCAGACATTGATCAAGGTTCATCACAGGTAGAACAAACAGATAGTAGTTCTCTCCCTTGTTGTAATACACATTGTTGCTGCTCCATTATGTTTTCTGATAGTTTAGGAAAAGGGTTAGGAAAATTAATTAGTAACAATCTGAGTCATTCTTCTCAAAACTACTGTACACCTCAGGCTTCTTACAACCAGATAATGTCATCCATTACTCAGAAGGAATTAGATCCTAATGCTACTGTAACTGTATTTGTTGGTAATAGTTTGAACGTAAAAATTGATGATATCACTGACAATGTCACTCAACTGTTGAAACTAAATTGTAAAAAAATAATTCTGTGTGCCTTTCCTTATTTTGAGAAGTTGTCAGGCAAGCAAAATCATTACATCCATAACCTAAACAATCGCATGTGTTTATTAGCTAGTCACTATAGTGACAGGTTGACATTTTTCGACACTAACAGTTTCGTTCAGAAATTGAAGTCAACGAGGAATAATGCGTACTTGCCTATTAGTTTTAGACGTCAAATAGCTCGGCTATTAGCTTTTAATTTAAACTCAGACATAAGAGGTATGTCGCAGTTTTTTGTAAATAGGTCTACGGAAATTAGTAATTATACTAATTGTAATTATACACATATTAGCTTAGATTTAAACTAGTCATTAGGACAATAGAAGGTACGAGTGACAATTTAGTTAAACCTGTCAGTGTCAACTATGGGGTATCTTCTAGCTCTCAATCAATTAATTGTAATAAAGGGGCTGAGCAGAATTCCTTGAAATTGTTTCACCAAAATATTCAGGGATTTTCATCCAAACAATTAGAAATAGAACTATTTTTAGAAAAAACCAAGTATGATATTATCTGCTTTACTGAACATTGGATGAAAGATTATGAATTAATGCAAATAAATTATGAGAATTACATCGTGGGCAGTTGCTATAACCGGAAATCTAAGATGCGTGGGGGTTCATTAATCTTAGTTAAAAATTGTATTAAATCTAAGTCTCGTAATGATATAGTCGATCTATCGGTTGAACATAGCATTGAATTATCTTGTGTTGAGCTAGATAAGCATGTAATAGTGTGCGTTTACAGACCCCCTAATTACCTTAACTACTCTATCTTTGAGTCAGTAATGGAAGATGCTTTAGCAAAGCTTGTAACTGGTAATAAACCAATAATTATCTGTGGTGACTTTAATGTTAATATCTTAGAGAATAATGTAAATAGCAGTAGATTTTTAAGTCTCTTTAGATCATTTAATTTGTCAAATGTGTTTTCAGAACCAACTAGAATTACTACTAATACTGCTACATGTATTGATAATGTTTTTTGTTGCTGTGAGTACTTAGATAAATCCATCGTAAATTACCTTCCTTCTGATCACAGCGGTCAGACCGTTGCTTTCGCGTCCAATATACAATTACAAAGAATTCAGATTCAATCTAGACAAATAACACCCAGCAATTTGGACAAGTTTAATAATAATTTAATTAGCAAGCTAGGTATACCGGGCCATATTATAAACAATGTAAATGAATTTTATGAAGAATTCTTTTCGGTAGTGCACACCGAGTTCAATAATACTTTAAAAAAGAAATTTAAAACTATTGGCCCAAAGTTTATTTTTAGTGACTGGGCAACACCGGGTATTAGGAAAAGTAGGGAACGATTGTTTGAGCTGTACGGCCTTAAGCCTTACATCAACACAGAATCTTTTAATAAATATGTTGCTACTTATTCGAAAATTTTTAAAAACACTTGCAAGGTAGCCAAATCCTTATTCATTAGCAACAAGATTAAATTAGCCGATAATAAAATAAAGACGGTTTGGAAAATTATCAACAGTGAAACAAATAGAAATAAAAAACTAAATAATGATTTCACACTAGAGACATCACGTGGCCTTGTGAGCTCCAACAATGAAGTTGCTCAAGAATTTGTAAATTTCTTTACCAGTATCCCACTTAAAACTACAGAAACCTTAAAATCCTCTCCCTTGCTCTCTATTGATTTATTGAAAGCGAACGTTTCAGCCTGTCCAAATGAGTTTGAATTTCAGCATATAAACCCCTTAATAGTCATAAAAGCTTTTAAGCAAATCAAGATCAAATTAACGGAAGATCTATGGGGTATGTCTATCAAAGCTTGTACCTCAATTATTGAGACTGTAGCACCGTATTTAGCCTTAATATTTAATTTGTGCGTGGATCAAGGGGTCTTCCCGGATCTAATGAAATTCAGTAAGGTAATACCGCTTTTTAAATCTGGGGATAGTAAAGACACCAATAACTATAGGCCCGTATCCGTGTTGCCGGTTTTCAGCAAGGTGTTTGAAAAGATAATGCTCAATCAAATGCTTAACCATTTTAACACCAATAAAATATTGCACGAGCAACAGTATGGTTTCACCAAAGGACGTTGTACAACTGACGCCGGTGTCACTTTATTAAAACACATATTTACTGCATGGGAAGAGGCACAAGATGCCATAGGAATCTTTTGTGACCTTTCGAAGGCATTTGATTGCGTAAATCACGAAACCCTGATCTTGAAACTTGAGCATTACGGTTTAGGTAAACTTGCGCTCAGTTTAGTAAAATCGTATTTGAATGATAGACAGCAGCAGGTACAAATAAATGGTGTCAATTCAATGGGTTTAAATGTAAAAATGGGTGTACCACAAGGTTCGATATTGGGTCCCTTCCTGTTTTTAGTATATATTAATGACCTACCCCGTTTATTTAACAACCATCCGCATATGGTGTTGTTTGCTGACGATACTTCTTTAATATTTAGGATAAACAGACGTGCCACTGATCTTGACGACGTAAATAACGCCCTACTGCAGGTCCATAATTGGTTTACCGCTAATAATTTAGTACTAAATGGGAAAAAAACTAAGTGCATTAGATTTGCTCTACCAAATGTCAAAAGTAATGATTGTGACATAATATTGAATCAAGAGAAACTAGAATTTGTCGATAAAACGGTTTTCTTGGGAATCACGCTCGACTCAAGGTTACAATGGGGTCCTCATTTAACATCTCTTGCAGGACGGCTGAGTTCAGCTGCATATGCTGTTAGAAAAATCCGTCAATTTACTGATATTGATACCGCGAGGCTAGTCTATTTTAGTTATTTTCATAGTATTATGTCATACGGTATTTTACTATGGGGACGGGCTGCAGACATCGAGTCTATATTTATTCTGCAGAAAAGAGCCATCAGAGCCATATATGAATTACGTAGACGCGATTCTCTAAGAGAACTGTTTAAGGAAATTAATATCATGACAGTACCTTGTCAATACATCTATGAAAACATCATGTACGTTAGGAAAAATCTGCATTTATTCAGTAAAAGAGGTGACAGACACCACTATAACACTAGAAATAGGGACCAACTAGTTCAGCCAGGTTTCAGGCTTGCTAAAGTAGATTCATCTTTCATGGGGTACTGTTTGAAATGTTACAATAAAATACCTCCCAACATTCTTCAACTGAATGAGACGAAATTTAAATCTTGTATAAAACGCACACTATGTAGGCAAGCATACTATAAGTTGGGGGATTACATTGATGATAAAAATGCTTGGCTACATGCTGGTCCTGCTCCACAACCATAGTTGCAAACTAATTGATTGCACTGGTCGGGCATTATTTGAGTCTATCGACACGGAAAGAAGTAGAAGAAGAATTGATTCCCATGTTAATGTATTGTGGAAGCTGCGGAAGATTGTAAAAATATACCTATTTGCATTGTATAGATTCCAGTTTTTAGTATTATATAATCTCATAGCACATGTGTGAGTACTTTGTACTGTTCAGCCACCACTTACATTTAGTTATCTTTCATTGACTTGAATATGCCTTGGTGGCTAAGAGAGAATGTCATGCTCACTCAAATGTCTCGCTGATGGTGGCGGGTGTGTCGGGTCATTTAATTCCCTTAAATATGGTCGAGTTGTTTGGCGCCGATACATGCGTCATGTTCGTGAACGGGCGCTCTCAGTTGGGACTGGTCATCTCTTGGCTGCCACGGTTCGTTCATTTTAATTACTTTTATTTTTTTTTAAATTTTTGATTTATTATTTTACTCTGGACGCTCTTTAATGTGCACGTCTTTCTACATCGTTCTCACATATATGTATAATCTCAACATGAATGATGTAACCAAGATTTTGTAACAATATTTTGATTTAAAAGAGTGTCCATGGAGTTTCTTGCCCGTTCTTCTCCATAGAGATCTACGTTAGGGAACGGGCAACTACAGTACTTTCTCAAGTTATTATGCCTTGTGACTGTGACTGTAGCTTTGCTTTTATTGTATTTTCGACTTTCAAAAGTGCCGTAATGGTCTAATTGAAATAAATGATTTGAGTTTTTTGAGTTTCATTGTAAATAAGATTCCACGTTACCATGCCGACGCAGGCGGAGCAGCTCGCGCGCATGCTGACCCGGTACCTCACCAGGAAGATCGGCTTCGAGGCCGTCATGCGGGTGCGCTGTACTAGGTATGTAGCATATCCTGTACCACAAAATTATTTAAATGCATACCTCCTTGAGCTCTTGCCAACCTGGTACTGTTTGGGGAACAAACGGATAATATAGTACCGCAAACTACCAAGGGGCCATAACCATGAAGGAGGTTATTTATTGTACATTGTAAATAAGATTCCGCGTTACCATGCCAACGCAGGCGGAGCAGCTCGCGCGCATGCTGACCCGGTACCTCACCAGGAAGATCGGCTTCGAGGCCGTCATGCGGGTGCGCTGTACTAGGTATGTAGCACATCCTGTACCACAAAATTATTTAAATGAATACCTCCTTGAGCTCTTGCCAACCTGGTACTGTTTGGGGAACAAACGGATAATATAGTACCGAAAACTACCAGGATGCCATAACCATGAAGGAGGTTATTTATTAATCATTGTAAATAAGATTCCACATAACCACGCCAACGCAGGCGGAGCAGCTCGCGAGCATGCTGACCCGGTACCTCACCAGGAAGATCGGCTTCGAGGCCGTCATGCGGGTGCGCTGTACTAGGTATGTAGCACATCCTGTACCAAAAAATTATTTAAATGCATACCTCCTTGAGCTCTTGCCAACCTGGTACTGTTTGGGGAACAAACTGATAATATAGTACCGCAAACTACCAGGAGGCCATAACCATGAAGGAGGTTATTTATTGTTCATTGTAAATAAGATTCCGCATAACCATGCCGACGCAGGCGGAGCAGCTCGCGCGCATGCTGACCCGGTACCTCACCAGGAAGATCGGCTTCGAGGCCGTCATGCGGGTGCGCTGTACTAGGTATGTAGCACATGATGTACCACAAAATTATTGTAAAGCATACCTCCTTGAGCTCTTGCCAACCTGGTACTGTGTGAGGAACAAACGGATAATATAGTACCGCAAACTACCAAGAGGCCATAACCATGAAGGAGGTTATTTATTGTTCATTGTAAATAAGATTCCACGTTACCATGCCGACGCAGGCGGAGCAGCTCGCGCGCATGCTGACCCGGTACCTCACCAGGAAGATCGGCTTCGAGGCCGTCATGCGGGTGCGCTGTACTAGGTATGTAGCACATGATGTACCACAAAATTATTGTAAAGCATACCTCCTTGAGCTCTTGCCAACCTGGTACTGTGTGAGGAACAAACGGATAATATAGTACCGCAAACTACCAAGAGGCCATAACCATGAAGGAGGTTATTTATTGTACATAGTAAATAAGATTCCGCGTTACCATGCCGACGCAGGCGGAGCAGCTCGCGCGCATGCTGACCCGGTACCTCACCAGGAAGATCGGCTTCGAGGCCGTCATGCGGGTGCGCTGTACTAGGTATGTAGCACATCCTGTACCACAAAATTATTTAAATGCATACCTCCTTGAGCTCTTGCCAACCTGGTACTGTTTGGGGAACAAACGGATAATATAGTACCGCAAACTACCAGGAGGCCATAACCATGAAGGAGGTTATTTATTGTACATTGTAAATAAGATTCCGCGTTACCATGTCGACGCAGGCAGAGCTGCTCGCGCGCATGCTGATCCGTAACCTCACCAGAAAGAACGGCGATATTTAAACTAATTAACTAACTAACTAACTAACGAATTAACTAACTAACTATTTAATTAACTTACTAACTAACTTACTAACTAACGAACTTACTAACTAACTTACTAACTAACGAACTTACTAACTAACTGACTAACTAACTAACTAACTAACAAACTAACTAACTAACTAACTAACTTACTAACTAACTTACTAATTAACTAACTTACTTACTAACTGACTAACTGACTAACTAACTGACTAACTGACTAACTATCTAACTACCAGGAGGCCAGAATCATGAAGGAGGTTATTTATTGTACATTGTAAATAAGATTCCGCGTTACCATGCCGACGCAGGCGGAGCAGCTCGCGCGCATGCTGACCCGGTACCTCACCAGGAAGATCGGCTTCGAGGCCGTCATGCGGGTGCGCTGTACTAGGTATGTAGCACATGATGTACCACAAAATTATTGTAAAGCATACCTCCTTGAGCTCTTGCCAACCTGGTACTGTGTGAGGAACAAACGGATAATATAGTACCGCAAACTACCAAGAGGCCATAACCATGAAGGAGGTTATTTATTGTACATTGTAAATAAGATTCCGCGTTACCATGCCGACGCAGGTGGAGCAGCTCGCGCGCATGCTGACCTGGTACCTCACCAGGAAGATCGGCTTCGAGGCCGTCATGCGGGTGCGCTGTACTAGGTATGTAGCACATGATGTACCACAAAATTATTGTAATGCATACCTCCTTGAGCTCTTGCCAACCTGGTACTGTGTGGGGAACAAACGGATAATATAGTACCGCAAACTACCAAGAGGCCATAACCGTGAAGGAGGTTATTTATTGTACATTGTAAATAAGATTTCGCGTTTCCATGCCGACGCAGGCGGAGCAGCTCGCGCGCATGCTGATCCGGTACCTCACCAGGAAGATCGGCTTCGAGGCCGTCATGCGGGTGCGCTGTACTAGGTATGTAGCACATCCTGTACCACAAAATTATTTAAATGCATACCTCCTTGAGCTCTTGCCAACCTGGTACTGTTTGGGGAACAAACGGATAATATAGTACCGCAAACTACCAGGAGGCCATAACCATGAAGGAGGTTATTTATTGTTCATTGTAAATAAGATTCCGCGTTACCATGCCGACGCAGGCGGAGCAGCTCACGCGCATACTGACCCGGTAACTCACCAGGAAGATCGGCTTCGAGGCCGTCATGCGGGTGCGCTGTACTAGGTATGTAGCACATGATGTACCACAAAATTATTGTAAAGCATACCTCCTTGAGCTCTTGCCAACCTGGTACTGTGTGAGGAACAAACGGATAATATAGTACCGCAAACTACCAAGAGGCCATAACCATGAAGGAGGTTATTTATTGTACATTGTAAATAAGATTCCGCGTTACCATGCCGACGCAGGCGGAGCTGCTCGCGCGCATGCTGATCCGTTAACTCACCAGAAAGATCGGCGATATTTAAACTAATTAACTAACTAACGAATTAACTAACTAACTATTTAATTAACTTACTTACTAACTTACTAACTAACGAACTTACTAACTAACTTACTAACTAACGAACTTACTAACTAACTGACTAACTGACTAACTAACTAACTAACTTACTAACTAACTTACTTATTAACTAACTTACTTACTAACTGACTAACTGACTAACTAACTGACTAACTGACTAACTGACTAACTGACTAACTGACTAACTATCTAACTACCAGGAGGCCAGAATCATGAAGGAGGTTATTTATTGTACATTGTAAATAAGATTCCGCGTTACCATGCCGACGCAGGCGGAGCAGCTCGCGCGCATGCTGACCCGGTACCTCACCAGGAAGATCGGCTTCGAGGCCGTCATGCGGGTGCGCCGTACTAGGTATGTAGCACATCCAGTACCACAAAATTATTAAAATGCATACCTCCTTGAGCTCTTGCCAACCTGGTACTGTTTGGGGAACAAACGGATAATATAGTACCGCAAACTACCAGGAGGCCATAACCATGAAAGAGGTTATTTATTGTTCATTGTAAATAAGATTCCACGTTACCATGCCGACGCAGGCGGAGCAGCTCGCGCGCATGCTGACCCGGTACCTCACCAGGAAGATCGGCTTCGAGGCCGTCATGCGGGTGCGCTGTACTAGGTATGTAGCACATGATGTACCACAAAATTATTGTAAAGCATACCTCCTTGAGCTCTTGCCAACCTGGTACTGTGTGAGGAACAAACGGATAATATAGTACCGCAAACTACCAAGAGGCCATAACCATGAAGGAGGTTATTTATTGTTCATTGTAAATAAGATTCCGCGTTACCATGCCGACGCAGGCGGAGCAGCTCACGCGCATGCTGACCCGGTACCTCACCAGAAAGATCGGCTTCGAGGCCGTCATGCGGTTGCACTGTACTAGGTATGTAGCACATGATGTACCACAAAATTATTGTAATGCATACCTCCTTGAGCTCTTGCCAACCTGGTACTGTGAAGGGAACAAACGGATAATATAGTACCGCAAACTACCAAGAGGCCATAACCATGAAGGAGGTTATTTATTGTACATAGTAAATAAGATTCCGCGTTACCATGCCGACGCAGGCGGAGCAGCTCGCGCGCATGCTGACCCGGTACCTCACCAGGAAGATCGGCTTCGAGGCCGTCATGCGGGTGCGCTGTACTAGGTATGTAGCACATCCTGTACCACAAAATTATTTAAATGCATACCTCCTTGAGCTCTTGCCAACCTGGTACTGTTTGGGGAACAAACGGATAATATAGTACCGCAAACTACCAGGAGGCCATAACCATGAAGGAGGTTATTTATTGTTCATTGTAAATAAGATTCCACAAAACCACGCCAACGCAGGCGGAGCAGCTCACGCGCATGCTGTCCCGGTACCTCACCGGGAAGATCGGCTTCGAGGCCGTCATGCGGGTGCGCTGTACTAGGTATGTAGCTCATCCTGTACCACAAAATTATTTAAATGCATACCTCCTTGAGCTCTTGCCAACCTGGTACTGTTTGGGGAACAAACGGATAATATAGTACCGCAAACTACCAGGAGGCCATAACCATGAAAGAGGTTTTTTATTGTTCATTGTAAATAAGATTCCACGTTACCATGCCGACGCAGGCGGAGCAGCTCGCGCGCATGCTGACCCGGTACCTCACCAGGAAGATCGGCTTCGAGGCCGTCATGCGGGTGCGCTGTACTAGGTATGTAGCACATGATGTACCACAAAATTATTGTAATGCATACCTCCTTGAGCTCTTGCCAACCTGGTACTGTGTGGGGAACAAACGGATAATATAGTACCGCAAACTACCAAGAGGCCATTACCATGAAGGAGGTTATTTATTGTACATTGTAAATAAGATTCCGCGTTACCATGCCGACGCAGGCGGAGCAGCTCGCGCGCATGCTGACCCGGTACCTCACCAGGAAGATCGGCTTCGAGGCCGTCATGCGGGTGCGCTGTACTAGGTATGTAGCACATCCTGTACCACAAAATTATTTAAATGCATACCTCCTTGAGCTCTTGCCAACCTGGTACTGTTTGGGGAACAAACGGATAATATAGTACCGCAAACTACCAGGAGGCCATAACCATGAAGGAGGTTATTTATTGTTCATTGTAAATAAGATTCCACATAACCACGCCAACGCAGGCGGAGCAGCTCACGCTCATGCTGTCCCGGTACCTCACCGGGAAGATCGGCTTCGAGGCCGTCATGCGGGTGCGCTGTACTAGGTATGTAGCACATCCTGTACCACAAAATTATTGTAATGCATACCTCTTTGAGCTCTTGCCAACCTGGTACTGTGTAGGGAACAAACGGATAATATAGTCCCGCAAACTACCAAGAGGCCATAACCATGAAGGAGGTTATTTATTGTACATTGTAAATAAGATTTCGCGTTTCCATGCCGACGCAGGCGGAGCAGCTCGCGCGCATGCTGACCCGGTACCTCACCAGGAAGATCGGCTTCGAGGCCGTCATGCGGGTGCGCTGTACTAGGTATGTAGCACAAGATGTACCACAAAATTATTGTAATGCATACCTCCTTGAGCTCTTGCCAACCTGGTACTGTGTGAGGAACAAACGGATAATAGTACCGCAAACTACCAAGAGGCCATAACCATGAAGGAGGTTATTTATTGTTCATTGTAAATAAGATTCCGCGTTACCATGCCGACGCAGGCGGAGCAGCTCACGCGCATGCTGACCCGGTACCTCACCAGGAAGATCGGCTTCGAGGCCGTCATGCGGGTGCGCTGTACTAGGTATGTAGCACATCCTGTACCACAAAATTATTTAAATGCATACCTCCTTGAGCTCTTGCCAACCTGGTACTGTTTGGGGAACAAACGGATAATATAGTACCGCAAACTACCAGGAGGCCATAACCATGAAGGAGGTTATTTATTGTTCATTGTAAATAAGATTCCACATAACCACGCCAACGCAGGCGGAGCAGCTCACGCTCATGCTGTCCCGGTACCTCACCGGGAAGATCGGCTTCGAGGCCGTCATGCGGGTGCGCTGTACTAGGTATGTAGCACATCCTGTACCACAAAATTATTGTAATGCATACCTCTTTGAGCTCTTGCCAACCTGGTACTGTGTAGGGAACAAACGGATAATATAGTACCGCAAACTACCAAGAGGCCATAACCATGAAGGAGGTTATTTATTGTACATTGTAAATAAGATTTCGCGTTTCCATGCCGACGCAGGCGGAGCAGCTTGCGCGCATGCTGACCCGGTACCTCACCAGGAAGATCGGCTTCGAGGCCGTCATGCGGGTGCGCTGTACTAGGTATGTAGCACAAGATGTACCACAAAATTATTGTAATGCATACCTCCTTGAGCTCTTGCCAACCTGGTACTGTTTGGGGAACAAACGGATAATATAGTACCGCAAACTACCAAGAGGCCATAACCATGAAGGAGGTTATTTATTGTACATTGTAAATAAGATTCCACGTTACCATGCCGACGCAGGCGGAGCAGCTCGCGCGCATGCTGACCCGGTACCTCACCAGGAAGATCGGCTTCGAGGCCGTCATGCGGGTGCGCTGTACTAGGTATGTAGCACATGATGTACCACAAAATTATTGTAATGCATACCTCCTTGAGCTCTTGCCAACCTGGTACTGTGTGGGGAACAAACGGATAATATAGTACCGCAAACTACCAAGAGGCCATAACCATGAAGGAGGTTATTTATTGTACATTGTAAATAAGATTTCGCGTTTCCATGCCGACGCAGGCGGAGCAGCTCGCGCGCATGCTGACCCGGTACCTCACCAGGAAGATCGGCTTCGAGGCCGTCATGCGGGTGCGCTGTACTAGGTATGTAGCACATCCTGTACCACAAAATTATTTAAATGCATACCTCCTTGAGCTCTTGCCAACCTGGTACTGTTTGGGGAACAAACGGATAATATAGTACCGCAAACTACCAGGAGGCCATAACCATGAAGGAGGTTATTTATTGTACATTGTAAATAAGATTCCACGTTACCATGCCGACGCAGGCGGAGCTGCTCGCGCGCATGCTGATCCGTTACCTCACCAGAAAGATTGGCGATATTTAAACTAATTAACTAAGTAACTAACTAACGAATTAACTAACTAACTATTTAATTAACTAACTAACTAACTTACTAACTAACGAACTTACTAACTAACTTACTAACTAACGAACTTACTAACTAACTGACTAACTGACTATCTGACTAACTGACTAACTGACTAACTAACTAACTAACTAACTAACTAACTAACTAACTTACTAACTAACTTACTAATTAACTAACTTACTTACTAACTGACTAACTGACTAACTAACTGACTAACTGACTAACTGACTAACTATCTAACTACCAGGAGGCCAGAATCATGAAGGAGGTTATTTATTGTACATTGTAAATAAGATTCCGCGTTACCATGCCGACGCAGGCGGAGCAGCTCGCGCGCATGCAGACCCGGTACCTCACCAGGAAGATCGGCTTCGAGGCCGTCATGCGGGTGCGCTGTACTAGGTATGTAGCACATCCTGTACCACAAAATTATTTAAATGCATACCTCCTTGAGCTCTTGCCAACCTGGTACTGTTTGGGGAACAAACGGATAATATAGTACCCGAAACTACCAAGAGGCCATAACCATGAAGGATGTAAGGGCATGAGCCTTTACACTTAATGTTAAATGTTAATAAAATAAATGTTAATGTTCAAAGGTATTTAATACGAAATTGCACTAAAATAATGTAATAATAAAATAATAGAAAATGTTACAAAAAGTCACAAAAATGTTGGATGTTGCGCGAGCTCGATATTAAACCGAAGACTGACGTACTTGCGTACGTGCCGATACTACATTTTTTTAAATTAACAAAATTTGCAGTATTTTAACTAGGCTAACTAAAGTACAATGTGCGGTTGCTGACCGTACATCTTGGCGGGGCAAAAGATAACTACGATAACTTAAGATAACTTATTAAAGAGTATTTTACCAATATTAATACAAATCATGAAATGAAAATAATGTTAATAAAAATTATTATAAGTCAAATGTTAAAAGAATGAGGTGTCGCATAGGTAAGTTCTATGTTTTCAGTGGACGCTGTAGCTCTTGGTGGCTTCCGTGGCGGTAATCTGGTGGACGCGCCGGCGTCACTGACGGTAGCTTTGCCGCTGTTTTTGCAGTACACGTAGGCTCCTCCCGCGACGACTATTGACAAGATCAGAAGTCCCATCGTAGAGTATGAAACGATGTATTGGTGCACATCGTGATGCGACATTTCAGCCTGTTTCGTTTGATCTTCCAATTCTTTCAATGAATTATGAAGCTTTTCATAATCGTTTCTAACATATTGTGTGTTCTGTTGTCCAGTTGAGAAATCAAGTGGCTGGACAGATGTTAAATTGTTGATGTCATCCAGATCTATTAGTGGTATTTCAGGGCTGACATAAATATTGTTTGTGTAGTAAACTTGTGTGTAATATGTTTCTTCGTTGTTTCTTATTATACATCCTTCTTTGGCTTCTAAAATTCCCGTTGAATGTATTGCCTTAGTAGTCATACGGCCTTCACAGATTATTTGCAGTTGGCAATCCGTGCAGCAGACATAGAGCCAGGTGTTAGGTTTTTGTAATGGTGTCCATTTATTGTTGCAGGATTCGGATGTATAGATACATTTTGATAATGTAATGTTTGTTATTGCGCCGATTTCGCATGGAATTTGATGATTTCTCATGTTACGTGTTGGTTTGTTTAGTGAACATACAAATGTACTTGGTTCCATTTTAATGCAATGTTCCAGGTCACTGTCTGTGAGCTGCATATATGTCTCTTTTCTTATATTGACTGCAACATATTCTGAATTTGTTTTCATTGTAAGTGAATGTTTGTTATTTTTTATCATCGGTATTGGAACTGTTTTATACATGGTGAATGGAGTGTCGCCTGTTAGTGGTAATGTTATTTCGATGATAAAATATTTATCCAATAATCTTGATTTTACTTCTAGTAGTTTGTATATGTCAGCTAATTGGTTTTGAATATTGTCAACGGGTATCGATAATTGTTGTGGCAATTGTCCAGAGATAATGTTGAGCTCCTGAAAGAGCTGGTTCTGCGGTAAAAGTCTGGTGTCTACATGACCATGGTGAATGTTAATGGCTGTGTCTAAAAGCATGTGTTGGATGTGGCGCAGTTTAGACAGAATTGTCGAACTAGTCAGAGCCATGATGTTAAAGTAGTTCAAAGCTTCCTCTTGCTCAACCTCCTTACCCAATTTTTGTAAATAGTTCTCTGTAGCATTAAGATGTTGATCTAAGAGTTTGAACTGAGTGTTCATCGCCTCTTCATTTCTCTTTAGAATGTTATTATGTGCTTCTATAATTGATGTTTGGCCTTTGATCAGGTTCAATAAATGGTCTCTGTTATTCTGCAATGTTTCTATGTCCTTTGTATATTGAATTGCGAACCTTTCATCTAGCACGCCGAATAGGCTGTTTGCAAGGTAACCTATTCCATTGACAAGACCTCGGGAAACGCGCCCCCTTGTCTGCCCATGATGTGTTTCCAACATGTAATTGTTATGATCAAGTTCGTTAAGTTCCTGTTCGAATTCGGTCATAATGGTTTTGCACATCGTTTGGTATGCAAATTGCTCACACCTTTTTCTCAGGTGTCTCACAACTCTATGTATGTTTTCCATGCCTTGCCAGTAGGTTGTCATGTTATAGTATGTAACTATCTTCCAGTCATCGTGTACGCTTTGCAAATTGCCGATTTTGTCAAAGTACACTGCTCTATTTGGTTCAAAAGGTCTGATATTTATAGCGTCACTGCTTTGCTTTGTAGGTTGAAATAACGTTAGTAATGTTAAGAGTATAAAGAGCAGACTGGAACTTATATTCCTTGATTTAAATCGTTGGTTTCTATTTGTGTTGTTTTTTGTTGATTTTTGTTTTTCAGTGCATGTTTTGTCATTGGATGTGGTGGTGTCAGGTATTTCTATATGTGATTCTGGTATTGGGAGTTTAACTAATTTTGTTATTGGTCTTGTTAGTACCCCTGTTTTTGTTTTCATAGTCACAACTCTGACTAGATTGTCTCTCCCCGGATGAACCTCCTGTATTCTGCCAAGTGCCCATTTCGCAGGAGGAAGGTTGTCTTCTTTGATTAAGACAACATCCCCTATGGATAAATTATTTGTTTTGTTTAGCCATTTACTGCGAACTTGAAGTTGTTGCAGGTATTCTGACGACCATCTGGTCCAAAATCCTTGTTTCATTTTGTTTAGTAACTGCCACCTCTGTCGAATGTTGATGTTTCGCTTTTCGGTATTTTCCGTTGGTAGGAATGTTATTGGTCGACCAATTAAAAAATGTGCAGGAGTCAGGTAATCAATATCGTCCACGTCTTCCGTTTAAGGGGAAAGTGGTCTAGAGTTCATACAGGCTTCGATTTGAATAAGCAGTGTTAAAAACTCTTCGTATGTCAACTTTTGCTCTCCTAGGACACGCTTTAGGTGGTATTTCATTGACTTAACTGCAGCCTCCCAAAGTCCTCCCGCAGTCGGCCAGCTTGGGGCGTTGAAGTGCCACTCTATCCCCATCTCGGTGTTCCTTTTCGATAAAGTGTCGTTGTTAAATGTTTGTGAGATATGCAGTTGTTTGGCTAACTCCCTTTCGGCTCCAACAAAGTTTGTTCCGTTGTCGGAGTAAATATGTTTCGGACAGCCTCGTCGCCCAATCATGCGGTTTAGAGCCAGTATAAATGTTTGTGACGATAAGTCTGATGCAAGTTCTAAATGCACCGCCTTTGTTGCCATGCATACGAAAACAACGACATAACCTTTACTCGTTCTGACGCCTCGACCCTTGTTTAGTTTAACATTGACAAACCCTGTGAAGTCCACCCCTGTGTGATAGAATGGTGGTGATTGTGTTATCCTCTCACTGGGTAGGTCGGCCATTAATTGGTATTGTTTCGATGGTTTGAAGCGACAACATTTTACACAATCTTGTAGGTATTTTTTAACTGTGTTATTTCCTCCTGTTATCCAATATTTTTGTCTTAATGTAGCCATAGTTAGTCTCGCTCCACCGTGTAGTGTTATGACATGCGCACGCGCAATGAGAAGATATGCCAGCTTGCTGTTTTTCGGGATGATAGCAGGGTGTTTTGTTTCTTCAGGTAAGTTTGAATTCTGTAATCTCCCTCCGACGCGTAGTATGTTAATTTCACCAAGGTAAGGGTAAAGTTTCTGAAGTCCTCTAATGTTGCTTACCCTACCTTTTGTTTTTAAATCTTGGATTTCTTGTCCGTAATGTTCATTTTGTACATGTTTTATAATCATGTTAGTAGCGCGTCGGATATCAGCGAGTGTTAAATTACATTGTTCTGACGCAGGCGGGCCATTCATGTTTGTATGATTCATAGTTGCGTCTTCCCTGTGACGATTATTTTGTGACGTGTTTATTATGAAACGCGACACCCAAGCTACGATGCGTATTATAATTATAATACAGCTGTTCTTGGTGAGGAGTTCAGTTACAATGTTCATGTTTTTGTTTTCGGTAGTTCGTGACGTAACTGCATGCACCTTTTTAACTTCTATTTCTGGTATCTTAACTGAGTCATATGTTTCCGGGATGTTTTCTCTGTTAAGCCATTCGGGTCCGTCAAACCACAGAGGAAAGTTGTGTAACTGAGAAGGTAGTAATCCACGTGACGCACAGTCAGCCGGGTTTTGCTCCGATCTTACGTGCTTCCAACGCCCGGCGGGCACTACAGATGTTATCTCCTGAACTCTGTGTCCGACATAGGCCTTCCATCGCGAGACATCCCCATTTAGCCAGCCAAGCACGATCATTGAATCCGTCCAAGCTGTTACTTTAATGTTAGGTTTATCGAGGCAATGTTTTATTTTCTTAACCAGTTGAGCTAACAGCTGAGCACCGCATAACTCAAGTCTGGGTAGTGTTTGTTGTTTTTGTATTGGAGCGACCTTTGTTTTTGCCGCAACCAATGCAATTTGTTGCTGTTTACCCTCTGTAACTTTACTGTAGACCACGCAAGAAAACGCTTTTTCCGATGCGTCACAGAAAGCGTGTAATTCCCAATCCTTGTTTGCTTCTAACCCAAGCCATCGGTTAATTTTGAAAGGTTGCATATTTGCTAATTCAGTTTTTAGTATTCTCCATTCCTTTTCTATTCCATCTGGAACAGTATCATCCCATTCAAGATTGTAATTCCAGATCTGTTGGAATAAAATTTTTGCCTTGATTGTTATTGGGGATAGCCACCCCAAAGGATCAAAAATTGTTGATATGTCGCTTAAGATTTGCCGTTTTGACGAATTTTTGTTAAGACCAATGTTGTTTTTGTTTTTTAATGTGTTTGAAAATATGAATTCATCTTGTTTCGGATTCCATGCCAAGCCTAATGCTTTGGAAGCTGATGCTTCTGTAAAACTTAAGTTGACTGGGCTAATCATATGTTCTGGCAGATCTTCTAGCAGTTGTTGTTCGTTACTCGACCACTTTCTGAGGTTGAACCCTCCTTCTTTCAATAGCTGTATAAGTTGGTCTCTTGTATCTCTCGCCTCGTCCATGGTATCCTTTCCGAATAACGCATCATCTACAAAGAATTGGTTGAGTAAAATGTTTTTAGCTGCCGGGTACTTTCCATAACAAGCAAACATTTCATAATTCCATTATAACTTGTCCTAAATGTAATAACCAACACGGGCTGTATAATTGCAGAGATTTTTTAAGTATGTCACCTGAAGAAAGGTTAAAGACCGCTAACAACCTACATGTATGTCTAAATTGCCTGTTTAGTCATAACGGCGAAAAATGTACGTCAGAAAAAAAGTGCAAGCACTGCGATGAGCCGCATAGCAGCATTTTGCATGAGGCTATTGGAATTGCAAAATCGAGAATCGGCAGGGCTAATGTAGGTCAACAAGTGAACACGCATTTAGCACATGACAACTCAAATGAGGTACTGCTAGCCACGGCCCAGGTCAAAGCAATAGCCAATGATGGAACTACGATCGTTTTACGCGCTTTATTAGACCAGGGATCTCAGGTCAGCCTAATTACAGAAAATGCAGCACAAAAATTGCAGTTAAAACGAAGCAAGATGAGCGCAGTGGTGTCAGGTGTTGGTGCTTCAGCCACCACCAAGTGTAAAGGAGTGCTCCATCTTAAATGCCAAGCGATACACAATGACTACAACATTAACATTAACGCAATTATTATGAAGAAAATAACAAACAAACTGCCAAGTAAAACAGTAAATAAAGGTAGTTTTGAACATATACAACATTTACAACTCGCTGACCCTGAATTTAACATATCACAGGATATAGACTTACTATTGGGAGCCGATGTATATTCCGAAATATTGTTAGAGGGGTTAATAAAAACAAACACGTCATCCATCATAGCACAACAAACGCATTTAGGCTGGGTAATATGTGGTAATTACAAAACATTCAATTGCCATGTAATTGTCAACAACATACAGGATCTAGCTCAATTCTGGGAACAGGAGTCTTTGCAAGAAAACAAAGAAGATGTGGACCCTGACAACAGGTGCGAACAGCTGTACAAAAAGACAACAACACGACTTCCTGATGGGCGATATCAAGTTCGTCTCCCACTCAAGGATAATTTCATTGAACACTTAGGAACATCAAAACCACAGGCAATCGCTCAATTTCAACAACTAGAGCGAAAGATGGCTAAAAATCATGCGTTTGCAGAAGATTATAAAGCTTTTATAGATGAATATGAAGAAATGGGTCACATGGAGCAAGTCGAAAGCAACACTAGGAACAAAAGCATTGAATATTTTCTCCCGCACCACGGGGTAGTGCGACCAGGTGCTATCACAACGAAACTTAGAGTTGTATTCAACGCGTCGGCAAAAACCAGTTCAAAACACAGTCTTAATGACTTAATGGAGGCAGGACCGAATCTACAAAAATATATCCTTAGCATCTTGTTGAAATGGAGACAATATAAATATGTCTTATCATCAAACATTGATAAAATGTACCGATTTATAGTGGTACATCCAGAACATCAACCTTTACAGAAAATTGTGTGGAGGAATTGTCCACGGGAACTGCTAAGAGAATATCAACTATGTACAGTCACCTATGGTACTAAGGCCGCTCCATTCTTAGCACTCCGAACAATTCAACAGTTATCGATAGACGAAGGTGACAAGTATCTGGCTCGAAGGACCAAAATGTAAGGGCATGAGCCTTTACACTTAATGTTAAATGTTAATAAAATAAATGTTAATGTTCAAAGGTATTTAATACGAAATTGCACTAAAATAATGTAATAATAAAATAATAGAAAATGTTACAAAAAGTCACAAAAATGTTGGATGTTGCGCGAGCTCGATATTAAACCGAAGACTGACGTACTTGCGTACGTGCCGATACTACATTTTTATAAATTAACAAAATTTGCAGTATTTTAACTAGGCTAACTAAAGTACAATGTGCGGTTGCTGACCGTACAAAGGAGGTGATTTATTGTACATTGTAAATAAGATTCCGCGTTACCATGCCGACGCAGGCAGAGCAGCTCGCGCGCATGCTGACCCGGTACCTCACCAGGAAGATCGGCTTCGAGGCCGTCATGCGGGTGCGCTGTACTAGGTATGTAGCACATCCTGTACCACAAAATTATATAAATGCATACCTCCTTGAGCTCTTGCCAACCTGGTACTGTTTGGGGAACAAACGGATAATATAGTACCGCAAACTAACAAGAGGCCATAACCATGAAGGAGGTTATTTATTGCACATTGTAAAAAAGATTCCGCGTTACCATGCCGACGCAGGCGGAGCAGCTCGCGCGCATGCTGACCCGGTACCTCACCAGGAAGATCGGCTTCGAGGCCGTCATGCGGGTGCGCTGTACTAGGTATGTAGCACATCCTGTACCACAAAATTATTTAAATGCATACCTCCTTGAGCTCTTGCCAACCTGGTACTGTTTGGGGAACAAATAGATAATATAGTACCGGAAACTACCAGGAGGCCATATCCATGAAGGAGGTTATTTATTGTTCATTGTAAATAAGATTCCGCGTTACCATGCCGACGCAGGCCGAGCAGCTCACGCGCATGCTGACCCGTTAACTCACCAGGAAGATCGGCTTCGAGGCCGTCATGCGGGTGCGCTGTACTAGGTATGTAGCACATGATGTACCACAAAATTATTGTAATGCATACCTCCTTGAGCTCTTGCCAACCTGGTACTGTGTAGGGAACAAACGGATAATATAGTACCGCAAACTACCAAGAGGCAATAACCATGAAGGAGGTTATTTATTGTTTATTGTAAATAAGATTCCGCGTCACCATGCCGACGCAGGCGGAGCAGCTCGCGCGCATGCTGACCCGGTACCTCACCGGGAAGATCGGCTTCAAGGCCGTCACGCGGGTGCGCTGTTCTATGGTTGTAGCACATCCTGTACCACAAAATTATTTAAATGCATACCTCCTTGAGCTCTTGCCAACCTGGTACTGTTTGGGGAACAAACGGATAATATAGTACCGCAAACTACCAGGAGGCCATAACCATGAAAGAGGTTATTTATTGTTCATTGTAAATAAGATTCCGCGTTACCGTGCCGACGCAGGCGGAGCAGCTCGCGCGCATGCTGATCCGTTACCTCACCAGAAAGATCGGCGATATTAAAACTAATTAACTAACTAACTAACTAATGAATTAACTAACTAACTATTTAATTAACTTACTAACTAACTTACTAACTAACGAACTTACTAACTAACTGACTAACTGACTAACTGACTAACTAACTTACTAACTTACTAACTTACTTACTAACTAACTAACTTACTAACTGACTAACTGACTAACTGACTAACTGACTAACTAACTAACTAACTGACTAACTGACTAACTGACTAACTAACTAACTACCAGGAGGCCAGAATCATGAAGGAGGTTATTTATTGTACATTGTAAATAAGATTCCGCGTAACCATGCTGACTCAGGCGGAGCAGCTCGCGCGCATGCTTACCCGGTACCTCACCGGGACAATCGGCTTCAAGGCCGTCACGCGGGTGTGCTGTACTATGTATGTAGCACATCCTGTACCACAAAATTATTGTAATGCATACCTCCTTGAGCTCTTGCCAGCCTGGTACTGTGTGGGGAACAAACAAATAATATAGTACCGCAAACTACCAAGAGGCAATAACCATGAAGGAGTTTATTTATTGTTTATTGTAAATAAGATTCCGCGTTACCATGCCGATGCAGGCGGAGCAGCTCGCGCGCATGCTGACCCGGTACCTCACCAGGAAGATCGGCTTCGAGGCCGTCATATGGGTGCGCTGTACTAGGTATGTAGCACATCCTGTACCACAAAATTATTTAAATGCATACCTCCTTGAGCTCTTGCCAACCTGGTACTGTTTGGGGAACAAACGGATAATATAGTACCGCAAACTACCAGGAGGCCATAACCATGAAAGAGGTTATTTATTGTTCATTGTAAATAAGATTCCACGTTACCATGCCGACGCTGGCGGAGCAGCTCGCGCGCATGCTGACCCGGTACCTCACCAGGAAGATCGGCTTCGAGGCCGTCATGCGGGTGCGCTGTTCTAGGTATGTAGCACATCCTGTACCACAAAATTATTGTAAAGCATACCTCCTTGAGCTCTTGCCAACCTGGTACTGTGTGGGGAACAAACGGATAATATAGTACCGCAAACTACCAAGAGGCTATAACCATGAAGGAGGTTATTTATTGTACATTGTAAAAAAGATTCCGCGTTACCATGCCGACGCAGGCGGAGCAGCTCGCGCGCATGCTGATCCGTTACCTCACCAGAAAGATCAGCGATATTAAAACTAATTAACTAACTAACAAACTAACGAATTAACTAACTAACTATTTAATTAACTTACTAACTAACTTACTAACTAACTTACTAACTAACGAACTTACTAACTAACTGACTAACTGACTAACTGACTAACTGACTAACTAACTTACTAACTTACTAACTGACTAATTAACTAACTAACTGACTAACTGACTAACTAACTAACTACCAGGAGGCCAGAATCATGAAGGAGGTTATTTATTGTTCATTGTAAATAAGATTCCACGTTACCATGCCGACGCAGGCGGAGCAGCTCGCGCGCATGCTGACCCGGTTCCTCACCAGGAAGATCGGCTTCGAGGCCGTCATGCGGGTGCGCTGTACTAGGTATGTAGCACATCCTGTACCACAAAATTATTTAAATGCATACCTCCTTGAGCTCTTGTCAACCTGGTACTGTTTGGGGAACAAACGGATAATATAGTACCGCAAACTACCAAGAGGCCATAACCATGAAGGAGGTTATTTATTGTACATTGTAAATAAGATTCCGCGTTACCATGCCGACGCAGGCGGAGCAGCTCGCGCGCATGCTGACCCGGTACCTCACCAGGAAGATCGGCTTCGAGGCCGTCATGCGGGTGCGCTGTACTAGGTATGTAGCACATCCTGTACCACAAAATTATTTAAATGCATACCTCCTTGAGCTCTTGCCAACCTGGTACTGTTTGGGGAACAAACGGATAATATAGTACCGGAAACTACCAGGAGGCCATAACCATGAAGGAGGTTATTTATTGTTCATTGTAAATAAGATTCCACGTTACCATGCCGACGCAGGCGGAGCAGCTCGCGCGCATGCTGACCCGGTTCCTCACCAGGAAGATCGGCTTCGAGGCCGTCATGCGGGTGCGCTGTACTAGGTATGTAGCACATCCTGTACCACAAAATTATTTAAATGCCTACCTCCTTGAGCTCTTGCCAACCTGGTACTGTTTGGGAAACAAACGGATAATATAATACCGCAAACTACCAAGAGGCCATAACCATGAAGGAGGTTATTTATTGTACATTGTAAATAAGATTCCGCGTTACCATGCCGACGCAGGCGGAGCAGCTCGCGCGCATGCTGACCCGGTACCTCACCAAGAAGGTCGGCTTCGAGGCCGTCATGCGGGTGCGCTGTACTAGGTATGTAGCACATCCTGTACCTCAAAATTATTTAAATGCATACCTCCTTGAGCTCTTGCCAACCTGGTACTGTTTGGGGAACAAACGGATAATATAGTACCGGAAACTACCAGGAGGCCATAACCATGAAGGAGGTTATCTATTGTTCATTTTAAATAAGATTCCGCGTTACCATGCCGACGCAGGCGGAGCAGCTCGCGCGCATGCTGACCCGGTACCTCACCAGGAAGATCGGCTTCGAGGCCGTCATGCGGGTGCGCTGTTCTAGGTATGTAGCACATCCTGTACCACAAAATTATTTAAATGCATACCTCCTTGAGCTCTTGCCAACCTGGTACTGTGTGGGGAACAAACGGATAATAAAGTACCGCAAACTACCAAGAGGCTATAACCATGAAGGAGGTTATTTATTGTACATTGTAAATAAGATTCCGCGTAACCATGCCGACGCAGGCGGAGCAGCTCGCGCGCATGTTGATCCGGTACCTCACCAGAAAGATCGGCGATATTTAAACTAACTAACTCACTAACTAACTAACGAATTAACTAACTAATTAACTTACTAACTAACTAACTAACTAACTAACTAACTAACTAACTAACTAACTAACTTACTAACTAACTGACTAACTGACTAACTAACAGACTTACTGATTAACTGACTAACTGACTAACTAACTTACTTACTAACTAACTAACTTCTTAACTAACTAACTGACTAACTAACTAACTACCACGAGGCCAGAATCATGAAGGAGGTTACTTATTGTACATTGTAAATAAGATTCCGCGTTACCATACCGACGCAGGCGGGGCAGCTCACGCGCATGCTGACCCGGTACCTCACCCGGAAGATCGGTTCCGAGGCCGTCATGCGGTTGCGCTGTACTAGGTATGTAGCACATGATGTACCACAAAATTATTGTAATGCATACCTCCTTGAGCTCTTGCCAACCTGGTACTGTGTAGGGAACAAACGGATAATATAGTACCGCAAACTACCAAGAGGCCATAACCATGAAGGAGGTTATTTATTGTACATTGTAAATAAGATTCCGCGTTACCATGCCGACGCAGGCGGAGCAGCTCGCGCGCATGCTGACCCGGTACCTCACCGGGAAGATCGGCTTCGAGGCCGTCATGCGGGTGCGCTGTTCTAGGTATGTAGCACATGATGTACCACAAAATTATTGTAAAGCATACCTCCTTGAGTTCTTGCCAACCTGGTACTGTGTGGGGAACAAACGGATAATATAGTACCGCAAACTACCAAGAGGCTATAACCATGAAGGAGGTTATTTATTGTACATTGTAAATAAGATTCCGCGTAACCATGCTGACTCAGGCGGAGCAGCTCGCGCGCATGCTTACCCGGTACCTCACCGGGACGATCGGCTTCAAGGCCGTCACGCGGGTGTGCTGTACTATGTATGTAGCACATCCTGTACCACAAAATTATTGTAATGCATACCTCCTTGAGCTCTTGCCAGCCTGGTACTGTGTGGGGAACAAACGGATAATATAGTACCGCAAACTACCAAGAGGCCATAACCATGAAGGAGGTTATTTATTGCACATTGTAAATAAGATTCCGCGTTACCATGCCGACTCAGGCGGAGCAGCTCGCGCGCATGCTTAACCGGTACCTCACCGGGAAGATCGGCTTCAAGGCCGTCACGCGGGTGCGCTGTACTATGTATGTAGCACATCCTGTACCACAAAATTATTTAAATGCATACCTCCTTGAGCTCTTGCCAACCTGGTACTGTTTGGGGAACAAACGGATAATATAGTACCGCAAACTAACAAGAGGCTATAACCATGAAGGAGGTTATTTATTGCACATTGTAAATAAGATTCCGCGTTACCATGCCGACGCAGGCGGAGCAGCTCGCGCGCATGCTGACCCGGTACCTCACCAGGAAGATCGGCTTCGAGGCCGTCATATGGGTGCGCTGTACTAGGTATGTAGCACATCCTGTACCACAAAATTATTTAAATGCATACCTCCTTGAGCTCTTGCCAACCTGGTACTGTTTGGTGAACAAACGGATAATATAGTACCGCAAACTACCAAGAGGCCATAACCATGAAGGAGGTTATTTATTGCACATTGTAAATAAGATTCCGCGTAACCATGCCGACGCAGTCGGAGCAGCTCGCGCGCATGCTGACCCGGTACCTCACCAGGAAGATCGGCTTCGAGGCCGTCATGCGGGTGCGCTGTACTAGGTATGTAGCACATCCTGTACCACAAAATTATTTAAATGCATACCTCCTTGAGCTCTTGCCAACCTGGTACTGTTTGGGGAACAAACGGATAATATAGTACCGGAAACTACCAGGAGGCCATAACCATGAAGGTTATTTATTGTTCATTGTAAATAAGATTCCACGTTACCATGCCGACGCAGGCGGAGCAGCTCGCGCGCATGCTGACCCGGTTCCTCACCAGGAAGATCGGCTTCGAGGCCGTCATGCGGGTGCGCTGTACTAGGTATGTAGCACATCCTGTACCACAAAATTATTTAAATGCATACCTCCTTGAGCTCTTGCCAACCTGGTACTGTTTGGGAAACAAACGGATAATATAGTACCGCAAACTACCAAGAGGCCATAACCATGAAGGAGGTTATTTATTGTACATTGTAAATAAGATTCCGCGTTACCATGCCGACGCAGGCGGAGCAGCTCGCGCGCATGCTGACCCGGTACCTCACCAAGAAGATCGGCTTCGAGGCCGTCATGCGGGTGCGCTGTACTAGGTATGTAGCACATCCTGTACCTCAAAATTATTTAAATGCATACCTCCTTGAGCTCTTGCCAACCTGGTACTGTTTGGGGAACAAACGGATAATATAGTACCGGAAACTACCAGGAGGCCATAACCATGAAGGAGGTTATCTATTGTTCATTTTAAATAAGATTCCGCGTTACCATGCCGACGCAGGCGGAGCAGCTCGCGCGCATGCTGACCCGGTACCTCACCAGGAAGATCGGCTTCGAGGCCGTCATGCGGGTGCGCTGTTCTAGGTATGTAGCACATCCTGTACCACAAAATTATTTAAATGCATACCTCCTTGAGCTCTTGCCAACCTGGTACTGTGTGGGGAACAAACGGATAATATAGTACCGCAAACTACCAAGAGGCTATAACCATGAAGGAGGTTATTTATTGTACATTGTAAATAAGATTCCGCGTTACCATGCCGACGCAGGCGGAGCAGCTCGCGCGCATAATGATCCGTTACCTCACCAGAAAGATCGGCGATATTAAAACTAATTAACTAACTAACAAACTAACGAATTAACTAACTAACTATTTAATTAACTTACTAACTAACTACCTAACTAACGAACTTACTAACTAACTGACTAACTGACTAACTAACTTACTAACTGACTAACTAACTAACTAACTGACTAACTGACTAACTGACTAACTGACTAACTAACTAACAACCAGGAGGCCAGAATCATGAAGGAGGTTATTTATTGTACATTGTTAATAAGATTCCGCGTTACCATGCCGACTCAGGCGGAGCAGCTCGCGCGCATGATTACCCGGTACCTCACCGGGAAGATCTGCTTCAAGGCCGTCACGCGGGTGCGCTGTACTATGTATGTAGCACATCCTATACCACAAAATTATTTAAATGCATACCTCCTTGAGCTTTTGCCAACCTGGTACTGTTTGGGGAACAAACGGATAATATAGTACCGCAAACTAACAAGAGGCCATAACCATGAAGGAGGTTATTTATTGCAAATTGTAAATAAGATTCCGCGTTACCATGCCGACGCAGGCGGAGCAGCTCGCGCGTATGCTGACCCGGTACCTCACCAGGAAGATCGGCTTCGAGGCCGTCATGCGGGTGCGCTGTACTAGGTATGTAGCACATCCTGTACCACAAAATTATTTAAATGCATACCTCCTTGAGCTCTTGCCAATCTTTAACTGTGTGGGAAACAAACGGATAATATAGTACCGCAAACTAACAAGAGGCCATAACCATGAAGGAGGTTATTTATTGCACATTGTAAATAAGATTCCGCGTAACCATACCGACGCAGGCGGAGCAGCTCGCGCGCATGTTGATCCGGTACCTCACCAGAAAGATCGGCGATATTTAAACTAACTAACTCACTAACTAACTAACGAATTAACTAACTAATTAACTTACTAACTAACTAACTTACTAACTTACTAACTAACTGACTAACTGACTAACTAACAGACTTACTGATTAACTGACTAACTGACTAACTAACTTACTTACTAACTAACTAACTTCTTAACTAACTAACTAACTAACTACCACGAGGCCAGAATCATGAAGGAGGTTACTTATTGTACATTGTAAATAAGATTCCGCGTTACCATACCGACGCAGGCGGGGCAGCTCACGCGCATGCTGACCCGGTACCTCACCCGGAAGATCGGTTCCGAGGCCGTCATGCGGTTGCGCTGTACTAGGTATGTAGCACATGATGTACCACAAAATTATTGTAATGCATACCTCCTTGAGCTCTTGCCAACCTGGTACTGTGTAGGGAACAAACGGATAATATAGTACCGCAAACTACCAAGAGGCCATAACCATGAAGGAGGTTATTTATTGTACATTGTAAATAAGATTCCGCGTTACCATGCCGACGCAGGCGGAGCAGCTCGCGCGCATGCTGACCCGGTACCTCACCAGGAAGATCGGCTTCGAGGCCGTCATGCGGGTGCGCTGTTCTAGGTATGTAGCACATGATGTACCACAAAATTATTGTAAAGCATACCTCCTTGAGCTCTTGCCAACCTGGTACTGTGTGGGGAACAAACGGATAATATAGTACCGCAAACTACCAAGAGGCTATAACCATGAAGGAGGTTATTTATTGTACATTGTAAATAAGATTCCGCGTAACCATGCTGACTCAGGCGGAGCAGCTCGCGCGCATGCTTACCCGGTACCTCACCGGGACGATCGGCTTCAAGGCCGTCACGCGGGTGTGCTGTACTATGTATGTAGCACATCCTGTACCACAAAATTATTGTAATGCATACCTCCTTGAGCTCTTGCCAGCCTGGTACTGTGTGGGGAACAAACGGATAATATAGTACCGCAGACTACCAAGAGGCCATAACCATGAAGGAGGTTATTTAATGTACATTGTAAATAAGATTCCGCGTTCCATGCCGACGCAGGCGGGGCAGCTCGCGCGCATGCTGATCCGTTACCTCACCAGAAAGATCGGCGATATTAAAACTAATTAACTAACTAACAAACTAACGAATTAACTAACTAACTATTTAATTAACTTATTAACAAACTTACTAACTAACGAACTTACTAACTAACTGACTAACTGACTAACTAACTTACTAACTGACTAACTAACTAACTAACTGACCAACTGACTAACTGACTAACTAACTAACTACCAAGAGGCCATAACCATGAAGGAGGTTATTTATTGCACATTGTAAATAAGATTCCGCGTTACCATGCCGACTCAGGCGGAGCAGCTCGCGCGCATGCTTAACCGGTACCTCACCGGGAAGATCGGCTTCAAGGCCGTCACGCGGGTGCGCTGTACTATGTATGTAGCACATCCTGTACCACAAAATTATTTAAATGCATACCTCCTTGAGCTCTTGCCAACCTGGTACTGTTTGGGGAACAAACGGATAATATAGTACCGCAAACTAACAAGAGGCTATAACCATGAAGGAGGTTATTTATTGCACATTGTAAATAAGATTCCGCGTTACCATGCCGACGCAGGCGGAGCAGCTCGCGCGCATGCTGACCCGGTACCTCACCAGGAAGATCGGCTTCGAGGCCGTCATATGGGTGCGCTGTACTAGGTATGTAGCACATCCTGTACCACAAAATTATTTAAATGCATACCTCCTTGAGCTCTTGCCAACCTGGTACTGTTTGGTGAACAAACGGATAATATAGTACCGCAAACTACCAAGAGGCCATAACCATGAAGGAGGTTATTTATTGCACATTGTAAATAAGATTCCGCGTAACCATGCCGACGCAGGCGGAGCAGCTCGCGCGCATGCTGACCCGGTACCTCACCAGGAAGATCGGCTTCGAGGCCGTCATGCGGGTGCGCTGTACTAGGTATGTAGCACATCCTGTACCACAAAATTATTTAAATGCATACCTCCTTGAGCTCTTGCCAACCTGGTACTGTTTGGGGAACAAACGGATAATATAGTACCGGAAACTACCAGGAGGCCATAACCATGAAGGAGGTTATTTATTGTTCATTGTAAATAAGATTCCACGTTACCATGCCGACGCAGGCGGAGCAGCTCGCGCGCATGTTGACCCGGTTCCTCACCAGGAAGATCGGCTTCGAGGCCGTCATGCGGGTGCGCTGTACTAGGTATGTAGCACATCCTGTACCACAAAATTATTTAAATGCATACCTCCTTGAGCTCTTGCCAACCTGGTACTGTTTGGGAAACAAACGGATAATATAGTACCGCAAACTACCAAGAGGCCATAACCATGAAGGAGGTTATTTATTGTACATTGTAAATAAGATTCCGCGTTACCATGCCGACGCAGGCGGAGCAGCTCGCGCGCATGCTGACCCGGTACCTCACCAAGAAGATAGGCTTCGAGGCCGTCATGCGGGTGCGCTGTACTAGGTATGTAGCACATCCTGTACCTCAAAATTATTTAAATGCATACCTCCTTGAGCTCTTGCCAACCTGGTACTGTTTGGGGAACAAACGGATAATATAGTACCGGAAACTACCAGGAGGCCATAACCATGAAGGAGGTTATCTATTGTTCATTTTAAATAAGATTCCGCGTTACCATGCCGACGCAGGCGGAGCAGCTCGCGCGCATGCTGACCCGGTACCTCACCAGGAAGATCGGCTTCGAGGCCGTCATGCGGGTGCGCTGTTCTAGGTATGTAGCACATCCTGTACCACAAAATTATTTAAATGCATACCTCCTTGAGCTCTTGCCAACCTGGTACTGTGTGGGGAACAAACGGATAATATAGTACCGCAAACTACCAAGAGGCTATAACCATGAAGGAGGTTATTTATTGTACATTGTAAATAAGATTCCGCGTTACCATGCCGACGCAGGCGGAGCAGCTCGCGCGCATGCTGATCCGTTACCTCACCAGAAAGATCGGCGATATTAAAACTAATTAACTAACTAACAAACTAACGAATTAACTAACTAACTATTTAATTAACTTACTAACTAACTACCTAACTAACGAACTTACTAACTAACTGACTAACTGACTAACTAACTTACTAACTGACTAACTAACTAACTAACTGACTAACTGACTAACTGACTAACTGACTAACTAACTAACAACCAGGAGGCCAGAATCATGAAGGAGGTTATTTATTGTACATTGTTAATAAGATTCCGCGTTACCATGCCGACTCAGGCGGAGCAGCTCGCGCGCATGATTACCCGGTACCTCACCGGGAAGATCTGCTTCAAGGCCGTCACGCGGGTGCGCTGTACTATGTATGTAGCACATCCTATACCACAAAATTATTTAAATGCATACCTCCTTGAGCTTTTGCCAACCTGGTACTGTTTGGGGAACAAACGGATAATATAGTACCGCAAACTAACAAGAGGCCATAACCATGAAGGAGGTTATTTATTGCAAATTGTAAATAAGATTCCGCGTTACCATGCCGACGCAGGCGGAGCAGCTCGCGCGCATGCTGACCCGGTACCTCACCAGGAAGATCGGCTTCGAGGCCGTCATGCGGGTGCGCTGTACTAGGTATGTAGCACATCCTGTACCACAAAATTATTTAAATGCATACCTCCTTGAGCTCTTGCCAATCTGGAACTGTGTGGGAAACAAACGGATAATATAGTACCGCAAACTAACAAGAGGCCATAACCATGAAGGAGGTTATTTATTGCACATTGTAAATAAGATTCCGCGTAACCATACCGACGCAGGCGGAGCAGCTCGCGCGCATGTTGATCCGGTACCTCACCAGAAAGATCGGCGATATTTAAACTAACTAACTCACTAACTAACTAACGAATTAACTAACTAATTAACTTACTAACTAACTAACTAACTAACTTACTAACTAACTGACTAACTGACTAACTAACAGACTTACTGATTAACTGACTAACTAACTTACTTACTAACTAACTAACTTCTTAACTAACTAACTGACTAACTAACTAACTACCACGAGGCCAGAATCATGAAGGAGGTTACTTATTGTACATTGTAAATAAGATTCCGCGTTACCATACCGACGCAGGCGGGGCAGCTCACGCGCATGCTGACCCGGTACCTCACCCGGAAGATCGGTTCCGAGGCCGTCATGCGGTTGCGCTGTACTAGGTATGTAGCACATGATGTACCACAAAATTATTGTAATGCATACCTCCTTGAGCTCTTGCCAGCCTGGTACTGTGTGGGGAACAAACGGATAATATAGTACCGCAGACTACCAAGAGGCCATAACCATGAAGGAGGTTATTTAATGTACATTGTAAATAAGATTCCGCGTTCCATGCCGACGCAGGCGGGGCAGCTCGCGCGCATGCTGATCCGTTACCTCACCAGAAAGATCGGCGATATTAAAACTAATTAACTAACTAACAAACTAACGAATTAACTAACTAACTATTTAATTAACTTATTAACAAACTTACTAACTAACGAACTTACTAACTAACTGACTAACTGACTAACTAACTTACTAACTGACTAACTAACTAACTAACTGACCAACTGACTAACTGACTAACTAACTAACTACCAGGAGGCCAGAATCATGAAGGAGGTTATTTATTGTACATTGTTAATAAGATTCCGCGTTACCATGCTGACTCAGGCGGAGCAGCTCGCGCGCCTTCTTACCCGGTACCTCACCGGGAAGATCGGCTTCGAGGCCGTCATGCGGGTGCGCTGTACTAGGTATGTAGCACATCCTGTACCACAAAATTATTTAAATGCATACCTCCTTGAGCTCTTGCCAACCTGGTACTGTTTGGGGAACAAACGGATAATATAGTACCGGAAACTACCAGGAGGCCATAACCATGAAGGAGGTTATTTATTGTACATTGTAAATAAGATTCCGCGTTACCATGCTGACGCAGGCAGAGCAACTCGCGCGCATGCTGACCCGGTACCTCACCAGGAAGATCGGCTTCGAGGCCGTCATGCGGGTGCGCTGTACTAGGTATGTAGCACATCCTGTACCACAAAATTATTTAAATGCATACCTCCTTGAGCTCTTGCCAACCTGGTACTGTTTGGGGAACAAACGGATAATATAGTACCGGAAACTACCAGGAGGCCATAACCATGAAGGAGGTTATTTATTGTACATTGTAAATAAGATTCCGCGTTACCATGCCGACGCAGGCGGAGCAGCTCGCGCGCATGCTGACCCGGTACCTCACCAGGAAGATCGCCTTCGAGGCCGTCATGCGGGTGCGCTGTTCTAGGTATGTAGCACATGATGTACCACACAATTATTGTAAAGCATACCTCCTTGAGCTCTTGCCAACCTGGTATTGTGTGGGGAACAAACGGATAATATAGTACCGCAAACTACCAGGAGGCCATAACCATGAAAGAGGTTATTTATTGTTCATTGTAAATAAGATTCCACGTTACCATGCCGACGCAGGCAGAGCAGCTCGCGCGCATGCTGACCCGGTACCTCACCAGGAAGATCGGCTTCGAGGCCGTCATGCGGGTGCGCTGTACTAGGTATGTAGCACATCCTGTACCACAAAATTATTGTAAAGCATACCTCCTTGAGCTCTTGCCAACCTGGAACTGTGTGGGGAACAAACGGATAATATAGTACCGCAAACTAACAAGAGGCCATAACCATGAAGGAGGTTATTTATTGGACATTGTAAATAAGATTCCGCGTTACCATGCCGACGCAGGCGGAGCAGCTCGCGCGCATGCTGACCCGGTACCTCACCAGGAAGATCGGCTTTGAGGCCGTCACGCGGGTGCGCTGTACTATGTATGTAGCACATCCTGTACCACAAAATTATTTAAATGCATACCTCCTTGAGCTCTTGCCAACCTGGTACTGTTTGGGGAACAAACGGATAATATAGTACCGCAAACTACCAGGAGGCCATAACCATGAAAGAGGTTATTTATTGTTCATTATAAATAAGATTCCACGTTACCATGCCGACGCAGGCAGAGCAGCTCGCGCGCATGCTGACCCGGTACCTCACCAAGAAGATCGGCTTCGAGGCCGTCATGCGGGTGCGCTGTTCTAGGTATGTAGCACATGATGTACCACAAAATTATTTAAATGCATACCTCCTTGAGCTCTTGCCAACCTGGTACTGTTTGGGGAACAAACGGATAATATAGTACCGCAAACTAACAAGAGGCCATAACCATGAAGGAGATTATTTATTGTACATTGTAAATAAGATTCCGCGTTACCATGCCGACGCAGGCGGAGCAGCTCGCGCGCATGCTGACCCGGTAACTCACCAGGAAGATCGGCTTCGAGGCTGTCATACGGGTGCGCTGTACTAGGTATGTAGCACATGATGTACCACAAAATTATTGTAAAGCATACCTCCTTGAGCTCTTGCCAACCTGGTATTGTGTGGGGAACAAACGGATAATATAGTACCGCAAACTACCAGGAGGCCATAACCATGAAAGAGGTTATTTATTGTTCATTGTAAATAAGATTCCACGTTACCATGCCGACGCAGGCAGAGCAGCTCGCGCGCATGCTGACCCGGTACCTCACCAGGATGATCGGCTTCGAGGCCGTCATGCGGGTGCGCTGTACTAGGTATGTAGCACATCCTGTACCACAAAATTATTGTAAAGCATACCACCTTGAGCTCTTGCCAACCTGGTACTGTGTGGGGAACAAACGGATAATATAGTACCGCAAACTAACAAGAGGCCATAACCATGAAGGAGGTTATTTATTGTACATTGTAAATAAGATTCCGCGTTACCATGCCGACTCAGGCGGAGCTGCTCGCGCGCATGCTTAACCGGTACCTCACCGGGAAGATCGGCTTCAAGGCCGTCACGCGGGTGCGCTGTACTATGTATGTAGCACATCCTGTACCACAAAATTATTGTAAAGCATACCTCCTTGAGCTCTTGCCAACCTGGTATTGTGTGGGGAACAAACGGATAATATAGTACCGCAAACTACCAGGAGGCCATAACCATGAAGGAGGTTATTTATTGTTTATTGTAAATAAGATTCCGCGTCACCATGCCGACGCAGGCGGAGCAGCTCGCGCGCATGCTGACCCGGTACCTCACCGGGAAGATTGGCTTCAAGGCCGTCACGCGGGTGCGCTGTACTATGTATGTAGCACATCCTGTACCACAAAATTATTTAAATGCATACCTCCTTGAGCTCTTGCCAACCTGGTACTGTTTGGGGAACAAACGGATAATATAGTACCGCAAACTACCAGGAGGCCATAACCATGAAAGAGGTTATTTATTGTTCATTGTAAATAAGATTCCGCGTTACCATGCCGACGCAGGCGGAGCAGCTCGCGCGCATGCTGATCCGTTACCTCACCAGAAAGATCGGCGATATTAAAACTAATTAACTAACTAACTAACTAACGAATTAACTAACTAACTATTTAATTAACTTACTAACTAACTTACTAACTAACGAACTTACTAACTAACGAACTTACTAACTAACTGACTAACTGACTAACTAACTTACTAACTTACTTACTAACTAACTAACTTACTAACTTACTAACTGACTAACTGACTAACTGACTAACTAACTAACTAACTGACTAACTGACTAACTGACTAACTGACTAACTAACTAACTACCAGGAGGCCAGAATCATGAAGGAGGTTATTTATTGTACATTGTAAATAAGATTACGCGTAACCATGCTGACTCAGGCGGAGCAGCTCGCGCGCATGCTTACCCGGTACCTCACCGGGACGATCGGCTTCAAGGTCGTCACGCGGGTGTGCTGTACTATGTATGTAGCACATCCTGTACCACAAAATTATTGTAATGCATACCTCCTTGAGCTCTTGCCAGCCTGGTACTGTGTGGGGAACAAACGGATAATATAGTACCGCAAACTAACAAGAGGCCATAACCATGAAGGTGGTTATTTATTGCACATTGTAAATAAGATTCCGCGTTACCATGCCGACGCAGGCGGAGCAGCTCGCGCGCATGCTGACCCGGTACGTCACCAGGAAGATCGGCTTCGAGACCGTCATGCGGGTGCGCTGTAATAGGTATGTAGCACATGATGTACCACAAAATTATTGTAAAGCATACCTCCTTGAGCTCTTGCCAACCTGGTATTGTGTTGGGAACAAACGGATAATGTAGTACCGCAAACTACCAGGAGGCCATAACCATGAAAGAGGTTATTTATTGTTCATTGTAAATGAGATTCCACGTTACCATGCCGACGCAGGCAGAGCAGCTCGCGCGCATGCTGACCCGGTACCTCACCAGGAAGATCGGCTTCGAGGCCGTCATGCGGGTGCGCTGTACTAGGTATGTAGCACATCCTGTACCTTAAAATTATTGTAAAGCATACCTCCTTGAGCTCTTGCCAACCAGGTACTGTGTGGGGAACAAACGGATAATATAGTACCGCAAACTAACAAGAGGCCATAACCATGAAGGAGGTTATTTATTGCACATTGTAAATAAGATTCCGCGTTACCATGCCGACTCAGGCGGAGCAGCTCGCGCGCATGCTTAACCGGTACCTCACCGGGAAGATCGGCTTCAAGGCCGTCACGCGGGTGCGCTGTACTATGTATGTAGCACATCCTGTACCACAAAATTATTTAAATGCATACCTCCTTGAGCTCTTGCCAACCAGGTACTGTGTGGGGAACAAACGGATAATATAGTACCGCAAACTAACAAGAGGCCATAACCATGAAGGAGGTTATTTATTGTTCATTGTAAATAAGATTCCACGTTACCATGCCGACGCAGGCGGAGCAGCTCGCGCGCATGCTGACCCGGTACCTCACCGGGAAGATCGGCTTCAAGGCCGTCACGCGGGTGCGCTGTACTATGTATGTAGCACATCCTGTACCACAAAATTATTTAAATGCATACCTCCTTGAGCTCTTGCCAACCTGGTACTGTTTGGGGAACAAACGGATAATATAGTACCGCAAACTAACAAGAGGCCATAACCATGAAGGAGGTTATTTATTGGACATTGTAAATAAGATTCCGCGTTACCATGCCGACGCAGGCGGAGCAGCTCGCGCGCATGCTGACCCGGTACCTCACCAGGAAGATCGGCTTTGAGGCCGTCATATGAGTGCGCTGTACTAGGTATGTAGCACATCCTGTACCACAAAATTATTTAAATGCATACCTCCTTGAGCTCTTGCCAACCTGGTACTGTTTGGGGAACAAACGGATAATATAGTACCGCAAACTACCAGGAGGCCATAACCATGAAAGAGGTTATTTATTGTTCATTATAAATAAGATTCCACGTTACCATGCCGACGCAGGCAGAGCAGCTCGCGCGCATGCTGACCCGGTACCTCACCAAGAAGATCGGCTTCGAGGCCGTCATGCGGGTGCGCTGTTCTAGGTATGTAGCACATGATGTACCACAAAATTATTTAAATGCATACCTCCTTGAGCTCTTGCCAACCTGGTACTGTTTGGGGAACAAACGGATAATATAGTACCGCAAACTAACAAGAGGCCATAACCATGAAGGAGATTATTTATTGTACATTGTAAATAAGATTCCGCGTTACCATGCCGACGCAGGCGGAGCAGCTCGCGCGCATGCTGACCCGGTAACTCACCAGGAAGATCGGCTTCGAGGCTGTCATACGGGTGCGCTGTACTAGGTATGTAGCACATGATGTACCACAAAATTATTGTAAAGCATACCTCCTTGAGCTCTTGCCAACCTGGTATTGTGTGGGGAACAAACGGATAATATAGTACCGCAAACTACCAGGAGGCCATAACCATGAAAGAGGTTATTTATTGTTCATTGTAAATAAGATTCCACGTTACCATGCCGACGCAGGCAGAGCAGCTCGCGCGCATGCTGACCCGGTACCTCACCAGGAAGATCGGCTTCGAGGCCGTCATGCGGGTGCGCTGTACTAGGTATGTAGCACATCCTGTACCACAAAATTATTGTAAAGCATACCACCTTGAGCTCTTGCCAACCTGGTATTGTGTGGGGAACAAACGGATAATATAGTACCGCAAACTACCAGGAGGCCATAACCATGAAAGAGGTTATTTATTGTTCATTGTAAATAAGATTCCACTTTACCATGCCGACGCAGGCGGAGCAGCTCGCGCGCATGCTGACCCGGTACCTCACCAGGAAGATCGGCTTCGAGGCCGTCATACGGTTGCGCTGTTCTAGGTATGTAGCACATGATGTACCACAAAATTATTGTAAAGCATACCTCCTTGAGCTCTTGCCAACCTGGTATTGTGTGGGGAACAAACGGATAATATAGTACCGCAAACTACCAGGAGGCCATAACCATGAAAGAGGTTATTTATTGTTCATTGTAAATAAAATTCCACGTTACCTTGCCGACGCAGGCAGAGCAGCTCGCGCGCATGCTGACCCGGTACCTCACCAGGAAGATCGGCTTCGAGGCCGTCATGCGGGTGCGCTGTTCTAGGTATGTAGCACATGATGTACCACAAAATTATTGTAAAGCATACCTCCTTGAGCTCTTGCCAACCTGGTACTGTGTGGGGAACAAAGGGATAATATAGTACCGCAAACTACCAAGAGGCTATAACCATGAAGGAGGTTATTTATTGTACATTGTAAATAAGATTCCGCGTTACCATGCCGACGCAGGCGGAGCTGCTCGCGCGCATGCTGATCCGTTACCTCACCAGAAAGATCGGCGATATTTAAACTAATAAACTAACTAACTAACTAACGAATTAACTAACTAACTATTTAATTAACTTACTAACTAACTTACTAACTAACGAACTTACTAACTAACTTACTAACTAACGAACTTACTAACTAACTGACTAACTGACTAACTGACTAACTAACTAACTAACTAACTAACTAACTAACTAACTTACTAACTAACTTACTAATTAACTAACTTACTTACTAACTGACTAACTAACTGACTAACTGACTAACTATCTAACTACCAGGAGGCCAGAATCATGAAGTAGGTTATTTATTGTACATTGTAAATAAGATTCCGCGTTACCATGCCGACGCAGGCGGAGCTGCTCGCGCGCATGCTGATCCGTTAACTCACCAGAAAGATCGGCGATATTTAAACTTATTAACTAACTAACTAACTAACGAATTAACTAACTAACTATTTAATTAACTTACTAACTAACGAACTTACTAACTAACTTACTAACTAACGAACGTACTAACTAACTGACTAACTGACTAACTAACTAACTAACTAACTAACTAACTAACTTACTAACTAACTTACTTATTAACTTACTTACTTACTAACTGACTAACTGACTAACTAACTGACTAACTGACTAACTGACTAACTATCTAACTACCAAGAGGCAAGAATCATGAAGGAGGTTATTTATTGTACATTGTAAATAAGATTCCGCGTTACCATGCCGACGCAGGCGGAGCAGCTCGCGCGCATGCTGACCCGGTACCTCACCAGGAAGATCGGCTTCGAGGCCGTCATGCGGGTGCGCTGTACTAGGTATGTAGCACATCCTGTACAAAAAAAATATTTAAATGCATACCTCCTTGAGCTCTTGCCAACCTGGTACTGTTTGGGGAACAAACGGATAATATAGTACCGCAAACTACCAGGAGGCCATAACCATGAAAGAGGTTATTTATTGTTCATTGTAAATAAGATTTGACGTTACCATGCCGACGCAGGCGGAGCAGCTCGCGCGCATGCTGACCCGGTACCTCACCAGGAAGATCGGCTTCGAGGCCGTCATGCGGGTGCGCTGTACTAGGTATGTAGCACATGATGTACCACAAAATTATTGTAAAGCATACCTCCTTGAGCTCTTGCCAACCTGGTATTGTGTGGGGAACAAACGGATAATATAGTACCGCAAACTACCAGGAGGCCATAACCATGAAAGAGGTTATTTATTGTTCATTGTAAATAAGATTCCACGTTACCATGCCGACGCAGGCAGAGCAGCTCGCGCGCATGCTGACCCGGTACCTCACCAGGAAGATCGGCTTCGAGGCCGTCATGCGGGTGCGCTGTACTAGGTATGTAGCACATCCTGTACCACAAAATTATTGTAAAGCATACCACCTTGAGCTCTTGCCAACCTGGTATTGTGTGGGGAACAAACGGATAATATAGTACCGCAAACTACCAGGAGGCCATAACCATGAAAGAGGTTATTTATTGTTCATTGTAAATAAGATTCCACTTTACCATGCCGACGCAGGCGGAGCAGCTCGCGCGCATGCTGACCCGGTACCTCACCAGGAAGATCGGCTTCGAGGCCGTCATACGGTTGCGCTGTTCTAGGTATGTAGCACATGATGTACCACAAAATTATTGTAAAGCATACCTCCTTGAGCTCTTGCCAACCTGGTATTGTGTGGGGAACAAACGGATAATATAGTACCGCAAACTACCAGGAGGCCATAACCATGAAAGAGGTTATTTATTGTTCATTGTAAATAAAATTCCACGTTACCTTGCCGACGCAGGCAGAGCAGCTCGCGCGCATGCTGACCCGGTACCTCACCAGGAAGATCGGCTTCGAGGCCGTCATGCGGGTGCGCTGTTCTAGGTATGTAGCACATGATGTACCACAAAATTATTGTAAAGCATACCTCCTTGAGCTCTTGCCAACCTGGTACTGTGTGGGGAACAAAGGGATAATATAGTACCGCAAACTACCAAGAGGCTATAACCATGAAGGAGGTTATTTATTGTACATTGTAAATAAGATTCCGCGTTACCATGCCGACGCAGGCGGAGCTGCTCGCGCGCATGCTGATCCGTTACCTCACCAGAAAGATCGGCGATATTTAAACTAATTAACTAACTAACTAACTAACGAATTAACTAACTAACTATTTAATTAACTTACTAACTAACTTACTAACTAACGAACTTACTAACTAACTTACTAACTAACGAACTTACTAACTAACTGACTAACTGACTAACTGACTAACTAACTAACTAACTAACTAACTAACTAACTAACTTACTAACTAACTTACTAATTAACTAACTTACTTACTAACTGACTAACTAACTGACTAACTGACTAACTATCTAACTACCAGGAGGCCAGAATCATGAAGTAGGTTATTTATTGTACATTGTAAATAAGATTCCGCGTTACCATGCCGACGCAGGCGGAGCTGCTCGCGCGCATGCTGATCCGTTAACTCACCAGAAAGATCGGCGATATTTAAACTTATTAACTAACTAACTAACTAACGAATTAACTAACTAACTATTTAATTAACTTACTAACTAACGAACTTACTAACTAACTTACTAACTAACGAACGTACTAACTAACTGACTAACTGACTAACTAACTAACTAACTAACTAACTAACTAACTTACTAACTAACTTACTTATTAACTTACTTACTTACTAACTGACTAACTGACTAACTAACTGACTAACTGACTAACTGACTAACTATCTAACTACCAAGAGGCAAGAATCATGAAGGAGGTTATTTATTGTACATTGTAAATAAGATTCCGCGTTACCATGCCGACGCAGGCGGAGCAGCTCGCGCGCATGCTGACCCGGTACCTCACCAGGAAGATCGGCTTCGAGGCCGTCATGCGGGTGCGCTGTACTAGGTATGTAGCACATCCTGTACAAAAAAAATATTTAAATGCATACCTCCTTGAGCTCTTGCCAACCTGGTACTGTTTGGGGAACAAACGGATAATATAGTACCGCAAACTACCAGGAGGCCATAACCATGAAAGAGGTTATTTATTGTTCATTGTAAATAAGATTTGACGTTACCATGCCGACGCAGGCGGAGCAGCTCGCGCGCATGCTGACCCGGTACCTCACCAGGAAGATCGGCTTCGAGGCCGTCATGCGGGTGCGCTGTACTAGGTATGTAGCACATGATGTACCACAAAATTATTGTAAAGCATACCTCCTTGAGCTCTTGCCAACTTGGTACTGTGTGAGGAACAAACGGATAATATAGTACCGCAACTACCAAGAGGCCATAACCATGAAGGAGGTTATTTATTGTACATTGTAAATAAGATTCCGCGTAACCATGCCGACGCAGGCGGAGCTGCTCGCGCGCATGCTGATCCGTTAACTTACCAGAAAGATCGGCGATATTTAAACTAATTAACTAACTAAATAACTAACGAATTAACTAACTAACTATTTAATTAACTTATTAACTAACTTACTAACTAACGAACTTACTAACTAACTTTCTAACTAACGAACTTACTAACTAACTGACTAACTGACTAACTAACTAACTAACTAACTAACTTACTAACTAACTTACTAATTAACTAACTTACTTACTAACTGACTAACTGACTAACTAACTGACTAACTGACTAACTATCTAACTACCAGGAGGCCAGAATCATGAAGGAGGTTATTTATTGTACATTGTTAATAAGATTCCGCGTTACCATGCCGACGCAGGCGGAGCAGCTCGCGCGCATGCTGACCCGGTACCTCACCAGGAAGATCGGCTTCGAGGCCGTCATGCGGGTGCGCTGTACTAGGTATGTAGCACATCCTGTACAAAAAAAATATTTAAATGCATACCTCCTTGAGCTCTTGCCAACCTGGTACTGTGTAGGGAACAAACGGATAATATAGTACCGCAAACTACCACGAGGCCATAACCATGAAGGAGGTTATTTATTGTACATTGTAAATAAGATTTCGCGTTTCCATGCCGACGCAGGCGGAGCAGCTCGCGCGCATGCTGACCCGGTACCTCACCAGGAAGATCGGCTTCGAGACCGTCATGCGGGTGCGCTGTACTAGGTATGTAGCACATCCTGTACCACAAAATTATTTAAATGCATACCTCCTTGAGCTCTTGCCAACCTGGTACTGTTTGGGGAACAAACGGATAATATAGTACCGCAAACTACCAAGAGGCCATAACCATGAAGGAGGTTATTTATTGTACATTGTAAATAAGATTCCACGTTACCATGCCGACGCAGGCGGAGCAGCTCGCGCGCATGCTGACCCGGTACCTCACCAGGAAGATCGGCTTCGAGGCCGTCATGCGGGTGCGCTGTACTAGGTATGTAGCACATCCTGTACCACAAAATTATTGTAATGCATACCTCCTTGAGCTCTTGCCAACCTGGTACTGTGTGGGGAACAAACGGATAATATAGTACCGCAAACTACCAAGAGGCCATAACCATGAAGGAGGTTATTTATTGTACATTGTAAATAAGATTTCGCGTTTCCATGCCGACGCAGGCGTAGCAGCTCGCGCGCATGCTGACCCGGTACCTCACCAGGAAGATCGGCTTCGAGGCCGTCATGCGGGTGCGCTGTACTAGGTATGTAGCACATCCTGTACCACAAAATTATTTAAATGCATACCTCCTTGAGCTCTTGCCAACCTGGTACTGTTTGGGGAACAAACGGATAATATAGTACCGCAAACTACCAGGAGGCCATAACCATGAAGGAGGTTATTTATTGTACATTGTAAATAAGATTCCGCGTTACCATGCCGACGCAGGCGGAGCTGCTCGCGCGCATGCTGATCCGTTACCTCACCAGAAAGATTGGCGATATTTAAACTAATTAACTAAGTAACTAACTAACGAATTAACTAACTAACTATTTAATTAACTTACTAACTAACTTACTAACTAACGAACTTACTAACTAACGAACTTACTAACTAACTGACTAACTGACTAACTGACTAACTAACTAACTTACTAATTAACTAACTTACTTACTAACTGACTAACTGACTAACTAACTGACTTACTAACTGACTAACTAACTGACTAACTGACTAACTATCTAACTACCAGGAGGCCAGAATCATGAAGTAGGTTATTTATTGTACATTGTAAATAAGATTCCGCGTTACCATGCCGACGCAGGCGGAGCTGCTCGCGCGCATGCTGATCCGTTAACTCACCAGAAAGATCGGCGATATTTAAACTTATTAACTAACTAACTAACTAACGAATTAACTAACTAACTATTTAATTAACTTACTAACTAACGAACTTACTAACTAACTTACTAATTAACGAACGTACTAACTAACTGACTAACTGACTAACTAACTAACTAACTAACTAACTAACTAACTTACTAACTAACTTACTTATTAACTTACTTACTTACTAACTGACTAACTGACTAACTAACTGACTAACTGACTAACTGACTAACTATCTAACTACCAGGAGGCCAGAATCATGAAGGAGGTTATTTATTGTACATTGTAAATAAGATTCCGCGTTACCATGCCGACGCAGGCGGAGCAGCTCGCGCGCATGCTGACCCGGTACCTCACCAGGAAGATCGGCTTCGAGGCCGTCATGCGGGTGCGCTGTACTAGGTATGTAGCACATCCTGTACAAAAAAAATATTTAAATGCATACCTCCTTGAGCTCTTGCCAACCTGGTACTGTTTGGGGAACAAACGGATAATATAGTACCGCAAACTACCAGGAGGCCATAACCATGAAAGAGGTTATTTATTGTTCATTGTAAATAAGATTTGACGTTACCATGCCGACGCAGGCGGAGCAGCTCGCGCGCATGCTGACCCGGTACCTCACCAGGAAGATCGGCTTCGAGGCCGTCATGCGGGTGCGCTGTACTAGGTATGTAGCACATGATGTACCACAAAATTATTGTAAAGCATACCTCCTTGAGCTCTTGCCAACCTGGTACTGTGTGAGGAACAAACGGATAATATAGTACCGCAAACTACCAAGAGGCCATAACCATGAAGGAGGTTATTTATTGTACATTGTAAATAAGATTCCGCGTAACCATGCCGACGCAGGCGGAGCTGCTCGCGCGCATGCTGATCCGTTAACTCACCAGAAAGATCGGCGATATTTAAACTAATTAACTAACTAACTAACTAACGAATTAACTAACTAACTATTTAATTAACTTACTAACTAACTTACTAACTAACGAACTTACTAACTAACGAACTTACTAACTAACTTTCTAACTAACGAACTTACTAACTAACTGACTAACTGACTAACTAACTAACTAACTTACTAACTAACTTACTAATTAACTAACTTACTTACTAACTGACTAACTGACTAACTAACTGACTAACTGACTAACTATCTAACTACCAGGAGGCCAGAATCATGAAGGAGGTTATTTATTGTACATTGTTAATAAGATTCCGCGTTACCATGCCGACGCAGGCGGAGCAGCTCGCGCGCATGCTGACCCGGTACCTCACCAGGAAGATCGGCTTCGAGGCCGTCATGCGGGTGCGCTGTACTAGGTATGTAGCACATCCTGTACAAAAAAAATATTTAAATGCATACCTCCTTGAGCTCTTGCCAACCTGGTACTGTGTAGGGAACAAACGGATAATATAGTACCGCAAACTACCAAGAGGCCATAACCATGAAGGAGGTTATTTATTGTACATTGTAAATAAGATTCCACGTTACCATGCCGACGCAGGCGGAGCAGCTCGCGCGCATGCTGACCCGGTACCTCACCAGGAAGATCGGCTTCGAGGCCGTCATGCGGGTGCGCTGTACAAGGTATGTAGCACATCCTGTACCACAAAATTATTGTAATGCATACCTCCTTGAGCTCTTGCCAACCTGGTACTGTGTGGGGAACAAACGGATAATATAGTACCGCAAACTACCAAGAGGCCATAACCATGAAGGAGGTTATTTATTGTACATTGTAAATAAGATTTCGCGTTTCCATGCCGACGCAGGCGGAGCAGCTCGCGCGCATGCTGACCCGGTACCTCACCAGGAAGATCGGCTTCGAGGCCGTCATGCGGGTGCGCTGTACTAGGTATGTAGCACATCCTGTACCACAAAATTATTTAAATGCATACCTCCTTGAGCTCTTACCAACCTGGTACTGTTTGGGGAACAAACGGATAATATAGTACCGCAAACTACCAGGAGGCCATAACCATGAAGGAGGTTATTTATTGTACATTGTAAATAAGATTCCGCGTTACCATGCCGACGCAGGCGGAGCTGCTCGCGCGCATGCTGATCCGTTACCTCACCAGAAAGATTGGCGATATTTAAACTAATTAACTAAGTAACTAACTAACGAATTAACTAACTAACTATTTAATTAACTTACTAACTAACTTACTAACTAACGAACTTACTAACTAACGAACTCACTAACTAACTGACTAACTGACTAACTGACTAACTAACTAACTAACTAACTTACTAACTAACTTACTAATTAACTAACTTACTTACTAACTGACTAACTGACTAACTAACTGACTAACTGACTAACTGACTAACTATCTAACTACCAGGAGGCCAGAATCATGAAGGAGGTTATTTATTGTACATTGTAAATAAGATTCCGCGTTACCATGCCGACGCAGGCGGAGCAGCTCGCGCGCATGCAGACCCGGTACCTCACCAGGAAGATCGGCTTCGAGGCCGTCATGCGGGTGCGCTGTACTAGGTATGTAGCACATCCTGTACCACAAAATTAATTAAATGCATACCTCCTTGAGCTCTTGCCAACCTGGTACTGTTTGGGGAACAAACGGATAATATAGTACCCGAAACTACCAGGAGGCCATAACCATGAAGGAGGTTATTTATTGTTCATTGTAAATAAGATTCCGCGTAACCATGCCGACGCAGGCGGCGCAGCTCACGCGCATGCTGACCCGGTACCTCACCAGGAAGATCGGCTTCGAGGCCGTCATGCGGGTGCGCTGTACTAGGTATGTAGCACAAGATGTACCACAAAATTATTGTAATGCATACCTCCTTGAGCTCTTGCCAACCTGGTACTGTGTGGGGAACAAACGGATAATATAGTACCGCAAACTACCAAGAGGCTATAACCATGAAGGAGGTTATTTATTATACATTGTAAATAAGATTTCGCGTTTCCATGCCGACGCAGGCGGAGCAGCTCGCGCGCATGCTGACCCGGTACCTCACCAGGAAGATCGGCTTCGAGGCCGTCATGCGGGTGCGCTGTACTAGGTATGTAGCACATCCTGTACCACAAAATTATTGTAAAGCATACCTCCTTGAGCTCTTGCCAACCAGGTACTGTGTGAGGAACAAACGGATAATATAGTACCGCAAACTACCAAGAGGCCATAACCATGAAGGAGGTTATTTATTGTACATTGTAAATAAGATTCCACGTTACCATGCCGACGCAGGCGGAGCAGCTCGCGCGCATGCTGACCCGGTACCTCACCAGGAAGATCGGCTTCGAGGCCGTCATGCGGGTGCGCTGTACTAGGTATGTAGCACATGATGTACCACAAAATTATTGTAATGCATACCTCCTTGAGCTATTGCCAACCTGGTACTGTGTGGGGAACAAACGAATAATATAGTACCGCAAACTACCAAGAGGCCATTACCATGAAGGAGGTTATTTATTGTACATTGTAAATAAGATTTCGCGTTTCCATGCCGACGCAGGCGGAGCAGCTCGCGCGCATGCTGACCCGGTACCTCACCAGGAAGATCGGCTTCGAGGCCGTCATGCGGGTGCGCTGTACTAGGTATGTAGCACATCCTGTACCACAAAATTATTTAAATGCATACCGACTTGAGCTCTTGCCAACCTGGTACTGTTTGGGGAACAAACGGATAATATAGTACCGCAAACTACCAGGAGGCCATAACCATGAAGGAGGTTATTTATTGTACATTGTAAATAAGATTCCGCGTTACCATGCCGACGCAGGCGGAGCTGCTCGCGCGCATGCTGATCCGTTACCTCACCAGAAAGATTGGCGATATTTAAACTAATTAACTAAGTAACTAACTAACGAATTAACTAACTAACTATTTAATTAACTTACTAACTAACTTACTAACTAACGAACTTACTAACTAACGAACTTACTAACTAACTGACTAACTGACTAACTGACTAACTAACTAACTAACTAACTAACTTACTAACTAACTTACTAATTAACTAACTTACTTACTAACTGACTAACTGACTAACTAACTGACTAACTGACTAACTGACTAACTGACTAACTATCTAACTACCAGGAGGCCAGAATCATGAAGGAGGTTATTTATTGTACATTGTAAATAAGATTCCGCGTTACCATGCCGACGCAGGCGGAGCAGCTCGCGCGCATGCAGACCCGGTACCTCACCAGGAAGATCGGCTTCGAGGCCGTCATGCGGGTGCGCTGTACTAGGTATGTAGCACATCCTGTACCACAAAATTATTTAAATGCATACCTCCTTGAGCTCTTGCCAACCTGGTACTGTTTGGGGAACAAACGGATAATATAGTACCCGAAACTACCAGGAGGCCATAACCATGAAGGAGGTTATTTATTGTTCATTGTAAATAAGATTCCGCGTTACCATGCCGACGCAGGCGGAGCAGCTCACGCGCATGCTGACCCGGTACCTCACCAGGAAGATCGGCTTCGAGGCCGTCATGCGGGTGCGCTGTACTAGGTATGTAGCACATCCTGTACCACAAAATTATTGTAAAGCATACCTCCTTGAGCTCTTGCCAACCAGGTACTGTGTGAGGAACAAACGGATAATATAGTACCGCAAACTACCAAGAGGCCATAACCATGAAGGAGGTTATTTATTGTACATTGTAAATAAGATTCCGCGTTACCATGCCGACGCAGGCGGAGCTGCTCGCGCGCATGCTGATCCGTTAACTCACCAGAAAGATCGGCGATATTTAAACTAATTAACTAACTAACTAACTAACGAATTAACTAACTAACTATTTAATTAACTTACTAACTAACTTACTAACTAACGAACTTACTATATAACTTACTAACTAACGAACTTACTAACTAACTGACTAACTGACTAACTAACTAACTAACTAACTAACTTACTAACTAACTTACTAATTAACTAACTTACTTACTAACTGACTAACTGACTAACTAACTGACTAACTGACTAACTATCTAACTACCAGGAGGCCAGAATCATGAAGGAGGTTATTTATTGTACATTGTAAATAAGACTCCGCGTTACCATGCCGACGCAGGCGGAGCAGCTCGCGCGCATGCTGACCCGGTACCTCACCAGGAAGATCGGCTTCGAGGCCGTCATGCGGGTGCGCTGTACTAGGTATGTAGCACATCCTGTACCACAAAATTATTAAAATGCATACCTCCTTGAGCTCTTGCCAACCTGGTACTGTTTGGGGAACAAACGGATAATATAGTACCGCAAACTACCAGGAGGCCATAACCATGAAAGAGGTTATTAATTGTTCATTGTAAATAAGATTCCACGTTACCATGCCGACGCAGGCAGAGCAGCTCGCGCGCATGCTGACCCGGTACCTCACCAGGAAGATCGGCTTAAAGGCCGTCATGCGGGTGCGCTGTACTAAGTATGTAGCACATGATGTACCACAAAATTATTGTAATGCATACCTCTTTGAGCTCTTGCCAACCTGGTACTGTGTAGGGAACAAACGGATAATATAGTACCGCAAACTTCCAAGAGGCCATAACCATGAAGGAGGTTATTTATTGTACATTGTAAATAAGATTCCGCGTAACCATGCCGACGCAGGCGGAGCTGCTCGCGCGCATGCTGATCCGTTAACTCACCAGAAAGATCGGCGATATTTAAACTAATTAACAAACTAACTAACTAACGAATTAACTAACTAACTATTTAATTAACTTACTAACTAACTTACTAACTAACGAACTTACTAACTAACTTACTAACTAACGAACTTACTAACTAACTGACTAACTGACTAACTGACTAACTAACTAACTAACTAACTAACTAACTTACTAACTAACTTACTAATTAACTAACTTACTTACTAACTGACTAACTAACTGACTAACTGACTAACTATCTAACTACCAGGAGGCCAGAATCATGAAGTAGGTTATTTATTGTACATTGTTAATAAGATTCCGCGTTACCATGCCGACGCAGGCGGAGCTGCTCGCGCGCATGCTGATCCGTTAACTCACCAGAAAGATCGGCGATATTTAAACTTATTAACTAACTAACTAACTAACGAATTAACTAACTAACTATTTAATTAACTTACTAACTAACGAACTTACTAACTAACTTACTAACTAACGAACGTACTAACTAACTGACTAACTGACTAACTAACTAACTATCTAACTAACTAACTAACTTACTAACTAACTTACTTATTAACTTACTTACTTACTAACTGACTAACTGACTAACTAACTGACTAACTGACTAACTGACTAACTATCTAACTACCAGGAGGCCAGAATCATGAAGGAGGTTATTTATTGTACATTGTAAATAAGATTCCGCGTTACCATGCCGACGCAGGCGGAGCAGCTCGCGCGCATGCTGACCCGGTACCTCACCAGGAAGATCGGCTTCGAGGCCGTCATGCGGGTGCGCTGTACTAGGTATGTAGCACATCCTGTACAAAAAAAATATTTAAATGCATACCTCCTTGAGCTCTTGCCAACCTGGTACTGTTTGGGGAACAAACGGATAATATAGTACCGCAAACTACCAGGAGGCCATAACCATGAAAGAGGTTATTTATTGTTCATTGTATATAAGATTTGACGTTACCATGCCGACGCAGGCGGAGCAGCTCGCGCGCATGCTGACCCGGTACCTCACCAGGAAGATCGGCTTCGAGGCCGTCATGCGGGTGCGCTGTACTAGGTATGTAGCACATGATGTACCACAAAATTATTGTAAAGCATACCTCCTTGAGCTCTTGCCAACCTGGTACTGTGTGAGGAACAAACGGATAATATAGTACCGCAAACTACCAAGAGGCCATAACCATGAAGGAGGTTATTTATTGTACATTGTAAATAAGATTCCGCGTAACCATGCCGACGCAGGCGGAGCTGCTCGCGCGCATGCTGATCCGTTAACTCACCAGAAAGATCGGCGATATTTAAACTAATTAACTAACTAACTAACTAACGAATTAACTAACTAACTATTTAATTAACTTACTAACTAACTTACTAACTAACGAACTTACTAACTAACTTTCTAACTAACGAATTTACTAACTAACTGACTAACTGACTAACTAACTAACTAACTAACTAACTTACTAACTAACTTACTAATTAACTAACTTACTTACTAACTGACTAACTGACTAACTAACTGACTAACTATCTAACTACCAGGAGGCCAGAATCATGAAGGAGGTTATTTATTGTACATTGTTAATAAGATTCCGCGTTACCATGCCGACGCAGGCGGAGCAGCTCGCGCGCATGCTGACCCGGTACCTCACCAGGAAGATCGGCTTCGAGGCCGTCATGCGGGTGCGCTGTACTAGGTATGTAGCACATGATGTACCACAAAATTATTGTAAAGCATACCTCCTTGAGCTCTTGCCAACCTGGTACTGTGTGAGGAACAAACGGATAATATAGTACCGCAAACTACCAAGAGGCCATAACCATGAAGGAGGTTATTTATTGTACATTGTAAATAAGATTCCGCGTAACCATGCCGACGCAGGCGGAGCTGCTCGCGCGCATGCTGATCCGTTAACTCACCAGAAAGATCGGCGATATTTAAACTAATTAACTAACTAACTAACTAACGAATTAACTAACTAACTATTTAATTAACTTACTAACTAACTTACTAACTAACGAACTTACTAACTAACTTTCTAACTAACGAACTTACTAACTAACTGACTAACTGACTAACTAACTAACTAACTAACTAACTTACTAACTAACTTACTAATTAACTAACTTACTTACTAACTGACTAACTGACTAACTAACTGACTAACTATCTAACTACCAGGAGGCCAGAATCATGAAGGAGGTTATTTATTGTACATTGTAAATAAGACTCCGCGTTACCATGCCGACGCAGGCGGAGCAGCTCGCGCGCATGCTGACCCGGTACCTCACCAGGAAGATCGGCTTCGAGGCCGTCATGCGGGTGCGCTGTACTAGGTATGTAGCACATCCTGTACCACAAAATTATTAAAATGCATACCTCCTTGAGCTCTTGCCAACCTGGTACTGTTTGGGGAACAAACGGATAATATAGTACCGCAAACTACCAGGAGGCCATAACCATGAAAGAGGTTATTAATTGTTCATTGTAAATAAGATTCCACGTTACCATGCCGACGCAGGCAGAGCAGCTCGCGCGCATGCTGACCCGGTACCTCACCAGGAAGATCGGCTTAAAGGCCGTCATGCGGGTGCGCTGTACTAAGTATGTAGCACATGATGTACCACAAAATTATTGTAATGCATACCTCTTTGAGCTCTTGCCAACCTGGTACTGTGTAGGGAACAAACGGATAATATAGTACCGCAAACTTCCAAGAGGCCATAACCATGAAGGAGGTTATTTATTGTACATTGTAAATAAGATTCCGCGTAACCATGCCGACGCAGGCGGAGCTGCTCGCGCGCATGCTGATCCGTTAACTCACCAGAAAGATCGGCGATATTTAAACTAATTAACAAACTAACTAACTAACGAATTAACTAACTAACTATTTAATTAACTTACTAACTAACTTACTAACTAACGAACTTACTAACTAACTTACTAACTAACGAACTTACTAACTAACTGACTAACTGACTAACTGACTAACTAACTAACTAACTAACTAACTAACTTACTAACTAACTTACTAATTAACTAACTTACTTACTAACTGACTAACTAACTGACTAACTGACTAACTATCTAACTACCAGGAGGCCAGAATCATGAAGTAGGTTATTTATTGTACATTGTTAATAAGATTCCGCGTTACCATGCCGACGCAGGCGGAGCTGCTCGCGCGCATGCTGATCCGTTAACTCACCAGAAAGATCGGCGATATTTAAACTTATTAACTAACTAACTAACTAACGAATTAACTAACTAACTATTTAATTAACTTACTAACTAACGAACTTACTAACTAACTTACTAACTAACGAACGTACTAACTAACTGACTAACTGACTAACTAACTAACTAACTAACTAACTAACTAACTTACTAACTAACTTACTTATTAACTTACTTACTTACTAACTGACTAACTGACTAACTAACTGACTAACTGACTAACTGACTAACTATCTAACTACCAGGAGGCCAGAATCATGAAGGAGGTTATTTATTGTACATTGTAAATAAGATTCCGCGTTACCATGCCGACGCAGGCGGAGCAGCTCGCGCGCATGCTGACCCGGTACCTCACCAGGAAGATCGGCTTCGAGGCCGTCATGCGGGTGCGCTGTACTAGGTATGTAGCACATGATGTACCACAAAATTATTGTAAAGCATACCTCCTTGAGCTCTTGCCAACCTGGTACTGTGTGAGGAACAAACGGATAATATAGTACCGCAAACTACCAGGAGGCCATAACCATGAAAGAGGTTATTTATTGTTCATTGTATATAAGATTTGACGTTACCATGCCGACGCAGGCGGAGCAGCTCGCGCGCATGCTGACCCGGTACCTCACCAGGAAGATCGGCTTCGAGGCCGTCATGCGGGTGCGCTGTACTAGGTATGTAGCACATGATGTACCACAAAATTATTGTAAAGCATACCTCCTTGAGCTCTTGCCAACCTGGTACTGTGTGAGGAACAAACGGATAATATAGTACCGCAAACTACCAAGAGGCCATAACCATGAAGGAGGTTATTTATTGTACATTGTAAATAAGATTCCGCGTAACCATGCCGACGCAGGCGGAGCTGCTCGCGCGCATGCTGATCCGTTAACTCACCAGAAAGATCGGCGATATTTAAACTAATTAACTAACTAACTAACTAACGAATTAACTAACTAACTATTTAATTAACTTACTAACTAACTTACTAACTAACGAACTTACTAACTAACTTTCTAACTAACGAACTTACTAACTAACTGACTAACTGACTAACTAACTAACTAACTAACTAACTTACTAACTAACTTACTAATTAACTAACTTACTTACTAACTGACTAACTGACTAACTAACTGACTAACTATCTAACTACCAGGAGGCCAGAATCATGAAGGAGGTTATTTATTGTACATTGTTAATAAGATTCCGCGTTACCATGCCGACGCAGGCGGAGCAGCTCGCGCGCATGCTGACCCGGTACCTCACCAGGAAGATCGGCTTCGAGGCCGTCATGCGGGTGCGCTGTACTAGGTATGTAGCACATGATGTACCACAAAATTATTGTAAAGCATACCTCCTTGAGCTCTTGCCAACCTGGTACTGTGTGAGGAACAAACGGATAATATAGTACCGCAAACTACCAAGAGGCCATAACCATGAAGGAGGTTATTTATTGTACATTGTAAATAAGATTCCGCGTAACCATGCCGACGCAGGCGGAGCTGCTCGCGCGCATGCTGATCCGTTAACTCACCAGAAAGATCGGCGATATTTAAACTAATTAACTAACTAACTAACTAACGAATTAACTAACTAACTATTTAATTAACTTACTAACTAACTTACTAACTAACGAACTTACTAACTAACTTTCTAACTAACGAACTTACTAACTAACTGACTAACTGACTAACTAACTAACTAACTAACTAACTTACTAACTAACTTACTAATTAACTAACTTACTTACTAACTGACTAACTGACTAACTAACTGACTAACTATCTAACTACCAGGAGGCCAGAATCATGAAGGAGGTTATTTATTGTACATTGTTAATAAGATTCCGCGTTACCATGCCGACGCAGGCGGAGCAGCTCGCGCGCATGCTGACCCGGTACCTCACCAGGAAGATCGGCTTCGAGGCCGTCATGCGGGTGCGCTGTACTAGGTATGTAGCACATGATGTACCACAAAATTATTGTAAAGCATACCTCCTTGAGCTCTTGCCAACCTGGTATTGTGTGGGGAACAAACGGATAATATAGTACCGCAAACTACCAGGAGGCCATAACCATGAAAGAGGTTATTTATTGTTCATTGTAAATAAGATTCCACGTTACCATGCCGACGCAGGCAGAGCAGCTCGCGCGCATGCTGACCCGGTACCTCACCAGGAAGATCGGCTTCGAGGCCGTCATGCGGTTGCGCTGTACTAGGTATGTAGCACATCCTGTACCACAAAATTATTGTAAAGCATACCTCCTTGAGCTTTTGCCAACCTGGTACTGTGTGGGGAACAAACGGATAATATAGTACCGCAAACTAACAAGAGGCCATAACCATGAAGGAGGTTATTTATTGTACATTGTAAATAAGATTCCGCGTTACCATGCCGACTCAGGCGGAGCTGCTCGCGCGCATGCTTAACCGGTACCTCACCGGGAAGATCGGCTTCAAGGCCGTCACGCGGGTGCGCTCTACTATGTATGTAGCACATCCTGTACCACAAAATTATTTAAATGAATACCTCCTTGAGCTCTTGCCAACCTGGTACTGTTTGGGGAACAAACGGATAATATAGTACCGCAAACTAACAAGAGGCCATAACCATGAAGGAGCTTATTTATTGTTTATTGTAAATAAGATTCCGCGTCACCATGCCGACGCAGGCGGAGCAGCTCGCGCGCATGCTGACCCGGTACCTCACCGGGAAGATTGGCTTCAAGGCCGTCACGCGGGTGCGCTCTACTATGTATGTAGCACATCCTGTACCACAAAATTATTTAAATGCATACCTCCTTGAGCTCTTGCCAACCTGGTACTGTTTGGGGAACAAACGGATAATATAGTACCGCAAACTACCAGGAGGCCATAACCATGAAAGAGGTTATTTATTGTTCATTGTAAATAAGATTCCGCGTTACCATGCCGACGCAGGCGGAGCAGCTCGCGCGCATGCTGATCCGTTACCTCACCAGAAAGATCGGCGATATTAAAACTAATTAACTAACTAACTAACTAACGAATTAACTAACTAACTATTTAATTAACTTACTAACTAACTTACTAACTAACGAACTTACTAACTAACTGACTAACTGACTTACTAACTTACTAACTTACTTACTAACTAACTAACTTACTAACTGACTAACTGACTAACTGACTAACTGACTAACTGACTAACTGACTAACTGACTAACTAACTAACTAACTGACTAACTGACTAACTGACTAACTGACTAACTGACTAACTGACTAACTAACTAACTACCAGGAGGCCAGAATCATGAAGGAGGTTATTTATTGTACATTGTAAATAAGATTCCGCGTAACCATGCTGACTCAGGCGGAGCAGCTCGCGCGCATGCTTACCCGGTACCTCACCGGGACGATCGGCTTCAAGGCCGTCACGCGGGTGTGCTGTACTATGTATGTAGCACATCCTGTACCACAAAATTATTGTAATGCATACCTCCTTGAGCTCTTGCCAGCCTGGTACTGTGTGGGGAACAAACGGATAATATAGTACCGCAAACTACCAAGAGGCAATAACCATGAAGGAGGTTATTTATTGTTTATTGTAAATAAGATTCCGCGTTACCATGCCGACGCAGGCGGAGCAGCTCGCGCACATGCTGACCCGGTACCTCACCAGGAAGATCGGCTTCGAGGCCGTCATGCGGGTGCGCTGTTCTAGGTATGTAGCACATGATGTACCACAAAATTATTGTAAAGCATACCTCCTTGAGCTCTTGCCAACCTGGTATTGTGTGGGGACCAAACGGATAATATAGTACCGCAAACTACCAGGAGGCCATAACCATGAAAGAGGTTATTTATTGTTCATTGTAAATAAGATTCCACGATACCATGCCGACGCAGGCAGAGCAGCTCGCGCGCATGCTGACCCGGTACCTCACCAGGAAGATCGGCTTCGAGGCCGTCATGCGGGTGCGCTGTTCTAGGTATGTAGCACATGATGTACCACAAAATTATTGTAAAGCATACCTCCTTGAGCTCTTGCCAACCTGGTATTGTGTGGGGAACAAACGGATAATATAGTACCGCAAACTAACAAGAGGCCATAACCATGAAGGAGGTTATTTATTGCACATTGTAAATAAGATTCCGCGTTACCATGCCGACTCAGGCGGAGCAGCTCGCGCGCATGCTTAACCGGTACCTCACCGGGAAGATCGGCTTTAAGGCCGTCACGCGGGTGCGCTGTACTATGTATGTAGCACATCCTGTACCACAAAATTATTTAAATGCATACCTCCTTGAGCTCTTGCCAACCTGGTACTGTTTGGGGAACAAACGGATAATATAGTACCGCAAACTAACAAGAGGCCATAACCATGAAGGAGGTTATTTATTGCACATTGTAAATAAGATTCCGCGTTACCATGCCGACGCAGGCGGAGCAGCTCGCGCGCATGCTGACCCGGTACCTCACCAGGAAGATCGGCTTTGAGGCCGTCACATGGGTGCGCTGTACTAGGTATGTAGCACATCCTGTACCACAAAATTATTTAAATGCATACCTCCTTGAGCTCTTGCCAACCTGGTACTGTTTGGGGAACAAACGGATAATATAGTACCGCAAACTACCAGGAGGCCATAACCATGAAAGAGGTTATTTATTGTTCATTGTAAATAAGATTCCACGTTACCGACGCAGGCAGAGCAGCTCGCGCGCATGCTGACCCGGTACCTCACCAGGAAGATCGGCTTCGAGGCCGTCATGCGGGTGCGCTGTTCTAGGTATGTAGCACATGATGTACCACAAAATTATTTAAATGCATACCTCCTTGAGCTCTTGCCAACCTGGTACTGTTTAGGGAACAAACGGATAATATAGTACCGCAAACTAACAAGAGGCCATAACCATGAAGGAGATTATTTATTGTACATTGTAAATAAGATTCCGCGTTACCATGCTGACGCAGGCAGAGCAGCTCGCGCGCATGCTGACCCGGTACCTCACCAGGAAGATCTGCTTTGAGGCCGTCATGCGGGTGCGCTGTACTAGGTATGTAGCACATCCTGTACCACAAAATTATTTAAATGCATACCTCCTTGAGCTCTTGCCAACCTGGTACTGTTTGGGGAACAAACGGATAATATAGTACCGCAAACTACCAGGAGGCCATAACCATGAAAGAGGTTATTTATTGTTCATTGTAAATAAGATTCCACGTTACCATGCTGACGCAGGCGGAGCAGCTCGCGCGCATGCTGACCCGGTACCTCACCAGGAAGATCGGCTTCGAGGCCGTCATATGGGTGCGCTGTTCTAGGTATGTAGCACATGATGTACCACAAAAATTATTGTAAAGCATACCTCCTTGAGCTCTTGCCAACCTGGTATTGTGTGGGGAACAAACGGATAATATAGTACCGCAAACTAACAAGAGGCCATAACCATGAAGGAGGTTATTTATTGCACATTGTAAATAAGATTCCGCGTTACCATGTTGACTCAGGCGGAGCAGCTCGCGCGCATGCTTAACCGGTACCTCACCGGGAAGATCGGCTTCAAGGCCGTCACGCGGGTGCGCTGTACTATGTATGTAGCACATCCTGTACCACAAAATTATTTAAATGCATACCTCCTTGAGCTCTTGCCAACCTGGTACTGTTTGGGGAACAAACGGATAATATAGTACCGCAAACTAATAAGAGGCCATAACCATGAAGGAGGTTATTTATTGCACATTGTAAATAAGATTCCGCGTTACCATGCCGACGCAGGCGGAGCAGCTCGCGCGCATGCTGACCCGGCACCTCACCAGGAAGATCGGCTTTGAGGCCGTCATATGGGTGCGCTGTACTAGGTATGTAGCACATCCTGTACCACAAAATTATTTAAATGCATACCTCCTTGAGCTCTTGCCAACCTGGTACTGTTTGGGGAACAAACGGATAATATAGTACCGCAAACTACCAGGAGGCCATAACCATGAAAGAGGTTATTTATTGTTCATTGTAAATAAGATTCCACGTTACCATGCCGACGCAGGCAGAGCAGCTCGCGCGCATGCTGACCCGGTACCTCACCAGGAAGATCGGCTTCGAGGCCGTCATGCGGGTGCGCTGTACTAGGTATGTAGCACATGATGTACCACAAAATTATTGTAAAGCATACCTCCTTGAGCTCTTGCCAACCTGGTATTGTGTGGGGAACAAACGGATAATATAGTACCGCAAACTACCAGGAGGCCATAACCATGAAAGAGGTTATTTATTGTTCATTGTAAATAAGATTCCACGTTACCATGCCGACGCAGGCAGAGCAGCTCGCGCGCATGCTGACCCGGTACCTCACCAGGAAGATCGGCTTCGAGGCCGTCATGCGGGTGCGCTGTACTAGGTATGTAGCACATCCTGTACCACAAAATTATTGTAAAGCATACCTCCTTGAGCTTTTGCCAACCTGGTACTGTGTGGGGAACAAACGGATAATATAGTACCGCAAACTAACAAGAGGCCATAACCATGAAGGAGGTTATTTATTGCACATTGTAAATAAGATTCCGCGTTACCATGCCGACTCAGGCGGAGCAGCTCGCGCGCATGCTTAACCGGTACCTCACCGGGAAGATCGGCTTCAAGGCCGTCACGCGGGTGCGCTGTACTATGTATGTAGCACATCCTGTACCACAAAATTATTTAAATGCATACCTCCTTGAGCTCTTGCCAACCTGGTGCTGTTTGGGGAACAAACGGATAATATAGTACCGCAAACTAATAAGAGGCCATAACCATGAAGGAGGTTATTTATTGCACATTGTAAATAAGATTCCGCGTTACCATGCCGACGCAGGCGGAGCAGCTCGCGCGCATGCTGACCCGGCACCTCACCAGGAAGATCGGCTTTGAGGCCGTCATATGGGTGCGCTGTACTAGGTATGTAGCACATCCTGTACCACAAAATTATTTAAATGCATACCTCCTTGAGCTCTTGCCAACCTGGTACTGTTTGGGGAACAAACGGATAATATAGTACCGCAAACTACCAGGAGGCCATAACCATGAAAGAGGTTATTTATTGCACATTGTAAATAAGATTCCGCGTTACCATGCCGACGCAGGCGGAGCAGCTCGCGCGCATGCTGACCCGGTACCTCACCAGGAAAATCGGCTTCGAGGCCGTCATGCGGGTGCGCTGTACTAGGTATCTCAAATCTCAAATCTCAAATCTTTATTGCATTCCATATGTATTACATAGATGGTGTAATCAAATAATAAAAAGAAAACAATATGGACCCTGTCGGGTACAGCAACATTAGGAGAGAGGAAGAGGACTAAGTAGCAGTTTAATAATATTATTATAAGTTATTAAATGTGTTATTGGGTGTATAATTATGAATTTATAAATTTTTAGAATATTAGATCTGTGCATTATGTATAATATACTATATTAATAATTTCTATTTATGTATTATTTATATTATGTATTATGTTTATATTATGTTTTTATATTATGTATAATTATTATGCAATTATTAGAACTATGTTTCATTTATATTAAATAATATTATTGTTTATGTATTTATATTTTCATTTTTGGTTTCTTACATTCCATATTATAATGAGAGCGAATTATTTTATTTTGAAATCGATTTGTCATCTATAAACTCCTTTACTGAGTAATATGCCTTGGATTCCAGAAATTGTTTCAATTTATTAATAAATACATTTGTTTTTTCTGCTTCTCGAATATCATTTGGCAATTTATTATAAATTTTTGTGGACATAACTAAAGGGCCGGTTGAGTGCATTTTAAGTCGGGATTGAGGTATGTTTATTTTGTTTTTGTTGTGTCGAAAAGTGTATCTAGTTTGTGTTTCTTCACAAGTGGTATAAAAATCAGGGTGTTTTCGGACAAATTTACATAATTCAAAAATATATAAACAGGGAAGTGTGAGTATTTTATGGTTTTGGAAGTGTGGTTTGCAGCTATCAGTTTGTTCAATGTTTGTTATTATTCTAATTAACTTTTTTTGTAAAATAAATATGGTCTGCGAATCTGTACTGTTTCCCCACAGCATGACCCCATAGCTGAGCCATGCCTGAGCGTATGCATAGTACGTGACAAGTGCTGTTTGAAGATTGGTAGTTTTTTTAATTTCGCGTAGGGCGTATGAAAATGTAGATAGTTTTGCTCTTATTTTTTGTTTAGGGGATTTCCAATTTATGTGGGTATCTATGGACAAACCGAGGAGAGTAAATTCATTGACTGGTTCCAGTTTTGTATTATTAAAAGTGAAATTTAGTTTTAAAGGGGATTTTTGATGTGGGTGGAAAGTAATTAATTTTGTTTTGGTGAAATTAATTTCTAGGTTATGATTATCCATCCAGTTTACAGCTGCAGAAAGAAGGGGATTTAATTTAGCGTTAATATTGTTCTCGTTCTGGCATGAGGTGAGGAGAGAGATATCGTCAGCAAATAGAACACATGGTCCGTTTATAACTTTAGGGAGGTCGTTTATATAGATAAGAAACAACAGGCAGCCTGCTACACTCCCTTGGGGAATTGACGCGTTTACTACTTTGCTGTCAGATCTTATTTTAATTATTTCATTTGTGGTTTTATCGAAGTATTCAATTTCTACCAGTTGAACCCTATCCTTTAGGTATGATGTAAACCACTCATGAGCTTTCCCTCGTATTCCTATCCCATGTAACTTGTCCAATAGTATTTTAAATTGCACCTTGTCATAGGCTTTGGTCATATCAAGCAGCATTCCTATGGCGTAGTTTTTATTATTAATAATGGTTAGTGCCTCTTGTACGTATTTATAGACTGCTAACGTTGTAGACCTGTTTTTGCGGAAACCGTTTTGGCAGTCGTCAAGTATTTTATATTTTTCACAAAATGAGTATACGCGGTCACACATAGCCTTTTCAAATATTTTAGACGCAGTTGAAAGCAGCGCGATGGGGCGATAGTTGCTAGGGTCGGTTTTAGATTTTTTCTTGTGTATGGGTTTAATCAGTGCATTTTTAAGTTGAGTGGGAAAAGTTCCCTCTTCAAACGATTGGTTAATTAATTTAAAGAATGGTAGCGTTAGTTCGTCTGCACATTGCTTAAGTAGGAATGGGGGAAGTTCGTCTACTCCAAAGCTCTTTTTATTTTTTAAACTTTTTATTATTTTGTTAACTTCATAGGGATCGACAGGACTGAGAAACATTGTGTTCTCTGTGGGGCACATCACTGGGGCTCCTTTTGCTGGTGAGGTTTTTTCCCCAATAGAAGCAAAGAAGTCATTAAAAATATTTGCTATTTGCTTAGGTTCAGTTATCAAGTTATCACTATTATGTAATTTAATGTTTATTTTTTCGCTTTTTATTGATTTATTTGTTCTTTCATTTATTATATTCCACATAGATTTTACTTTATTTGTTGACTTCTTTATTTTATTTATATAATGTAGTTTTTTTGCTGTTATTACAGACTGTTTCAGGGTTTTTTCGTATTTTTTATAATATTTTATGGGATTGTTTGTTTTTATAGTAAGTATTTTAAGTAGTCTTTTGTTTTTGCAAGATAATTTAATACCCTTAGTTAGCCAGTACTTCTTATATATCGGTTTTATTTTAATTTTCTGCAGCGGAATACACTCATTTAGAAATTTATTTAATATATTATTAAACGCAGAGTAGTTTTCATCAATATTTTTATCTGGTTGTATTATTTCATTCCAATTTAGATTTTTTAGTTCAGATTTAAAGTTTTCTACATTTTGGGTATTATATAATCTCTTTTGGGTAAACCAGTTTGTTTTTTTATTATTGCTGTCACTAAGTAATTTTATGTGTAAGATGGTTGCGCAGTGGTCTGAGAAACCTAATTCTTCTACGGTGGTATAGGTATGTCTATAATTAAAATTTGTAAAAATTAGGTCTAAGCATGTTGAGGTAGTTTGTGAGATACGTGTGGGGAGTTTGATATGTTGTATGAATTTATATTCCAGCATTAAATCTAAGAACAAATTAGTTTTTAGGCAGTTGTCTAAGATATTTATATTTAAATCTCCTCCTAGTATCACGTTATATTTTGAATATTTTTTATTAATATAACACATCATTTCTTTTAATTGGCGAATAAAAACTTCCTCCTCTCTTCTATTCCAATAAAATATAACGATAACTACTTTCTCGTTAAGTAATTCTATTGCACATAATTCTATACAATACTCAACAGACATATTACCAATATCACAGATTTCTTTGTACTCAAAATGGTTTTGTAATAAGATACAGACGCCGCCGCCTCCTCGAGTGCGGCGACAGTAGGATGCTGCAATTTTGTAGCCGCTAAACTGTAAGTTATTCAATTTTTCTGGTGATAGCCAAGTCTCACCCAGGCATATAGCGTTATACATTGGTTTTTCGTGGATAAATGCTTCTAGGAGATGTTGTTTGTTAAAGATGCTTTGTACGTTTTGATATAGAATTTTAAAATGTTGTTCTGTGGTTTCGAAAAGTATTATTTTTAGTGTAGTTGTTATTATTAGGTTTGTAATGTTGTGTAGTGAGGGTTTTTTCATCGTTGTTTGTTTCTTGGTTAAATTTGGCACTTCTGTTGTATGTCTTTTCTCTGGTCGCTTCTTCTTTAGTTACTATCCGTTTCCCATCTACGAATAGGTTGTTATTTCGTATTACCGCGTACTGTCCATTTTTTCGTGCTCTCAGCATTTCCTCTCGCATTAACTTTCTTTCTTTTCGTGCATTTTCATTAAGAAATTCGGACACATGTATGTTAGTTCCTTGGAAATAGTGACTGTTCTCAACTATATACCTAGCCATTTTCTTGCTTTCTTGCTTAGAAGCTCAATAACTAGGGGTCTGTTTTTTGCGGTGTATCTTCCTATACGATTTGTTTCTTCTATGTATCCGTTTAGGTCTACATTCAGGATTTCATAAAACATTTCAATCAATCTGCTGTGTAGTTCATACTCAGACTCATTGTAGTATTCGGAGAAGCCATAGATTACTATTTTCTTAGAGTAGTTTTCATCTTTAATTTCTGGAGTTGTTGAATGCCTCATATTTTTTATTTCATTTTTCAGGGTTTCATTTTCTTTGTTTAGCTTTTCAATTTTTTTGTTTATTTCTTCTATTTCATGGGTTGTTTTTTCGTTTTGTTTATATAGGAAGTCTGTTTTTCCTTCGATATCTTCTTTGAGTTTGGCAATTGCTTTTTTTATTTCAACTTCAATTGTATTTTGTAGTTCTGAGATTATAAATTTATTATTTTCTTTTAGACGCTGTATTATAATTTCGCTTAAATTTTCTAGTGAAAAGTTAGTTTGTGAACCCGCGTTTATATTAATATCCGTATCTTCTTGGTGGATTGTATCACCGAGAATGCACGAATCTTCTGATATTGTGCTATCATTGTTAAAATTTGTAGTCTTCTTTCTGATGGTTATGTTATTGTTGGTAGTCTTTTCTATGGAGGAATTTGACTGTTTGGTTTTTTTGTAGTCATGAGATCGTATTGGAGTGTCTATATTGCCGGTTTTTGGAGCCTTGCAGCGGCATGCCTGACATTTCCATGATTCTTTATGCTCTGGCATCATGCTCTTGAAGAGATCAATTGTCATGTTCGCGCATTGTAGATCATATTTATCTTGACAAAAATAGCAGACAAGCATTTCCTTGTCAGGAGGCTTTTGTTGACATCCTGCACACACAATATTTGATGACATCTTGAAGAATGTATAAAAGCGCCCTCTAGTGAGAAATGTGTGAAACGGCGTCTAATACTCAATACGCAGCTAAGAGTTGATAGCTATCATATTATGATAGGTCTTTAGCTATTTGGCGTTAGATGGAGCTGTTAGTAACGCAGAGTGAATTGCACTTTCTATTGTTATTATTAGGTATGCTATTATTTATCCACTTAAGTATTCAATATCTGTTTCTCAACTTTTAGGGGTGCTCTGCAATCTAGTTCCTTTTCAATTCAACAGGAGTTATCCTCGTTTTGACTACTTTTCCCAGTAAACACGGAGCAAATAGATTTGAACTTTGGTCGTTATCACAGTTTTTAATTTGGGTATTTCTTCACTTTTCTTGTTAGATTTTATTAAACTATAACTTCTTTCACTGTTAGTGTTTTAGTTTTTCACTTTTATTTACTTTTTGTTATGTAAAAAGCACTGGTTCTATTTTTAACGTTAAAAATACACAGAGCTGATGTTAACTTGCGCACTGCAGCGCCCTCTCTCAGAAGTATGTAGTATGTAGCACATGATGTACCACAAAATTATTGTAATGCATACCTCCTTGAGCTCTTGCCAACCTAGTACTGTGTAGGGAACAAACGGATAATATAGTACCGCAAACTACCAAGAGGCCATAACCATGAAGGAGATTATTTATTGTACATTGTAAATAAGATTCCGCGTTACCATGCTGACGCAGGCAGAGCAGCTCGCGCGCATGCTGACCCGGTACCTCACCAGGAAGATCGGCTTCGAGGCCGTCATGCGGGTGCGCTGTACTAGGTATGTAGCACATCCTGTACCACAAAATTATTAAAATGCATACCTCCTTGAGCTCTTGCCAACCTGGTACTGTGTAGGGAACAAACGGATAATATAGTACCGCAAACTACCAAGAGGCCATAACCATGAAGGAGGTTATTTATTGTACATTGTAAATAAGATTCCGCGTTACCATGCCGAAGCAGGCGGAGCAGCTCAGGCGCATGCTGACCCGGTACCTCACCAGGAAGATTGGCTTCGAGGCCGTCATGCGGGTGCGCTGTACTAGGTATGTAGCACATCCTGTACAAAAAAAATATTTAAATGCATACCTCCTTGAGCTCTTGCCAACCTGGTACTGTTTGGGGAACAAACGGATAATATAGTACCGCAAACTACCAGGAGGCCATAACCATGAAGGAGGTTATTTATTGTTCATTGTAAATAAGATTCCACGTTACCATGCCGACGCAGGCAGAGCAGCTCGCGCGCATGCTGACCCGGTACCTCACCAGGAAGATCGGCTTCGAGGCCGTCATGCGGGTGCGCTGTACTAGGTATGTAGCACATGATGTACCACAAAATTATTGTAAAGCATACCTCCTTGAGCTCTTGCCAACCTGGTACTGTGTGAGGATCAAACGGATAATATAGTACCGCAAACTACCAAGAGGCCATTACCATGAAGGAGGTTATTTATTGTACATTGTAAATAAGATTCCGCGTTACCATGCCGACGCAGGCGGAGCAGCTCCAGCGCATGCTGATCCGTTACCTCACCAGAAAGATCGGCGATATTTAAACTAATTAACTAACTAATTTACTAACGAATTAACTAACTATTTAATTAACTTACTAACTAACTTACTAACTAACGAACTTACTAACTAACGAACTTACTAACTAACTTACTAACTAACTAATTAACTAACTTACTAACTAACTGACTTACTGACAAACTAACTGACTAACTGACTAACTGACTAACTATCTAACTACCAGGAGGCCAGAATCATGAAGGAGGTTATTTATTGTACATTGTAAATAAGATTCCGCGTTACCATGCCGACGCAGGCGGAGCAGCTCGCGCGCATGCTGACCCGGTACCTCACCAGGAAGATCGGCTTCGAGGCCGTCATGCGGGTGCGCTGTACTAGGTATGTAGCACATCCTGTACAAAAAAAATATTTAAATGCATACCTCCTTGAGCTCTTGCCAACCTGGTACTGTTTGGGGAACAAACGGATAATATAGTACCGCAAACTACCAGGAGGCCATAACCATGAAAGAGGTTATTTATTGTTCATTGTAAATAAGATTCCACGTTACCATGCCGACGCAGGCGGAGCAGCTCGCGCGCAAGCTGACCCGGTACCTCGCCAGGAAGATCGGCTTCGAGGCCGTCATGCGGGTGCGCTGTACTAGGTATGTAGCACATGATGTACCACAAAATTATTGTAATGCATACCTCCTTGAGCTCTTGCCAACCTGGTACTGTGTAGGGAACAAACGGATAATATAGTACCGCAAACTACCAAGAGGCCATAACCATGAAGGAGGTTATTTATTGTACATTGTAAATAAGATTCCGCGTTACCATGCCGACGCAGGCGGAACAGCTCGCGCGCATGCTGACCCGGTACCTCACCAAAAAGATCGGCGATGTTTAAATTAACTAACTCACTTACTTACTAACTAACTAACGAATTAACTAACTAACTAACTTACTTACTAAATAACTTACTATTTAACTGACTAACTGACTAACTAACTGACTAACTGATTAACTGACTAACTAACTTACTTACTAACAAACAAACTAACTAACTTATTAACCAACTAACTAACTGACTTACTGACTAACTGACTAACTAACTAACTACCAGGAGGCCAGAATCATGAAGGAGGTTATTTATTGTACATTGTAAATAAGATTCCGCGTTACCATGCCGACGCAGGCGGAGCAGCTCGCGCGCATGCTGACCCGGTACCTCACCTGGAAGATCGGCTTCGAGGCCGTCATGCGGGTGCGCTGTACTAGGTATGTAGCACATCCTGTACAAAAAAAATATTTAAATGCATACCTCCTTGAGCTCTTGCCAACCTGGTACTGTGTGAGGATCAAACGGATAATATAGTACCGCAAACTACCAAGAGGCCATAACCATGAAGGAGGTTATTTATTGTACATTGTAAATAAGATTCCGCGTTACCATGCCGACGCAGGCGGAGCAGCTCGCGCGCATGCTGACCCGGTACCTCACCAAAAAGATCGGCGATATTTAAACTAATTAACTAACTAACTTACTAACGAATTAACTAACTAACTATTTAATTAACTTACTAACTAACTTACTAACTAACGAACTTACTAACTAACTTACTAACTAACGAACTTACTAACTAACTGACTAACTGACTAACTGACTAACTGACTAACTGACTAACTATCTAAATACCAGGAGGCCAGAATCATGAAGGAGGTTATTTATTGTACATTGTAAATAAGATTCCGCGTTACCATGCCGACGCAGGCGGAGCAGCTCGCGCGCATGCTGACCCGGTACCTCACCAGGAAGATCGGCTTCGAGGCCGTCATGCGGGTGCGCTGTACTAGGTATGTAGCACATCCTGTACCACAAAATTATTTAAATGCATACCTCCTTGAGCTCTTGCCAACCTGGTACTGTTTGGGGAACAAACGGATAATATAGTACCGGAAACTACCAGGAGGCCATAACCATGAAAGAGGTTATTTATTGTTCATTGTTAATAAGATTCCGCGTTACCATGCCGACGCAGGCGGAGCAGCTCGCGCGCATGCTGACCCGGTACCTCACCAGGAAGATCGGCTTCGAGGCCGTCATGCGGGTGCGCTGTACTAGGTATGTAGCACATCCTGTACCACAAAATTATTTAAATGCATACCTCCTTGAGCTCTTGCCAACCTGGTACTGTGTAGGGAACAAACGGATAATATAGTACCGCAAACTACCAAGAGGCCATAACCATGAAGGAGGTTATTTATTGTACATTGTAAATAAGATTCCGCGTTACCATGCCGACGCAGGCGGAGCAGCTCGCACGCATGCTGACCCGGTACCTCACCAAAAAGATCGGCGATATTTAAATTAATTAACTCACTTACTTACTAACTAACTAACGAATTAACTAACTAACTAACTTACTTACTAAATAACTTGCTATTTAACTGACTAACTGACTAACTAACTGACTAACTGATTAGTAGCACATCCTGTACCACAAAATTATTTAAATGCATACCTCCTTGAGCTCTTGCCAACCTGGTACTGTGTAGGGAACAAACGGATAATATAGTACCGCAAACTACCAAGAGGCCATTACCATGAAGGAGGTTATTTATTGTACATTGTAAATAAGATTCCGCGTTACCATGCCGACGCAGGCGGAGCAGCTCGCACGCATGATGACCCGGTACCTCACCAAAAAGATCGGCGATATTTAAATTAATTAACTCACTTACTTACTAACTAACGAACGAATTAACTAACTAACTAACTTACTTACTAAATAACTTGCTATTTAACTGACTAACTGACTAACTAACTGACTAACTGATTAACTGACTAACTATCTTACTTACTAACAAACAAACTAACTAACTTATTAACCAACTAACTAACTGACTTACTGACTAACTGACTAACTACCAGGAGGCCAGAATCATGAAGTAGTTATTTATTGTACATTGTAAATAAGATTCCGCGTTACCATGCCGACGCAGGCGGAGCAGCTCGCGCGCATGCCGACCCGGTACCTCACCTGGAAGATCGGCTTCGAGGCCGTCATGCGGGTGCGCTGTACTAGGTGTGTAGCACATCCTATACAAAAAAAATATTTAAATGCATACCTCCTTGAGCTCTTGCCAACCTGGTACTGTTTGAGGAACAAACGGATAATATAGTACCGGACACTACCAGGAGGCCATAACCATGAAGGAGGTTATTTATTGTTCATTGTAAATAAGTTTCCGCGTTACCATGCCGACGCAGGCGGAGCAGCTCACGCGCATGCTGACCCGGTACCTCACCAGGAAGATCGGCTTCGAGGCCGTCATGCGGGTGCGCTGTACTAGGTATGTAGCACATGATGTACCACAAAATTATTGTAATGCATACCTCCTTGAGCTCTTGCCAACCTGGTACTGTGTAGGGAACAAACGGATAATATAGTACCGCAAACTACCAAGAGGCCATAACCATGAAGGAGGTTATTTATTGTACATTGTAAATAAGATTCCGCGTTACCATGCCGACGCAGGCGGAGCAGCTCGCGCGCATGCTGACCCGGTACCTCACCAAAAAGATCGGCGATATTTAAATTAACTAACTCACTTACTTACTAACTAACTAACGAATTAACTAACTAACAAACTTACTTACTAAATAACTTACTATTTAACTGACTAACTGACTAACTAACTGACTTTTTGATTAACTGACTAACTAACTTACTTACTAACTCACAAACTAACTAACTTATTAACCAACTAACTAACTGACTTACTGACTAACTGAATAACTAACTAACTACCAGGAGGCCATAACCATGAAGGAGGTTATTTATTGTTCATTGTAAATAAGTTTCCGCGTTACCATGCCGACTCAGGCGGAGCAGCTCGCGCGCATGCTTACCCGGTACCTCACCGGGAAGATCGGCTTCAAGGCCGTCACGCGGGTGCGCTGTACTATCTATGTAGCACATCCTGTACCACAAAATTATTGAAATGCATACCTCCTTGAGCTCTTGCCAACCTGGTACTGTTTGGGGAACAAACGGATAATATAGTACCGGAAACTACCAGGAGGCCATAACCATGAAGGAGGTTATTTATTGTTCATTGTAAATAAGATTCCGCGTTACCATGCCGACGCAGGCGGAGCAGCTCGCGCGCATGCTGACCCGGTACCTCACCTGGAAGATCGGCTTCGAGGCCGTCATGCGGGTGCGCTGTACTAGGTATGTAGCACATCCTGTACAAAAAAAATATTTAAATGCATACCTTCTTGAGCTCTTGCCAACCTGGTACTGTTTGGGGAACAAACGGATAATATAGTACTGCAAACTACCAGGAGGCCATTACCATGAAGGAGGTTATTTATTGTTCATTGTAAATAAGATTCCACGTTACCATGCCGACGCAGGCGGAGCAGCTCGCGCGTATGCTGACCCGGTACCTCACCAGGAAGATCGGCTTCGAGGCCGTCATGCGGGTGCGCTGTACTAGGTATGTAGCACATGATGTACCACAAAATTATTGTAAAGCATACCTCCTTGAGCTCTTGCCAACCTGGTACTGTGTGAGGAACAAACGGATAATATAGTACCGCAAACTACCAAGAGGCCATAACCATGAAGGAGGTTATTTATTGTACATTGTAAATAAGATTCCGCGTTACCATGCCGACGCAGGCGGAGCAGCTCACACGCATGCTGACCCGGTAACTCACCAGGAAAATCGGCTTCGAGCCGTCATGCGGGTGCGCTGTACTAGGTATGTAGCACATGATGTACCACAAAATTATTGTAATGCATACCTCCTTGAGCTCTTGCCAACCTGGTACTGTGTGAGGATCAAACGGATAATATAGTACCGCAAACTACCAAGAGGCCATAACCATGAAGGAGGTTATTTATTGTACATTGTAAATAAGATTCCGCGTTACCATGCCGACGCAGGCGGAGCAGCTCCAGCGCATGCTGACCCGGTACCTCACCTGGAAGATCGGCTTCGAGGCCGTCATGCGGGTGCGCTGTACTAGGTGTGTAGCACATCCTATACAAAAAAAATATTTAAATGCATACCTCCTTGAGCTCTTGCCAACCTGGTACTGTTTGAGGAACAAACGGATAATATAGTACCGGACACTACCAGGAGGCCATAACCATGAAGGAGGTTATTTATTGTTCATTGTAAATAAGTTTCCGCGTTACCATGCCGACGCAGGCGGAGCAGCTCACGCGCATGCTGACCCGGTACCTCACCAGGAAGATCGGCTTCGAGGCCGTCATGCGGGTGCGCTGTACTAGGTATGTAGCACATGATGTACCACAAAATTATTGTAATGCATACCTCCTTGAGCTCTTGCCAACCTGGTACTGTGTAGGGAACAAACGGATAATATAGTACCGCAAACTACCAAGAGGCCATAACCATGAAGGAGGTTATTTATTGTACATTGTAAATAAGATTCCGCGTTACCATGCCGACGCAGGCGGAGCAGCTCGCGCGCATGCTGACCCGGTACCTCACCTGGAAGATCGGCTTCGAGGCCGTCATGCGGGTGCGCTGTACAAGGTATGTAGCACATCCTGTACAAAAAAAATATTTAAATGCATACCTCCTTGAGCTCTTGCCAACCTGGTACTGTGTAGGGAACAAACGGATAATATAGTACCGCAAACTACCAAGAGGCCATAACCATGAATAAGGTTATTTATTTTACATTGTAAATAAGATTCCACGTTACCATGCCGACGCAGGCGGAGCAGCTCGCGCGCATGCTGACTCGGTACCTCACCAGGAAGATCGGCTTCGAGGCCGTCATGCGGGTGCGCTGTACTAGGTATGTAGCACATGATGTACCACAAAATTATTGTAAAGCATACCTCCTTGAGCTCTTGCCAACCTGGTACTGTGTGAGGATCAAACGGATAATATAGTACCGCAAACTACCAAGAGGCCATAACCATGAAGGAGGTTATTTATTGTACATTGTAAATAAGATTCCGCGTTACCATGCCGACGCAGGCGGAGCAGCTCGCGCGCATGCTGACCCGATACCTCACCAAAAAGATCGGCGATATTTAAACTAATTAACTAACTAACTTACTAACGAATTAACTAACTAACTATTTAATTAACTTACTAACTAACTTACTAACTAACGAACTTACTAACTAACTTACTAACTAACGAACTTACTAACTAACTGACTAACTGACTAACTGACTAACTGACTAACTGACTAACTATCTAAATACCAGGAGGCCAGAATCATGAAGGAGGTTATTTATTGTACATTGTAAATAAGATTCCGCGTTACCATGCCGACGCAGGCGGAGCAGCTCGCGCGCATGCTGACCCGGTACCTCACCAGGAAGATCGGCTTCGAGGCCGTCATGCGGGTGCGCTGTACTAGGTATGTAGCACATCCTGTACCACAAAATTATTTAAATGCATACCTCCTTGAGCTCTTGCCAACCTGGTACTGTTTGGGGAACAAACGGATAATATAGTACCGGAAACTACCAGGAGGCCATAACCATGAAAGAGGTTATTTATTGTTCATTGTTAATAAGATTCCGCGTTACCATGCCGACGCAGGCGGAGCAGCTCGCGCGCATGCTGACCCGGTACCTCACCAAAAAGATCGGCGATATTTAAACTAATTAACTAACTTACTTACTAACTAACTAACGAATTAACTAACTAACTAACTTACTTACTAAATAACTTGCTATTTAACTGACTAACTAACTGATTAACTGATTAACTGACTAACTATCTTACTTACTAACAAACAAACTAACTAACTTATTAACCAACTAACTAACTGACTTACTGACTAACTACCAGGAGGCCAGAATCATGAAGTAGTTATTTATTGTACATTGTAAATAAGATTCCGCGTTACCATGCCGACGCAGGCGGAGCAGCTCGCGCGCATGCTGACCCGGTACCTCACCTGGAAGATCGGCTTCGAGGCCGTCATGCGGGTGCGCTGTACTAGGTGTGTAGCACATCCTATACAAAAAAAATATTTAAATGCGTACCTCCTTGAGCTCTTGCCAACCTGGTACTGTTTGAGGAACAAACGGATAATATAGTACCGGACACTACCAGGAGGCCATAACCATGAAGGAGGTTATTTATTGTTCATTGTAAATAAGTTTCCGCGTTACCATGCCGACGCAGGCGGAGCAGCTCACGCGCATGCTGACCCGGTACCTCACCAGGAAGATCGGCTTCGAGGCCGTCATGCGGGTGCGCTGTACTAGGTATGTAGCACATGATGTACCACAAAATTATTGTAATGCATACCTCCTTGAGCTCTTGCAAACCTGGTACTGTGTGAGGATCAAACGGATAATATAGTACCGCAAACTACCAAGAGGCCATAACCATGAAGGAGGTTATTTATTGTACATTGTAAATAAGATTCCGCGTTACCATGCCGACGCAGGCGGAGCAGCTCCAGCGCATGCTGACCCGGTACCTCACCAGGAAGATCGGCTTCGAGGCCGTCATGCGGGTGCGCTGTACCAGGTATGTAGCACATCCTGTACCACAAAATTATTTAAATGCATACCTCCTTGAGCTCTTGCCAACCTGGTACTGTTTGAGGAACAAACGGATAATATAGTACCGGAAACTACCAGGAGGCCATAACCATGAAGGAGGTTATTTATTGTTCTTTGTATATAAGTTTCCGCGTTACCATGCCGACGCAGGCGGAGCAGCTCACGCGCATGCTGACCCGGTACCTCACCAGGAAGATCGGCTTCGAGGCCGTCATGCGGGTGCGCTGTACTAGGTATGTAGCACATGATGTACCACAAAATTATTGTAAAGCATACCTCCTTGAGCTCTTGCCAACCTGGTACTGTGTGGGGATCAAACGGATAATATAGTACCGCAAACTACCAAGAGGCCATTACCATGAAGGAGGTTATTTATTGTACATTGTAAATAAGATTCCGCGTTACCATGCCGACGCAGGCGAAGCAGCTCCAGCGCATGCTGATCCGTTACCTCACCAGAAAGATCGGCGATATTTAAACTAATTAACTAACTAATTTACTAACGAATTAACTAACTAACTATTTAATTAACTTACTAACTAACTTACTAACTAACGAACTTACTAACTAACTTACTAACTAACTAACTAATTAACTAACTAACTGACTTACTGACAAACTAACTGACTAACTGACTAACTGACTAACTATCTAACTACCAGGAGGCCAGAATCATGAAGGAGGTTATTTATTGTACATTGTAAATAAGATTCCGCGTTACCGTACCGACGCAGGCGGAGCAGCTCGCGCGCATGCTGACCCGGTACCTCACCAGGAAGATCGGCTTCGAGGCCGTCATGCGGGTGCGCTGTACTAGGTATGTAGCACATCCTGTACCACAAAATTATTTAAATGCATACCTCCTTGAGCTCTTGCCAACCTGGTACTGTTTGGGGAACAAACGGATAATATAGTACCGGAAACTACCAGGAGGCCATAACCATGAAAGAGGTTATTAATTGTTCATTGTTAATAAGATTCCGCGTTACCATGCCGACGCAGGCGGAGCAGCTCGCGCGCATGCTGACCCGGTACCTCACCAGGAAGATCGGCTTCGAGGCCGTCATGCGGGTGCGCTGTACTAGGTATGTAGCACATCCTGTACCACAAAATTATTTAAATGCATACCTCCTTGAGCTCTTGCCAACCTGGTACTGTGTAGGGAACAAACGGATAATATAGTACCGCAAACTACCAAGAGGCCATAACCATGAAGGAGGTTATTTATTGTACATTGTAAATAAGATTCCGCGTTACCATGTCGATGCAGGCGGAGCAGCTCGCGCGCATGCTGACCCGGTACCTCACCAAAAAGATCGGCGATATTTAAATTAATTAACTCACTTACTTACTAACTAACTAACGAATTAACTAACTAACTAACGAATTAACTAACTAACTAACTTACTTACTAAATAACTTGCTATTTAACTGACTAACTGACTAACTAACTGACTTACTGATTAACTGACTAACTAACTTACTTACTAACAAACAAACTAACTAACTTATTAACCAACTAACTAACTGACTTACTGACTAACTGACTAACTGACTAACTACCAGGAGGCCAGAATCATGAAGTAGTTATTTATTGTACATTGTAAATAAGATTCCGCGTTACCATGCCGACGCAGGCGGAGCAGCTCGCGCGCATGCTGACCCGGTACCTCACCTGGAAGATCGGCTTCGAGGCCGTCATGCGGGTGCGCTGTACTAGGTATGTAGCACATCCTATACAAAAAAATATATTTAAATGCATACCTCCTTGATCTCTTGCCAACCTGGTACTGTTTGAGGAACAAACGGATAATATACTACCGGACACTACCAGGAGGCCATAACCATGAAGGAGGTTATTTATTGTTCATTGTAAATAAGTTTCCGCGTTACCATGCCGACGCAGGCGGAGCAGCTCACGCGCATGCTGACCCGGTACCTCACCAGGAAGATCGGCTTCGAGGCCGTCATGCGGGTGCGCTGTACTAGGTATGTAGCACATGATGTACCACAAAATTATTGTAATGCATACCTCCTTGAGCTCTTGCCAACCTGGTACTGTGTAGGGAACAAACGGATAATATGGTACCGCAAACTACCAAGAGGCCATAACCATGAAGGAGGTTATTTATTGTACATTGTAAATAAGATTCCACGTTACCATGCCGACGCAGGCGGAGCAGCTCGCGCGCATGCTGACCCGGTACCTCACCAGGAAGATCGGCTTCGAGGCCGTCATGCGGGTGCGCTGTACTAGGTATGTAGCACATGATGTACCAAAAAAATTATTGTAAAGCATACCTCCTTGAGCTCTTGCCAACCTGGTACTGTGTGAGGATCAAACGGATAATATAGTACCGCAAACTACCAAGAGGCCATAACCATGAAGGAGGTTATTTATTGTACATTGTTAATAAGATTCCGCGTTACCATGCCGACGCAGGCGGAGCAGCTCGCGCGCATGCTGACCCGGTACCTCACCAAAAAGATCGGCGATATTTAAACTAATTAACTAACTAACTTACTAACGAATTAACTAACTAACTATTTAATTAACTTACTAACTAACTTACTAACTAACGAACTTACTAACTAACTTACTAACTAACGAACTTACTAACTAACTGACTAACTGACTAACTGACTAACTGACTAACTGACTAACTGACTAACTATCTAAATACCAGGAGGCCAGAATCATGAAGGAGGTTATTTATTGTACATTGTAAATAAGATTCTGCGTTACCATGCCGACGCAGGCGGAGCAGCTCGCGCGCATGCTGACCCGGTACCTCACCAGGAAGATCGGCTTCGAGGCCGTCATGCGGGTGCGCTGTACTAGGTATGTAGCACATCCTGTACAAAAAAAATATTTAAATGCATACCTCCTTGAGCTCTTGCCAACCTGGTTCTGTTTGGGGAACAAACGGATAATATAGTACCGCAAACTACCAGGAGGCCATAACCATGAAAGAGGTTATTTATTGTTCATTGTAAATAAGATTCCACGTTACCATGCCGACGCAGGCGGAGCAGCTCGCGCGCAAGCTGACCCGGTACCTCGCCAGGAAGATCGGCTTCGAGGCCGTCATGCGGGTGCGCTGTACTAGGTATGTAGCACATGATGTACCACAAAATTATTGTAATGCATACCTCCTTGAGCTCTTGCCAACCTGGTACTGTGTAGGGAACAAACGGATAATAAAGTACCGCAAACTACCAAGAGGCCATAACCATGAAGGAGGTTATTTATTGTTCATTGTAAATAAGATTCCGCGTTACCATGCCGACGCAGGCGGAACAGCTCACGCGCATGCTGACCCGGTACCTCACCAAAAAGATCGGCGATGTTTAAATTAACTAACTCACTTACTTACTAACTAACTAACGAATTAACTAACTAACTAACTTACTTACTAAATAACATACTATTTAACTGACTAACTGAATAACTAACTGACTAACTGATTAACTGACTAACTAACTTACTTACTAACAAACAAACTAACAAACTTATTAACCAACTAACTAACTGACTTACTGACTAACTGACTAACTAACTAACTACCAGGAGGCCAGAATCATGAAGGAGGTTATTTATTGTACATTGTAAATAAGATTCCGCGTTACCATGCCGACGCAGGCGGAGCAGCTCGCGCGCATGCTGACCCGGTACCTCACCAGGAAGATCGGCTCCGAGGCCGTCATGCGGGTTCGCTGTACTAGGTATGTAGCACATGATGTACCACAAAATTATTGTAATGCATACCTCTTTGAGCTCTTGCCAACCTGGTACTGTGTAGGGAACAAACGGATAATATAGTACCGCTAACTAACAAGAGGCCATAACCATGAAGGAGGTTATTTATTGTACATTGTAAATAAGATTCCGCGTCACCATGCCGACGCAGGCGGAGCAGCTCACGCGCATGCTGACCCGGTACCTCACCAGGAAAATCGGCTTCGAGGCCGTCATGCGGGTGCGCTGTACTAGGTATGTAGCACATGATGTACCACAAAATTATTGTAATGCATACCTCCTTGAGCTCTTGCCAACCTGGTACTGTGTAGGGAACAAACGGATAATAAAGTACCGCAAACTACCAAGAGGCCATAACCATGAAGGAGGTTATTTATTGTTCATTGTAAATAAGATTCCGCGTTACCATGCCGACGCAGGCGGAGCAGCTCGCGCGCATGCTGACCCGGTACCTCACCAGGAAGATCGGCTTCGAGGCCGTCATGCGGGTGCGCTGTACTAGGTATGTAGCACATCCTGTACCACAAAATTATTTAAATGCATACCTCCTTGAGCTCTTGCCAACCTGGTACTGTTTGAGGAACAAACGGATAATATAGTACCGCAAACAATCAGGAGGCCATAACCATGAAAGAGGTTATTTATTGTTCATTGTAAATAAGATTCCACGTTACCATGCCGACGCAGGCGGGGCAGCTCGCGCGCATGCTGACCCGGTACCTCACCAGGAAGATCGGCTTCGAGGCCGTCATGCGGGTGCGCTGTACTAGGTATGTAGCACATGATGTACCACAAAATTATTGTAAAGCATACCTCCTTGAGCTCTTGCCAACCTGGTACTGTGTGAGGAACAAACGGATAATATTGTACCGCAAACTACCAAGAGGCCATAACCATGAAGGAGGTTATTTATTGTACATTGTAAATAAGATTCCGCGTTACCATGCCGGTGCAGGCAGAGCAGCTCACGCGCATGCTGACCCGGTACCTCACCAGGAAGATCGGCTTCGAGGCCGTCATGCGGGTGCGCTGTACTAGGTATGTAGCACATCCTGTACCACAAAATTATTAAAATGCATACCTCCTTGAGCTCTTGCCAACCTGGTACTGTTTGGGGAACAAACGGATAATATAGTACCAGAAACTACCAGGAGGCCATAACCATGAAGGAGGTTATTTATTGTTTATTGTAAATAAGATTCCGCGTTACCATGCCGACGTAGGCGGAGCAGCTCACGCGCATGCTGACCCGGTAAGTCACCAGGAAGATCGGCTTCGAGGCCGTCATGCGGGTGCGCTGTACTAGGTATGTAGCACATGATGTACCACAAAATTATTGTAATGCATACTTTCTTGAGCTCTTGCCAACCTGGTACTGTTTGGGGAACAAACGGATAATATAGTACCGCAAACTACCAAGAGGCCATAACCATGAAGGAGGTTATTTATTGTACATTGTAAATAAGATTCCGCGTTACCATGCCGACGCAGGCGGAGCAGCTTGCGCGCATGCTGACCCGGTACCTCACCAGGAAGATCGGCTTCGAGGCCGTCTTGCGGGTGCGCTGTACTAGGTAGGTAGCACATGATGTACCACAAAATTATTGTAAAGCATACCTCCTTGAGCTCTTGCCAACCTGGTACTGTTTGAGAAACAAACGGATAATATAGTACCGCAAACTACCAAGAGGCCATAACCATGAAGGAGGTTATTTATTGTACATTGTAAATAAGATTCCGCGTTACCATGCCGACGCAGGCGGAGCAGCTCGCGCGCATGCTGACCAGGTACCTCACCAGGAAGATCGGCTTCGAGGCCGTCATGCGGGTGCGCTGTACTAGGTATGTAGCATATCCTGTACAAAAAAAATATTTAAATGCATACCTCCTTGAGCTCTTGCCAACCTGGTACTGTTTGGGGAACAAACGGATAATATAGTACCGCAAACTACCAGGAGGCCATAACCATGAAAGAGGTTATTTATTGTTCATTGTAAATAAGATTCCACGTTACCATGCCGACGCAGGCAGAGCAGCTCGCGCGCATGCTGACCCGGTACCTCACCAGGAAGATCGGCTTCGAGGCCGTCATGCGGGTGCGCTGTACTAGGTATGTAGCACATGATGTACCACAAAATTATTGTAAAGCATACCTCCTTGAGCTCTTGCCAACCTGGTACTGTGTGAGGAACAAACGGATAATATAGTACCGCAAACTACCAAGAGGCCATAACCATGAAGGAGGTTATTTATTGTACATTGTAAATAAGATTCCGCGTTACCATGCCGACGCAGGCGGAGCAGCTCGCGCGCATGCTGACCCGGTACCTCACCAAAAAGATCGGCTTCGAGGCCGTCATGCGGGTGCGCTGTACTAGGTATGTAGCACATGATGTACCACAAAATTATTGTAAAGCATACCTCCTTAAGCTCTTGCCAACCTGGTACTGTGTGAGGAACAAACGGATAATATAGTACCGGAAACTACCAGGAGGCCATAACCATGAAGGAGGTTATTTATTGTACATTGTAAATAAGATTCCGCGTTACCATGCCGACGCAGGCGGAGCAGCTCGCGCGCATGCTTACCCGGTACCTCACCGGGAAGATCGGCTTCAAGGCCGTCACGCAGGTGCGCTGTACTAGGTATGTAGCACATCCTGTACCACAAAATTATTTAAATGCATACCTCCTTGAGCTCTTGCCAACCTGGTACTGTTTGGGGAACAAACGGATAATATAGTACCGGAAACTACCAGGAGGCCATAACCATGAAAGAGGTTATTTATTGTTCATTGTAAATAAGATTCCGCGTTACCATGCCGACGCAGGCGGAGCAGCTCGCGCGCATGCTGACCCGGTACCTCACCAGGAAGATCGGCTTCGAGGCCGTCATGCGGGTGCGCTGTACTAGGTATGTAGCACATGATGTACCACAAAATTATTGTAATGCATACCTCCTTGAGCTCTTGCCAACCTGGTACTGTGTAGGGAACAAACGGATAATATAGTACCGCAAACTACCAAGAGGCCATAACCATGAAGGAGGTTATTTATTGTACATTGTAAATAAGATTCTGCGTTACCATGCCGACGCAGGCGGAGCAGCTCGCGCGCATGCTGACCCGGTACCTCACCAGGAAGATCGGCTTCGAGGCCGTCATGCGGGTGCGCTGTACTAGGTATGTAGCACATCCTGTACAAAAAAAATATTTAAATGCATACCTCCTTGAGCTCTTGCCAACCTGGTTCTGTTTGGGGAACAAACGGATAATATAGTACCGCAAACTACCAGGAGGCCATAACCATGAAGGAGGTTATTTATTGTACATTGTAAATAAGATTCCGCGTTACCATGCCGACGCAGGTGGAGCAGCTCGCGCGCACGCTGACCCGGTACCTCACCAAAAAGATCGGCGATATTTAAATTAACTAACTCACTTACTTACTAACTAACTAACGAATTAACTAACTAACTAACTTACTTAATAAATAACTTACTATTTAACTGACTATCTGACTAACTAACTGACTATTTGATTAACTGACTAACTAACTTACTTACTAACTCACAAACTAACTAACTTATTAACCAACTAACTAACTGACTAACTGACTAACTAACTAACTAACTTACTAACTAACTTACTAACTAACTTACATAATTAACTAACTTACTAACTAACTGACTAACTAACTGACTAACTGACTTACTGACTAACTATCTAACTACCAGGAGGCCATAACCATGAAGGAGGTTATTTATTGTTCATTGTAAATAAGTTTCCGCGTTACCATGCCGACGCAGGCGGAGCAGCTCACGCGCATGCTGACCCGGTACCTCACCAGGAAGATCGGCTTCGAGGCCGTCATGCGGGTGCGCTGTACTAGGTATGTAGCACATGATGTACCACAAAATTATTGTAATGCATACCTCCTTGAGCTCTTGCCAACCTGGTACTGTGTAGGGAACAAACGGATAATATAGTACCGCAAACTACCAAGAGGCCATAACCATGAAGGAGGTTATTTATTGTACATTGTAAATAAGATTCCGCGTTACCATGCCGACGCAGGCGGAGCAGCTCGCGCGCATGCTGACCCGGTACCTCACCAAAAAGATCGGCGATATTTAAATTAACTAACTCACTTACTTACTAACTAACTAACGAATTAACTAACTAACTAACTTACTTAATAAATAACTTACTATTTAACTGACTAACTGACTAACTAACTGACTATTTGATTAACTGACTAACTAACTTACTTACTAACTCACAAACTAACTAACTTATTAACCAACTAACTAACTGACTAACTGACTAACTAACTAACTAACTTACTAACTAACTTACTAACTAACTTACATAATTAACTAACTTACTAACTAACTGACTAACTGACAAACTAACTGACTAACTGACTTACTGACTAACTATCTAACTACCAGGAGGCCAGAATCATGAAGGAGGTTATTTATTGTACATTGTAAAAAAGATTCCGAGTTACCATGCCGACGCAGGCGGAGCAGGTCGCGCACATGCTGACCCGGTACCTCACCAGGAAGATCGGCTTCGAGGCCGTCATGCGGGTGCGCTGTACTAGGTATGTAGCACATCCTGTACCACAAAATTATTGTAATGCATACCTCCTTGAGCTCTTGCCAACCTGGTTATGTGTAGGGAACAAACGCATAATATAGTACCGCAAACTACCAAGAGGCCATAACCATGAAGGAGGTTATTTATTGTACATTATAAATAAGATTCCGCGTTACCATGCCGACGCAGGCGGAGCAGCTCGCGCGCATGCTGACCCGGTACCTCACCAGGAAGATCGGCTTCGAGGCCGTCATGCGGGTGCGCTGTACTAGGTATGTAGCACATCCTGTACCACAAAATTATTTAAATGCATACCTCCTTGAGCTCTTGCCAACCTGGTACTGTTTGGGGAACAAACGGATAATATAGTACCGGAAACTACCAGGAGGCCATAACCATGAAAGAGGTTATTTATTGTTCATTGTAAATAAGATTCCGCGTTACCATGCCGACGCAGGCGGAGCAGCTCGCGCGCATGCTGACCCGAAACCTCACCAGGAAGATCGGCTTCGAGGCCGTCATGCGGGTGCGCTGTACTAGGTATGTAGCACATCCTGTACCACAAAATTATTAAAATGCATACCTCCTTGAGCTCTTGCCAACCTGGTACTGTTTGGGGAACAAACGGATAATATAGTACCAGAAACTACCAGGAGGCCATAACCATGAAGGAGGTTATTTATTGTTTATTGTAAATAAGATTCCGCGTTACCATGCCGACGTAGGCGGAGCAGCTCACGCGCATGCTGACCCGGTAAGTCACCAGGAAGATCGGCTTCGAGGCCGTCATGCGGGTGCGCTGTACTAGGTATGTAGCACATTATGTACCACAAAATTATTGTAATGCATACTTTCTTGAGCTCTTGCCAACCTGGTACTGTTTGGGGAACAAACGGATAATATAGTACCGCAAACTACCAGGAGGCCATAACCATGAAGGAGGTTATTTATTGTACATTGTAAATAAGATTCCGCGTTACCATGCCGACGCAGGCGGAGCAGCTTGCGCGCATGCTGACCCGGTACCTCACCAGGAAGATCGGCTTCGAGGCCGTCTTGCGGGTGCGCTGTACTAGGTATGTAGCACATGATGTACCACAAAATTATTGTAAAGCATACCTCCTTGAGCTCTTGCCAACCTGGTACTGTGTGAGAAACAAACGGATAATATAGTACCGCAAACTACCAAGAGGCCATAACCATGAAGGAGGTTATTTATTGTACATTGTAAATAAGATTCCGCGTTACCATGCCGACGCAGGCGGAGCAGCTCGCGCGCATGCTGACCCGGTACCTCACCAGGAAGATTGGCTTCGAGGCCGTCATGCGGGTGCGCTGTACTAGGTATGTAGCATATCCTGTACAAAAAAAATATTTAAATGCATACCTCCTTGAGCTCTTGCCAACCTGGTACTGTTTGGGGAACAAACGGATAATATAGTACCGCAAACTACCAGGAGGCCATAACCATGAAAGAGGTTATTTATTGTTCATTGTAAATAAGATTCCACGTTACCATGCCGACGCAGGCAGAGCAGCTCGCGCGCATGCTGACCCGGTACCTCACCAGGAAGATCGGCTTCGAGGCCGTCATGCGGGTGCGCTGTACTAGGTATGTAGCACATGATGTACCACAAAATTATTGTAAAGCATACCTCCTTGAGCTCTTGCCAACCTGGTACTGTGTGAGGAACAAACGGATAATATAGTACCGCAAACTACCAAGAGGCCATAACCATGAAGGAGGTTATTTATTGTACATTGTAAATAAGATTCCGCGTTACCATGCCGACGCAGGCGGAGCAGCTCGCGCGCATGCTGACCCGGTACCTCACCAAAAAGATCGGCTTCGAGGCCGTCATGCGGGTGCGCTGTACTAGGTATGTAGCACATGATGTACCACAAAATTATTGTAAAGCATACCTCCTTAAGCTCTTGCCAACCTGGTACTGTGTGAGGAACAAACGGATAATATAGTACCGGAAACTACCAGGAGGCCATAACCATGAAGGAGGTTATTTATTGTACATTGTAAATAAGATTCCGCGTTACCATGCCGACGCAGGCGGAGCAGCTCGCGCGCATGCTTACCCGGTACCTCACCGGGAAGATCGGCTTCAAGGCCGTCACGCAGGTGCGCTGTACTAGGTATGTAGCACATCCTGTACCACAAAATTATTGTAAAGCATACCTCCTTGAGCTCTTGCCAACCTGGTACTGTGTGAGGAACAATCGGATAATATAGTACCGCAAACTACCAAGAGGCCATAACCATGAAGGAGGTTATTTATTGGACATTGTAAATAAGATTCCGCGTTACCATGCCGACGCAGGCGGAACAGCTCGCGCGCATGCTGACCCGGTACCTCACCAAAAAGATCGGCGATGTTTAAATTAACTAACTCACTTACTTACTAACTAACTAACGAATTAACTAACTAACTAACTTACTTACTAAATAACTTACTATTTAAATGACTAACTGAATAACTAACTGACTAACTGATTAACTGACTAACTAACTTACTTACTAACAAACAAACTAACTAACTTATTAACCAACTAACTAACTGACTTACTGACTAACTGACTAACTAACTAACTACCAGGAGGCCAGAATCATGAAGGAGGTTATTTATTGTACATTGTAAATAAGATTCCGCGTTACCATGCCGACGCAGGCGGAGCAGCTCGCGCGCATGCTGACCCGGTACCTCACCAGGAAGATCGGCTTCGAGGCCGTCATGCGGGTGCGCTGTACTAGGTATGTAGCACATGATGTATCACAAAATTATTGTAATGCATACCTCTTTGAGCTCTTGCCAACCTGGTACTGTGTAGGGAACAAACGGATAATATAGTACCGCAAACTAACAAGAGGCCATAACCATGAAGGAGGTTATTTATTGTACATTGTAAATAAGATTCCGCGTCACCATGCCGACGCAGGCGGAGCAGCTCACGCGCATGCTGACCCGGTACCTCACCAGGAAGATCGGCTTCGAGGCCGTCATGCGGGTGCGCTGTACTAGGTATGTAGCACATGATGTACCACAAAATTATTGTAAAGCATACCTCCTTGAGCTCTTGCCAACCTGGTACTGTGTGAGGAACAAACGGATAATATTGTACCGCAAACTACCAAGAGGCCATAACCATGAAGGAGGTTATTTATATTACATTGTAAATAAGATTCCGCGTTACCATGCCGGTGCAGGCAGAGCAGCTCACGCGCATGCTGACCCGGTACCTCACCAGGAAGATCGGCTTCGAGGCCGTCATGCGGGTGCGCTGTACTAGGTATGTAGCACATCCTGTACCACAAAATTATTAAAATGCATACCTCCTTGAGCTCTTGCCAACCTGGTACTGTTTGGGGAACAAACGGATAATATAGTACCAGAAACTACCAGGAGGCCATAACCATGAAGGAGGTTATTTATTGTTTATTGTAAATAAGATTCCGCGTTACCATGCCGACGTAGGCGGAGCAGCTCACGCGCATGCTGACCCGGTAAGTCACCAGGAAGATCGGCTTCGAGGCCGTCATGCGGGTGCGCTGTACTAGGTATGTAGCACATGATGTACCACAAAATTATTGTAATGCATACTTTCTTGAGCTCTTGCCAACCTGGTACTGTTTGGGGAACAAACGGATAATATAGTACCGCAAACTACCAGGAGGCCATAACCATGAAGGAGGTTATTTATTGTACATTGTAAATAAGATTCCGCGTTACCATGCCGACGCAGGCGGAGCAGCTCGCGCGCATGCTGACCCGGTACCTCACCAGGAAGATCGGCTTCGAGGCCGTCTTGCGGGTGCGCTGTACTAGGTATGTAGCACATCCTGTACCACAAAATTATTTAAATGCATACCTCCTTGAGCTCTTGCCAACCTGGTACTGTTTGAGGAACAAACGGATAATATAGTACCGCAAACTATCAGGAGGCCATAACTATGAAAGAGGTTATTTATTGTTCATTGTAAATAAGATTCCACGTTACCATGCCGACGCAGGCGGAGCAGCTCGCGCGCATGCTGACCCGGTACCTCACCAGGAAGATCGGCTTCGAGGCCGTCATGCGGGTGCGCTGTACTAGGTATGTAGCACATGATGTACCACAAAATTATTGTAAAGCATACCTCCTTGAGCTCTTGCCAACCTGGTACTGTGTGAGGAACAAACGGATAATATTGTACCGCAAACTACCAAGAGGCCATAACCATGAAGGAGGTAATTTATTTTACATTGTAAATAAGATTCCGCGTTACCATGCCGGTGCAGGCAGAGCAGCTCACGCGCATGCTGACCCGGTACCTCACCAGGAAGATCGGCTTCGAGGCCGTCATGCGGGTGCGCTGTACTAGGTATGTAGCACATCCTGTACCACAAAATTATTAAAATGCATACCTCCTTGAGCTCTTGCCAACCTGGTACTGTTTGGGGAACAAACGGATAATATAGTACCAGAAACTACCAGGAGGCCATAACCATGAAGGAGGTTATTTATTGTTTATTGTAAATAAGATTCCGCGTTACCATGCCGACGTAGGCGGAGCAGCTCACGCGCATGCTGACCCGGTAAGTCACCAGGAAGATCGGCTTCGAGGCCGTCATGCGGGTGCGCTGTACTAGGTATGTAGCACATGATGTACCACAAAATTATTGTAATGCATACTTTCTTGAGCTCTTGCCAACCTGGTACTGTTTGGGGAACAAACGGATAATATAGTACCGCAAACTACCAGGAGGCCATAACCATGAAGGAGGTTATTTATTGTACATTGTAAATAAGATTCCGCGTTACCATGCCGACGCAGGCGGAGCAGCTCGCGCGCATGCTGACCCGGTACCTCACCAGGAAGATCGGCTTCGAGGCCGTCTTGCGGGTGCGCTGTACTAGGTATGTAGCACATGATGTACCACAAAATTATTGTAAAGCATACCTCCTTGAGCTCTTGCCAACCTGGTACTGTGTGAGAAACAAACGGATAATATAGTACCGCAAACTACCAAGAGTCCATAACCATGAAGGAGGTTATTTATTGTACATTGTAAATAAGATTCCGCGTTACCATGCCGACGCAGGCGGAGCAGCTCGCGCGCATGCTGACCCGGTACCTCACCAGGAAGATCGGCTTCGAGGCCGTCATGCGGGTGCGCTGTACTAGGTATGTAGCACATCCTGTACAAAAAAAATATTTAAATGCATACCTCCTTGAGCTCTTGCCAACCTGGTACTGTTTGAGGAACAAACGGATAATATAGTACCGGAAACTACCAGGAGGCCATAACCATGAAGGAGGTTATTTATTGTACATTGTAAATAAGATTCCGCGTTACCATGCCGACGCAGGCGGAGCAGCTCGCGCGCATGCTGACCCGGTACCTCACCAGGAAGATCGGCTTCGAGGCCGTCATGCGGGTGCGCTGTACTAGGTATGTAGCACATCCTGTACCACAAAATTATTTAAATGCATACCTCCTTGAGCTCTTGCCAACCTGGTACTGTTTGAGGAACAAACGGATAATATAGTACCGGAAACTACCAGGAGGCCATAACCATGAAGGAGGTTATTTATTGTACATTGTAAATAAGATTCCGCGTTACCATGCCGACGCAGGCGGAGCAGCTCGCGCGCATGCTGACCCGGTACCTCACCAAAAAGATCGGCTTCGAGGCCGTCATGCGGGTGCGCTGTACTAGGTATGTAGCACATGATGTACCACAAAATTATTGTAAAGCATACCTCCTTAAGCTCTTGCCAACCTGGTACTGTGTGAGGAACAAACGGATAATATAGTACCGCAAACTACCAAGAGGCCATAACCATGAAGGAGGTTATTTATTGTACATTGTAAATAAGATTCCGCGTTACCATGCCAGTGCAGGCGGAGCAGCTCGCGCGCATGCTGACCCGGTACCTCACCAGGAAGATCGGCTTCGAGGCCGTCATGCGGGTGCGCTGTAATAGGTATGTAGCACATCCTGTACCACAAAATTATTTAAATGCATACCTCCTTGAGCTCTTGCCAACCTGGTACTGTGTGAGGAACAAACGGATAATATAGTAACGGAAACTACCAGGAGGCCATAACCATGAAGGAGGTTATTTATTGTACATTGTAAATAAGATTCCGCGTTACCATGCCGACGCAGGCGGAGCAGCTCGCGCGCATGCTTACCCGGTACATCACCGGGAAGATCGGCTTCAAGGCCGTCACGCAGGTGCGCTGTACTAGGTATTTAGCACATCCTGTACCACAAAATTATTTAAATGCATACCTCCTTAAGCTCTTGCCAACCTGGTACTGTTTGGGGAACAAACGGATAATATAGTACCGGAAACTACCAGGAGGCCATAACCATGAAAGAGGTTATTTATTGTTCATTGTAAATAAGATTCCGCGTTACCATGCCGACGCAGGCGGAGCAGCTCGCGCGCATGCTGACCCGGTACCTCACCAGGAAGATCGGCTTCGAGGCCGTCATGCGGGTGCGCTGTACTAGGTATGTAGCACATGATGTACCACAAAATTATTGTAAAGCATACCTCCTTGAGCTCTTGCCAACCTGGTACTGTGTGGGGATCAAACGGATAATATAGTACCGCAAACTACCAAGAGGCCATTACCATGAAGGAGGTTATTTATTGTACATTGTAAATAAGATTCCGCGTTACCATGCCGACGCAGGCGAAGCAGCTCCAGCGCATGCTGATCCGTTACCTCACCAGAAAGATCGGCGATATTTAAACTAATTAACTAACTAATTTACTAACGAATTAACTAACTAACTATTTAATTAACTTACTAACTAACTTACTAACTAACGAACTTACTAACTAACTTACTAACTAACTAACTAATTAACTAACTAACTGACTTACTGACAAACTAACTGACTAACTGACTAACTGACTAACTATCTAACTACCAGGAGGCCAGAATCATGAAGGAGGTTATTTATTGTACATTGTAAATAAGATTCCGCGTTACCGTACCGACGCAGGCGGAGCAGCTCGCGCGCATGCTGACCCGGTACCTCACCAGGAAGATCGGCTTCGAGGCCGTCATGCGGGTGCGCTGTACTAGGTATGTAGCACATCCTGTACCACAAAATTATTTAAATGCATACCTCCTTGAGCTCTTGCCAACCTGGTACTGTTTGGGGAACAAACGGATAATATAGTACCGGAAACTACCAGGAGGCCATAACCATGAAAGAGGTTATTAATTGTTCATTGTTAATAAGATTCCGCGTTACCATGCCGACGCAGGCGGAGCAGCTCGCGCGCATGCTGACCCGGTACCTCACCAGGAAGATCGGCTTCGAGGCCGTCATGCGGGTGCGCTGTACTAGGTATGTAGCACATCCTGTACCACAAAATTATTTAAATGCATACCTCCTTGAGCTCTTGCCAACCTGGTACTGTGTAGGGAACAAACGGATAATATAGTACCGCAAACTACCAAGAGGCCATAACCATGAAGGAGGTTATTTATTGTACATTGTAAATAAGATTCCGCGTTACCATGTCGATGCAGGCGGAGCAGCTCGCGCGCATGCTGACCCGGTACCTCACCAAAAAGATCGGCGATATTTAAATTAATTAACTCACTTACTTACTAACTAACTAACGAATTAACTAACTAACTAACGAATTAACTAACTAACTAACTTACTTACTAAATAACTTGCTATTTAACTGACTAACTGACTAACTAACTGACTTACTGATTAACTGACTAACTAACTTACTTACTAACAAACAAACTAACTAACTTATTAACCAACTAACTAACTGACTTACTGACTAACTGACTAACTGACTAACTACCAGGAGGCCAGAATCATGAAGTAGTTATTTATTGTACATTGTAAATAAGATTCCGCGTTACCATGCCGACGCAGGCGGAGCAGCTCGCGCGCATGCTGACCCGGTACCTCACCTGGAAGATCGGCTTCGAGGCCGTCATGCGGGTGCGCTGTACTAGGTATGTAGCACATCCTATACAAAAAAATATATTTAAATGCATACCTCCTTGATCTCTTGCCAACCTGGTACTGTTTGAGGAACAAACGGATAATATACTACCGGACACTACCAGGAGGCCATAACCATGAAGGAGGTTATTTATTGTTCATTGTAAATAAGTTTCCGCGTTACCATGCCGACGCAGGCGGAGCAGCTCACGCGCATGCTGACCCGGTACCTCACCAGGAAGATCGGCTTCGAGGCCGTCATGCGGGTGCGCTGTACTAGGTATGTAGCACATGATGTACCACAAAATTATTGTAATGCATACCTCCTTGAGCTCTTGCCAACCTGGTACTGTGTAGGGAACAAACGGATAATATGGTACCGCAAACTACCAAGAGGCCATAACCATGAAGGAGGTTATTTATTGTACATTGTAAATAAGATTCCACGTTACCATGCCGACGCAGGCGGAGCAGCTCGCGCGCATGCTGACCCGGTACCTCACCAGGAAGATCGGCTTCGAGGCCGTCATGCGGGTGCGCTGTACTAGGTATGTAGCACATGATGTACCAAAAAAATTATTGTAAAGCATACCTCCTTGAGCTCTTGCCAACCTGGTACTGTGTGAGGATCAAACGGATAATATAGTACCGCAAACTACCAAGAGGCCATAACCATGAAGGAGGTTATTTATTGTACATTGTTAATAAGATTCCGCGTTACCATGCCGACGCAGGCGGAGCAGCTCGCGCGCATGCTGACCCGGTACCTCACCAAAAAGATCGGCGATATTTAAACTAATTAACTAACTAACTTACTAACGAATTAACTAACTAACTATTTAATTAACTTACTAACTAACTTACTAACTAACGAACTTACTAACTAACTTACTAACTAACGAACTTACTAACTAACTGACTAACTGACTAACTGACTAACTGACTAACTGACTAACTGACTAACTATCTAAATACCAGGAGGCCAGAATCATGAAGGAGGTTATTTATTGTACATTGTAAATAAGATTCTGCGTTACCATGCCGACGCAGGCGGAGCAGCTCGCGCGCATGCTGACCCGGTACCTCACCAGGAAGATCGGCTTCGAGGCCGTCATGCGGGTGCGCTGTACTAGGTATGTAGCACATCCTGTACAAAAAAAATATTTAAATGCATACCTCCTTGAGCTCTTGCCAACCTGGTTCTGTTTGGGGAACAAACGGATAATATAGTACCGCAAACTACCAGGAGGCCATAACCATGAAAGAGGTTATTTATTGTTCATTGTAAATAAGATTCCACGTTACCATGCCGACGCAGGCGGAGCAGCTCGCGCGCAAGCTGACCCGGTACCTCGCCAGGAAGATCGGCTTCGAGGCCGTCATGCGGGTGCGCTGTACTAGGTATGTAGCACATGATGTACCACAAAATTATTGTAATGCATACCTCCTTGAGCTCTTGCCAACCTGGTACTGTGTAGGGAACAAACGGATAATAAAGTACCGCAAACTACCAAGAGGCCATAACCATGAAGGAGGTTATTTATTGTTCATTGTAAATAAGATTCCGCGTTACCATGCCGACGCAGGCGGAACAGCTCACGCGCATGCTGACCCGGTACCTCACCAAAAAGATCGGCGATGTTTAAATTAACTAACTCACTTACTTACTAACTAACTAACGAATTAACTAACTAACTAACTTACTTACTAAATAACATACTATTTAACTGACTAACTGAATAACTAACTGACTAACTGATTAACTGACTAACTAACTTACTTACTAACAAACAAACTAACAAACTTATTAACCAACTAACTAACTGACTTACTGACTAACTGACTAACTAACTAACTACCAGGAGGCCAGAATCATGAAGGAGGTTATTTATTGTACATTGTAAATAAGATTCCGCGTTACCATGCCGACGCAGGCGGAGCAGCTCGCGCGCATGCTGACCCGGTACCTCACCAGGAAGATCGGCTCCGAGGCCGTCATGCGGGTTCGCTGTACTAGGTATGTAGCACATGATGTACCACAAAATTATTGTAATGCATACCTCTTTGAGCTCTTGCCAACCTGGTACTGTGTAGGGAACAAACGGATAATATAGTACCGCTAACTAACAAGAGGCCATAACCATGAAGGAGGTTATTTATTGTACATTGTAAATAAGATTCCGCGTCACCATGCCGACGCAGGCGGAGCAGCTCACGCGCATGCTGACCCGGTACCTCACCAGGAAAATCGGCTTCGAGGCCGTCATGCGGGTGCGCTGTACTAGGTATGTAGCACATGATGTACCACAAAATTATTGTAATGCATACCTCCTTGAGCTCTTGCCAACCTGGTACTGTGTAGGGAACAAACGGATAATAAAGTACCGCAAACTACCAAGAGGCCATAACCATGAAGGAGGTTATTTATTGTTCATTGTAAATAAGATTCCGCGTTACCATGCCGACGCAGGCGGAGCAGCTCGCGCGCATGCTGACCCGGTACCTCACCAGGAAGATCGGCTTCGAGGCCGTCATGCGGGTGCGCTGTACTAGGTATGTAGCACATCCTGTACCACAAAATTATTTAAATGCATACCTCCTTGAGCTCTTGCCAACCTGGTACTGTTTGAGGAACAAACGGATAATATAGTACCGCAAACAATCAGGAGGCCATAACCATGAAAGAGGTTATTTATTGTTCATTGTAAATAAGATTCCACGTTACCATGCCGACGCAGGCGGGGCAGCTCGCGCGCATGCTGACCCGGTACCTCACCAGGAAGATCGGCTTCGAGGCCGTCATGCGGGTGCGCTGTACTAGGTATGTAGCACATGATGTACCACAAAATTATTGTAAAGCATACCTCCTTGAGCTCTTGCCAACCTGGTACTGTGTGAGGAACAAACGGATAATATTGTACCGCAAACTACCAAGAGGCCATAACCATGAAGGAGGTTATTTATTGTACATTGTAAATAAGATTCCGCGTTACCATGCCGGTGCAGGCAGAGCAGCTCACGCGCATGCTGACCCGGTACCTCACCAGGAAGATCGGCTTCGAGGCCGTCATGCGGGTGCGCTGTACTAGGTATGTAGCACATCCTGTACCACAAAATTATTAAAATGCATACCTCCTTGAGCTCTTGCCAACCTGGTACTGTTTGGGGAACAAACGGATAATATAGTACCAGAAACTACCAGGAGGCCATAACCATGAAGGAGGTTATTTATTGTTTATTGTAAATAAGATTCCGCGTTACCATGCCGACGTAGGCGGAGCAGCTCACGCGCATGCTGACCCGGTAAGTCACCAGGAAGATCGGCTTCGAGGCCGTCATGCGGGTGCGCTGTACTAGGTATGTAGCACATGATGTACCACAAAATTATTGTAATGCATACTTTCTTGAGCTCTTGCCAACCTGGTACTGTTTGGGGAACAAACGGATAATATAGTACCGCAAACTACCAAGAGGCCATAACCATGAAGGAGGTTATTTATTGTACATTGTAAATAAGATTCCGCGTTACCATGCCGACGCAGGCGGAGCAGCTTGCGCGCATGCTGACCCGGTACCTCACCAGGAAGATCGGCTTCGAGGCCGTCTTGCGGGTGCGCTGTACTAGGTATGTAGCACATGATGTACCACAAAATTATTGTAAAGCATACCTCCTTGAGCTCTTGCCAACCTGGTACTGTTTGAGAAACAAACGGATAATATAGTACCGCAAACTACCAAGAGGCCATAACCATGAAGGAGGTTATTTATTGTACATTGTAAATAAGATTCCGCGTTACCATGCCGACGCAGGCGGAGCAGCTCGCGCGCATGCTGACCAGGTACCTCACCAGGAAGATCGGCTTCGAGGCCGTCATGCGGGTGCGCTGTACTAGGTATGTAGCATATCCTGTACAAAAAAAATATTTAAATGCATACCTCCTTGAGCTCTTGCCAACCTGGTACTGTTTGGGGAACAAACGGATAATATAGTACCGCAAACTACCAGGAGGCCATAACCATGAAAGAGGTTATTTATTGTTCATTGTAAATAAGATTCCACGTTACCATGCCGACGCAGGCAGAGCAGCTCGCGCGCATGCTGACCCGGTACCTCACCAGGAAGATCGGCTTCGAGGCCGTCATGCGGGTGCGCTGTACTAGGTATGTAGCACATGATGTACCACAAAATTATTGTAAAGCATACCTCCTTGAGCTCTTGCCAACCTGGTACTGTGTGAGGAACAAACGGATAATATAGTACCGCAAACTACCAAGAGGCCATAACCATGAAGGAGGTTATTTATTGTACATTGTAAATAAGATTCCGCGTTACCATGCCGACGCAGGCGGAGCAGCTCGCGCGCATGCTGACCCGGTACCTCACCAAAAAGATCGGCTTCGAGGCCGTCATGCGGGTGCGCTGTACTAGGTATGTAGCACATGATGTACCACAAAATTATTGTAAAGCATACCTCCTTAAGCTCTTGCCAACCTGGTACTGTGTGAGGAACAAACGGATAATATAGTACCGGAAACTACCAGGAGGCCATAACCATGAAGGAGGTTATTTATTGTACATTGTAAATAAGATTCCGCGTTACCATGCCGACGCAGGCGGAGCAGCTCGCGCGCATGCTTACCCGGTACCTCACCGGGAAGATCGGCTTCAAGGCCGTCACGCAGGTGCGCTGTACTAGGTATGTAGCACATCCTGTACCACAAAATTATTTAAATGCATACCTCCTTGAGCTCTTGCCAACCTGGTACTGTTTGGGGAACAAACGGATAATATAGTACCGGAAACTACCAGGAGGCCATAACCATGAAAGAGGTTATTTATTGTTCATTGTAAATAAGATTCCGCGTTACCATGCCGACGCAGGCGGAGCAGCTCGCGCGCATGCTGACCCGGTACCTCACCAGGAAGATCGGCTTCGAGGCCGTCATGCGGGTGCGCTGTACTAGGTATGTAGCACATGATGTACCACAAAATTATTGTAATGCATACCTCCTTGAGCTCTTGCCAACCTGGTACTGTGTAGGGAACAAACGGATAATATAGTACCGCAAACTACCAAGAGGCCATAACCATGAAGGAGGTTATTTATTGTACATTGTAAATAAGATTCTGCGTTACCATGCCGACGCAGGCGGAGCAGCTCGCGCGCATGCTGACCCGGTACCTCACCAGGAAGATCGGCTTCGAGGCCGTCATGCGGGTGCGCTGTACTAGGTATGTAGCACATCCTGTACAAAAAAAATATTTAAATGCATACCTCCTTGAGCTCTTGCCAACCTGGTTCTGTTTGGGGAACAAACGGATAATATAGTACCGCAAACTACCAGGAGGCCATAACCATGAAGGAGGTTATTTATTGTACATTGTAAATAAGATTCCGCGTTACCATGCCGACGCAGGTGGAGCAGCTCGCGCGCACGCTGACCCGGTACCTCACCAAAAAGATCGGCGATATTTAAATTAACTAACTCACTTACTTACTAACTAACTAACGAATTAACTAACTAACTAACTTACTTAATAAATAACTTACTATTTAACTGACTATCTGACTAACTAACTGACTATTTGATTAACTGACTAACTAACTTACTTACTAACTCACAAACTAACTAACTTATTAACCAACTAACTAACTGACTAACTGACTAACTAACTAACTAACTTACTAACTAACTTACTAACTAACTTACATAATTAACTAACTTACTAACTAACTGACTAACTAACTGACTAACTGACTTACTGACTAACTATCTAACTACCAGGAGGCCATAACCATGAAGGAGGTTATTTATTGTTCATTGTAAATAAGTTTCCGCGTTACCATGCCGACGCAGGCGGAGCAGCTCACGCGCATGCTGACCCGGTACCTCACCAGGAAGATCGGCTTCGAGGCCGTCATGCGGGTGCGCTGTACTAGGTATGTAGCACATGATGTACCACAAAATTATTGTAATGCATACCTCCTTGAGCTCTTGCCAACCTGGTACTGTGTAGGGAACAAACGGATAATATAGTACCGCAAACTACCAAGAGGCCATAACCATGAAGGAGGTTATTTATTGTACATTGTAAATAAGATTCCGCGTTACCATGCCGACGCAGGCGGAGCAGCTCGCGCGCATGCTGACCCGGTACCTCACCAAAAAGATCGGCGATATTTAAATTAACTAACTCACTTACTTACTAACTAACTAACGAATTAACTAACTAACTAACTTACTTAATAAATAACTTACTATTTAACTGACTAACTGACTAACTAACTGACTATTTGATTAACTGACTAACTAACTTACTTACTAACTCACAAACTAACTAACTTATTAACCAACTAACTAACTGACTAACTGACTAACTAACTAACTAACTTACTAACTAACTTACTAACTAACTTACATAATTAACTAACTTACTAACTAACTGACTAACTGACAAACTAACTGACTAACTGACTTACTGACTAACTATCTAACTACCAGGAGGCCAGAATCATGAAGGAGGTTATTTATTGTACATTGTAAAAAAGATTCCGAGTTACCATGCCGACGCAGGCGGAGCAGGTCGCGCACATGCTGACCCGGTACCTCACCAGGAAGATCGGCTTCGAGGCCGTCATGCGGGTGCGCTGTACTAGGTATGTAGCACATCCTGTACCACAAAATTATTGTAATGCATACCTCCTTGAGCTCTTGCCAACCTGGTTATGTGTAGGGAACAAACGCATAATATAGTACCGCAAACTACCAAGAGGCCATAACCATGAAGGAGGTTATTTATTGTACATTATAAATAAGATTCCGCGTTACCATGCCGACGCAGGCGGAGCAGCTCGCGCGCATGCTGACCCGGTACCTCACCAGGAAGATCGGCTTCGAGGCCGTCATGCGGGTGCGCTGTACTAGGTATGTAGCACATCCTGTACCACAAAATTATTTAAATGCATACCTCCTTGAGCTCTTGCCAACCTGGTACTGTTTGGGGAACAAACGGATAATATAGTACCGGAAACTACCAGGAGGCCATAACCATGAAAGAGGTTATTTATTGTTCATTGTAAATAAGATTCCGCGTTACCATGCCGACGCAGGCGGAGCAGCTCGCGCGCATGCTGACCCGAAACCTCACCAGGAAGATCGGCTTCGAGGCCGTCATGCGGGTGCGCTGTACTAGGTATGTAGCACATCCTGTACCACAAAATTATTAAAATGCATACCTCCTTGAGCTCTTGCCAACCTGGTACTGTTTGGGGAACAAACGGATAATATAGTACCAGAAACTACCAGGAGGCCATAACCATGAAGGAGGTTATTTATTGTTTATTGTAAATAAGATTCCGCGTTACCATGCCGACGTAGGCGGAGCAGCTCACGCGCATGCTGACCCGGTAAGTCACCAGGAAGATCGGCTTCGAGGCCGTCATGCGGGTGCGCTGTACTAGGTATGTAGCACATTATGTACCACAAAATTATTGTAATGCATACTTTCTTGAGCTCTTGCCAACCTGGTACTGTTTGGGGAACAAACGGATAATATAGTACCGCAAACTACCAGGAGGCCATAACCATGAAGGAGGTTATTTATTGTACATTGTAAATAAGATTCCGCGTTACCATGCCGACGCAGGCGGAGCAGCTTGCGCGCATGCTGACCCGGTACCTCACCAGGAAGATCGGCTTCGAGGCCGTCTTGCGGGTGCGCTGTACTAGGTATGTAGCACATGATGTACCACAAAATTATTGTAAAGCATACCTCCTTGAGCTCTTGCCAACCTGGTACTGTGTGAGAAACAAACGGATAATATAGTACCGCAAACTACCAAGAGGCCATAACCATGAAGGAGGTTATTTATTGTACATTGTAAATAAGATTCCGCGTTACCATGCCGACGCAGGCGGAGCAGCTCGCGCGCATGCTGACCCGGTACCTCACCAGGAAGATTGGCTTCGAGGCCGTCATGCGGGTGCGCTGTACTAGGTATGTAGCATATCCTGTACAAAAAAAATATTTAAATGCATACCTCCTTGAGCTCTTGCCAACCTGGTACTGTTTGGGGAACAAACGGATAATATAGTACCGCAAACTACCAGGAGGCCATAACCATGAAAGAGGTTATTTATTGTTCATTGTAAATAAGATTCCACGTTACCATGCCGACGCAGGCAGAGCAGCTCGCGCGCATGCTGACCCGGTACCTCACCAGGAAGATCGGCTTCGAGGCCGTCATGCGGGTGCGCTGTACTAGGTATGTAGCACATGATGTACCACAAAATTATTGTAAAGCATACCTCCTTGAGCTCTTGCCAACCTGGTACTGTGTGAGGAACAAACGGATAATATAGTACCGCAAACTACCAAGAGGCCATAACCATGAAGGAGGTTATTTATTGTACATTGTAAATAAGATTCCGCGTTACCATGCCGACGCAGGCGGAGCAGCTCGCGCGCATGCTGACCCGGTACCTCACCAAAAAGATCGGCTTCGAGGCCGTCATGCGGGTGCGCTGTACTAGGTATGTAGCACATGATGTACCACAAAATTATTGTAAAGCATACCTCCTTAAGCTCTTGCCAACCTGGTACTGTGTGAGGAACAAACGGATAATATAGTACCGGAAACTACCAGGAGGCCATAACCATGAAGGAGGTTATTTATTGTACATTGTAAATAAGATTCCGCGTTACCATGCCGACGCAGGCGGAGCAGCTCGCGCGCATGCTTACCCGGTACCTCACCGGGAAGATCGGCTTCAAGGCCGTCACGCAGGTGCGCTGTACTAGGTATGTAGCACATCCTGTACCACAAAATTATTGTAAAGCATACCTCCTTGAGCTCTTGCCAACCTGGTACTGTGTGAGGAACAATCGGATAATATAGTACCGCAAACTACCAAGAGGCCATAACCATGAAGGAGGTTATTTATTGGACATTGTAAATAAGATTCCGCGTTACCATGCCGACGCAGGCGGAACAGCTCGCGCGCATGCTGACCCGGTACCTCACCAAAAAGATCGGCGATGTTTAAATTAACTAACTCACTTACTTACTAACTAACTAACGAATTAACTAACTAACTAACTTACTTACTAAATAACTTACTATTTAAATGACTAACTGAATAACTAACTGACTAACTGATTAACTGACTAACTAACTTACTTACTAACAAACAAACTAACTAACTTATTAACCAACTAACTAACTGACTTACTGACTAACTGACTAACTAACTAACTACCAGGAGGCCAGAATCATGAAGGAGGTTATTTATTGTACATTGTAAATAAGATTCCGCGTTACCATGCCGACGCAGGCGGAGCAGCTCGCGCGCATGCTGACCCGGTACCTCACCAGGAAGATCGGCTTCGAGGCCGTCATGCGGGTGCGCTGTACTAGGTATGTAGCACATGATGTATCACAAAATTATTGTAATGCATACCTCTTTGAGCTCTTGCCAACCTGGTACTGTGTAGGGAACAAACGGATAATATAGTACCGCAAACTAACAAGAGGCCATAACCATGAAGGAGGTTATTTATTGTACATTGTAAATAAGATTCCGCGTCACCATGCCGACGCAGGCGGAGCAGCTCACGCGCATGCTGACCCGGTACCTCACCAGGAAGATCGGCTTCGAGGCCGTCATGCGGGTGCGCTGTACTAGGTATGTAGCACATGATGTACCACAAAATTATTGTAAAGCATACCTCCTTGAGCTCTTGCCAACCTGGTACTGTGTGAGGAACAAACGGATAATATTGTACCGCAAACTACCAAGAGGCCATAACCATGAAGGAGGTTATTTATATTACATTGTAAATAAGATTCCGCGTTACCATGCCGGTGCAGGCAGAGCAGCTCACGCGCATGCTGACCCGGTACCTCACCAGGAAGATCGGCTTCGAGGCCGTCATGCGGGTGCGCTGTACTAGGTATGTAGCACATCCTGTACCACAAAATTATTAAAATGCATACCTCCTTGAGCTCTTGCCAACCTGGTACTGTTTGGGGAACAAACGGATAATATAGTACCAGAAACTACCAGGAGGCCATAACCATGAAGGAGGTTATTTATTGTTTATTGTAAATAAGATTCCGCGTTACCATGCCGACGTAGGCGGAGCAGCTCACGCGCATGCTGACCCGGTAAGTCACCAGGAAGATCGGCTTCGAGGCCGTCATGCGGGTGCGCTGTACTAGGTATGTAGCACATGATGTACCACAAAATTATTGTAATGCATACTTTCTTGAGCTCTTGCCAACCTGGTACTGTTTGGGGAACAAACGGATAATATAGTACCGCAAACTACCAGGAGGCCATAACCATGAAGGAGGTTATTTATTGTACATTGTAAATAAGATTCCGCGTTACCATGCCGACGCAGGCGGAGCAGCTCGCGCGCATGCTGACCCGGTACCTCACCAGGAAGATCGGCTTCGAGGCCGTCTTGCGGGTGCGCTGTACTAGGTATGTAGCACATCCTGTACCACAAAATTATTTAAATGCATACCTCCTTGAGCTCTTGCCAACCTGGTACTGTTTGAGGAACAAACGGATAATATAGTACCGCAAACTATCAGGAGGCCATAACTATGAAAGAGGTTATTTATTGTTCATTGTAAATAAGATTCCACGTTACCATGCCGACGCAGGCGGAGCAGCTCGCGCGCATGCTGACCCGGTACCTCACCAGGAAGATCGGCTTCGAGGCCGTCATGCGGGTGCGCTGTACTAGGTATGTAGCACATGATGTACCACAAAATTATTGTAAAGCATACCTCCTTGAGCTCTTGCCAACCTGGTACTGTGTGAGGAACAAACGGATAATATTGTACCGCAAACTACCAAGAGGCCATAACCATGAAGGAGGTAATTTATTTTACATTGTAAATAAGATTCCGCGTTACCATGCCGGTGCAGGCAGAGCAGCTCACGCGCATGCTGACCCGGTACCTCACCAGGAAGATCGGCTTCGAGGCCGTCATGCGGGTGCGCTGTACTAGGTATGTAGCACATCCTGTACCACAAAATTATTAAAATGCATACCTCCTTGAGCTCTTGCCAACCTGGTACTGTTTGGGGAACAAACGGATAATATAGTACCAGAAACTACCAGGAGGCCATAACCATGAAGGAGGTTATTTATTGTTTATTGTAAATAAGATTCCGCGTTACCATGCCGACGTAGGCGGAGCAGCTCACGCGCATGCTGACCCGGTAAGTCACCAGGAAGATCGGCTTCGAGGCCGTCATGCGGGTGCGCTGTACTAGGTATGTAGCACATGATGTACCACAAAATTATTGTAATGCATACTTTCTTGAGCTCTTGCCAACCTGGTACTGTTTGGGGAACAAACGGATAATATAGTACCGCAAACTACCAGGAGGCCATAACCATGAAGGAGGTTATTTATTGTACATTGTAAATAAGATTCCGCGTTACCATGCCGACGCAGGCGGAGCAGCTCGCGCGCATGCTGACCCGGTACCTCACCAGGAAGATCGGCTTCGAGGCCGTCTTGCGGGTGCGCTGTACTAGGTATGTAGCACATGATGTACCACAAAATTATTGTAAAGCATACCTCCTTGAGCTCTTGCCAACCTGGTACTGTGTGAGAAACAAACGGATAATATAGTACCGCAAACTACCAAGAGTCCATAACCATGAAGGAGGTTATTTATTGTACATTGTAAATAAGATTCCGCGTTACCATGCCGACGCAGGCGGAGCAGCTCGCGCGCATGCTGACCCGGTACCTCACCAGGAAGATCGGCTTCGAGGCCGTCATGCGGGTGCGCTGTACTAGGTATGTAGCACATCCTGTACAAAAAAAATATTTAAATGCATACCTCCTTGAGCTCTTGCCAACCTGGTACTGTTTGAGGAACAAACGGATAATATAGTACCGGAAACTACCAGGAGGCCATAACCATGAAGGAGGTTATTTATTGTACATTGTAAATAAGATTCCGCGTTACCATGCCGACGCAGGCGGAGCAGCTCGCGCGCATGCTGACCCGGTACCTCACCAGGAAGATCGGCTTCGAGGCCGTCATGCGGGTGCGCTGTACTAGGTATGTAGCACATCCTGTACCACAAAATTATTTAAATGCATACCTCCTTGAGCTCTTGCCAACCTGGTACTGTTTGAGGAACAAACGGATAATATAGTACCGGAAACTACCAGGAGGCCATAACCATGAAGGAGGTTATTTATTGTACATTGTAAATAAGATTCCGCGTTACCATGCCGACGCAGGCGGAGCAGCTCGCGCGCATGCTGACCCGGTACCTCACCAAAAAGATCGGCTTCGAGGCCGTCATGCGGGTGCGCTGTACTAGGTATGTAGCACATGATGTACCACAAAATTATTGTAAAGCATACCTCCTTAAGCTCTTGCCAACCTGGTACTGTGTGAGGAACAAACGGATAATATAGTACCGCAAACTACCAAGAGGCCATAACCATGAAGGAGGTTATTTATTGTACATTGTAAATAAGATTCCGCGTTACCATGCCAGTGCAGGCGGAGCAGCTCGCGCGCATGCTGACCCGGTACCTCACCAGGAAGATCGGCTTCGAGGCCGTCATGCGGGTGCGCTGTAATAGGTATGTAGCACATCCTGTACCACAAAATTATTTAAATGCATACCTCCTTGAGCTCTTGCCAACCTGGTACTGTGTGAGGAACAAACGGATAATATAGTAACGGAAACTACCAGGAGGCCATAACCATGAAGGAGGTTATTTATTGTACATTGTAAATAAGATTCCGCGTTACCATGCCGACGCAGGCGGAGCAGCTCGCGCGCATGCTTACCCGGTACATCACCGGGAAGATCGGCTTCAAGGCCGTCACGCAGGTGCGCTGTACTAGGTATTTAGCACATCCTGTACCACAAAATTATTTAAATGCATACCTCCTTAAGCTCTTGCCAACCTGGTACTGTTTGGGGAACAAACGGATAATATAGTACCGGAAACTACCAGGAGGCCATAACCATGAAAGAGGTTATTTATTGTTCATTGTAAATAAGATTCCGCGTTACCATGCCGACGCAGGCGGAGCAGCTCGCGCGCATGCTGACCCGGTACCTCACCAGGAAGATCGGCTTCGAGGCCGTCATGCGGGTGCGCTGTACTAGGTATGTAGCACATGATGTACCACAAAATTATTGTAATGCATACCTCCTTGAGCTCTTGCCAACCTGGTACTGTGTAGGGAACAAACGGATAATATAGTACCGCAAACTACCAAGAGGCCATAACCATGAAGGAGGTTATTTATTGTACATTGTAAATAAGATTCCGCGTTACCATGCCGACGCAGGCGGAGCAGCTCGCGCGCATGCTGACCCGGTACCTCACCAAAAAGATCGGCGATATTTAAATTAACTAACTCACTTACTTACTAACTAACTAACGAATTAACTAACTAACTAACTTACTTAATAAATAACTTACTATTTAACTGACTAACTGACTAACTAACTGACTAACTGACTTACTGACTAACTATCTAACTACCAGGAGGCCAGAATCATGAAGGAGGTTATTTATTGTACATTGTAAAAAAGATTCCGAGTTACCATGCCGACGCAGGCGGAGCAGGTCGCGCGCATGCTGACCCGGTACCTCACCAGGAAGATCGGCTTCGAGGCCGTCATGCGGGTGCGCTGTACTAGGTATGTAGCACATCCTGTACCACAAAATTATTGTAATGCATACCTCCTTGAGCTCTTGCCAACCTGGTTATGTGTAGGGAACAAACGCATAATATAGTACCGCAAACTACCAAGAGGCCATAACCATGAAGGAGGTTATTTATTGTACATTATAAATAAGATTCCGCGTTACCATGCCGACGCAGGCGGAGCAGCTCGCGCGCATGCTGACCCGGTACCTCACCAGGAAGATCGGCTTCGAGGCCGTCATGCGGGTGCGCTGTACTAGGTATGTAGCACATCCTGTACCACAAAATGATTTAAATGCATACCTCCTTGAGCTCTTGCCAACCTGGTACTGTTTGGGGAACAAACGGATAATATAGTACCAGAAACTACCAGGAGGCCATAACCATGAAGGAGGTTATTTATTGTACATTGTAAATAAGATTCCGCGTTACCATGCCGACGCAGGCGGAGCAGCTCGCGCGCATGCTTACCCGGTACCTCACCGGGAAGATCGGCTTCAAGGCCGTCACGCAGGTGCGCTGTACTAGGTATGTAGCACATCCTGTACCACAAAATTATTGTAAAGCATACCTCTTTGAGCTCTTGCCAACCTGGTACTGTGTGAGGAACAATCGGATAATATAGTACCGCAAACTACCAAGAGGCCATAACCATGAAGGAGGTTATTTATTGGACATTGTAAATAAGATTCCGCGTTACCATGCCGACGCAGGCGGAACAGCTCGCGCGCATGCTGACCCGGTACCTCACCAAAAAGATCGGCGATGTTTAAATTAACTAACTCACTTACTTACTAACTAACTAACGAATTAACTAACTAACTAACTTACTTACTAAATAACTTACTATTTAAATGACTAACTGAATAACTAACTGACTAACTGATTAACTGACTAACTAACTTACTTACTAACAAACAAACTAACTAACTTATTAACCAACTAACTAACTGACTTACTGACTAACTGACTAACTAACTAACTACCAGGAGGCCAGAATCATGAAGGAGGTTATTTATTGTACATTGTAAATAAGATTCCGCGTTACCAAGCCGACGCAGGCGGAGCAGCTCGCGCGCATGCTGACCCGGTACCTCACCAGGAAGATCGGCTTCGAGGCCGTCATGCGGGTGCGCTGTACTAGGTATGTAGCACATGATGTATCACAAAATTATTGTAATGCATACCTCTTTGAGCTCTTGCCAACCTGGTACTGTGTAGGGAACAAACGGATAATATAGTACCGCAAACTAACAAGAGGCCATAACCATGAAGGAGGTTATTTATTGTACATTGTAAATAAGATTCCGCGTCACCATGCCGACGCAGGCGGAGCAGCTCACGCGCATGCTGACCCGGTACCTCACCAGGAAAATCGGCTTCGAGGCCGTCATGCGGGTGCGCTGTACTAGGTATGTAGCACATGATGTACCACAAAATTATTGTAATGCATACCTCCTTGAGCTCTTGCCAACCTGGTACTGTGTAGGGAACAAACGGATAATAAAGTACCGCAAACTACCAAGAGGCCATAACCATGAAGGAGGTTATTTATTGTTCATTGTAAATAAGATTCCGCGTTACCATGCCGACGCAGGCGGAGCAGCTCGCGCGCATGCTGACCCGGTACCTCACCAGGAAGATCGGCTTCGAGGCCGTCATGCGGGTGCGCTGTACTAGGTATGTAGCACATCCTGTACCACAAAATTATTTAAATGCATACCTCCTTGAGCTCTTGCCAACCTGGTACTGTTTGAGGAACAAACGGATAATATAGTACCGCAAACTATCAGGAGGCCATAACCATGAAAGAGGTTATTTATTGTTCATTGTAAATAAGATTCCACGTTACCATGCCGACGCAGGCGGAGCAGCTCGCGCGCATGCTGACCCGGTACCTCACCAGGAAGATCGGCTTCGAGGCCGTCATGCGGGTGCGCTGTACTAGGTATGTAGCACATGATGTACCACAAAATTATTGTAAAGCATACCTCCTTGAGCTCTTGCCAACCTGGTACTGTGTGAGGAACAAACGGATAATATTGTACCGCAAACTACCAAGAGGCCATAACCATGAAGGAGGTTATTTATTTTACATTGTAAATAAGATTCCGCGTTACCATGCCGGTGCAGGCAGAGCAGCTCACGCGCATGCTGACCCGGTACCTCACCAGGAAGATCGGCTTCGAGGCCGTCATGCGGGTGCGCTGTACTAGGTATGTAGCACATCCTGTACCACAAAATTATTAAAATGCATACCTCCTTGAGCTCTTGCCAACCTGGTACTGTTTGGGGAACAAACGGATAATATAGTACCAGAAACTACCAGGAGGCCATAACCATGAAGGAGGTTATTTATTGTTTATTGTAAATAAGATTCCGCGTTACCATGCCGACGTAGGCGGAGCAGCTCACGCGCATGCTGACCCGGTAAGTCACCAGGAAGATCGGCTTCGAGGCCGTCATGCGGGTGCGCTGTACTAGGTATGTAGCACATGATGTACCACAAAATTATTGTAATGCATACTTTCTTGAGCTCTTGCCAACCTGGTACTGTTTGGGGAACAAACGGATAATATAGTACCGCAAACTACCAGGAGGCCATAACCATGAAGGAGGTTATTTATTGTACATTGTAAATAAGATTCCGCGTTACCATGCCGACGCAGGCGGAGCAGCTCGCGCGCATGCTGACCCGGTACCTCACCAGGAAGATCGGCTTCGAGGCCGTCTTGCGGGTGCGCTGTACTAGGTATGTAGCACATGATGTACCACAAAATTATTGTAATGCATACCTCCTTGAGCTCTTGCCAACCTGGTACTGTGTAGGGAACAAACGGATAATAAAGTACCGCAAACTACCAAGAGGCCATAACCATGAAGGAGGTTATTTATTGTTCATTGTAAATAAGATTCCGCGTTACCATGCCGACGCAGGCGGAGCAGCTCGCGCGCATGCTGACCCGGTACCTCACCAGGAAGATCGGCTTCGAGGCCGTCATGCGGGTGCGCTGTACTAGGTATGTAGCACATCCTGTACCACAAAATTATTTAAATGCATACCTCCTTGAGCTCTTGCCAACCTGGTACTGTTTGAGGAACAAACGGATAATATAGTACCGCAAACTATCAGGAGGCCATAACCATGAAAGAGGTTATTTATTGTTCATTGTAAATAAGATTCCACGTTACCATGCCGACGCAGGCGGAGCAGCTCGCGCGCATGCTGACCCGGTACCTCACCAGGAAGATCGGCTTCGAGGCCGTCATGCGGGTGCGCTGTACTAGGTATGTAGCACATGATGTACCACAAAATTATTGTAAAGCATACCTCCTTGAGCTCTTGCCAACCTGGTACTGTGTGAGGAACAAACGGATAATATTGTACCGCAAACTACCAAGAGGCCATAACCATGAAGGAGGTTATTTATTTTACATTGTAAATAAGATTCCGCGTTACCATGCCGGTGCAGGCAGAGCAGCTCACGCGCATGCTGACCCGGTACCTCACCAGGAAGATCGGCTTCGAGGCCGTCATGCGGGTGCGCTGTACTAGGTATGTAGCACATCCTGTACCACAAAATTATTAAAATGCATACCTCCTTGAGCTCTTGCCAACCTGGTACTGTTTGGGGAACAAACGGATAATATAGTACCAGAAACTACCAGGAGGCCATAACCATGAAGGAGGTTATTTATTGTTTATTGTAAATAAGATTCCGCGTTACCATGCCGACGTAGGCGGAGCAGCTCACTTGCATGCTGACCCGGTAAGTCACCAGGAAGATCGGCTTCGAGGCCGTCATGCGGGTGCGCTGTACTAGGTATGTAGCACATGATGTACCACAAAATTATTGTAATGCATACTTTCTTGAGCTCTTGCCAACCTGGTACTGTTTGGGGAACAAACGGATAATATAGTACCGCAAACTACCAGGAGGCCATAACCATGAAGGAGGTTATTTATTGTACATTGTAAATAAGATTCCGCGTTACCATGCCGACGCAGGCGGAGCAGCTCGCGCGCATGCTGACCCGGTACCTCACCAGGAAGATCGGCTTCGAGGCCGTCTTGCGGGTGCGCTGTACTAGGTATGTAGCACATGATGTACCACAAAATTATTGTAAAGCATACCTCCTTGAGCTCTTGCCAACCTGGTACTGTGTGAGAAACAAACGGATAATATAGTACCGCAAACTACCAAGAGTCCATAACCATGAAGGAGGTTATTTATTGTACATTGTAAATAAGATTCCGCGTTACCATGCCGACGCAGGCGGAGCAGCTCGCGCGCATGCTGACCCGGTACCTCACCAGGAAGATCGGCTTCGAGGCCGTCATGCGGGTGCGCTGTACTAGGTATGTAGCACATCCTGTACAAAAAAAATATTTAAATGCATACCTCCTTGAGCTCTTGCCAACCTGGTACTGTTTGGGGAACAAACGGATAATATAGTACCGCAAACTACCAGGAGGCCATAACCATGAAAGAGGTTATTTATTGTTCATTGTAAATAAGATTCCACGTTACCATGCCGACGCAGGCAGAGCAGCTCGCGCGCATGCTGACCCGGTACCTCACCAGGAAGATCGGCTTCGAGGCCGTCATGCGGGTGCGCTGTACTAGGTATGTAGCACATGATGTACCACAAATTATTGTAAAGCATACCTCCTTAAGCTCTTGCCAACCTGGTACTGTGTGAGGAACAAACGGATAATATAGTAACGGAAACTACCAGGAGGCCATAACCATGAAGGAGGTTATTTATTGTACATTGTAAATAAGATTCCGCGTTACCATGCCGACGCAGGCGGAGCAGCTCGCGCGCATGCTTACCCGGTACATCACCGGGAAGATCGGCTTCAAGGCCGTCACGCAGGTGCGCTGTACTAGGTATTTAGCACATCCTGTACCACAAAATTATTTAAATGCATACCTCCTTGAGCTCTTGCCAACCTGGTACTGTTTGGGGAACAAACGGATAATATAGTACCGGAAACTACCAGGAGGCCATAACCATGAAAGAGGTTATTTATTGTTCATTGTAAATAAGATTCCGCGTTACCATGCCGACGCAGGCGGAGCAGCTCGCGCGCATGCTGACCCGGTACCTCACCAGGAAGATCGGCTTCGAGGCCGTCATGCGGGTGCGCTGTACTAGGTATGTAGCACATGATGTACCACAAAATTATTGTAATGCATACCTCCTTGAGCTCTTGCCAACCTGGTACTGTGTAGGGAACAAACGGATAATATAGTACCGCAAACTACCAAGAGGCCATAACCATGAAGGAGGTTATTTATTGTACATTGTAAATAAGATTCCGCGTTACCATGCCGACGCAGGCGGAGCAGCTCGCGCGCATGCTGACCCGGTACCTCACCAAAAAGATCGGCGATATTTAAATTAACTAACTCACTTACTTACTAACTAACTAACGAATTAACTAACTAACTAACTTACTTAATAAATAACTTACTATTTAACTGACTAACTGACTAACTAACTGACTAACTGACTTACTGACTAACTATCTAACTACCAGGAGGCCAGAATCATGAAGGAGGTTATTTATTGTACATTGTAAAAAAGATTCCGAGTTACCATGCCGACGCAGGCGGAGCAGGTCGCGCGCATGCTGACCCGGTACCTCACCAGGAAGATCGGCTTCGAGGCCGTCATGCGGGTGCGCTGTACTAGGTATGTAGCACATCCTGTACCACAAAATTATTGTAATGCATACCTCCTTGAGCTCTTGCCAACCTGGTTATGTGTAGGGAACAAACGCATAATATAGTACCGCAAACTACCAAGAGGCCATAACTATGAAGGAGGTTATTTATTGTACATTATAAATAAGATTCCGCGTTACCATGCCGACGCAGGCGGAGCAGCTCGCGCGCATGCTGACCCGGTACCTCACCAGGAAGATCGGCTTCGAGGCCGTCATGCGGGTGCGCTGTACTAGGTATGTAGCACATCCTGTACCACAAAATGATTTAAATGCATACCTCCTTGAGCTCTTGCCAACCTGGTACTGTTTGGGGAACAAACGGATAATATAGTACCGGAAACTACCAGGAGGCCATAACCATGAAAGAGGTTATTTATTGTTCATTGTAAATTAGATTCCGCGTTACCATGCCGACGCAGGCGGAGCAGCTCGCGCGCATGCTGACCCGAAACCTCACCAGGAAGATCGGCTTCGAGGCCGTCATGCGGGTGCGCTGTACTAGGTATGTAGCACATGATGTACCACAAAATTATTGTAAAGCATACCTCCTTGAGCTCTTGCCAACCTGGTACTGTGTGAGGAACAATCGGATAATATAGTACCGCAAACTACCAAGAGGCCATAACCATGAAGGAGGTTATTTATTGGACATTGTAAATAAGATTCCGCGTTACCATGCCGACGCAGGCGGAACAGCTCGCGCGCATGCTGACCCGGTACCTCACCAAAAAGATCGGCGATGTTTAAATTAACTAACTCACTTACTTACTAACTAACTAACGAATTAACTAACTAACTAACTTACTTACTAAATAACTTACTATTTAACTGACTAACTGAATAACTAACTGACTAACTGATTAACTGACTAACTAACTTACTTACTAACAAACAAACTAACTAACTTATTAACCAACTAACTAACTGACTTACTGACTAACTGACTAACTAACTAACTACCAGGAGGCCAGAATCATGAAGGAGGTTATTTATTGTACATTGTAAATAAGATTCCGCGTTACCATGCCGACGCAGGCGGAGCAGCTCGCGCGCATGCTGACCCGGTACCTCACCAGGAAGATCGGCTTCGAGGCCGTCATGCGGGTGCGCTGTACTAGGTATGTAGCACATGATGTACCACAAAATTATTGTAATGCATACCTCTTTGAGCTCTTGCCAACCTGGTACTGTGTAGGGAACAAACGGATAATATAGTACCGCAAACTAACAAGAGGCCATAACCATGAAGGAGGTTATTTATTGTACATTGTAAATAAGATTCCGCGTCACCATGCCGACGCAGGCGGAGCAGCTCACGCGCATGCTGACCCGGTACCTCACCAGGAAAATCGGCTTCGAGGCCGTCATGCGGGTGCGCTGTACTAGGTATGTAGCACATGATGTACCACAAAATTATTGTAATGCATACCTCCTTGAGCTCTTGCCAACCTGGTACTGTGTAGGGAACAAACGGATAATAAAGTACCGCAAACTACCAAGAGGCCATAACCATGAAGGAGGTTATTTATTGTTCATTGTAAATAAGATTCCGCGTTACCATGCCGACGCAGGCGGAGCAGCTCGCGCGCATGCTGACCCGGTACCTCACCAGGAAGATCGGCTTCGAGGCCGTCATGCGGGTGCGCTGTACTAGGTATGTAGCACATCCTGTACCACAAAATTATTTAAATGCATACCTCCTTGAGCTCTTGCCAACCTGGTACTGTTTGAGGAACAAACGGATAATATAGTACCGCAAACTATCAGGAGGCCATAACCATGAAAGAGGTTATTTATTGTTCATTGTAAATAAGATTCCACGTTACCATGCCGACGCAGGCGGAGCAGCTCGCGCGCATGCTGACCCGGTACCTCACCAGGAAGATCGGCTTCGAGGCCGTCATGCGGGTGCGCTGTACTAGGTATGTAGCACATGATGTACCACAAAATTATTGTAAAGCATACCTCCTTGAGCTCTTGCCAACCTGGTACTGTGTGAGGAACAAACGGATAATATAGTACCGGAAACTACCAGGAGGCCATAACCATGAAGGAGGTTATTTATTGTACATTGTAAATAAGATTCCGCGTTACCATGCCGACGCAGGCGGAGCAGCTCGCGCGCATGCTGACCCGGTACCTCACCAAAAAGATCGGCTTCGAGGCCGTCATGCGGGTGCGCTGTACTAGGTATGTAGCACATGATGTACCACAAAATTATTGTAAAGCATACCTCCTTAAGCTCTTGCCAACCTGGTACTGTGTGAGGAACAAACGGATAATATAGTAACGGAAACTACCAGGAGGCCATAACCATGAAGGAGGTTATTTATTGTACATTGTAAATAAGATTCCGCGTTACCATGCCGACGCAGGCGGAGCAGCTCGCGCGCATGCTTACCCGGTACCTCACCGGGAAGATCGGCTTCAAGGCCGTCACGCAGGTGCGCTGTACTAGGTATGTAGCACATCCAGTACCACAAAATTATTTAAATGCATACCTCCTTGAGCTCTTGCCAACCTGGTACTGTTTGGGGAACAAACGGATAATATAGTACCGGAAACTACCAGGAGGCCATAACCATGAAAGAGGTTATTTATTGTTCATTGTAAATAAGATTCCGCGTTACCATGCCGACGCAGGCGGAGCAGCTCGCGCGCATGCTGACCCGGTACCTCACCAGGAAGATCGGCTTCGAGGCCGTCATGCGGGTGCGCTGTACTAGGTATGTAGCACATGATGTACCACAAAATTATTGTAATGCATACCTCCTTGAGCTCTTGCCAACCTGGTACTGTGTAGGGAACAAACGGATAATATAGTACCGCAAACTACCAAGAGGCCATAACCATGAAGGAGGTTATTTATTGTACATTGTAAATAAGATTCTGCGTTACCATGCCGACGCTGGCGGAGCAGCTCGCGCGCATGCTGACCCGGTACCTCACCAAAAAGATCGGCGATATTTAAATTAACTAACTCACTTACTTACTAACTAACTAACGAATTAACTAACTAACTAACTTACTTAATAAATAACTTACTATTTAACTGACTAACTGACTAACTAACTGACTATTTGATTAACTGACTAACTAACTTACTTACTAACTCACAAACTAACTAACTTATTAACCAACTAACTAACTGACTAACTAACTAACTAACTGACTTACTGACTAACTATCTAACTACCAGGAGGCCAGAATCATGAAGGAGGTTATTTATTGTACATTGTAAAAAAGATTCCGAGTTACCATGCCGACGCAGGCGGAGCAGGTCGCGCGCATGCTGACCCGGTACCTCACCAGGAAGATCGGCTTCGAGGCCGTCATGCGGGTGCGCTGTACTAGGTATGTAGCACATCCTGTACCACAAAATTATTGTAATGCATACCTCCTTGAGCTCTTGCCAACCTGGTTATGTGTAGGGAACAAACGCATAATATAGTACCGCAAACTACCAAGAGGCCATAACCATGAAGGAGGTTATTTATTGTACATTATAAATAAGATTCCGCGTTACCATGCCGACGCAGGCGGAGCAGCTCGCGCGCATGCTGACCCGGTACCTCACCAGGAAGATCGGCTTCGAGGCCGTCATGCGGGTGCGCTGTACTAGGTATGTAGCACATCCTGTACCACAAAATGATTTAAATGCATACCTCCTTGAGCTCTTGCCAACCTGGTACTGTTTGGGGAACAAACGGATAATATAGTACCGCAAACTACCAGGAGGCCATAACCATGAAAGAGGTTATTTATTGTTCATTGTAAATAAGATTCCGCGTTACCATGCCGACGCAGGCGGAGCAGCTCGCGCGCATGCTGACCCGAAACCTCACCAGGAAGATCGGCTTCGAGGCCGTCATGCGGGTGCGCTGTACTAGGTATGTAGCACATGATGTACCACAAAATTATTGTAAAGCATACCTCCTTGAGCTCTTGCCAACCTGGTACTGTGTGAGGAACAATCGGATAATATAGTACCGCAAACTACCAAGAGGCCATAACCATGAAGGAGGTTATTTATTGGACATTGTAAATAAGATTCCGCGTTACCATGCCGACGCAGGCGGAACAGCTCGCGCGCATGCTGACCCGGTACCTCACCAAAAAGATCGGCGATGTTTAAATTAACTAACTCACTTACTTACTAACTAACTAACGAATTAACTAACTATCTAACTTACTTACTAAATAACTTACTATTTAACTGACTAACTGAATAACTAACTGACTAACTGATTAACTGACTAACTAACTTACTTACTAACAAACAAACTAACTAACTTATTAACCAACTAACTAACTGATTTACTGACTAACTGACTAACTAACTAACTACCAGGAGGCCAGAATCATGAAGGAGGTTATTTATTGTACATTGTAAATAAGATTCCGCGTTACCATGCCGACGCAGGCGGAGCAGCTCGCGCGCATGCTGACCCGGTACCTCACCAGGAAGATCGGCTTCGAGGCCGTCATGCGGGTGCGCTGTACTAGGTATGTAGCACATGATGTACCACAAAATTATTGTAATGCATACCTCTTTGAGCTCTTGCCAACCTGGTACTGTGTAGGGAACAAACGGATAATATAGTACCGCAAACTAACAAGACGCCATAACCATGAAGGAGGTTATTTATTGTACATTGTAAATAAGATTCCGCGTCACCATGCCGACGCAGGCGGAGCAGCTCACGCGCATGCTGACCCGGTACCTCACCAGGAAAATCGGCTTCGAGGCCGTCATGCGGGTGCGCTGTACTAGGTATGTAGCACATGATGTACCACAAAATTATTGTAATGCATACCTCCTTGAGCTCTTGCCAACCTGGTACTGTGTAGGGAACAAACGGATAATAAAGTACCGCAAACTACCAAGAGGCCATAACCATGAAGGAGGTTATTTATTGTTCATTGTAAATAAGATTCCGCGTTACCATGCCGACGCAGGCGGAGCAGCTCGCGCGCATGCTGACCCGGTACCTCACCAGGAAGATCGGCTTCGAGGCCGTCATGCGGGTGCGCTGTACTAGGTATGTAGCACATCCTGTACCACAAAATTATTAAAATGCATACCTCCTTGAGCTCTTGCCAACCTGGTACTGTTTGGGGAACAAACGGATAATATAGTACCAGAAACTACCAGGAGGCCATAACCATGAAGGAGGTTATTTATTGTTTATTGTAAATAAGATTCCGCGTTACCATGCCGACGTAGGCGGAGCAGCTCACGCGCATGCTGACCCGGTAAGTCACCAGGAAGATCGGCTTCGAGGCCGTCATGCGGGTGCGCTGTACTAGGTATGTAGCACATGATGTACCACAAAATTATTGTAATGCATACTTTCTTGAGCTCTTGCCAACCTGGTACTGTTTGGGGAACAAACGGATAATATAGTACCGCAAACTACCAGGAGGCCATAACCATGAAGGAGGTTATTTATTGTACATTGTAAATAAGATTCCGCGTTACCATGCCGACGCAGGCGGAGCAGCTCGCGCGCATGCTGACCCGGTACCTCACCAGGAAGATCGGCTTCGAGGCCGTCATGCGGGTGCGCTGTACTAGGTATGTAGCACATCCTGTACCACAAAATGATTTAAATGCATACCTCCTTGAGCTCTTGCCAACCTGGTACTGTTTGGGGAACAAACGGATAATATAGTACCGCAAACTACCAGGAGGCCATAACCATGAAAGAGGTTATTTATTGTTCATTGTAAATAAGATTCCGCGTTACCATGCCGACGCAGGCGGAGCAGCTCGCGCGCATGCTGACCCGAAACCTCACCAGGAAGATCGGCTTCGAGGCCGTCATGCGGGTGCGCTGTACTAGGTATGTAGCACATGATGTACCACAAAATTATTGTAAAGCATACCTCCTTGAGCTCTTGCCAACCTGGTACTGTGTGAGGAACAATCGGATAATATAGTACCGCAAACTACCAAGAGGCCATAACCATGAAGGAGGTTATTTATTGGACATTGTAAATAAGATTCCGCGTTACCATGCCGACGCAGGCGGAACAGCTCGCGCGCATGCTGACCCGGTACCTCACCAAAAAGATCGGCGATGTTTAAATTAACTAACTCACTTACTTACTAACTAACTAACGAATTAACTAACTATCTAACTTACTTACTAAATAACTTACTATTTAACTGACTAACTGAATAACTAACTGACTAACTGATTAACTGACTAACTAACTTACTTACTAACAAACAAACTAACTAACTTATTAACCAACTAACTAACTGATTTACTGACTAACTGACTAACTAACTAACTACCAGGAGGCCAGAATCATGAAGGAGGTTATTTATTGTACATTGTAAATAAGATTCCGCGTTACCATGCCGACGCAGGCGGAGCAGCTCGCGCGCATGCTGACCCGGTACCTCACCAGGAAGATCGGCTTCGAGGCCGTCATGCGGGTGCGCTGTACTAGGTATGTAGCACATGATGTACCACAAAATTATTGTAATGCATACCTCTTTGAGCTCTTGCCAACCTGGTACTGTGTAGGGAACAAACGGATAATATAGTACCGCAAACTAACAAGACGCCATAACCATGAAGGAGGTTATTTATTGTACATTGTAAATAAGATTCCGCGTCACCATGCCGACGCAGGCGGAGCAGCTCACGCGCATGCTGACCCGGTACCTCACCAGGAAAATCGGCTTCGAGGCCGTCATGCGGGTGCGCTGTACTAGGTATGTAGCACATGATGTACCACAAAATTATTGTAATGCATACCTCCTTGAGCTCTTGCCAACCTGGTACTGTGTAGGGAACAAACGGATAATAAAGTACCGCAAACTACCAAGAGGCCATAACCATGAAGGAGGTTATTTATTGTTCATTGTAAATAAGATTCCGCGTTACCATGCCGACGCAGGCGGAGCAGCTCGCGCGCATGCTGACCCGGTACCTCACCAGGAAGATCGGCTTCGAGGCCGTCATGCGGGTGCGCTGTACTAGGTATGTAGCACATCCTGTACCACAAAATTATTAAAATGCATACCTCCTTGAGCTCTTGCCAACCTGGTACTGTTTGGGGAACAAACGGATAATATAGTACCAGAAACTACCAGGAGGCCATAACCATGAAGGAGGTTATTTATTGTTTATTGTAAATAAGATTCCGCGTTACCATGCCGACGTAGGCGGAGCAGCTCACGCGCATGCTGACCCGGTAAGTCACCAGGAAGATCGGCTTCGAGGCCGTCATGCGGGTGCGCTGTACTAGGTATGTAGCACATGATGTACCACAAAATTATTGTAATGCATACTTTCTTGAGCTCTTGCCAACCTGGTACTGTTTGGGGAACAAACGGATAATATAGTACCGCAAACTACCAGGAGGCCATAACCATGAAGGAGGTTATTTATTGTACATTGTAAATAAGATTCCGCGTTACCATGCCGACGCAGGCGGAGCAGCTCGCGCGCATGCTGACCCGGTACCTCACCAGGAAGATCGGCTTCGAGGCCGTCTTGCGGGTGCGCTGTACTAGGTATGTAGCACATGATGTACCACAAAATTATTGTAAAGCATACCTCCTTGAGCTCTTGCCAACCTGGTACTGTGTGAGAAACAAACGGATAATATAGTACCGCAAACTACCAAGAGTCCATAACCATGAAGGAGGTTATTTATTGTACATTGTAAATAAGATTCCGCGTTACCATGCCGACGCAGGCGGAGCAGCTCGCGCGCATGCTGACCCGGTACCTCACCAGGAAGATCGGCTTCGAGGCCGTCATGCGGGTGCGCTGTACTAGGTATGTAGCACATCCTGTACAAAAAAAATATTTAAATGCATACCTCCTTGAGCTCTTGCCAACCTGGTACTGTTTGGGGAACAAACGGATAATATAGTACCGCAAACTACCAGGAGGCCATAACCATGAAAGAGGTTATTTATTGTTCATTGTAAATAAGATTCCACGTTACCATGCCGACGCAGGCAGAGCAGCTCGCGCGCATGCTGACCCGGTACCTCACCAGGAAGATCGGCTTCGAGGCCGTCATGCGGGTGCGCTGTACTAGGTATGTAGCACATGATGTACCACAAAATTATTGTAAAGCATACCTCCTTGAGCTCTTGCCAACCTGGTACTGTGTGAGGAACAAACGGATAATATAGTACCGCAAACTACCAAGAGCCCATAACCATGAAGGAGGTTATTTATTGTACATTGTAAATAAGATTCCGCGTTACCATGCCGGTGCAGGCGGAGCAGCTCGCGCGCATGCTGACCCGGTACCTCACCAGGAAGATCGGCTTCGAGGCCGTCATGCGGGTGCGCTGTACTAGGTATGTAGCACATCCTGTACCACAAAATTATTTAAATGCATACCTCCTTGAGCTCTTGCCAACCTGGTACTGTTTGAGGAACAAACGGATAATATAGTACCGGAAACTACCAGGAGGCCATAACCATGAAGGAGGTTATTTATTGTACATTGTAAATAAGATTCCGCGTTACCATGCCGACGCAGGCGGAGCAGCTCGCGCGCATGCTGACCCGGTACCTCACCAAAAAGATCGGCTTCGAGGCCGTCATGCGGGTGCGCTGTACTAGGTATGTAGCACATGATGTACCACAAAATTATTGTAAAGCATACCTCCTTAAGCTCTTGCCAACCTGGTACTGTGTGAGGAACAAACGGATAATATAGTACCGCAAACTACCAAGAGGCCATAACCATGAAGGAGGTTATTTATTGTACATTGTAAATAAGATTCCGCGTTACCATGCCAGTGCAGGCGGAGCAGCTCGCGCGCATGCTGACCCGGTACCTCACCAGGAAGATCGGCTTCGAGGCCGTCATGCGGGTGCGCTGTACTAGGTATGTAGCACATCCTGTACCACAAAATTATTTAAATGCATACCTCCTTGAGCTCTTGCCAACCTGGTACTGTTTGAGGAACAAACGGATAATATAGTACCGGAAACTACCAGGAGGCCATAACCATGAAGGAGGTTATTTATTGTACATTGTAAATAAGATTCCGCGTTACCATGCCGACGCAGGCGGAGCAGCTCGCGCGCATGCTGACCCGGTACCTCACCAAAAAGATCGGCTTCGAGGCCGTCATGCGGGTGCGCTGTACTAGGTATGTAGCACATGATGTACCACAAATTATTGTAAAGCATACCTCCTTAAGCTCTTGCCAACCTGGTACTGTGTGAGGAACAAACGGATAATATAGTAACGGAAACTACCAGGAGGCCATAACCATGAAGGAGGTTATTTATTGTACATTGTAAATAAGATTCCGCGTTACCATGCCGACGCAGGCGGAGCAGCTCGCGCGCATGCTTACCCGGTACATCACCGGGAAGATCGGCTTCAAGGCCGTCACGCAGGTGCGCTGTACTAGGTATTTAGCACATCCTGTACCACAAAATTATTTAAATGCATACCTCCTTGAGCTCTTGCCAACCTGGTACTGTTTGGGGAACAAACGGATAATATAGTACCGGAAACTACCAGGAGGCCATAACCATGAAAGAGGTTATTTATTGTTCATTGTAAATAAGATTCCGCGTTACCATGCCGACGCAGGCGGAGCAGCTCGCGCGCATGCTGACCCGGTACCTCACCAGGAAGATCGGCTTCGAGGCCGTCATGCGGGTGCGCTGTACTAGGTATGTAGCACATGATGTACCACAAAATTATTGTAATGCATACCTCCTTGAGCTCTTGCCAACCTGGTACTGTGTAGGGAACAAACGGATAATATAGTACCGCAAACTACCAAGAGGCCATAACCATGAAGGAGGTTATTTATTGTACATTGTAAATAAGATTCCGCGTTACCATGCCGACGCAGGCGGAGCAGCTCGCGCGCATGCTGACCCGGTACCTCACCAAAAAGATCGGCGATATTTAAATTAACTAACTCACTTACTTACTAACTAACTAACGAATTAACTAACTAACTAACTTACTTAATAAATAACTTACTATTTAACTGACTAACTGACTAACTAACTGACTAACTGACTTACTGACTAACTATCTAACTACCAGGAGGCCAGAATCATGAAGGAGGTTATTTATTGTACATTGTAAAAAAGATTCCGAGTTACCATGCCGACGCAGGCGGAGCAGGTCGCGCGCATGCTGACCCGGTACCTCACCAGGAAGATCGGCTTCGAGGCCGTCATGCGGGTGCGCTGTACTAGGTATGTAGCACATCCTGTACCACAAAATTATTGTAATGCATACCTCCTTGAGCTCTTGCCAACCTGGTTATGTGTAGGGAACAAACGCATAATATAGTACCGCAAACTACCAAGAGGCCATAACTATGAAGGAGGTTATTTATTGTACATTATAAATAAGATTCCGCGTTACCATGCCGACGCAGGCGGAGCAGCTCGCGCGCATGCTGACCCGGTACCTCACCAGGAAGATCGGCTTCGAGGCCGTCATGCGGGTGCGCTGTACTAGGTATGTAGCACATGATGTACCACAAAATTATTGTAATGCATACCTCCTTGAGCTCTTGCCAACCTGGTACTGTGTAGGGAACAAACGGATAATAAAGTACCGCAAACTACCAAGAGGCCATAACCATGAAGGAGGTTATTTATTGTTCATTGTAAATAAGATTCCGCGTTACCATGCCGACGCAGGCGGAGCAGCTCGCGCGCATGCTGACCCGGTACCTCACCAGGAAGATCGGCTTCGAGGCCGTCATGCGGGTGCGCTGTACTAGGTATGTAGCACATCCTGTACCACAAAATTATTTAAATGCATACCTCCTTGAGCTCTTGCCAACCTGGTACTGTTTGAGGAACAAACGGATAATATAGTACCGCAAACTATCAGGAGGCCATAACCATGAAAGAGGTTATTTATTGTTCATTGTAAATAAGATTCCACGTTACCATGCCGACGCAGGCGGAGCAGCTCGCGCGCATGCTGACCCGGTACCTCACCAGGAAGATCGGCTTCGAGGCCGTCATGCGGGTGCGCTGTACTAGGTATGTAGCACATGATGTACCACAAAATTATTGTAAAGCATACCTCCTTGAGCTCTTGCCAACCTGGTACTGTGTGAGGAACAAACGGATAATATAGTACCGGAAACTACCAGGAGGCCATAACCATGAAGGAGGTTATTTATTGTACATTGTAAATAAGATTCCGCGTTACCATGCCGACGCAGGCGGAGCAGCTCGCGCGCATGCTGACCCGGTACCTCACCAAAAAGATCGGCTTCGAGGCCGTCATGCGGGTGCGCTGTACTAGGTATGTAGCACATGATGTACCACAAAATTATTGTAAAGCATACCTCCTTAAGCTCTTGCCAACCTGGTACTGTGTGAGGAACAAACGGATAATATAGTAACGGAAACTACCAGGAGGCCATAACCATGAAGGAGGTTATTTATTGTACATTGTAAATAAGATTCCGCGTTACCATGCCGACGCAGGCGGAGCAGCTCGCGCGCATGCTTACCCGGTACCTCACCGGGAAGATCGGCTTCAAGGCCGTCACGCAGGTGCGCTGTACTAGGTATGTAGCACATCCAGTACCACAAAATTATTTAAATGCATACCTCCTTGAGCTCTTGCCAACCTGGTACTGTTTGGGGAACAAACGGATAATATAGTACCGGAAACTACCAGGAGGCCATAACCATGAAAGAGGTTATTTATTGTTCATTGTAAATAAGATTCCGCGTTACCATGCCGACGCAGGCGGAGCAGCTCGCGCGCATGCTGACCCGGTACCTCACCAGGAAGATCGGCTTCGAGGCCGTCATGCGGGTGCGCTGTACTAGGTATGTAGCACATGATGTACCACAAAATTATTGTAATGCATACCTCCTTGAGCTCTTGCCAACCTGGTACTGTGTAGGGAACAAACGGATAATATAGTACCGCAAACTACCAAGAGGCCATAACCATGAAGGAGGTTATTTATTGTACATTGTAAATAAGATTCTGCGTTACCATGCCGACGCTGGCGGAGCAGCTCGCGCGCATGCTGACCCGGTACCTCACCAAAAAGATCGGCGATATTTAAATTAACTAACTCACTTACTTACTAACTAACTAACGAATTAACTAACTAACTAACTTACTTAATAAATAACTTACTATTTAACTGACTAACTGACTAACTAACTGACTATTTGATTAACTGACTAACTAACTTACTTACTAACTCACAAACTAACTAACTTATTAACCAACTAACTAACTGACTAACTGACTAACTAACTAACTAACTGACTTACTGACTAACTATCTAACTACCAGGAGGCCAGAATCATGAAGGAGGTTATTTATTGTACATTGTAAAAAAGATTCCGAGTTACCATGCCGACGCAGGCGGAGCAGGTCGCGCGCATGCTGACCCGGTACCTCACCAGGAAGATCGGCTTCGAGGCCGTCATGCGGGTGCGCTGTACTAGGTATGTAGCACATCCTGTACCACAAAATTATTGTAATGCATACCTCCTTGAGCTCTTGCCAACCTGGTTATGTGTAGGGAACAAACGCATAATATAGTACCGCAAACTACCAAGAGGCCATAACCATGAAGGAGGTTATTTATTGTACATTATAAATAAGATTCCGCGTTACCATGCCGACGCAGGCGGAGCAGCTCGCGCGCATGCTGACCCGGTACCTCACCAGGAAGATCGGCTTCGAGGCCGTCATGCGGGTGCGCTGTACTAGGTATGTAGCACATCCTGTACCACAAAATGATTTAAATGCATACCTCCTTGAGCTCTTGCCAACCTGGTACTGTTTGGGGAACAAACGGATAATATAGTACCGCAAACTACCAGGAGGCCATAACCATGAAAGAGGTTATTTATTGTTCATTGTAAATAAGATTCCGCGTTACCATGCCGACGCAGGCGGAGCAGCTCGCGCGCATGCTGACCCGAAACCTCACCAGGAAGATCGGCTTCGAGGCCGTCATGCGGGTGCGCTGTACTAGGTATGTAGCACATGATGTACCACAAAATTATTGTAAAGCATACCTCCTTGAGCTCTTGCCAACCTGGTACTGTGTGAGGAACAATCGGATAATATAGTACCGCAAACTACCAAGAGGCCATAACCATGAAGGAGGTTATTTATTGGACATTGTAAATAAGATTCCGCGTTACCATGCCGACGCAGGCGGAACAGCTCGCGCGCATGCTGACCCGGTACCTCACCAAAAAGATCGGCGATGTTTAAATTAACTAACTCACTTACTTACTAACTAACTAACGAATTAACTAACTATCTAACTTACTTACTAAATAACTTACTATTTAACTGACTAACTGAATAACTAACTGACTAACTGATTAACTGACTAACTAACTTACTTACTAACAAACAAACTAACTATCTTATTAACCAACTAACTAACTGATTTACTGACTAACTGACTAACTAACTAACTACCAGGAGGCCAGAATCATGAAGGAGGTTATTTATTGTACATTGTAAATAAGATTCCGCGTTACCATGCCGACGCAGGCGGAGCAGCTCGCGCGCATGCTGACCCGGTACCTCACCAGGAAGATCGGCTTCGAGGCCGTCATGCGGGTGCGCTGTACTAGGTATGTAGCACATGATGTACCACAAAATTATTGTAATGCATACCTCTTTGAGCTCTTGCCAACCTGGTACTGTGTAGGGAACAAACGGATAATATAGTACCGCAAACTAACAAGACGCCATAACCATGAAGGAGGTTATTTATTGTACATTGTAAATAAGATTCCGCGTCACCATGCCGACGCAGGCGGAGCAGCTCACGCGCATGCTGACCCGGTACCTCACCAGGAAAATCGGCTTCGAGGCCGTCATGCGGGTGCGCTGTACTAGGTATGTAGCACATGATGTACCACAAAATTATTGTAATGCATACCTCCTTGAGCTCTTGCCAACCTGGTACTGTGTAGGGAACAAACGGATAATAAAGTACCGCAAACTACCAAGAGGCCATAACCATGAAGGAGGTTATTTATTGTTCATTGTAAATAAGATTCCGCGTTACCATGCCGACGCAGGCGGAGCAGCTCGCGCGCATGCTGACCCGGTACCTCACCAGGAAGATCGGCTTCGAGGCCGTCATGCGGGTGCGCTGTACTAGGTATGTAGCACATCCTGTACCACAAAATTATTAAAATGCATACCTCCTTGAGCTCTTGCCAACCTGGTACTGTTTGGGGAACAAACGGATAATATAGTACCAGAAACTACCAGGAGGCCATAACCATGAAGGAGGTTATTTATTGTTTATTGTAAATAAGATTCCGCGTTACCATGCCGACGTAGGCGGAGCAGCTCACGCGCATGCTGACCCGGTAAGTCACCAGGAAGATCGGCTTCGAGGCCGTCATGCGGGTGCGCTGTACTAGGTATGTAGCACATGATGTACCACAAAATTATTGTAATGCATACTTTCTTGAGCTCTTGCCAACCTGGTACTGTTTGGGGAACAAACGGATAATATAGTACCGCAAACTACCAGGAGGCCATAACCATGAAGGAGGTTATTTATTGTACATTGTAAATAAGATTCCGCGTTACCATGCCGACGCAGGCGGAGCAGCTCGCGCGCATGCTGACCCGGTACCTCACCAGGAAGATCGGCTTCGAGGCCGTCTTGCGGGTGCGCTGTACTAGGTATGTAGCACATGATGTACCACAAAATTATTGTAAAGCATACCTCCTTGAGCTCTTGCCAACCTGGTACTGTGTGAGAAACAAACGGATAATATAGTACCGCAAACTACCAAGAGTCCATAACCATGAAGGAGGTTATTTATTGTACATTGTAAATAAGATTCCGCGTTACCATGCCGACGCAGGCGGAGCAGCTCGCGCGCATGCTGACCCGGTACCTCACCAGGAAGATCGGCTTCGAGGCCGTCATGCGGGTGCGCTGTACTAGGTATGTAGCACATCCTGTACAAAAAAAATATTTAAATGCATACCTCCTTGAGCTCTTGCCAACCTGGTACTGTTTGGGGAACAAACGGATAATATAGTACCGCAAACTACCAGGAGGCCATAACCATGAAAGAGGTTATTTATTGTTCATTGTAAATAAGATTCCACGTTACCATGCCGACGCAGGCAGAGCAGCTCGCGCGCATGCTGACCCGGTACCTCACCAGGAAGATCGGCTTCGAGGCCGTCATGCGGGTGCGCTGTACTAGGTATGTAGCACATGATGTACCACAAAATTATTGTAAAGCATACCTCCTTGAGCTCTTGCCAACCTGGTACTGTGTGAGGAACAAACGGATAATATAGTACCGCAAACTACCAAGAGCCCATAACCATGAAGGAGGTTATTTATTGTACATTGTAAATAAGATTCCGCGTTACCATGCCGGTGCAGGCGGAGCAGCTCGCGCGCATGCTGACCCGGTACCTCACCAGGAAGATCGGCTTCGAGGCCGTCATGCGGGTGCGCTGTACTAGGTATGTAGCACATCCTGTACCACAAAATTATTTAAATGCATACCTCCTTGAGCTCTTGCCAACCTGGTACTGTTTGAGGAACAAACGGATAATATAGTACCGGAAACTACCAGGAGGCCATAACCATGAAGGAGGTTATTTATTGTACATTGTAAATAAGATTCCGCGTTACCATGCCGACGCAGGCGGAGCAGCTCGCGCGCATGCTGACCCGGTACCTCACCAAAAAGATCGGCTTCGAGGCCGTCATGCGGGTGCGCTGTACTAGGTATGTAGCACATGATGTACCACAAAATTATTGTAAAGCATACCTCCTTAAGCTCTTGCCAACCTGGTACTGTGTGAGGAACAAACGGATAATATAGTACCGCAAACTACCAAGAGGCCATAACCATGAAGGAGGTTATTTATTGTACATTGTAAATAAGATTCCGCGTTACCATGCCAGTGCAGGCGGAGCAGCTCGCGCGCATGCTGACCCGGTACCTCACCAGGAAGATCGGCTTCGAGGCCGTCATGCGGGTGCGCTGTACTAGGTATGTAGCACATCCTGTACCACAAAATTATTTAAATGCATACCTCCTTGAGCTCTTGCCAACCTGGTACTGTTTGAGGAACAAACGGATAATATAGTACCGGAAACTACCAGGAGGCCATAACCATGAAGGAGGTTATTTATTGTACATTGTAAATAAGATTCCGCGTTACCATGCCGACGCAGGCGGAGCAGCTCGCGCGCATGCTGACCCGGTACCTCACCAAAAAGATCGGCTTCGAGGCCGTCATGCGGGTGCGCTGTACTAGGTATGTAGCACATGATGTACCACAAATTATTGTAAAGCATACCTCCTTAAGCTCTTGCCAACCTGGTACTGTGTGAGGAACAAACGGATAATATAGTAACGGAAACTACCAGGAGGCCATAACCATGAAGGAGGTTATTTATTGTACATTGTAAATAAGATTCCGCGTTACCATGCCGACGCAGGCGGAGCAGCTCGCGCGCATGCTTACCCGGTACATCACCGGGAAGATCGGCTTCAAGGCCGTCACGCAGGTGCGCTGTACTAGGTATTTAGCACATCCTGTACCACAAAATTATTTAAATGCATACCTCCTTGAGCTCTTGCCAACCTGGTACTGTTTGGGGAACAAACGGATAATATAGTACCGGAAACTACCAGGAGGCCATAACCATGAAAGAGGTTATTTATTGTTCATTGTAAATAAGATTCCGCGTTACCATGCCGACGCAGGCGGAGCAGCTCGCGCGCATGCTGACCCGGTACCTCACCAGGAAGATCGGCTTCGAGGCCGTCATGCGGGTGCGCTGTACTAGGTATGTAGCACATGATGTACCACAAAATTATTGTAATGCATACCTCCTTGAGCTCTTGCCAACCTGGTACTGTGTAGGGAACAAACGGATAATATAGTACCGCAAACTACCAAGAGGCCATAACCATGAAGGAGGTTATTTATTGTACATTGTAAATAAGATTCCGCGTTACCATGCCGACGCAGGCGGAGCAGCTCGCGCGCATGCTGACCCGGTACCTCACCAAAAAGATCGGCGATATTTAAATTAACTAACTCACTTACTTACTAACTAACTAACGAATTAACTAACTAACTAACTTACTTAATAAATAACTTACTATTTAACTGACTAACTGACTAACTAACTGACTAACTGACTTACTGACTAACTATCTAACTACCAGGAGGCCAGAATCATGAAGGAGGTTATTTATTGTACATTGTAAAAAAGATTCCGAGTTACCATGCCGACGCAGGCGGAGCAGGTCGCGCGCATGCTGACCCGGTACCTCACCAGGAAGATCGGCTTCGAGGCCGTCATGCGGGTGCGCTGTACTAGGTATGTAGCACATCCTGTACCACAAAATTATTGTAATGCATACCTCCTTGAGCTCTTGCCAACCTGGTTATGTGTAGGGAACAAACGCATAATATAGTACCGCAAACTACCAAGAGGCCATAACCATGAAGGAGGTTATTTATTGTACATTATAAATAAGATTCCGCGTTACCATGCCGACGCAGGCGGAGCAGCTCGCGCGCATGCTGACCCGGTACCTCACCAGGAAGATCGGCTTCGAGGCCGTCATGCGGGTGCGCTGTACTAGGTATGTAGCACATCCTGTACCACAAAATGATTTAAATGCATACCTCCTTGAGCTCTTGCCAACCTGGTACTGTTTGGGGAACAAACGGATAATATAGTACCGCAAACTACCAGGAGGCCATAACCATGAAAGAGGTTATTTATTGTTCATTGTAAATAAGATTCCGCGTTACCATGCCGACGCAGGCGGAGCAGCTCGCGCGCATGCTGACCCGAAACCTCACCAGGAAGATCGGCTTCGAGGCCGTCATGCGGGTGCGCTGTACTAGGTATGTAGCACATGATGTACCACAAAATTATTGTAAAGCATACCTCCTTGAGCTCTTGCCAACCTGGTACTGTGTGAGGAACAATCGGATAATATAGTACCGCAAACTACCAAGAGGCCATAACCATGAAGGAGGTTATTTATTGGACATTGTAAATAAGATTCCGCGTTACCATGCCGACGCAGGCGGAACAGCTCGCGCGCATGCTGACCCGGTACCTCACCAAAAAGATCGGCGATGTTTAAATTAACTAACTCACTTACTTACTAACTAACTAACGAATTAACTAACTATCTAACTTACTTACTAAATAACTTACTATTTAACTGACTAACTGAATAACTAACTGACTAACTGATTAACTGACTAACTAACTTACTTACTAACAAACAAACTAACTAACTTATTAACCAACTAACTAACTGATTTACTGACTAACTGACTAACTAACTAACTACCAGGAGGCCAGAATCATGAAGGAGGTTATTTATTGTACATTGTAAATAAGATTCCGCGTTACCATGCCGACGCAGGCGGAGCAGCTCGCGCGCATGCTGACCCGGTACCTCACCAGGAAGATCGGCTTCGAGGCCGTCATGCGGGTGCGCTGTACTAGGTATGTAGCACATGATGTACCACAAAATTATTGTAATGCATACCTCTTTGAGCTCTTGCCAACCTGGTACTGTGTAGGGAACAAACGGATAATATAGTACCGCAAACTAACAAGACGCCATAACCATGAAGGAGGTTATTTATTGTACATTGTAAATAAGATTCCGCGTCACCATGCCGACGCAGGCGGAGCAGCTCACGCGCATGCTGACCCGGTACCTCACCAGGAAAATCGGCTTCGAGGCCGTCATGCGGGTGCGCTGTACTAGGTATGTAGCACATGATGTACCACAAAATTATTGTAATGCATACCTCCTTGAGCTCTTGCCAACCTGGTACTGTGTAGGGAACAAACGGATAATAAAGTACCGCAAACTACCAAGAGGCCATAACCATGAAGGAGGTTATTTATTGTTCATTGTAAATAAGATTCCGCGTTACCATGCCGACGCAGGCGGAGCAGCTCGCGCGCATGCTGACCCGGTACCTCACCAGGAAGATCGGCTTCGAGGCCGTCATGCGGGTGCGCTGTACTAGGTATGTAGCACATCCTGTACCACAAAATTATTAAAATGCATACCTCCTTGAGCTCTTGCCAACCTGGTACTGTTTGGGGAACAAACGGATAATATAGTACCAGAAACTACCAGGAGGCCATAACCATGAAGGAGGTTATTTATTGTTTATTGTAAATAAGATTCCGCGTTACCATGCCGACGTAGGCGGAGCAGCTCACGCGCATGCTGACCCGGTAAGTCACCAGGAAGATCGGCTTCGAGGCCGTCATGCGGGTGCGCTGTACTAGGTATGTAGCACATGATGTACCACAAAATTATTGTAATGCATACTTTCTTGAGCTCTTGCCAACCTGGTACTGTTTGGGGAACAAACGGATAATATAGTACCGCAAACTACCAGGAGGCCATAACCATGAAGGAGGTTATTTATTGTACATTGTAAATAAGATTCCGCGTTACCATGCCGACGCAGGCGGAGCAGCTCGCGCGCATGCTGACCCGGTACCTCACCAGGAAGATCGGCTTCGAGGCCGTCTTGCGGGTGCGCTGTACTAGGTATGTAGCACATGATGTACCACAAAATTATTGTAAAGCATACCTCCTTGAGCTCTTGCCAACCTGGTACTGTGTGAGAAACAAACGGATAATATAGTACCGCAAACTACCAAGAGGCCAGAATCATGAAGGAGGTTATTTATTGTACATTGTAAATAAGATTCCGCGTTACCATGCCGACGCAGGCGGAGCAGCTCGCGCGCATGCTGACCCGGTACCTCACCAGGAAGATCGGCTTCGAGGCCGTCATGCGGGTGCGCTGTACTAGGTATGTAGCACATCCTGTACAAAAAAAATATTTAAATGCATACCTCCTTGAGCTCTTGCCAACCTGGTACTGTTTGGGGAACAAACGGATAATATAGTACCGCAAACTACCAGGAGGCCATAACCATGAAAGAGGTTATTTATTGTTCATTGTAAATAAGATTCCACGTTACCATGCCGACGCAGGCAGAGCAGCTCGCGCGCATGCTGACCCGGTACCTCACCAGGAAGATCGGCTTCGAGGCCGTCATGCGGGTGCGCTGTACTAGGTATGTAGCACATCCTGTACCACAAAATTATTTAAATGCATACCTCCTTGAGCTCTTGCCAACCTGGTACTGTTTGAGGAACAAACGGATAATATAGTACCGGAAACTACCAGGAGGCCATAACCATGAAGGAGGTTATTTATTGTACATTGTAAATAAGATTCCGCGTTACCATGCCGACGCAGGCGGAGCAGCTCGCGCGCATGCTGACCCGGTACCTCACCAAAAAGATCGGCTTCGAGGCCGTCATGCGGGTGCGCTGTACTAGGTATGTAGCACATGATGTACCACAAAATTATTGTAAAGCATACCTCCTTAAGCTCTTGCCAACCTGGTACTGTTTGGGGAACAAACGGATAATATAGTACCAGAAACTACCAGGAGGCCATAACCATGAAGGAGGTTATTTATTGTTTATTGTAAATAAGATTCCGCGTTACCATGCCGACGTAGGCGGAGCAGCTCACGCGCATGCTGACCCGGTAAGTCACCAGGAAGATCGGCTTCGAGGCCGTCATGCGGGTGCGCTGTACTAGGTATGTAGCACATGATGTACCACAAAATTATTGTAATGCATACTTTCTTGAGCTCTTGCCAACCTGGTACTGTTTGGGGAACAAACGGATAATATAGTACCGCAAACTACCAGGAGGCCATAACCATGAAGGAGGTTATTTATTGTACATTGTAAATAAGATTCCGCGTTACCATGCCGACGCAGGCGGAGCAGCTCGCGCGCATGCTGACCCGGTACCTCACCAGGAAGATCGGCTTCGAGGCCGTCTTGCGGGTGCGCTGTACTAGGTATGTAGCACATGATGTACCACAAAATTATTGTAAAGCATACCTCCTTGAGCTCTTGCCAACCTGGTACTGTGTGAGAAACAAACGGATAATATAGTACCGCAAACTACCAAGAGGCCATAACCATGAAGGAGGTTATTTATTGTACATTGTAAATAAGATTCCGCGTTACCATGCCGACGCAGGCGGAGCAGCTCGCGCGCATGCTGACCCGGTACCTCACCAGGAAGATCGGCTTCGAGGCCGTCATGCGGGTGCGCTGTACTAGGTATGTAGCACATGATGTACCACAAAATTATTGTAAAGCATACCTCCTTGAGCTCTTGCCAACCTGGTACTGTGTGAGGAACAAACGGATAATATAGTACCGCAAACTACCAAGAGGCCATAACCATGAAGGAGGTTATTTATTGTACATTGTAAATAAGATTCCGCGTTACCATGCCGGTGCAGGCGGAGCAGCTCGCGCGCATGCTGACCCGGTACCTCACCAGGAAGATCGGCTTCGAGGCCGTCATGCGGGTGCGCTGTACTAGGTATGTAGCACATCCTGTACCACAAAATTATTTAAATGCATACCTCCTTGAGCTCTTGCCAACCTGGTACTGTTTGAGGAACAAACGGATAATATAGTACCGGAAACTACCAGGAGGCCATAACCATGAAGGAGGTTATTTATTGTACATTGTAAATAAGATTCCGCGTTACCATGCCGACGCAGGCGGAGCAGCTCGCGCGCATGCTGACCCGGTACCTCACCAAAAAGATCGGCTTCGAAGCCGTCATGCGGGTGCGCTGTACTAGGTATGTAGCACATGATGTACCACAAAATTATTGTAAAGCATACCTCCTTAAGCTCTTGCCAACCTGGTACTGTGTGAGGAACAAACGGATAATATAGTACCGCAAACTACCAAGAGGCCATAACCATGAAGGAGGTTATTTATTGTACATTGTAAATTAGATTCCGCGTTACCATGCCGACGCAGGCGGAGCAGCTCGCGCGCATGCTGACCCGGTACCTCACCAGGAAGATCGGCTTAGAGGCCGTCATGCGGGTGCGCTGTACTAGGTATGTAGCACATCCTGTACCACAAAATTATTTAAATGCATACCTCCTTGAGCTCTTGCCAACCTGGTACTGTTTGAGGAACAAACGGATAATATAGTACCGCAAACTATCAGGAGGCCATAACCATGAAAGAGGTTATTTATTGTTCATTGTAAATAAGATTCCACGTTACCATGCCGACGCAGGCGGAGCAGCTCGCGCGCATGCTGACCCGGTACCTCACCAGGAAGATCGGCTTCGAGGCCGTCATGCGGGTGCGCTGTACTAGGTATGTAGCACATGATGTACCACAAAATTATTGTAAAGCATACCTCCTTGAGCTCTTGCCAACCTGGTACTGTGTGAGGAACAAACGGATAATATTGTACCGCAAACTACCAAGAGGCCATAACCATGAAGGAGGTTATTTATTTTACATTGTAAATAAGATTCCGCGTTACCATGCCGGTGCAGGCAGAGCAGCTCACGCGCATGCTGACCCGGTACCTCACCAGGAAGATCGGCTTCGAGGCCGTCATGCGGGTGCGCTGTACTAGGTATGTAGCACATCCTGTACCACAAAATTATTAAAATGCATACCTCCTTGAGCTCTTGCCAACCTGGTACTGTTTGGGGAACAAACGGATAATATAAAGTAAAGTAAAAGTAAAGTAAAAAGTCATTTATTCAAATTAGGCTGAAAATCAGCACTTTCTGAACGTCCAAAATTTACATAAGACAGTCCCCCAAAAACGCCCCCCCGGGTCGCCAACTTCGTAGTGTTATAGCTGATGAGAAGAAGTGGCGGAACAAACTCACCAGCAACACATCTGTCTGTTATGTTTGAAGAACTTGAATCTATATAATACTTTGCAAAAAAAAAAGATAAATTCATGCCAGTGATCGCGTAGCTTAACTTAACACAAGGAGCTCAACGATTTGACAAACAATACCAATAAAAGAATAATAAATAATAATAATGTCAGATTGTAAAAATAAACCAAATGTCAGATTGTAAAAAATAAATCAAAATATCAAAATATGTCAGAATGTTAAAATAAATCAAATGTCAATACAAGTCAATCAATAAAATAATTTAAACATAATTGACATGCTCCGCCAGGTGAATAAATAAATAAATGTGAACACAACTACAATAACTAATAGGTACTCATAGTGAAAGAACATATCATTGTCTTGCGTTCAACACAGCGACCAACAATTCTTATCATCTAAGTAATCGTTAATGGAATAGTATGCCTTCGAACAAAGGTTAGTTTTAACTTGAGCTTTAAACGCATTGAAAGGTAAGTCTAAGAAAGAAAGGGGTAGCTTGTTATAAAAGCGGATACCGAGCCCCACAAACGAGTCATGCACCTTACGAAGACGGTGGGAAGGAGCATGTAGCTTGTGCTTGTTTCTGGTGTTTAAATTGTGAATATCACTGGTTTTGGGATATAAATGTATATTTTGCCTGATATATAATATGTTGGCAAAGATGAATTGAGATGCCACCGTGAGAATACCAATGTCTTTGAAAAGTTCTCTTAAAGAAATTCTGGATCCTAGTTGGTATATTGCTCGTATAGCTCGTTTTTGTAAGACAAAGACATTTTGTATATCGGCAGCTTTTCCCCACAATAGAATACCATAGGCCATAATGCTATGGAAATAACTAAAGTAGACTAGACGAGCTGTGTCAACGTCAGTGTATTGCCTTACTTTTCTGACTGCGTATGCGGCAGAACTCAGTCTTCCCGTCAGGGTTGATATATGTGGGCCCCATTGAAGTTTGGAATCAACTGTTATTCCCAAAAAAATTGCAGAGTCAACAGTTTCAAGCACTTCATCATTTAAACTAATATTGGGTCCCAGGTTTCTAACGTTAGGTAAGGCAAATTTTATACATTTAGTTTTCTTGGCATTAAGAACAAGATTATTAGTCGTAAACCAATCCGTAACCATTGATAGTGTGCCGTTTATGTCATCAAAATTGTGTCTATTCCTATCTACTTTAAAGATAAGAGAAGTATCATCTGCAAAAAGTACAACGTCGCAGACACCTTTTAGATAGAATGGTAAATCATTTATATATACTAGGAACAAGAACGGACCCAGTATTGAGCCTTGAGGTACACCTAACTGAACTGGTAGCCCTGAAGACTTCGTGCCATCAACATCTACACATTGGAATCTATTATTTAAATATGAGTCAATTACGTTAAGAGCTTCGTTTTCGAGACCGTAATGACGCAGTTTACGCAAAAGCGTGTCATGGCGTACGCAATCAAAAGCTTTGGAGAGGTCACAGAAAACTCCAATTGCATTGAGTGAGTTCTCCCATGCGTTAAATATGTGTTTTAGGAGAGCAACACCCGCATCTGTAGTCGAGCGACCTTTTGTAAAGCCATATTGTTCATTACAGAGGAGGCTATTTAGATTAAAATGTCTTAACAGCTGCTTGAGTATTAATTTTTCAAATATTTTGCTAAATGCAGGCAAGATGGAAATTGGCCTAAAGTTGCCTATGTCATTTTTATTACCTGATTTGAATAAAGGTATGATTTTACTACTCTTCATGAGGTCAGGAAAAGTTCCTAGATCAACGCATTTATTAAAAGTAACAGCAAGATAGGGGGCTACGATGTCTATTATATTACTCAAAAGTTTAATGGAAATTCCCCAGTAATCCCCTGTGTTTTTCAACTTTAATGTCTTAAAAATATTAACTACATCATTCGGTGTTACGTGCTCGAAACGAAATAAGTTATTACACTTAGGCACACTACCATGTAAAAGGTTTTCGGCTTCAGACGGGGACGAACTTAGAGAGCGAGTCGTTGTTATGGGTATGTTTGCAAAAAACTCGTTAAATGCCTGAGCTACATCAGCTGCGTTACTAATTGATTTGTTGTCGACTATAATCTCCAGTTGATTTTCTTGTTTAATCAACTTGCCCGTTTCATTTTTTATCATTTTCCAAGTAGCTTTCACTTTATTATTGGAGTTTTTAATCGTGTCGCTTAAATATTTTGATTTTGCAAGGGCACAAACCTCTTTAAATAATTTCGAATACCTTTTAACACGCTCTAGAAAAGGAGCATCAAACCTGTACTGTTTCATACCATATAGTTCATACAGTTTCGCTCTACTTATATAAATACCAGGCGTAGCCCATTGATTGAATCTAACTGAGGTACCCGCAACGTTTATGGTTTTTGACTTAAAAGTTGATTGGTATTCTTTTTGCACAACATCAAAAAGGGCTCCATAGATTTCATTAGGATGCTCGTGTTCTACTATGGACGGCGTAATTTTATTTGCTATATTATTTTTAAACCTAGCGCAACGACTAGCTGTATAAGGCCTGCATTCTATTTTATGCGGCTTTTTGTGTAACGGCACAGGGAAGCTAACTAATAGACCATTGTGGTCAGATGTCAAGTCACTTAATACTCACAAAGGAATCACAGTCAGTAAATATATTATCGAGACAGGTCGACGTAGACTCTGTGACCCTAGTTGGTTCAAAAAACAAGTTAGCTAAATTAAAGGACCTAAACAGATTGAGAAGTCTGCTACTTAATGGAGTGTCATTTAAAATATTAACATTAAAATCTCCACATAAAATAATACTTTTGTTACTTGCTTTCAACTTATTGAGTGAGTCCTCCATTACGGATTCAAAAAGACCAAAATCACCAGAAGGGGGTCGATACACGCAAATGACTATATATCGCTCGAGTTCAACACAAGACAGCTCAACAGTGCGCTCGATAGAAAAATTAACTAAATCTAAACGTTGTTTACATTTCAACTTGTTTGAAACAAGAACTAAAGATCCACCGCGAATCGCACTTTTTCTCACAAACGCACTTTTTACGGTAAAATGATCATCATTGATAAATTCTACTTCATGCTCTTTTAACCAATGTTCAGTTAAACATAACACATGAACATCATAATTTTCCATAAACAAGCCTAACTCTAGTTCTTTGCCGGACAGACCTTGCATGTTTTGATGTACAACATTCAACATGTGAGGTTTTTCCGTTGTCGTATCTAACAGTTTAAATAACTAGGGGTATCAATAATAATGTTAGTATCATTACTAACAGTGACTGCAGGTAAAGAATAAGTACCAGTGTCTATATTGAATGCTAAAAGATTAGCAATCAGTCTCCTACAACTAGGTGGTAAATACATCTTAAAACTAGACAGTTTGTAATCAGTAATAAATTGATTACAATCAAAATACAAAATAGCATCACTGTGACGACATGTCCTATTATAAATAAGCATATTTAAATCATAAATGTGCCTGTTTTGCTTATCAGTTAAGTGATCAGAGTAGGGTAAGGCACAGAAAATAAATTTACAATTATTTGTGTCATTGAGATGCAACATTAAATGAATACAATCAAGTACATCCTTTTTTTTTACAGTTAAACTATCCCCACATAATAAGATAACAGTTGAACTGGGGTTTATTTTTGATAATTTTACTTTATTTATTAATTGGCTTAAACTGGCACCGGGAAAACAACTATTTATTACATAATTATGTGAACACTGATTAAATATACTACCAAAACCTTGACCAATTTTGTCAGAAAATACATAAGTTGTTTTGATCAGGATATTTTGATTTACATTATTGAGATAGTATTTAGCATTATTGGTATAGTACCAGAAACTACCAGGAGGCCATAACCATGAAGGAGGTTATTTATTGTTTATTGTAAATAAGATTCCGCGTTACCATGCCGACGTAGGCGGAGCAGCTCACGCGCATGCTGACCCGGTAAGTCACCAGGAAGATCGGCTTCGAGGCCGTCATGCGGGTGCGCTGTACTAGGTATGTAGCACATGATGTACCACAAAATTATTGTAATGCATACTTTCTTGAGCTCTTGCCAACCTGGTACTGTTTGGGGAACAAACGGATAATATAGTACCGCAAACTACCAGGAGGCCATAACCATGAAGGAGGTTATTTATTGTACATTGTAAATAAGATTCCGCGTTACCATGCCGACGCAGGCGGAGCAGCTCGCGCGCATGCTGACCCGGTACCTCACCAGGAAGATCGGCTTCGAGGCCGTCTTGCGGGTGCGCTGTACTAGGTATGTAGCACATGATGTACCACAAAATTATTGTAAAGCATACCTCCTTGAGCTCTTGCCAACCTGGTACTGTGTGAGAAACAAACGGATAATATAGTACCGCAAACTACCAAGAGGCCATAACCATGAAGGAGGTTATTTATTGTACATTGTAAATAAGATTCCGCGTTACCATGCCGACGCAGGCGGAGCAGCTCGCGCGCATGCTGACCCGGTACCTCACCAGGAAGATCGGCTTCGAGGCCGTCATGCGGGTGCGCTGTACTAGGTATGTAGCACATCCTGTACAAAAAAAATATTTAAATGCATACCTCCTTGAGCTCTTGCCAACCTGGTACTGTTTGGGGAACAAACGGATAATATAGTACCGCAAACTACCAGGAGGCCATAACCATGAAAGAGGTTATTTATTGTTCATTGTAAATAAGATTCCACGTTACCATGCCGACGCAGGCAGAGCAGCTCGCGCGCATGCTGACCCGGTACCTCACCAGGAAGATCGGCTTCGAGGCCGTCATGCGGGTGCGCTGTACTAGGTATGTAGCACATGATGTACCACAAAATTATTGTAAAGCATACCTCCTTGAGCTCTTGCCAACCTGGTACTGTGTGAGGAACAAACGGATAATATAGTACCGCAAACTACCAAGAGGCCATAACCATGAAGGAGGTTGTTTATTGTACATTGTAAATAAGATTCCGCGTTACCATGCCGGTGCAGGCGGAGCAGCTCGCGCGCATGCTGACCCGGTACCTCACCAGGAAGATCGGCTTCGAGGCCGTCATGCGGGTGCGCTGTACTAGGTATGTAGCACATCCTGTACCACAAAATTATTTAAATGCATACCTCCTTGAGCTCTTGCCAACCTGGTACTGTTTGAGGAACAAACGGATAATATAGTACCGGAAACTACCAGGAGGCCATAACCATGAAGGAGGTTATTTATTGTACATTGTAAATAAGATTCCGCGTTACCATGCCGACGCAGGCGGAGCAGCTCGCGCGCATGCTGACCCGGTACCTCACCAAAAAGATCGGCTTCGAGGCCGTCATGCGGGTGCGCTGTACTAGGTATGTAGCACATGATGTCCCACAAAATTATTGTAAAGCATACCTCCTTAAGCTCTTGCCAACCTGGTACTGTGTGAGGAACAAACGGATAATATAGTACCGCAAACTACCAAGAGGCCATAACCATGAAGGAGGTTATTTATTGTACATTGTAAATAAGATTCCGCGTTACCATGCCGACGCAGGCGGAGCAGCTCGCGCGCATGCTTACCCGGTACCTCACCGGGAAGATCGGCTTCAAGGCCGTCACGCAGGTGCGCTGTACTAGGTATGTAGCACATCCTGTACCACAAAATTATTTAAATGCATACCTCCTTGAGCTCTTGCCAACCTGGTACTGTTTGGGGAACAAACGGATAATATAGTACCGGAAACTACCAGGAGGCCATAACCATGAAAGAGGTTATTTATTGTTCATTGTAAATAAGATTCCGCGTTACCATGCCGACGCAGGCGGAGCAGCTCGCGCGCATGCTGACCCGGTACCTCACCAGGAAGATCGGCTTCGAGGCCGTCATGCGGGTGCGCTGTACTAGGTATGTAGCACATCCTGTACAAAAAAAATATTTAAATGCATACCTCCTTGAGCTCTTGCCAACCTGGTACTGTTTGGGGAACAAACGGATAATATAGTACCGCAAACTACCAGGAGGCCATAACCATGAAAGAGGTTATTTATTGTTCATTGTAAATAAGATTCCACGTTACCATGCCGACGCAGGCGGAGCAGCTCGCTCGCATGCTGACCCGGTACCTCACCAGGAAGATCGGCTTTGAGGCCGTCATGCGGGTGCGCTGTACTAGGTATGTAGCACATGATGTACCACAAAATTATTGTAAAGCATACCTCCTTGAGCTCTTGCCAACCTGGTACTGTGTGAGGAACAAACGGATAATATAGTACCGCAAACTACCAAGAGGCCATAACCATGAAGGAGGTTATTTATTGTACATTGTAAATAAGATTCCGCGTTACCATGCCGGTGCAGGCGGAGCAGCTCGCGCGCATGCTGACCCGGTACCTCACCAGGAAGATCGGCTTCGAGGCCGTCATGCGGGTGCGCTGTACTAGGTATATAGCACATCCTGTACCACAAAATTATTTAAATGCATACCTCCTTGAGCTCTTGCCAATCTGGTACTGTTTGAGGAACAAACGGATAATATAGTACCGGAAACTACCAGGAGGCCATAACCATGAAGGAGGTTATTTATTGTACATTGTAAATAAGATTCCGCGTTACCATGCCGACGCAGGCGGAACAGCTCGCGCGCATGCTGATCCGTTACCTCACCAGAAAGATCGGCGATATTTAAACTTTTTAACTAACTAACTAACTAACGAATTAACTTACTAACTATTTAATTAACTTACTAACTAATTTACTAACTAACGAACTTACTAACTAACTGACTAACTGACTAACTAACTGACTAACTGACTAACTGACTAACTAACTGACTAACTGACTAACTGACTAACTGACTAACTATTTAACTACCAGGAGGCCAGAATCATGAAGGAGGTTATTTATTGTACATTGTAAATAAAATTCCGCGTTACCATGCCGACGCAGGCGGAGCAGCTCACGCGCATGCTGACCCGGTACCTCACCAGGAAGATCGGCTTCGAGGCCGTCATGCGGGTGCGCTGTACTAGGTATGTAGCACATGATGTACCACAAAATTATTGTAATGCATACCTTCTTGAGCTCTTGCCAACCTGGTACTGTTTGGGGAACAAACGGATATTATAGTACCGCAAACTACCAGGAGGCCATAACCATGAAAGAGGTTATTTATTGTTCATTGTAAATAAGATTCCACGTTACCATGCCGACGCAGGCGGAGCAGCTCGCGCGCAAGCTGACCCGGTACCTCGCCAGGAAGATCGGCTTCGAGGCCGTCATGCGGGTGCGCTGTACTAGGTATGTAACACATGATGTACCACAAAATTATTGTAATGCATACCTCCTTGAGCTTTTGCCAACCTGGTACTGTGTAGGGAACAAACGGATAATATAGTACCGCAAACTACCAAGAGGCCATAACCATGAAGGAGGTTATTTATTGTACATTGTAAATAAGATTCCGCGTTACCATGCCGACGCAGGCGGAACAGCTCGCGCGCATGCTGACCCGGTACCTCACCAAAAAGATCGGCGATGTTTAAATTAACTAACTCACTTACTTACTAACTAACTAACGAATTAACTAACTAACTAACTTACTTACTAAATAACTTACTATTTAACTGACTAACTGACTAACTAACTGACTAACTGATTAACTGACTAACTAACTTACTTACTAACAAGCAAACTAACAAACTTATTAACCAACTAACTAACTGACTTACTGACTAACTGACTAACTAACTAACTACCAGGAGGCCAGAATCATGAAGGAGGTTATTTATTGTACATTGTAAATAAGATTCCGCGTTACCATGCCGACGCAGGCGGAGCAGCTCGCGCGCATGCTGACCCGGTACCTCACCTGGAAGATCGGCTTCGAGGCCGTCATGCGGGTGCGCTGTACTAGGTATGTAGCACATCCTGTACAAAAAAAAATATTTAAATGCATACCTCCTTGAGCTCTTGCCAACCTGGTACTGTGTAGGGAACAAACGGATAATATAGTACCGCAAACTACCAAGAGGCCATAACCATGAAGGAGGTTATTTATTGTACATTGTAAATAAGATTCCGCGTTACCATGCCGACGCAGGCGGAGCAGCTCGCGCGCATGCTGACCCGGTACCTCACCAGGAAGATCGGCTTCGAGGCCGTCATGTGGGTGCGCTGTACTAGGTATGTAGCACATGATGTACCACAAAATTATTGTAATGCATACCTCTTTGAGCTCTTGCCAACCTGGTACTGTGTAGGGAACAAACGGATAATATAGTACCGCAAACTACCAAGAGGCCATAACCATGAAGGAGGTTATTTATTGTACATTGTAAATAAGATTCCGCGTTACCATGCCGACGCAGGCGGAGCAGCTCGCGCGCATGCTGACCCGGTACCTCACCAGGAAGATCGGCTTCGAGGCCGTCATGCGGGTGCGCTGTACTAGGTATGTAGCACATCCTGTACCACAAAATTATTTAAATGCATACCACCTTGAGCTCTTGCCAACCTGGTACTGTTTGAGGAACAAACGGATAATATAGTACCGGAAACTACCAGGAGGCCATAACCATGAAGGAGGTTATTTATTGTTCATTGTAAATAAGATTCCGCGTTACCATGCCGACGCAGGCGGAGCAGCTCGTGCGTATGCTGACCCGGTACCTCACCAGGAAGATTGGCTTCGAGGCCGTCATGCGGGTGCGCTGTACTAGGTATGTAGCACATCCTGTACAAAAAAAATATTTAAATGCATACCTCCTTGAGCTCTTGCCAACCTGGTACTGTTTGGGAAACAAACGGATAATATAGTACCGCAAACTACCAGGAGGCCATAACCATGAAGGAGGTTATTTATTGTACATTGTAAATAAGATTCCGCGTTACCATGCCGACGCAGGCGGAGCAGCTCGCGCGCATGCTGACCCGGTACCTCACCAGGAAGATCGGCTTCGAGGCCGTCATGCGGGTGCGCTGTACTAGGTATGTAGCACATGATGTACCAAAAAATTATTGTAAAGCATACCTCCTTGAGCTCTTGCCAACCTTGTACTGTGTGAGGAACAAACGGATAATATAGTACCGCAAACTACCAAGAGGCCATAACCATGAAGGAGGTTATTTATTGTACATTGTAAATAAGATTCCGCGTTACCATGCCGACGCAGGCGGAGCAGCTCGCGCGCACGCTGATCCGTTACCTCACCAGAAAGATCGGCGATATTTAAACTAATTAACTAACTAACTAACTAACGAATTAACTAACTAACTATTTAATTAACTTACTAACTAACTAACGAAATTACTAACTAACTTACTAACTAACGAACTTACTAACTAACGAACTTACTAACTAACGAACTTACTAACTAACTGACTAACTGACTAACTGACTAACTGACTAACTAACTAACTAACTAACTTACTAACTAACTAACTAATTAACTAACTTACTAACTAACTGACTAACTGACTAACTAACTGACTAACTGACTAACTGACTAACTATCTAACTACCAGGAGGCCAGAATCATGAAGGAGGTTATTTATTGTACATTGTAAATAAGATTCCGCGTTACCATGCCGACGCAGGCGGAGCAGCTCGCGCGCATGCTGACCCGGTACCTCACCAGGAAGATCGGCTTCGAGGCCGTCATGCGGGGGCGCTGTACTAGGTATGTAGCACATCCTGTACCACAAAATTATTAAAATGCATACCTCCTTGAGCTCTTGCCAACCTGGTACTGTTTGGGGAACAAACGGATAATATAGTACCGGAAACTACCAGGAGGCCATAACCATGAAGGAGGTTATTTATTGTACATTGTAAATAAGATTCCGCGTTACCATGCCGACGCAGGCGGAGCAGCTCGCGCGCATGCTGACCCGGTACCTCACCAAAAAGATCGGCGATATTTAAATTAACTAACTCACTTACTTACTAACTAACTAACGAATTAACTAACTAACTTACTAACTAAATAACTTACTATTTAACTGACTAACTAACTGACTAACTGATTAACTGACTAACTAACTTACTTACTAACAAACAAACTAACTAACTTATTAACCAACTAACTAACTGACTTACTGACTAACTGACTAACTAACTAACTACCAGGAGGCCAGAATCATGAAGGAGGTTATTTATTGTACATCGTAAATTAGATTCCGCGTTACCATGCCGACTCAGGCGGAGCAGCTCGCGCGCATGCTGACCCGGTACCTCACCAGGAAGATCGGCTTCGAGGCCGTCATGCGGGTGCGCTGTACTAGGTATGTAGCACATGATGTACCACAAAATTATTGTAAAGCATACCTCCTTGAGCTCTTGCCAACCTGGTACTGTGTGAGGAACAAACGGATAATATAGTACCGCAAACTACCAAGAGGCCATAACCATGAAGGAGGTTATTTATTGTTCATTGTAAATAAGATTCCGCGTTACCATGCCGACGCAGGCGGAGCAGCTCGCGCGCATGCTGACCCGGTACCTCACCAAAAAGATCGGCGATATTTAAATTAACTAACTCACTTACTTACTAACTAACTAACGAATTAACTAACTAACTTACTAACTAAATAACTTACTATTTAACTGACTAACTAACTGACTAACTGATTAACTGACTAACTAACTTACTTACTAACAAACAAACTAACTAACTTATTAACCAACTAACTAACTGACTTACTGACTAACTGACTAACTAACTAACTACCAGGAGGCCAGAATCATGAAGGAGGTTATTTATTGTACATCGTAAATAAGATTCCGCGTTACCATGCCGACTCAGGCGGAGCAGCTCGCGCGCATGCTTACCCGGTACCTCACCGGGAAGATCGGCTTCAAGGCCGTCACGCAGGTGCGCTGTACTAGGTATGTAGCACATCCTGTACCACAAAATTATTTAAATGCATACCTCCTTGAGCTCTTGCCAACCTGGTACTGTTTGGGGAACAAACGGATAATATAGTACCGGAAACTACCAGGAGGCCATAACCATGAAGGAGGTTATTTATTGTTCATTGTAAATAAGATTCCGCGTTACCATGCCGACGCAGGCGGAGCAGCTCACGCGCATGCTGACCCGGTAACTCACCAGGAAGATCGGCTTTGAGGCCGTCATGCGGGTGCGCTGTACTAGGTATGTAGCACATGATGTACCACAAAATTATTGTAATGCATACCTCCTTGAGCTCTTGCCAACCTGGTACTGTTTGGGGAACAAACGGATAATATAGTACCGCAAACTACCAGGAGGCCATAACCATGAAGGAGGTTATTTATTGTACATTGTAAATAAGATTCCGCGTTACCATGCCGACGCAGGCGGAGCAGCTCGCGCGCATGCTGACCCGGTACCTCACCAGGAAGATCGGCTTTGAGGCCGTCATGCGGGTGCGCTGTACTAGGTATGTAGCACATCCTGTACCACAAAATTATTTAAATGCATACCTCCTTGAGCTCTTGCCAACCTGGTACTGTTTGGGGAACAAACGGATTATATAGTACCGCAAACTACCAGGAGGCCATAACCATGAAAGAGGTTATTTATTGTTCATTGTAAATAAGATTCCACGTTACCATGCCGACGCAGGCGGAGCAGCTCGCGCGCATGCTGACCCGGTACCTCACCAGGAAGATCGGCTTCGAGGCCGTCATGCGGGTGCGCTGTACTAGGTATGTAGCACATGATGTACCACAAAATTATTGTTAAGCATACCTCCTTGAGCTCTTGCCAACCTGGTACTGTGTGAGGAACAAACGGATAATATAGTACCGCAAACTACCAAGAGGCCATAACCATGAAGGAGGTTATTTATTGTACATTGTAAATAAGATTCCGCGTCACCATGCCGACGCAGGCGGAGCAGCTCACGCGCATGCTGACCCGGTACCTCACCAGGAAAATCGGCTTCGAGGCCGTCATGCGGGTGCGCTGTACTAGGTATGTAGCACATGATGTACCACAAAATTATTGTAATGCATACCTCCTTGAGCTCTTGCCAACCTGGTACTGTGTAGGGAACAAACGGATAATAAAGTACCGCAAACTACCAAGAGGCCATAACCATGAAGGAGGTTATTTATTGTACATTGTAAATAAGATTCCGCGTTACCATGCCGACGCAGGCGGAGCAGCTCGCGCGCATGCTGACCCGGTACCTCACCAGGAAGATCGGCTTCGAGGCCGTCATGCGGGTGCGCTGTACTAGGTATGTAGCACATCCTGTACCACAAAATTATTTAAATGCATACCTCCTTGAGCTCTTGCCAACCTGGTACTGTTTGAGGAACAAACGGATAATATAGTACCGCAAACTATCAGGAGGCCATAACCATGAAAGAGGTTATTTATTGTTCATTGTAAATAAGATTCCACGTTACCATGCCGACGCAGGCGGAGCAGCTCGCGCGCATGCTGACCCGGTACCTCACCAGGAAGATCGGCTTCGAGGCCGTCATGCGGGTTCGCTGTACTAGGTATGTAGCACATGATGTACCACAAAATTATTGTAAAGCATACCTCCTTGAGCTCTTGCCAACCTGGTACTGTGTGAGGAACAAACGGATAATATAGTACCGCAAACTACCAAGAGGCCATAACCATGAAGGAGGTTATTTATTGTACATTGTAAATAAGATTCCGCGTTACCATGCCGACGCAGGCGGAGCAGCTCGCGCGCATGCTGACCCGGTACCTCACCAGGAAGATCGGCTTCGAGGCCGTCATGTGGGTGCGCTGTACTAGGTATGTAGCACATGATGTACCACAAAATTATTGTAATGCATACCTCTTTGAGCTCTTGCCAACCTGGTACTGTGTAGGGAACAAACGGATAATATAGTACCGCAAACTACCAAGAGGCCATAACCATGAAGGAGGTTATTTATTGTACATTGTAAATAAGATTCCGCGTTACCATGCCGACGCAGGCGGAGCAGCTCGCGCGCATGCTGACCCGGTACCTCACCAGGAAGATCGGCTTCGAGGCCGTCATGCGGGTGCGCTGTACTAGGTATGTAGCACATCCTGTACCACAAAATTATTTAAATGCATACCACCTTGAGCTCTTGCCAACCTGGTACTGTTTGAGGAACAAACGGATAATATAGTACCGGAAACTACCAGGAAGCCATAACCATGAAGGAGGTTATTTATTGTTCATTGTAAATAAGATTCCGCGTTACCATGCCGACGCAGGCGGAGCAGCTCGCGCGCATGCTGACCCGGTACCTCACCAAAAAGATCGGCGATATTTAAATTAACTAACTCACTTACTTACTAACTAACTAACGAATTAACTAACTAACTTACTAACTAAATAACTTACTATTTAACTGACTAACTAACTGACTAACTGATTAACTGACTAACTAACTTACTTACTAACAAACAAACTAACTAACTCATTAACCAACTAACTAACTGACTTACTGACTAACTGACTAACTAACTAACTACCAGGAGGCCAGAATCATGAAGGAGGTTATTTATTGTACATCGTAAATAAGATTCCGCGTTACCATGCCGACTCAGGCGGAGCAGCTCGCGCGCATGCTTACCCGGTACCTCACCGGGAAGATCGGCTTCAAGGCCGTCACGCAGGTGCGCTGTACTAGGTATGTAGCACATCCTGTACCACACAATTATTTAAATGCATACCTCCTTGAGCTCTTGCCAACCTGGTACTGTTTGGGGAACAAACGGATAATATAGTACCGGAAACTACCAGGAGGCCATAACCATGAAGGAGGTTATTTATTGTTCATTGTAAATAAGATTCCGCGTTACCATGCCGACGCAGGCGGAGCAGCTCACGCGCATGCTGACCCGGTAACTCACCAGGAAGATCGGCTTCGAGGCCGTCATGCGGGTGCGCTGTACTAGGTATGTAGCACATGATGTACCACAAAATTATTGTAATGCATACCTCCTTGAGCTCTTGCCAACCTGGTACTGTTTGGGGAACAAACGGATAATATAGTACCGCAAACTACCAGGAGGCCATAACCATGAAGGAGGTTATTTATTGTACATTGTAAATAAGATTCCGCGTTACCATGCCGACGCAGGCGGAGCAGCTCGCGCGCATGCTGACCCGGTACCTCACCAGGAAGATCGGCTTTGAGGCCGTCATGCGGGTGCGCTGTACTAGGTATGTAGCACATCCTGTACCACAAAATTATTTAAATGCATACCTCCTTGAGCTCTTGCCAACCTGGTACTGTTTGGGGAACAAACGGATTATATAGTACCGCAAACTACCAGGAGGCCATAACCATGAAAGAGGTTATTTATTGTTCATTGTAAATAAGATTCCACGTTACCATGCCGACGCAGGCGGAGCAGCTCGCGCGCATGCTGACCCGGTACCTCACCAGGAAGATCGGCTTCGAGGCCGTCATGCGGGTGCGCTGTACTAGGTATGTAGCACATGATGTACCACAAAATTATTGTTAAGCATACCTCCTTGAGCTCTTGCCAACCTGGTACTGTGTGAGGAACAAACGGATAATATAGTACCGCAAACTACCAAGAGGCCATAACCATGAAGGAGGTTATTTATTGTACATTGTAAATAAGATTCCGCGTCACCATGCCGACGCAGGCGGAGCAGCTCACGCGCATGCTGACCCGGTACCTCACCAGGAAAATCGGCTTCGAGGCCGTCATGCGGGTGCGCTGTACTAGGTATGTAGCACATGATGTACCACAAAATTATTGTAATGCATACCTCCTTGAGCTCTTGCCAACCTGGTACTGTGTAGGGAACAAACGGATAATAAAGTACCGCAAACTACCAAGAGGCCATAACCATGAAGGAGGTTATTTATTGTACATTGTAAATAAGATTCCGCGTTACCATGCCGACGCAGGCGGAGCAGCTCGCGCGCATGCTGACCCGGTACCTCACCAGGAAGATCGGCTTCGAGGCCGTCATGCGGGTGCGCTGTACTAGGTATGTAGCACATCCTGTACCACAAAATTATTTAAATGCATACCTCCTTGAGCTCTTGCCAACCTGGTACTGTTTGAGGAACAAACGGATAATATAGTACCGCAAACTATCAGGAGGCCATAACCATGAAAGAGGTTATTTATTGTTCATTGTAAATAAGATTCCACGTTACCATGCCGACGCAGGCGGAGCAGCTCGCGCGCATGCTGACCCGGTACCTCACCAGGAAGATCGGCTTCGAGGCCGTCATGCGGGTTCGCTGTACTAGGTATGTAGCACATGATGTACCACAAAATTATTGTAAAGCATACCTCCTTGAGCTCTTGCCAACCTGGTACTGTGTGAGGAACAAACGGATAATATAGTACCGCAAACTACCAAGAGGCCTGTTCGGTGATTGACCGAACAATAATGAACATGTCTGCGTAAATGCGACACCGCGCTCTATGCCTTCAATATTTTATGTATTACAAGTAAAATATAGTCAGTACGTTTCGAACAGCATATCGGGCGCGACTCAATCTCATCTCCTTCACCTCATTAGTTTTAATAGTTATCCCATTGGTATTAAGTACTCAAATATAGTTATCTTGATAATCTTTAATCTTAGTTTATCTTTATCTCACCCCAATCCCAATCATTGGTCCTTCGAGCCCTCGGAGCGGGACCATCACGCGTGGTGTCTACAACCTGAACTGTGTGAGTGTCTCGCTTGGAATTTATTACCAGACCCTGGTAAACAGCCATCCTGCTGATCCTGATTGAACCTGGTTTTTACGAAAGCATCGCGTCACCTCCTCGCGCTGTTACTCCAGGTTTGTTCTTGCAGCCATCGCAAGGACATTTGATCTCAAAGAAGCCTACAGTACAAGTAAGGTCTCTTTTTTACCTTTATAATGTCGAACATGGATGACATTCTAGCAACCCAACAACAATTAATCGAAGCCGTAGACAGGCTCTTCACCAATTTCAAGAAAGATGGTGCAGAGCGCAAGACCTCAGACTACCTACGTCGTCGATTAGCTACTTTGGAACAATACTTTACAGAGTTCCATAATAATCATATGACATTGATATCTTTTGGTGATCAATCTCACAAATATTTCTGTACTAATCAATACGATCAAATGAAGGAAAAATATAACAACATTATAACTACTATTCAAAGCTATAACCCTCTCGCAAACAGACCGCAAACCCCTGTATTGAAACCTCCGACTTTCCAACCTACTGCGGAAGCACAAACCTCAAACCTCACATCTCACGCTGCTTCTAAAACCTCTACTCCTGAAGAGAGTAACGCCGAAGGTCTCTTTAAAAAGCAAGCTACCAACTTTAAAGCTTTTTTGAGAACATCTTCCAATATCAACCTTGATCTCATTACGGACAAATGGGAGTTTGAAGACATCCTGAAGACAATACAATCTCGTTGGGCGGCTATCGACTCGCTTCATTGGGAGCTGGACAACGAGTATGGCGGATCAAACCCCGAGTATGAAGAGCAATTTACTCATTATGAGAAATATTATAACAAAATCAAGAAAGACATCAATAAAAAAATGTGGTCCGTTGCGCATATTGAAAAATCTATCCCTAAAATGGAGATAGTCACCTTTGAGGGAAACTACAATAAGTGGATTTCGTTCAAAGATCTTTTTACCGAAGCAGTGCACAACAACCCCTCTCTGTCGAATGCACAAAAGATGCAGTTCCTAAAGAGTAAGATCAAAGGTGAACCTGAAAAATTGATCCAACATCTCCAAATAAGCTCCGACAATTATCCTGTATGCTGGAATATCCTCAACCATCGTTATAATAATAAACGACTGATCTTCACTTCTTATCTTAACAATCTCTTGAATATCCCTGCAAACCAGCAACAATCATCAAATTATATAAAACGCATTCATGACACTACGTACGAGAGCGTTAATGCTATCAAAAATCTGGGAGTCGATGTATCTTCCTAGGACCCTTTCCTGGTATGTATATTGTCTCAAAAATTGGACTGTGATACATACGAGGATTATCTACAAGCCTTAAAATCTCCGCGAGAGTTACCCGTCTTGGAAGATTTCCTTAATTTTTTGGAAACTAAGTTTATGATGTTGGAAACTTCACGTAAGAAGCTTGAAAATTCTACTCAAAAAACATCCCCATCTCAGTCCAACAACAATAACAAACCAACATTTTTAAAAGGTTCCAATTATAAACGAAATTATAACAATCATAAAACGAATTACTCAACAAACCAAGTCTCGCAATCGTCAAAGTCCAAACGCAAAATTAACCATCGTAAGCAATGCCCTATTTGCAACTCTGACGATCATCGAATTCATGCATGTCAAAAATTATTGGAATTGCAACCTAATGAACGTAAAAATGCTGTTGCTAACTTGAACCTTTGTATTAACTGTTTACATTATCACGAAGGTAGAAAATGCCTTTCGGAAATAAGATGCAAAGAATGCAATAAAGAACACAATACCATTTTGCATGAATTTTTTACGTCACGTCGATCGGAGTCAAATGCAGCCACGATTATGAAATCGCCATCTCAGCAGCAAGAAAGTAATACAGTTGCATCGCTTCTTAAAGAACCCTCAGAAATATTGCTTGCCACAGCAATAATTAACGTACAAGCAGCGGATGGATCTTACCAAAAAATGAGAGTTCTTTTAGATCAAGGGTCACAGACATCCATTATTAGGGAAAGCGCAGCTCAGTTGTTAAGACTACCTCGACGAAAATGTAACGGTTATATCTCTGGAATAGGAAAAGAGGAAAACAACTGTAAGGGCACGATTACCATTAAATGTTCGTCGTTGCTTAGCGATTTCACCTTTGAAACGAACGTGTACATAATGAATAGACTCATAAATAACTTACCCAGCTGTACCTTACCTAAGCCAAACTGGCCTACTCTTAACCAAATAACTCTAGCAGATCCCGAATTTTACAAAAGTAGGCCTATTGATATCTTGTTTGGGGCAGATATCTATTCCACTATCCTTATGGACGGTATCTGTCGGTCAAAAGGCATGTTGCCCATTGCCCAACAAACCCAGTTGGGATGGATCTTAAGCGGCAACTACAAAACGTACCATTGCAACGTGATCCTAAATAATATCGAAGAGATACAGCAATTTTGAGAAGTGGAGGACATACATGAATCTCCAGCGATATCAGCAGAAGATCAAAAATGCATCGAGTTTTACCAGTCTTCAACCTCTAGGCGAGAGGACGGAAGCTACGTTGTTAAAATACCCTTCAAAGAAAATTTTGAGAACAACATAGGCGAGTCGAAAACAAAATCGATTGCTCAATTTTTCCAAATAGAGCGGAAATTAAGTAAGCAACCCGCACTGGCACGTGACTATAAAACGTTTATTTCTGAATACCTAGAGCTCGGACATATGACACCCGTTGCACCACACGTACAGCCGGACTGCTACTTATCGCACCATTGCGTCCAACGATCTGAGTCATCAACTACCAAATTGCGAGTTGTCTTCAACGCTTCGGCAAAAACCTCGAGTGGATACAGCCTCAATGATCTTATGTGCCGAGGACCCAATTTACAACAAGACCTTCAGAGCCTTATCTTAAAATGGAGACAATTTAGATACGCTTTTACAGCAGATATAGAAAAAATGTTTCGCAATATCTGGCTACATCCCGATGACCAGAAATTCCAGAAAAATATCTGGCGGAACCATCGATCTCAACCTTTAAAAGAATATCAGTTAGCGACTGTTACCTATGGCACAAAAGCTGCTCCTTTTTTGGCCATGATGACCCTGAAGCAACTGGCCATCGATGAAAGGGCAAATTATCCACAAAGTTGCGCTCCTGACATCTTAGAACACTCGTTTTATATGGATGATCTCATGCATGGTGAACATTCAGAGCGAGCTGCTAAACAGCTCAAGGCAGAGATGATCAACCTCCTCAAATCTGGCGGGTTTAATCTCAGAAAATGGCGATCAAACTTGCCAGAAATAATAGATAGTTCTGATGCACCTCAAAAGGAAGACTTTGACTTTAAGCAACCGGAGTCAACCAAAACTTTAGGTCTTCGGTGGGAACCAAAAAATGATCAATTTATCTTCCATCCTATAGAATTTATCTCTCAAGACATCCTTACAAAAAGACAATTCTTATCTCAAATATCTAGAATTTTTGACCCTTTGGGCTGGCTGGCACCAGTCACAATAAAACTTAAGATCTTGTTCCAAGAATTATGGAAATCAAACCTGGGTTGGGATCACCCTGTCCCTCAAGAAATCGCGTTAGAGTGGAATACTACTAAAGCCGATCTATCTCATATATCTCGATTCAAAATACCACGTTGGATTCGAACTCAAGAAAAAGATGTCATCGAACTCCATGGCTTTTGCAACGCTAGCACAAAAGCATACGCTTGCGTCGTGTATTGTAAAATACAGAGAGAAAATGAAACCCACGTGACCCTTATTGCAGGGAAATCAAAGGTAATACCGCTGAAAAAACCACAATCGATCCCGCGGTTGGAACTTTGCGGCTCTCTCTTGTTATCAAAACTTATGCGAAAAATCATCTTATCCCTATCGAGCTACAAGGTGCATGTTTATGGTTGGATTGATTCAATGGCCGTTCTAGGTTGGTTGTGTGGCGAACCGGAGAAATGGAAACCCTTTGTTGCAGAAACAGAAATAATCCCGAAAGATAAATGGAGTTACGTAAAATCCAAAGAAAACCCCGCAGATTGCGCAAGCCGCAGTTTACCTGCTGCTCAATTAGCTAATTTCTCGCTGTGGTGGCAAGGGCCCGACTGGTTACCACAATGTAAGCCTAAAGAATCTCTTAAGATGCCGATTTATACGAGTATTAGTACCGAAGAACTCAGGAAAAGCAAGGAAGTAAATACGGTCATTGTTAATCCAGAAAATTTAATAATTAATCAACTATTAGCAAAACATAGCACTTTAAGGAAAGTTACTCGAATATTAGCCTACATAAACAAGTTCATCGACATTGTTGTTTACAAGAAAAAACGCACATGTTTTCTTACTCTGCAAAACATAAAGGCAGCCAGAGAAATGTTAATTAAGCACGTCCAAAACGAATATTTCTGCGAAGAAATATCGCGGCTGAAAAATCATGAACCACTAAATAAGAAAAGCCAAATTCTTAATCTCAATCCCTTACTGGATACTAATCAAATGCTCCGTGTCGGTGGCAGACTTAAACATTCGAATCTTGATCCCGAAATGAAGCATCCCATCATAATCCCGAATCAATCGAAATTGGCAGACCTTATCATAGATGAATCCCACGAACTTGTATTTCACGGTGGAGTCAAAATGACTACTGGATTTATAAGACACAAATACTGGATTCTTGGAGGAAACAGAGCCACAAAGAAACGATTAAGAATGTGTGTCAAATGCAAAAGAAATAATCCCATACCACAACATCAAATCATGGGTGACCTACCTCCAGCACGATTGATTCCTAACCGACCCTTTTACCACACTGGAATAGATTATACCGGACACGTCCTTATTAAGGCAAAAAAAGGTCGTGGCATTAAAACCTGTAAAGGATATGTCGCAGTTTTTGTTTGTATGGTAACTAAAGCCATACATTTAGAAATCGTCTCAGATCTCACAGCGTCAGCATTTATTGCCGCGCTTCGACGAATGTCCGCAAGAAGAGGAGTTCCTGGACACATCTATAGTGATCAGGGAACTAACTTCATAGGAGCCAACAAAATCTTAAAACAAGAATTTGCCGAAATCTCCTACATCTTGTCTGACCAAGAAGTAACATCGACAATCTCTGAAATCAATATTGAGTGGCATTTTAACGCCCCATCATGGCCATCTGCTGCCGGACTCTGGGAAGCTGCAGTGAAGAGCCTAAAACATCATTTAAAGCGTGTTGTGGGAGAGCAAAAATTAACCTTCGAGGAATATTCTACCCTACTATCCCAACTCGAGGCTTGTTTGAACTCCAGACCACTGTGCCCTCTGACAGAAGATCCAGAGGATCTGGACTTTTTGACCCCGGCTCATTTTTTAGCAAGCGGCCCTAACCTGACGATTTTCGAAACAGAGCATGACCTCAGAACACGGTGGCACTTGACGCAAAAAATCTATCAAAATATATGGGATAAGTGGAAGACTGACTACCTCTCGCAGCTTTCCACGAGGTCCAAATGGCGACAGCGTCAAAAAGATCTCAATCTTAACGACATCGTTATTATAAAGGACGACAACCTTCCACCAGGAAAATGGAGTCTAGGTCGCGTAGTAGCGCTGCATCCTGGTAGTGACGGACACGTAAGAGTCGTCACACTTAAAACCAAAAACGGGCTCTTAAAACGCCCAGTTGTAAAACTGTCCCTACTGCCAACAAATAAAAATGATCAAGATCCAAGGGACCCAAAAGTTGACAATAAATTGCCAGTAGCGAAGAAAAAACGTCCCATCTCATTCTCAGCTATGGTTTTATCTTTGACATTATTTTTGCTGGCACTAATAAGCACCGCTCAAGCATCCTACAACTCCACCCTGCTGACAAATAATAGTGTCTACTTCGATAAAATATCTAATATGCATTTAATTAGAGATGATTGGCAGTTAATAGTCTATTACGACACAAAACCTTATCAAGACGGAACGGCGGCATTATTAAAGTATATCACGTATCTTGAAACCTTATGCTCTACGATTACAACCCAAACACCTTGCGACGGCGTCATGTTACAACTCGAGCACGAGTTCGAAGAAATTAAACATTACGATAATATTGTTATGATAAATGACTCGTTTATGATTAATAAGAAACGTCGGCGACGTAGCTTGATAGACGGAGTAGGCTACGTTGCAAATAGTTTATTCGGAGTGTTGGATCAACGATTTGCAGAAAAATATGAGAAGGATATTGACCTATTAAAGCATAATGAAAACCATTTATACAACCTCTGGAAAAACCAAACGTCGGTCGTAGAAGCTGAATTTAATCTCATGAAAAGGATGGAGAATACTATAATAAACAAACACCACAAAATAATCAATCAAAAGCTTAATTATCTCCAAGATTCTTATAAAAATCTCTCTCAGCAAGTGCAAAACATAACTCTCATCACTGAATTTTAGATACAGTAACTGATATTTATAGTGGAAAATTAGATTTTCATTTGATATCCCCGAAGCAACTCAGATCAGAGCTAAGCATAATATCAGCACAAATATCTGGAGACTTGGTAGTTCCTGTCGACAACTTTAATCATAAAGATCTTTACGGCTTGCTCAAAAAAAGAGCCAAATATTCGGGCAAATACCTAATTATCGAAATAAAAATACCCCTGATTGAAAGGGATCTTTACGAGGTATATGATGATGAAGATCGAAACAATCTCTAAATTAGTAGCCATAAACATGAGAAAAGATTCGTTTTTAACTATCACAGACACGGATCTACAGTCATGCTTATTACAAAACCCTGTGACTATTCTGTGTCATATCAGAAGGCCTATTCACCACATGAAAGATGATCATAGCCTTTGTGAGACGATCCCAGGCACAAGAACGTGTAAAACTAAAACTACCTCTTGCAAGAATGACTGGAGAGAGCTAACATCAGAAAACAAATATTATTATTTATGCTGCAATGAATGTAACGTCAAACTTCTGTGTGAAAATCAAATTAAGGCAGTTAGGTTATCAGGTGCTGGTCTGTTGCGTGTTGGGGAAGGCTGTTTAGTAAAAACAGAAGATTTTATGGTGTATTCAAACAAAAGATTGTCTAGTAAAATTAGCACGACGACAAAAATTATCTCGCCGGAAATATCACCAATCAACCACATAATAAATATCACGATGCCGGAAATATCATATGAGCTTAATCCCAATAACTCAGAAAACCTCAAGCAATTTGAAGCTATTAAGAGAAGTCTTGAGATCATGAAGCATAGTGAACCTTTGAGCACCAACATCTCCTACCACGACATCCACCAGTATACTGCCATATATTCCATCGTATCGCTATTGGTGGCAGCTTACTGTTTAAAACGTTGGTGGCAAATGCGACGTAAAGGAAATCGCTCCACTTCTACAGCAGAGCGGTCGACAACTGCAGCGGCGGCGACTGCGTTGAAACGTCCAAGTGCACACACCGTTACAGAAAGTGTTGTGATTGAGTGTAGTGAAATTAGGGAAAATGGGCAATCTCGTAGTAAATCAGTGAAAAGTGATCCTAAGCGACTAGCGCTTTCTAGTGAGTGCTTACAAAAAAAGATAGAGGATAGAGGTTCCTCACCGATCTTTCGCGTGTTTTCTCTTCCTGATTTGCACTGTAGCGATTCTGTTTAACTTGTAATGTTACTTTTATCTCATCTTTTAACATTACTAACCCTACATAACTATTTTAGTATTAATTGAAAATTGTCTTCACCTTGTTAATATTAATTTCATTACCCATCTAACTATACCTCCTTACTAACCTCATCTTTTTCTCCCTTGGGAGCATGTTCGGGTCAATCACCGAACAATAATGAACATGTCAGCGTAAATGCGACACCGCGCACTATGCCTTCAATATTTTATGTATTACAAGTAAAATATAGTCAGTACGTTTCGAACAGCATATCGGGCGCGACTCAATCTCATCTCCTTCACCTCATTAGTTTTAATAGTTATCCCATTGGTATTAAGTACTCAAATATAGTTATCTTGATAATCTTTAATCTTAGTTTATCTTTATCTCACCCCAATCCCAAACAAGGCCATAACCATGAAGGAGGTTATTTATTGTACATTGTAAATAAGATTCCGCGTTACCATGCCGACGCAGGCGGAGCAGCTCGCGCGCATGCTGACCCGGTACCTCACCAGGAAGATCGGCTTCGAGGCCGTCATGCGGGTGCGCTGTACTAGGTATGTAGCACATGATGTACCACAAAATTATTGTAAAGCATACCTCCTTGAGCTCTTGCCAACCTGGTACTGTGTGAGGAACAAACGGATAATATAGTACCGCAAACTACCAAGAGGCCATAACCATGAAGGAGGTTATTTATTGTACATTGTAAATAAGATTCCGCGTTACCATGCCGACGCAGGCGGAGCAGCTCGCGCGCACGCTGATCCGTTACCTCACCAGAAAGATCGGCGATATTTAAACTAATTAACTAACTAACTAACTAACTAACTAACGAATTAACTAACTAACTATTTAATTAACTTACTAACTAACTTACTAACTAACGAAATTACTAACTAACTTACTAACTAACGAACTTACTAACTAACGAACTTACTAACTAACTGACTAATTGACTAACTGACTAACTAACTAACTAACTAACTAACTAACTAACTTACTAACTAACTAACTAATTAACTAACTTACTAACTAACTGACTAACTGACTAACTAACTGACTAACTGACTAACTGACTAACTATCTAACTACCAGGAGGCCATAACCATGAAGGAGGTTATTTATTGTACATTGTAAATAAGATTCCGCGTTACCATGCCGACGCAGGCGGAGCAGCTCGCGCGCACGCTGATCCGTTACCTCACCAGAAAGATCGGCGATATTTAAACTAATTAACTAACTAACTAACTAACGAATTAACTAACTAACTATTTAATTAACTTACTAACTAACTTACTAACTAACGAAATTACTAACTAACTTACTAACTAACGAACTTACTAACTAACGAACTTACTAACTAACTGACTAACTGACTAACTAACTAACTAACTAACTAACTAACTAACTAACTTACTAACTAACTAACTAATTAACTAACTTACTAACTAACTGACTAACTGACTAACTAACTGACTAACTGACTAACTGACTAACTGACTAACTATCTAACTACCAGGAGGCCAGAATCATGAAGGAGGTTATTTATTGTACATTGTAAATAAGATTCCGCGTTACCATGCCGACGCAGGCGGAGCAGCTCGCGCGCATGCTGACCCGGTACCTCACCAGGAAGATCGGCTTCGAGGCCGTCATGCGGGTGCGCTGTACTAGGTATGTAGCACATCCTGTACCACAAAATTATTAAAATGCATACCTCCTTGAGCTCTTGCCAACCTGGTACTGTTTGGGGAACAAACGGATAATATAGTACCGGAAACTACCAGGAGGCCATAACCATGAAGGAGGTTGTAGGCGACGCATATTAATATTGTTATAACTTAAATTAATAATAAAATTTTAGCAATTAAGTTAGTTGTAAGATACATTATTTCGGAACGTGTAACGCCATCTATTGGATCATTTATAAATAAATAATTATAAAGACGTTGGTGGGTAGCTACTATAATATTGGTACATTTTTTCTATGTAAGTTTCGTGCACCCGCAGTTAGTAAAAAATACTGTCTCTGCCGCGTTGAATCCTTTCGCTCGCACCAACGCCTTTTCCCTTTGTCTACCTAAATTATTGCGTTTCAATACCCTATCACCTACAATAAGAGTGGTCCTTCGAGCCGGATCAAGATCAGCTAGCCGTGCTCAGGTCGGCCCCGTCCAGTGCACTGATGTTCCCGTTGATAGTATTCAGCAACTCGCACTTACCTTAAAAGACGTGATGGCAACCTCGTCAGGCCAACGCGAGGACCGTCTACTCAGTCGCTTGTCTACTCCGCGTGACTTACCTGTCTTCAGTGGAGACTGTGTTGAGTGGCTACATTTTAAGAGTACATACGATGAATCCACACTAGTGTGCAAATTTAGTGAATCCGAAAACCTGTGGAGACTACGCAAAGCATTGCGAGGCGACGCTAAGGAGGCAGTTACCGACCTGCTCATCGGTAATACTCCGCCCGCAGCTGTAATGGAAGCCCTAGACTTAAGGTTTGGTCGACCGGAAGTGATTATTCTGAACCTTACGACGCAGTTAAGGAAGCAACCTGCGTTACCTACCTCGTACCAGTACGATCTAATAAATTTTTCTATTAAAATTAATAACTGTGTGGCCACTATTCGTGCACTGAATCAACCTAATTATTTACGAAGCCCTGAACTCGCGTCAGCTGTTCTATCTAAGCTGCCGAGCACACTGATAGCAAAATGGACCGACTTTGCCTACCAGAAGTTAAGTGAAAATCAGTCGAAGTTGGAGTTAGTCGCAGCATTTCTTAAACATGAAGCAGAAATGTTATCGCTAATCGGAATACCTCAATGTCGTGAACAAAAGAAGCAGACCGAGGGGATAGTGCCCGCGAAACGAGATGACAACAAATTTCGCACTAATCGACCCATATTAGCTACAACAGCTGTTGAGGAGGGCGATAAATGTAAATTTTGCACAAAGATCAATCATTCGCTGCCCGAGTGTCGCGCCTTCAAACGTGCAATGCGCCGTGATAGATGGAAGTTTGTAAAAATGAATGGCTTGTGTTATTGTTGCCTGACGTCACGACATGATAGGAATGCATGCCCCGCACCTGTATGCGACATAGATAACTGTGGGCTTGCACACCACAAGTTGCTACACTGGAGCAAATCTACGTCATCACAATCGACACACGCGCAGGGCGGCGCGCGGCGCGAGCCCGCTGCGCCGGCCCCGGAGCAAGCGCAACCATCATCACCGCCACTGCCGCCGCCGCCGCTGTCAGCGCCCGCGCCGGCGCCCGCTGTAAATACTACCGTGGCGCACGTCGCGTCAAGCTGTGATAAACGCTTATCGTCGGATCACGTAATGTTAAAAGTGGTTGCAGTGAAAGTGTGTGGGCCTAGTGGTGTAGTGAATACGTATGCCCTACTGGACGATGCGGCCTCAGTGTCTATAATCGACTCGGATCTTGCTACCGAACTAGGACTTAAGTGTGAACAATCATGTGACATCAAGTTCATTGATGCCTTTGGACTGGAGGTGTATCAATCCGATGCACCGACCGTAAGTGCCCAGATAAGTGAACATAACAAAAACAATTATTATGACATTAAGTTACGCAAAGTGTCTAAATTAAAATTGCCAGCACAAAATTTATCTGTAATTAACAAATTAGATTGTAAACATTTGTCTAAAGTTAAAGATTACGTATGTAAAAGTCATGTAGTGCCTCGATTACTTATTGGCGAAGATAATTATGTTTTGATAGCGCCACTAGAAATTATTCATGGTAATAAAAATGAACCTTATGCTACTCGTTGTAAGTTAGGCTGGTCAATTCATGGTTATTGCGGTCGCACTCACTCCAGCAACGCTGCCAATGTGTTCACTCTCTCTCACACAGACTTAGGTCAAACTGATGAATTAAATAATTTAATTAAACATTATTTTTCTCTAGACTCCATTGGAATTTCAACCTTATGCCGTGAAAATAGTGATCATTTAAGAGCAATGCAAATATTGGATGATACGTCACGTCTTATCGGAAGTCAATGGGAAGTAGGTTTGCCCTTCAAAAAAAACGTTTTCACCATGCCTGATTCATATCAAGCCGCATCTTTGCGACTGCAGACTTTAATGCGGAAATTTCTTAAAGATGACTCGTACGCAGATCGATATAGGAAGGAGGTAAACAAACTATTTGTTGACGGTTACGCTCGGGAAGTTAAGGAAAATGAACTCTCAGCTGACCACGTATGGTACCTTCCACATTTTGGTGTCCAGAATCCTAACAAACCGGGAAAGCTACGTCTCGTTTTCGACGCCGCATCAAAGGTAAATGGATTATGTCTCAACAGTTATTTATTAACAGGTCCGGACTTATATAATTCACTTATGGGAATTATGTTAAGATTCCGTGAAAATAAGGTTGTCATTGTAGGGGACATTAAGGACATGTTCTTAAGGGTTAAAATTAGGCCACAGGATCAACATGTTCTTAGATTCTTATGGCAAGAATCACCAAGCACTTCCATAAAAACATGTGCCATGCAAAGTTTAATATTTGGTGCAACATGTTCTCCATTTATAGCACAATATATTAAAAATAAAAATGCACTTAAATATGACGACTTATACCCAGAAGCCGTACAAGTAATTATAAAAAATCATTACATGGATGATTGTTTGTATTCGACTCCCGATGCAAACAACGCTATCAAGTTAATGCAACAAATTACTCAAATTCATAAACACGGTGGATTTGAGATAAGAGGTTGGTTAAGCAATGACAAACAGATTTTAGAAACAATACCGCCCGATGCGCTCGCGCCCACAGCTGTTCAATTCAAGGACGGAGTTATGAACACAACTGAGCGCACCTTAGGTTTGATGTGGCATCCGTCGGATGATACGTTTGGATTTAAAGTATCATTTGATCGGTTTTCGGAGGCGATATTAAATGGATTGGAGCCTCCTACCAAAGCTAAAATGCTTAGTGTTATGATGTCTGTTTATGATATTCATGGTTTTTTGTCGCCGTTTATTATAAAAAGTAAAATAATTTTTCAGAATGTGCATCGTAGTGGCATTGACTGGAACTGCCGCATCCAACCCGACGAACATAGTAAATGGGTAAGGTGGCTCGACGAATTAAAACTTCTAGATTCGTTGCGCATACCACGATGCTATGCTAGTGCAGGAGTTTGGACCCAATGCTACGATGACATGAAACATGAGGTGAGTGCGCCTAAGATTATTAGGACCGAGTTCACATATTTTGTGACTCGAGTACTAAGGCTTTCGCAGCCGTGATTTATTGGCGATTTATTCGCTCAAATGGTACTGTATCAGTCTGTTTTGTAGCGGGTAAAAGCAGGGTTACACCTCTGCGCCCTGTATCAGTACCGAGGCTTGAACTGCAAGGAGCCGTACTCGCAGCTCGACTTGTGAGCACAGTTCAAAGTGAACATAAAGATATAAAGGCTGACAAAAGATACTTTTGGACTGATTCGCATACTGTTCTTCAGTGGATACGTGGCGATCCTAGAGACTATAAGCCGTATGTTGCACATCGTCTAGGTGAAATAGATGAGCTGACCACCACCACGGAATGGCGGTACGTGCCGTCCGGACTGAACGCGGCTGACGTAGCCACGCGCGATGATGCGCCACCACTACAGTTTCAGGATGTATGGTTTCAAGGTCCGTGCTTTTTAAGAGAACCAGAAAGTAAATGGCCTAAAGATCTTAAAAAATGTAAACAGTTGGTTGAGACAATTTGTGAGCAAAAAATTGTTAACGTCATAGCTACGACAAATTATAGTACTGTGTTTCCAGTACCTAATGAGAACAACTTTTCATCGTGGCTTCGATTGCTAATGACAACTGCAAGGGTCTTACTGTTTATCAACAAATGTCAACGTAAAGGCAATCGAATTGACAATGAAATATTGCGAAAGGCAGAGGACCTGTTGATAAAAAAGTGTCAATATGATTCTTTTGCTACGGAGATAGAAAGTTTAAAACAAAACAAGCCATTATTAAAAAATAGTCGATTATTAAATCTAACACCTTATCTTGACAGTGCGGGCTTACTACGAGTTGGCGGCCGCATCGACAAGACCGAAGGTGTCACGGAGGATACCAGGAGGCCTGTTATTCTCGATGGTCAACGGAGGATGACCAGACTTCTGGTGGAGTACTACCACCGACGGGCGCTACATGGAGCTCATGAACTAGTAGTTAACGAACTAAGGCAACGCTACTGGATCTTGAAGCTCCGCCCCACTGTACGCGCGGTGGCAGCGCGCTGCCTATTCTGCAGGTACCGACGTGCGACGCCGCAACCGCAACGCATGGGTGACTTGCCGTCGGCCTGTCTGCAGCACAACCGACGTCCGTTTACATTCTCAGGTATTGATTTCTTTGGACCAATGGAGGTCACAGTGGGTCGTGGTAGACAAAAACGTTACGGCATGTTGTTTACGTGCTTGACAGTTCGAGCTGTTCATGTAGAAATAACTGAGAGTCTTACCACTGATTCCACACTGATGGCCCTGAGAAGAATGATAGCCCGTAGAGGGGCACCTACTGTGATCTACTCAGATAACGGTACCAACCTGAGAGGAGCGGACACCGAGTTAAAACGCAGCATCGCTGAGCTCGATGTAGATGTTCTGCGTAATGACGGGCTACTTAGAGGTATTGAGTGGCGTTTTATACCCCCAGGCGCACCCGAAATGGGAGGAGCTTGGGAACGTATGGTGCGTACCGTTAAGACAGCTTTCCGAGTTATATTGAAGGAGCGTGCGCCCCGTCCTGAAACTCTTTCAACTTTGATGGCTGAGGTTGAAGCTCTAGTCAACAGTAGACCCATCACGTATGTTTCGACGGATCCCAATTACCCCGAGGCTCTGACACCTAATCATTTTTTAATAGGTACGTCATCAATTGGACCATCTTACGGAAGATACACAGACGTGGATCTCCACCTTAGGAAGCAGTGGCGTATAGCGCAGAGACTGACGGACATGTTTTGGTCGCGTTGGCTTAAAAAATATTTGCCCACACTTTTGCCGCGTCAAAAGTGGAGTAGTGAGCAGAGGTCATTGCGTGTAGGAGATTATGTTTTGATAGTGGAACCGAACTTAGAGCGTGGTTCATGGCGGCATGGTGTAGTGAGTGCGGCACTCCCCGGGGATGACGGGCGCATTCGCGTGGTGGACGTGCGCACTCGCACGGGCGTGCTGCGACGACCAGCCACACGCGTCGCCTTACTCGCACCTGAGTGTAATTGTGATGAGTAGTCATCACTAGGGGGTGGAATTGTAGGCGACGCATATTAATATTGTTATAACTTAAATTAATAATAAAATTTTAGCAATTAAGTTAGTTGTAAGATACATTATTTCGGAACGTGTAACGCCATCTATTGGATCATTTATAAATAAATAATTAGAAAGACGTTGGTGGGTAGCTACTATAATATTGGTACATTTTTTCTATGTAAGTTTCGTGCACCCGCAGTTAGTAAAAAATACTGTCTCTGCCGCGTTGAATCCTTTCGCTCGCACCAACGCCTTTTCCCTTTGTCTACCTAAATTATTGCGTTTCAATACCCTATCACCTACAGAGGTTATTTATTGTACATTGTAAATAAGATTCCGCGTTACCATGCCGACGCAGGCGGAGCAGCTCGCGCGCATGCTGACCCGGTACCTCACCAAAAAGATCGGCGATATTTAAATAAACTAACTCACTTACTTACTAACTAACTAACGAATTAACTAACTAACTTACTAACTAAATAACTTACTATTTAACTGACTAACTAACTGACTAACTGATTAACTGACTAACTAACTTACTTACTAAGAAACAAACTAACTAACTTATTAACCAACTAACTAACTGACTTACTGACTAACTGACTAACTAACTAACTACCAGGAGGCCAGAATCATGAAGGAGGTTATTTATTGTACATCGTAAATAAGATTCCGCGTTACCATGCCGACTCAGGCGGAGCAGCTCGCGCGCATGCTTACCCGGTACCTCACCGGGAAGATCGGCTTCAAGGCCGTCACGCAGGTGCGCTGTACTAGGTATGTAGCACATCCTGTACCACAAAATTATTTAAATGCATACCTCCTTGAGCTCTTGCCAACCTGGTACTGTTTGGGGAACAAACGGATAATATAGTACCGGAAACTACCAGGAGGCCATAACCATGAAAGAGGTTATTTATTGTTCATTGTAAATAAGATTCCACGTTACCATGCCGACGCAGGCGGAGCAGCTCGCGCGCATGCTGACCCGGTACCTCACCAGGAAGATCGGCTTCGAGGCCGTCATGCGGGTGCGCTGTACTAGGTATGTAGCACATGATGTACCACAAAATTATTGTAAAGCATACCTCCTTGAGCTCTTGCCAACCTGGTACTGTGTGAGGAACAAACGGATAATATAGTACCGCAAACTACCAAGAGGCCATAACCATGAAGGAGGTTATTTATTGTACATTGTAAATAAGATTCCGCGTTACCATGCCGGTGCAGGTGGAGCAGCTCGCGCGCATGCTGACCCGGTACCTCACCAGGAAGATCGGCTTCGAGGCCGTCATGCGGGTGCGCTGTACTAGGTATATAGCACATCCTGTACCACAAAATTATTTAAATGCATACCTCCTTGAGCTCTTGCCAACCTGGTACTGTTTGAAGAACAAACGGATAATATAGTACCGGAAACTACCAGGAGGCCATAACCATAAAGGAGGTTATTTATTGTACATTGTAAATAAGATTCCGCGTTACCATGCCGACGCAGGCGGAGCAGCTCGCGCGCATGCTGACCCGGTACCTCACCAAAAAGATCGGCGATATTTAAATTAACTAACTCACTTACTTACTAACTAACTAACGAATTAACTAACTAACTAACTAAATAACTTACTATTTTACTGACTAACTAACAGAATAACTGATTAACTGACTAACTAACTTACTTACTAACAAACAAACTAACTAACTTATTAACCAACTAACTAACTGACTTACTGACTAACTGACTAACTAACTAACTACCAGGAGGCCAGAATCATGAAGGAGGTTATTTATTGTACATCGTAAATAAGATTCCGCGTTACCATGCCGACTCAGGCGGAGCAGCTCGCGCGCATGCTGACCCGGTACCTCACCAGGAAGATCGGCTTCGAGGCCGTCATGCGGGTGCGCTGTACTAGGTATGTAGCACATGATGTACCACAAAATTATTGTAAAGCATACCTCCTTGAGCTCTTGCCAACCTGGTACTGTGTGAGGAACAAACGGATAATATAGTACAGCAAACTACCAAGAGGCCATAACCATGAAGGAGGTTATTTATTGTTCATTGTAAATAAGATTCCGCGTTACCATGCCGACGCAGGCGGAGCAGCTCACGCGCATGCTGACCCGGTAACTCACCAGGAAGATCGGCTTCGAGGCCGTCATGCGGGTGCGCTGTACTAGGTATGTAGCACATCCTGTACAAAAAAAATATTTAAATGCATACCTCCTTGAGCTCTTGCCAACCTGGTACTGCTTGGGGAACAAACGGATAATATAGTACCGCAAACTACCAGGAGGCCAAAATCATGAATGAGGTTATTTATTGTTCATTGTAAATAAGATTCCGCGTTACCATGCCGACGCAGGCGGAGCAGCTCACGCGCATGCTGACCCGGTAACTCACCAGGAAGATCGGCTTCGAGGCCGTCATGCGGGTGCGCTGTACTAGGTATGTAGCACATCCTGTACAAAAAAAATATTTAAATGCATACCTCCTTGAGCTCTTGCCAACCTGGTACTGCTTGGGGAACAAACGGATAATATAGTACCGCAAACTACCAGGAGGCCAAAATCATGAAAGAGGTTATTTATTGTACATTGTAAATAAGATTCCGCGTTACCATGCCGACGCAGGCGGAGCAGCTCGCGCGCATGCTGATCCGTTACCTCACCAGAAAGATCGGCGATATTTAAACTAATTATCTAACTAACTAACTAACGAATAACCTTACTAACTATTTAATTAACTTACTAACTAATTTACTAACTAACGAACTTACTAACTAACTTACTAACTAACGAACTTACTAACTAACTGACTAACTGACTAACTAACTGACTAACTGACTGACTATTTAACTACCAGGAGGCCAGAATCATGAAGGAGGTTATTTATTGTACATTGTAAATAAGATTCCGCGTTACCATGCCGACGCAGGCGGAGCAGCTCACGCGCATGCTGACCCGGTACCTCACCAGGAAGATCGGCTTCGAGGCCGTCATGCGGGTGCGCTGTACTAGGTATGTAGCACATCCTGTACAAAAAAAATATTTAAATGCATACCTCCTTGAGCTCTTGCCAACCTGGTACTGTTTGGGGAACAAACGGATAATATAGTACCGCAAACTACCAGGAGGCCATAACCATGAAAGAGGTTATTTATTGTTCATTGTAAATAAGATTCCACGTTACCATGCCGACGCAGGCGGAGCAGCTCGCGCGCATGCTGACCCGGTACCTCACCAGGAAGATCGGCTTCGAGGCCGTCATGCGGGTGCGCTGTACTAGGTATGTAGCACATGATGTACCACAAAATTATTGTAAAGCATACCTCCTTGAGCTCTTGCCAACCTGGTACTGTGTGAGGAACAAACGGATAATATAGTACCGCAAACTACCAAGAGGCCATAACCATGAAGGAGGTTATTTATTGTACATTGTAAATAAGATTCCGCGTTACCATGCCGGTGCAGGCGGAGCAGCTCGCGCGCATGCTGACCCGGTACCTCACCAGGAAGATCGGCTTCGAGGCCGTCATGCGGGTGCGCTGTACTAGGTATGTAGCACATCCTGTACCACAAAATTATTTAAATGCATACCTCCTTGAGCTCTTGCCAACCTGGTACTGTTTGAGGAACAAACGGATAATATAGTACCGGAAACTACCAGGAGGCCATAACCATGAAGGAGGTTATTTATTGTACATTGTAAATAAGATTCCGCGTTACCATGCCGACGCAGGCGGAGCAGCTCGCGCGCATGCTGACCCGGTACCTCACCAAAAAGATCGGCGATATTTAAATTAACTAACTCACTTACTTACTAACTAACTAACGAATTAACTAACTAACTAACTTACTAACTAAATAACTTACTATTTAACTGACTAACTAACTGACTAACTGACTAACTGATTAACTGATTAACTGACTAACTAACTTACTTACTAACAAACAAACTAACTAACTTATTAACCAACTAACTAACTGACTTACTGACTAACTGACTAACTAACTTACTTACTAACAAACAAACTAACTAACTTATTAACCAACTAACTAACTGACTTACTGACTAACTGACTAACTAACTAACTACCAGGAGGCCAGAATCATGAAGGAGGTTATTTATTGTACATCGTAAATAAGATTCCGCGTTACCATGCCGACTCAGGCGGAGCAGCTCGCGCGCATGCTTACCCGGTACCTCACCGGGAAGATCGGCTTCAAGGCCGTCACGCGGGTGCGCTGTACTATGTATGTAGCACATCCTGTACCACAAAATTATTGAAATGCATACCTCCTTGAGCTCTTGCCAACCTGGTACTGTTTGGGGAACAAACGGATAATATAGTACCGCAAACTACCAGGAGGCCAGAATCATGAAGGAGGTTATTTATTGTTCATTGTAAATAAGATTCCGCGTTACCATCCCGACGCAGGCGGAGCAGCTCACGCGCATGCTGACCCGGTACCTCACCAGGAAGATCGGCTTCGAGGCCATCATGCGGGTGCGCTGTACTAGGTATGTAGCACATTCTGTACAAAAAAAAATATTTAAATGCATACCTCCTTGAGCTCTTGCCAACCTGGTACTGCTTGGGGAACCAACGGATAATATAGTACCGCAAACTACCAAGAGGCCATAACCATGAAGGAGGTTATTTATTGTTCATTGTAAATAAGATTCCGCGTTACCATGCCAACGCAGGTGGAGCAGCTCGCGCGCATGCTGACCCGGTACCTCACCAGGAAGATCGGCTTCGAGGCCGTCATGCGGGTGCGCTGTACTAGGTATGTAGCACATGATGTACCACAAAATTATTGTAATGCATACCTCCTTGAGCTCTTGCCAACCTGGTACTGTGTAGGGAACAAACGGATAATATAGTACCGCAAACTACCAAGAGGCCATAACCATGAAGGAGGTTATTTATTGTACATTGTAAATATGATTCCGCGTTACCATGCCAACGCAGGCGGAGCAGCTCGCGCGCATGCTGACCCGGTACCTCACCAGGAAGATCGGCTTCGAGGCCGTCATGCGGGTGCGCTGTACTAGGTATGTAGCACATCCTGTACCACAAAATTATTTAAATGCATACCTCCTTGAGCTCTTGCCAACCTGGTACTGTTTGGGGAACAAACGGATAATATAGTACCGGAAACTATCAGGAGGCCATAACCATGAAGGAGGTTATTTATTGTTCATTGTAAATAAGATTCCGCGTTACCATGCCGACGCAGGCGGAGCAGCTCACGCGCATCATCATCATTCATCATTTCAGCCGAAAGACGTCCACTGCTGGACATAGGCCTCCCCCAAGTGTCGCCACATTGACCGGTCCCATGCGACTCGCATCCAGCGGACTCCCGCAACCTTCACCAGGTCATCGGTCCACCTAGTGGGAGGTCTTCCAACGCAACGTCTTCTGGTTCGCGGTCGCCACTCCAGAACCTTTCGGCCCCATCGGCCATCCGTTCTGCGAGCAATGTGACCTGCCCACTGCCACTTAAGTTTGGCAATTCTTCGGGCTACGTCGGTAACCTTGGTTCTCTTGCGGATGTTTTCATTTCTGATTCGATCGCGCAAGGAAACTCCGAGCATAGCCCTCTCCATTGCCCTTTGGGTGACTTTAAGCCTTCTGATGAGGCCCATTGTGAGCGACCACGTTTCGGTCCCGTATGTAATCACTGGCAACACACACTGGTCATAGACTTTCGTCTTGAGACACTGCGGTAAGTTGGACGAGAAGATACCGCGCAACTTCCCGAACGCTGCCCAGCCGAGTCGGATTCGACGATTGACCTCTTTCTCGAAGTTAGACCTACCTAACTGGACCGTTTGTCCCAGGTACACATAATCGTCTACAACTTCGAGTTTAGAGTCTCCGATTTTGATAGGAGTGTGTGTGACATGGGCATTCAACATGACCTTGGTTTTGTCCATGTTCATTTTAAGACCCACTCTTCCGGAAGCTCTACTGAGGTCATCGAGCATCGTCCTGAGGTCCTCCATGGTCTCAGCCATGACCACTATATCGTCGGCAAACCGAAGGTGAGTGATGTACTCGCCATTGACGTTGATGCCTAGCCCTCTCCAGTCCAGAACCTTGAAGACATCCTCCAGTGCAGCGGTGAATAGTTTCGGAGATATGACGTCTCCCTGTCTCACACCTCGCTGCAGGAGGATAGGTTCCGAGGCTTGGTCCTGAAGTCGTACTGACATGGTGGCGTTTTTGTACAAACACTTCAACACCTCGATGTACCGATAGTCAATTTGGCACCGTTGGAGAGACTGCAGTACAGCCCAGGTCTCGATCGAATCGAAGGCTTTCTCGTAGTCCACAAACGCTAAACAGAGGGGCAGGTTATACTCTTCGGTCTTCTGTATAACCTGCCGCAGCGTATGTATGTGGTCCACGGTGCTAAAGCCTTTTCGGAAACCGGCTTGTTCGGTAGGCTGGAAATCGTCAAACCTGCGCGCGAGACGATTCGTGATGACTCTTGAAAACAACTTGTAGACATGGCTTAGAAGTGAGATGGGCCTATAATTCTTCAACCGGGCATTGTCGCCCTTCTTGAAGAAGAGTACCACCACACCCCTGCACCATGCCTGTGGCGTATTTCCCTCAAGTATGACGGAATTAAACAGCTTCTGAAGGGCCTTAAGAACCGGTTTTCCACCCGCCTTCAGGAGTTCGGCTGTAATTCCGTCATCACCCGGTGCCTTGTTGTTTTTGAGTTGCTTCAGAGCCATCCTAATCTCGTACAGGCTGACGTCCGGGATGTCTTCGGTATAGTGTCGGGTCAGTCTAGCTCTTGGGTCGTTTGCTAGATCTACGACGGGTTTATTGGTTGACGTGTACAACTGTCCATAGAAGCTCTCGATCTCCCTCAGAAGCTCCGGTTTGGCGGACAAGATCCTACCATCGTCGGTCTTCAGTTTCGTGAGCTGGCTCTGCCCAATAGCCAGATCTCTTGCAAATACCTTGGAGCCTTTATTCCGCTCAATCGCGTCTTTAATACGCTCGGTATTAAAGCGGCGGAGGTCGCTCTTCAAGGATTTAGAGATCCGTCTATTGAGCTGCCGGTATTTACACGCCTCGTCTGAAGACTGCAGGATCATCTCACGCCGCTCCTTCATGAGCTTGAGAGTGTGATCGGAGAGTCTCTTGTTCTGATCTGTACGACGTGCCTTGAAGAACTTAGACCCGGTCGCATGGACAGCTTCCACGAACCCATCGTTATATTCGTCCACTGAGCTTCCTAGGCACTCGAAACGGTTCTGGAGTTCAAGCTGGAAGCTCTCGGGGTTTTGGATTTGGATCTGTGCTGGACGGAGCGTAGACTTCATCAGTCGATACCTTTCAAGCTTGATATTGATGTTCAATGTGCCTCTTACCATGCGGTGATCGCTCCCGGTTTTCACCGAATTGATCACAGAGACATCATTGAACATTTGCTTCTTGGTAGACATGATGAAGTCAATCTCATTTCTCGTTGCACCATCGGGGCTCTGCCAGGTCCACTTTCTGTGCTCAGGCTTTGTGAAGAAGGAGTTCATCATATAGAGGCCCTCCTTCTCCATAAAACTAGCCAGTTGGTGACCCCGGCGATTCCGACGTCCAACTCCAAATTGCCCCACCTGCAGCTCATCCCCGTCTCGTTTGCCCAGTTTCGCGTTGAAGTCCCCCATGACAACGGTAAAGTGAGTTTTGGAACCATGCATGGCTTTAGTAATATCCTCATACATGGTCTCCACTTCGTCGTCGGGGTGTACCGAGGTCGGGGCGTAAACCTGTATGACCTTCAGCGAATATCTTGAGGATATTCTGAGTATAAGGTACGCCACCCTGGTCGACACACTCTCGATCTTCACTACGTTGTTCACGAGGGACTTGTGGACGATAAACCCGACACCACCCTGGGACTGCCGGTCACCCTCTCGGAAATAGAGCAGGTTGCCGGATTTCAGGATTATCGTGTCCTCCCCCTCTCTTCGGACTTCTGATAATCCCACAATACTCCATCGCAGCCTACTCAATTCCTCTTCGAGTTCCGTTATCTTCTCGTCGGTCCGGAGTGTGCGTGTGTTATATGATGCCTGGTCCAGTCGCTGGTATTGGCAGCCGGATCCCTTCCGGAGATTCTTCGCACCCCTTGCCACGCCGTAGCCTCGACCGCTGCCGTAGTCGAGGGTAGACGGGCTGCCGGGCACTAGGGGCCATTTCTTTGATGCGCTTTTCATGTGGGGGGGTTTTGCCATAATCGCCACGCTTGGCAGGCGGGTTGGCGATCGCAGTACGGTTGTTACAAAAGCACAGAGAACGCTGCTGCCCATTCTCTAGTAAGTCCCTTAGTCGCCTCTTACGACACTCACGGGAAGATATGGGATGGTGCTATTCTTTACGTCCGACACCATACAGACAGGTCAGTCACGCGCATGCTGACCCGGTAACTCACCAGGAAGATCGGCTTCGAGGCCGTCATGCGGATGCGCTGTACTAGGTATGTAGCACATGATGTACCACAAAATTATTGTAATGCATACCTCCTTGAGCTCTTGCCAACCTGGTACTGTGTAGGGAACAAACGGATAATATAGTACCGCAAACTACCAAGAGGCCATAACCATGAAGGAGGTTATTTATTGTACATTGTAAATAAGATTCCGCGTTACCATGCCGACGCAGGCGGAGCAGCACGCGCGCATGCTGACCCGGTACCTCACCAGGAAGATCGGCTTCGAGGCCGTCATGCGGGTGCGCTGTACTAGGTATGTAGCACATCCTGTACAAAAAAAATATTTAAATGCATACCTCCTTGAGCTCTTGCCAACCTGGTACTGTTTGGGGAACAAACGGATAATATAGTACCGCAAACTACCAGGAGGCCATAACCATGAAAGAGGTTATTTATTGTTCATTGTAAATAAGATTCCACGTTACCATGCCGACGCAGGCGGAGCAGCTCGCGCGCATGCTGACCCGGTACCTCACCAGGAAGATCGGCTTCGAGGCCGTCATGCGGGTGCGCTGTACTAGGTATGTAGCACATGATGTACCACAATATTATTGTAAAGCATACCTCCTTGAGCTCTTGCCAACCTGGTACTGTGTGAGGAACAAACGGATAATATAGTACCGCAAACTACCAGGAGGCCATAACCATGAAAGAGGTTATTTATTGTTCATTGTAAATAAGATTCCACGTTACCATGCCCACGCAGGCGGAGCAGCTCGCGCGCATGCTGACCCGGTACCTCACCAGGAAGATCGGCTTCGAGGCCGTCATGCGGGTGCGCTGTACTAGGTATGTAGCACATGATGTACCACAAAATTATTGTAAAGCATACCTCCTTGAGCTCTTGCCAACCTGGTACTGTGTGGGGAACAAACGGATAATATTTTACCGCAAACTACCAAGAGGCCATAACCATGAAGGAGGTTATTAACCAAATCAGCGCAGTGCCGGCATCACTCAACGTTACCCTGCTGGGTGAGACTGTCAGTCGAGTCAGTGAGGCACGTAATCTGGGTCTGAACATGGACGTTGGGTTGAGATACGAAGCGCACGTGGCAGAGTCAGTGCGCACTTGTTTCTATCGGCTTAGAGTTCTTTATAAAATAAGGCCTTATCTATCAGAGGAGCTGCGTATCCAGCTGGTTGAGTCACTCGTGCTATCTAACCTAAACCACTCAGATACAGTTATTGGCCCTCGGATACTGGCAAGAACTGAGCGATTGATCCAGAGGGTGCAAAATGCCTGCGCTCGATTCTGCTTCTCAATCCCACCAAGAAGTCACGTAACGCCATTCTTAAATAAGCACTCTATCCTCAAGATGAAGTCGCGGCGTAAGTTACACTTGGCATGCATACTTTTTGGGGTTATAAAATACAGGCAGCCGACCTACCTATACAATAAACTGAGCTGGATCGCTAGCAGAAGAGAATGCGCGACTAGGCAGTGCTCGCAGCAACTCTCCACTCAATCGCACAAGACAGCTGCTTTCAGGGGAAGTTTTAGATACGCCGCTTCCAAATGCTGGAACAATATTCCCCCACCGATAAGAAATCTTAAATGTCTTAGTACCTTCAGAGTTCGACTGCGGCAGTTTCTTATTGAATCCCAAAAAAACTGGGTATTACTGTTTCGAACACGTCCATTATTTAACTAGCTATTGTTTTCTTCCCGAGTCAACCTGTCCATCTGTAGCGTAACTCGTGGTCACAAACCTGTGAACAAGGGGGTACTTAGTAATTGCATTGTTTGTGGATCTTTTTGTTGGCCAATAATTTTAATTATAATACCTTCGCATGAACCCATATTTATCTTTTGTAAACATATTTAGTCTAGTCAAATCGTTTATCCTTATTCACACCAACGATACTACAATATTAGTATTATAAGATTATTCATTTATATATATGCACTACACATATTATAATAATTTAACTTATTAAGTACCCAAGTATTAAAACACACATCAACGAGCAAGAACGTTTCCAACACAGCAAGTAAACCTACTGTAAAATACTTAATTTAAGTTGAGGGTATACTTACATAATTTCACCCCGCGCATGAATAACACTTTATCACAACACCAATTTATCTCGTCTGCTCGACGTCCGTATGTCACTACAGGGATCCAGCAGAATATCAGCGTCAGGTGCATGCCTGACTCATGCTGAGCTGGACTCCCATTTGGTGCAACCTTGAGACGCACACCGCACTTTGTATATGATCGTTATTTTATTTGAAGTATGTCATGGTGTTACCGTACTTATTTCGTAAATATGTTCTTCTTTTTGTATGTTGGCATCTTGTTTTTTATCATGTATCATTTAATTGTACTTCTGTGTGTTGTGCTGTGTCTTTTGTGTGCACTAAATAAATGGTTTATCTATCTATCTATCTATCCACCATCAGCGAGACATTTGAGTGAGCATGACATATTCTCAACCGCCAGGGCACATTCAAGTCAAGAAAAGACGTAGGTTTCTAGTGAATGATAGTTTTCTAGTACATAGTACTCACACAATATGGGCTATGCGATTATATAATACTAAAGAGATTGAATCTATACAATGCAAAGATAGTTGTACAATCTTCAGCAGCTCCAACAATACCATTTAATGTTATCAATTTAAGCGCCCCTGTCCTTGTGGGGCAGGACCAGCATTGAGCCAAGCATTTTTATCAGCGATATAATCGCTCAACTTGTAATATGCTTGCTTACATAGTGTGCGTTTAATGCATGTTTTAAATTTCGTCTCATTCAGTTCAAGAATACTTTGTGGAATTTTATTATAGCATCTCAAACAGTACCCCATGAAAGATAAGTCTACTTTAGCGAGTCTGAAGCCTGGCTGAACTAGTTGGTCCCTATTTCTAGTACTGTAATTATGTCTGTCACCCCTTTTACCAAAAAGGTGCAGATTTTTTCTGACGTACATTATGTTTTCGTAGATGTATTGACAATGTACTGTCATGATGCCAATATCCTTAAACAGTTCCCTTAGAGAATCGCGCCTACGAAGATTATATATGGCTCTGATGGCTCTTTTCTGCAGAATAAATATAGACTCAATATCTGCAGCCCGTCCCCATAGCAAAATGCCATAAGACATTATACTATGAAAGTAACTAAAATAAACCAGTCTAGCGATATCTACATCAGTATATTGACGGATTTTTCTAATGGCATATGCTGCTGAACCTAGCCGCCCCGCAAGAGATGTTAAATGAGAACCCCATTGTAGCCTTGAATCAAGCGTAATCCCCAGGAAAACCGTTTTATCTACGAATTCAAGTTTCTCTTTATTCAGTACTATATCACAATCACTACTTTTAACATTCGATAAAGCAAATCTTATGCATTTGGTTTTTTTTTCATTTAATACCAAATTGTTTGCTGTGAACCAATTTTGGACCTGAAGTAGGGCATTATTTACGTCATCTAGATTTTGGGCCGGCCTATTTATCTTAAAAATTAAGGAAGTGTATCAGATATCAGCAAATAACACCATATTTTGAGGTTGGTTTTTCAATAAATAGGGTAGATCATTTATATATACTAGAAAAAGGAAAGGACCCAATATTGAGCCTTGTGGAACCCCCATTTTTACTTTTAAACCATGTGAATTAACACCATTTATTTGAACATGTTGTTGTCTATCATTCAAATAAGATTTTACCAAACTAAGTGCAAGTTTACCCAGTCCGTAATGCTCAAGTTTCAAAAGTAATGTGTCGTGATTTACACAATCAAACGCTTTGGAGAGGTCACAAAAAATTCCTATGGCGTCTTGAGACTCTTCCCACGCAGTAAATATGTGCTTTAATAAGGTTACACCGGCGTCAGTTGTACAACGTCCCTTGGTGAAACCATACTGTTGATCATGTAAGATTCTGTTGGTGTTAAAATGATAGAGCATTTGATTAAGCATTACCTTTTCAAAAACCTTGCTAAAAGCTGGTAAAACCGATACAGGTCTATAATTATTAGTGTCTTTACTGTCCCCGGATTTGAAAAGAGGTATGACTTTACTGTATTTCATTAAATCAGGGAAAACTCCTTGGTCTACACATAAATTAAAAATTAAAGCTAGGTAAGGGGCTATAGTCTCAAGTATGGATGTACAAACTTTGATAGACATTCCCCATAGATCTTCGGTCAGTTTGATTTTTATTTGCCGGAAAGCTTTAATAACCATCATAGGGTTAATGTGTTTAAATTTAAATTCAGCCTGGCAGCCAGACACATTTGCCTTTAATAAACCAATTGAGAGTTCAGGTGAGGAAATAAGAGCCTCTGTAGTTTTTAATGGTACATCGGTAAAGAAATTTACAAATTCTTGAGCTACTTCCTGATCAGAGCTTTTAGGACCACATGCTGTATCTAATGTGTAGCTAGTGTTACGTATTTTCTTCCTGTTAGTCTCGTTATTTATGACTTTCCAAACTGTCTTTATTTTATTTTCTGCTGTTTTGATCTTGTTGCTAATGTGCAGGGCTTTAGCAACCTTGCATGTATTTTTAAAAAATTTTGAATACTTAGCAACATACTTGTTAAAAGTTTCAGTGTTTATAAAAGGCTTAAGGCCATAAAGCTCAAATAGTCTTTCCCTACTTTTTCGGATACCTCTAGTTGCCCAATCACTAAATATGAATTTAGGGCAAATACTTTTTGTCTTCTTTTCAAAAGTTTTATTGAATTCCGTGTGAACTATTGAAAAGAAACGATCATACAATTGATTTATATTAATATCGTCAAGGCTCATAGCACTTAACTTGTTCTGTAGCGAAATATTATACCTATTTAATCTGCTAGAAGTTATAAGTCTACATTTAATTTGAAATTTTTGCAATGGGGGTGTATTACACCTAAAAGTTACAGTTTGTCCGCTATGGTCAGAAGGCAGACAATTTACTATGGCCTTATCTAAGTAATCACAGTCGCAGAAAACATTATCTATGCAAGTAGCAGTAGAAGGAGTGACTCTAGTAGGTTCTATAAAAGTATTGGTCAAGTCAAATGACTTAAAAAGATTTAATAACCGACTGCTATTTGAACTTTCTTCTAAAATATTGATATTGAAATCACCACAAATAATTGTAGATTTATTACTGGCTGCAAGTTTTGCCAGGACATCTTCCATTATTGATTCAAATAAGGAAAAGTTTTGATAGTTTGGGGGTCTGTACACACACACAACTACATGCTTATCTAGCTCAACACAGGACAGTTCGACGCAATGTTCAACCGAGAGACCTACTATGTCATTACGTTGCTTATATTTAAAACAATTTTTTATTAATATTAGGGAACCTCCACGAAGCATAGTTTTACGGTTAAAGCAGCTACCCACCATATAGTTCTCATAATTGATAAGCATTTGGTAATCCTTTAGCCAATGTTGAGTAAAACAAATAATGTCAAACTTACTATTTTCTAAAAACAATTCAATTTCTAATAATTTGGAAGAAATGCCTTGGATATTTTGGTGGAATAATTTCAAAGTGTTCTGCTGAGGCCCTTTTTTACTAACTAATTGAGTGCAAGAAGATACGTTGCTGTTGGTAGGATTAACAATATTGTTAATGGTACCTTCTGTTGTCTCACTTTCTAGTTTAAATTAATATTTGGAGTGAGGCCGGAGACTCCCGTGCCATCCTCAGACAACAAGACCCTATCACTAATAGACCCTAAATGACAATTCTCCACGGTGACACATGGATCCTCCTCAGTACAATGATTGTAAACATTTGTAGCACTAATGCTATATTCATTTAAAGTCACCTGTACATTAGTATTACCACTAATAGTCGCAGTGTTAATAATAGAACTAAACTTAGATATACTATTTATGTCTGTGTGAATATTATAAGCTAATAGCCGAGCTATTTTGTGTCTACATCTAATAGGTAGATACACCTTACCCCGTGTCGACTTCAGTTTACCAACAATAGTGTTGATATCCAGATATATAAGTCTGTCACTATAGTGACCTACTAAACAATGTACATGGTTATTTAACATATGTATATAATTGCTTTTTCTATTACCCAAATTTACAAAATAGGGAAAAGCCCATTTTAACTTTAACAACTCTGAGACACAGTCAGTGATGTCTTCCTTTTTAAACTTAGAGCTATTACCAACACATATAGTAATGGCAGTATTAGGATTGCAAACAGTTTTTGTTACTGATGCCATAACCTGCTTGTAGGTCGACCCAGGCATACAATAATTTTGCGTACAATAACTCAGGTTATTACTGATTAATTTCCCTAGCCCTCTACCTATACTATCAGAGAGCATAACTGAAAGATTATAATCAAGACTATTAGGTGAGACAAAATTACCTAAGTCAGGTATTGTATCTTGGCTAGAAATACAGTCCTGAGTACTCACAGCTAGGGACGGGTCCTCCGTTGCCTCAAGCTGGAGGGCATCATTGCTGTATTCCCTCTGACAAGTACACTGAGTGTTGCTGAGAGTCAGCGAGTCCACTTTGTCTACCAATGCATTTGTAGCAAGAATATGCTCTTTAATTTGATTTTGAGAGTGTTCATATTTATTATATAAAGACTTTAGTGACTTATTAAGAGCCTGTATTTCTGATTGTAGGCGCTGAGTGTCAATTTCATAAATATTTATACTATCTTCCAATTTAATCTGATAGTTATTTAATTTACTAACTAGAGAAACACGGTCTTTCCTTAATTGTATGTTTTTGGAACGGTGTTTTTGTTGTTTCTTGTATTTATTACATTTTTTAATGATTCTATTTAATCGTGCATATTTCTTAATTTTATTTTGACTGATTTTATGGCTGTAGTTATGCTTTAGTAAAGAGTCCTCTGTAAGGTCTATTGTTATAACCACTCACCCGCCCCGCGCGCGACTTTTTTGCACCACTACGCCTCAATGAACGTGCCCACACCGGGGCCCCGTAAAGGGCCATGGACCGCACGACTCCCACGTAGAGCCTCCGGCAGGAGGCGTTCGGCCCCCCCAGGTTGGGCAGGAGATATAATTACACCTTAATTTAACTTAATTATTAATTTAATTTAATTTTAAAATACGGAACAAAGTTTTGACATGTCACTCGGGCAGTGTTGCCACTCTCTCTGATTCCATGGTGGTCCTGGGTTGGTGACAAGGAGACCCTTCCTGCTGGAAAGCATTCGTGGAAAACAGAGTACGAAATATTACTGACTTCATACCATGATCGTCGTGGAACTACGTCAAAACAAAGGAAAATCCCGCTGACGCCGTAAGCAGAGGTCAATACGCTTAGTCAGCTGAAAGAAAATCAACGGTGGCAAGGGACTAAATGGCTACCATCGCTTTAAACAAACAACATAGAAAAATATAATTATAACACAGACCAAGAAGAAAAAACAGTCCGGAAATATGTCAATGTATCCCAATACAACATACAAGATCCGAGCATTGTGGAAAAAATATTGGAAAATCAGAGCTCTATCGAACATATTATTCGCATTGTCGCATGGATACTTAGAACATTGAACCCGAAACGGCGACAGCTGCCAAGATTGCAAAAATTGAATAGCGCAACGAAGGTGCTCGTAAAACAAACACAACAAAAATCATTTGACACAGGTATTTGTTATTTACAAAAACGTAACACGGTGCAGTCAAACAGAAAAATAAAAGCGCTCACTCCGTTCATTGACCATCAAGACATCCTACGAGTTTGAGGAAGATTAAAAAACGCCGTACTAACCGAAAACATGAAACATCCGATGATCATTTCACACGACAGTCGATTAACACATCTTCTCATCGACCAAGCTCATCGAATGACGTTTCACGGCGGCTCAAAACTGACCGTATCACACTTACGTGAGAAATATTGGATCGTCGGCGGAAACCGAACAACGAAGATGCAAATCAGAAAATGTGTGACGTGCCGCAATAACAACCCAAAAGCAGAACACCAGCTGATGGGCAATCTACCGAGCGCAAGAAAAATCAAGCGCCGCCCTTTTACCATACAGGGGTAGATTAAACTGGATTTGTGGACGGCAAAATGAACAAAAGCAGAGGAGGCAAAACAACAAACAGAAAAATAAACTTCATTGGACTTGTCATGGCACTGCTGTATTTACAAAATCCTGTCGCAGCCACCAACACAACAAACATTGCTGAGCTTCAACAAGGTCTATACTTTGATAAAGTGACCAATATGCAACTAATACGAGGCGAGTGGAAGATTATCGAGTACTATAACTAGAACACTTGATCGACGAAATAGGACACTATAACCATATGTTGCTGAATCCGCAAGGCCGAGTGAATACAAGAAGCAAACGTGGTTTTATCAACGGTGTCGGTTCCATCGCGCGCTCCCTGTTCGGAGTATTAGATGACAAATTCGCAAAACAATATCGAGCAGACATTGACCTGGTCAAGACAAACGAGAAACATCTAGCGCTGTTGCTAAGAAATCAGACATCCGTGATCGAAGCAGAATATAATTTACTAAAGAGTTCGGAAGATGCAGTTGAAAAACAGTACAAACTATTTAACCAACATCTGCTAAACCTGGAGAAGTTTACGAACGATCTCAAGAAGGAACTGGATTCTCAAGAACTGTCCATCGAATTTGTGTTGTCCGCTATTACGGCAAATAGCCTGATTGAGCATCTTAGAAACGTCCAGGAGACACTTATTGATACTGTAACAAATATCTACAACGGCAAGATAAATTTACATCTTATCGCACCGGAACAGCTTCGAGATGAATTGAACATAATCTCGGGTCAATTGTCCAAGGATTTAGTCCTACCCATCACCAACATTCAAACAGAGTTGTTTCGCCTGTATCATCTTCTACAAGTAAAGGCGAAAAACACTGAACAATACCTTATAATCAAGGTAAAAGTACCCTTAATCAGCAGAGATAACTTCGAGATCTACCGAATAATAGCAATACCCAAAAACAATGACGTGGGTATGTCACCCTAATACCTATTGCTGAAATTTTAGCAATAAACATCCAAAAGGATTCGTACTTGCCAATGACGGAATCCGAAATACATCAATGCGGGCAAAATGATGCGACAACTCGATTGTGGTCACTACAGAAACCCATATATCGCATGAAGTCTGATGAGAGCCTCTGCATGAAGAACAAGGAATCTCTTCACTGCAAAACCAAACATGAAACCTGCCGAGACATGTGGTTGGAATTACTTATATTTTTGCTGTCAACAACGCAAAATACGTATTATTTGTGGGCATCAAGTTTCAACGCAGCTACTACACAAGGCCGAAGTCATCAACACTCAATGACGATTGCATAATTAGTAGTGAAACTTTTGCTGTTAATCCTCAAAAGCAACAAATGAATAAAATCCAAGCCCAGGTCGAAACAAGTCCTGCAGAAATTCCTTCAATCAACAACATTATAAACCTACCTGTACCGGTTTTAAAACATCTTCACGATAATGAGACAGTAACAGAGCAGAGAGCATTACTCCAAAAGCTTGGCAAACAAGTAGAGCAACTGAAAGCCGCAACATCAGAAGACATCCTGTCAGATCATGCAACATACCGCGATGTCCACCAATACGTTGTCATCTACCTATTAGCGGCCGCAGCAACAGTCGTGGGCGTAATATACGCTTACCACCACCTACGCAAGCATTGGGCAAGTCGACAGAAACCGGAAACTCCATCTGTTCCTAACCCGATGTCCCTAAGAAGGTCGGCAGCGATCATCGTGGACAACTCCTCATTTGACGTCACAGACGAAAGTAGCGCAGCGCACTTATCGAGTGCACGCGCACTCAATAAAGCAACGTCACCGCGTCGTCTATTGCGCGTTGTGAATTACCATAATAACTTAACATTGTTAGTATTTAACTTTTACATTCGAACTTTATTTTGAAACAATTTCCGATGTACATTTAAGTTATCTTTGTGAGTGAACAATATGAACGAGCTATGCTGTACATGCCACTAACCTGTCCTACTTTTAGTGATACGTTGCTGTTTGTTTAATCCAACATGAATTGTACATTATTACTTTAACACGTTATTTTCAGTAGCAATTAAACTTTTATATCAATCGGTTGTCTACTCAATCAACATAACATTCCTATACAACATTGACATAACATTTTCACTGTTGGGAGTTACGCCCCAACAAATGTACATTAGATAACCTCCTTCATGGTTCTGGCGTCCTGGTAGTTTGCGATACTATATTATCCGTTTGTTCCCCAAAAAGTACCAGGCTGGCAAGAGCTCAAGGTGGTATGCATTTCAATAATTTTGTGGTACAGGATGTGCTATATATATATCTGACCTTCACAACCCAGTAACTGAGTAGTATGTAGCACAGTACAGTCGCTTCATATAAAATACTGGTACTCAGCTACATCCGGTTAGACTGAACCAACATTGTTTGGGAAAAGGCTAGGCAGATGATGACACATCGGGTACGACTGGGTGCTGCGCGCCGACCTCCCTAGCGGTGTCAGCTTAGTCTGCTACGCTGACGACACGCTGGTGCTGGCACAGGGGAGGTCGCACGAGGCGGCGGCCGGTTGCGATAGTCGTGGAGAGGATCCGGCGACTGGTTCTCGAGGTGGCACTGCACAAGTCCGAAGCCATGTGCTTCAATGGGTCTCGGAACGCGCCACCTCCGGGATCCTCAGTGATGGCAGGAGGGGTTTCCAGCGGCGTCGAGTTGACGCTGAAGTACCTGGGACTTGTCCTCGACAGCCGGTGGAACTTCGTGGAGCATTTCCGACGTTTGGCCCCCAAACTGGAACGGACAAGGGCTGCCTTCAGGCGGCTTCTGCCCAACCTGGGGGGGGCAAACGCCTCCTGCCGGAGGCTCTACGCGGGAGTCGTGCGGTCCATGGCCCTTTACGGGGCCCCGGTGTGGGCGCGTTCATTGAGGCGGCGAGCCGCCCACTATTTGAACGCGCCCCAAAAGGTGGTGGCCGTAAGGCTGGTCCGGGGGTACCGCACGATCTCCCGCGAGGCGGCGAGCCTCCTTGCCGGATTGCCGCCATGGGATCTGGAGGCGATAGTCCTCGCGCGCCTACATGAATGGCGCGCGGAGGCGCTACGCCGGGGGGAAACTCTGCTGCCGCGGCAAATTGTCGCTCAGCGGACGGACTTCCGGCGGGATAGGGAAAGATCCACACGTTCCGGCCGCCGCGGGAGACGCCCCGGGCGTCGGGGGCCACGTGGTGGCTTTAAGGCGTATTCCATTTATTGAGAACCTCACGTCCCAGCCGCTGCAGTAGACGCCCTGGGCGTCGAGGGCTATGTGGTGGCCACCAAAATAAATAAATAAACCGTAATCGATTAGTTCGTAAAAACGACAGTTTTATTATAACACTAGTTATTGGCGCTGCTACACCAGTGATGCAGGTAGGTACTGCGACCAAAAGTGTTCTAACCTAGGTCATAACCGGATTTCTGCCAAATCAGTTCAGGCGTGAAAAGGTAGTATAAACAGACGGAGTTACTTTCAAATCTAAAAATTAAATGGGCTAGATTATGCGTGCGGTTTCGCCCGCGTGGAGTTTGGTAAAGCTCCCACGGGATCGTGCTACCGGGACAAAAAGTATCCTTTTTGTTAATCCCGGTTATAAACTATCTTTATGCCAAATTTCATCCACTTCAGATCAATCGTTTTTGTGCGAATAAGTAACGAACATCTATCCATCCTCACCAAGTTTCGCATTTATAATAGCAGTAAGGTTTCACCCACATCAAATTGTAAAGGTCAGTTTATAAATAGTTATGTTAAGAAATGGTAACAGGCGATGTGTTTACAGCCGTTCACAAGACCTTTAATGCCAAGTTGAAATAGAAACTTTATAATAAGAGGAACCAAACCAAATTAAACCCAAACTTGTAACAATAACATAAACTTAGAAAGCACTTGCTATTTCATAGAAAACAAAAGATATTTAAAATTCTCTGTCTAATAAATAACATAACGCCACGCCCATGATGGCTTCATCGATGGTTTTAACACACACACATTCTAATATTCGCTTAGTTGACACTATCCAACCTGGAAACAAACTCAAAAGGCTTGCTCAAGAGGGTCTTGCTTTCAAAGCGTTTTGTATGTCTGCACTTATAATATCGCAAGCGCAACTGCTGAGCTTAGGTCCTGGATTCGATTCAGGTCAGGCAGTGTTATTGAGTTTTTCCATCAGAAATTTCTGAGTGGCAGCCACTGAGTCTTGATCCGTGCCCGGTTGATGGCAATAGGCTTGCCACCTAATACATGGGACTTAAAACATAACTGGCGAAATATGTACTATTATAGGAACTCCTCTGCGTAAACCCTAGCTAGGGGATTACAAGGCGTGATATTATGAATGAATTCTAATAACCTTGTTGACACATTTATCTGCCGTGCTACTAATCCAATTTATATTCCCAGAACTTCCCCGCTATTTTAATTTAACTTTCTTAATTCCAATAAACAAAGGAAGGGGAACATTAAAATCAACAAACATTATGTTTAAGGCTCCTTGGACCCTGTTTGCGTGCAAAGATTTTATGCTGTTTGAGATGGACAAGTCGAACAACCAATTCTTTTTTGCATATAGAATAAATAAATAGCTTACTTTATAGCCATCCATAAATTTCAACCCTTGTCAAAAACTGCCTATTGAAATATCGATGGAGAGAAATTACTTAGAAACAAAAGATAAGCAAAGGAACCCCAAAACACTTAGAAAATAAAAATCTATTGAATTTAGTTTAAATAATATTACAAGACGACACTCGAAAGGCAATAAATTATACGTCGAAGTAACCTTTCTCGGAATATCTGGATATCTGGTAAACAGATGTGTAAAATAGGCGCGGGCGCAACGACAACTTGGCGGGAAGCACTGACGCCATGCTTTTGACCAATGAACAAACGTCTTACATAAGACAGCCAATGAAAAACAGATTACTTGCGTTGACTAATTTCTAGGAGGAGCCTATCTGGATGTTTTTGCGACGAGAGACGGGGTTGAGCAGAGACAGACGAAGCTTGACGTCGAGCTGAGACGGTTGCATAGCGATAATTATAGAAGTTTGATTGAATATTGTTTGTATTTTAAATAAAGTAGAAGCAGTGTATCTAAGTAATATTAGTGAAATCGAGACAGAGAGAGCTGAAATTTGGTAACGTATTCCAAGTTTTGTGTTAAAGCAAGATCCCAAGCTAATTTACAATAACTTCAGTCACCCAATCTATTTAACGACCCAAGTAAATATGGAGGCTGCCACAAACTTCGATATGTTATATTCACTAAGGCAAAAGACACGAGTGCACCTTTGGTCTAACCTGGACACGGTGGCTTTGATACTATTTTTGATAATGGTAATTTATCTCCTAGTAATAGCTTGTGTAGAAGTTTGTAGGAGATGGAAAGGTGGAAATTGTGGAGAAATCGCTTTGAATTGTATAAACAATATACATCACGCAGACCATGAATTACGCGAGATGGTTTAAGCCAGGAATTTGAATACACTACTGTAAATTATCATGGGATATTGTGGCTATGTGTGCATTACCTCTCCTCTCAGTTGTCTTGCGATTTATATAAGCTGGTAAATAATTGTCAATATTGTGTACATATGTGTGTTAATCTAATTTGTGTACGTCAGAAGGGTTTTTCGCTTGAGATGTTCCGTTTTCCCTTATCTGACTAGGTTAGGAATGGGACTCTTGACCTAGGTTCGTTACCATTTTAGCAAACCTTGGCCTAAATAAACAAATAGTTTCTTTCGTTCATTTTATTTAAATAAACGAATAATTTAAACCATAATCACCTCTTTCTTTTATATTCCAAGATTACCTGTGTAGAGAATTTGATAATGGAAGATTGATAAAATTAAGATCAAGTCGTAACAAGAGGCACTGTATTAAATCAGTGTTGTAAATCAGTTTGGATCTCCAATAATGAACTCTCTATATGTATACTGAACCTTGAATAACATGATTTTATGTTATTGGAACTAACCAAATATATTATTTTGTACTAATAGACCAGGTCAGAGATAGGAATCCAGACCTAAGTCAGATACCTTAATTAGGGTTTGAGACTATAAATTCCTTCTGAACTGAATTAAACCTAGTATACATCAGTAAAACCCAAACTGAGTGAGTAGAGACACTAGTTTACAGTAACTCAATGAACACCTTGGTTCAAGTCGATAATCACTTAATTATTCTGGAGGAGAAATACTGTTCTTGAGAGAGAGACATTTCGGATGTTTTGATATAATGCACATTAATAATTCCTTAACTCCGATAGACTGATGGCATTAAGAGACACGACTGAGCGACGCCTCTGGCAGTGATAACTTAGCATACCATTACACGCCATGTCTTGCAATCCGACCCCGACCTAGATTTGGCCAAATCTAAATATATCTCAAATATAAACACATATCAAAACCATGGTTCAGGGGGAGTGCCTGCCCTAAATGGGAATGTGGCAATAAAAAAAATGCAAGTACCTGCCTATACGGATGTGGGAATCACCAACGCTTCGTAGCGTCTACATAGGGAGTCGATTGCGCCCCCAATAACAATGATCAAAGACCGTATGAACGGTGTAGGGTTCCCCCATGCTAGAACGATATCAGTCAGACGTGGTGGTCGAAATAAGCCCTAACACACATGTATCAACTTACACAATCATTCTAACGTGTCTAATTGAATTTAACTTGTAAAATCCTTTATTAAATCCGAACAAGACTGATAAGTATTGTACTAAATAATAGTATAGACGCGTTGAGACAAGCTCCGCGTTATCGAGTAGAATGATTGATAAGTCTACATTGTTCGCGCAGTGGAGTGTACTCAAGATTGACCTGTGGTCAATCTAAATCTAATTGTTGACTGAAATCCCCGAAATGACTCTCTTGATACAGTATTGTTTCCTAAACACTGGTGTAAGGAAGTTCGATCCTTCCTAGATTAAACACAGTATTGATCACCAAAGGCTAATTAAGAAAATTCGACTCTTTCTCAATATATTCATTCACGAAAACGAACAGACTAGACTATCAACGCGAGCCAACTCAGAACCTTGGTATGATGACAACACAGGTCGTCATCCTTACCGTTACAGGATCTGGTCTCAGGACCAGGCCTACCGTCACCATGTTGGACCCCTTCTTTGGGCCGTGGTCCCCCTTTTTTGGGTGCAAAGACTCCATCGGAAATTACGGTTTACGAAGATAAATTAACTCCTGAGTAAGCACAGGTTTTATTGAAGTAAACAAATCAAATTGTTGGGGGAAAAGAGATCTTGTGATTGGACGCTTTACGCGATGTACGTGAAAATTAAGTATCGACGTGCGTATGTGGATTTATTTCATTTGCTTGTGTAATTTTATGGAGTCGCAGGTAATGTTGGTAGTCTTCATAGCTATGGTGTGTTTCTTTTTTTATATTACAATTTATTCCATTTATACAGTTCAGGGCTGTGGGTGAAAATAGCCTTTCTTTCTGGAGCCCTGACACAGCGAGAAGGCGTCGCGGCAGACCTCGTAGAGGCTGGCAGGACGAGCTTGACAAGACCAGCGACCAGTGGTCTACATTAGCCCTGGATTGAAACAACTGGAAGTCGCTTAGCGTTGCATACAACGTGGTAATGCCGCCAGTTTTGGGGAGGGTTTGTATTTATGCTTTTGCGGTTGCACAACGACATGCTTTGCTTACGCTTTGCTTGGTAGTATAGATGCAGGCCTACCTTACTGCCCCCCTCAGAGGCGGTAGGGTGGCGGGGTCTTGAGGGGGAGCGCTACAGTCGTGTAGATCCTCAAGGCAAGTCTGGTGTGTTCTCCTTCACGTGGTTGCCGCCCTGCTCTTGGTCTAATTCCTTAAGAAATAGACGCAACGAAAATCACCAGGCGCTTTTTAACCTAACCATGACCCTCCGTGACCGAGTGGGAGTGGGCTCGGCCGCCACTAAACCCAGCTGGCGTCGAGTAGGTAAATCTGGTCACCTGCGCTAGGACCTGCGCAGTTGAGCGCCGTAAGCGGGGATGAAGGAGTCCTGGAGGGTTGAGCCGAGCGGCGCTGGCGGTAATGCGTCCGTGACGCAACACGCCGTCTTTGGTCTGGATTTCAAGCGAAACGGTGGCCCTACCCAATAGCCAAGGGTAGGGAAATGGTCACAGTGTCCCGTCAGAGGGTCACGGCGAGGGGCGGGAGGTCCGCGGAGGTCGTCCTTGGACGGCCGAAGCGGTTGGTGAAGGTCATGCTGAAGGCGTAAGTGAAGGTTTGATTAGTCGTCAACCCGATCAAGCGCCCGATGTCGCACTGTAAGCCAGCCTCACGCCCCTATATCTCGAAGGTACTCCTAACGGTTGAGCTAGTTTGTAGCGAGACGTTCCCAGGTGCGGGCTCCAAGGAGGGTGGGAAGCCGGAGAGATGAAATTTTTACACTAAACTATGGATACCCAAAGACCATACGACACCACACCGAAACACACACCACACACACACACAACAACCACACAAACTCACACACCCCACACACACTCACACGCACATACTGCACAAAAACACACCGGAGAGGAGGCAAAAGCCAATTCTCCCAAGAGGGGTGCTAGCAGCACCTCTCTAGCCCCCGGATGCTCCGCTGCTAACGCAGCGAGCTCCAGTGCGGGTACAGGTCCGGCAGTGGCGAGAACCGCTGCCAGGACCAAAACCAGGTCCCGTAATAAACGGAGGACGACGGCGCTGCTCGGGACCAGTACCGCTCCTCCCTCCTTTTCAGGCGTGGGGCCCGCCACGACGGTTAATTCCTCTGGCCGGGCTCCCCTCATACATCCTCCTCCGCCTACTGCTCCCCCCCCGGTGGCCGTCACTGGTCAACCGGCGGAGACCAGCACCACGGGTGATGCGTTCGCGCTCGCCTGGCAGGTGCAGAGGAGCAGGCACAAAGGCAGGAAGGAGGACTCCAGCAAACAACGCCACTGCGCTGAACCTTCAGCGCAGGCTGCCCCGGCCCCTTCGACGGGTAAACCGAGAAGGAAGAACAGGCCGTCCCAGAGGCAGCGGCAGACACTGTGGACGGGTAAGTCTCCACAAACTAAACAGGCTAACGCCGCGGGCCGGGCAAAACCGACCCCTGGCAATGTCAACTTCTCCGCAGGCAAGCGGTCGCAGGCCGAGGCCGGCACTAGCCGACCGGGACCTAGCCAACCAGCAGCCAGCGACGCGAAGGGACCAGCCACCAAAACTGCACCGCAACCCGTTCGGATGGGTCAGGCCGCGGCCAAGCGAGCCCTCAACGAGACTTCATCACCTCGAGGAGAGCGCAAGCGGCCGTGTCTTGATAAATCCAAACGGGACGCAAACCGCAGTTACGCCCAAGCTGCAAGCTCCGACCTGGATGTCGCAGTTACCTGCGACCGGACGGGGCACATCAGTAAGGAGGTGTCGAATCAGGTACTCACGGCTATCCAGAGAAAGATAGTTGCCGAGGCCGATTCCTCTACACAGGACTCACCTGCACCGACCTTCAGAGCGAAGCCGGTGTTCAGCAGCGGGGCCCTTAGACTGTGGTGCGGTAACGACCACACCTTAGCATGGCTAAGGACATTAATCTCCGAGGTGCCTCCCCCTACTAGCACCACGCTAGTGGTCAGGAGGCAGGCGGACATCAGGCGCAGGGTAAGATGCGGAATCTCCATCCCTGACGAGCAGGGGATCTTCACGGAGCCGTCCAGTATTGGGCGCACTCTGTGTTACCAGAACCCTTGGGTTGGCGTCAAGGAGTGGGTGATGCTGGGCGCCTATAAACAGGCCGACGCTTGGTATGTGGTGGTCGGGGTCCCTGAGGACCAAATACCGACCCTGATGAAGGCCGAACGCCGTCTCTCATTTTGTGTAGGGACGGTGTACGTGAAATTCCAGGGTCCGAACGGCAAATTTGTCGACGTCCCTCAGGGCTATCCAACCGCTGAAGCCAGCGCCGACACACAGGTGGTGGAGGCAACTCCACCTCCAACAAACACCGCGGAAACACCCGCGGTTGAGCCTGCAGAAGCAGCGCCAGCCGCCCCTACAGCCGCTAGCGTGGGCGCCGTCCTCTCGGGTGAGGAGCTCGAGGACATCATCTTGTCCTCGGCCTCTGACCTAGAGGGGGACGGCTTCGACGCGGGCGACCTGTTTGCCGGGCTGCGGCTAGCAGGAGACGAGGAAGGTACGTCCAGTGATGGCGTCCCCTTCGTCGACCTGTAAGGTCCTGCAGGCCAACCTCCACCACAGCCAGACCGCGACGGCTCAGCTGCGGAAGTGGCTGGAGGTTCAACATACGGCCATTGCCCTGATCCAAGAGCCGTGGATTAGGGCGGGCCAAATACAAGGACTCTCCAATCTTGGCGGTAAGCTCCTAGTTAGTACAGATCACGATAAGCCCAGATCGTGCATCTATGTTACACGTAACATAAAAACACAGCCACTAATAGATTTCTGTTGCAGGGATGTCTCTGCAGCTAGGCTACTGATACAGCGGGGGGACACAGTAGCAACTGTGGTCTTCGCCTCCGCTTACATGCCCGAGGAAGAGGAGCCGCCGCCGCATGACCTCGCCCGCCTCGTGACTTACTGCGAGAGCACAGGGCTAGAAGTCGTCATAGGCGCGGACGCGAACGCTCATCATCCTCTGTGGGGCATGGACACACATAATGCAAGGGGTAAGGCTTTAGTAGATTACTTATTTACAACAAACCTGACCCTACTGAACACAGGTTCTGAACCAACCTTCGTAAACAGACGTAGCCAAACAATCATAGACCTCACTCTGGCATCGGAAGGTGCAGCGGCCATCACCACTGGCTGGCAGGTCTCCAAGGAGGCCTCCTGCTCGGACCACCGGTGGATCCGCTTCGACATTCAGGTCTGTGTAATACCAATACTGCCACGGCGAAACCCGCGTAACACTGACCGTGCTGCTTACACACGCACCCTCGAAACCAAACTTGCGTCAACAAACTACGGGATGACCTACGAGGACACGCCGCAGATCGACGAGCGTGTAAGTCATCTCACGAAATCTATGCTAGACAGCTACCACTCATCCTGCCCGGAGACCACTCCGCCCACAACACCAGGGAAACAACCATGGTGGGGAGCGGATCTGGAACGCAAGCGCGGGAAGGTAAGGTCAGCACTAAACAGAGCCATGAACACCTGTGCTGATAGAGATTGGGACGCGTATTACGCGGCCAAAAAATGCTACAAAAAATGCATCAGATACAGGAGCTCCACTGGATGGCGAAAATACTGTGGCAACATCGAATCCTGCCAACAAGCAAACAGGGTAAGGAAGATCCTGGCTCAGCAGAACCCGACTGGGCCCGCTGTTCTCCGCAAACCCGACAACACACTTACCACCTCACCAGTAGAGGCGATGCGCGTCCTCATTGAAACTCACTTCCCAGGCTGCGCTTTCACACAGGCTATCGACTGGACAGAGGTAACTCAAACACCGTCAGAAAACGACTGGCGCTACGCAAACAAAGTCATAACGCTGGGAAAACTCCAGTGGGCGATCCGGTGCTTCCATCCTTTCAAGGCGGCTGGTCTGGACGGGATCTTTCCTGCCTTACTGCAGTGGGGTGGGATCTCTGTCGCCAGCAGACTGGTAACCATAATGAGAGCGTGTCTGGCCTTCAGATACGTTCCAAAAGGATGGAGGGAAGTGAAAGTCATATTCATTCCTAAGCCAGGTAAGAGTGACTATACCAACGCCAAATCCCACCGACCAATCAGCCTGACCTCCTTTCTCCTTAAAACCATGGAGAGAATGTGCGAGAGAGAGCTGAGGGACGGCGCTTTGAAAACTATCCCACTCCATACTAACCAACACGCATACAGCTCGGGTAAGTCCACGGAATCCGCCCTCCATCTGGTGGTCGGCCGGATAGAAGAGGCGATTCATCAGAAGGGCACTTGCCTGGGCACTTTCATAGACATCGAGGGAGCCTTCGATAAAACAAACTTCTCCAGCATCAACACCGCGCTCTCTCGTCACGGAGTAGAACAGGTAATGATAGACTGGATTACTAATATGCTAAGTAAACGAGTGGTTCGACTTGAAGTGGAACAGCAGATGGCCATGATAGCCAGAGGCTGCCCTCAAGGTGGTGTACTATCCCCGCTTCTCTGGAATCTGGTGATAAATGACCTCATCACGAAACTCAACGCGAACCATTTCTACACTATAGGGTATGCCGACGACCTAGCTATCCTCATTTCGGGGAAAGTGACAGGGACAATCTGCGACCTAACTCAACAGGCACTACGCATCGTTGAACGATGGTGCAGAGAGTTCGACCTCTCAGTGAACCCCACGAAGACTGAGCTAGTCATGTTTACCCAAAAACGAATACTAGGCCCTCATCGCCTACCCAAACTTTTCGACACGGAACTCCAGTTAGCCAATGAGGTCAAGTATCTGGGGGTCATCCTAGACAGCAAGTTAAACTGGAGTAGCCACTTAGACAACAAAACAAACAGGGCCTGCATTACCTTCTGGCAATGCAGGAGGATGATAGGTAAGAAGTGGGGCCTATCCCCTAAAATTATACTTTGGTTATACTGCGCGGTAATCCGACCTATGATCACTTATGGGGCAGTGGTCTGGTGGCCCCGCACCAAACTAACTACAGCCTCCATCAAACTGCAACGCTTGCAAAGGCTGGCCTGCATGGCGATCACAGGCTGCATGAGGACCACTCCGACTGCGGCCCTCGAAGCCATGTTGGGGCTCCCACCGCTCCATCTGTTCATACAGCAGGAAGCGACAATGACGGCCGTACGCCTCAAAACACTTCAACTCTGGGGTAAGAAAGAAACACAGCACACCGCCGCACTGGAGGGATTCTATAACGAGTTCCCCCTGGCGAAAGCAGTAAACGATCGGATACCAAAACAATTCGTATTCGATAAGAAATACAAAATCCAGCTCCACGAGGATCACCGCTGCGAGGGATTAAACCCCGCGGAACTACGGATCTTCACGGACGGATCTAAAACAGGTACTGGCACTGGGGCTGGAGTCTTCTCGGAGGATCTCAACATCCACATAGCCAAACCTCTGGGGGCCCACAACACGGTATTTCAGGCAGAATGCATGGGCATTTCCCTGGCGGCATCTGCCATCCTAGCCAGGGAGGTTGTGGACCACTCAATTCGTATACTCTCAGACAGCATGGCTGTACTGCTAGCGCTAAACAACCACACAGTGAACTCAGGGTTAATACACGAGTGTCACCAACGCCTGAACCAGGTTGGTAATCTCAATAATATAACCATCCAATGGATCAAAGGACACAGCGACTCCCGTGGCAATGACGCGGCGGACGAACTCGCTAGAAGGGGATCGAGCACGGAAGCGGTGGGACCCGAACCTATCGTACCACTCCCTTTCGGATACCTACGCACACTGGTAAGGAAACGAACTAGTGAACAACACCACAAGCTGTGGCTGGACCACGGCGAGTGCAGGCAGGCCAAGGAAGCACTTCCTACAATCAACGGCCGCTTCACCAAACGCGCGCTTCGGTTGACAAAACCACAGCTGCGCACAGTTACAGCCGCCATTACCGGACACGGCTCTTTTAATAAACACCTCTTTGTCTTAGGAGTCACAGACAGCCCCCTGTGCCGTGCCTGCATGGAGGAAGACGAGACAGCAGCCCACGTGCTTCTGCACTGCCCAGTGGTTGCAACATACAGGGCAAAGTACTTCGGTAACCCAGGTACTCTCCGCGAGATAGCCAGCAACATCGGGGCGCTGCTGGCCTTTCTCGGGGATTTGGGATGGATAGAATAATTTCCCACCCGCACGCAAAATACGCGCTTTGACGTGGAGTTGCGGACACCAGCCCGTTATACAATACAATACAATACAATGCCGCCAGTCTCTGGGACATTACCAGTTGAGGAGGAGGTTTGTTTTTTTTTTCCTGCCGGGGATGCGGGACCGTTTCAAAGGGATACCGTGGCCCCAAAACACAAAGGGCGATGAAGGAACATGGATGGGTTTTAGTCAGTAAAAGTCTGACACTCCCTTCTGCTCCGCCCAGAGCGGGAGGAGTCATTTGAAGATTTCCCTTCAGAGAAAAAAAAGGAAGAGTTTTTTGACGCCATTTTTTAGTATATTGTTAAGACTTAAGGTTATTTTAATTTACAAGTGTATTTAATATTGTTATGATTTGGCTTAATAAATCTCCATTCACTTCAAATCTATGTTCAGAAGCGAGGAAAAACAAACTGATACAATGTTTGCACATATCAAAGTGGAAGTTTATTTTTAATATTTCTGATTTTCACGAATTGTAATGTGTGTTTAATGTATTCATGTGACATTAAAATACCATAAAGATAATGTCATAGCTTCCATTATATCATTAGGAATGTACCGTAAAAAGTAATGTCCATTTAATGTGTATATTACTTACACATCATTCAGGGTCCATATGATGTTTATGTAATACACACATTAAATGGTTATTCTGTAAAATTTCAGGTAAGTTATGATAGAAGATCTGATGACATTTCTCTCAACCCACATTATATTATTGAGCTGTCGGAATCTCAACACTTGGTGCTGAACCGAGCGATAGAACACCAAAAGTGCATTTTTTAGAGTAACTATGTAGCGAAGTGAAACTAACGTTATACAATATATTCGAACCCAGGCGCACTGTGCGCTTAGTGCCATCACTAGCAAATAACCAGATGTTAAGTTACTAGGCTCTAGAGGTCAAGCAAGCCACTTGACCTCAGAAATCATCATCAGCCTCTGAAACTTCACCATTATACGTTGTAGTGTAAAAATTGAATAAAATATACCTATGGAATGCATAATGCTTTTCAAAGAAGATAATTAATCATAATCATAATCATTTATTAATTTGCGAATATGGGTACAAAATAAAAGGTCTTATCTTAAATAAACAATAGTGTCCATTAGCCATATCCTACCATAAGGCATGCAAATTTACATAAGTACATACATTATATAAGTTTGTCCTGTAAATATTCAGTGACAGAGTAATATGCTTTTTTTTGTAACAGTGTTTTGACATTGGTTTTAAATTTATTCATATCAGTTATCTCCAGGAATGAGTTTGGTAAATGGTTATATATGCGTGGAGCCATACATAATACACTTTTATTTAATAACGCTGTTTTATTGATTGGTAAGCATATGTTGAACTTGTGTCTTATGTAATTACTTGTGTCTTATGTTATGTAATTTACTAAAGAGGTTTGTATTTTTTCTTACAAACATTATAACCTCTAATATATATAAACATGGTAACGTAAGAATATTTAATTTTAAAAATGATGGTCTGCAACTGTCAGTTACTTTTATACTAGTTATGGCTCGTATACATTTCTTCTGGGCTCTAAATACCGCTTCTTTATTAGTGGAATTACCCCAAAAAATAACACAATACTTTAGAATAGGTGCAACATAGCCGTTGTAGGCTGTAATGACTGTAGAAGTACTGACCTTTTGTTTAAGTTTAAACAATGCATAAGAAAATGTATTTAATCTAGAGCATAATGTATCTACATGTTCTTTAAAATTTAAATTATTATCTATCTTTATACCTAGAAATCTCGTAACGTCTACTTCCTGGATCTTATTATTTTGGTAATTTATTTTCATGTTTGCTATTTTACTTACTCTACTTCTGAATGTCATGAAATTGGTTTTGTCAAGATTTATGTGTAAATTGTTTGATGTCAACCAATTTATAATGCTATCTAAAGTCATATTTATCTCAGGTTCCATGTGTAATTTACTATCGCCCGTGAACAGTACTGTACTGTCATCAGCAAATAGAATTGTGTTGTATTTTGTCGCTGTTGGGAGGTCATTGATGTATATTATAAAAAGAGGCGGACCCAATACACTTCCCTGTGGAACGCCAGATGTAACCTGTCTACACGAAGATGAGTAATGTATCATCTTTTTAATATCGGGACATAACCTTGTTATTTGTGTTATTTGAGTTCTATTGCTTAGGTAAGATTTAATCAGGTCATAAATGTTTCCTCTGACACCATAAGCGTATAATTTGTTTAAGAGTATTTTGTGGTCCACATAATCAAAAGCCTTTGTGAGGTCCATAAACAGTGCACACGTTTGTTTACCTCTATCCATGTGAGTTAATATATTGTGGAGAAAATTATAAACTGCTAAATTAATTGATTTATTTTTACGAAAGCCAACCTGTTCATTACAAAGTAAATTGTTTCTCTCAAAATAATTATAAATACCATCATGGATCACTTTCTCGAAAATCTTCGATATGACTGGTACAAGCGCTACTGGACGGTAGCAGCTCATGTCATTTTTATTACTTTTTTTAAATAAAGGTTTAATTAGAGTTAATTTTAACTTATCTGGGAAGACTCCATTTTCTATACATAAATTTATTATATGACTGAGTATAAATGATAGCTTTACGGATACGTGTTTTAAAACTTTTGTTGATATATTGTCATATCCAGTACTATTTGTGTTTTTTAGGTCTCTAATTATTTTGTATATATCTTCTGGTATAGTTGGACGCATAAACATGGAGTTTGGTTCTAACGGGATTGGGCATCTTGATTTGTTTGGTATGGGGTTTATAATTTTATCAATAAAGAAATTATTAAAATTGTTTGCAATCTGTTTAGGGTCAGTTATTATATTACCATCTACAACAATCTGTTGTATTTGTTCCTTTGGTATATTTAATTTATTAGTATTTATTATCTTCCAAGTAGCTTGCGATTTATTTCGAGCAGTTTTTATGTAATTATCATTGCGAGACTTTTGCGTTAACTTAATGATCTGCGTTAACCGTGACGATAAAGCTAAGAATTTAGCTTTATTATTTTCCGTAGGATTTTTTCTGTACGCCCACAAAAATTGTCGTTTACGTTTGCAGCATACTCTAAGACCTTTTGTAATCCATCGAGGGCAAGATCTTGTTGATATTTTTATTTGTATAATGGGGAAGCAAAGATTATAGAATAGGTAAAATAATTCATAAAACTCGTTAAATGCTAGGTTAGGGTCTGTGTTGGCAAAAACGTTACTGAAATGAAGAGAATTAATGCATTCTTTGAATTTATGAATGTTCTCTTTAGAGTAGTCTCTTTTTTCTATGTTCCATGATTTAAGGAGGAAACTAGATTTGACTGGACATGTGAGTAACTGAGCGGTGTGATCAGACAGTGCAAATTCAACAACCTTTGCAGAACATCCCTTAACATTAAATATAATATTATCTATGCAAGTCTTGCTTGATAACCGTGTTGGTTCGTTGATGCCTAATTTTAGGTTGTAACTGTGCAAAATTTGCAAAAATTCAGTTGCATCGTAAGTTTTCTTAAGCAAATTTATATTGAAGTCACCACAAATTATTACTTTCTTTTTACCGTAACAAAATCGACTGAGAAGGGAGTTTAGATTTCTAAAGAATATATTTATGTCATCTGTATTTGGCCTTGGAGGTCTGTAGATGCATATGACATATATTTTATGGTCTAGTAACTCAATACCAGAACATTCAATGATATTTTCAAGTGAGTAATTACTGAAATCATTTATTGGTGCATATTGAAGCGATTTTTCTATTAAGATACAAGACCCACCTCGCCGGTTTTTCCTACAGAAACAAGAAACTAGTTTATAAATACTGATATTTAGTATGTTTTTGTCCGTTTCTATCATGTTGTGTTCGGTAATGCATAACACATTGATAGGGTTTTGTTCATTCTCAAGAGCTAACGTTAAAAGGTCTGACTTAGAGATGAGGCCATTTATGTTTTGGTGAAGAATGTTAAAATGGTTAAACACGAAAAAGCTGTTTTGATGCTTGTGGGGTAGATGTATTATCTATATTCCCATTTTGTACTGCATGGGTTGGAGAGAAAGCATCACTAGAAGACGGGCAGTTATAGATCGAAGCTTCGTATTTATTGCAGTGTTGATTTGATTTAGCATCCGTTAGTTTTTTAAAATAATAAGGAATAGTGCCAGGTTTCCATTGACTGATCTTATTGCAATTTCCTGCAGGTGTAATATCTTCAGTGTTATAATTATTTTCATAAAATCTGTTTAGGTAGTGTATGTAGTTTTTTAATTTATGAAATATTTTATAGATACCAATATTTTTCACCTTACCTGTAAATTTACAGAACATTTCGTACGTATATTTTAAATATTTATTAGTGTCAAACGTATACGTATATTCAAACTTCTTGTTACTTAAATACAGATGTTGGTTGAACGCTTCTATTCTCTTATTAAACAACATTACGTTATCATTTAGTTTAAAATTTGGAGAACATAAGATAACATTAGTATGTGTTATTTTTTCGAGCTTTCATTTTATGTGATTTACCAGTGTTTCATAGTTTTTAGAGACGGCAAAGTCTCGTTCACCTAGTATAATGATGCAATAATCTTTCAAAGTGTAATCCACAAGTTTTAATTCGATCCCTGATAGGAGTTCGATTATCCCCGCATTCGGTAGACAGTAATGACAGATTTTATTATCTGGAAAAACATTTTCAGCAATTTCTAGAATACTATTTACATTATTATCACTAAGTATACATATTTTGCTGGAGTATGTTCTATTTCTATTACCAATAATTTTACGATGACTACCTTTTGCTGAATCCTGCATGACTTGAAAAACAGCAGCGTCGTCTGTTTCTGGATAGAACACCAATCTAGGCGATTCTGGATTATCATAGATCAATTTTTCATCCGTGGAACATTGTGATTTGGTGCACGTTTGTGTGCTAGATGGTGTGTTTAATGTCTTCTGAGTAGGACTTTCTTGAATGTTTAAAAAGTCAAGCTTAGATTTTGTAACGGGTTTCTTCTTAAGCGTACTTGTATGTTCCAGTTCGTTAACTGTTAGTTTGTAGTGGTTAATTTGTTCGGCTTGTGTACTATTTTCTAACAGCAATCTTTCTATTTTATTTTCAGCAATTTTTAATTTTTCTTCAAGTTGACATATTTTATTCTTCAATTCATCAACATTATCGTTTGGCCTGTTTATTTCAGGATAACTTCTGTTCATAACATATGAAGATGTTGAAATAAATGATGTATGTTCTTCATCCTCATTTTCTGATAGTACAGATAATGCTTCAAATGAGTTTTCAGTTGGAAATGTAGCTTTACAGGTTTTGTTCCTAATTGTGACATTATTTAAGGGCGTGTTGCATATTGTTTTTGTAGTTGGACTACTAAGCACATTACTATGCGATATATCCGTAGAGCAAGAAGCTGGTTTTTTAATACATGCCTTACAGCGCCTTTTTAATGTCAACCGACTCTTTACATCTATAACATACTACCAGGACAGACATCTTGTGGTTGCGTTTGTACTATAATATTCTTATTTTTATGAATATTAGTGTATTCCAATGGTTTAAACATCCACTTTATTGATTATTTACGTTTTAACTGTGACTAAACCAATTTTATAATTTGAAAAGTCACAAAAAGAGCTGCAGATTGTGAGGCGCGAACTTACGACCTCATACTTGTCAGGTCATGCACTGTGCCAATGAGCCAAACTAGCATTTAAGAGTAGTTATGAAATTAGTATTCTCTTGGATATAAAATAGAAAGTTCGTTATGATGCGTCTTATTTTGAATTCAAAATTTTGTATGCGCGCGCAATGACAGTTTGTTAAGTTCAGTTTTTCGTTATTATTTTGAGATAAACACTAAATTAACACTTGGTAGCACTTTAATACGTACACTGTAATATTAACACATTGTTATTGTATGTAGTTATTTAAGTTTTTGGAGATTTAACACTTATTGAACAAAGTTTTAGTACAGTTTGAGATTAAATTTTTAAACACATTATAACTTTGTTAAATTCGTAAATTAGGTTTTGATAACACTTTCACTTAACGTTTATACTCTATTGTTCATTGTAATACAGAAATATCACTGCTTAATTGACTTTTTCTATTTTTTTGGAATAATTACTACGGAGCTCAATAATTGCGTGACGGCAGCGCCATCTCTTTTGCATTACCTATGACTTTCATTCAAAAACTGAACCCAAACAGTGAAGCAATAAGTTCTAAAATTTGTCCTATAATTACTTTTCTAAGTAACTGGCTACAAAAAGTGAGAAAGTTCAAATGTTTCTTCATGAAATATTGATTTCAGGTTTCCTTACCAACACAGAAACACGTGTATCATTAAAGAAAAACATCAAATACAAGGGTATCTATTTCAATATCTATAGTTTCACTAAAGGATAAAGGGTTGGCTTGAAAAGAACCCGATAACATCGACTGAAAGCTGAGTTTTGTTATAACAAGTTGATCTGTTTTCGAGAGATCGACTCGCGCCCTCTGATGGCTACAAATATCCTGTTCGAAGGCTTTATGGAAAATGAAATGGTGGCCATAGGGGTTTGTTATGTGGAGTACGGGAAAACAGGTGTGCTGTGAATGGTGTACGGTTTAGTTTTTTTAGTATTCTGATCAAAAGGTAGGTAAAAAAAGGTATTTTGTGATGGGTGGATTCTTCAATGTTGTTGTTGAAGTATAAAAAAACACGGATTTGTAGCTTTTTAACATAACGTAACATATTTTTTCTTTTTTTTTTCTTACAAATAAGTATAACTTTTCGTTTTTTTTTTCAATGTAATTGTATAAATACCTATGTAACTATGTTACAAAATAATTTATTTATTTATTTATTTTATCAAAGGTAGCTTCAGCTGACAGTACATTAACATTAAAAAAAAATCGAACATTACGCCAATAATAGTAAATGTGATAAAAATGATTATTGCCTGTTAAATAATAGCTTATTGAAAATTTGTCAAATGTAGAATCTGTCGATTGTAGAATCGGTCAAACATAGAATCTGTCGAATGTAGAATCTGTCAAATATAGAATCTGTTGATTGTAGAAACTGTCAAATGTAGAATCTGTCAAATGTAGAATAGGATGTCAAAAGTAGAATCTGTCAAATGTAGACTAAAACGGTAACATCACGCCTTTAATCCCCGAAAGGTTACGCAGAGGTGTACCTACTAATAGTACCTACATTTAGCCAGTTATGTTTAAGTCCCATATAATACCAGTACAGCTTCTAGGTTAGACTGAAAGCCGATCCCAAAAAGAAAAAACCTGAAAAAGCTAGGCAGGTGACCAAATTTATTATTGTTTTCCAATTATTTATTTTTTGCTTAATTCATTTAGTTATGTTAATGTTACAGCACCAAGCTGGGCCTCTTAAAGGACAATTTTTTCCTTTTTTTTTCTTTTCTTTTTGTCTTGTGTCTAATAAATGATTTTTTTCTCCTTTCTTGAGGATCCATGACTCTTGACAGATACTATTTGTTGTATCGTACAGTATAATATCTGTTTGAATGAATCTTACTTCTAACTTATGAAAATCTCTGCCTCACACCGCGGTAATGTATTCCTGATTTCCCTAACCGCCACAAAACCATAAAGCTACTTATCTTCAAGAAACCTAATAATGAAAATAGATGAATGTCTACATACAATAGATTTCTCGCCTCGGGGTGCTATAATTACTTAGTAAACGGCTCCATTACGATGACTGATGACTGTCCTGGGACACATGAGTCTTTTATACTATCAGTGGTTCTTTTTACCAGACCTGGGTGTTAATAGACTCTTAACGAAGCCGAAAGCCGAATCTAGAATTTCGACCATACCTGGGAACCTACTAGTTACGGAGATATTGGGGGTCAAAGTTCAAACCTTTTACAAGTTTTTTTTTTTTTTTGTTAATGTAAGATTTTTACTCGAAACACCTTCACGACCCCCGTACTATTCAATCCATCCATCAGCACAATGTTATAAGTGCGTAACATTGAGTGTGTTAGTAAGTGCGTTACTTTTTTTGGGGTGAAAAATCATGATTTGTGGTAGAACCACAAAACATGATTTTCCACCCCAAAAAAAGTAATTTCCCAGCAAACATTTTTGCGTAGGGTTGTTGTTTAATTTAATGTACAGAATGCTTGGTTGACGGCTTCGTGAAGAGTCTGTTTTTCCAGAATCGGAATCAGAATCAGAATCAGATATTTATTTGCTATGAATGTAGGTAAATAATGAGATCGGCTACAGTCTACCTTACGGCATGCAAATTATTACATAAATTAAAATATTAATAAAATCAAAACAATGTCAACAAAACAAAACAGAAATTAAAGTGAAGTCAATTAATAATATTATAGTCAGGTACTTAAGTCGAAACGGTCACATGGTCAAATTTGCAATTAAAAACAATCATAATCGGTTAAATTCATATCATTTATAAAGTCTTTCACTGAGTAGTAACATTTGTCTAAAAGTAGTACAGTTACCTTAGATTTAAAAACGTTTAAAGAACAGTCCTTAAAAATATGAGGTATTTTATTATAAATGACTGGAACCATTGCCGTAATACTTTTCGTTAACAGTGCTGTTTTGAAATTACCCGAATGTAGCAAGCCCTTGTATTGGGATCTCAAGGGGCCATTTCGTGATCTTAAATTGGCTAGTGACGGAAAAAAGTTTAAATTGGTTTTTACAAAAATTGCCACCACCAATATGTACAAACATGGAAAAGTCAGTATCCTCAGAGACCGAAACACAGGTTCACAGCTGTCTGTGCTTTTAAGACTTGACATTGATCTAATACACCGTTTCTGGGCCTTAAAAATCTGCTCCCTCTCACTACAGTTACCCCAAAATATGATTCCAAATCTTAACACTGCTTACACACTGTTTACACCCTGTATGTAGAAGAGAAGCATTGAACTATACTAATAAGACTTTATAACACATTTGCTCCTAAAGGGTCTCTTATTCCACCAATTTCAATATCGTAATGTCATTACGTACTTGTGCTGTAAAGTAAAATCACGGTTTATTTATACTTTTTTAAATCTTAGCAAAGAGTTTTTATGTCAGCAAAGTGGTCAACATTTTATGAATAAAATTAACTTTGAGAGATGATATATAATAAATAAACATTTAATTCTTTAATTTAATTAATTTTGACAATAAATTATAACCATTTATCTGTAATAAAAACACAAATCAAATCAAATCAAATAATTATTTATTGCGAACAACAAGGTCCATAAAAAGAAATTAAATGATTTAGTTACATTAATTCATATTCATTTCGTGTTGTTCCTTTTTGTCAGTACCCTAATGTGATGACATAAAATAGGGCAGTCAAATTTGTCCGCAATGACCGCCAGAATGCCATTGCCGCTAGCACGAACTCTGCTCAATAACGAAATGACTTTTTTGCGCAGTATAGCTGCGAAGCCGTCCGTTCGAGCCTCCATGAACATACAAGATGCGCTGCAGAAACGTGGGAGCCGCAATAGCATTCTGAAGGCATTGTTATATTGAACGCGCAAGGCGTTGAGGGTTTTAAGAGAATATGTTGTCCATAAGCTACTGCCATAGAAGTTTTGGCAATACGCCTTAAATAGGGTAATTTTAACTTCTTTTGAACAAGACGCAAATCTTCTGAACAACATATTCAGAAGATAGCCCTGACCGTCAACGCCCTGCGCTCTCTATCAATAATATCTGCGTCATCTTTAAGGTCGGCACTCACCAAGTGACCCAAATATTTAAACTGACTAACCCTGTTAAGAGTAACACCATTCAACATCACAGGGGGAACAGAGTGGGGCCCAAGATTGCCTTTTGAAAACAACATAAATTCACTCTTGGTTACATTGTATCGTAAGCCATGGGATAAGGCATAAGTTTCACACAACTGTAACAACTTCCTCAGTTCGCTGATAGATGGCGCCAACAGCACCATGTCGTCCGCATAACTCAAATTGTTGACAAAGACCCCGTCAATGGAGCAACTGACTTGCATGCTGGTGAGACCACCTATCAACTCATCAACGTATAAGTTGAAAAGTTTCGGAGAGGTTGTTCCCCCCTGCCTCACTCCACATCCCAAACCGAATGCATCAGAAAATTCCCCTGCCCACTTAACATGGTTTATCTGATTGTCATACCAATACTCAAAAACAGAACACAGCTCTTTTGGCAAATTAGTTTCCCTAAGCTTCTTCCATAGCACATCATAAGCCACCATGTCGAAAGCCCTCGAGAGATCTAGGAAACACGCGTACACTGGAGTCTTTCTATCGACATAGTACCTTACAGTGTGCTCTGTAGAAAGACCTTTTCTAAACCCAAATTGTCCGTCATGCAGATTTAGGTGTTTGCTTAGGTAGTTGTCCATCAAACGGTCCAGAACCTTTGCAATAACTGTGGCTAGCGATATTGATCTGTAATTGCCTTTATCCGAAATGTCTCCCGTTCTGTTTTTAATTATTGGTACGACAATAGTCTTCATCAGATCTAACGGCAGGTAAGAATGAGAAACACACAGAGAGAAAAACATGGCAAGAACTCGCGGTAGATGTGATCCTGCATACTGCAGGTGCTCAATGCTAAGACCATCGTGTCCTGGCGATTTGCCTCTACTCATGCTCTTAATTGTGTCTCTCACCTCCTTTGCTGTAAACCTAATATTACACGCCATGTCAACCTGCACCGTCTCGGCATTTAACACCTGCTGTCTACTCGTACTCAAAGGCGAATCAACTTGAAAGTTGTCTTTAAATAAGTTAGCAATGTCTTTAGCTTCTGTCTGTCCTGCAATGTTCGCAGGTAGACCAGGTTTCAAGTTAAGCTTATTTGTGCTTTTCCAAAATTGAGAAAAGTTTTTGGCAGATCTATAGCTAGCTATTATGTCCATTTTTATTTGATCTTGGTTTTTCATGCACCATTTTAATTTTGCCTTGAACTTCCTTCTACTTTCACATATACCATCATATAAAGTACCACTACTCGGCCTACCGTACTAAATCCAAACCTGTAACTTACACCTGGCCTCCCTGTGAGCAGCGCTTACATGTTTATTCCACCCTGTGATACTGCAAGAATTATGCCTATGTGTACTCTTTTTACGTTCATAACATAAACTTGCAGATTGTTTTAAAATATTTATAATGTTACTATACATGTCATCAATGGTATCTTTGTGAGTCCCGTCACAGCAAAATTTATCGGCACACAAACAAAAAAAAAATCTGAAAAAAATCTGATGGAAAATTAATGTCTTTCAGTTTTTTGTTACAAAGTTCATAACAGTCATCTGCCTGAGATTTTGTCCGTTCACCCAATACAACTTTATTATTTATAAAATTCTTAATGTCAGAAATAGATTTCAAGCGTACGAGATTTAAATCACATATTATTGTCACAGGAAAATGGTCAGACCAAACCACATCATTACAAACCTTAATGTCTCTAACAGTATCCCAAGCGGATTGCGTCACAACACAGTGATCCAACCAACGCCGAGATCCGTGCGCATCGCTAACAAACGTATACGTTCCCGAGCCTATACCCAACTTTTCAACGTCAGCGCAACGCCAATGTTGATCCCCACAAAAATTCGCTAACTCATCAAATAACTCACCCGAGTGCGCATTATAGTCACCGAGAATAAACACTGTTTCTACACCCGCACTATCAATAACAGCACTAATTTCACTTAGGCAATCCGAGAAATCTGGTAAATTGTTTGAACACTGAGTAGGCATGTAAATACTAAAAACGATGAATGACTTATTATGGAGTTCAAACTTAACAGCTGTCAAACGCACACTCGCACACGTAAGTACAGTTACGCAACGAAACAGGTTCTTCCGCCATAACAAGGCAACGCCACCATATGGCCTGCCGCAAATCAATTGCAGTGACGTATCAACAGCTGACTTCCCGAAGAATTCAAAATCGTCATGTATCGAGCCAAGCAGCGGGATGTCGTGGGGCAACAACCACGTTTCTTGCAGGGCAATAATATCTGCAGTATAACATAATTGCCTTATGTTTCCAGCGGATCTTTTTAATGACTTACTGTTAAAAGTTGTCATATTGCACAATTGTTTGTCATCCATTATAATTGTATAAGTTTAACGACAATTCTCACTCATTCAAGGAGTTTGTTTCTCCGCCTTTTTCAATTCGCTTAAAGTTAACGAATCGTCTGAATATTATTCCGTCTGGCCACAGGCCCTCGTCCATAAATATAGATAACTTAGTCCTAGGCACTAAAACTTTATAAGCGTCATAATCTCGTTCTGTCCTTGACTTTATTTTCTCTAAAGTAACTACAATTTGTGTTTTTTGTAGTATATAATGGGATATATCTTCTTTCTTTTTTTGTTTTGGCAACGTTATTAACAAACAGTGGAATTTTTAAGTCCGCCGCTTTAAATTTTCCTGCTGCATCTACCGATGCCTGTCCTCTAGAACTTGAAAATTTATTTCTTAGCTTTCTTCTCTGTACGAGCATCCAGTTTTCATCCTTCTCATTCAAAAAAAAATTCCTTCCTCTCTAGCTACTTGAGCGAATGATTTACCCGCTGCCTCTGTGTCAGTTTCGTTAATATCACGGTATACAGGTGATTTCACGACCGCTTGCATAGATAAGACAGTTACTTTGTTACTCCGAACAGGTGTTTTAAAAGGAGACTTTGTTGTCGCCTGACTACCAGACGGTTCCGTAGCAGGGTTACATAAGACTTTGGTATTTTGATTTTTCACAAATCTAGGGGTCAAGCAAGGATTGTCCTGAGCTGAATTCTGGATTAAATCCTGTTCAGGAAGGTTTACCAGCCCAATCGGACCACTGTCGTATCTATTGACAGTGATTCTCGAACTACCTCTCAAGGTGTTTACATTTGGTATATCAAAGTTATTAACAAGGGAAGCTGTTTTGAGATTAGTCAACTCACTTTTTACCTCATCCAGTTGCTGCACTGTGACAAATAAACCTTTAATCTGAGCAACTTCTTTTTGAAGAACCAGCAAGTCTTTTAAAAGTCTTGTAGCATCGAGGTGATCAAAAACAATTGGGGGTAGGGCGTTCAAATTTTTTGCTACAAAAACTGGAAAATCATTTGGATCCAGTTCTTTGAACAAAGTAATGATATCTTGTAAGTCTTTCTGCGACTTACCATCTTTTTTTCGCTGTATCTTGCGCTTGGAAGTTGTCACACAGTCAAATTGCAAGTTTTTGGCTTCGGCTATTTCGTCCACATCGAACGAACTCGCGCACAAACGAATCATGCTCGGCTCATCCATAACTTCTAGCTTATTTTGTATAAAAGCTAGGATCTCACTGATTACTACATTGCAACTGTCACACTTTACGCATTTTCTATTAGTAGTCATGATCACTTTACTAAAAACTACACTGCAATCCAAGGACGCGTGCGCACCCAAGGCCGAAAAATATTAATTTACTTTATTAGTAATACTGGCTGTTTTTTGTGTCTTTGCCTTAAAAATCGCTGATGCGCGCGCCTCGCTAATTTGTGAACAAGTAAAAATTATTCCGCGCGCTTTTTCTTTTCGCTGCATTGTTTTTATTTGTTTTATTTATTTCCTCGCAAATATGTTATAAAACGTCGTATAACATACGTGCGCTTTGATAATTAAAGCCTCTGCTTTTTTATCGCCCTCGCCTACGGCTCGGGCAAGCAATATCGCCTCGGCTGTAATTTTCAACTTAACGCACTTATATCATAATGTACTATTATATAATAATATTACCAACTATTCTAAGCAGCGTGTTTTTAAATAAACGAAGTATTATGTTGCATTTTATTAAATACCTAAACACGAAAGCCAATACTCGTAATCATTTACAACAACGACATACTACCTTAATACACCTCACAAAGCAGAAGAGTTAATAAATTAATGTTTTACGCTTTTAGCTAAATCACATGAGATGAATACTTATGATAATAATATAATATAATATCGCTGGACATTAACACACAGCGCCATCTAGTGCCAAACTAAGCCACGAGGCTTGTGTCGTGGACACCAGATAGTTGATATACTACATAGATACTTTTTGTTTGTAAATACATACTTATTATACATTTAAACATCCATGACTCGGAAACAAATGTCCATGCTCATCACACAAACATTTGGTCCAACCGGGATTCGAACCCGGGACCCTAAGAACGTAAGGCAGCCTCACTACCGCTGCGCCATTCGGGTCGTCAATAATAGTAGTCGTCTGACATTAAGCGAGCTGTAATTATAACTACATGGCCACTTAATAGATGTCTTTATAATGGATCGTGTCGTTACTCAGAGATGGTAATGACTTGCTCTCGATTAGAAGCTTTTGGGATGGGATTTGATTTAGCTTGACGTAGGAGTAATTAATACTCGTATTATGTATAGCAAAATAGTCGGTGTCTAGATTTGTGCCCGGTGGATGGCAATATGGTCGCCACAATGTGGGTGCAGTATTAGCTACACCTCTGCCTAACTCTTCGGTGATTACAGGCGCGATGTTATGTATAACAAAACTTCACTTTCACTACACAATTTCTCTCATAGAGAGGAGAAAGAAAGAAAGAAAAAGTATTTATTAATCTCACACAGGACATAATAGAAACATAAATATAGAATTAGGTTTGACACAATTATTTTAAAAAGGTAAACATGAGAAACATAACGAACTATTAAATTTGATTAGTCCTGTGCAAGGTCAAAAGGCTCCTATCTCAGCAAGGTGCTGTGACATTTAAAAAAAAAAAAGAAAAAGATGTCACGGTCAGTAAAATACGGGAGACACAGGAGGCCTTTGTCCCAGCAGTGGGAACATTTAAAAAGCTGTTATGATGATGATGATTTATTTACACGCCTAACTGAATAATGATGTGGCTATATGTGGGTAGAGTTTTCAATCTATAAAACTATGAAAGCGAAAAAGACATAACGATTTCGATGAGATACGAGGGCTTACTTTTCAGGAAAGCTGACTTACGAAGTCTCCCCTCGAAACGTCGTACAGTTTTGATGATAGTTTTTTTTTAAGTACTTATAAACAAGTAAGTGATTTGTGGGTTCAAACCCAGGCAGGCGCATTACTTTGTGTAATTTATTTCATCAGCACTGCTATCAAAACAGTGAAGGAAAACATTGCATCGTGAGAAAACCGGCAAGTCCTAGAATCAAAATAAAATCGAAGACAAGGATTTTATATAGTTCATTCCGTTTCATAGAGAGGAGGCCTGTATCCCTGCAGTAGAAACATTAAAGTCTGTTTACGCTTCACTCTCACTACATAATGTTATAAAATCAAACAAAGTCCCCCGCCGCGTCTGTCTGTCCCTATGTATGCTTAGATCTTTAAAACTACGCAACGGGTTTTAATTCAGTTTTTTTAATAGATAGAGTGATTCAAGAGGAAGGTTTTAGTATATGATTTGTCAAGAGGGCGAAGCCGCGGGCATCAGCTAGTTATGTATAAACATGGGAAAAAAGAAATTTTAATTACTTTTTCTTCCAACTATGCTTTAATTTCATCACAATCACACTAAAAACTCAGTACAAAGCGAGTCTTTAATGCTCTAGAGCAATAAAAATGTATGAAATTTCATTATTGCACAGTTTTTTTTTTAATCGCACCAAAAGGTGCCAATCTCAATGGATTAGCTCTATTCAGCCAGCCGATATCAATAACTTTTTTTTTACGTACGTATTATTCGTTTCTATCATACTTGTTCCAAATTTAAAAAATGATTGCTGCTAACTCATAATTAATATAAATTTGCCCAACAAAACTCTTAACCTTACGTTTAATAATTGCTCAAGTATAACTTTTAATTTTCAATAATTAAACTTCTATTTTAACTGTTTGATTTGTGCTCGATGCAATAATCTACTATTTGTAATTTCAATCTCCTACCATAATCAACGCCTAAAAGTATTTCTTAGATATAAATTATTTTTGAAAAGGGGACGACAGTCTTAAGGTAAGTTAGAAACCAAATTATCTCTTACTTCTTAACTTATTTTCTCAGACCTAATAATAACATAATTCCTCAGGGCCCAAAGGAAGCAAAGTAGACTATCTTCCATTATACCAAATTAAGTTTTTAGGCATGTCATAACGTTATTTCGCTACAATAGCAACAAGTTGGCTTGCTATTGTAAGGTTTTCTTTTATTACAGGGAAAGTTCGCCTTGTAATGAATATATCCGATAGCTTTAGCCTTACCGTAAGATTCCCCGTCGGTTATTTCTCGTGGAAGATTCTTGTATGCCTTATTTGCCCTATTTTTCTAGTATTACTTCCCCTATCAAAGTCGGAACCCTTAATCATTTTTCTAAAATGAAAGTTACTTAACAGTTACTCTTTATAACATTAGCTATCTGCCAGCAAAAGTCACGCCAAAATCGGTCCAGCCGTTTCGAAGACTAGCCGGAACAAACCCGGCCTTTTTTTTAAATCTTTTGTACCGTATAACTTTCATAATTATACATATATACATTTCATTTTTTTTGTACATTTTACTTTTATTTACGTGTATATAATAGATTAGCCTAAGATGTGGTCGTAATCATTGTTTTTATGGCAAATTGAAGGAAGTATGAACGCAGTAGATAGAGACATGATGCTTGTGCACTATTTTAATACTCAATACTTTTATTGCATTCCACAATGTGAACTTAGGTGGTAGGTACATAGGAATATACATACAATAGTTTTAGAGCATTGTGGGCCCTGTCGGGCATAACAAAATACAAATTAGAAGGAGGGCTATTATAAATTAATATTAGTTTACAACTTCAATATTTATCTACTCATTCGTTTTGTGAAGGGCTTACAACTAGGTACATAAATTGTGTCATATAATTTTTACTACTTATATATTGGATTTATACATTAATATTTATTTAAATTATACATATATTATTATTATTGGTATTATAGATTATTATTGCGGTTTTTTTTATTATTATTTATTTATTAAATTTATAAGTTGTTTTAATTTATTTATAAAGATATTAAATTTTTGTTCATTTTTAATTTCATCGGGTAATTTATTATATATTTTAACTGACATTACTAAAGTGTTTGTGGAGTGTATTTTTAGCTTAGAACCTGGCTGATTTAATCTATTTTTGTGTCGTAGTGTGTAGTGAGTCTGTATGTTTTCACGTGTAGTGAAGAGTTTTTGATTATTTTTAACAAATTTACACATTTCCAAGATATATATACAAGGTAGGGTTAGAAGTTTATGTTCTTGGAAATGGGGTTTGCAGCTGTCTGTGCTATCTATATTGGCTAGTATTCTAATCAGTCGTTTTTGTAGTATGAAAAGTGTTGGTGCGTCTGTACTATTTCCCCATAATATTATGCCGTAGTTTAACCACGCGTATGCATAGGCATAATACGTAACCAGAGCAGTGGAGAAATTTGTTGATTTTTTTATTTTTTATTTTAATTTTTTTTTATTTTGCATAGGCAAATTTTGACAATTTTGACCTGATTTTTTTAATATGTGATTTCCAATTTAAATGTGTATCTATGGATAAGCCGAGTAGGTTGTATTCTTTTACTGTTTCTATTTTTGCGTCATTGTAAATAAATTTTATGTCTATAGGAGTTTTCTGATGTGGATAGAAGGACATGATTTTAGTTTTATGAAAATTTAGTTCAAGGTTATGTTCTGTCATCCAAGTTGTTATTTTGTTGAGTATACCTGTAAGTATTTCGGTTAAGTTGGTATTGTCGTGGCAAGAAGTTAGTACTGAGATATCGTCGGCAAATAGAACACATGACTCATTTATGATTGTAGGGAGGTCATTTATATAGATGATAAATAAGAGGCATCCAATAACACTCCCTTGGGGGATTGAGGCGTTAATTTGCTTGCTATCCGACCGAATGTATTGAATTTGTTTTGCGTGTTCGTTGTAGTATTCTACTTCGACTTGGTGTTCTCTATTTTCCAAATATGATTTGAACCATTCGTAAGATCTTCCGCGGATCCCTATTCCTTGTAACTTATTAAGTAGGATGTCGAATTGCACTTTATCGTAAGCTTTTGTCATGTCTAACAGTATACCTACGGCATATTTTTTCTTATCAATTATATTAATGGCTTCCTGGATAAAATTATATACTGCTAGAACTGTAGAGTGGTTTTTTCGGAAACCATTTTGGGATTCATTAAAAATTTTATATTTTTCGCAAAACGAATAGACGCGATTACACATCGCTTTCTCGAATACTTTCGAGGCTGTAGGTAAAAGAGCAATAGGGCGGTAATTAGAGGGGTCAGTTTTTGAGTCTTTTTTGTGAATTGGCTTTATTATGGCTTTTTTAGGTAGTTTGGAAATCTTCCTTCCTCAAAAGACTGATTGACTAGCAAGTAGAATGGAAGGGTCAGCTCATCTGCACACTGTTTGACTAGGGTTGGTGGAATTTCGTCTATTCCATAGCTGTTTTTGTTTTAAGGCTTTTCAATATTAAATTTATTTCACTGGGACCTAGTGTACTTAGGAACATGGTATTTTCTGTGCGGTGGACCACAGAGATGTTTCGCGGTTCTTTGCCGGGGGTTTGCGCATATCCTTCTCCGATAGACGCAAAGAAGTTATTAAATATATTATTTTGCTGTTTGCTTTGGGTCCGAGATAGCATTGTCATTTAGATGTAGCGTTATGTTTTTTTTTACCTTTTTTACGTTTTTATTCGTTCGTTCGTTTATAATTTTCCACATAGTCTTTACTTTATTATTAGATTTCATTAATTTATTTATATACTGTAGTTTTTTAGCTTTTTTTACAATTTGTTTTAAAGTTTTTTCATATATTTTGTAATGTTGTTTAATTAAAAGGTTATTTGTTTTAATGGAGAGTCTTTTTTCGAGCAGCTAATAAGCTTATATTTGTGCTATAATGTATCCTTATTATGTCACAATATACCTTAGTCATCTTCTTATAACTAAGGGGCACAAAAGATATGAAATATTCCTTGATATATCCGACCCGACGAAACCTCGGTTAAATTTATCTAGCCATTAAACCTCGCTAATATCCTAATAGGTCCCGGTCATAATAGCTTATATTAGCACCTTAACTATCACAGGTTCCAACATTATTAATTGCTTTGCATTCCATTAGTGCAATTAATGTTTGATACATAAATCTTTGTTGTCTTCAGTGAATAAGTGGATGTTATTTGTATTAATCTTGTGAATTGCAAAATAGAAAAAGTTGATCAAATTAAATCCAATTCTTATTTTTTTATGGATAGTCTTGAAGTCCCTCAGAGCTTGAATCTAATAGGCGACTAGCTCTATTTAATACAGATAAAAACAATGATTGTGTGACTAATAACGAAGTAATAAATGTTGATGGATGAAGTGGGAGAGGAAAACCAAAGAAAAGATGGATTGTGTGAGGAATATTATGAAGGATGTGGTGTTTAATAAATGAGTTATGCGTGCTGTGGTGGGGGATGCACTTTGGAGGGAGTGCGGGGCGATTCGCCGCACTCTCAGTCTAGTCCAAACAGTCGTAGCGACAGCACGCCTGACGCAGTAATATTGGAAGTTTTTATTGTACAACCCTGAACAAAGACACCACACTGATAAATGGTGGTTTACTATAAACCTTAACTAGAGTACGAGTGAACACCACAAAGGAAAAAGGAGTAAATGATAGCGTGACGACTGACAGGGGAGAATGGAAGAAAAAATGTGTTGCGCCATCCCCAAATAACATAGGACAA